>OX422212.1:300628799-301902371 GCA_949130495.1 Sambucus nigra | reverse complement strand
ATCCTTAGGTTGAGTCAAGTTTGGGTGGGTTATGTTATGTTTTGAGTCTAGTGAGCTTGACGGCCCTTTAGGATTTTTGTTTGGTTTTTGTCCCGGAATAGCCAAAGGGGGAGATTTGTAAGGACACAAATTTCCAATTGAGTCCATATATAGTTTTGGCTCAATTCCGGACAAAAACATTTATTCATAGGATAGTATTTAATTGTAATATTCTCAATCCTATGAAGTGTTTGTTGAAGACGTAGCGGCAAAGAGTATAAAGCTCCATCAATATGCCGGTTTGCGTGCCTCGTTTCTACGTCATCAACCATTGTTCCATGCTCCCAAGGTATGAATGCAATATTATATATATAGGAGCTTGGAACAAAGTTTATTGGGTGTTAGGTTTTGTAAAAACTGTGTTTTAATTTTCAGAAAGAATTAAATAAAACTTTAAAATAAGTTTATAAAGTTTTCTGGGCTAAAAACGAATTTTTCAAACTTTCTGGTGGTTCGTTCGATAGGTCGTTCGAACGAGTTTTTTTTTTCTAACCATGTGTCGTTCGAACGAGTTTTGCCAACGAGTTCCCACTAAGACATACTGGTCCATCGTTAGATATGTCGTTCGAACGAGATTGTCGTTCTAACGAGATATCCAACGAGATTCTAACGAGTTCAATCTGGAACGTCGTTAGAAGTCTCGTTCGAACGAGATTTCGTTCGAACGAAATGTCGTTCGAACGAGATTTCGTTCGAACGAAATGTCGTTCGAACGAGATGCCAGGCGGGAACAGTTATTGGCAGTTTTTTGGCAGTTTTGCACCCACTTCCCCACTTGGTTTTTAACCAACTTTTACAGACTTTAATATGTGCGGGAATGACATTTTCCAACTTAACATTTCCATAACTTTTCCAACCTAGTTTATCTCTTAGAGAGAGTTTGAGAGCAAAAATTGTTTAAGAAAATGTTCATGTTTTGAGTGAGATTTTTAGAGAAAAATATTTTATCACTTTAGTGTTTTACACCCATATTGTATATCCAAGTTCTTATATACATATCAAATTTCTTGGAGTTTGGCACCGGTTTTCTCTACCGAATTCAAGAAGAGAAGTTTCGGGTTTTGCTTCTACCTCCCACGAAGAAAGAAGAAGTGTTTCTATGTTAATTTACCCACACGGAGAAAGGATCCATGTACGGGTGACGGTGACCGTATAAAGTCCCATCGGTGGATTCCGAGACCGCGGTGGTATTCCAAGGTTATCCGCTAGGAAGAGGTGTCTACAAGAAGAAGCGTCGAGGCTTGAGAGGGATCGATTCGTGCGTTGTAAGTCTATCTGTCTTGTACTTGTAATTCCGTATCTAGTGGATTTGTGGCTAGGGTCGTCCGAGGTTGTTTCCCGTCTTGGGTTTTTCCTCGTACATCGCGGCGTAGTGTGATTGGTTTATTTTATCTTGCTTAAATAATTTAGAACGCATGCGTAGCATAATTCAAGATAAAATTGGGTTTAATTTATCACACTCAATTTAATTTGGGACTAAATTAAATATTGGGTATAGTTTACTTAATTCAAGTCATTTGCTAAAATTTGGTTTCGCCTAACTTCGGAATATGGATAATTATAACTTAGGCAAATTCTAGGACTTGGATTAATGAATTGGTTTAAGTGAATATATTAATTGATTAATTTTACTTCACTTGGTTGCTATTTTAATTTGTTTTAATGAATTAAAATTTGTTGTTGTTGTAAAGTTGAACCATCACGTTTCACGCTTCGGCATCATCTTGAGTTTACATAAAAAGGAAATTACAAGCTTTTTTTCAGAATCCGTTAGATGAGAGCAAACGCTGGGAAAGTAGGTGGGAATGGTGCCAGTAGGGCACAACAACAGTAGGATCGGGATTCCCGACAAGGGGATCCGATTAAGAGGTTCATCAGGAGGTTTCAAACCAAAGGGAGGTGGGTTAAGATAGGGCCAACATGGTCCTCATTCGCAGCAATAGCAGCAGCATCCCATTCCTCAGGGCCGCCAGTTCCAAGGAAATAGTGGGGGAGGCCAGCAAGGCCAAGGCCAGAGCTAGGAAGTTTTTTTGCAGCTGTTTTGTTGGAACGTGTGGACCCCCAATTTTAAAACCTTATACTTCAAAAAGATAATTTCCTTTTTAGAGATGCGGAAGCGTGAGATGGTTCAAATTAAACAAATGCCATATTTTAATTTCTTTTCAAATTAAAATAAAACAAAGTGAAATAAGATAAAACACACACTTATGTTAATTTCACTTAAACCAAATTAACCCAAGTCTTAGAAATTTGCCTAAGTCATATTTCTCAATTTTACTCAATTAGGACAAACTAATTTTACCGAATTAAATTAACGACTTGAATTAACTACACATTACCCAATATTTATTTAGCACCAAATTAAACAAGTAGTGATTAAACCAAATTTTATCTTTTTACCTAAGCATGCGTTCTAGGTGAGTATTGCGAAAGATAAAATAAAAAATGAACCACTACGCCGCGATGTACGAGGAAAAACCCACAACGAGAAAAAACCTTGGACGACCCTAGTCTTAAGTCCACTAAGTATGGTTTTATAATTGCAATACATATGACTTAATTCCTCGACTCGACCCCTTTCAAGCCTTGACGCGTCTTCTTGTAAACACCTCCGCCTAGTTGACAACCCTGAAGCTCCACCAGAGTCTTGGAATCCACCAATGAGACATGGTGCCTTTCATCACGTGAGAATGCCGCAGCAAAAGAAACTTCTTCTTCTTTGAGGGATTTAGAAGAAAACCCAAACGAACTCTTCAATATGTAGAGTAAACTAGGGACAAAACTCCAAGCAATGTATATATATAAAGGAACTTGGATCAACAAACTATGGGTGTAAACAAGAGTGTTAAATGATTTTTTCTTGAAAAATTAGACACTCAAAACAATGAACTTTTTCTTCTTTGAATTTTGCTCTCAAACTCTCTCTTTGAGGTTGTAGGATATGAAAAGGTTAAAAAGAAAAAGTTGGTTTTCACACTTAATTAATCAGGTAAAAATTTAGTGGGAAAAGAAGTGGGAAAGTAAGAAAACTGCTCAAAAAGCTGCCAATTAACTATTCTCACCAAAACTCGTTCGAACGAGATTTTCGTTCGAACAAAGTCTCATTCGAACGAGCCTTCTAAGGAAGTTCCAGTGTGAACTCGTTATAAATCTCATTGGAAATCTCGTTCGAACATCATTCTCGTTCGAACGATACTTCGAACGACATTCCAATGGCCAATGTGGGAACTCGTTGGCGAACTCGTTCGAATGACATTCTCATTCGAACAACAAACTCGTTCGAACGACAATATCGAACGAAATGCCAGAAAGCTAAAAATTCTATTTTTAGCCCAGAAACTTTATTTTAAAGTTTTAATGAAATCTTTCTGAAAATAAACAACAGTTTAAAAACAAAGTACACCCAATAAAAATGTTCCAAGCTCCTATATATATTTACAATGCATTCATACCTTAGGAGTAAACGAAACATTGTTGATGACGTAGAAACGAGGCACAATAAACTCGGCATTTTGATGAAGCTTTAAACTTGGCCGCTACGTCTTCAACGTTAGTATGTCATAGGCTTGAAGGATGTTCAATAACTCTATCCTATGATGCAAACATTTTTGTCCGGAATTGAGCCAAAACTACAAAGGACTCAATTGGAAATTTGTGTCCTTACAAATCTCCCCCTTTGGCTATTTCGGGACAAAAATCAACAAAAATCCTAAAGGGCCGTCAAGCTCTACTAGACTGAAAAAAATGTCCCACCGAAAATAAAAATACAATGCTTGACTCAAACAACCCAAGGATCAATATCTTTGCCAACGATGAAAGTTGCCATTTAGAAGAATTCATGCACGCTTAAGCAAACTATCAAACGCATAGGGAATATCAAGAATATTAAATGCAATTAAGATAAATAATCCCCCTAAAGTAATTATCCCCTTTTGTCAACTATGATCAACCTAAGAAGATAGCGCTCTCCCCCTAAGTTAAATCTCCTAAACTTAGATAAGATTACAGTAGGATCAGATACCATTTATCCCCCCTATCATTTCCCCCTTTTTGTTCAGGAATAGAAAAAGGCTGAAGAATAAAAAATTAACTTATCTCCCCCAAATAAAGCATATACACCCTCTAAACTAAACAAGGGATAAATAGAATGGGATAACAAGCTAAACATGCAATTGTGCATAAAGTGATGACAACATTAAGGCACATGGGCAACAAAATCATAACTAATCCAACAATTAATAACGGATATCAACTAAGATGCAAGAAAATGATACCAATAGGATACATAAAGTATTAAGCATGTGATATCAACAAGGAATGCAACAAGATAGATACTAATTATGAATAAAAGCTTAGATGGACTAGAAAGCAAGGCAAATACCAAATAAAAATATCATATATATACATACTCTAGATATACCAAAGATGCACACGCACATATATATATAGATATAAACACACAAATGACACAAAATAAGATAAGCTTTTCACACTCGTATGGCAAAAATGTGTCAAATGGAAACGGAAGTGTTGGGGTGTGAACTAGTAACAATTAAATTTATACCCAATCACTTAAAACATGTTCACGGAGTTCTCAATTGATGGCAGACTTCATCACATTTGAATATAACCTCATGTGACAATATAAATTGAACTCAATGAACAAACATACACAATGCATACAAGCGTATCATGTTGATGATTCTACAAACCAATAGAGTCATGACATTGAAAACGGACATTGTGCAAACCGTTGATATACCATCCAATCTCCCTCAATAAGCATATATATATATATATATATATATATATATATATATATATATTTGAATGAATATATCAATTAAACAAAATAAGCCTTGTCAAATATTTTCTTTTAATGCCATTATTCTTTTAGGCCTTTGGACCACGTATTTCTTTTAGGTCCAAGCAAACGGTGGCTTACTATTCGCAAAGGATAATAAATCCTTTCGGAGCCCTTCCCCGTGCACATTTATATATATATTTTTATTTCTCACAAATCTCACGTGCAACGAATTTTGACATGCACTAGTCCTCCTAGGTCACAAATATGTAGATGACAAGATTGGTAGTAGAACACCTCACAAAGCTCAAATATACATGTGACGATTAAATTTCAAAAGAGCTCGTGCATGTGTGAATAGAGGCGTATAAAAATAGAATTCATTTAAGCAACACAAAATCCAACTACTTCATGTAAGCATGGTAAAGAACATAATAAGGATTGACAATCTAAACCAAAAGTTCTAGCCTCATGAAAGCGAAAAAGAAGGGATTCTAACATAAGTCTATGCCACATAAAGTGTGTCAAACTAAAATACACACAAAAAAATCTTTTTGAGTTTTTTGAATTTTTTTTAACCAAAAATAAAAATATATACTCAAAAGACAAACAAAAATCATATGAATTTTTCATTAAGCTTAAATTACCAAGAGATAAAAACCCAAATCATAAACAAAATTTTTTTTGTATTTTTCATTTAATGCAAACAAAAATGAAGGAAATATAATACAAAAGATAAACAAGTCAAGATTTCTAGCATGAGATATAAAATAAAGCAATGACTAAACAAGCATACATTTAGCATGATAATATAACATGTAGTACAAAAGCTAAAGTATGTAAATAAAACTAACACATTCAACCTTTAGATTTTGCAAAGGAGGAACCATGTGAAAGTAAATGAGAATCCAATACCCTATCTTGTAAAGCTACCAAGTCGGATCTCCTAACCCAAACTAATGATGAATGACGATCTAGGGGTGTAGAAATCTTGGCTACCTCGGTTGCCTTACATTTTGATTTTCTAGGAACTCGTTTAAGATCAAAACAAAATTTCCTAAGATGACTTTTTCGACCACAATGTGCACAAGTAAAAACACGTCGAAAATTGGTACCTAAGGATTGATCTCTAAAGGCTTTCCTAGGTGATTCTCCAAAAATAGTGGTTTTGACTTTATGAGATGAGTCATTACAAGTATTGAAGCCTAAACCACAAGTGTCATTTTTAATTTGGACCGTTCCTAAAATTTTATCTAATTTCTCTGAACGACACTCCAAATCAAATTTGACTTTTCTAGAGTCTTTTAGTTTATTTTATAATTCTAAAATTCTAGACTCTAACAAAACATTTCTCTCTTCAAACTCGAGAAGCTCTTTTTTCATTGACTCCATTAAACCTCTAAGGCTATCTCTCTCACCTTCTATATATACAAGCTTCTCTCAAAGAGCTCTCTCTCGTGTCATAAGGTCTTCAACCAACACACTATCATCAACGACCTTGACATGCTCTTTTAAACTCGCTTCTAACTTCAAATTAGCTCTTTTTAATTTAATAAATTCTTCATAAAGTTATTGAAAATCATTTTGAAGTTCACTCACATCAACCTCTTCTTCATTTTCGCTCTATCTTTCTTCTTCACTCTCACTACCATAAAAAATAAGGGAATCATAAACTTTGACCATGGAAGTGTCATGTGTTTGAACATCTTCATGGGAAGATTCATTATCGATGCTCACATGACTAGCCATAAAAGCCACAAAGTTGGGCTTAGTGGGGAAATCGGGTCCCTCTTCATAATTACTATCACTAAGGGTTGCATTACAAGAAATTAGTTGCTTACCCTCTCTCCTTAGTTTAGTGAGGCACTCTTTTGCCCTATAGCCATACCCTTCACAACCAAAACACCTATTTGACTCATCCGTATTTAAGCTTTTATTAATAGTTTTAGGGATCTTCTCGGCTTTGTCATGCGTAGATTTTTCAAATTTCTTAAAATCATTTTTAAATTTATCTTTGTTAAATTTAAGAAATTTTCTAAATTTCCTAGCAAGCAAGGCCATAGCTTCCAAGTCAATATCACTTTCACACTCTACTATTTGTTTTTCCTCTTTTCGGGCTTTTAAAGCAACGCCCTTTTCTATTTTCTTTTCAGTTTTAGAGGGAGACATGTCCAGTTCATAGGTTTGTAGATCACCTACCAGCTCTTCTAATTTCATAGAGGCTAAAATTGGTAAAGAATTTAAAACGCTCACTTTTGGAATAAATCTATCGGGTAGGGACCTTAAAATTTTATTTACTACACGGTTGTTTGGTATTTTATCTCCCAAGTTAAAAGATGAATTAACAATATTGCAAAGTCTAACATAAAATTCATCAAAAGTTTCTTTTTCGTTCATTTTGATGGTTTTAAATTGACTGGTGAGGTTTTGGAGTTTCAAAGCTTTTACGACACTTGTACCTTCATGAGTGAGTTGTAAAATATCCCAAGCTTCTTTAGCGGTTTCACACATCATAATGCGAAGGAATTCATCAGGTGTGACCGCGCTAAACAAGGGATTTAAACCACGGGAATTAAAATTTGAAAGTTTAAATTCATTTTCATTCCATCTATCGGCCGGTTTGGGAACACGTTCATTATCTACTAAATGAGTTGGTGGAGACCACCCATTAACTAAAGATAACCAAACCCTCTCGTCGATAGATTTAAGTGTCGATTTCATTCGCACTTTCCAATACACGTAATTAGAACCATCGAAAATAGGAAATTTTGAGAATGGGGAAAATTCCATTTTAGCCAAAAATATTTAAAGAATCTTAAGCGCAATAATTTAGCGATTCCGCTCTGATACCACTTGTTGGAACGTGAGGACCCCCAATTTTAAAACCTTATACTTCGAAAAGATAATTTCCTTTTTAGAGATGCGGAAGCATGATATGGTTCAAATTAAACAAATACCAAATTTTAATTTCTTTTCAAATTAAAATAAAACAAAAAGAAATAAGATAAAACACACACTTATGTTAATTTCACTTAAACCAAATTAACCCAAGTCCTAGAAATTTGCCTAAGTCATTTTTCTCAATTTTACTCAATTAGGCCAAACTAATTTTACCAAATTAAATTAACGACTTGAATTAACTACACACTACCCAATATTTATTTAGCACCAAATTAAGCAAGTAGTGATTAAACCAAATTTTATCTTTTTACCTAAGCATGCATTCTAGGTGAGTATTGCGAAAGATAAAATAAACAATGAACCACTACGCCGCGATATACGAGGAAAAACCCACAACGGGAAAAAACCTCGGACGGCCCTAGCCTTAAGTCCACTAAGTATGATTTTATAATTACAAGATAGATGACTTACTTCCTCGACTCGACCCCTTTCAAGCCTTGACGCGTCTTCTTGTAAATAACTTCGCCTAGTTAAAACCTCGGATCTCCACCGGAGTCTTGGAATCCACCAATGAGACAATAGGTACACCGTCAACCACACATGGTGCCTTTCACCATGTGAGAATGCCTCATCAAAACAAACTTATTCTTCTTTGAGGGATTTAGAAGAAACCCAAACGAACTCTTCAATAGGTAGAGTAAATCGGTGCCAAAACTCCAAGCAATGTATATATATAAAGGAACTTGGATAAACAAACTGTGGGTGTAAACAAGAGTGTTAAATGATTTTTTGTTGAAAAATTAGACACTCAAAACAATGAATTTTTTCTTCTTTGAATTTTACTCTCAAACTCTCTCTTGGAGGTTGTAGGATATGAAAAAGTTAAAAAGAAAAAGTTTGTTTCCGCACTTAATTAATCAGGTAAAAAGTTAGTGGGAAAAGAAGTAGGAAAGTGAGAAAACTACTCAAAAAATTGCCAATTAACTGTTCCCGCCAAAACTCGTTCGAACGAGATTTTCGTTCGAACGAAGTCTCATTCGAACGAGCCTTCTAATGAAGTTTCAGTGTATACTCATTAGAAATCTCGTTGGAAATATCATTCGAACATCATTCTCGTTCGGACGATACTTCGAACGACATTCCAGTGGCCAATGTGGGAACTCATTGACAAATTCGTTCGAACGACATTCTCGTTCGAACGAAATGCCTGAAAGATGAAAATTATATTTTTAGCCCAGAAACTTTATTTTAAAGTTTTAATGAAATCTTTCTGAAAATAAACAACAGTTTAAAAACAAAGTACACCCAATAAAAATGTTCCAAGCTTCTATATATATTTACAATGCATTCATACCTTAGGAGTAAACGGAACATTGTTGATGACGTAGAAACGAGGCACAATAAACTCGGCATTTTGATGAATCTTTAAACTTGGCCGCTACGTCTTCAACTTTAGTATGTCATAGGCTTGAAGGATATTCAATAACTCTATCCTATGATGCAAACATTTTTTCCGGAATTGAGCCAAAACTACAAAGGACTCAATTGGAAATTTGTGTCCTTACATGTTTCAATTTTGGAGAGACAGGTTACAGGAAGAGGGATTTACCAAAGTGAGGCAGGGGCAACTATAGGATAGTATCCTATAGGTACAATCATTACAATAAAGTGTAGGTCAATTCTGACGCAAGGATCATGTTCAGGAACCCATCGGCTAGGCGAGGCAATTAGCAAATGAAGGTAAAAATTTTGTTTTATCTTTATGAGTATAGGTTAAGTTTCGGGTGACATAGGTGCATCACAATATATTATTTTTTAACTAAAATTCACGTGTGAGTCAGGTTTAGTGGGTGCGTTGGCAGTAGCAACCTTATTATAAATATAATTACTATTGGGTGGTGGGATTCTTCAGGGCCACCCACAGGGGAGAGGGTGTGGACACTAAGAGGATGCTTATATTGTGTGTTAGCTCGACTCCTTATGAGAGTGTAAGGATACAAATTTCCAATTGAGTCCATATATAGTTTTGTCTCAATTTCGGACAAAAACATTTATTCATAGGATTGTATTTAATTGTAATATTCTCAAGCCTATGAAGAGTTTGTTGAAGACGTAGCGGCAAAGAGTATAAAGCTTGATCAATATGCCGGTTTGAATGCCTCGTTTCTACGTCATCAACTATAGTTCCTTGCTCTCAAGGTATGAATGCAATATTATATATATAGGAGCTTGGAACATTTTTAATTGGGTGTTAGGTTTAATTACAACCGTGTTTTATTTTCAGAAAGAATTAATTAAAACTTTAAAATAAGTTTATAAAGTTTTCTGGGTTAAAATCGAATTTTCCAAACTTTCTGGAAGTTCGTTCGATATGTCATTCGAACGAGATTGTCGTTCGAACCAGATGTCGTCCGAACGAGATTGCCAACGACTTCCTATTATGGCATACTGGAACTTCGTTCGAAATGTCGTTCGAACGAGATTGTCGTTCTAACGAGATTTCTAACGAGCTTCTAACGAGTTTATACTGGAAATTCGTTAGAAAACTCGTTCGAACGAGTTTTGGCGGGAACAGTTTTTGGCAGTTTTTAAGCAGTTTTCTCCCACTTTCCCTCTTGTTTCTTAACCAACTTTTGTCAGACTTTATTATGTGCGGGAATAACATTTTCCAAACTATCTTTTTCATATCCTACTAAATCCTAGAGAGTGTTTTGAGAGTAAAATCAAAGAGGGAAAAAGATCATGTTTTGAGTGTGTTTTTATCAAAGAGAAAAATATACACCACTCTAGTTTTACACCCAAATTAGTTTCTTCCAAGTTCCCATATTCATATATCTTTCTTGGAGTTTGGCACCGGGTTCATCTCTTCCGTTCAAAGAGAAGTTTCGGGTTTTCTTCTACATCCCATAAAGAAAGAAGAAGAATTTTTGTTGCGGCATTACCCTCTTGGAGAAAGGCTCCTTGTTCGAGTGACGATGACCATACAAAGTCCGATTGGTGGACTCCGAGACCGCGGTGGAGCTCCGTGGTTATTCGCTAGGAAAAGGTATCTACGAGAAGAAGCGTCGGGGCTTGAGAGGGATCGAGTCGTGTGATGTAAGCCTTTCTGTCTTGTATTTGTAAATTTCGTATCTAGTGGATTTGTGGCTAGGGCCGTCCGAGGTTATTTCCCGTCTTGGGTTTTTCCTCGTACATCGCGGCGTAGTGGGTTAAATGTTTATTTTATCTTTTGCAAAATCACCTAAAACGCATGCTTAGGTAAAAAGATAAAATTGGTTTAATTTAATCTCTACGTGTTTAATTTGGGTAATGTGTAGTTAATTAATTCAAGTCAATTAATTTAATTGTTAAAATTGGTTTGGCCTAATTTGTTTAATTGCAAAATATGACTTAGGCGAATTCTAGGGCTTGGATGAATTAGTTGTGTTTAAGTGTAATTAATTTTTGTGTGTATTTAATTAATTTTCACTTGGGTTTAATTTTAATTTTGGAATAAATTAAAATTTAGTATTCGTTTGTTTTGTTGAACCATCACACATCTTAACGCTTCCGCATCTCGTGTTTCATAAAAGGAAATATAATTTTTTAAGAAAATTAAAATCGGGGAACCTTCGGGCGACTTCAGAGAGTTATGAGAGTAGAGCATATTATTATCCTAAGTGCTGATTGGATAGCAAGGGTTTGAATGGTAGTGGACTCTTATAGTAAGACTATCATATTCTTTATTCCAGGGTAAGATGTTTTGTTTTGCAAGATAACACCTAAAAGAGGGTTGAGCCTGTATATATATTATATGATATAAGAGACTTTGAAGAGTATAGTTATCTCGTTACATTTGATCCTAGTGTGTAGGGACTTTTATTAATGTGATTCAGGGTATGTGGGGTTTATTGTCGAGCGGAGAGATTTAGCTCGTTATTGACTTAGCGCGGGAGACTTAGTTATAGTGAGAGCGTCGTGATGTATAACTCCTTGATGTGGGAGTGGACGATTAGACTTGTACATATGGGGACAAGATTTTGGGTATCCAGGTTATGTGCTTTGGTCTTACGAATCTCGATGACCAACAATGTTAGGTAGTAGTGTATCGGGGGTTTCCTTGTTTCCAATTTCACTTGGGAGACACCCCACGCATGAACCTTAGTGAGCGTCGAGAGTTGAGAGATGTGTTGTCATCAGAGAATGGAGTTACTACTTTAGTTATTGCACGTGCATGTGGATAAAATTATGAGTTGATAGTTATTTGATGATTTAAGGCCAGTGGAGCCGATCGTATTTATGCAGATATGCACGGGATATAGGGTGTATGGGTGCCATCATTAGTTGATTTTTTTAATATCGTTCGCGACAAGAAGACGTGGAAATGTATGTGTTGAACATATGCGTATGGGTAAGTTAGAAGCGGAATTTTAAAAAAAAGGGGTGGCCAAGGTGAAATGGTAACTAAAATAGTGGGTATTTCTATATAAGGTGACTGAAGCGAACTGGTCACTAGTTTGAATGGTAGTGTATAGACCGTCGGACTGAAGAGTGCCATTAGTTGAGGTATAGCGGGAACAACAAAATGGTTTCAACTTTGGGCAGATATGGATGTTGTGCGAGGAAGTATATAGAACAATTAGTACCATATTTATTCGAATTTCGAGGACAAAATTCCTTTGTAAGGGGGGAAGTATGTAACACCCCGTAATTTTGAGTAATTTATTTTAGCAGTTAAATCGCAAGTGTGATGCAATTTAATATAAATGAGAAATAATGTGAAATTAATAAATACTAATTTGTGATAATAATATTAATATACATGTGGTAAATTAACTAGCGTACTTAAGTAAATTTAATTAAGTCAAATGTAGTGCGTCGTATGTGAGTAGAAACGGCGAAAATTATCGGTAGCGCAACCGGAGCATTTGTGTAGGATATTTTTGGGATGAAGTAGGATAATTATATTTAGTAACTCATATGGTGATTTTGAGTGCACGTTTGATTCGGAATTGGTGAAAATAGTCAGAATTGAGTGCCCAGGAGCTTTTTAGACTAGTCCGAGCTCACGTAAGGGTATTTGGGTCATTTTAATATAGGCTAATAACATAATTTCTAGATTAGAAAATTAAAATATAAGGATTAGAAATGTGAGGCAGACATAACATTTATTTTAAACCCTAAGAGAGAAGGGATAATGGAGCAATAAGAGAAATCAAAGCAGAAAGCTAGAAGAGGCTAATTTGGGAGGAGATTCAAGGATCCTAACATAAAATCAACACACACAAGAGGGAGATCAGACCCTACAAATAATCCAAGGCAAGTAATTAACTTTCTTTATATCACATTGAGGTGTATTAATACTCATATCATGGTAGGTGTAGAACAAAAGAAATTTTGGGAAGGGTTCTCACATGTAATTGGTTTTTTTTTAATGAAATTGATATCATGTGTAGTTTGGATGATCAATTGATGAAGTAAAACCATTTATGATTGACGGAATCATATTATATTTCTAAATTTGAGTTTTATATACATAAAGATGGAATCTTGTTGGGTTCTTGGCTGAAGAACATGAATTTTGAATAACTTAGGGTTTAATTGATGAACATAAGATGTCAATCTGCCAGAATTTTTTGCATTACTTTAAATGTATGCCATTTTAATTTACTTAGAATTATATTTCATGCCATACATGTCTGGAAAGGTCTAGGTCTTAGCTTTCCAATGATATTTTAATGAGGTCATTTGGAATTCTTTAGTGGGAGAAATCATAATTTTTCTACAGGGTGTTTAATCTCCTAGCATATTAATTGGCCAGAATTTTTGACGTTAATTTAAACTTATGTCATTTTAATTTTACTTAGAATTATATTGTGTGCCATATATGTCTGGAAAGGACTATGTGTTGTCTTTTCCAATGAGCTTTGAATGAGGTCATTTGGAGTTTTGTAGAGAGAGAAGTTGCAATTTTACTACAGGGTGTTTATTCTTCAGAAAAATTTACGACCCGATTCGGTTGCTTAGAAAATGGAAATTTTGTTAGTTTAGATGTAAAACTTGAAATAAATTGTTGAAAACATAATTTGAGTAATTTTTGGAGAATTTTAGGGTTTGGTTATTGGGTAAATTTTGAGGAGTTCCAAATGAAATTTATAATCCCTAAAGGTCATAGAGAATTCAGTGGAGTGATTTAAAAAGATTTTATTACCTAGGGGTGAGTGGGTAATTAAATTCGAATTAGAAATTGTGAGAGAGATAATTGACGATAAAGTTTCAATATCGAATTTATGAGTTAAATTCGGGAATAAATGAACAAGTCGATTGGGTTAAGTCTGAGTGTTTTATCGGAGTGATATTACTTGATAAACTTGAATGATTATTCGACGGGCCGATCGGGTAAGTTCGGGCATTTTATCAAGGTGACGCTATTGTATTTTAATTAAAGGATAAGAATTAATTAATTAAGATTCGTGAGATAGACTCAGGATTTGTAGGCTAGTGCTTTGAGTGATAGGCATGGGTTAGCTAAGTTTTGTGATTTAATTTATATATACGGGTATAGAGACAGTATATATATGATTATGAATAATATCTATGTGTATGATATTAATATGAAACATACCTATCCTAGTCGTTATGATACCAGGGAGGTTGCGCGCCGTGGGAGGTCACTCTGGCGAATCCCAACAGAGGTAGTACTGTTGCCCAGGGTCATAGGTGTTGTGCATGCCCTGTGTGATGTAGGGTTGGAGTACTGTGGAATAATGTGGTGTGGTTGTGATCATCGACTTAACGCCACGACCGACTCCAGTGTTCATTTCTGATTTTTGGATCTGGTGTCAAGATTCCGGTTGGTTTCCCAGATTGTGGTGGACATTCCTGGAGCACGATAACATGCTAGTGAGCTCACTTTCAAAATGTGGAGGACATTCGGGAATGTGATTACATATATATGTGTGTGTGTGTGTGTATACTTGTGCGACATTTCTATATAACATATATAATAGTGTGGTAAATTATATACCGGCTTATACATTAATGATGAACATGATTAAATAACTAGAGTAAAGTTATAAATTGATTAACGATTTAATAAGCTAATGAGAAATATATCTAATTAATAAGTGCAAGTTAGACAATACTTGAGTCAAGGTAGCGTGTCTGTGAGATTTGCAATGAGACTAATTAGACAGTGTAGTGTAACTAGGTGGGTTAAGATTTAGGCTCTAGGTGTGCACAATAGTTGAGAGGTGAGGGGTAATCTCATGAGAGTTCGACACTGGCTTAAACATAGAAAGTTTAAATGCATATTTGTTTACTGCATCTTAATTACTTGCTAAATATTTTTACAAGGTTTTGGGTTCTGGTCCATTTTTAAATCTATTTTCAAAACTTTTAGGTGTCCAATCACAGGGACGCTAAGGATGATTGTTCTTTCCAGGTACACATAACTGCAGCTGATGTGGAACCTTGCAAGATTCTTGAGTAGACGATTTCATTATTGATATTCTAAATTAGGTTCTATATTCTAGTATTGTTGAACATGTTGCCCATTTTATTCAGATTTATATTTTTAGATTTTTTTTTTGGTTGGATTTATTGTATTGGATTCTTACCAGATGGTTTATTCGAGAATCTTAATTGTTTATCTCATTTTTAGACTTTATCTGGTATTTCATTTATATTGTCACTGCGTATGGATTTATTGGGTATTGGTTAATCTTGTTGTATGCTAATGAAAGAAAATTTTGACACTGCTTGTTAAAATAATCATGTGGTTAGTAATTAATTGTGTTGCGATAGTGATGCTAAGAATGAGCCATATGAGACCAACATTTTATTTTGGTAGGGGCTAGCCACCCATTATTTTAATAGGCAGGTTGTCATGTATATATATTTGGTTAAGAAATGAGAAGAGATGAGATGAGATTTTAGAGAAGAGGACAAGAGGAAAGATATGTAAGAGAGAGAACTGGCACCTTACCCCCCTCCCTTTTTGTCTTCTGCGCGCCAACCCCATTGTTGGGACAAATAGGGTGGGGCGGTGCAAGGTTTTTAAATGTTTGTTTTTTAATTTTAATTTTTCACTTTTCTTTCCTCCTCTTTGGTTGATGAGTCCAAACGAATGGGACTTCTAAAGTAAGCGATTGAGTTTTATTTTATTTTATTATTATTAATACCACTCCATGTGTTTCTTACATTTAAGGTACCTAGGATCCTTATGACTCTTTTTTGGCTTGTTTTAAATAATGCATGACTTTAAAAGTTAAAACATACACATCACTTATTTTAGCAAACAATCTCTTTTTTCAAATTCAAAGAACAATACATAATCCATTATTTTAACCCTAAGCCTACTTTAAAACAAAACTCCAACATTAATTTGGGAGGCTTAAACCTCATATTTTCAAGTAGTCCCAAGAACGAAACCTGCTTATTTTTACGAGATCAATTCAACCGAGTGTTCAGATTTTTTAAGAGACTTATTTTCAGTCAAAAATATCACTCGTGTTCTCCTTAACCGTTGTTTGATTTAAATGTTGCCTAAATGTTAACAATACATGTTTACGGAAAATAATCAGCAACTTTAATTAGGAAAAGTGAGAAGCTAATTATGGACCTATTTTTATTAAATTTGAAAATTAATTTAAGACTCGAAACACCACATGCTTAGATTATTTGTACCATGTTGTGGATTATTGGGACGAATTGCAAGTTGAAATTAAATTATGTACTTCGAAGAATATTTTGACTCGTAAAATTTAGATATTGATGTATATGTGGAATAATGGATTTGATTGTTGTAAAACTATGTTATTATGCATAATTGAATTAAAATATGTGTTGAATTGATAAAATAACACTCCTATTGGAATTATAGAATTTGACAACTTGTGTACTATTTCTTAGAACTTGATTATTACATGATTAAATGGATGTAATAAGAATGGAATTGGATTTTCATGATTAATTATAGGATTGTAACATTAAATTAAAAAATATGGATTATGTAGAGATTGTTCGTGTTAATAATTTGACACTGCAAGGACGTTGAAACTTTGGGACTAGTAGTACTTTCACCCTTGTTTAGTATGTTGCTTGCTAAGTATGGGACTAATAGGTAAACTTTAATGTTGTTGGAACTTTCTAGGTATGGGACTAGTGAGTGTGTACTTGTATTGTTAGGTAGTTTCCTGGGTGGGGCTAGGTAGAACGCTATTATGTTATTCCTTTAGCTTAGGTGATATACTAGGTTAGAACTTTTGGTTAGGTATTATTCCTACGTGATAGACTAGGCAATACTAATAGTTTGGTGATCTCTACGTATGATACTAGGGATGGTTGTTATTGTAATACCGAATTATGGATGGGGCTAGTTGGAAATATTGTAAAATTAATAAAGAATAAATAATTAAATCCTAAGGCAACAAGCGGATATTAAAATGGACTAGCGTCACCAATATGTGAAGGACTAACGAAATTGGGTTGGTTGGCTATAGTGTCGTGGGTATGTGTTGGCATCACCAATATGTGCGAGGCTAGAGAAATTGGGTTATTTGGCTATAGTGACGTGTCATGGATGGAACATCACCAATATGTGCAAGTCTAATGGAATTAGGTTGTTTGGCTATAGTGATGGGTGTCGATGTATTGTGTTAGAATTTTTAGCCCATTCGAATATGTGTAGGATCAATAGAAGGTTGGCTAGCTATAATGGTGTCTCGTAAATAAGATAATTAAATGATTGAATTAACTTAAGCAAAAGGTTTTAAATATGATTAAATGTTGAAATAAAAATAATTGGACTTGAGTAATGAATACGACTTAGTGTATGTGGTTTGTTAATATCATTTTACTTTCCTCCGTCTTATTAGAATGCTTTTTAATTTAAAATATTCTATTGTGATATTTATATCTTATGATGCTTAGGACTAGATTCACGGATTCTATTTAAGAGGAGTTATTGGTATTCTTGTGGTGGGTTTTGACCCATGTTGTTGATTAAGATTTCAGATTGCGTGGTTGAGTAACTGCATAGTGTTTGGAAATTGAGGACTTGTAGCCGGAGTTTATATTTATTTATTTAGTAGTTTAGTTTTCCTTTCTAGTCATACTTCTTATGAGGCTCTTATTTATGAATTTTCGTGGATCATTCGATTCCATGGTTGTTTGCGATTTTCAGCTAGAGATTTTGCATTTGAATTATTTCTATTTGAGTATGATTCCTTTGGAGTTTGGGATTTATTTATTGGAGGTAGAATGGTGATGGATTTTGTTATGGTGGATATTTCATATTCGTTGGATTTTCATAAATTATATCTTATGATTTTTTTAAAAGAAGTCTCATATTTCTGACACATGCTAAGAATGGTATTTAATTCCAATGCCCAACGTAGGTTGGCAACGGGAACATGCCACCTTCAATGTCAAAATATGCGGGGTATTACACGAATTTATTATTTTCTTTCGAAAATTATTCACCCTCTCTCGAGGCATGAATGTATAATGTAAACATTTAACAATAATATTCAAAAGGTCATAATAAATTAATAAACTAAAAAATAAAAATATCAAGCTGGGGGTTTCATCTCACTCCTTGAATGGGGTATTTAGCCTCTCATTTTGCTACTATTACATATGAAATGTAATAGTAACACCATAACATGCATAAAAACAATAAAACAAAGAAGAGAACAATACAAAACCAGGTTTCCTTACATTTTCATTGAACTCCCATGTTTATACAAGAATCTCCACAAATTCGAGTTTTACAATAAAACTATGAAACAAGAATAACTCTCTAATCTCACACTCTAATTAGAAATTTAAATGTACTCAAATTTAGAATGTTAATCTCACCAAATTTATTATTCCTCACACAACTCTCTACAAAAATAAAAATTAAGTTTCTGAAAATTAGGACTAAACCAACCCTACAAACTACCCTCAAAATAAACTATAAAAAATGAGATGAAGTTGATGTGGAAATCCTCCTGAAATGCTATTGCTCGTCTTGAAGTTATCAGTGATTAATAGGCTAGGGTTTGGTGGGTTTTGGAGGTCAAGGGAATTTCAATTTGGGAGAAAATGGATGCAAGTAGTTAGAGGTTTGAAGGTTCGTTGGGGGAGTATTTGGAGAGAGAATAAGGTGTTTATGAAATGGGTTTTGCTGTTGGGTTTTACATATACATTCATACAAATATGTGTGTTTATATGTGAAAAAAGTATTGTACTAGCAGGTATAAGAGAGGATCATGTGTGGGGGAGTGAGTTGGAAGTAATGGAGTGTGTGTAACTAGTGAGAAAAAGAGGAGGTGCATAGTGTAGGAGCACGGGGAATGTAGGCTTTACACGCTAGGATGATGAAAGTGTGGGATGAGGAGAGAAATGTGGGTTAAGGTGGTAAAGGTTAGAGGTTGGCTTATTGATGTGATAACCAGGTTTAGATGAGTGGGATGTGTAACTAGGTTGAGTAGTATTTGGACAATAAGCTCGTACATACATGTATAGGTAGAGAGAGAGATGAGTGAAGGCCTAAAAGAAATGGCCCCATATCAAACCCAAGTGGTATAAATACCTTTGGTATATCCTCCACTAAAATTATCCGGTCTCAATGACCCTGAGACCTAAGACATCACGCAGTCTTTTGTGTGTCTCTCTCTCTCACACGTATAACAAACACCTGTAAAGTGGACTAGTCATTTAACCGTCACTCACTCACCCTATAGAGGTCATCAACCTTTACCCTGTAAATTGTGGATCCCTAACATCCTTATATTTATCATACTTCCTTCGTGTCCTCTTGCCCTGTTGTCCATTTGGGTCCTTCCAACACTTTAGCTTAACCCTAGTATCACTTGGTTTTCCCTTGGACATTTTTGAACCACTCACTTTTCCCATCTTTGCAAATATCTTTTCATAGTTCACATAATCCTGTTAAAGCATCAAAATAACATTCACGACCTGGGCATAAGTGGTGTAAGTCAGATTTCCCAACACAACCTGCTTAATCGACCAAGTCAAACCACATATATAACAATTCTTCTCCTTCTCCTCGGTGTCCATCTTTACAATGACAAACATGAATAAATTTGTGTCTCTTGATCCAAAATGAGAAAATTCCTCTTCTTCTCAATCCTAATAACATACAAAGAATATTTGTCATTGAAACTTTCCACACGATCCTTTTCCTAGGTGTGGTCGCACTCTCTCGCTATTACAAAATATCACTTTGTCCCAAATGGATATGGGCCTCCCAACTACTAAACCATCTGGACTCTATCCCTCTTAATCCTTATCTCAACCCCGATTGTTGTGGCATCCCTAATGATCGTTGCCAACTCCTCGACTCTTATCCTAGTCTTCTTAATATTAAAAGTCAGGAACAAGACATACGATAAACTCACATCCTAAAGAGAATACAAATCAACAAGATGTATCAAAGAACAATATGCGAAAAACTAGAATACATATATTACCCTCTAGACCTAGGACCATACTCTGATACCAACTACAACAACACGTATATTTTAATATTAGAGTTTATCAGGTCGAAGACTAAAATATATAAATTGATACAATTTAAAACATCATTCTTAGTATGTGATAGAAATATGAGACATTTAAAATATTTTTTAATATTAAGACGTACGAGATATAACAATTTGAAGGATCACTAATAAAATTCCAACTACAACATACCAATAGTCCAATAATATACAAAAGTCTTAGAACAATACCCCAAATACAACTGTGGACTCATAAATGATTTGTAAATCCAAAAGTTGTTCTATATAAAATACAACAGAAAAGGATCTAACTGTACATAATGTAAATCTCCAAAGTCCAGCCTGCACTCTAAGATCCAAATTCGCTCCTTAAATCTCAGACCTATCTTAATACATTAGTCAACGTAAAGGGTTAGGTCCCATTTTAAGAATACTATATATGTCTCCCAAATGGGTAACATAACCCAGTAAATATTACCAAATGAAATAAATAACACAGTTGGATATTTTAAATCATAATGTTGTTCAAATTTAGAATCTTTTATATAATAATAAAAATTTGATCTCAAACCTTTATCAATGTTCATCAGATAATACAACATATTCAACCATATAAATAATAACAGGGTTTATCGATATTTCATAATATCACGAGCATAAAAAAATTATCCGGGTCACAAATAATGAATAACAATGAACCATAGAATATCGAGTCAATCATAACTATCTACTCACTTATCAATACCAATAATATCTCTTTATAAATGCAGTTCTCAACAAACTATTGGTTTATCAACCGATACTAACATAACCCATATTAATCAAGTTATCAATATCGTTACAAATCTTTTATCCAATTTCATCTTACGTTAATTTCACCATTTCACTTTCAATTAATCACACCGTTTCATACTTCATTTATATTTTAGCCAAACGGCCTTATCATTATCACATTTAATGAAACACTAACCACTTTTCACTTTTCTTATTTCATTTATTCCATCTTTATCTCATTAATTTTATCCTAACTATCCGGCCTCCCACACAACCCAAGTATCACAAACATTCAATTTACTCATTAGCTTCATAAATGAGTTAATATCTTAATTTATTACAACGTAATCGACATGTTCCCCTTCTTCCCGACCATCTCAAAAGACATGTGATACACCCCAAACTGTCATACTAACCGTATCCACCTACTTCACGGTGCCAAAAACCCCATTTCTACCCTACTACGCAGTGTCGGATTTACACCAGAACATGTGACGTACAAACATCCCATCATATATCTTATCGCCACCTTTTATTTTCATGGCCGGATTTCATAACACGTAAGATACAACAAAAGTCCATATCAAACCATACTACATAAGGAGCCATCACACAAACCATCGTCACCTAACACACAATATCGAAAACCTTATTTTCGCCCACCATATAGTGTCAAATTTACCGTATGAAGCACCAAGAATCCACATTAAACCATACTCCTCAAGTAAATAGTCATAAGAGTGTTCTTTCTGAGCCCATAAGCAATATCCACATTCATTAGTTTTCCACATAAATTTTAAAAACATTCTAAATTCCCAATTTCCAACATTCTCTTGACTCTATGAATGGGACATTTCATAACTGGAATCCAAACAAGGAACCTCCACCGATACCCTCATGCCAAGATTAGGTAGTCATTGAGAGCAAACAACTACCAACTCACCATTTTGAATACCAAGGAATCTAACTCAATTCGTCAATTTCATATTGTGTTAAACCCATACAATATTCACTTCATTACATTATCTCATTATTTACTTGCAAAGTACTTTAAACTTTCCTCATACATCTCATCATTCATAAACAAAGTCTACTAACAAGTCATACTTTTCAATAACCACTTACACAATACTCGTAGCTTCGCTATTAGAATTATGTACAAAGCTTACTAATCCTAAACTCCAAACTCCTGCATTCTCTACACTCCATGCACGGCACATCTCATAAACAAAATCTAAAGAAGGAACCCACTGCTATACTTTTGTCTAGATTAAATAGTTATTAAGACACTACCTTAACTCCATTCAATTCAAAATACAAAACTCATATGAGTCCCATATCTCATTATATGATCACCAACGCACGTCATTACATGGCCTAATAAAAAAGAAGTCATCGTAATCCCAAGAATCCAAATCTCTCTTATATCCCACACTCATCTCAACCAAACATTTCACTCAACATCATTTATCCTAAGAATCTCTATAGAGATTTATACATTAATTTTTCAAGTCAATCCTTTAGGATAAAATAAGTATTTTCAAACATCATTCCTAACAATCATTTCAATACCTACGGGTACATACCCTATATGTTATAACCCCAAACTCCACATCATATAACCCTAAGTGTCATATCTCCCAAAGAAAAACATCATAAGCCAACATCATCCACCACCTCTTAAATAATGTGTAATTGACAATATAAACCATATTCCCAACCAACATTATCTAGTGGTCAAAATATTCCAACAATAAATATCATCCAACAGATCTATGTCCTATTAACAACTTAAAATAACGCATTATCAATATAAACCCTCTATTCGATAATCCCAGCATCCCATTTTCCACAATAAAACAACAAATTCCTCTTAAACATTTAAAGATATCAAATTTCCAATAACTATAGCCCTTATAAGAAGGTCAATAAATCGAAACACATATCCTTCAACAACAACTAATCACTATCCAAGTCCCAACACCAACAACTTAAGGCTAAAATAATGATTCTATCGATAAACACATGCAAGCCACAATCTCAAATAACATATTATTTTATTCACAATATTTATTATTGTCAATTCCCATGCAAATTATCTCGATTTCCAAGGGTAAATTTATTATTTTATCCATTAATGATTCTTACACATATCAATTTGGGCTCACAATATTTTCCAACAAAACAAATATCATGGGACAAGTGTACTCACATCTCATTTTCAACTCTCCGAGTTCAAAAGGCATGTAACTCAACTCTTTTCCACATAACATATTTATTTTCTCATCTTTATAACAATTATATTATTAAATTCACATAAGTCTCATTATAAAGGGGGTTTCACTAATTTTAATATCAATAAACTTACAAGAGGAATTTAATTAGATTTGTTTTTAGTCAATTAAACCTCAAATCGCTTTTAATTAATAATAAATATTTATTAGGAAATATCTAAGTCATAAAGCACTAAAGTAAAGAGGTTGAGTATTCTTTCCTTCAAACCATTTTTGAAATCTAACTTAAGTTCATTAATCTCTTATAAAATCTGATTAATTGTACCTCATGAAGCACTCTCAAACTACAAGTATAAGGTCCTGAAGCAGAGGTTTGAAGGTTGTACTTTAATGAGGTTGAGGGTTATTGAGGTTAGGGATGAAAAGAAAATAGGTTTTAGTGTTTTGGTTTAAGCGGGAAATGAATTACCAAAATGAAATATCATAGGTTCAAGTAAATAAAGAGGGGAAGGCAAAAACATCTCAAATGGGCTTCGAGGTGGGCTGTGAACCACACGCGATCGTGTTGCTTCCACCCGTTGTCACGGGTCCCTAGGATACGGTCGTGGTGGGGTTTTCCACGGTCACAGAGCCCCCCTTACCCAACTGCCAGAACCAAATTCCATCTCTTTCTCTCTTCTCTCCATTCATACACCAACAAACTTACACTATATCACACATAAGGAGCCCTCTTTCAAACCCTAACTTAGCCACCAAGATATACCAAAAGTCTCCCTTGCCCCCAATGTTTTAGCTTAATACCCACAATATATTTAATTAAATAAAAAATGCAACTTAATCAATTAATTCACACTATAATATGATAATTTCTATAATTTCATCATAATAAATTCCCAAACAAAATAATAAATCATTATTAACTCATTAAATTATTTGCTTAAAATTTTGGGGTATTACATCTTGTGAAATAAATCTCCCGCTTTCCAATTGTTGCACTTTAAGACCAAGGAAAAAATTGATTTCCCGAACCATGCTCATCTCAAATTCATTTTGCATTAATAACTCAAAGTTTTGAGAAAGGTTTTCACAGGTGGAACCAAAAATAATATCGTGTACATGGACTTAGGCAGCGACTATGCTTTTCCCACAATACTTAAAAAGTAAACAATTTCCCACACTACCTCTCTCGAAACCTTTTCCAACGAGATGTGAAGTCTCTCATACCAAGATCTTGGTGCTTGTTAAAGGCTATATAAATCCTTTTTAGGCGAAAAAAGTGTATTAACTTGGGGTCCTCAAAACCTTTTTGGTTATGATATATTGACTTCCTCTTGGAGAGTGCCATTTAGAAATGCACTCTTTACATCCAATTGATGGAGCTTGATATCTAATTAACATGATATAGCTAAGAGTATGCAAACCGACTCTTATTTACAACTAAGGAAAAATATTCATCAAAGTCAACTCCTTCCACTTGGGTGTATCCTTGAGTCACTAACCTTTCCTCGTTACGTTACACAATACCCTCTTCATCACATTTTTTCTTAAAATCCATTTGATACCGATAACTTGAACATCTCTAGGAAAGGAACTAGGTTTTAAACCTCTTGTTTGGTGCATTGGTCTAATTCATCTTTCATGGCATTGACCCAATATTCGTCTAACAGGTTATCCTTCACATTCTTGGGTTCAAGTATAACAAAGAAAGTTAACTTATCCATGGAGCCGAGATTGTGTTTTAACTCCAACATTAGGACTGCTAATGATCTTGGAGACTGTAATACCCTGTATTTTTATGGCATTTATTTAACCGTTAAATAAATTTTTGGCTACTTGATGAGTTGTTATTTCATATTGCATTCGGTACGTCATTTTGATTAAGATGTGACTTTGAGATGTTTCATGTGGAGTGTTGCATAATTTAGTTGCGTGTTGATTGGACAAATATTGTTATAGTAATTGGCGAACTCATAATAAGTTATTAGGATAAATATTTAATTGACTTAATATTTTAAGCAACTATGGAATGGTCATAGAGTTAGGTGTTGGGGGTTTCCTTGTTTGAATTATTCCATTAACATCGAGTTCCATTAATTGTGAAGCAGAATTATATAATATCGAGTCAAAAATTAATTAATTAATAATTAAGATTTGAAATTATAAGCAAGTTTTATCAGATGATTAGTAATTTTAATTAAATAATCGACTCAGAAAATATGGTAACGTTTAATTTGGTTGATAGGGTGTTTAGAAAGCCTAGTTTAAGTTAATAATAGTGGAGAAATGGTCCATTGGGCTAGTATATGAATTGGATAAAGTTATAGACAATTTGGGGGTCATTTTGGGATTTTTGATTGACTATAATTTGGGGCCTAAGCGTAATTTCGGGTTTGATTAATATATTAGACTAATTAACTTTAACCTAAAACACATAAAGTTGGGTGGAATCCTAGCTGCTACGGAAGAAGAGGAAGAAACCTAGCTTTGGAGAATTAAGGATTGATCTCTTACAATCATCCTAAAGAAAGTTTACATTGTGTAGAAATATAATCAGGTTTGTGTTGTGATAGTAATTATAGATTGGAATATGTATATATAATTATGTAATATGACTTTAGTTCATAATAAAACATCAATTTATAATTAGAATTAATTAAATGAAGAACCCTAGTTTATGTTATTGTGGAACATATGAAATTGGTTAATGAAACAACAAATTAACATGATATTACTTGAAATATGACTTCGAAATTATTAGATATGAATCATAAATGTTGTAATTTGAAAAAGTCCTAAGTTTACTATGTTAATTGATTTGAAATTGAAGACTAATTGAACATATTCTATTAAAAAAGATGAAGATAAGGTTAGTTTAATAAATTATGGAATTAAACATTTAATTATGATATAAACCTTCTAAATCTTATAAAATTGGGTTTCTTACACTTATATGATGTTAATTTTGATGATTAAAGGTTATAGGGTTTGGACCTTTTTGGTTATGGTTGCCATTGGAGAAATAAGGATGAGGAACCCATCATCGGATCCGTTGGATCGATCTGGCCTTATGGTCTTGCCCAACGTGGGTTGGTTAGGGGAATTTAAGTGGGGATTTTTAAATTCGTTAAGATTTTATAAAAATAAAAATATACGAAAAGGCAGTAAGTTTGGGGGGCAATACCTAGTTTAAGAGCCTTTGGGTTGGGGTTGAAATATATAATGTTGGTTAATGTTTAAAGATTATGTAGACCATAATATATACGAGAACTTATTTGTAACATATCGAGTAGGGTAGTTGTTGATTTTAAATAAGTTTATAAACTGTAAGTGTCTGACGATATCTATTTTTACGAATCTAGTGGTTTAGGATTAACTTTATGTAAATGGTTAATGTTAAATGTATGTAATGACATGAAATAAAATATATTATCTTTGTAACCCATTGAGAAAGGTTTGTGCTAATTTACTTTGATTATGTGAATCATACATGGGATGCGGGTGTACTCATGGGTAACCTACTAGTAAGAATTTGATGGGTGCGCATGACGTTGATCGCGCATGGTGTCCCAATGATTGAGACGAGCTTTATCTAGATCCTATTTACCCTGACCCTACGTACCGAGGCACCCATCTCCCGAGTTAGGACAATGATTTGGATCCTCTCCTATAACCTTGGGTATGGGTCCATACATTTGGTATGATCATCATCAGCAACATCAGCAGCAGCAACATCCTTACCTTAATCCCATCACATGTATCATTCAAGTTTAATTCCTTAAGATATCTCCTAATAATTTCCTCCCATGATAGCTTAGGGTGCCCCCTTTTTCTTTTTACCAACTATTTCTAATAATTTTCCTATTGTTATAGGTGAATCTACCAGTCTACATAACACATGTCCATACCATCTTAGTCTGCACTCTCTTAATTTATCGTTAATCGAAGCTACTCTTAACTTTTCTCTTACATAATGATTTTTAATCTTGTCCTTTCTAGTAATTCCTAGCATCCACCGGAGCATCCTCATCTCACTAACATGGAGACTTTGTTCATATTCTTTAAAGCCTAACAGTCTGCTCCATAGAGGGTCATTAACCTAACAAATGTTGTATAAAACTTGCCTTTCTTATTGCATAACACCCCACTTGCTTGTCTCCATTTTATTTAACCAATTGTTATTCTATTCATAACATCCTCATAAATATCCCCATTATTTTGTATCATTAACCCTAAATAACAAAATTTATTAGTTTGATTTATCACTCATTCTTAAATATTTAACATTATGCTATTATACGCCTCATTATTAAATTTACATTGCATAAACTCAATTTTATTTTTAGTAATTTTTAGTCTTTTAGACTCTAAGGCATTTCTCTAAGTATATACTCTCATCGCTAAGTCCTACTTTGAAGTGTCTGCTAAAACTATATCATCCGCAAACAACAAACACCATGGAGCATCTTCTTGTATGTCCTTAGTAATCTCATCCAATATTGTGGCAAATAAGTACAGACTTAAATCTGATCCTTGATGTAGACCCACTTTAATTGTAAACTCATTAGTTTCTCCACAAATAATTCTTGCTCTAGTTTTTATGTTATCATACATATCTTTAATAATTTTCATATAAATCATAGGGATTTTTTCCTCCTCAAAACCCACCATATTATATCCCTAGGTACTCTATCATATGTCTTTTCTAAGTATATAAATACCATATACAAATTTTTATTCTTACTTCTACATTTCTCCATTAACTGTCTTAATAAGTAAATAGCTTCCGTAGTGGATCACCCTGGAAAAAATCCAAATTGATTGTTCGAAATAGTTGACTCATTTCTTAATCTTTGTTTTATAATTTTTTTTCCATAATTTCATAGTGAGATTCATAAATTTAATTCCTCTAGAATTACAACAGTTTTGTATATCCCCTTTATTTTTATACAAAGGTATTATGATACTTTTCCTCCACTCATCTGGCATGTTTTCTTCTTTTAAATTTTATTAAATAAACATGTTAACAATTCTACCCTTACACTCCCAAAAGTTCTCCACACCTCTATGGGTATTTTATCCAAGCCAACTGCTTTATTCCTTCCCATTTTTCTTATTAATACATTTACTTCTTTTTTGGTAATCGGACATACCATTCCTATATTCGGTTTTATGTTCTCGATATATTTTTGGGGGATATTCCCCATTTAATAGTCCTTGAAAATACCCTTCCCATCTAGAACTTCTTTATCTTTAATTTATATATTTTGATTTATGTCTTTAATATACTTAACTGGATTCATATCCCTTGACAATCAATCTCTATTCATTGCCAATTTATATGTCTCCTTTTCACCTTCCTTGGTACCTAGTTTACTATAAAGATTATCTAATGCGTTTTGTTGCGCATTTTTAATAATATTTTTTACTTCACTTTTTAATTTCTTATACCTATCTAAGTCTTCTTAATTTTTACTCTTTTTAAAATTTCGTTTATTTTGTATTATCTGTTGCACTTACTCATTCCACCACTAGGTCTCTCTTTTAATAAATCTTTTTCCTTTAGTCTAACCTAAAATTTGCTTACATATTTTCTCAATATCATTCGTTATTCTTGACCAAATGCTATTAACATCATTGTCCCAATTCCACTTCATGTTCAATAGTAACTTCTGCCTAAATTCTATCTCTTTGCATCCTTTTAAATCATTCCATTTTATATTTCGATAACCTATCTTCACTTTTTGGTAATTAATCCTTTAATGGCTAAATATATTACTAATAGGCGATGCTGATTTGTCAAGCTTTCACCTGGTATAACTTTACAGTCTTTGCATCTGTTCAGGTCTCTCCTTCTAATTAAGCAATAATATATCTGAGTTTTATTCTCTCTGCTTTTAAATGTTATTAAATGTTATTCCCTTTTTCAAAAAATGTTTTTGTTAACGTTATATCGTAGGCTTTAGCAAATTCTAAGATAGCTTCCCCTTCTTTATTTCTCTTACCAAAACCACAACCTCCGTGCATCCTTGGATAACCGTCCCATTCTACTCCTACATATTCATTCAAGTCAGCTCCTAAAACTATGTTTTCATGCGTAGGAATTTGTTGTAATATTTCATCCAATAAATACCAAAATAATTTCTTTACATTTTCGTCTAAAGCTCCTTGGGGCGCGTACGCACTTATAACATTCAAATTGTTATATCTAATACAATCTTAATGTTCATTAACCTATCTCCCCATCTTTTAACATCCACCACTTTATCTTTCAAATAGTGATCAATAACAATACCTACCCTATTCCTACTATTATCTCTCCCTCCCGAATAAAATAATTTATAACCTTCTCCTATCTCTCTAGCCTTATTACCCTTTTATTTAGTTTCTTATAAGCAAGCTATGTTGATTTTTCTTCTTTTTAAGGTATCCATAAGTTCTTTACACTTGTTAGTTAGTGTTCCTAAATTCCACTTATCAAATCTAATTTTATGCATGTTATTTTTATTTACATTTCTTCTTTTAACTAGATAATTCATCAACACGATTTGACATAAATTTTACAGTCGGCTGTCAACCTTACACTAACACACCTTGTTTCATAACACGATTCGGTAGAGAAGGGAGTAAAGAAACGGTCCCATCAAACCCCAAAAATGTGCTTTTGGAAATATTTGAAGAAGATATTTTATTTGAGGGAAAATGAAAAATGTGCTTTTGTATATATCTAAGAAAATGTATTCTCTAGACTTGTTAGCTAGCTCTTTTAAAGATAAGGATAATGGGATCTCGCAAGTCAAGTCGCGAGATCTACCAGAGATATGAGCGACAAATGAAGAATCAATGTCGCTGCAGGGAACCATCCACGAGGAAGGTCGCATAATTTACCAACACAATTTTGCTTTGCTGCAATGAAAATTCTTGGATTCCAACATGTCTTTTAAAAATAAAATTTTCATTGAAAAAATACCACGACATTTTAGAAATGAAAAAATTTCCCTTAAGCATGCACCATGGTTTTGTAAAAGACTTGAACAAATTGAATTTAAAAAACCATGAATTATAAGTCCTTTAGGTAACTCTTACCTTCATCCTAATGTGATCAATGTGATGTCGGGATGAAAGAAGTCGACTTCAAAGCCTTAAACATTGATAAATCTTTTAGAGACCTCTTGGACACACAGTGTTTTAGAAACTAGAATAAGACAATCTTCCAAGTGAGGGCACATCGACTATACTTCACTCTTACAAAAGTAATGGAGGGGAAATAGTCGGCTGACATAAAAAGAGAGATGTAAATGAAGGGATGGAGATAACCGAGAGTGATAAAAGTGGAGATATATAAATGAGTAAAGAGAAAAATGGAGATATATGAGAGTAATAATAGAGGACTTCAAATGTTGCCACATGGCACAATGAGAGAGTACAAAAGTACTCCATTTTACTACATTACTAGCATGCAACCCATGCGATGTGCAAACTTATTATAGTATTTCATAAAAATATTACCAAAAACTAAATCAAATAAAATAGAGAACCAATTATAAAGAACATTGCAGAACAAAAATAATTGTTAGGGTGGGTAAATTACAAATTTAACTACATGACACTATGATAAATTTGTAAATAAATATAACAAATGAAAACAATCATACACTTTCCCATATGATGAGTTGTATAGGTGTATAACTATAGATGAATAAATAAATAAATAGAACATAAAAGCTCACATAATACGCATGAGGATGAAAGCACGTTCTACGTTAAAACATATTCAGATTGCCTCGAACAAAGTTAACAAATCAAAGAACATTCAACCAATTCAATTATCAAAAAACACAAATAGTAAGATAATACATGTATCGATAAAACTATGTATACAGTTAACCATTTTATAAACATGTGACAAAAGGCATATTATAATCAATTCATACAACCCTTAAAACTTGACCTTTACTTATCCACTAGAATAAGTATTTTATAAATAATATGAAGGTGTTCAGGTGGGCTGAACTAAAGGCAAATCCTAGAGTATTTTACAAATCAAATAAAGGTCTTTACATGGATTGATCATTGAACTAAAGACAAAGCATAAAAATATAATTTTGTGCAAGGAAATTATTTGCAATGAGCATATGTTAAATTTAACCTAAAAATTCCAAGGTTGTAAGAAGGCAACGGGAATGAAATTATATTTAAAAACAAAAAAGAATGTGTATGTAAAATACATGCTCGACACCGATCCATCATTTTCTCACAATTGGTGACAATCCTCTGTTTGGGGAAAACCAATCAATTGATATTTAGAAACATGTTAAACAATTATCTAATATAATGGAGGCAATACTATATAAATCAGAACAATAAAACCTAAACCAACTAAATTTATATGTCTACCAACCAAGCATCGTGTAAAGGAAACTAAATTCGTAATAAGAAAGAAGGTATTGGATTACCTGAGAAGGATCGACTTCGAGGGGGTTCTTTACGACATCAAGGAAGGATGTATATTGAGATGCCATTTGCACACTAGTGTAAAGAGGTAACTGAAATGGTAAGATGATATTAGAGAGGGAAAATCGGAATGGGCTTATATTAGAACAAAAACCGAAAAAGGATCTTACTTGCCATTGTATAGAGATTGAAAGAGCCTAAAAAATTAACGGTGTGCATAAAATGTGTCTATTCTCTAAACATGATATTGCATAAATTTATGTGAAGCATAAGGTAGTATCGTAAAGAACATGCCACACGGGGTAGCTAAAAATGAGCCAACATTAATTACAGTCTTTTGATTTATAATATTATTACTATTCAACCCCGTAAATGTGAATAAAAAATTAATTTTAAAAAATTAAGCATAAATAAAAACTAATGGAAGGAAAATAATCTTTTAATGTAGAAAGAGAGATAAATGAAATGTATACATAAAAAGAGATAAAATGAATAGAAAGTTAAAAGCGACAATAATACAAGCGGAGATGCATAAATGAATAAAGGGTCCTGAGAGCATCCACAATGGTGGTATAAAAAGACAAATTTTTTTGTAAGTTTACAAATTGCTATCCTTACAGCGATGGGAAGATTTCAGCGGATTCTCCAAGTCAATTTGTAGCCATTATCCAAATTTGGAGAATGGTTACAAATTCTGTAAAACGTTCGTACGAGCTTCATTAGTTCGTAGCAATTACTCAACTCAACTCAACTCAACAAAGCCTTTTCCCAATTATTTGGGGTCGGCTACATGAATCCTATTTTTCCATTTCATTCTGTCCAGTGCAATATCTTCTGTTAAACCACATGATATCATGTCCTTTTTTATAATATCCCACCAAGTTAATTTAGGCCTACCTCTACCCCTTGGGTTACCATCAATACTAACTAAATCACTCTTCCTTACAGGAGCATCCATTGGTCTACGCTTTACGTGTCCAAACCATTTAAGTCGATTTTCTCTCAATTTATCTTCTATAGGAGCTACTTTTACCGTTTCACGAATTTGTTCATTTTTAATTTTATCCTTTCGAGTTTTACCACAAATCCATCTTAGCATTTTGCATTTTCGCCACACTCATTTTCTGCACATTTTGTTTCTTGGTTACCCAACACTCTGTCCCATATAACATGGCGGGTCTAATGGCCGTTCTATAAAATTTTCCTTTTAACTTCAAAGGTATACGCCTATCATACAGAACGCCGGTCGCACTTCTCCACTTAACCCAGCCTGCTCTAATTCTATGCGTAACATCATCACTAATATCTCCATCTTTTTGTATAATCGATCCTAAGTAACGAAAATGGTCATTTCTAGGTATTTCTTGACCCTCCAATTTTAACACATCTCCATTTATCCTCCTATTACTACTAAAATTACACTCCACATATTCTGTTTTAGTTCTGCTTATTTTAAATCCTCTTGCTTCTAAAGTTTCTCTCCACAATTCTAACCTAGCATTTATCCCCATCTTAGTCTCATCGACTAAAACAATATCATCTGCAAATAGCATACACCATGGCACCTCATCTTGTATTTGTCCAGTCAACTCATCCATAACAATAGCAAAGAGATAAGGACTTAATGCTGAACCTTGGTGTAGCCCTACCGTAATTGAAAATTTACTACTTTCTCCAATTGATGTTCTTACTGTAGTCATCGCACCATCATACATATCCTTGATCACATCAATATATCTGCGAGTCACTCCTCTTTTATGTAGAACCCACCATATTATATCTCTGGGTATCCTATCATACGCCTTCTCCAAACTTTATTTGCAATTACTACGAACTTTATTTGTTTGTATCAATTGTTACGGACAGATAAAGTTCGTATCAGATATAAATAATTATTTTTTATGGCTATTTATATATAAGTCTCATAAGAGTAAAGTTTCCCTAACTAAGTCCTATTGACTTTTCAACCTTAAATAGGTCATATTCCTAATTTTTTGAATCTTTTTTCACAATTTCACCCTTTTAAAACCAACCATCGACGTAACATCTAGTGGGAAGTTACATAAGTGGTTGAACTTTTTTTTCACCTTATTTTTAATCTTCAAATGATTATAACTTTTGATTGACAAATCCATTTTTCACAAAATTACTATTTTTGAAATCTGCTCGCCTAGATCTACCAAACAATATCCATAAAGCCTATAAAATTTCAAAGAAAAAAAATTACACATACAGTAAACTTTACTGTATGAACCAGAAAATGAAATAGTTTTATATCTATGATATTTTTCCAAACAATAACATTGACTGTGTTAATATTACACAAATATTAAAATTTATCGTGTTCACAAAAAAATGAAATTCATATATAGTAAACAATATTCAGGAAGTCCATAATATTTCAATGAAAAAAATTACAGAGACAATAATATTTACTATGTAATCCTTTAAAAATAAACTTAATTAATGTTTGAATAGTCAATAAGACTTCATTAAAAAAATCTCAAAATAGGAATTACATATACTTACACATATTAACTGGATTGTGACATCAGTTGTAAAATTTAACAAATGGATTAATTAATGTATACACACACACACGCGCGCACATATATATATTGTAAAATTTACTGTATGCACCAGAAAATGAAACAGTTTTATATCTGTGCCATTTTCACAAACAGTAACATTTACTGTATTAATATTCCAAATATAAAAATATGTACCGTGTTCACTAGAAACTGAAATCCATATAATTATCAAACAAGATTCATGGAGTCCATAATATTTTAATGAAAAAAATTATACAGACAATAAGATTTACTGTGTGTACCTTTATAAATAGAACTAAATAATGGTTGAATAATCAATAGGCCTTAATTAAAAATATTTTAAAATAAAAATTACATATAATAATACACATTAACTGGGTTGTCACATTAGTTGTTAGGATTAAATAATAATACAAATAAATGGATCAATTAATATATATATATATATATATATATATATATATATATATATATATAGAGAGAGAGAGAGAGAGAGAGAGAGAGAGAGAGAGGTAGGTTCAAGTGCACACTAAGTTTGTACATCATTTTTTTAAAATAGTAAAAAAAATATTTTTGAGTTGATTTTTTTATGTGAAATCTAAACATTTCAACGGCCCCATGTAAAAAAATCAGCCCCAAAAAACTTATTTTGCTATTTTTAAAAAATCGGTCAAACTTTCTCATTTTTAAGCACTTTAAAAGTTGCGAAAGTTTGACCGGTTTTTAAAAAATAGCAAAAAAAGCTTTTTTGAGCTGATTTTTTTTACATAGGCCCGTTGAAATGTTTAAATATCACATAAAAAAAATTAACTCATAAATAATTTTTTAATGCTTTAACAAAATTGGTGTGCTCCAGCACTGTGCAAACTTAGTGTACACAGGAGCCTACTTCTCTCTCTCTCTCTCTCTCTCTATATATATATATATATATATATATATATATATATATATATAGAGAGAGAGAGAGAGAGAGAGAGAGAGAGAGAGAATCAAGAGCGGACCTAAAGAACGGGTTTACTAACGGACCACCCCCAAACGACGTAGTTTTGGAGGTGAAATTATATAAAAACCGAGTGAAGTGAGGGTTTTCTTGTAATTTCACCCCCAAAACTACGTCTTTTGGGGGTGGTCCATTAGTAAACCCATTCTTTGAGTCCGCTCCTGAACGGCTCCGTGTATATATATATATATATATATATATATATATATATATATATTGTAAAAAAAACACCTATTTCTAGTTTAACCCATTTAGTCGCTAAAACACCAATTTATTCAATATTTTCTTACTTTTGAAGGTCTCCCCAGCAGCACCCCATGCCACCCCAAATTGAAGCTCCAATGGATCTGGCTCTCAAGCACCCATTTACTTAATATTCTCATAATTTTTTAGGTCTGTGTTAGCGGCACCCAATCCTCCTTGTCGGAGTTCCAACGACTTTTATCAGAGGTTTGGGGTGGGTAGGGGTAGTATGGGGTTCTGCTATAGTGCAGATCTTTAAAAATAAGAGAATATTGTATAAATGGGGTTTGGATCAACAGAAGCTCAGTTTGGGATGAGTAGGGGTGGCATGGGGTGCCGCTGACGTGACCCTATAAAAATAAGAGAATATTGGATAAATGAGTGTTTGAACGATTAAATGAGTTAAACTAAAAATAAATGTCTTTCTAACAATATATATATATATAGAGGCAGGCTCCTGTGCACACTAAGTTTGCACATTAAGTTTTTAAAGTAGTAAAAAAAATATTTTTGACTGCTGGCGCACACCAATTTTTTTATGTGATATTTTAACATTTCAAAGGACTCACAAAAAAAATTAGCTCAAAAAAACTTTTTTTGCTATTTTTTAAAAATCGGTCAAACTTTCGCAGTTTTTAAAGGGTTTAAAAGCATATAAAGTTTGACCAATTTTTTAAAACTAGCAAAAAAGAAATTTTTGAGTTGATTTTTTTTATATGGGTTCCTTGAAATGTTTAAATATCACAGAAAAAAAATGAACTCAAAAATATTTTTTTTACTACTTTAAAAAGGTAATGTGCAAACTTAGTGTGCAAACTTAGTGTGCACAGGAGCCTGCCTGTATATATATATATATATGGATTTATACATTAATTGACCTATTTATTTGTATTATTATTTAATCCTAACAAATAATGTGCAGTTAATATATATTATTATATGTAATTTCTATTTTTATTTTTTTAATTAAGTCTTATTGATTATTGGACCATTAATTAAGTTATATTTTTAAAGGTGTATACAGTAAATATCAAGGTTCTAAAAAACGCGAGGCGTGATCGAGGCGTGGAGGCCAAGCCTTAAGCCTTAGAAGCCTTGGCGGGCCTTGGCGTAAAAAGGCGTGAAAAAGCGTTTAGGTCTTTTTAATATATTTTAATATTTTTTAATCATAACAAGGCTATTAAAATACTAAAATTGTACATATCATAAAAATATGTCTGAGTATTTGCAAATAAAAATACTATTTGATTATTTTGGATGAGATAATGGTCCGGTTTGCAAAAAAATCTTTAAAAGGCGATATCGTTTCACTAAAGCATTGTTGTTTTTAGAGAAAAAGTACGCCTTAAGGGTTTTACCAAGCATAAGGCGTCAAAATCTTAAGGCGGGGCGTTTCTCCCAAGCCTCAAGCCTAGGCGTGCCTAGGCGGAGCCTAGGCGGGTTTTTTAGAACAGTGGTAAATATTATTATTTGTATAATTTTTTTCATTAAAATATTATAGAGTCTATGTTTGATAAATATATGAATTTTATTTTCTTATAAATATAATAAATTTTAGTGTTTATGTAATATTAACCTAGTAAATATTAATGTTTAAAAAAAATACCAAGTATATACAAAAAGAAAGGCAAATATGTCATCACTTATTCCCACTTAAAAAAAGAAAAGTCTGAATTCCCAAATCCCAAATCTGAGAAACGGAAAGATGGTATTTGCAGCAAATATATGGTGGTCTCCGTATCTGAATCTCGAAAGGAGGCGGCCGATTTACCAGCAAAGGATTCGATGTTGTTCTGGAATTTCCACAAAGTTCGATCTGAAAACTTACTGGACGACTCTAATACAAGAAACCAACGAGAAACTTGAGGAAGCCATACAAATTCAGTACCCACAACAGATCTATGAGGCCATGCGTTATTCTGTCCTGGCAAAGGGAGCTAAAAGAGCCCCTCCCATTATGTGCGTTGCCGCTTGCGAGCTCTTCGGTGTCAACCGCCTCGCTGCTTTCCCCACTGCTTGTGCCCTCGAAATGGTTCATTCTTTTTTACCTCTATTTCTATTTCTATTTATTACTTTCTTTTTTTGTTTCGAACGCCCAATGAAGTAGCAAGAAAACCTACAAACTCACCGCACACTATTGGACTAAAACTTATCTGCCTTCAAGGACTAATATATATATATATATGAGTACAAGACTAAACTCACACAACTCATTCTTACTAAACTAAACCTTGTAGTAAGTAATGTTTGGGGGGTTATTTTAGGCTTGTAGTAAATAATGTTTAGAAAATCGCCGTTATTTGAAGCTTACCCCTCACTCACAAGAGGCTTAAGCTTCGGGGTTTACAACATCTGACCTCATATGAGTCTTATCATCTTTTACTCCTTTTTAGTTCTTCCCTTCTCTTCATCCCTTTCTCTTTCATTCTCTTCAACTTTTTATCTTTTTCTTCATTACATGTATATATAATGTGTTCGATTGAGTATATTGCATACACACATATACTCATATGTGTTGGACGTATATTCTTGAGAGGCTCAAAATACTCATTGTTTGGCACGACTCTTTTAGTTATGGCTAAAGCTTGATGCCGAGCTTTTTCCAATGGCGGAGAAAATGGTGCACATACATGGTAACTAAGAGAGAGCTATAAATTTTAGGGGCATATACCAAATAGTCCCTCAAACTTTTTTTAACACATGTTTAGTCAAAGCCTTTGTTTTTTTGCACCAAAAAGTCATTCACCATGCCAAAAACACTTTACCATGCTCCTGGCGCGGACCTTTTAAGATAACTTTTTGGTACAAAATAAATGGGTTGGACTAAATGTGTATTAAAAAATGTTTGAGGGACTTTTTGGTATTTGATCCTAAATTTTAATTGTATTTCTTTATTTCATTAGTTAGATATTTTAATATTAGTATTCTTATTCTTATTCTTATTATTGTGTTATTATTCAATGAGGATAACCAAAATGCTCTTTCAAGTTGAGGCTTACGCCTTGATTAAGCTCAAGCTATGAAGCACGGACTCGACATGCGACACACGACACGTGATTTTTTCAAAAATTAGGATACGACACGTTAAGATACGTATAATATATAATATATATTTCAATATATATATATGTATATATATATATATATATATATATTAATGAAATAAAATAGGGCCAAAAGTCTCAAAAGATAAAAGTCTCATATCTCAATCATGATTCCATGGAGTTTTCATCAACTGCTTGAATACTTCTAACACCTTCAGCTTCATCACTAAATATTATAGTCTCCACCTCCGGCTCATTGAGCGAGAGACTTGCAATTTGAAGCTCTCCAACATCCTCAATTATGTCAAACTCATCACCCGCAATATTACACGTATTGGTCTCTCCCGTTTTGTATTTGTCTTCCCTCTTCAATAGTAGCCAAAGGTTACTGTGAATGAATACCAAGTCTTTACCCCGTTTTGGTGTCAATTTATTCCTTCTCGATGAGTTCACAAATGAGTAAGTGCTCTAATTCTTCTCCGCACAAGATGAGGATGACGGTTGCACAATGCTATGCATACTAAATGATGGTTTTATACTTGTCAAATTAATCAATAATATTTCTATTTTATTTTTATAAATTTTTAAATATTTTTTTTCAAAATTTTTAGGCTCTCTAAATTGCGTATTTCCCGATACCGATACCGATTTCAAAATTGGGGGTCTGAATCGTACATCGATACCACGACTTTCAACCATGAACTAAACAATAGGCTCCATACTATATTGATTTGCTATGGCATTATCTCTAAAACTCCCGGCCCTGGATATAAAATTGGTATACTCCATACCAACATTATTGCGTTCTATAATATTTGGAAAATACTTTTTGAAGCACTTCACTCTAACTCTTCGCATCCCTTTGGGGAGGTAGTCGACTGGGGTCTTCACGAAGCCACTTGGTACTATAGTACCCAAATTAATAAAGAAAGGAAGAAGGAAGATAAATAAATAATACTTATGAAAGAGAATTTTTTTTTGAAAACATTTAGAATTTACTTTGGATTCAAAGAGTGCGCTAAACAATGAAGTGGGGTGTTATTTTTGTCCAACCGAGGCACAAGTATTTCATGCACCACTTCACAAAAGGGTGAAAACTCTTCATCTATCAACCTTTCATATTTGTATATAGCTTTCTTCACGCCTTCAATCATCGTATCCCACATGTCATACACTAAGTGAAGGCAAGAATTATCGGTATCACAATGCCTAAGCATATTATAAATGGGAGCCGTAAATGAGAGAATATAGTCTATGGAATTCCACCATTCCTCATTCAACACCTTCTCTTTCACAAACATTGCTTTTCCTTGATCATCCTCTCAATAGCAAGGCCACTTATCGCCATCTACCATTGATATAAGACCCGCCTTTACGAGTTTAAACCTCTTAAACATCACCACAACCGAAGCAAAACGTGTTTCCGCCACCGATAGCAACTTTAAAGGAACAAACTCATTGAATATGGAAAGTCTCATACCATGATTCATAATGAAATTCTTTATGTGAATAGCATCCCCGACAACATCGGTTATCCAACTACAAAGAGAATAGGTGATATCATTGCTTTTAACATTCTCAGCGGCACATGTGTTTCAAAGCAATGTTAAGTCGAAAATACAGAGTTTCGAGCTAGGTGAATCGGTAAACCAGCTGAATAAAATGTCCTAGCAATCATTGCATTCAATGTATCCCGTTATTCCATATTAAATGCGTCTCTAGTGGCCCACTTTTCGCTTGTTTAAATTGGTATATCGTGAAACAATCCACTCAACGGAATGTGTTTGTGATGACGCAGGTAAAGCAACTTTTTTTGATTTTACATCTTGTTTCAATTTTTCAGCTATCTCCTCCAATTTTTGCATTCCACAATATCTTCTTTTCTGACATGCTGCAATCCCTTGTCCAGAAATTTAAGCAAATGAGCTTTCACCTAGTATAAGAACTCTTGAAAGGTTTGTTACAGAAATTGCATAGCCGACTCACATTTCCACCACCCAACCATTTTTATTATTAACAGTAGTATATGCCCAAAGAGGCTTAGTTGAATTTTCATCAGCAGTTGATGCTGCTGTACTAGCAGCACTTGCTGTTGCTGTACTAGCCATCTACAATCTAAAAATAATAAGCAAAGAACAAAACAAAAGAGAAACAAAAGTTTTGTTGTTTTGCTGTGTTTCTTATCTTTTTTTTGCTGTTGCTGAACTATCCTTTTTTGCTGTTTTGTTTTGTTTCTTATCTTTTTTTTTAATATGAATTTGTAACAATTGAGATTTATAAACATAGGAAAAAAATTGAAAGCAAAAAAAAGTTTCGTAACTAAGAAAAAAAAGTGCATAACATAAAAAAAGCAAAGGTAACTAGGATTTTTTTTTTCTGCAAACAGAGGAAAAAATATACAAACTAAGAAGTGCGATTAGGGGTTTCTGCTAAGAAGAAGAAGAAAGAGAGAGAGAGAGAGCTTGCGATTAAGGTTTCTTGTGATTAGGGTTTTGTACTAGGGTTGATGCCGGATTTGTTATGAGATGAAGAGAGAGAGAGAGAGAGACTTACCCCTGCGATTAAGGTTTCTTGCGATTAGGGTTTTCTACTAGGGTTGATACCGGATTTGTTGTGAGATGAGGAGGACAGAGAGAGAAGAAGTTTGCGTTTAGGGTTTTTGATTTTAAGAAGTCTGCGATTTGTTGTTGATGCCGTGATGTGATTTTTGTTTTTGTAAGGGAATTTAGGTAAGTTTGTTTTGTTTCTTGTTTTTTTGTTATGTTAATTAGTTATAGTTTTAATAATTATTATTTTGACCACATTTTAAGTTTTTAAAATTCTCTATTTTACCTCGCGTGTCCTTATTTACGTGTCTACAGCGTGTCCAGAATGTGCCCCAGCGTGTCCAATAATTTTTAAAAAAAAAGAGGTGTCCTAGCGTGTCGGAGCGTGTCATGTGTCCGACTCGAGTCAAAGCTGACTCGTGACTTCCGGGATAGTGTTCGTGCTTCATAGGGCTCAAGGCTTACTCCTTGCCTCTATAATTAGTTTAATTGCATTTTTTATTTCATTAGTTAGATATATTATTATTATTATTATTATTATTATTATCTAAGCGGTGTTGTTTCTTAGAGGGGAGCATCCTTTAACGAAGTCACCCATGACATCACATGAGAATATTCCCTCTAGGTTAGACTATCTATAAAACATTCTCCCTTCTATATATATAGTGTGCACAACATTGGGAAAATCATTTTATACACTTTATTTTAGAGATTTGACTTGATTGACTATTTATCTTGGGTACCATTGACAAGTGTTTACATCACTCCCCACTCCTTGGTGACAAGCTATATAGAGTGTTGAGTGTGTTTGGTGATGTGAGGCCTAACATGTGACCCGGAGGGTTGACTATTTCAATCGATGTGACTTGAGACCGTTGCTCGAGAGGTGAGAGTAGGCATCCCAATCACAACTAGGGGCAACCTATGGTACCTAGGTATTGAGCTAAAACAACGTACAACAATAAGTTAGGCTCTTTAATTTGTTGAGATATGCCTTGATGGAGAGTAAAAGCTCTATGTATAATTATGTATACTAGTTCAGATATCTTATTTGCATTTGACATGGATTGGACTTACATTAAACGTGAGGAGACTAATCTCTAGTTTAGAGCGTTAAACACGGTTAAGTTAGGTGGCCGACCTTTTAGATAGGCTGTGAAGCTTGGAACCGGAGTAGAGATGCGACACGGATGGGCAGATTTGAAAAATCCTGATAATGTAGGACACAAACACATTGAGCTTACATTAATATATATATATATCCTATATCATAGTTACAAAGAAAATTTATTTATGATCCAATATCTTATGGTTATATTGTGAAATTTTACCTCACAGATCATATTGTAGGAGGGTTGTTAGTGGTGGGCTGGGTTTATGGAATTTGTCCCTCAAGGACTGAGGTGTAACTCGTCTAGGAGAGGTCTTGATCAGAGGCACAAATAGTAATAAATGACAATAATGACACAAACATGCAATATTATAGTAATAAATAACAGTAATAGATTTCACGAGTGTGCTGGGACGGAGGGTGAGAGAATGAGAATCCTTTTTAGAGAGAAATCTCGGAGGCAGCCTAAACACCAATGATTCACAAAGCAAATGGTTATGGAGTGGTGATTATCTTGTTGTGGGAATGATAAATGATGTGGGGACATTGTGACCAATGTTTTAGATCGCGGTCGTGCAGGGTGTTACGTTTTGGTTCCGAAATCGCATCGCGCTAATAGCGTCGCGTATCGCGCAAGCAATTCATGCATTCCAGATTTTTAACTTGAAAAACATGTAAGACATATAAATAAATAAATAACCTCAAACAATCACTCCAAATCATTTCAAATATAGTCATAAAGCCACAAAGTGCTACAACATTCCAAATAAAACACAAAAATTGGACCATATTATTCCGAACATAGGACCATATCGTTCCAAAAATCTCAAAGGCATGAAGTTTCAAAAATAAATTAACACCAAATGAGTTTTTTCAAAAATTGTCAAACATATAAAATAAAAGTAAAAAGAATTATGTAAATTCTTACCAAAGTTGGATCAGGGCTGCCAAACCGTGGAAGGAAGAGTCAAGAGCACTGTTAATGAGTTTTTTTTTTTTGGTTTTCAAGATCGGGGTTGTTAAAAGTGATTGAGGGAGGGTTTTGTTAAGCTGGGGCTGTCAAAACTATAATAAGGAAGTTTTTTTTTTTAATGGGGGCTATCAAAAGTGAATAAGGAAGTTTGCAATTTTTTTTAAACCTTTGTACTTACCAAAACGACGCCGTTTTGGTAAGCCAGAGGGTTTAAAAAAAAACACGCATCGCGCGGCTATAGCGCAGGTTTGCGCTAAATCGATCCAAATTGCGCCCAATAGCGCACGCAACAGCAACATCCCTGTTAGCAGACCCATTTGCGTTGCCTTTTCCCGTCACAAAAGGCAATAGCGAGCTATTTAAAACATTGATTGTGACAGTGATAGAGAGAATGTTGTGATATGAAATTTTCAAGATTGATACCGGGTAAGTGGTAATGAAAACTATCTCGAGGGTGAGTGTTCTTTATATAGTGGGTATTGAGAAAATCTAAGCCCTTGATCTTGGGCTTGGGGTGCAATTCAGTCGACATTAATGAGGCGTGGGAGATAATAAATGAAGTGGTAGTGATGCAGGAGCATGGGACATGAGCGTCCTTTTTATTATTCTTTCTTATTTGTCATTTTTTTAGCTTTTTTTATCTTTAGTATAAATAGCCTTGAGAGGGCCCTTTTATAACTCTTTTGACTTTTTATAATGAGAATCTAGAGAGAGAAATTGAGAGCTTTAATGACTTCTTTTAATTACTGTTGTTGTTGTGTAGGTTAATTTTCACGCTTCGTATCTTATTTTTACATCAAATTGGTATCAGAGCCAGGTTTGCTCTTGGATCGAACATGTTCATAGACGATTGAGATTTGGTTTGGTCTCACCCGAATGAATTACAACATGTCCTCGAACACCTCCATGAAACCCTAACCCTAGAACCACAAGAAACAAGAAAATTTACAAATTTCCATTTAACATCATCACCACCCGTGATCACCACGAAAAACCCCGAAGCCGACTTAACCATGACCGGACTTGAAACCCTTGTCGGCGGCCCCACCGGAAATTAGCCGGAGCCCCGAATTCACGTTGGAAACCCCCAAAACGAGTTGGCCAACCCAGCGGTTGCCAACCCATCAAATCAGTGCCAACATTGTCGCCCAACCCATTACCGATGTCTGATCCCTCTTTTATGGCCAAGACCCCCAATCCAAATACAAATTTGTTTCCAATTATTCCTATACCCCAAGAAACCTTAGTTTTTAATTTAATCCATAATCCAAATTCAAACCCTAATCCTCCTACACCTAACTTGACAAAGAATTCCCAATCTCCCCCTATCACTCATATTTCTTACCACAAACCTGTAAGCCCTAAACAATAACCATGGAACCAAACCCTAAATCCAACCCTATTTATAAAGGGTGTTCTTCATTAGGCATCCTTCCTATTCCATCCCATACCCCATTATTCATCACCCAATCTATTTGTCGGCGACGGGATTCATTTTGCCATACCCAAGCGGAGCTTGCTGGAGTTTCTACCACTTATGTGCATATTTTAATGATATCAACTTCGGTGGATCCACAATCATCCCCACCTAGTGATGATACATGGATTTGTACGAGTATTTTTTTTATTCGTTGTACCGTCAAGGGGAGAAAATGTACGGTGATTATTGACGGAGGGGCTAGCAACAATTTGGTGGCACAAGAGATGGTGGATAGATTGAAGTTTTCCATGATATCTTTAACCACCCGTGTCGTATTGGGTGATTGAGTAGTGGAGCCACACTTGCCCCTAGCCGACAGTGCCGAGTAGCTTTTACCATTGGGTATTATCACAATGAGATCCTGTGTATCGTGATAGATATGACAGGGATTTTCTTCTCCATCCCATGAGACCGTTCCTGATGTCACGACCTTCCGCCCTAGTAGTCTCACATGAGGAGCTAGCCATAGAGACCACTGAGACAGGGTGATGTTATGCTCTTATCAGTCCCATTACCACCCGAGAGGCAGTTGTTTCCCCACACATCCAGAGCTTGTTCGACTCTTATTTCAATATGTGTACTCCTCCAGATGATCTTCCTCCTCTCCGGGATATACAGACGCCATTGATTTTGTTTTCGGGCACAACTCCCCAACCTACCCCATTATCGTATGTCGCCTATGGAGCACGCGGAGTTACAGAGGCAGGTCATTGAGCTATGTGACAAAGGGTACATTCGTGAGAGTGTGTCCCATTGTGCGGTACCAACCCTTTTAACACCAAAGAAGAATGGGAGTTGGCGGATGTGTGTTGATAGTCTAGCTATTAAGATCACCGAGAAGTACATATCCCTCGGTTAAAGGATATGTTAGACCAACTTCATGGCGGTAAAAGTTTTCTCCAAGCTAGACTTGAAGAGTGGGTATCATCAGATTCACATGATGCCAAGAGAGGAGTGAAAGACTGCCTTCAAGACGAAGGACGAATTATATGAGTGGATGGTGATGCCTTTCGGCCTATCCAATGCCCTGTTTATCTTTATGCGGGTGATGACTCAAATTTTACGCCCTTTCATGGACAAGTTTGTGGTTGTATATTTTGATGGTATCCTGATCAATAGCCGATCAGAACAGGAGCACCTTGTCCACGTGGCTCAAGTATTGGAGGTTCTATGAGCCGAGCGATTATTCCTCACATTGAAGAAATGCGCCTTCATGGTACGTTCGAAGACACTCTTTGGATATGTGGTTTCAGGCGAGGGCATCAGAGTGGATGACGCCAAGGTTCAGTCGATAGTGGATTGACCCCCACCTACGTCGGTATCCCAAGTCCGCAGCTTTCATGTCTTGACAGGGTTTTAGTGACGTTTTATAGTCGGGTTTAGCACTGTCATGGCGCCTATTACGAATTTGATGAGTACCTCGTCGAGTGTTGAGTTTCGGTGGACAACGGAGGCGAATAGAGCCTTCAAAAGCGTTTTAAAGAGTTGATGACGACGGCTCCTATCTTAGCACTACCTGACTTTGACTAGTTATTTGAGTTGTCTTGCGATGCTTGCAAGATGGGGATGAGTGTTGTTTTGAGACCGATTGCCTTATTTAACCAGAGAGTGTGGCGGTAGGGTAAGGGCAATAAGCTTCTTATGTGCAGATTTGGACCATTTCCTATTGTCCGTGCTTGTGGGCCGAATACTTATGAGGTTGATCTCCCCAACGAGTTCAACATGCACCGCACGTTCAACGTGGCGGATCTCTCTCCTTTCCCAGGCACACATGCTCCGCCGATTTCCATCCTACTCGCCATATTTCACCCGGTTCACACTCAAGTTAATCGCAGATTCTAGACTCCGCATCTATCTCCTCATCTTCGGGTGATTATACTTGTTACTTGGTTCGTTGGGTAGGTCGACCCGAGGCCAAAGACTCATGGATTACCGAGGCCACCTTGCAGCACATTGACCCGAATTTCTATCGCCGATATACGGAGTATGTGGAGTCTTCTCAAGGGAGGGAAAGTGATGCAGGAGCATAGGACATGAGCATTCTTTTTATTGTTTTTTCTTATTTGTCCTTTTTTTAGCCTTATTTTATCATTAGTATAAATAGCCTTGAGAGGCCCCTCTTGTAACACTTTTGACTTTTGATAATGAGAACCTAGAGTGAGAAATTGAGAGCGTTAATGACTTCTTCTTTTAGTTGTTGTTGTTGTGTAGATTAATTTTCATGCTTCCGCATCTTATTTTTACATCGGGTAGGATATCATGCAACAATATCAAATGATAGGTCTGGTAAATGTGGTTTATCGGTTGGCTTATATGGAAAGTCTCAGGTGCTTGTTATGGAAAGTGTCAGTTTGTCTCGAGAATGTCCTGGGGATGTGTTGGGTCCAATAATGGCAATATGTGGTTATTATGTGAGGGTGACTATCGGGATTAATGGTGCCTTTTACTCTCGTATTGGGATGGTTGGCATGTGAAAGCCTAACAACCTTACTCTCCAGCCTCCTCCAAACCAGTACCATTGAGAATTCCAAGTGACTGTCGACCGGTTAATTTATGTCCCATTGCTTTGGAGATTAAAGTGAAGTAGACATACCTTGGCCTTTGCCGCTTGCTTGGATATCGATGTTTCTTTCGATAGTTATTGGATATAGGTTCTCTTTCGATGATTGTTGGCTGTACTTTGGATGGTTGTTAAATGTTGGTATTACCTTGCTATTTGTCAATGGTGTTGGTGTTGGTCATTACATGTTCGTAGTACTTTTTAATAGGCTGTGTATCGATTTTCATAACTTCTTTATGGATGGTTGTTATATTGCTGTCGGGGTTGTCTTAATATTGGTCTAATGTTTCGTCGATCCATAGTGACTACGCTTGACTCTGGTTGTCGATATCATGATCAACTTACACCCCCTACACATATAAACCAATAAATCACTCATATATTATGTAAATAAAGAAACTAATAAGGATTATATGTCTGCAATTGTGAATATATGGATATGTAATAATATATATGTAACGAACATGGCTACTCTTTCTTGCGATAAAAAAAAATATGATTCCTCTTCTTTGCTCATGAAGGCTACTTAGTAGAAATTTCTGTTTTTCCAAGTTTTATGATAATTTTATATTTGTTTTTCGTAACAAAAATATTCCTTACAACGTACCCTATCACCTCAACATAAAAGGTTTGTTACATTTTTGGCATCCCAAAAAAGTATCAAGACATGTCCGAAATAATTTTTTTAATTTAAGTTGTGAACACGTGATCGAGAATGTCGGACATTTTACTCTGGAAGTTTGTGGGGTTCCTAGTAGATCTCGGTGTTTGAAAGAATGTTCTTCAAAGGGTGTTTTGACATCTGAGAGGTCAAGTACGAGTTGATTCATATTTTCGGCAAGTAGGACAAGTTACTTACCTATATCATTGATGTTAGTGGTTTTTATTGAGAATGAGGTAACCTTTCTTTTGCTCTTAAGAGGCTCAGGCTTTCCCAACAAACCTTACTATCTAGCCTCCAGATCAATGCTCCTGAGGATTCTAAAGGGTTATCCATGTGGGATGCTCCTGCCCTGACTTGAGGTAGTTGAAGTGTTAGCCTACTTACCGTTTTCTTTATGTTTTTCATGGAGGTGCTCGCTCCTTGCTTGTTTCTTGAAGCTCTCATGTTCCACTTACCTGTTTATTTTTTTCTTTTCATGGAGATGCTTTTCCCTTGCCTGTTTCTTGGAGCGCTTATGGCCCCCCTTGTTTTTTGGAGATGCTGGAGATTTCCTTAGTGCTCAAGTGTTGCCCTTGGTGGTGGGCTGCTCGTGATCCTGTACTGCCATGTGGTATTTTGTTTCTTGTAAATCTTGGAACATAGACATTTTTCTAGAGATTTCCTCTTGATTTGCACCCATAATGCGAAGAGTTCTCAAACAAATGATGTTGTTGTATAATAGTTTTTAAATTAGCATGAAATAAAAGACATTTTTGAATATATAGTTGGGTACCACATTTGATGACACAACATTAGAGTTTAATCGTGCTTTTTGAAAGAGTTGAATTGAAGGCTTTTCGTGGTCGAGAAGTTTCCATGTCAAATTATGGCTCCATTTTTATTTTTCATATTCTCATTGAATTTAAGCCTGCATTTATTTCGTAGCAAAAATTTTAGCTTTGTTTTTCACTAAAATCTTCACTCAAATGATGGCTTCTTAGAAGTAATATAATATAAACCAAAAATAAAAATTCTACCAAAGCTGAATATTTTAACGACAGTTTAAGTTGATGTTTTTGTCTCTCAAATCTTCACCATACATGTCATCTGAGGTGGCTAATGTAATCCTCAATTGGGTAAAAGCCATTGCTTGTTTATGAATAAATTTTAAAATTAATCTATAGTTTATGGGGGGTGTTAAAATTTTAAGAATGAGATTAACAGTTTAGTACATTTGGATAAAGGAAGTGGTACTAAATGATTCTATATTTTTATATGAAAAGAAAAATTACTATGGCAAAGCCCAAAATCTTTTCAGTGCAAGTATATGGATGATCTTCTTACTTGTTTCATCTTTCTAAGATTCATTTGTTGTCAAGGATATGTTCAGCAATCAACATATCAAGAATTCTAATTTTGGGTCCACTTGATTGCACAGTATAGTTTCTGTACTCAACTAATAAACAATGAGTTAAAGAAGAAAAAAGTATAATATTGTGCTGGTAGTTTTGCTCACTTCTCCTTTGTCCATTGTTTACGTTATACTAAAGAGCATCTCTACTGGTATGCAAAAAGGGTGCAATTAACATTTGTGGAGTTTTAATGGGACAGGTGTATGTCAAAAATAGCAATTGGTAAGGTAGGGAGCCCCCGAATTTAAGCTAACTTACCATATGTATAAATGAGACCCACTCTACCGCAGCACATCATTCACCGCAAAAAATGGAGCATAAATTCTCAAACAGCACATGATGTGTCATGTGAGTTATTTAATTGGGCAAAATGGAGCATAAATTCTCACAGGGCACATCATGTACTGCTTGAGGCTTAATTTTTTATTTTTCTTTTGCTCAGCACACGGTGTATCGCTTGGGACTTGGTTGGCCAGTGTCGCTGCCTGTTGTGTGCTGAGGGAGTTTTTAGCTTTCACCCACTAATAGACCAAACCGACTCAAATTATATTATATCTCAACTCTACGTATTTCAAATATACCTTACTCCGTAGGGATGTTTTGATAGGTGCAATCCTTATGTCACTATGCTAAATTATTAAAAACCGTGAACCAGTGGATGTATAGTGAGTGTATGAAATTTTTAAGTGGCCTATGAGAATTAAATAATAATGCCCCCCCCCCCCCCCCCCCCACCCCCACACACACACACCAGAAGTGAAGATAAATTTACAATTACAAGATTTTGATTAATTCTTCTTTGTTTGAGTGTTTTAATAGGTTCATGCTGCTTCATTGATACATGACGACTTACCATGCATGGACGATGATCCATCTCGTCGTGGCCAGCCCTCTAACCACACCATCTTTGGTGTGGACATGGCAATACTGGCGGGTGATGCTTTATTTCCGCTAGGTTTCCGCCACATCGTCTCCCACACACCCTCTGACCTTGTCCCTGAGCCCCGCCTGCTCCGTGTTATTGCCGAGATTGCCCGAGCCGTGGGGTCTACTGGCATGGCAGCTGGCCAGTTCCTCGACCTGGAAGGCGGGCCCAATTCCGTAGAATTTGTCCAAGAAAAAAAGTACGGTGAAATGGGTGAGTGCTCGGCTGTGTGTGGAGGTCTCTTAGCTGGTGCCGCGGATGACGAGCTCCAACGGCTGAGAAGGTATGGTAGATCAGTTGGGGTTTTGTATCAGGTGATTGACGATGTTTTAGAAGAGAAAATGAAGAAGATTGAGGTCCAAGATGAGAAGAAAAAGAAGGGTAAGAATTATGTAGAAGTGTATGGGGTGGAGAAGGCTATGGAAGTGGCTGAGGATCTTCGAGCCCAGGCTAAGAGAGAGTTGGATGGATTTGAGAAGTACGGGGAGAGGGTGGCTCCGCTCTACAGCTTTGTAGATTATGCTGCTGATAGAGGTTTTAGTGTTGGTGATCAAGTTTGAATAATAAATTTTGGGGAGCTGGTTGTAACGTTGCGTGTTGTATCAATCACTAACCGGGTTGATGAATGGAATAGTGTTCATATTAATCCTTCCGCAGCAAATTTAATGCTAGGAGCTTTTTTTTTAGTATCATCTTTCTTCATTGTTGTCCATCCATTGAGATCACAAATTGGTATAAAAGCAGATTGTTATTAAAAATTACGTGTGTTAAAATGGGGGAAATGATCATTTACCCCGAGGGCAGCTTTATTGTCAAAGCAGTAAAATTTGTTCTAAGCAATGTACTAAAATTTTCAATCAACTTTGAGTAAAGCTAATATTGCTTTAACGACATCCCCTTCCCAAATTAAGGGTTCACTTTTTGTTTTGAAATATAATCAACGAATCAAATTTTACGATGATGAACAAGAGTTATTTTTTACTGTTGATTGAGTTTATTCTTAATTCATACAAAATAAAGAGATGAACTCTTAAATTGAGACACAGAATATTTCATTATCTCAAATTTAGCATTATTTGCCGGCAAAAGTCTGCTCAATCTCGGTTGACTTGACCTGTGGCTGGCTGGTGGGCCTGAGTCCTGACTAAAACCCACGAAGTGGGAATGGCTGTGAAAGCGAAGGTGATGCCTGTGTTGATGTTTGGTGGTCTAAAACTAAAGCTGCAAGTTTTTTCTCATTTTAAAAAATTTCTGAAATTTGATTCTTTTCTTCTCTCTAGATTCTACTTGACCAGACACGTGACACATGCTATGTCTGGATTCTTCAAAATTTAAACTGATGCATGTACATATTTTTATTTCAATTTTTAAACTGATGCATTTTCAACTTTTAAACTGATGCATGTACATATTTTTTTTTCTTTTCCTACACATTTGTTGTAATGTATTTAAACTTCAACAATAATGAATCCTTATTCTTGAAAGTACTTGACCAGTGGGAGAAGTTATGTATCGTTGTATAGGTTCATAGTGTATGCATTTGTACCGTAATAAGTTACACCATACTCTTATTTGTCATGAATATATCATGACTAACATTCTTCATATAATTAAAACAAAAATATTTCAAGTATCATCAGGCTCAAACATGTCAAAAAAATAGTAATTTAACGAGGTAATCATCATATACTATGGTGCAAAGTAACCTCCATTTCACTACTCTACATCTTAAATCAGAGGGTGTAATTGACCTTGCTTACATTGCTGTGGTATTTTACCTACGGGTTGGACCTACCTATAGCTCAGGAGATGTTAAGATCAGGAGAAGCAGAGTTAAAGAGAGAGGTGCAAGAAGCGGCTTTATGTGTTTATGTCATGGATAATCACTTCTGGTGGTATAACAGTTTAAGAAATTCTGCATATTTACAAATTTGTATGACTGCAGTGGTGAGCAATCGTGAGCGGATTCTCTAAATAGATTTGTAGCCGTTCTTCAAATTTGAAGAATGAAGTTCGTAACAATTTCATTAGTTCATTAGTTCATTAGTTCGTAACAATTTCTACGAACTTCATTTGGACATATCAATTGCTACGAACAAATGAAGTTCGTAGCAATTGATAAATAATTAATTTTTATTATATATTTGAGTTCTTACAAACTACATTTGTTCGTAACAATTCCTACGAACAAATGTTGATCGTAAGAAATATTATTTTTATTTTCTACAAACAACAGTCGTTGGAACTTTGGTTACAAATTCTTCCCATCCCACCATTGTAAAATCTTACTTTGGTTACAAATTCTTCCCATCCCACCATTGTAAATCTTACTTTGGTTACAAATTCTTCCCATCCCACCATTGTAAAATCTTACTCCTGATGAAAGCCAAATCACCTTTTCATTTTGCAAAGTTGCCTTTCATGGATGCTCTTATAAATGAATGGATATTATTCTTATAAATGATGAATGGATGTTATCTTATATATGAAGTTTGCAATGACAGGCATGACTTTTGTTGAATAGTTGTTTATCTCTACTACTTAAAAAGAGGGAAGTTCTCCTTCAACTCTCAAAGTACTAAACTACCCTCATTAAATTAATATTTCCTATCATATCCTTAATATTACTCTCACACATTTATTAACTAGATACATTCTCTTTTCTAATACATTCATCTAACAAAACTTTCAAATAGATTCATCTTGAAACCCACACATTCATTAAATTAAAATCATTCCATGAATCTTAACTTGATACATTTCCCCTCCTAATACATTCATCTAACAAAACTTTCAAATACATTCATCTTGAAACCCTAGAAATCAAAAGTCAGTTGCCTAAGTTCCTTCATCTTCCCATCAGATTCATATTGGATAGTTTCTTCGTTGCTGTTGTTTCTTGTCTAAAAAACAAGGTCAATACTCATAATTTCCTCTCTAATTTTTTATTCCTTTTTAATTTGCCATCAAAAGTATGCATTTGTTAATTTGAAAGCAAATACATAATTTTTGTAATTATATCTATCTCATTCATGAATGTTGTCTCTCTTTTGTGGTGAGATTTTGTATTTTCAATTTTATTGTTGTTCTATTCATGTTTTATAATAATTCTAAATTCAATGTTAATTTCAGAAAAATTATATATATTTTTTAAGTTAAGGAATTACCAAGTTCATACCTTATTAGATTATTGTTTTTTATGCATTCATATATATTTCCCAGTTAGACATATTTGTATTCATGTTTATTTCTGAAAGATTCTAAAAATTCTTAAAACACTCCAATTACTTTTTAAAAGACAAACTTTCCCTTTGCTCTAAAGATCAAACAAATATTTTTTCAATAAAAACAGTTTTTTAAACAGTTTTTTAAAACATTTTTTTATTTTTTAAATTAAAAAATAACTGTTTTTTTATAAAAACTATTAAAAAAAACTGTTATGATAGTTTTAGAAACCCTTTTTTATTTAAAAAAAACTGTTATGATACTTTTATAGAATTTTTTTTAAGATAGATTTAAAAACTGTTTTTTTCAAAAAAATATTTTTTACATAAAATTGGGAAAAAAATTAACAAATAGAAAACTGTTTTTTAAATTGAAAATTATTTTTATAACCGAACACGACTCATAAAAGAAACTCTACACAACACGATAATTTTTTTTTTAATCAAACATGAACACGATCCTAAGAAAAGTGACACGACACAACATGAAATATTATTTTTTTACAGAACAAGGACAAGACCCAAGTAAAAGTGCCACGCCACAATGTATATTATTTTATTTACCCAAACACGAACCCAACCAAAATAAAAATGACACGACACGCCTCAAAATCTTATTTTCACCTATAAAAGTAATATGACATAACACGAAATCTCATTTTTTTACCAAATACTAATACAACCCACTTAAAATGCAACACGACAAGTGGGCGGTATTCGCATTTCATAAAAAAATGGATTTTGTATCGTGCCATGTCACTTTCATATGTGTCATATTCATTTTACGTAAAATTAAGATTTTGAGGTGTGTCGTTCCATGTCGTGTTAATTTTATTTTGGTCGCGTATTATAAAATATTTTAAATAAAATGTACAAAAAAAAACAGTTTTGAATAATTTATTAAGTGCCTAAAGATTTTATTTAAAAAAAATTAAGATTCTAATAGTTACTGTTTTGGAACTACTGACTTTTTATTTTTATAAAACAATTTTTATAATTATTAGAATTTTTGTAACAATATTTGTAACTATTAGAATTTTTGTAACAATTTTCTTAAAACACTCCCATGCTTGGATTTTACTTGAAATAATTTTTTTTTAAATAAAATCTTTAGGCACTTAAAAAATTATTTAAAACTTTTTTTATTTTTACATTTTATTTAAAATGTTTTATAATACCCCCAATACCTACCACTGGAGCGTACTAAGATACTAAAAAAATGCCCCCCGCCTATGCATACCGCTAGCGCGGATCATTTTTTTAAATAGTAAAAGGATTATTTTTGAAATTCTTCTGTGTTGAAATTTTTTCACACTGTATGGTTCAATGTATTCATTTTGTCTCTCTACATATATATATTCTTCTTATTAAGTCTTACATCGGTTCAGGTTGTAACTCCGCAACTAAGAAAAACATAACTTCCAAGAACAACCAAATAAGTGAGCAAACTGAGTCCAAATTACCTTACTGAAGCTACAATTACATGCCTTGGTTGAATTATCTTTGTCGACTCAAACACACACTCTAAAATGTATCTTTAGCATCTTTAGATACATAGTGTTCAAAGAATTTCAGTTTGTTTTTCCCTACTCTTAATATTTAGTACTGAGTGTCACTTATTTAGTTCATGGATACTTATGGAATACATTGCACTTATTCAAGTACCATAATTTTTTTTAATTTTGTAAAATTAATTTACAATTGTTGTTTTCAATTCATCTTATTGTTGAGTAAATTGTTTTAATTTCTTGGAAACTTAGGTTTGTCCATATTTATTAACCGAATTGATTCTCTTTATTATTTTGTAATTTCTATTCAATGAACATGAATGCAGTTTCTCCGTCTCACGTAATTTATCTTTGAAAGTTGTTGTATTGATATGTTAAGACTGATAATCCATCCATCATATTATGTATATGTAATGACTAAAAAGAACTAATGCCCTGTTTAACTTCATAGTGATGATTGAGTAATTAAACATTTGGGTCTCAATTCCTCACTTTGAGATTTCCTTATAAGGATTGTCAATGGGACGGAAGCATCAACACATGATGAGGGCCCCGAACAGCCTCTCATTGACGTTATCTTCCCATCATTAAATATAAATGCCAACTCGCCAAACTTCTTGACAAATCGAGCAATTCTTGCAACAACAAACGAGCACGTAGAATCACTCAATGATATGATGATTGATATGTTCCCCGGAGAATTGAAGACATTAAATAGCTTTGATGAAGCCGTGGATGACATGCACAACTATTACCAAGAAGAATTAAATTTTTTGATGCCGAATGGATTGCCACCACACGCATTGAAACTTAAACATAATTGTCCAATCATTCTTCGGCGTAATATAAATCAATCAGTTGGATTATGTAACGGAACAAAAATGTTGTACAAAGGTTCTTTGGATAATGTCATCCATGTTCGTCGCTCATAAAGTTGAAGAGGAAGAAGACCATTTGAATCCTAACAAACGTCAAAAGCAACATATGTCATCTTCAGTTTTTAGGATTACACACTTTTTTTTATCAAATGTCATCTTTCAATAACTGCGAATTGGAATTTGCTTGCTGAAGCTTTTTTTAACTTCTTTTTTTTTAATGATACTTCCCTATAAATCATTTCAAGTTAATTTCATTGTGATATATTTATTCGGATTATATATACATACATATTTGTGTGTATTTCTTCTTGCTTTTGAGTAAGGAGTTTTGAGTTCGTGTATGATAGATTTAGAGTATTCACAGGAATATCTTGTATAGTTTACAGTTGAATGGAGGTTTGAGTTTTTGGGTAATGATTGATGCTTCGTACTAGGTACTTTATGTTATATTATAACAAAACAGATTCTACATAATATGTTACAAGTATTTTTATTACTTTGTCCTTCACAGATTTGCAGTGAAAGTTTAATATCTGGAAATGGTCCAACGTGCAACGCACGTGGGCACAACTAGTAAATATAAGGTTGTCTATGCTTGAATTGTTGTGTTTCAATCTGATTTTACTTTAATGAGACCATCTCTAAGGCATGTGTCCATTTTTGCACACTCAAATTGCTCAAATGCATTTTTTCTCTTCCTATAAGTTGATTTGCTCCAAGGCCATAAGCAAAATAGTGCTCCGCGGCAAGTGAAATGTTGTGGGAAAAGTGGAAAAAAAAATACGCAGAAACACACTGAAAGATTAAAAACAAGGCTTGCACGGCAAGTGAAGTACTGTGAGAGCTTAGTTTTACCACTTTTGGGTCAACATAATTGGTTGCATATTGCAACCAATGAGTAGTTCTATAGAGCCTGAATTTTTGACTTAATTTTGGCCGACACACTGACGTGTCGGCTTGCTATTGGTTGGTTTTGAGGTCCCGCTGGCGCGGACCCCACAAATCAACCAATAGCAAGCCGACACGTCAGTTTGTCGGCAAAAATTCAGTCAAAAATTCGGGCAAAATAGAATTTTTGTGCAACCAATTTCTCCATCCCACGCAACTTTTGTAAAACTTTTGACAGTGTTAGGGTTTGGTTCCTAGTTCGATCCGTGACACTGTCAAAATAATGATTGGTCAACGAAAGTCATGAATCGCGAATGAGGATTAGTCGAGGTGCGCGTACGCTGGTCCAGACACCTCATGATTGTCAGGAAAAAAAAAATATGTCGATTTTCGAGAGTCAACACAATGAACCGTCAAAAATAACATTTTGTAAATATGTTGACGACTTTGGAGATGGTTTAAGAACGATGAACACAAACAAAATCTTTTTAACATATTTGGAAATCATTCAAACGATATTACATCATAGCAGGCAAATGCGTTCATTTCAAACACGAAAAACAGTTTCGTCACATGCCCTTATTAGTAACTTTTGGTGTTGCAGATGAACTTACCATCAATGTTCTGGAAAGCAGTAGGCGTGGGTTTGTAGGTTGCTTATGTCTTTTGTTTGCACAGAATTCAAGTATACTTTGAAGTTTAAGTTACAAACAATCTTATAATTTACACGTTAACACCGTTAATACTTTAAAGTCTTATACTTTTAACATTACAAATATTTTTAAAAGTTCCATGCATAAATAAAAGATTGCTAACATTGAGACAAATATTGTAAATTAAAACACAAAGAAATATTTTGTGTACTTGATATGTAATTCCTAAAACAAAGAATACATATATTGCACAAAAAAAAATGCTATTATAGATGCTAAAAAATTTGACATTTTGGAATATTATTACGCAGAAAAAAACAATAATAACCATTTGTTATATATATATATAGAAAGGATCTCATGCATACCCAGTTTGCATACCCTCTGTATGGATCATTTTTTTAAAATAGTAAAAAAAATAATTTTGGGCTGATTTTTATTTAAAGGTTTTTAAACATTTCAGTAGGACCATGAAAAAAAATCAGTCCAAAATGAATTGGTTTGCTATTTAAAAAAAATCAGCTCAAAGGTTCGAAAATCGCCTTTATACAACTCCTTAAATTATTTTTCGTTTTCATTTCAAAGTCAATATAACTTTCCTAGAGTACCTTCAATTTGTATCTTTGATGTGTTTTAAAGCCTTATGATTTATAACCCTTGACTGATTTAAATGCAGGGTTTCCATTTTGAATTATCATTAATAGAATGTATGCGCATGAGTTTGTTTAAATAGCCCTCTTCAATTTGATATTATGTGCACTTGGCATTTAACGGTTTACTCTTCTTAACACAAGGATTGTTTATGTAACTGTTTATTTGTACTTTTTATTTATAATTTTTATCATAAGGATTGTTTATGTAACTGTTTATTCTTCTTATCACAGGGGCTGAAATCCAAGCATTATGCAGCCTATACAATGTTGCTCATGGTTTTTGGATTGGTGATGGATATTTTGTTTGGGACATACATATTTTATTCTCCCAATAGCACGTGTTGATTCAAGAATTTGTCAATAGTACGTGTACAAGTGAACTATATAGTTTGTCGTGCAAAAGCAGGCACTAGCTTGGGTGAGATTGATCATCTTTTGGGGGTCGTCTTTGAGTTCAGTTAGCTTCAACTGCAAAGTATGGCCTGAGCAATTGACAAAGTGGATAAAGAACATCCGAGGAAACTGCATCAAATTTGATATAGCAGTGGCAGCAATGCAAAGTAGGGAGTCTGATGCAAGTAGGTGTAATAGCATCCAAGAAATGCAGACTTTATCATTCCAAGTCCAAACATACTTGGACCTAGAGGCCAATCTAAGGAGGGCAGTCTTAAAAATGGGAGAGCGGTCCTGCAACATCATTACTAAAACACATATGATCATGTATATCTACATAGAAGTGGAAATGGGGACATGTCAAAAAATAGTAGAGGGCTACATAATAGGAGTAATAGCAGGCATCACTTTGATGTCAAAAACGTCAACAATCACGTGCCAAAACCAACGCTCAATGGAAAAAAGGAGAAGGAGCATCACATAAGGTTAATTTTCTTTATAAATTTCTTCATGTATTTGCCTTACTTGGAATGAGTTATTATGTTTAGGAAATAGGGTTTGGATTGTCCTTTGGACCATTATTTTCTACACGTATTCTTCATTTCTTTCTTATTTCGTAATTGTCTATAAATTCTAAATCAATGATGTTATGTTTTATTTCTAATGCATGACACGTGTAAAGTTTCATTTTGTTGGTTTATGAATTTAATATTATTTTCTTTTCGTGAGGGAGTTTTTTTAATCCTTTATAGATTGTTATTTCAAATTGTTATTAGTCCTTCATTCTTGAACTATTACTATTGTTGTTGGTCCTATAAACAAAGGAGACTGTGCCCAAAATTTTCAAAATATTTACACGGTGTCGTAAAAAACCTTGTAGGAATTAAATTAGTTTTTTATGGATATGATGGCATTTATGTGAGGTCGAAGATGGATTATTAGTGTGGTTGTGGACTATTTTTATTTCTTAAACATAGTGAATAGTCATATAAAGACAAGAAAATTTGCCCCAAATTTATAAATTGTTTACAATGATTTGTGTTGTAAACAAGATTTTTGACTTAATTATACAAGATTCAATCTTTGGATTTTTTTCAACTTATTGAATATTTTCGAAATGTAGTTATTGATGTGCATGTTTTGTTGGGATTGTTATATGAAAATATCTAAGAACATTATTTTGGGGTGTCAATGTTATGTTCTGGGACAACACGACGCAATATGTTTTTTTTGGACACAAACACAACATGACATGACTTTTTGTTATTTTTTATTTCATACGAACACAACCAATTTAAAATGTGAAATGACATGACTTACACGATTTACAATTTTGATAGCCAATGTAGTATGATGATACATGAAAACACAAGTAAAAATACAACTAAAATGATAATACAATATACCACTACTCATCAATACGACGTCACACGACATCATATAACACGACATAAACAAATGAAATTTTATCCATTTTTTTAAATTAATAGGTTCGTACCATATGTTATTTAAAAATTATTTATTTATTGCAAACTAAATGTGTTGTATGGTTCTATCAACGACGTACACTTTTGAAAATTATCGTCGCATACCCTAGTATGTATATATATATATATATATATGTGTGTGTGTGTGTGTGTGTGTGTGTGTGTGTGTGCACATACCCCCCCCCCCCCCACACACACACCCTCACAACACACACACACATTAGATACATACTTCAATGCATATGTCTATGCTTTTGTAGTCTGAGTACTGTGTACCTTCAATATAGTGAGCATTTTTTTTTAAATTAGTGATATTTTCAGTCGCCTATCATCTAGGCGAGGCTATTGCCTAGACCGCTTTGGAACACTGTGTGACAACCCGCTCCAAATAATAACGGGTGGCCAACCCTATACTACATAAATCAGGTATCTCAGATGATACAGTCTCAACATCAACAACTCAACACTATAATATAAGGCTAACTATCCGAAATCATAAAGTGCGAATTGCCAAAAATTTAAAACTTTTATTTTTAACAACAACAACAAAACCAAAAATGCACACAACCAACAATATACATCTAACTATGATGTGAAAAGTGCATGCTCCAATAATAAAAGAGTACAATACATTGTACAACAAAAATCTCAACAATGAAATACCCGAATATGCTGTCGGGCAACAGACAATACAAAAATCTGATAAATAAAATATGAAAGTGTTAATCTACAACACTTGAATACTAACTCAATACAACTGAATCCTAATCTAGATGTACAATAGATAGGAATCGACTAAAGCAAAGTGCCGCAACAGTCCGCTACTGCCACAGCTCCACAAATCCTGAATGGAGGAATAAGTAGTACAATATATACATGGAGGAGGAAAATATAAACGGGTCAGAGCCCGAGTTTTGAAAAACAGTTTATAGCAAGTGTATTAAAATGCATAATAATTATAAATGCATTATTACATGATTTAGTTGGAATCGTACACTCCACAAAAATTCAACTCACGTCTCATCTAAAGCGCGCACTAAGCGTATGCACGTGTCTCCAAAAGGATGTCCGATTCTAATTAGGTAAGAGGATTCTAACTTAAACCCAAATAAAGTATTTAAGTGAAACCATCTAACTTATCTCCCAATTCTACATTTATTTCTATACTTTAAGTTATATACATTATCTTTAATGTAATAGTTATAGTTATCTTTATAATGTTCATTTGTTGAACATATAAAGTTACATGATCCAATCATGTCCACATCATCAACATACACCATCAAATCTCAATTACTAGAATTATTATTCTAGTGATGCCCATATAAGGCATGAAACCATATATATAATTATTATAGATGAGTTATTAGCATCAAGAGTTAAGGACTAAACTCCTCCCGATTCTCAACACGGTACTGCGTTTCATGCGTGGGACGTCTCGCCGAGGCGAAATCCAAACAAGGAACCCCCCCGTTACACTACTCCTGACCGTATCGATCCTCGGGGTTCATTATGCCCTTAATTCAAGATGCATGTAACCCAAATGATTATTGTCCAATTTTAATTAATTAATATTCCCAATTCTCAACAGTACACGGCGTTTCATGCGTGGGACGTCTCGCCGAAGCGAAATCCAAACAAGGAACCCCCCGTTACACTACTCCTGGCACTGTCGATTGTCGGGATAGGTGATATATATGTATATATATAATGATGAGCATTAAGGACTAAACTTATCCCCAAGTTCCAACATTACACTGCGGTTCGTGCGTGGCACGTCTCGCCGAAGCGAAATCCAAACAAGGAACCCCCCCGTTACACTAATCCTGGCAATGTGGATCATTGAGGTCCATTATGCCCTTGACACCCAAATACAAACACTAGCAATAATAACCATCCAACCGAGCTATAACTCGACGGACGCAGGCTCACATGCTATCATCTTCCAGCAGCCTATATACGTAGCAAACTGGGGCCACCTGGTGGGGTTCAACGACACCCACCTCGTGATCTACTCACGCACACGACGTCCGGGAAGCGGTCATAGTTCCTAACCGGCAAGTGAGAGCGTCACATACCCCCGACCTCTCACCCCCAAAATAAATATATATATATATATCATAAATGTCATTTGCTGACCACAAAGGACGACTATGACCTGGGGAATATCCACATCCTGCTTTTCTAGTCAGAATGCTCACCCTCTACGCACGAAACTTCCCATTGATAGCAAGGAGGGGGTATGCTTAACATGTATATACACCATCATATAAGGTATACATACATCCCACATAATAAAGATATACCATTATATAAGGTATACCTGCAACATCATATCCATTTTCATTATACGGTCTTAGGCGTAATTTGATTAACATCAATGTTTAGTATATCTATCTCTTTTGATACACTAACCGTCAATACTCACACATTTACCCCGCTTAGTATATACTATACTAATTCTCGCTTGAAGCTCTCATGTCGCTTCTATTATGAATTTTCTTTCAATTCTAATTTAAGTTAAGGATATTTTATATCCTAAAGCACCTCAATTAGCATTTCTCATTGTATGAGATATCTCCCAAGTCAATCATCAATAAGGATATTTCTATATCCATTTGCACATCAAATAGTATTATAATTCTCCATCCATTATAAGGTTCAATATAGTTTATGAACCATTAAAGTTATCCCAATTGGGATTGGATCCTAAGATCCGGCACCTCTAAGTCAACCTCATTTTCAAATCGTGTAGTTGTTATCATCACCAAACAAACCTCAAATAAAAGTGGGCTTCCCCAGTTAGAAAAATACCGAAGTCTCTAATCGGTATTCCTCAAATTTAGTCAATATGACTCCAAAATTTCTTTTAGGGGAAACTCGCTAAAATTCTCCAAACCCTGCTCCAAATATCTCCCATAGAGACCCCCAATCGATAACCTCGAACAAAACGGGATGAGTTTCTCTTTAGAAAAATAATCCCTCCAAAAGCCCTGTTTCCGAATCGATTCGGGCTTATTCCGAATCGATTCGGCCCAGTAAATCGATTCGGCCAGGAAGGCAAATCGATTCGGGTCATCAGACCTGGGACTCTGTCTCAGGCCGAATCGATTCGGCTGGAGTCCGAATCGATTCGGTCACTCAGACCTGGGAACCTGCATATTTCCGAATCGATTCGGCTAGGGGGACGAATCGATTCGGCCCTGCTGAACCTCGAAAATGGCCACTTTTTAAGTAAGCCAAAATACCCAAAAATCAGTTTAATGGTTTTCTCTCCATTTTCCTTTCAACCCAATCACAAATATAACATCAATAATCATCCTAGAATACATATAAACTAATTTCTAACCTTAAATCCATTTATACACTATAAATCTAAGGTTTTTCCCAAAAGTTAGGTTTTTAACATTTTAAACCTAAAACCCAAAATTTAATCCACAAATCATGCAATAATTGGTACACAACAATTATTTAGCAAGTTTAATCACTTGCCTCGGGTTCGTAGGGTCTGAATCCGTCTTGAGATCGCGTATTGGCTCGGAAATCCTCTTTCTCCTTCTTTTTCTCCTTCCTTTTCTTCTTCTTCTTTCTTCTTCTCTCTTTCTTTCTTTCTTTTTATTTCTCTTTCTCTCTTTTGGAGAAATATCTCCCGTAGGATTTTTAAGCCTTAACTCCCAATGTACACATCTTTAAATGATAATACACACTTTAAATGACTCGGTAACTTTAATTCGAGTCAAACAGTCCTAATTTATTTCGAAACCTAAATAGACCCCAAGTACAGTCATTTCGACTTTCTCGACCCTTCCGAAAACAATGGTACCCTCAGAATCGACATTCGACACTCTTTCTAACGACTCTAAATTTTGACTTCAATTGCCAATTTAATTATTTCTCCAATAAAATATTATTTATTTCTCCCAAAATAAATAAATTGTCGGCTCCAAAACCTCGGGTTGTTACAAACTTCCCCACTTACAAAAATTTCGTCCTCGAAATTTAGCTAAGCCTAATTGTCCAAAGCTCAACTACTTCTACTCTACCCATCATCACTAATCCTATCTCCAATCTTCTAACTTCCTATGACGAATTAATTTATTTTATTTTAAGTTGATTATGAATTAAATAAAACCAATTTCCACAACAAGGGCGCCCATACACCCTTTATAATTGAGCTTTGTGCTCACAACAATCATAATGAGGCTTTGTTTGCCTCGAAAGTTCCACATTTCCAACAATAAGTAATACTAAAATTTTAATAGAGCAAAAATTTGAATGGTCTAAAGAAATAATTCCTCTCAATTCCTGACAATCGCCACTTTCGTGCGGGGGACGTCTCGCAAAAGCGAAAACCAAACAAGGAACCCTCCCAATACACTACTGTGTGGCGATGTCGGGGATTGAGAGTTTGTTAAATCCGGACTAGAATTTGAAAATATTTTAGTGGAAAATTTTATTTTGAAAGGGCCCGAAGGCCGATAAAAGTTTTATTTTGAAAATAGTTTATTTTGAAAACGGTTTATATATTATAATCTATTATAAAATGCCTTATGTCCAACACAAGGTCTTTATAGATCATCATCTATATAACATGTAGCTCAGAAATATTATCATATTCATGAGCTAATATTTTACCTGCGTCCCATCAACCACAATCTCAACTTTCAAATATAAACATCATCATACATCATTTCAATATATAGCCTTTATATAAGGCAAATCCATATCTGGAATACAACCATCATAATATTATATCATGACTATATAAAAAGAAGTAGCTTTTGTCATTACTACTTATCACCATTCCCATTATTACATTAACTACAAGGTTTAAAGCTCTTTATGAGCACCTTGCAAAATCCTCTATCCTTTACAAAATCATAGAATAAGAGCCTATTTTGCTCCAAATTTCCCTTTAGGGTCATTACATACCATACATAAACAAAAAGGGCTAAAGCACTACCCGATTCATATATATCTCCCATACGATATTCCAAAATTTCATATAGTAATAATCCTATTAATAAAGGAAAAATTACTTACAACATCCATCTCTAGTCCGATTGCCCATCCTCATCAATGGGCTCCCAAACATAGTCCCCCGGTCTAAAGCGACCTCGAATCTGCTGTAGGGGTTGCACTTCCAAAATTTCATCAAAACGTGGTCCTTTACCTCTATTAGGACAATATCTCTTTTTATGACCTATTTCTTTACAAAAGAAACACTTACCCATAAACCCTTTCTGCCCACTCACATCACTAGTACTCTCTTTGCCAAACTTACTTGATGAACTCGAATCTCCAAAGTTCTTACTCTTTTGAGAACGAAAACGATATTCATGACACTTTAGTAGTGCCGTATTCACTACCTCGATGAAAGTCATTAACTTAGGACTTTATAACAAATGTTGTTGTATTTTCCAATCTAAACCTCGAACAAACTTCGATATACGTTTCTCTTCCGTATTTACCTCATTAGGTACTAATCTCACCCATAGAGAAAAATTTTCTTCATATTCTTCCACCGTCCTATTTCCTTGAAAAATCCCCATATCCTGAGTAGGGGAAGGCAAATACCTTCGATCAAAAAGTTCCCAAAATTCTTTTATAGGTAAAGAATCTCTCTGTTCAGATGTGGTGACAGACTCCCACCATTGAAGAGCTGCACCCGATAACCTAAAAGTGGCTAAAAATTGTTTCTGCTCCTCACTACACTCAACCATACGAAGGTGCCTCTGTATAATATTTTTCCATTGCCTTGCAGCCATTGCATCAACTCCCCCTGCAAACTCGGGAGGATGCCCCTTACTAAAATCTTCTTTCACTCTCTCCCATAAAGATAATCCTAAATGGGGTGGGGCTGCTCGAGCGGCAGATTGCTGAGCCATCGTAGAAACGGCAATAATTACTGCTTGTGCCACTATTTTTGCAACATCATCCGTAGTCATGTTCCTTTGAGGCATTTGGGGTTGCACATTCCCTTTATTTGCCTTGACTGAACGACCTCCCTTCGGTGGCATCTGAAACAAGAACAATTGTATCAGAACGCCTTTCAAATATTTTTGAATCACATAAAGATATGGACGTATGAATGTAATCGTCCTAATAATAAGGCTCTATATCAATAATGCTTACGGAAGATCGTAGTAACGCACACAGATCCTAAAGACACTAGAACCTGATGCTCTGATACCACCTGTGACAACCCGCTCCAAATAATAACGGGTGGCCAGCCCTATACTACATAAATCAGGTATCTTAGATTGTACAGTATCAACATCAACAACTCAACACTATAATATAAGGCTAACTACCCGAAATCATAAAGTGCGAATTGCCAAATATTTAAAACTTTTATTTTTAACAACAACAACAAAACCAAAAATGCACACAACCAACAATATACATCTAACTATGATGTGAAAAGTGCATGCTCCAATAATAAAAGAGTACAATACATTGTAAAACAAAAATCTCAACAATGAAATACCCGAATATGCTGTCGGGCAACAGATAATACAAAAATCTGATAAATAAAATATGAAAGTGTTAATCTACAACACTTGAATACTAACTCAATACAACTGAATCCTAATCTAGATGTACAATAGATAGGAATCGACTAAAGCAAAGTGCCGCAACAGTCCGCTACTGCCACAGCTCCATAAATCCTGAATGGAGGAATAATCAAAGGCGTCCTTGCGGAGGAACACCTGAAGTAATACAATATAGACATGGAGGAGGAAAATATAAACGGGTCAGAGCCCGAGTTTTGAAAAATAGTTTATAGCAAGTGTATTAAAATGTATAATAATTATAAATGCATTATTACATGATTTAGTTGGGATCGTACACTCCACAAAAATTCAACTCACCTCTCATCTAAAGCGCGCACTAAGCGTATGCACGTGTCTCCAAAAGGATGTCCGATTCTAATTAGGTAAGAGGATTCTAACTTAAACCCAAATAAAGTATTTAAGTGAAACCATCTAACTTATCTCCCAATTCTACATTTATTTCTATACTTTAAGTTATATACATTATCTTTAATGTAATAGTTATAGTTATCTTTATAATGTTCATTTGTTGAACATATAAAGTTACATGATCCAATCATGTCCACATCATCAACATACACCATCAAATCTCAATTACTAGAATTATTATTCTAGTGATGCCCATATAAGGCATGAAACCATATATATAATTATTATAGATGAGTTATTAGCATCAAGAGTTAAGGACTAAACTCCTCCCGATTCTCAACACGGTACTGCGTTTCATGCGTGGGACGTCTCGCCGAGGCGAAATCCAAACAAGGAACCCCCCCGTTACACTACTCCTGACCGTATCGATCCTCGGGTCTCATTATGCCCTCAATGCAAGATGCATGTAACCCAAATGATTATTGTCCAATTTTAATTAATTAATATTCCCAATTCTCAACAGTACACGGCGTTTCATGCGTGGGACGTCTCGCCGAAGCGAAATCCAAACAAGGAACCCCCCGTTACACTACTCATGGCACTGTCGATTGCCGGGATAGGTGATATATATGTATATATATAATGATGAGCATTAAGGACTAAACCTATCCCCAAGTTCCAACATTACACTGCGGTTCGTGCGTGGGATGTCTCGCCGAAGCGAAATCCAAACAAGGAACCCCCCCGATACACTAATCCTGGCAATGTGGGTCATTGAGGTCCATTATGCCCTTGACACCCAAATACAAACACAAGCAATAATAACCATCCAACCGAGCTATAACTCGAAGGACGCAGGCTCACATGCTATCATCTTCCAGCAGCCTATATACGTAGCAAACTGGGGCCACCTGGTGGGGTTCAACGACACCCACCTCGTGATCTACTCACGCACACGACGTCCGGGAAGCGGTCATAGTTCCTAACCGGTAAGTGAGAGCGTCACATACCCCCGACCTCTCACCCCCAAAATAAATAAATATATATATATATATATATATATATATATATATATATATATCATAAATGTCATTTGCTGACCACAAAGGACGACTATGACCTGGGGAATATCCACATCCTGCTTTTCTAGTCAGAATGCTCACCCTCTACGCACGAAACTTCCCAATGATAGCAAGGAGGGGGTATGCTTAACATGTATATACACCATCATATAAGGTATACATACATCCCACATAATAAAGATATACCATTATATAAGGTATACCTGCAACATCGTATTCATTTTCATTATACGCTCTTAGGCGTAATTTGATTAACATCAATGTTTAGTATATCTCTCTCTTTTGATACACTAACCGTCAATACTCACACATTTACCCCGCTTAGTATATACTATACTAATTCTCGCTTGAAGCTCTCATGTCGCTTCTATTATGAATTTTCTTTCAATTTTAATTTAAGTTAAGGATATTTTATATCCTAAAGCACCTCAATTAGCATTTCTCATTGTATGAGATATCTCCCAAGTCAACCATCAATAAGGATATTTCTATATCCATTTGCACATCAAATAGTATTATAATTCTCCATCCATTATAAGGTTCAATATAGTTTATGAACCATTAAAGTTATCCCAATTGGGATTGGATCCTAAGATCCGGCACCTCTAAGTCAACCTCATTTTCAAATCGTGTAGTTGTTATCATCACCAAACAAACCTCAAATAAAAGTGGGCTTCCCCACTTAGAAAAATACCGAAGTCTCTAATCGGTATTCCTCAAATTTAGTCAATATGACTCCAAAATTTCTTTTAGGGGAAACTCGCTAAAATTCTCCAAACCCTGCTCCAAATATCTCCCATAGAGACCCCCAATCGATAACCTCGAACAAAACGGGATGAGTTTCTCTTTAGAAAAATAATCCCTCCAAAAGCCCTGTTTCCGAATCGATTCGGGCTTATTCCGAATCGATTCGGCCCAGCAAATCGATTCGGCCAGGAAGGCAAATCGATTCGGGTCATCAGACCTGGGACTCTGTCTCAGGCCGAATCGATTCGGCTGGAGTCTGAATTGATTCGGTCACTCAGACCTGGGAACCTGCATATTTCCGAATCGATTCGGCTAGGGGGCCGAATCGATTCGGCCCTGTTGAACCTCGAAAATGGCCACTTTTTAAGTAAGCCAAAATACCCAAAAATCATTTTAATGGTTTTCTCTCCATTTTCCTTTCAACCCAATCACAAATATAACATCAATAATCATCCTAGAATACATATAAACTAATTTCTAACCTTAAATCCATTTATACACTATAAATCTAAGGTTTTTCCCAAAAGTTAGGTTTTTAACATTTTAAACCTAAAACCCAAAATTTAATCCACAAATCATGCAATAATTGGTACACAACAATTATTTAGCAAGTTTAATCACTTGCCTCGGGTTCGTAGGGTCTGAATCCGTCTTGAGATCGCGTATTGGCCCGGAAATCCTCTTTCTCCTTCATTTTCTCCTTCTTTCTTCTTCTCTCTTTCTTTCTTTCTTTCTTTCTATTTCTCTTTCTCTCTTTTGGAGAAATATCTCCCGTAGGCTTTTTAAGCCTTAACTCCCAATGTACACATCTTTAAATGATAATACACACTTTAAATGACTCGGTAACTTTAATTCGAGTCAAACAGTCCTAATTTATTTCGAAACCTAAATAGACCCCAAGTACAGTCATTTCGACTTTCTCGACCCTTCCGAAAACAATGGTACCCTCAGAATCGAAATTCGACACTCTTTCTAACGACTCTAAATTTTGACTTCAATTGCCAATTTAATTATTTCTCCAATAAAATATTATTTATTTCTCCCAAAATAAATAAATTGTCGGCTCCAAAACCTCGGGTTGTTACACACTGCTGGTAGAAGCTTCGATTTGGGATGCCTATCACCATTCCTCCTCACATAAATGTGGCTAATGTGACATACTGACTTCCAATCTTAACTGGTGTTGTACTTTCAGTTGTATAATAATTTTGACTTGGGATTGATAATCCATGGGTGTTCAAGTTCTTAGTCTTTTTAATGTGAAAAATAAAAATGTTAAGTCAGTTTTATATAAATGGAACATCGAAAACATAAATGAACCGTAAGTCATACTCTACATACATTCATTTTTTTTTTCCTTTTTGATCGAGTCTTGACAACTTGTGTTTCACTACCTTAATTAAGTGTAAGTTCTGGTATTAATAAATACTTATTAGGGAAACATTAGCTAAATGAATTGAAACAATAAGAAAGATAGCCTAATCTGAGATTTCTTCTTCCTGGTTCCAATTTATTAACCACACCACTTTTATCAATAACAACCATACACTTTAATCTATATGCCCTAACACCTAACATGCCCCTCATTTTATGGATATTATGCGTCTCTTTCTTAGCTTGTTTGATTGTAGTTCTTTATTTTCTCATCTTGCTTTAATGTCCTCATTTTTTAGGCTTCCATGTGATACACCACAAATTGGGAGTTTCCCTTACAATCTTCTCCCACAATGATGGGCCATTAAAAGGCTCCCTAAAGTTTGTATAAATCACGAGGTATGTATCATTGTCATTGTTCACGAACTATTCAGGTTTAAATCCATAACACATCATTAATACAACGTGGAATTATGATATTACTTATGTGATCAAATGTTTTAAAAGTAGGAGCCATGACATTTGAGTTGTCCAAGTATTTCCCTATTAATCCAGTAACTTGGAACTTGAGGTTGTCTGCCAAATTAGGCACACGATGGGAAAATTTAATCCTGATATTCTCTAATACCGATTAAATCTAAGGGAAAAACAATTCCCCACACTTCATCACATGCATCCTTCTAATCAAAATACAAATTTTCTTCTCTAACATGGTTATCATGTTAGATAGATTTGCTCATTACATCCATTATTAGTCTATTAAATGATGGAGCAATACGTCAGTTTTAGGTAATTTACCAAAGTAGGACATTGACTAATGGGTTCGAGGCTTTTCGTTAGCTACTTATACCCTCCCACTACCCGAATTATTCAAAACGTGGTTGGGAATTCAATTTTGAACCGCAATGGTAGACGCACCACCCTCACCAAGATAGATATCTTTCTCAACTGGTGCATTCAAAAGAGTCAAAATCTTGAGTTAAGTTTCCTTATCCCAACCACATGGATGTTTCATGCAAATAGAGCGGTTATAGTCTTCACTATGCAATGGATCTCACTATTTATTTTCAAAACTCTTGGTATAATCTTATGAAGAAAAATGATTGTGTAAGGGCCTCTAGATATACTACTTTCGACTCTCATACTTTTGGCATTATGCATCTCCAAAAGGTTAATCGAGAATGGTGTTCTGTAACCCCAGGAGCACAATCGATACCGGTATCACAAGCATCCTATCATCATACAAAGGCATATGATTGCATTCTTGAAAACCTCACACAATAATTTACCAACATCAAGATCACCCATTGAGGATCAAACGACTATGTGAGGGTTCCAATCTTTCCCATATGACAATTTAATCTCGTCACCTAGAATGAGGATCTTGAGAATGATTTATTTTAACAAGTTGTGTATTAAAAGTAGATGGATACACTTCAGGCGCGATTAAGGACCTTGGACGAGCGGGGAATCAACTTTCCACCTCATGTAACATGTGATCCACTTAACACGAGGGAGTGACACTGACACCATTCATCTATCAAGACATGACCAATATAGACAATCGTCCCTCTTCACTGGCGTCCTATGTAGATTTGTACAATGTTGATCCTAGGTATGTGGACTTGAGTCACCATAATGACGAAGGAAGTCCCACTTAACCACCTTAATCATGATTGACCCATATTTTATAAAGTTAATGCCTTTTAGTTTCTTTTACATCTATTTAGTCTTTAGGTAAAATTCCTTTAATTATCTTTATCTTAAAGAATTTCATATGGATGGTTTCTTTATGATTTGACTTTTAATGTTTGCTTTGAAACATGCCTAGATATCAATTTTCTTATTCACCCAAATGAAATATTGTAAAACCCCGACCTGAATTTGGGTCACACACTCGTACTGAGCCGCACCGGTTTCGAGTTATTAAGGGAAAAATGCTTCTTTAAGGGTGGAAAGAGTCACACTTAGTACTCTTACCCAATTTACCACACTATAATCATGAATTTGTCATTTTATTACTTGAAAAATTGTGTCCACTTCAATGCTATTTAAGTAGTTCAATTATTTTATTTAAGAAAAGACTTAGTTAGAGCATGAATGAATTAAAAATGATTATCAATTAAGTCCAAATTATTACAAACATGGTCACATAAATTTAAGTGTCATTTGCTACATGAAATTAAAGTGTAATAAACATGAATGCGCGACCACTCTCGCGGTATGGCCTGAATATCATAGCTTTCTATAATAAATTCTTCTTCTCCTTTCTTTTTTCATCATCCTTACTTGAAGTACCTGGGGGTATCAAAGAAAGGAAATGAGCAATACCCTGTAGAAAGAATAATATCAGGCTATAATAATAATAATAATCTATCTATCTATCTATCTATCTATCTATCTATCTATCTATCTATCTATCTATCTATCTATCTATCTATCTATCTATCTATCTATCTATCTATCTATCTATCTATCTATCTATCTATCTATCTATCTATCTATCTATCTATCTATCTATCTATCTATCTATCTATCTATCTATCTATCTATCTATCTATCTATCTATCTATCTATCTATCTATCTATCTATCTATCTATCTATCTATCTATCTATCTACCTACCTACCTACCTACCTACCTACCTACCTACCTACCTACCTACCTACCTACCTACCTACCTACCTACCTACCTACCTACCTACCTACCTATCTATCTATCTATCTATCTATCTATCTATCTATCTATCTATCTATCTATCTATCTATCTATCTATCTATCTATCTATCTATCTATCTATCTATCTATCTATCTATCTATCTATCTATCTATCTATCTATCTATCTATCTATCTATCTATCTATCTATCTATCTATCTATCTATCTATCTATCTATCTATCTATCTATCTATCTATCTATCTATCTATCTATCTATCTACCTATCTACCTATCTACCTATCTACCTATCTATCTATCTAGCTATCTATCTATCTATCTATCTATCTATCTATCTATCTATCTATCTATCTATCTATACACCATGCATTTTAGTTATAAAATCATTTCATTTGATCAAGTCTTTCAAATGGGATTAATATACATGATAATTCACAATTGACTATGTGTCGAACACACACTCTATTTCTTAAAAATCTGACTCCTACCCGAGCCCCCAATATTATTATCTTATTTAATTATTTGCCATTTATGCGCACCAAGATCTTCGGATTTAATTCTTATTCCAAAGTTTATCAATCCCATTTATTTTCATGGCCTAACACCGTTCGCAATAAATGACGCGGTTGTTGTTTCCATGCACTGATTTTGGGTCTAAGCAATGTCCACCCCACCCTAGGGCTCAGGTCCACCTTAAATTTTTTGGTAATTCCAAGCATTTTTTTTTACCCTTTAGTATCATTTTTATATTTCAACATTTCAAACCCGACTGATGGGGACAAAACCATAGGAGGTACTTTCTACATTATTCATACTTTACCCGTTTATTACATACTTAAAATATAATTTTAAGTTTTGAGAGTCTTTGGGGTCAAAACGAATTAAAATAAAGCCTAAGGTCCATTTTATAATTTCTAAAAGTTTGGTCTACTTGAAATGTTCACAAAAGTCAAAGTCTAGCTTGCATCATTTATAAGTTTATGGGCTATTTGCAACACGCATAAGTTCATGGGATGATTTGTAACATTTAAGAGTTTAAGGGTTGTTATACAATATTTACAAATTCGGGGTACTGTTTTATGACATTAGAAAATTTAGGGGCTATTTTATAATTCTTGCAAGTTTATCCCCAATAGTTTTAGTTAACAACCTAGACTCACATTTTTTTGCTATATATTATGTTATTCCACCCATAATCTTTTGGTATTTTCACCAAACCCCTCTTATGTATTACACAATATTTTTTCCTCATTTATGCCATTTTTTAGTTTTACAAATCTTTAAAATGCAACACAACTTGAGAGCATCACAATAAATATTTTTTTTTGGTCAAAATGAGCATTCTTATAAGCATGTAAGGTGTTCAAAATAATCAACAAAATTTCTAGCATTCATACTATGTTTCTCATAAAAAAATATACATATAGGAAGCATGTGGGTTTAAGTGTGTATGTGTGTGTGTGTCTCTATATATATATATATATATATTGAGAGTGTGTAGAGAAATGGAAAGCTCAAATAGCTGGAGAAAAGTGAAGGCTAAGAGCCACTATCCATAATAAAATTTATTACTAAGTTGAGGTAATGTTTTTCTTTAATTCCAGTTTGAGAAAATATTAATCCTAAAGTCTAAGTAACAAAACTTGATTTACAAATTGATTCAACTTATCAATATGTGTTCATCAAGCATATTAAGGAAATTATAATGAGAAAAAGTAAATCATGCGCTTGAGACGATAATTTATACGAGGAGAAAACCCTTTCAGAAAAAATCTCGGGCCAAGCCGACACCTTCCACTATATAGGTAAATATTTACACAAATGGTGAAATGATTTACAAGATTTAACCTCTACTAGAATCAATAATCCATAACCTCCATAATCTACTATTTCCACCTTTTTATATGAAGAGCAAGTATGGATTGGTCTCCGACCACTTGCCACATCACATGTGTGAACTTCCATTAATAATGTCGTATTTGAGCCAATATTCAAATCTTTTTTATAGTGGAGGAAAACTTTATTGTTCCTATGGGTCGAGGGAAGTTTTAAAAGTGTTTGGCTAATCAAAATAAACTCACAAGTATTTTTGAGATATCAAAATATTTAAAGTCTCTCAAAAACAAACTTCAAATGGCTTTAACTAGCAATAATAACAAGGGTATCTCAATAACAGTCAAGGAAGGTTTTGCTCTCTAGAAAATAGGATTATAAAAAATTTAGGTAAAAATATTTCAAAAACCTTTGAGAGTGCGTATTCCATACAGAAATGGAGACCCACCAAAAATTATTTTAGCACACCTAATAGTCTGCACAATATTCATGAGTTTTATCAACAAAATTAGATTTTAATCTTGTTTAAGCATGTGGGTGATAAAAGATGCGAAAAAGGTAAATAGAAACATAACACTGGATGTATGAGGAGAATACGACACTAACGGAAACAATCTCGGGCCAGTGCAATAATCTCACTAAAAACTTGGCAAAGGCTTATAGAGGGGACTAAAGACGAACACTCCTTCTACACTAACTCGCACATCACACTTAATATACAAATCTATATATGCAAATATAAACCCTTAACATCTCTTATGTCTTATCACACATCAATAATGTTTCACAAGCCTTCTTCTCCAATCCTTGGAATTCACAAGTGACTGAAGTTCGAAAAAGAGCCACAACGATCACAATACTCTTGTTGGGAAAAAAAATTCCAAAAGTGTTTGAAACTAGGTGATTCTTGTAAAAGTCCTCTTAGTAAAATCTTCATCTTCTTTGATATCAATCAACCTTAAGAAAGATAGGTAATCAAATGCAAAGAAAAGAAAAAGGAAAAGATGAACTAGATTTAGATATTAGGTTCCCCATTTTTCAAAAGTGTGTTCATATCTCCTTAGAAAGGAAGATGATGAAGAAGACACAAAGATTTCTTGAAAAAATATTGATCTTGAATGTTTTTGAGAGAAATTTTGAAATAAAGAGCAATAATAATTTTTATAAGGAAAACCACACAAATGGATTTATCTTTTACCAAAAGGAGTTAGCAAGTTATATCTCTTACACAAGGCATGCGTGAGAGATTTATTGAGGGCTCTAATTTCTAATCATCAGCTACTAAAATACAAAAAATGACTTTTCTAAACAAAGATCAATAAGATCTTCAAAGATCCTAAAATTGGTTCACACTCAGGTCGTTGCGCTGTCAGGTTCAATACATCGGAGAATTCATTCACTTGAGCAATCTTGTGGTGATGCAAAACATGCATCTTTCCAGGGATTTTTGAAACATCTTCAAGTGACACCAAGTGACCAGTAAAAGGACGCATCGCTCTAATAAGGGACTTTGCTGCAGTGATCCACCAATGAAAATGGTCGCGAAATTTGCCAAATTATTTGTCGAGAGAAGTAACAGAGTTCGCTACCAGCAAAGGAAACCTTCACTTTAGCAAAGCTAAATGGTTGGCTTAATTTTTCTTATTTTACAATTTTCAAAGGGTTTGAAATAAGAAAACTTACAAGATAAAAGCACAAGTTTTACACACAAATTTTTTTAACGTGATTCGAAAGATTTGTAAAAATAAGTGACGTGAGTGTATGGTTTCTCTAAAATTTTACCTTTCATCCAAAATGTGATCAATGAATCACGAGGATGAGAAAATGTACTTCAAAATCTTAAACATCGATGAAGCTTTTGGAAGAGGTAAACCACGAACCCAAAGTGTGTTTTGGAAATCCAAATATTACAACTACTTATTCAACTACCTATTAGGGAACAAATGAGTTTGTGAATACTCTTACAACCTTAACTTGTTTGTGGGAAGAAGATGAACTAAATAAGAATTTCAAACTTGTGGCCACAATCTCATAAAGGACCTAATCTATTCTTCTCCACACAAATAAGTTGCTTCTATGACACACCAAAATATATGGATGTAAAATAGAATACACGTTTTATAATGTCATTTTTTGAAAAGATCGCTTTTTTTATGCCAGATTTAGTATTTCGTTGGATCTTTACTGTAATGAAAAAAAGAGTCACTGTTGCGAGGCTTCGAAAAACTAGGTTGCAGGAGGTGTTGGGGGTTTTACACGATGAATTTTGAACCAGTGAAAACCTATTCTTGATGGAGAATACAAGTATCATTGCGGCGAAACTACGACAAGTAGGTCGCACTGTAGTCTAGGGATTTTGTCCAGTTTTTGCATTCAAAGTTTGAAAAATTATTTTGTCAAAAACTCTAAGTTTGTTTGTTCAAAACCTAGAACACCCATAATTAAAATACGTAGAAAAAGTTTGCAATTTCTAAGAAAATAGTTTTTGTATATAAAGAGTAAATTTACATAGTGTAGTTGAAAATTTATCCAAAAAAATCCAAAAAGGTTAATTTTAATCAAGTTTGCAACTTATGAAAACAAATTAACCAAGAGACTACTTTGTCATCTAAGTCCCTTACCTTTATCCTAAAGTTTCATTATCATTTGTTATGGCATGAGTTGTCTCTCGGATGAAGATGAAGAAGTTCGGTCTTAAAATTTTGAAATGAAGCTTTCCGGAACAACTTAAACAACAAAGTGTTTTGTTCAATGGGATAAGATGGGCACCTGAGCATACTTTTTCCCTTACATATATAACTACTTAACATGCTGTGTTTTTGTTTTGAGAAAATAGGTAATATAACCCGTACCTTAAATGGAGAAAAACTCTTGAAGTAAATGTTGGATTAATGACAAAAAATTTCCATTCCCTTACTATGGATGTTTTAAAAATTAGTCTAGCTCTTACACTCTCTAATATTCTGGGAGTATATATTATGGTGTGTGTTGAAACAGTGCAAGGGAGATGTGGTATTGTTTATAGTTGAAATAGGTTGTTTTTGTCTTGTCTGAAAAATAGTCGTGGCTTTCCAAGAGGGAAATAACACATTTTGAGTATGAGATAGAAGATGGGCTAATCTTAGTTTGACAACATAATATTTGAGTCAACAAAATCGTGAGTAGAAAAATATATAATAATGTGCATGTTGGTCGGTTGTCTCACATAGTGAGGCCAAAGTACAAAATGAGATGAAATCAACCATCCTTGTGTTGGCAGCACAAAACCCTATGGAGGAATAAAATGATATAGTTATTCCTCAAACTAACAAATCCTCTTAGACCCGTCCCCCAGTCCGTCATCGTGGCATAAACCATCCGCTATAGCGGTTGAGGAACCCTCTATAGCGGGACTCTTTCGCTAATTTCTTTCTCCCCTTTTATGCTTTTAATGAGAAGTGATTGGTGTTTTATTTTTTTTCCCACACCACACTCAATGGAAGCTTAAAGTATTAAGAACATTTATGTACCTCGGATGATCTTGGTATTACAAGAGAGTTAACACCCAATTGTTCCTTATTGTTTAAATTTTATCTTATCTTACTAATAAAATTATTAAAATTATATGTTAATGACACTCATCATAATTACAACATATCTTAATTAATTATTCTGAGTAACTCATGTTAAATAAACATTGAATTAAATTCTTAGTAAATTAACCCAATTAATGTCACTAATTCATGTCAATAACGTGACTTAATAATATGAAATACATTGAGGTTACCAAAAACTCGAGTTATTACATACATTATACGAATAAGGTTTGTAATGGATCACATGAACAAAATTTCAATGACTAAAAGCCTATATTTGTCTTTATAGCCTTCTCCACACTTCTTTTTTGTAATGATAAATGGGAACACGAAATATTCATTAATGTGAACTACCAAATTGCACATGCATGAGTTGATTGCAAATGCGTGACTTGATATTGCTTGCATGGAATAATATATATCTAATGCATATCTTGTTCAGCCAAGGGGGATAAATACTTGTGAAAGAGATTGTCATTGTAAGGGAAGATTGTGAAAATACGTACTTCATTTATTAATTATATATACTCTCTTATCTTTCAACACAAAAATTAAATCATTATTTTAAAATTGAGAGAAATTGCGAACCCAATTTTAATTAATAAATTAATTAAATTTGATGATAATAATTCAGTTATGATATGTGTAAATATAACTATCTTACTTTAAGTGTATTTGAGTTGACATGATCTTAAAGAGTGATAAATCAAGAGTCAAGAAATACTCAAACAAGTCAAATGCTCAAGAGAATATCAAAGACTTGAAGAGGACACAAAAGAGACCAAGCCATGAAAATCATGAGCCCTCTAATAAACACAAAAAATCAACTTTTTAAGCTTAACCAAAGTTAAAGTCAAATAAATGATCAAGCAAGTTAACCATGCTCAATACTATAAGAGAGGACACAAAGAGTCAACGCACAATTCTTCATCAAAGATCAATCTATTGAAGATTGATATAATTAGTACTCTAACGTTGAATCATGTGTTAGGAGAATTGAATTTCCAAGAAAAATTATTTAAATGCAAAAATTAGCCATGTTGTACAATCAAACATATTCACCCCCTTTAAGTTTGTATTGAAAGTGCTATTTAGTTTGCACTTAAAATATTTTGAACAACATATGCTTGAGGGAGTAAAATGGTTAGAAACTACCATTTATTTGAGATCAAAGCATATTGATGTAATGATTATTTGTTGAGCATCATTTGTAATTATCATATGATTTGGTTATGTGTGTTTTATATTTGTTACATGAATCATGACCTGATTAATATTACAAAGTTGCAAGAAATTGATTGAGATTTGGATTAAATGTGTTTCTAATTCTTGTTTTAATCAAGATTTAAAGAAAATATTCGTGTAAAATCAAAATTGTCATATGTCGCCTAATCCCAATCACATTTTACACTTTAGTGTTTACATTTGTATATATATGTGTGTGTGAGTTGTTGGTTTTTATGGTTTTCTTTACGTATAAGTTTTTCATGTAAAAAATGAATGATTTTTTATGCATTGCACTAATTCATATTTCTGCCATCGAGAGAATTTGATTTTTGGGATTCAAGTGTTCATTTTTCGTCTTTTATGGAATTTTTAGTCCCTAACTGAGCTTTTTCCCTATTTCATTCGAATGGATAAAAATAACCCTGTACGTATGACTGTAAGAAACTTAAAACGCTTTTTGTTGGTTCATTTTCCAATTTCAAACCCAAATCACTTCCAGAGCCTAATCTAAAATTGTTCCTAAAGGTATTATTCCACTTTGTACGTTATTTTTTAAGTGTTTAATGTGAAGATTCGTTAGTTATTTATATAAAGCACTATTTTCCAGTTTGGTGTCATCTGACTCTATTCACTTTAGTAAGTCTTCAATATTGGTTGTATATTGTTAATTTACTTGTTCTATAGCGACTTTAGGTTAGATATATCGTCTTAGGTGCTTTATTTCAAGTTTGGTGATATTTGGGTTCTATATTTGTTTTTTTATGCCGTTTGTCACTTTTTCCATAGTTTTCTCTTATTCATTGTTCTTCCCCATATTAATGCATTATTGATTAGGCATAAATTCTTGAGGATTTATCCCCTTAATTTAGTAGCTTTTAGCACTTCGAATATTGTAAAACGTATTGATTTATCTCATTTATATGCTACTAATCATTCCCACATAGTGCCTCGAGTTTTGTGTGTTTTTCATGCTTTTTACAGGTATTTAATTCTAAGTGAAGAAAAGAGAAATCCAAAATCGAGAAGTCAATAAAGGAAGAAAAGTCAAAGGGTAAAATGGTCAATGTACATCGAGCATTTGGACGAGGGACCAACATGAAAAATGAAGTATTCGCGTAAACAAGTGCGTAGGAAGAAACGACATCCCAATCCGAGCATCGAGTCATAAGATATGAAGCCACGAAAATTAGATAATCAAGGGAAAGAACTCTGGCGCAAATTTAGCACCGGACCGGACTGGATATAAGAAAAAATGAACTGGTTCGGAAGAGAAAAAAACATTCTGTCTCATTTAAGGTATGGGACAGATTCGACATTTTATAAAAAATGAACCGGTCCGGGAAAGCCAATAACACACTGGTAACTTTTCACAGTCGAACCAATCCATTTAGAGAAAATAACGAACCGATCTGGGTACTGGAAGACCGAACTGATGAAGCCCTCCCGACCGATTCGGTTGATATTTTCCCAGATTTTTCTTTTCTTATTCAGAGTTTTACTTGGTTAAAACTCTTTCAAAATTCAAAGTGCATTTAATTTGATTTATTGTCAAACATTAGGGGGTTCTAATTTTAGTAGTTTTAGAGGGCTCTTGTAGCGAAGAACCCTAGTTTTAAAGTTTTGCATTTAATTCAAGATTCAGAATTTATTTCCAGATTTCTTCATTGAAAGTAACATTTAATTCTCGTTTTCAATCTCTTTAGTAGTTAGTTAGAGTAATTAGTGATTTGTAGTCTTCGATTCTTAATTCAAAATTTCCTTCTCAAATTTTCGAAAATTGGTCATGAGTTCATGCACTTTATAAATCGTGTTTTTGTTTAATTTGATCATGTCTGGCTAACTGTTTAAGGGTTGAGGTGCATGAAGCCAACCCGACGTAATTTACCGATGTAGAAAATAGAGTTTAAATTGAATTTTAAGAGAATCGTGTTGTATAGTACGCATAATCATCATAGATATTTTAACCTCGTTTGCCCTAGGTAACTGGGGTGTTTAAGAGTAGAATGTGCGTGTATCCATTCAACACCGCTTTGTACTTACCTTTGATTATGTATGGTGCAGACTTGTATCCTCATATATGTAATGCTTAGGATTAATAAAGCCCGGGTTCAATTAAATTTCTTATTCAAAATTCTATCATTCTATACGGTAAATATACTAGGGTTCGGGGGATTGTAACCCGTCCTTTCTTTCCTTATTCATAGTTAATTCATTTTTTGTACATTTATTTTTTTGCACCCAGTTTAGTTAGTAGTTAATTTTCATTCACTTATAGTTAATAGCTTTTCCATTCTCATTAATCACCTTTTCTATTTATTTTTGAGAGTCAATTTTTGGGTTAGTCACCTATTCTGTGTCGTTATGATTCATCGTTCTAGTTCCCTATGGATATGATCCCTACTTATGATAGAAATAACTTTTGCGTATATTTTTCTTCGTTGCTTGAAAAGCTCTTCCAATCAAAATCCTCAAAATTACCTACAAAATATAACAATATAAAGTGTAGAGGTAAGTAAGGGTATCAATCCACATCAAGGGGATAAGCTAGAGACAAACTCATTTGTAATTCACTTTTATTTTCTTTTTGTGCTTTTTCACTTTTCTAATTTTTTTATCTTTTCAAATATTAAAACAATTGGGTGAGGTGAGGTGAAATAATACTAAACTAAAATGTGAGATGAAAATAACTAACTAGAAAGTGACTAAAAGTGAAAAATAAAGTCTAACACTAAAATAAGAGATAAAGTGAGGTAAATAATTGTGAGAACAATCAAGGAATGGGATTATACCACAAATTTTAGCTATTCTAATTAATTAATTGAATTAGTTGAATTCTCCCAAATTAATATCAAAATTACAAATCAACTCTCGTTGCAAACGTAATTTTCATAGTAACCTTTTAGAAAAGTAAGTTTAACCCCCCACAACTCTATAAAATAGATCTACACTCCTTTTTATTAATCACCCGCTACGATCGATTTATCAAAGTTTATATAAATCTAGAAAATGAATTTTAGAGTTGAAATTCAAGGAATAATACCACATTTAAGAAATCCCCATCTCTAGTTCGAATCTAAAATGGGTATTGTAACTTAGAATATCGATTTTCTCTCAAAAATCATTTACCCTCTCTCGAGGCGTAAATTTAAGGGTGAGGGATCAAAATTAATATTCAAAGAGAATTTTCAAGTAATCAAAGTAGTTAAACTAAAATAACATCAAATAAGAATTCCCCCCCCCCCTCCCCCTGAAAGGGGATTTAGCCTAACATGGTATGGAATTTGACAAATTAATAATCAAAGGCATAAAATAAATGAGAAGTGAAGAGAACAATCAAACCCAATCTCTTGAAGTGAAATTGAACTCCTATTTCCTTGAAATCAAGTACTATCCATCCAAATTGAGCATCCAACAATAATTAATTCAATATAATACTCAATTGAATTACTCACAATGTATCACTCAATAATCTCTAAAAAGAAAAATAAAAACTATTTACAAAAATAATCTCCTAATTTATTTTCTAATCTAACCTCTCTCTCTCTAGAATTCTCTTTACCAATTCCTCTTCTCAAGCTTTTTCCAAATTGAGTCTTCCATTCTTTAAATAGTAGGCATGGAGCATGGGGGTAAAAATGGGAGAATAAAGATGCAAGAGGTTGTATAAGGTGTGAGTGAGGGTTAATTTAGGAAAATACACAAATGTGCATTACTTGTGTGAGGAATTGTGGGAAGTGAGGTGAGGAAATAAAAATCTGATTTGTTAAAAGGGATTGGGGGTGTTTTTGGAATAAGGGGTAAAAGATATTTTAAGTTGGGTAAAAGGCATGTGGGTTTTATTTTGTCTTTGGTCTTGTTTTGAAAACTAGTAGGAGGTTTAAATCGTGGCTTTTCATTTGGGTTTAAAAAGACAATTGGGTCTTGGTTGGAGATGGGTGGACGAGGCTCGGTTTTGTTAGTTCCGGGTGACAACAGGTGATTGGGTCGGATGCGTGCCCGGATCAAGGAGCTGGCCGGGGGGGGGGGGGGGGTATCGGGTTGAAATATCTAGGTAGGAGGTTAAGGGGATTCACAGAGTTTTGGAGCACCGGTCAGAGGTTAGGGGTCGTAGCCAATATGGGTGACAGGGCGCCGACGGGAATGGAAGTCGGGGTTGGAGGAGTTCGGGTTGTTGGTTAAGGAACCGGGTCTTGGTTGATTCGCGGGTTGGAAGTGGTGGTCGGGTGGAACTAAGGCTGGAGGTAGCAGCTCCGCCGACGGGTTGGTAGGAATGACCGGAGCAGTGGTGCGATGGGGCAGTGGGTTAAAGAGGTTGGTTGGAGGTTGGGAGGTCGCCGGCGCCGTCGGGGTAAGGCTGGAGCTGCTCGTCGGCGGGAATAAGGAGATCGCACAGGGGGTGAGGTGGCGGCAGTTGAGGGGTGAAGATGGTGGTTGTTTGAGTTTCCGAAGTGGGGTTGGGCTTGGGGTGGATCGCCAGCGGGTTCCTGGTATGGCCATGGCTATGGCAGTGGCTTAAGGTGGGTGAGAGAGGTGAGTTTTGAGTTTGTTTTAATGGAGGTATGGAGAGAGAGTGTGTTGGGTGAGGAAGAAAAAGTGGGGTAAGATAGAGTGTGGTGACGAGTATGAAATGTGAGTATGGTTGGGGGGTTTATTTTGTGTGTATGATAGTGTGTAGGTAAGTGGATATGTGTGAGTGTTAGTTGGTATGGGGTGTGAGGAGTTGTGTGTGTGTTTAACTTATGACCCCTAAAAAATGTCTAACTATAACTAATAAAACTAAAAATTAAATCCTAAAAATAAAAATAAAAATAAAAATAAAAATAAAAACAAAAATAAAAATAAAAATAAAAATAAAAATAAAAATAAAAATAAAAATAAAAATAAAAATAAAAATAAAAATAAAAATAAAAATAAAAATAAAAATAAAAATAAAAATAAAAATAAAAATAAAAATAAAAATAAAAATAAAAATAAAAATAAAAATAAAAACTTAATAAAATTAAAACTCAAGTCCTAAAAAAAATAAACTAATAAAAGTAGAAAAATAAATTCCTAAAACTTATCCTAAAAACTAAATACCTACAAAAGAAAACTAAAAATCTAATAAAAACTAAAGACCTAAAAAAATGAAAATCCAAATAAAACTAAAATAAATGAATTTGTAAAAAAAAAAACTAATCCCAAAATAAAATAAAAACTAAAAACTAAAAATCAAAATAAAACAACATTAAATTAAAAAAAATTGAAAATAAATCCTAAAATTCTAAATAAATCCTAAAAATAAAAATGACTCAAATTAAAAATTAAAAATATAAAATAAAATTCAAAAGGGAACAAATCAAACACACACGGCTCGGGACAGAGTTTAGGTAGGTTTAGGGACTGGTTTAAGCTCGGGTTGGGGTAGGCTAGGGTTATGGGACAAGATATTTAACACTATTTTTGCACAATTACCTTGATTTAAGCGTTTGAACTCTGCAATGCACAATTTGACCTACAAAATAAATATTTAAGCGCATAAGACCCAAATTGTCGAGAATTAACAACTAAAATACGTCTATTCGGGGTATAAAATGTACACATTTGGGTGCTTATCAACTTACTGGGTTTATTACTAATGCGACAGGCTTGCACTTGAGCCTATATAAACATGCACACTAGATACACATTTGTGGTCACGCCAATTATATTGAAAGGTAAGACACAAGCGAGGAAGAAGGTTAGTGTACCTAGTTGTCCCTATGAGATGTCACCACCACGAGAGTCGCCATTAACTACTCAACCTTCTAGACATCATAGACAGGAGCCTCGAGTGCCTCAATTTTTATTTCAACAACTACTACTGATGACTCTAGGATTCTTTTCACTAGAGAAGGTTCGCTTCGTACAGAGAATTTCATGACATGACCGATTATCACAGAGAGAATTATGATATAATACCCCGTATTTTTGAAAGATTTTATTTCATTATGGGATTAATTAATTTAAATGGAAAATTATTTATAATTAATCCGAATTTAAGTAAATAATTACTAGCGTGATGAGAGTTAGTATTTATTGGTGAGAATTATGTTGAATATTACTTAGTGAGTAAAGTAATATATGATTATGAAAATATTCAAGTTGTCGTGAGTGAAAAAACGACAGTTACAGTACACTTAGTTGGGACGCGCGTGAGCCTGTCGGGACTTAAATGAGGAATTAAAAAGGTAATTTTATTTTAGGTCATTCGGATGGCTATTTTGAGTATGCCAACGTGTCCAAAACGATCGAGATAGTCAGAAAATCCTACTCAGGTATTTAGTTTGGAGTTCGAGGCAGCTTTAGTCCCAACACCCCGGAGGGGTATATTTGTCTTTTAAAAAGTTAGAATTAATTAATGGACAAAAATTAGATAAATGTATCATCCCTTATGTAGTAGCAGTTAGGGTTATGTTCTGTAAAAATAGAGAGAGTCCAAGAGGAAGAAGGAGAAGAGGTTCCTAGGAGTTCCAAGGCTAAACCCAGTCACCTTTCACCAAAAACATCACCAACGTGTAGATCGGGAAGAGGAGAATGCATCTATACCAGTTTCAAGCTACGAATCAGACCTTCATGAAAATTCAAGTGTTTATCTTGCTTGATTTTAGAGCATATAATGTCCATGTTAATTTAGTTGATGGTTTAATCATGATATCATGACTTTAGGACTGAAATTGGGGGATTTATTCATAATTGAGGTATAGGTTTTGCAAAAGAAATCATCTCTCAAAAGCCCTTTCATGCAAAATCAAGAAGAAACTCCTCAGAATACTCTAATATGAATTCACGAAAATCCCATCGTCGAGTATAATTTCGAAATCCCCCATACCCCTCGCGTTCCACAATTATGGGTTCCCCTCCTACCCCTCCAAACTCCATCACTAGTCACACGTTGAGTCACACATCTAGAACACTGAGTGAGGATTCTGAGTCCATTGGATAGAGATCCATGTCGGATATCGCTAGTTTCAGTACGGGTGAGGGAAACCTACCGTAACGTCCCATGAAGGAACTCCTATTTCTCGAGCGAACTGTCACCCCTGGTTGCATTTTACTCCCGTATAATTTCGGTTAGTTCCACTTCCGTAATGGGATGATACAAATTCTTCCAACTTTTCACGGCTTGGATTCGGAGAAACCATATATCCATATCCGAGAGTTCGAAGAGGGGTGAGAAACCTTTAGTGATCAAGTTTGCACGCAAGATGTCGTTCGTCTAAAGATTTTTCCTTTTTCCTTAAAGGATAAGGCTAAGACCTGGCTTTGGTCTTTACCCACGAACTCGATCATATCATGGAAGGATATGCAATCCAAATTTCTTTCAAAGTTCTTTCCAACACATAAAACCAGCTCTGTCAAGGCTCAAATTCAATCCTTTCTACAACGAGATAATGAGCCGTTTGACAAATGTTAGGAACGATTCCAAGAGTTGGTTAATGCTTGCCCCCACCAAGGATTTGAGAAACATCACCTTATCTCTTTCTTCCATCACACACTTATAATAGTTTAAGCAACTTGTTCAAATAATGTGTTAAAGACCATTTTGGGAATTAGATGCGAGTGACGTCGAGGCCCATCTTAAATGTCACCGAGGCTACTCAAGCATGGGACCCCTCCGATCCTAATGCCCAAAATTGACCTCGACGAGTGTCCAACACTCCTACTGCATCCGGTCTATACCAATTGAATCAAGATACCTGGGTATACCATCGACTTGACCAATTTGAGAAAAGTATAAGAGACTCACTCGACGTATGATTGAAAGAAGCTACCGGATCCTCTTGTGTTATGAAAGAAAATGTATGCGCTATTTATGAGGCGAGACATTCAACTAAGTCATGTCCTACAATACCCACCTACAAAGCCATGCATACCGAGCAAGTGGAAGAAATATGAGGGTTTAAGGAAAATTTTAACACCCCTCACGGGAATTCATACAACCCTTCGTGGAGTAACCATCATGGGTTCAACTATGGGCAATAATAAGCTGCGATGAATCCTACTTCACATGTTTCCCTACCTCCACTCCCTCCTCAATTTCAGCAAGTGCTACTGATGCAACCCCACATGCAAAATCCACCTATAGGCCCATACATTACCCCACCGTGGAGGTCACTTGAGGATAACTTAAATCAGTTTAACCCGACGTTATACTAGGGTTTGGGGGATTGTAACCCGACCTTTCTTTCCTTATTCAAAGTTAATTCATTCAGTACATTTATTTCTTTGCACATAGTTTAGTTAGTAGTTAATTTGAATTCACTTATAGTTAATAGATTTTCCATTCTCCTTAGTAAACTTTTCCTATTTCTTTTCGGGAGTCAATTTTCGGGTTTGTCACATGTTTTGCATCATTACGATTGATCTTTCTAGTTCCCTATGGAGACGATCCCTACTTATAGAGTTTATTACTAATGCGACAGGCTTTCACTTGAGCCTATATCAGCACGCACACTCGATACACGTTTGTGGTCGCGTCAATTATGCTGAGAGGTAAGACACAAGCGAGGAAGAAGGTTCGTGTACCTATTTGTCCCCATGAGATGTCTCCACCACGAGAGTTACCGTTAACTACACGGCCTTCTAGACATCATAGACAGGCCTCGAGTGCCTCCATTTTCGTTTCAATAACTACTATTGATGACTCAAGGATTCTTTTCACTAGAGAAGGTTCACTTCTTACGGAGAGTTTCATGACACGACCGATTATCACAGAGAGAATTATGAAGTAATCCCTGTATTTTTGAAAGATTTTATTTAATTATGGGATTAATTAATTTAAATGGGAAATTATTTATAATTAACTCGGATTTAAGTCAATAATTACTAGTGTGATGAGAGTTAGTATTTATGGGTGAGGATTATGTTGAATATTACGTAGTGAGTAAAGTAATATTTGACTATGAAGATATAAAAAGTTGTCGTGAAAAGGCAAGCGATGAATCAGACCTTCGTGAAAAGGCAAGTGTTTATCTTGCTTGATTTTAGAGCATGTAATGTCCATGTTAATTTAGTTGATGATTTAATCATGATATCATGAATTTGGGATTAAAATTGGGGGATTTATTCAGAATTGAGGTATAGGTTTTGCATGTAGTTGAATAACCATATTATGGGCATAACATATCTGGGTTTTATATGTTGAAATCATGAAATCAAATCGGGGTTAAATTATTGTTCGTGGGGATTTATGAATTTAGGGCTTTTTGAAGATTTGAGGAATAAATCTGAATTAGTATTATAATTTTTAGGATTTGATGTTAAAAATATGTTGGGAATCATTCTATTACTACTGGGTATAGTTTGAAATCATTGGATTTGATTTAGAATGAGTTTTTGAGAAATTTGGACGATAAAAAGATGGAAAATGCAGGTTCAGTACTGACAGGGATGAATTGCAGTTTTCTTGTTCGAATGAGACTTCCAACGATCCATCTCACGAGAATTTAGAGAGTATTTATTTCAAATTCTCATTCGAACGAGGTTTCTAACGAGTATTCAGTCCTAAATTCTTTCGAAGTTTCGTTCGAACGAGATTTTCCCCACTTCTAATGAGATTTTAGAAATTTTAATTTTTTCGCGAACAAGTTCAAATTTTATGAGGATAATTCGAGTAAGAGAAAATGACCTACGCTATTCGTGAGTGACTTCATTACATAGTCTAGTGGTGAGATGATTGTGTAACTACAAAAGGGAATATGTTGGAATAAGAGGATCTTATGTACTATATACGATAGAGAGATTAGTCTTACGGTTAGAATAATGTGAGTATTAGAGGTAAAAATACTACATATGAATTCGAATATTTGGGTTGCGTGAATACCTAATGATTATTATAGATTGTGTGTATGTACCTATTTGTTAAATTATTATGTGCTTTACATACCTACGCTACTTGCTATCGGGTGAAGGTTGCGCGTTGTGGACGATCGTATCTTGAGGATCCTTCAAGGGGATTTTGATTCGTATCATTAGAACATACAACCTTGGTATGGGCTATCAGTGATAACGATAATACTGACGGTCATATGGGTGCGTAGGTATGTGCGTATCCCATGGGCTTGGAACTATGTTCTCCAATATGTGTGTTTATTTTGATGGTTCGCGAGATATTGAACCTTAAGTCCTTTATGCAACGAGCGATGCAGCGGGACATGATAGTAGTGTATGCATTGCACCAAGGGGGCGTTAACCCAGGGGTGCTGAAATAGTATATAAATATAAAGATAAATATATGCATACCTGTTACTTATTCTACTATGCGTGTTTAGTAGATATGAAATTAACGATATTTAAAAATATTTCTAGTGAGAAAAAGGAATATCTATGAGAATAACAGTTATGTATATGAATAACTATCCTTAAACATGTGGTAATACGTGATACGGGTAAACGCATGAGATTATTGGTGTGATAATAATTATTTCGGAATAGTTAGGGCGGGCAACATAATTAGGATGGGCTAAATATATGCGTTAGGTGTGCACATTAGATGAGAGGTGAGTACCTCTAGTGAGAGTACGAGGATCTAACATGTACACTTTATGTGCTATTGTTTTTCATTTAAGCACTTGCTGATTTTTAAACTATTTTTAGCTGGTCTCTGACCAGTCTATTGCAAATCTCTTTTATTTTGTCAAATTATTTTAGGTTCCCAGCCACAGGGACACCAAGGATAGGAGTTCCATTCATTTGATGAGCTGTAGCTACTGTGGAAGTTATAGGACTTAGTAGTAGACGCCTCCATGATTCTGAGTCCTCCATTTTGAGTTAGCTATTTCAGTTAGGGCATGTTGCCCATTTTTATTATTCAGACAGTCAGATATTTGTGGATCTATTTATTTACTCCTTTTAGATGTTGGTTTATTTTGTTGGATTATTTTATTTGGGATTTAGGCTGGAAGTATTTACTCCAGCCTCATTTATTACTTTAGTCATTTTATTTCATATGACATTCGTTTAAAAGGTGTTTGATTAGTAATTACTTAATTTGATTATTGTGTTAATTAAAAGATATAATTTTGACATCCCTTTTTAAATATTAGGTGGTTAGTGTTAATAATAAAGTTTCGACAGTGATGCACACCCTGACCTAATTGGATATTTTGAATTAATTTAATAAAGGACTGATCACCCGATATTTAATTAGGCGGGGTGTCACAGATGGTATTAGAGCATCAGGTTCTAGAGTCTTTTAGGATTTGTGCGGCTTATTACATTTCGACTTAGCGTTCTTTGATATAAATCCCTATTGTAGGATTGTTGTATTCCTCTACACATACGATTTACATTCTCCGGCTATTAAGAATAATTGATGTGATTCATATACGAGTTCGGGTAGGCCTGGTACACTGAACAATATGGGACAACCAGCAAAGGGCCGTTGGAAGGACTGTAGGAAGAGAGACTCAGTAGGCCATGGAATATTTGGGGAACAGTGGTCGCAGTAGAAGTCACCGAAATTGTTATCTAGGTAAATGATAAAAGGATAAACACTCGAGGATAATAACTTCCTAAACACTGTGTTAGATAATAGCAGTGCAAATTTAAAGTCACCTAGTGTAGTTGACAAAAGAGAGAGTCGGAGGAACTCTTTCGAATAATCACCTATAAGATTTGAAGAAAAGATGAAGTGTGATGGGCCAATGAAAGAAGATAATCAAATGGCAATAGTGTAGGGTGGAGTGCAGTGACACTCGAAATTTAATTTCGAAAGAAATTTTTAGCTCATAGGAGCATCGTAGAGCGATGATATCTAATCACCACATATAAAGTAGTATATGTGGAGTTAAACGAGATATTAGGTGCGGTTTGACTGTAAGATCTTCCATCTACTGGTCAGACAGAGATGCGAATGGGATTACAAACTTATCACAAGTAGGTCAGGTAGAGATCGATCGTGAAAGATAAGTTAACTTGGTTAACGAACTTCGTAGCCAAAGAAAGGAGATACATAGAATAACAAGGGTTCGTAAATTGAGAATGGACTCATGGTTGAAATACCCAAGGATGAATGGGAGATATGACTAAGGTGACTAGTGTCGGTGTCGTCAAAGCCATACGCTTACAAGAGTACATCAACGCTTCCACGATAAGGGAGCCAAGAGGATTAGAGGATTTAATCAAAGAACAACACTGAAGTTAACGGTACCATTGAGTTATGACAAGAGGGTATACCTGGTAGGGACCCACTTAAATGCTTCAGATCATTCAAATTCTTACCAAGTGACGGTAGATTCAGTCACGGTCATCAAGGCCATCAACAAGTTCCATAAGGCCCAATAGAGCCAAAGGGATAACGAGGGTAACAATCGGGGTTAATACTACCAGGTTCGAGAGGGGGACACACTGACATGTCCCATGGGGCCAGAGATAGAGGATGGTCACATGAAGGTGTCCTATGGGTGATGAGTAGGACCACCATCACTAAACTGATACATGACGAGAAAGTGAGAACAGTCAAACTGGGAAAGTAAATGAAAATGATGCCAGTGGACCATAGTAGCAGCATAAGAGAAATTCCTAGTAGGAGAATCGGGCGAAGAGATTCAGACCCAGTGGTTATCAACCTGAGAAATCATTGAGTTTAGGAAGGACCAACAAAGTCCTCAACAATAATAACAACATTCCCATTCCTCAAAATCGTCGAGACAGAGGACAACCGCAAGATGGGATCTTGGATATGCAACCGTTACAGTTGAACAAAGGGTCATTTTCGGCACGAGGGTTATGCTCAGGGACCCGTTGACTAAGAAAGGTGGGTGGTAAATGGAGATATAATAGTTGCCTTACCCTTATAAATAAGGGATGACGTTTCGGGTGACATGAGTGAGCTAAAATATTTGATTAGTAACACTACAATTCGAGTGTGCTTCGAGTTTAGGGGGTATATTAGCGATAGTAGCCTTATTAGGTATATGATTACCATTGGGTAGCGAGACTATTAGTGTCGCCTGTGGAAGAGGAGGAGGCGTGGACAATAAATTTTTTTTTATATTACGTAACCATTTTTACCCCTTTTCGGGTGTTATAATAGTATAACATATTATTATTATAATGTGTAGTGACTGGATATCGAGGGTTTGAGGGGAAGTAAATTGTTATTCAAACTATTATACTCATTATTTGAGGGTAAAATATATGGCTTTGCGAGGCATCACCTGAAAGACGATTGAGACTGCATATATATTGTATAGTATCATAGACTTCAGTGAGTATGCTATCTTACTATATTCGATCCCGGTGAATAGGGAAATTTACTGATGTGATTTAGAGTATATTGATTTATTGTTGAGAGGAGAAATATAGATCATTAATTATATATAGCGCTGAGAACTTTGTGATAGTGAGGGCGCCATGTTAGAAGTCGTGTTAGAGACATGAGAGTGGAGAGTAAACATTTTGTCCGCAGAAGAAAATTCGGGGGTACATGTTATGGACTAAGGGCTTAATGGATCTTGAAGACCAACAATGTTAGATAGTAGTGTATCGGGGGGATTCCTTATTTGGATTTCACTTTGCGAAACATCCCACACATAAAACTTAGCGAATGTTGGAAGTTGGGAGATGTTATGTCTTTAGTACATGGGTTTGGTACCGTAGTGATTACACGTATATGTAGTTATAACTGTGAGTTAATAGTTATATTATGAATTAAGGTTGGTACAGGCGTATTATGTTAATATGCCAAAATATTATTAATCGTTGACACCACGAGCAGGCCGATGGGACAACATAGGATATAATTAAGTGGAAAATGTAGGGTGGCTTAGTATGACCTTACCATATAATTATGCCAAGTATATGAGGAATATTTTAAGATGAATGTAACATGTCTAGTATGATTATGCAGAAATGCACAAAGTATAGGGTGTGTGGGCGCCCTATTTAAGCGTATCTTCAATAACATTTACGGGGAGAAGACGTGGAAATGTGAGAATACATGTAGATATATGGATAGAGTTGAGGTAGAATTAGAATGAGGCAAAGGGGAACGAAATTGCTTAGTGGTTAAGGGAATCACTAGAGACCGAAGAGTAGAAGGATAAGAAATATTACAGTGGTGTAAAGTGCAAGAAATGTACAATGTAGATTCTCGAGAATAATCAACAGTCGTCTGGTATATAGGAGTAATATGATGAGAGCTACGTCATAAAAAAATTTAGAATATTTTGAAGTCTATCACGAGTAGTTGGGTATGATTTCAAATATCTCCCACGAACAGATGGATCACTAGTTTGAATGGTAGTGTATAGACCATCAGACTAAAAAGTATCTTTAACGAAGAGACACGAGGAACAATGTAATGTTCCAAAAATGTTAAAAGAAGTGGAAATATATGTGTGATGAACACTAATGATTAAAGGAGTTGACACATGGAGATGTTGGAATTTTTTTTTGTAGAGGAAATACTTTTGCCATGCGTAGAGAGGCTCATATTAGTGATAAATCGGAAACAAAATTGTAAAGTGTCGTGTAAGCACCAAGTTGAATTGTTAGACTTAAATGATGGAATACTTTGATATGTGATGTCTAAAGCGAATTGGTCACTAGAATGGAACGTTAATGGAAGACCGTTCGACTGAAGGGTGCCGTTAGTAGAGTGACACTGAGATAATGAAAATTTCATGGGGTGCCACTCGATAGTGTGTCCGATCGGGACAAGACTTTCATGTCGCGATTTTTGGGAGAGTTTCCAGGAGGCTACGGGTACTGAGTTACAGTTGAGTATGGAGTATCAATCACATACCGAACGAACGAATTAGATTTTAGAAGATATGTTGCGGATGTGTATCCTTGATTTTTGGCGGGGGCTGGGAGTAATATCTTCCACTGATGGAGTTTTCTTATAATAAATCTTATTAGTTTACTATTGGCATGGATCCATTAGAGGCGTTATATGGTAGGCCTTGTCATTTCGCAGCATGTTGGCTAGAGGTGGGGGACAAAAAGCTACTTGGGCCTGAGGTGATTCAAGATACCTCGACCAGGATTGAGATGATTCGGAGCCGTATTCGGGTTGCTCAGGATAGATCGAAGAGCTGCTTCGATGCCAAGAGGTTCTTCAGGGAGTTGAATGTGGGGGACCAGGTGTTGTTACGAGTATCTCCTATGAAGGGGATAATGCCGTTTGGGAAGAAAGGGAAGTTGGCGCCCAGGTACGTAGGGCCATTTCCTATTTTTGAGCCAATTGGGCCAGTAGCTTACGTACCTGGGTTACCAGAGAACTTACATAGGATTCAAGACGTGTTCCATATTTCTTCACCAAGGAGATATCTTCGGGATGACATGGCCCAAACTCATATTACTTTAGAGGAAATTGAGCTACAGCTCGATAGTTCCTACGAGGAGGGGCCAGTTGCTATCCTAGACTGTAGCGAGAGGAAATTGAGGTCAAAGGTAGTACCGTCAGTACGTAATCAGTGGCAACATCATATCGTCGAGGAGCCTACCTGGGAGCGCGAGGATGAGATGCACGACAAGTATCCAGAGTGGTTCCTACTAGGTATACTGTTATTCTTACGCTTTTTTGAATTTCGGGATGAAATTCTGTTATTAGGGGGGGAGTATGTAATATTCCGTATTTTTGAAAGATTTTATTTAATTATGGGATTAATTAATTTAAATGGGAAATCATATATAATGAACCCGGATTTAAGTAAATAATTACTAGCATGATGAGAGTTAGTATTTATTGGTGAGAATCATGTTGAATATTACTTAGTGAGTAAATTAATATATGATTATGAAAATATTAAAGTTTTCATGAGTGAAAAATACTGCAGTTACAATACACTTAGTTGGGACACGCGTGTGAGTTGTGTTGGGACTTAAATGAGTAATTAAAAAGTTAATTTTATTTTTGGTCACTTGAATGGCTGTTTTGAGTACGCCAACGTGTCCGAAAGGATCAAGATAGTCAGAAAAGCCTACTCGGGTGTTTAGTTTGGAGTCTAGGGCAACTTTAGGCCAACCTGACACCCCGAAGGGGTATTTTTATCTTTTAAACAATTGGAATTAATTAATGGACGAAAATTAGATAAATATATCATCCCTTATGTAGTAGCAGTTAGGGTTATGTTCTGCAAAAACAGAGAGAGTCCAAGAGGAAAAAGGAGAAAAGGTTCCGAGGAGTTCTAAGGCCAAATCCAGTCACCTTTCACCAAAAAAACCACTAACGTATAGATCGGGAAGAGGAGAACACATCTATACTTATTTCAAGAGACGAATCAGACCTTCATGAAAAGGCAAGTGTTTATCTTCCTTGATTTTAGAGCATATAATGTCCATGTTAATTTAGTTGATGGTTTAATCATGATATCATGAATTTGGGACTGAAATTGGGGGATTTATTCATAATTGAGGTATAGGTTTTGCATGTAGTTGAATAACCATATTATGGGGATAACATATCTGGGTTTTATATGTTGAAATCACGAAATCAAATCTGGGTTAAATGGTTGTTCATGGGGATTTATTAATTTAGGGCCTTTTGAAGATTTGAGGAAGAAATCTGAATTAGTATTATAATTTTAAGGATTTGATGTTAAAAATATGTTGGGAATCATTCTATTACTATTGGGTATAGTCTTAAATCGTTGGATTTGTGTTAGAATGAGTTTTTGAGAATTTGGATGATGAAAAGATGGAGAACTCAGGTTCGGAACTGACAAAGACGAATTGCGGTTTTCTTATTCAAACAAGAATTCCAATGATCCATCTAACGAAAAGAATAAAATTTAATTACCCCAATTTTAATTCAATTTAGAAAAGAATAAAAAACAATACAAATTTTCGAAAAAATTGGTGATCTAGGACGGATTTAAAATAAATAATCCATGTTGTCCATAAAATGGGTGTGTTCTTAATAATCCAATTAATTAGTACACGAATTATTCAACATAATATAAATAAAGAGAGATGCAATTAAATAAATAAATACAATAAATAATAAAATGCATAAATGCCCATTCCATCATGGCTTACACTTCTTCTTGAAGTAAAACTCTCCATGCACAAGACTTTTTGTTGTAGAAGACTTCCTTTGACAAATAGTACAATGTGAAGTAGACTTAATCATAAACAAGAGTTCTTAATGGTCTTGATCACTGGGATATGATCCTCCATGGTCTTGAAATAATCTGGGAACGAGCCACCGCCAAAAACCACTCCAAAGTGCCAAGATGCCAAGGCTATCAACATGTGTGTGTGGGAGGGGGGGCATCGATCAACCTTAGCAGGATTGATCTTCTTCGTCCTCTCGGGTTTGCATGAAAAAACCTTCATAGCCATCCCAATCGTTAATGAACTTCCATGAAACTTCACCAAATACTTAAACTTGTCCTAATACATGATCGTAAATGTAAAATAATATTACATTCCCTCTCAATTGCCTCCAAATTCAACTATTTGAAACAATTACAAAATCTAATTATTATAATCACATCGAATCTAGATGCAAAAAATAACTACAGACAAACCACCGTCATATCCAATCACAAAAAAATATGACCATGATAGAAGGAGTATACACGAAGAATCTCTATAAAACCATGTTACTATGAAATCATGCACAATGATACAACATTCCACAACATGCAAAACTAGAGTTTTTAAGGTTTAGAAAAAATGAATATTTCCAATGGATGATTACTGTAAGACATGGGCTTTGATACCAATTGTTGGGGGATCTATATATGCGAAATGAAAATTTTAGCCACGGATATTCGATTAATCAAACATTAGAAATCATAAAACTCAATAACTAGTATTTAGAAACATACTTAGGGTTTAGAACACAATACCTTCGCGGATTCAATTGTAACCTGATGGGGAGAAAGACAATTATTGATGATGAAGGGTTTCCTTATTTTGGACTTCAAAAGCTTTCTTAACCTTCTGAAAAGCTTGAATATTCTAGTGTATGATCCTTTCCAAAGCTAGGTAGGTTTATGGGTACCTTTGGAGATAAAAAATCCTTTTTGTGAGTTGGCTACATTCCGTGATAAAGTATTTGAACCGTTGAGTCATTCAAGTTTCACAGACTTGATAAATGTGAGTGAGTTGCGTTCATTTATTTAGATGGACCTTTGAATATCATATCGGGCTCGTGTGCACAACTCTGTTCTGCCCCGTGCGCATGGGTTTGCCTCGATTTCAACACTATATAAAATCGTGCGCATGATAAAAGTCAATCGTGCGCATGAAAGAACTATAAATATATTATTTTCCTTCAATTTAAAATCATCTCTGAGTTTATTGTTGAGGCTGGGAACTATCCTTGCTTCTCTATTTTCCAAAATTTATTTTTCCATAAAAAACTATTCAAACTTAAATCTATATATTGATTTTTTTTGTGAGTGAATTGAGAGTGATTTTGTTTGGATCTTCGTTACCCTATTCAATTCAATCAACTACATTTTGAATTGCATGATTTACTACTCCTAGATCTAAAATTGGAGTTTCTTTAATTCATCGTAGGTGTTAAGGCGTGGCACAATTCCAAGGAGGAGATTGAAGTTACTTATTCTCATCGTGGATCTCGGTGTAGATTTTGATTCATCTATGGGGGGAAGTTCAAAGTCCATAGGTAACTATGCAAGAGTTCTTATGTGAGAGGTACCTTCTTATCTTGTGTACAAACTTTTTTCAAGTAGAAATAGAAATTGGTGTGTGTCGAGGTTTTTCATCCCTAGGTGGGGATTTTCCTCATAAAATTTGTTTTGTGGATGTTTGTGATTATTATTCTTTGAATTGCGCACTTTTGATCACATGCTATATGCAAATCACACTTAAATCTAGTGTAATGGCTTAAAATTTGAATTAGGTGTTTAAATATATTTACTTCCTATATATTTACCTAATTAACTCGTTGTGTTATTAATTCAAGACATTTCTCATATCACTTAGTTGAATCACGTGTTAGGAGAATTGAATTTGCAAGAAAATTATTCAAATGCAAAAAATGGCCATGTTATGCATCAAACCTATTCATCTCATTTTTTTTAGGTTAAACACTTATGTGATAATCACACATCCTTAGAGCGTGTGTGTGTGTGTGTGTGTAAGATAGAGGGAGTGTATGTGTGTGTGGCTGAGAGAGAGAGAGAGAGAGTAGGTGTGTGTTTGAGAAATAGGGTGTGTGAGTTTATGTTAGAGACGATATTGTTGTTTGACCACAAAGTAAGATAGAATTCTTGGAAATATACCATTCTCCCAATACTAGAGGGGAAACTAGTATTCTAAATTTAGGGATTTCTAAATTTCCCCTAAATTTCCAATCAAACATTATAATTTTAGATGAAGGGAATTCTAAATTCCAGGAATCCTAAATTCTCTTTCCAAACCTCGAACAAAATGAACCTATATTCTTTATAGAAGAAAATGTAAATATTGTCTATCCTAGCTTTTCCCTCCGTTCTCTAGTGTGTATATTAAGCATTTACTCAAGTATCGGTTTAAGATAGCCCGCAACTTCCAAAATGTATGATACTATATGCCAAACAACATTTAATCGCATAAGTTGAGCCTATATGACATTTAGTGTTAGGGAATAATAGAAAAACATGAAGAATTGTGATGATATGTAAGTGAGATATTTGTCACAAAAGTATCTTATAGTGTTGGTACGAAATTCAATGCAGGTTACTAGTTTGCTAATGAGCATTTTTCATCTTTATTTGTTATAGTATTATAACCACACCATAATTTCGAGGACATTGAATTTAATTATTTTTGGGTGAAATAGAATAATTTAATTTGGAGAAAGTCAAATTTATTATTTGGAGAATTTATTTAGATTGGAGGATTTATTTAATTTGGTGAAATGAGATTTAATTAATTTGGATAATTTTTTAGATTTCACACGTGTCGTATTTTGAGGTCAAAATTGGAGAATATTATAACGTAATTTGGATGACGATTCTGAGTGCACAGTTGATTCCGAAGAGGTCGAGATAATCAAAAAAGAGTTCCCGGGGTAGTTATTGGGTCTCGGGGCATTTTTAGGCATAGCCGGGCCCACCTGGGGGTGTTTGGGCCATTTTAATTTGGCCCAAAAGACTAATTTCGAGATTAACACATTAAAACTTTAGTTTGAGAGTTTGGGGTGAACACAACTCTAAATGAAAAATGTCATAAAACCCAAATTTGAGCAATTATCACAGACACAACTCAAGGAGAAAACCCTAGACTTGCAGAGAAGAAAAGAGGGAAAACTTTTGGAGCTTTTGGGAGTCAAATCCATCGTCTTCATCAAAGGACTCAGACTCTACAAATAATTACAGGTAAGTTGGTAAATTGTTTCAATATAAATTTATGATAATCGATCGATTCATATCACAGTGGGTGTGATAAAATCCATTATTATTGGGTTGGGTTGACATATAAATTTGGGGTTTTCAATTTATGGAACAATATGTGTAAATTTTTGAGGAAATATGGATATCTCAAAGAAGATTGTTAGGGGGATTAAGATTCGTGAGTGGAATCCAAAAATCTATCTCCCTAAATTGATGATTAGTGAAAATAATTTGAAGTAAAGGCTTTGTACATCTCGCATATTTAGAGTTACAAATATTTAGGGAGAAATTGTTATCTGTAAAGGAGAAAGGTTTATTATTGATTATCAAACTTGGAGCGCTAATGAAATATGGAATTGGGCTTGCAATTTAATAAATGCTTCATGTAGATTCGGTATTTAGAAGGATTGATCAATCAAATTTATTGTGGAGACAAATTTATGTACTGTACTGTTACTGTACTGTTGGTTGCTAATAGATTTGGTGGTTTAAATCTATTGAGTATTGGGTTGAGTGTAAAGGGGTTACAATAAGGAAATTTGGGCTTGAGTTTTAGGCATGGAGGACGAACAAAAGTCGAAAATGGAGGAGAGAGAAACCCAGGGGATCGTTTGAACAACCTAGGTATCGTTCGAGAGACAAAACCTATCGTTCGAACGACGTGGGGAAACCGACCAAGTTTGGCTTAATTTTTCTTTTGACTTGAGATATTTTAAATGGTTAAAAAGGGATTAGAGATATTTTAAATGGTTAAAAATGGTTCATTCAGTAAGGGAATTTGGAGTCTTGCATATTTAGGGATTAAATAGGGATGAATATAATTAATTTGGGAGGAAGACAAATAGAGTGAAACTTAGATTTTTGGAATTTAGGGCGATAAATTGTAAGGCATGAATTAAGGGACAAGGGAATGTGTTTAGGCATTTTGGTTGCATGATGCCTTTTTTCTAAAATAATTAACGTGCAAATTAATTAAGTTAGAGTCAGGAGATTGACTCAGATATTTTAGGCTAGTGCTATGGGAATTGGGCACAAATTAGCCGGGTATAAATTATATATATATGGTGATTGTGTGGTATATATATATATATATATATATATATATATATATATATATATATATATATATATATATATATATATATATATATATATATTTGTGTGCTTTATAAGTATTAGTGTAAATAATATTTATAGGAATACATACCCCTCTAGTGCTTCACAGGAGGTTGCACGATGTGGGTGAATCCCCTAGCTAGGGAATGCGGGGCGAGTATAATCCCCAGGTCATAGGCGTCCAGTATTTATATGTTGTGATTTTTTTCGGGGTTGAGATGCTTTCAGTATGATTCGATATCATAACCATGGGAACTATGGACGCCTCCGCTACGTGTATTTCCATTTCACTGATTCGGGGAGCTAACCGGGTCGGGGTGTCCGGGTGGATGAGTATACATTGGGTGATAGCATTTTAGAGAAAATATTCGGCAAGTGCCTACTCGGGAGGATGGATATATTTACGGCATGTGTGTGAATGTTGTAATATATTATACCTATATAATGATGTAGGTATTTATATACAGGTGGATTACATGAAGTGCAGTTGTATTAAGTATCTACGTATATAAGAGTGTTGATATATATATACGGGAGAATTACATTAAGTAAAAAAAGGGTATTACTTGTATATAACTTGTGACATTTTTATATAATGCATTTAAAAATTACTAATTAAGTTATAGCGATAAATATCTTATGAAGTAAAAGTACAAATTACTCGGGCTAGAGTAACGTGTCAAGGAATTTTCAGGACAAGACTAGTTAAATGGGGTAGTGTAACTAGGAGGGTTAGGAAGAAGCGTTAGGTGTGAACTTTAGATAAGGGGTAAGTAGTGTTTCAAGTGAATGCGGCACTAACTTAAATATGAAGAGAATTCATACAGTTTAATTGGTACACTTTAATTCACCTGCAAGATATTTTCAAAAGGATTTGGGTTCTGACCCGTACTTGCAAAATATTTGCAAAACCTTTTAGGTGTCCAGCCACAGGAACGCCAAACTAGACAATTTGTTCCAGGGATGCGTAGCTGTAGTAGGTGTGGATGCTTGCAGGATTTGGATTTAGATGCTTTAATTCTTTCATTCCTAAAGTAGGATGCAACTCAGTAATTTCATTGGAGCATGTTGCCCCTACTATTTTGATTACAGTCACACTTTGTATTCAGATTATTATTCTGTTGGATTTGGAATTTTTAATCGATGGTTTATTTGGCCAGTCTTTTATTTATTTATTTAGTGTTGATTTAGACTCATTGATAATGTGAATGGTTCAATTTGTATTTGCAACATGTTGTTATTGTTTAATAAAAAGATAAAATTTGACAACGACTTTTTGAATACTAGGTGGATATCTAGTTTTAAAATATTTTTGACAGTGATGCTAAGAATAAACCAGATGAAAAACCTCTTTTCATTTAATATAGTACCGATCAACCATTATTTAATTAGGTGGGGTGTCACATATGGTATCAGAACATCAGGTTCTAGAGTCCGTAGGATCTATATGGCTTTTCTACGTTTCAACTTTGTGTTCTTTGATTTAAAGCCTTATGATAGGATTGTTGTATTCTTTTACGTACATGCATTTACATTCTTCTGCTATTATAGATGTATGGATGGTGAACTCATACAATTCATTTTGAAATTTCAGAAGCCGCCTAGGAGAGGTAGATCCACTAGAGCAATAGTAAGGGATGAGGAGAGGGAGACTCATCAAGAGCCAGTGGTTCCACTGTCGCAACCACCACCAGGGAGGATAATGACTGCACAATTGGTCGAGATAGTAGCCTCAATGCAGCTATGACATCCATGTCCATTCATTTCCTACAGGCCTAGCCCCAGCCGCCAGTGGCACCGGAGGTCCTGGCCCAGCCAAGTTCATCTACTTGGCAGAGAGTTAGAGAGTCGTTTCAGAAGGTCCACCCGCCTGAGTTTCAGGGTGGCTCTGATGTAGTCGAGGCATGTCAATAGAAGAAGAATAGTCAACGCCACCTGCACATAGTGGAGTGTAGTGAGACGCAAAAGCAGATGTTAGCTACTTTCAGACCTACTGGAGTAGCACTACAGTGGTGGGAGCCAGTTATCACCGCCGAGGATATAGATATGATGATAATTACTGAGTTCTAAGTGCAGTTTGTTCGCAAGTATTTTCTTCCAGCAGTAGAGACCCAAATGCGAAAGAAGTTCAGTGATTTGAACCAAGGTGATCGCTACGTAACAGAGTACGAGGAGGATTTCACCTGTTGTAAATGATTGTTGTATCGTGCATGATATTGATTTAAATAAATTAGCAAATTCCAATTATAAACTTATTTAACTGGAATCAATTTTAAACCAAATTCAATCATCCCCTAAGCATGAAATTACGTGGGAGTGTGTGTCAAAACATAAAATTACTAATTCGTAGATTTCAGGAAAAAAACTCTTTCGGGTAAAACCATTTTATTTCACTATGTAAAATAAATCGCAACTTACATACACAATGAAATCTGCAATGATCACTCCACAGAGCAATCACATTGACCGCAACCTAGAGTCAGCCAGAACCACAGCTCTAATTCAGCCCAGGAATTTCCACAAGCCCTCCTTATGACACGCAGTCGTCTTCACCCCAGTACTCCCCTCAAGAGCACCTAGATCAGTAGTAGAAATTTTCTCTACAAGAGAAAATTTACACAAGATGTATTCTTGGGTCCCAAAACAACTCACATAAACTATTGGGATCTTTTGAATTGAAAAACAAAAGGGATTATAGCCCTAAAAGAGAAGACAAATGTTTCTGCAGTAGCAGTTTTTGTAAAACAGTAATCTAAGGTCTTTTTAACAAAAACAAAACTGAAAAAACCAATTTATAGAAATTATAAGGCGGTGCGTCGCTCGAACGAGATAACACTATCGCTTGAACGATGACGTGTGCCATTCAAACGACTTCATGCGACATTGGTATGTCGCTCGAACGAGAGCTTTTGTCGCTCAAACGAAAAATAAAAAAAATAATATTTTTTTTCGTCAGAAAATAGTCCGCCTCAACATTTAGAAAAATATTTTTGACAAAAAAATCCGCTCCAACACTTAGAAAATATTTTGTAAAAGTTATCCGAATATTCTAAGTGAACCATTAAGCACTTAAGACACAACCTTACCAAAGTTAAACTTACGAAGGCTTGAATGTTGAAGAACTTTGATATTTAGATCCGTCTTGATTCTTGAATGATCTTGAATTATTCTTCGACAGTTGTAGGAGTATACGACGTAGTCAATTGATAACGGACAATAAAAATTATGTCCTTACAAATCTCCCCCTATGTCTATGCCGGTACAAACTAAAAACATCCGAATTGTCATAACAAACAAAAAGCCTATAAAAATCTAATACCCTCCCATGAACCCAAAACTGAAAAGGTACTAAATATGCAAGTATTAAACTTTTATTCAAAAATTTCAACATCAAATCTTCAAATCTTTAAGCTTTTCTCATCAAGGTGTGCAAAATAATGATCTTTAATTTTTGTACCTACACACATGGGATAAAGCAAATACCTTCATGATGAATCGAGTTTGATATGATATAAGAATAAATTAATCAATAATCAAATCTCCCCCATAATGCAAAAACTCCCCCATAAATCGTTCTCCCCATTTTTATTTGTCCGAAATAGTTAAGGAAACGAATAATCAAAACTAAACATGGAGTTGTGACGATAAAAGTGCGTAGAAAATATGAATCAAACTACGCTTATGCAAAGAGTAACTCAAAAACTTTCACAAACTATTTTTGATTTCTCAATTTTTCATACAAAAATAATTTTATAAAAATCACACACAATGAATTTTCACTAAGACAACCAAATCATAGATACGGAATGAATGGGTGTGAATATATTCGATAGGAAAACTAAAGCAATCAAACATAACATATGTGCACGATGAATACGTGTAATCCTAACGAAGGAATCTCAAAATCGTCCTTACGTGTCAAAAGTGTTGAATTTACATGACATCAACTCAATCCATCAACACATCAAAGTCAGGAATGATTCTCACACCAATAATGTCTAAAAACTATGAATTCTTTTTCATGACGCTATAAGGACGTGCAAACCTGTTTTTAATTTCTTTCCATCCATACTCCCTCATAAATAATAATCATTTATTTATCTTTTGAGGTGGCCCCTTTTTGGCATATTTATCTTTTTATTGCCTTTAAAAATTTTTGGACACTTTTAAATGGTGGATTTCACGATGAGTTAATTTTGTACTCTCGCAGCCCTTTCCCGTGATACACTCATCATATTTTGTTGCAATTAAATTCCTTACGGTAAACGATTATTACATGCACTACGTCCATTGTCAAGTTTTATCGCATATGGTTCGTTTTAAAGACATAATTGAGATGACAACACTCCGACCAATATGTGATAAACAAGTATAATAATCAAATAAATCCATGCAAGTGTTCATTAAAGGAACTCATGAGTTAAACATGTAGGTAGTAACAACTAATCACATCTCAATGACTCCAAACATTGTAAAGCACAAAAATGAAATGATAATGCATATAAAAACACTATCAAATAGTCACATGTATATGGAATGAAATTGTGACTCGGTTATCCTAAATGTTCATTCATATACGGTGTAAAAACAAAATACAAAACTCTTTTTGTCTTTTTCCAAAAATTTTATCAAAATAATTTTTTTTTGTATTTTTCAAATTTTTCAAAAACAAAAAAAATTAGTACAAAAAAAATGCACACTAGTAATAGGCAAAAAATATCATCATGCAAAGCAACCTATGCTAGCAAACAAGTCTAAACCTCAATCGTTAGGTGCAGTGGAGTTTTCCAAAGGTGGTGACATCCTATGAAAAATCTCCATCAAATCATGTGAAGTCTTGACTAAAAATTTTACCTTCTCGCTAAGATGTGCAAACTCTCTTGTCTAATCGCTCGGAGTGTCAGGAGTGGATGCGTGTTTGTGAACACGTGTAGTAATAAAACGTGATACATGACCTAACTTAAAACAAAACTCTCTAAGGTGTCCTCTCTTCTTGCAGTGTGTGCAAACATAAACATGCCTAGGTAAACCTCTCTCAAAATGTCTCCTACGCACTCTCCTATCAGGTACGGGATGCCTAGGTGGGTTGGGTTGAGAGCCATATGGATCTATAACAAACTCGGGAACCGACTCGAGTGCAACATGTGAAGTGGACGCACCATCATGACCTATTCCTCATCTCTCAACATTACCCGAAACGGGATTGAGAACCATCTTTCCAACCTTCTTAGATGTGTTCTCTAAAGGGATTTTGACCTCCCAGGCACGTTCGAGTTCAATATCGAGTTGGGATACACGTTTTGTCAAACTAGACACCATGTTGGTAAAATCACTCTTTTTTCGGCCTAAAGCTATCAACTGTTTACTCAAAGAAACCTTCACCTTCTCGAGTTGACTCGCTTTTGCCTCAAACTCCCTTGAAACCTCTAACTCTCTCTCCAAATCTCTCTCCTTAAGACTCAAGTCCTTATTCAATTTTTTAGTCTTTAAGGTTTCGGCATACAAATCTTTAAATGTGATATAGAGATCACTATAACCCTCACTAGTTCACTCATTCTCACACTTGCTAGAAACACTCAAATTATCCTCAGGGATCTCCCGTTCAAAAGTATCCTCATCATCTTGGGACAAACTGGGTGTGCTCATGTGACTAGAAGAAAAAGAAACAAACTTCCCATGTGACAACTCATCCCCGAAGTCTTTCACCTCTTCCTCACTATCGCTAAGAGTGGATGGCATGACAATCTTTTTGCCCCTTCTCTTTAGCCTAGTGGGACACTAAAATGCTCTATGGCGTCTCCCCTCACACTCAAAACACTTCTCTTCCTCCACTTTCTCACCCTTTTTCTCACCACTATCTTTGGCCTCATTTTTATTTTTCTCTGAAAATCTTTTATTTGAAGAATTTTATTTTGAAAACTTGATAAACTTTTTAAAATTCTTTGCAAGCATGTCCATATCAATATCAGACTTGTCCTCAGACTCGGACTCATAAAAACTCAATTTCTTTCTCTTTTTAGGCTGGGCTTTAAGTGCTATCCCTCTATCTTTAGGCTTGACAGTGTCAGTAAACATGTCAATTTCATATGTCTGGAGGTCTCCTACCAATTCTTATAATTTTAGACAACTCAAACTACCTAAGGTATTCCAAACAGTCACTTTAGGGATATAACGTTTTGGCAGCAAGATTAAAATCCTTTTTAACCATTCGTACATCAAGTATAGGCTCATCAAGATTACACTAGTGTTGACAATGCCAGATAAGCGTGCATAAAAGTCATCAAAACACTGAATCTCAAGCATGGTTATCGTTTCAAATTGAGTAGTTAAATTTTGAATATTAGACTTTTTGACTGCACTAGTGCCTTCGTGGGTGAGTTGTAAAACATCCCATGCTTCTTTAGATGTGGTTCATGTCATAATACGTCGAAACTTATCGGGGATGATGTTTCCGAAAATTGCACTAAGCCCACGTGAATTAAAAGTGCTCCACCTAAACTCTTCCTCAGTCCAGTCTAACACGGGTTTTAAATTAGTGACATATTTGTGATGACAGTGGGAGGAGTCCAGCCTCTATCACAAATTACCGAAAATCGCTCATCGATTGCTTTTAATTGATATTTCATGCGAGATTTCCAGTATTCATAATTAGACCCGTCAAAAATTGGCAACCGCTTATATAAGTTTTCATTCGAAACATGGCGACAATGTATAAAAATCATTGTTGATGTAAAAAACTAGATTCGATCTAATTATTTTAATCACAGATAAAAATGAGTAAGTAAATAAGACAATAGATTTTTAAAGTGGTTAAGCCTTAAGAGAATGGCCCACGTCCACTGTTTTTGTATTACTGATTTGTTTGCCTATAATTCTTGATAAGTGATTTTACCAAGAGATTCAGCGTGTCCCTCTAATGAGGAGATTACAATGTATTTATAGCCTTGAGGTTGTACATGTGAAAGAATAATGTATAGCTGTCCAGTAGGCAAGTACATCTGTATGATAATAATGCGCATTTAATGCACAGTTATCTTTCGATTTTCCTTGATGCATACGCCACAAGTATTCGAGTTGCTCGGATCGACTTAGTTGCTCGGACCGCTTTAGTTGCTCGGCTCTCTTGAGTTGTTCGTGTCTCTTAAGTTGTTCGAACCTCTTAAGTTGTTCGGACCTCTTGAGTTGCTCGGTCTTTATTCGTCTAAAGTCCTTATATTCATCAGGCAAATGGACACATGTATTTTTATGATTGGTCCACATCAGCAGGTCAAATTTGGTATCAATAGAAGCCCCTGATGTTTCACAGTTCGAGGTTGAGGGGGAGTGTGGAACATTCTTCTCGAAATATGATGAGATTAAATAGTTATCCTGAATTGTAGGAGTGTTTTCCCTTGTATTTAATTCCTATTTGAATTCATAGAATCAGACTTCATAAATATTTTGAATTTTTCCAGCCGCTTCGGTTTCGTGCTCCTTTTTCTCCTTTTAACCGTCGGTAACGCAAACATCCTTATCTATAATCGTTACTTTTCTCCATTCCCGAGGTAAGGTATTTAAGCGCTACAGAAAATCCTATCGTCTTTTACTTTTTCAAATTTGTATCCTTGGACTCTTTACCTTCTCTCTATCTTGCGCCTTCGTTCTTTTCCATCATTTATTGGCAACTGATCTCCATTCCTTCTGTAATATTTTCTTCCTTCTTCTTTAATTTCTATATTCACCATGGTTTATCCTGTTGAGTCATTAGACAAGTTTCGATCTGAGTTTTCAATCCCTTCATGGGTTACTTTTGAAAGAACTCTATGGTCCTTCTGATTTATTTTCTTTAGCTGAGGAACACTGGTTCACAAGTATCGTTGTAGCCGAATGTGGCTTTTCCTTCCCGCTAAATCCACTGTGTTTGGAATTTTGCCAATATTTCGATATTGTACCTGCGAAAGTAGCTTTAAATACCTGTAGGGTAGTTAACGGTGTATATAGATTGAATGAAATTCATGGGACTCGTTTAGGAATCCCAGAAATTATGTATTGCTATAGATGGGTCACTAGCGATAATACTTTTTATTTAAAAACTAGATTTTTAAATAGAGCTTTAGTTGTCAATCTTCCTGATACCAAAAAAGACTATTTTGATCACAGGGTAGTGATGAAAAATTGGCAACACCCTCCACTTGATGAAAATGAGGTGTACTAAGGTCCCAAGTGTTCACCTTATGGCAATGGGATAGGTTGTTTTTATTTTTATTTCATTTTTGAAATCATGTTTTCTTTGTGTTTGATAAAATGCTTTACTGACATTTGGTTTTGTTTGTTATAGTTGACAGTAAAAGGAAGCCCCCAAAAGAGATTGATGTCAATATAAAAAATTTAAAGCTTATCTGGAGTTTGCATCAATCTGTTGCTCGGGAGCACATTAGGTCTGCATCTTATTTGCTGCAATACAGAATTTCGAGTTCATCTTTCATTGCTCGTCCTGTGATAGTTGACTTCGACCAAGTACCAGCTGCTGATACTAGTGTGGAAGGTTCTTCTTCTGAATTAAATGTCCCTATCAGTGATATATTAAAGAGAAGAAAAGCTCCTTCCTTTTTCAACAGGTCTGCCTCTCCTGCTGTAGAGGCAAAGAGAAGTAAGAAAGATGTCCCAGGAGAGGGGATAAAGGCTGTAGAGATACCCCCTTCTGAAGATGTCAAGAAATCTTGTGACAAGCCCCCCGTGGCTCCCAGCAAGATCATTAAAAAGCCCTCTGTGGTTCCAAGCAAGGCTGTTTCTGTTATCCCTTCAAGTGATGTCATTGTCATTTCTCCAACAAAGACATCATCTTTGGTTGAGGATGCTCCTGCTCCTCTAAGGAGATTAAAAAATGGTTTTTCTGAGAAACCTGCTGAACCTATCTTTCAATCTTCCAATATTGAAAGTAGTGTTCCAACCTTCATTCCTCCGAGCTCCGCTGTGGGCTTAGTAAAATCTTGGACTATTCCAGAAGTCCATGATATTGAAAACACTCTCACTCATGAGAGAGTTACTGCTCTGACTGCTCAACACATTTCCTCTATAAGTATTATTGATCTGAACCTTCTACTTTTTAATACTATGTTCGTACACTGACTTAGAATTATTTCTTTTTTCAGCTGGTAACATGTTTCAACAACATTGTAAAAAGGGATGAATCCATCAGGGCCTCCAGTTCCTCGGATGGAGTGGAAAAGGCTTTTACCGGATTAACCCAGTCTTTGAAAGACTCTCATCAGAAGTATGAGGAGGGTAAAATCGCTTGGGAGAAGCAGGTTAAGTCCGTTGAGCAAGAGAGAGATCGAGCTGTGGAGGCCTCCAAGGAGTTGGAGAAAAAGTTGAAAGAGTTTGAGAAGAAAAATAAAGAGCTTGAGGAGAAGCTCAAGAATGCTGAAGAGCTTGAGAATAAGCTCAAAACTGCTGAAGAGGAAGTTGGTAGACTTCATGAGGTTGATCGCTAGAAAAAGGAGGTAGAAGGGAGGTTGAAAGCTGCCGAGGAACTTCTTATTGAGAGGACTTCCTCGGAGAAGGCAAAAAGAAAAATTACAGTTAAAAAGTCCTTCAGCGCTGGTTGGGACAAAGGTTGGAACAAAGGTTTGGCTGTCATGTCCTCTCAAATGGAGTTTGCCAGCCTTAAATATTTCAGGGATGGATGGGTTGCAGCCCTGCAGGAGCTAAAAATCGCTGAGAATTCCGAACTATTCCAGCGACACATTCATGGACCTCCTCCATCTCCTGGAGAAGAAGAAGAGGACGAAGCTGCCTCAGAAGAATCTTCCATGATAATTGGAGATCAAGTTCCTCCTGTTCCGGATGTTCAAACTTTTTATGAGCAACTCCAACCCACCAGTACCTCAGTCGAGCAACTACCTTCATCCTCCGAGCAACCAACCTCTTCGTCCAAGCCTTTCGAGGAGGTCTTAGGAAGCAAGGAGAAGGTGTAGAGTTGTTTGGATATTTCTTTTACTATTTTGTGAATGTAATTTCGGACTATGTAATTCTTCTTATGATGAAATAAAATTTGAACTTCGATTGTTCGTCTTAATTTTCTCTTGTCCTTGATCTGCTTGTATCATCATTGATTTCTTTTTATCTATTTCTCTTTGCTAGTTTATGGCCAGGATGGAGTTATTTTCGGCTCATGACACAGCTTTAATGAAAAAATGCAATGATTATTTTAAGGCAGGTCATGCAGATCTTGATGAGCCTCAAGTCACTGATATCCTGGGTTCAGATGCTTCTAAACGAGCAGTAGGGGCTTACCAATATCTGAAGTGCTTGCTCAATCGCGCTGTTGCCAATAATGTGGCTGATTATGAGATGATTAAGGACCTCCAAGGAACGATCGAGTAACTCCAGCAGTAGTACAAAGAATCTTCTACTCTTATACATTAAGGATATGAAAAGAAATTTCAACAATTGAGTGCTAAAAAAGGTTATGACAAATTCATTTCCGCCTATGACAAGAAAGAGAGCGTTCTGAAGCTTGAGGTTGAGGAGCATAGCCAAATCGCTAAACTGTTGGAGCAGGAAAACATTGTTTTGCAAGAAGAGATAACCCAACTAAAATCTGTAACATCTTCCTCGGGAGCCTTGGTCCTTGTCAATGACGAAGGTTTCTCTTTCTTGGAGGTAGAGAATGCCAACTTAAGAGATGAGTTAGAAACTTTAAAAAGGGATGGACCCTCCTCGTCTACTCGTGTATGAGAAAGGTCTTCTTCTCGTGGACGAGCAAGAACTGTTCGGATTTTAGTTGAAGAGGCGAGGACTCAATCAGCCTTGGAGAACCAGGCATTTTAGTTGATGGCGAAGAACCAAGCCCTGGAAGATATGTCTAAAGAAATTATGAACCTCTTCGAGAAACTTTCCAATCAAGCTTCTCTCTGGAGAGTAAAGAAATTCTGGTGAAGAAGCTCAATGAGGAACTTGAAAGATTGACCTATCATTCCATAAGCAGCCCAGAGAATTTTGGATGGCTGGGTATAACGAAGCACCTTGTCATCTTGATGCTCGTTTAGAACAGTCAAACAATGAAGGGCATAAACAGGGATGGTTAAATGCTCTTTGTGTTCTAAAATTGGAGAGAGGTCATTTCTTATGGGATTACTATACTCCTGGAGTTCTTGATCTACCTGTGCCTCCTTTCAAGCTTGACCTTAGTTGGATTCCAGCTCGGGCCATTCCTCACGTTCTAATCTCCAAGTATCTTGATGATTATAGTCTTCATTCAAATTTTGAAATATCTCTCCCATAACACCTGCTTGATCGTCCATCTATAATGAACGTCAGAATGATGCAAGATCTGAACTTCATAAATTCCCCTTATAGTCTTGATGATCCTCCAGCTGGGGTAGATCCTGTGTCAAAGGTAGAGGGAAAGAAACCTATAGAGTAGGATTTGTTTATGTAATGAACTCCATTCATGTAATCTTCCGTTTGTAATTTGTTCTGGTTTTAATGAAGAAATCCTTAGTTTTCTTTGCAATTTAATTGTCATTGGTTTGGAAATATTTTCTTTTATTTACTGATGAACGTGTATATATATTTGTAAAAAGGAAAAAAAAATGTCCTGTGTTTTTAAATTGTCGACCAATCGGAGTTGGTGAAAATTATATTGCTGACCAACTCCCGACCAACTTAGAGTTGGTGGTAATTATTTACCGACCAACCAGAGTTGGTGGTATTTTATTTGCCGACCAACCGGAGTTGGTGGTAATTGCTTCCCAACCAACCGGAGTTGGTGGTAATTTATTTCCCGATCAACTTAGAGTTGGTGGTAATTATATTATCGATCAACCGGAGTTGGTCGTATTTATTTCCCGACCAACCGGAGTTGGTGGTAATTTTCTTCCCGACCAATCGGAGTTGGTGGTAATTATATTATCGATCAACCGGAGTTGGTCGTATTTGTTTCCCGACCAACCGGAGTTGGTGGTAATTTGGTTCCCGACCAACCGGAGTTGGTGGTAACTTATTGCCCGACCAACTTAGAGTTGGTGTTAATTTATTTGCCGACAACCAGAGTTGGTGGTATTTTTCTTCCCGACCAACTTAGAGTTGGTGGTAATTGCTTCCCGACCAACTTAGAGTTGGTGCTAATTTATTTGCCGACCAACTGGAGTTGGTGTTAATTGCTTTCCGACCAACCGGAGTTGGTAGTAATTTATTTGCCGACTAACCGGAGTTGGTGGTATTTTGCTTCCCGACCAACTTAGAGTTGGTGGTAATTGCTTCCCGACCAACCGGAGTTGGTGGTAATTTATTTGCCGACCAACCGAAGTTGGTGGTATTTTGCTTATTGACCAATTTAGAGTTGGTGGTAATTGCTTCTCGACCAACTTAGAGTTGGTGGTAATTTATTTGCCGAACAACCAGAGTTGGTGGTATTTTGCTTCCCGAGCAACTTAGAGTTGGTGGTAATTGCCTCCCGACCAACCGGAGTTGGTGGTAATTGCTTCCCGACCAACTTAGAGTTAATGGTAATTGCTTCCTGACCAACCGGAGTTGGTGGTAATTTGTTTCCCGACCAACCGGAGTTGGTGGTAATTTATTTTCCGACCAACTTAGAGTTGGTGGTAATTTATTTGCCGACTAACCGGAGTTGGTGGTAATTTTCTTCCCGACCAACCGGAGTTGGTGGTAATTTATTTCCCGACCAACTTAGAGTTGGTGGTAATTATATTATCGATCAACCGGAGTTGGTTGTATTTGTTTCCCGACCAACCGGAGTTTAGAGTTGGTGGTAATTGAATTGTATAGTGTGTAGCACTAATATTCCGAAAAAATTTTAACGAACAAAGAGAAATGGGGAAACATCACTTTATTCATATTGAAGAAATTGTATTACATAGAAATTTCAACTACTGATAATACTTTCGTAGATGTTCTGCATTCCATGCATTCTTGAATTCTTCTCCTTCCAAGGTTTCAATCCTATATGTCCCTGGACGAACAACTTATGTCACTCTGTAGGGTTCATGTCAGTTGGCTTCTAGTTTATTATGCTTTTGGATGACTTTCTTCAGCACATAATCCCCTTCCTTCAAATCACATTTCTTGACTCTTTTATTGTAGAACGAAGCTGTTCGTTGTTGATACGCGACATTTCTTATAGCTGCTTCTTCTGTGACTTCTTTTAGCATATCAAGATCTAATCTTCTCATCAAATCACTAATAGGAGAATTGAAATTAAGTACCCTATGTGTAGGTAAACCTAATTCAACAGGTATGACAACTTCACTCCCAAATGCCAGCATGTATGGGGATTCTCCAGTTGCTGTTCGTAGTGTGATGCGATATGCCCAAAGCACACACTGTAGCTCGTTAATCTAATTTTCCTTTGCATCATCCAGTCATTTTTTCAAACCATTTAGCAGCGTTCTGTTTGTCACCTCAGTTTTCCCATTTCTCTGGGGATGGCCTGGTGCAGAATGGACCTTCAGTATATTGGATTATTGACAATATGCAGCAAACTCCTCGTTGTCAAATTGGGTTCCATGATCAGTAATGAATGCATGTGGGAGGCCATATCTGCAAATTATATTTTTCCAAATAAATTGATAGACTTTGCTGTATGCCATATCAATAAGAGGCTCAGCTTCCACCCATTTAGTAAAATAGTCCACTGTGACCACTAGGTATTTGAATCTTCCCTTAATCGTTGGTAATGGTCCGACCAAATCTATTCCCCATATAAGTAAGGAGATGTTATGGGTGTTAACAATGCCCGAGAAGTTCTTCAGATGGACGAGAAGCGTTGGCATTTGTCTCACTTTTTAGAATAAGCCGAGCAATCATCTCTCATTGTCGGCCAGTAATACCCTTGCGTGGTTGTTCTTTGTAAGAGCGTCTGTCCAGCTACGTGGGCTCCACAAGACCCCTCATGAACTTCTTCGATCAAGTCTTTCACTTCGGAGGGATGAACACATCTTTGTAGCGCTGCTATAACTCCTCGTGTATATAAAATACCATTGGTTAATACATAACGAGCAACTTTGAACTTTAATTTCTTAGCTGCGAGTTTATCAATTGGCAAAGTTCCCTCTTCAATATAGGCCCTGATGGGATCCATCCAAGATGGTCCCAAATCAAGTGCAATGAAGTTCATAATCAGATATTCGTCGATGCTCCAGCTAGCTAGAATCTCTATTGGGATTGTTCTTCGGAACTCGGTGCGAGTGGCTGATGCTAGTCGGGCTAGGGTGTCTGCCCTTGCATTCTCCAATCTTGGTACTCTAACCAACTGAACAACAGTAAAACTTGATACCAACTCCATTACTTTTGCGTGATACTTAATCATTAACTCTCCCTTTGCTGCATACGCCCCGAGAATCTGATTTATGATTAGCTGCGAATCGCTGAATACAATAATCTGCTCTGCCTTCATTGATCTGGCTAGATTTAAACCTACAATAATTGCTTCATATTCGGCCTCATTATTAGAAGCTTTAAATTGAAAGCACGGAGCATACTCAATATCGACCTCATCTGGACTTTTCAAAACAACCCCTGCTCTACTGCCTGCAGTGCACGAAGATCCATCTACATACAAATTCCATATGGGTAACTGATCATCAAAATTTTGATCCAAAAGAGTTCCTTGGTGAAATATCTGGTACTTCCTTTTATCCTCATCCGACATTTATCGCTGCTCGTCAGTCATCTTTCCTTCCTCGCCTACCAAAGTAAGTTGGTCAGGGTTTAATTTTGATGATCTTGTAATATTTACAGGTTGATCAGTCTTCAAATCCTGTACTTCGATTGTATTTTCTTGAGTAAACTCTGCGATAAAGTATGCTACTGCTTGCCCTTTGAGCGACGACCTAGGCTCATAAATTATATCATATTCTCCGAGATCCACTGCCCAGTACATCAATCTTCCCAATTTCTCTGGTTTATGTAGAGCTTGCCTTAACGGCATATTATTATACACAACTATAGTATGGGCTTGGAAGTAAGGTCTCATTCTTCTGCTAGCTTCAATCAGCGCTAATGCCAACTTCTCCAACCTTGGATATCTGATTTTTGCTCCTCGGAAGACCTTGCTGGTGTAGTAGACTGGTTTCTGCACTCCATCCTCCATTCTTATCAATGCCGAGCTAACAGCATTCTCTGAGACATCTAAATGCAAGTATAATCTTTCTCCCATCACTGGCCTGGACAGCAATGGAGGTGTTCCTAGATATTTTTTCAATTATTGAAAAGCCTCCTCGCATTCATCATTCCACTCAAAAGTTTTTTGGAGTGTTTTGAATAATGGGAGGCATCTATCAGTTGCTCGTGACACAAATCTATTAAGCGCAACAACTCGTCATGTGAGACTTTGCACTTCCTTCTTCGTGGTTGGAGATCGTAGCTCTAATAGAGCCTTGATCTTTTTAGGGTTCGCCTCAATCCCTCGTTAATTAACAATGTATCCGAGAAACATGCCTTCTCGTACTCCGAATATGCATTTGGTGGGATTCAGCTTTATTTGATATTTCTGTAGTTGATCAAAGGTTTGACCTAGGTCAACTAGATGATCAACAACTTTCTTGCTCTTCGTTAGCATATCAACAACGTAAACCTCCATGTTATGACTGATGTGCTCTACAAACACCTTATTCATCAGCCACTGATATGTTGCACCTTCATTTTTCAATCTAAAAGGCATAACATTATAACAATAAGTTCCCCTGGGGGTGATAAAAGAGGTACTCTCCCTGTCTTTAGGCTTCATTTTAATCTGGTTGTAACCAGAATAAGCATCCATGAAACTCAACAACTCGTGTCCCGTGGTGGCATCCACCAACTGATCGATTCGAGGCAAAGGAAAATGATCTTTTGGGCAGGCTTTATTAAGATCAGTGAAATCAACACACATCCTCCACTTGTTATTCTTCTTCTTTACCATCACCACATTTGCTAACCAGTCCGGATATTTGACATCTTCGATGAAACAGGCATTCTGAAGCTTCTCGACCTCTTCTGGTATATCTTGGTTCTTTTCGGGGCTGAACATTCTTCTTCTTTGCTTTACTGGCTTGATTTCCTTATTCACATTAAGCTCGTGACATAGGAAGGTTGGGTCTATCCCTGGCATATCTTTGTGGCTCCATGCAAAAGTTTGTTTTCAGCTTCTTAGGAAAGCTATCAATTCCTTCTTTAGTGAAGCATCCAATGATGCACCAATTTGAGTTTTTCGTTCTGGGCGCTCATCGTCCAGAATGACATTTTCAGTTGCTTCCACCACTTGGCCTTTTACAAGCTGCTACTCGTCTCTAGGATCTAATGTTTCAATTTCTGCACCTTCATCCACTTGATATGTAGTAGTCTTTTTCTTGGATTCCTCCATTTCTTCCTGTTCGACCGATGAATAGTAGCATTCCCGAGCTACTTTTTGGTCACCTTTTACAACTCCCACTCCAAAATTAGTTGGGAATTTTAAACACTGATTTACAGTAGATAGTACTGCCTCAAACTTCTTCAAACCTACACTTCCCATGATGATATTGTAGGCTGATTGGATATTTTTATCCATTACGAAAAAGCGTACTCTTTTCGTTCAACAAGCGGTCCATGTACCGATGAGCATATCCAACTTGATCATTCCAAGTGAAAAAAATTTCTCGCCAGTAAAACCAAGGAGGGGCCTGTGATAAGGCTCCAACTGGGCCAACTTCAGATTTAAGCTTTCAAAGCATGACTAGAACATGATGTCTGCCGAGCTGCCATTATCCACTAGTACTCTTGAAATCATTACTTCCTTCATTCTCATTTTGATCACCAATGGGTCATCATGAGGATATAGCACACCTGCGAGGTCGTTCTTAGAGAAATCGATGACCAGTTTATCTTTGTTTACCTTCCTTGGGCGATCATCTTCAGCTAGATTTATTTATTGAATGTACGAACAAGCTTGAGCCTCATTGAGGTAAGATTTTCTTTCTGCAGTAAGGTCTCCACCTCCTGCATCTCCACCTGTAATAAGATTGCAATCAAATGATCCCAAACGAATTGAAAATACCTCATGCTCTGGTTGTCTCGGTCTTTTGGGGAGATCGGGATCATCTTTTGGATCATCATCATGATCCCTTTTCTTGTCATCTTTTTCCCGAAGAGGATATTTATACCTTATCATTCCTCGCTCATTGGTTCGACCACCGTTTTGACGATCAACATACTTGGCCAATTTTTCTCGTCTAATGAGTGCTTCAATTTCATTCTGAAGAGCTATGCAACGCTGGGCCGTGTGACCATGATCTTTGTGGAATTCACAATATTTGGATTTGTCTCTCTTATCAGGATCTGCTTTCATTTTTGCTGGCCAAGCTAGCTCCTCGCCGTTCTTGATCTCTTCCAGAATGTGATTTATATCCACCTTCAAGGGAGTATAATTTTCGTATTTCTTCATCTGTTCCAATGCTTGCTTACCCTTTGATTTCCTGTTACCACCATTGTTCTTTTGTTCCTTCTTTTCAGTTTTACCATCTTCCACCTTGGTCTCCTTAGTATCTGTGTTCTTCTTCACAGCCATGGCTTCCTCGGCATTCATGATTTTTACTGCTTTTGCCATCAGTTCTGCCATGGTCCTGGGTGAATCTTTGGCTAAAGTGACATAAAATTTATTGGGCAACAGTCGACTCATCAAGGCAGTAATTGCAGTTTTCTCTACATAATCAATTACTTCCAGTTTCTCGTTATTGAAACGAGTAATATAATCCCTGGTGCTTTCGCTTGTCTTTTGTCTAACACTTAACAAGTGTGCTAATCGTTTGACTGGCTTTGCTCCAAAACAAAAATTTCTAATAAAGAGTTCTGCTAGCTGAAAGAAGGTTGCAATTTTCCCCCGAGGAAGGTTATTGTACCACATCTGAGCAGATCCGGTAAGAGTTCCTGAAAATGACCTACATCGCATCTCATCTGGAACAGTATAGATATCAGCAGCTGCTTAGTATTGTTCTATATGGAGAACATGATCAGTTTTTCCATCGTATTTTGGTGTTACTATTGGGGCTTTGAATTTTGACGGTGTGGGAAAGTCCATAATCTCTTGTATGAATGGTGTTCCTCGGACAAAAGTCCATTGTAGAGGATTCTTGGTTTTAGCCATCTCCCCTAATCTATACTCTAACCTTTAAATTGAGCCCTTCCATGCATCATTTCCTTCCTCGATCCTATTGGTTTGAGCAACTAATCGTGTTGAATTTGCCTCTTGGGATCTTTCGTGACGAGCAGCTGGCCGTGTTTGGGCAGAGCCTTCCTTTAAATCAGATGGTCGTTGAGAGTTCCTCGGCACAATCCTAAAGGGACTTCTATTCCTCCTAGGACCCAAACGATCAAAAGGAGAGACTCTACTCAACCTTTAAAGAGCACTTGTCCTTTCTGGAGATAGAGTGATGTTTTGTTGAGTGTCTGTAGCTCGTACTGAGGAAGTTCGCCCAGGATGATAAGAAGGATCATTAGATCTCTCAGTACGATATGAATCGTTGCATCTGGACTGAGACTCCTCCGGGAATAACGTTCGCCTTGAACGAGTATTTCTCTGAACACTTCGTTGTCTTGATTGGGCTGGGCCTCCGCCTTGAACGATTTGGATGAGTTAACGCATGGTTTCTTGCATGGCCATTTGCCCTTGAGCCAAACTAGCCATTATACCAGCCAGATCTAAAAAATTTTGGGGAGCAGAAGGATTAGGGGGAATTCCGATGTTTCGATTACTGGATTCTGGATTATCATCCATTGATGATGAGTCATTTTGGTGAAAAACGCTAATTACAGTCGTTTTCCACAGACGGCGCCAATCTGTTGATGTAAAAAACTAGATTCAATCTAATTATTTTAATCACAGATAAAAATGAGTAAGTAAATAAGACAATAGATTTTTAAAGTGGTTCAGCCTTAAGAGAATGGCCTACGTCCACTGTTTTTGTATTACTTATTTGTTTGCCTGGAATTCTTGATAAGTGATTTTACAAAGAGATTCAGCGTGTCCCCCTAATGAGGAGATTACAATGTATTTATAGCCTTGAGGCTGTACATGTGAAAGAATAATGCATAGCTGTCCAGTAGACATGTACATCTGTATGATAATAATGCACATTTAATGCACAGTTATCTTTCGATTTTCCTTGATGCTTACGCCACAAGTATTCGAGTTACTCGGACCGACTTAGTTGCTCAGACCGCCTTAGTTGCTCGGCTCTCTTGAGTTGTTCGGACCTCTTGAGTTACTCGGTCCTTATTCGTCTAAAGTCCTTATATTCATCAGGCAAATGGACACATGTATTTTTATGATTGGTCCATGTCAGCAGGTCAAATTTGGTATCAACAATCATATTTTTCAAAAAAATCAATATCACACAAATTTTGCGAAAAAATAGGAATTCACAATAAATTAGTGGAACCTTCTCTGATGCTAATTTGTAAATGATTGTTGTGTCGTGAGTGATACTGATTTAAATAAATTCACAAATTCCAACTATAAACTTATTTAACTGGAGTTAAATTGAAACCAAATTAAATTTGCCCCCAAACAAGCAACTATGTGAGAGTTTGTGTCAAAACATAAAATTACTAACTCGCAGATTTCAGGAAAAACACCTTTTGGGTAAAACCTATTTATTTCACTATGTAAAATAAATTGTAACTTACATACACAATGAAATCTTCAATCATCACTTCGCAAAACAATCAGATAGACCGCAACCTAGAGTCAGCTAGAAACGCAGCTCCAATTTAGCCCAGGAATACCCACAAGCACTCCCTATGATACGTCGTCATCTTCATCCCAGTACGCCCCTCAAGATCACTTAGATCAGTAGTAGATATTTTCTCTACAAGAGAAACCTGATATAAGATGTGTTCTTGGGTTACAAAATAACTCACATAAACTATTGGGATCTTGTGAATTGAAAAACAAAAAGTATTATAGCCCTAAAAGAGAAAACAAATGTTTCTGCAGTAGCAGTTTTCGTAAAACAGTAATCTAAGGTCTTTTTTAATAGAAATGAAACTGGAAAATTGAATTTATAGAAAATCTAAAGCGGCGCGTCGCTTAAACGATGACACGTGTCGTTCAAACGACTTCGTGTGGCATAGGGATGTCGCTCGAACGAAAAATAAAAAAAAATATTTTTGTTTCGTCAGAAAATGGTCTGCCTCAACACTTAGAAAAATATTTTTGACGAAAAACTCTGCTCCAACACTTAGAAAATATTTTGTAAAAGTTATCCCAATATTCTAAGTGAACCATTAAGGACTTAAGACACAACCATACCAAAGTTAAATTTACGGAGACTTGAATGTTGAAGAACTTTGAGATTTGGATCCGTCTAGATGCCTTAATGATCTTGAATTATTCTTCAACAGTTGTAGTGGTATACGACACACTCAATTGATAACGAACAATAAAAATTATGTCTTTACACCCGTTCAACTAATTTTGTGCCAGACGAGGAGAGTAACGAGGAGAGGAAGAAACTGACGTTTATAGATGGATTAGCTTGGAGGATTAGGCAACACTTGATCGACAACCCAACATTGGTGACGTATACGGATGTCGTCAATGCAATATTATTACACTACCATGATTATCTCTTCCACGCGAAGGGAAGTAAGAGAGGAGATGAACCCAACCTGTAAGGCAAGGTAGGTGGGGGTACTGTCAGCGGAGCACAATAGCAGGGTCAGGAATCCTGGAAGGGGAATCATGCTAAAGATTTAGATCTGGGGCCTATCGATCGGATCACCAGGATTTTCGACAGGGATAGTAGGGTCCCGATTAGTAACAACACTTTGCTCCTAAGGGCCGTCAGGGCTAAGGGAATGGCGGGGGAGGCCAGCAGAGACATGATCAGTGGCAGGGAAGATTTTTCAGGAAGTGTTTCTTTTGTGGAAAGGAGATGCACATAAAGAGAGATTTCCCTGAATGAGGCAGGGGGCAACTACAGGACGAGGTTCTGGATGTAAAACCACTACAACAGTTCACGGGTCAGTTCGTACGAGAGAATTTTAACTAGGAACCCAAGGTCCAGCAAAGGAGCTAGAGTATGAAGGTATATTGTCTTTTTATCCTATGAGCATGAGGTATGTTTTTAGTGGCATTGGGGACGTCATAACATAATATTGGTATCACTAGTATTCGCGAGTGAGTCGGATTTAGTGGGTGTGTTGGTCGAAATAAGCATATTATGTATATCAAATTTACTGTGGGGTAGCAGTGTTCTTTGGTGTTAACCACAAGAGAGTGGGGGTGTTTACTAAGAGGATGTTTTCATTACATGAGAGGTTATTACTTTCTAGATTTATGGGAGTAGGGTGGATGATGTTCCAAGTTTCGGCTGGTTAGCGATGGTTTGGAGCTATAGTGGATAGTTATAGTAAGACTTGGCATTCGCTGTTCCAGGGTATGGATTATTTCTGCTAGGTATCATCTGAGATAGGGTACAGTTTATACGAGTATATATGTTAAAATGTGTTGCATAATAGACTTATAATAATATGATTATATTGTTAATTGTAATCCCGGGGAGCAGGGAAGTTTATTGATGGGATTCAGGGTAGATAAGCTTATTTTTTAGCGGGAGGCATAGCTCATGATTTATTTCGCGCTAAAAAACTAGTGATAGTAAGGGCACGGTATTGTATGTTGTCTTTTGTAGTATAAGAGTGGGAGTGTATACTTTTGTGTCAAGAGACGGGTGTTTGGGGGTACGTACTATGGACCGAAGGCCTAACAGATCTCAATGATCGACAAATGTTAGGTAGTAGTGTATCGGGGGGGGGGGGTCCTTGTTTGGATTTCGCGTTGCAAGACGTCTCATGCATGAAACTTAGCACAATGTTGGAAGTGGGGAGATGTTTGGTCATTAGTACATGGGTTTGGTACCTCGATTATTGTACATACATGTAGTTATAACTGTGAGTTGAAAGTTATATTATGACTTAAGGCCGGTAGAGCCGGGTATCATTTTGTACGGATAAGCATGGGTACAGGGTGTATGGGAGCTCGGGTTAATAAACTTAATTTTAAATTATTCGTGATTAGAGTAGTAGAAATGGGTTTAGCAATCTTAGAGGTATGTAATTAGGGAGTTATTCGAGGCTTGTAGTACTAAGCTTTTCTTAATTTCGAGGACAAAATTCCTTTGTAAGGGGGAAGTTTGTAACAACTCGTAATTTTGAGAACATTGAATTTAATTATTTTTGGGTGAAATAGAACTTATTTTAATTTGGAGAAAGTTAAATTTATGATTTGGAGAATTTATTTAGATTTGAGGATTTATTTAATTTGGTGAATTGAGATTTAATTAATTCGGATCATTTTTTAGATTTCACATGTGTCATATTTTTAGGTCAAAATTGGAGAATATAATAAAGTAATTCGGATGACAATTCTGAGTGCATGGTTTATTCCAGAGAGGTTGAGATAGTTGAAAAAGAGTACCCCGGGGTAGTAATTGGGTCTCGGGGCATTTTTTGGCATAATCGGGATCACATGGGGGTGTTTAGGCCATTTTAATTTATCCCACTAGACTAATTTTGAGATTAACACATTATGACCTAAGTCTGAGAGTTTAGGGCGAATAAAACTCTAAAAGAAAAATATCATAAAACCCAAATTAGAGGAATTGTGAAAGACACAACTCAAAGAGAAAACCCTAGGCTTGCAGAGAAGAAAAGAGGGAGAACTTTGGGAGCTTTTGGGAGTCAAATCTATCATTTTCATCAAAGGAATCAGACTCTACAAATCGTTACGGGAAAGTGGTTAAATTGTTTCAATATAAATATGTAATAATCGATTCATATCATAGTGGGTGTGATAAAATCCATTATTTTTGGGTTGGGTTGACATATAAATTTGGGGTTTTCAATTTATGGAACAATACGTGTAAATATTTAAGGAAAGATGGATATCTCAAGGAAGACTGTTGAGGGGGATTTAGATTCATGAGTGGAACCCAGAAAGCTATCTCCTTATATTGATGATTAGTGAAATTAATTTGAAGTAAAGACTTTGTAAATCTCGTATATTTAGAGTTACAAATTTTTGGGGAGAAAATTTAATCTGTAAAGGAGAAAGGTTTATTATTAATTATCAAACTTGAAGCGTTAATTAAATATGGAATTAGGCTTGAAATTTAATAAATACTACGTGTAGATTCGGTATTTAGAAGGATTGTTCTATCAAGTTTATTTTGGAGACAAATTTATTTACTGTACTATTAGTTGCTAATAGATTTGGGGGTTTAAATATGTTGAGAATTGGGTTGAGTATTAAGGGGTTACAGCAAGGAAATCTGGGTTTGAGTTTTAAACATGGTGGACGAATAAAATTTAAAGACAAGGAGAGATAAAACAGGGGGTCGTTTGAACGACTTGGGTATCGTTGGAGCGACAAAACCTATCGTTCGAACGACATGGTGAGTCGTTCGAGCGAAGTGGGGAAAACCGACCCAGTTCAACTTAATTTTTCATTTGACTTGAGATATTTTAAATGGTTAAAAAGGGATTAGAGATATTTTAAATGGTTAAAAATGGTTCATTCAGTAAGGGAACTTAGTGACTTGCATATTTAGGGATTAAATAGCGAAGGAATATCATTAATTTGGGAGGAAGACAAAGAGAGTGAAACTTAGATTTTTGGAATTTGGGGCGATAAATAATAAAGAGTGAATTAAGGACCAAAGGAATGTGTCCGGGCATTTTTGTTGCGTGACGCCATTTTTCTAAATGAATTAACGTTCAAATTAATTAAGTTTAGAGTCGGGAGATTGACTCGAATATTTTAGGCTAGTGCTACGGGAATTAGGCAAGGATTAGTCGGGTTTAAATTTTATATATATATATATATATATATATATATATATATATATATATATATATATATATATATATATATGCGGTGATTGTGTAGTATATATATATTTGTGTGCTTTATAAATATTGATGTGAATAATATTTATAGGAATACATACCCCTCTAATGCTATCACATGAGGTTGCGCGATGTGGGTGAATCCCCTGGATAGGGAATGCAGGGCCAGTATAATCCCAGGTCATAGGCGACCAGTATTTATATATTGTGATTCTTTTCGGGGGTGAGATGCTTTGGGTATGATTCGATCTCACAACCGGGAGAATTATGACTGCCTCCACTATATTTATTTTCATTTCACTAATTCGGGGAGCTAACTGGGTCGGCGTGTCCGGGTGGATGATTATACTTAGGGTGATAGCATTTTAGAGAAAATATCCAGGGAGTGCCTACTAGGGAGGATGGATATATTTATGGCATGTGTGTGAATGTTGTAATATATGATACATATATAATGGTGTAGGTATTTATATACAGGTGGATTACATGAACTGCAATTGTATAAAGTATATATACGTATATAAGAGAGTAGATATTTATATACAGGCGAATTACATAAAGTAAAAAAAGGTATTACTTGTATATACCTAGTGACACTATTATATGATGCATTTGAAAAGGATTAATTAAATTATAGCGATAAATAACTTATGAAGTAAAAGTACAAATTACTCGGGCTAGAGTAGCGTGTCAAGGAATTTTCAGGACAAGACTAGTTAGACAGGTTAGTGTAACTAGGAGGGTTCGGAAGAAGCATTAGGTGTGCAGTTCGGATGAGGGGCGAGTAGTGTCTCAATTGAGTGCGGCACTAACTTTATATGAAGGGCATTCATACATTTTAATTGTTGCATTTTAATTCACTTGTAAAATATTTTCAAAAGGATTTGGGCTTTGACTCGTACTTGCAAAATATTTTCAAAACCTTTTAGGTATCCATCCAAAGGGACACAAAACACGACGATCTGTTCCTGGGAAGCGTAACTATAGCAAGTGTGGATGCTTGTAGGATTTGGACTTGGACGCTTTGGTTGTTTCATTCCTAGAGTAGGATGCAACTCAGTTATTTCATTTTGGCATGTTGCCCCAGCTATTTTGATTTCACTCAGATTTTGCATTTAGATTATTATTCTGTTGGATTATTATTTTGGATTTAGGAATTTTAGCTGATGGTTTATTCGCCCAATCGTTATTTATTTATTCAGTGTTGATTTAGACTCAGTGATTATGTGAGTGGTTCAATTTATATTTGCAGCATGTTGTTGTTGTTTAATAAAAAGATAAAATTTGACACTGGCTTTTTGAATACTAGGTGGTTAGTAAGTTTTAAAAAGTTTTCGACTGTGATGCTAAGAATGAACCAGATGAGAAACCTCTTTTAATTTAATAAATGACTGATCACCCGGTATTTAATTAGGCGGGGTGTCACAAATATCATATTAATTTTTTTTCTTAGTTCATCTCTAATAATATTCAAATCTTCATCATTTTCTCAAAATGTTCATTAACAACTACACTTCATCATTTTCTCAAAATATTCATTAATAACTACATTTATATAAAGTATTGATTAATTCGTGTTTAAAGTATTTTGTATTAAGATTTAGGTTGAATTTCGAAAAGATATGTATTTATTTTTAAATATTTTTATATTTGACATGAATATACCCATCTTGTAAGTTCCCCGTATCTTACTTATGTCTCTCTTTCCTTTAATTTTTCTAATTATTTTTCTTCTCTATTTCTCTTTTATTAGCCCATATACATACATACATACAATGCCAATATTACGTATTTTATACTCATCTTGTAACACTCATACAACTAAAATAATTACGTATTTTATGTATATGGGCTAGTAGTTTATAATTTAGGTATTAACATATGAGTAGTTCTATGAGTTATAGAAAATTCTCCAAATTATTCCCCAAATAGCAATAAAGTGTTATACCTTGACGACACCCATACCACAACGTACAAAATTTATTGTTGTTTGGGTAATGATTTGAAGGAATGTTTTTGGACACAAAACATTTGTCATTAAGATACTGAGAAGCTATGCATCACATAAATGATTTTAAATGAAAGTATTTATCCCTTTTCACGCATTCCATTTAAGTTAGTGAACATACTAATTGTGCCTCGGTTGTGTTCTTCATGCAAAGCCCAATCAATATTTTATTAGTTGATTTGTTTTCTTTCTTTTTTATTGTTGTTCTATCATTCTGTTGCTTTACATCCTATGAAGAATTTGAACTTTATGGGTAACACTGAGAATGTTTGGTGTATATAGCTTTCTAAATAAACATTTTTATGACCATCATTTTTAATTTTATTTTTCAACAAGATAATGTTTGAGATATGTATTGTTTATATAGCTTTGTGAGGAATCTTGACTAGTTGCTTTACCATTTCTAGCCCAATCTCTTGCATTAGAATGTCTCATTTTTCCAAACTTAACATCTATATCTAGAACAATATGTTTTAGGTACGGAGAAGAGATATATAAAAGAGCAATGGAGGTAGCGTTGGCAAATGGGCAGGTTTGGGGTGGTCAATATATGTAACACCCCGACCCGAATTTATGGGTTACCCACGAGTCAACCCGGTCCGAACCGAGCGTTATGAGTGAAGTGCAACTAAAAAATCAATATAATGTAGCTAATCCAGTATTATTTTAGTTACCATTTCACTTGTTAGCATGCAATTCCAGTTTCAAGATAAATTACGTGAAGGACCTATGGGGAGCACCCCGAAGTCCAAGAAAACAGAGCTATTAACGTAAACATAAATAAAATATACTTACTTTTATAATGCCCTAAAAATAAGGAACTGCTCCCAACCTGCCGTAACAAAGTGGGGATGTGAGCTTATGCCCAGTGGGATTTATACTAGTAGTAAAAAAATGAACAACGAAAAGGAATACTCACACGCTATAACCACATGCATGTGAAAATATGTAAATATCTACATACGTATACCTTTGAAAAATACTTATTTCGATGCATTAACAATTTTACTTTCGAAAATCTTACTTGCCCATATTAATTGACCATAATCTTATTAAAGGCTTTCTTTACTCATATTGGGCATTTTGACTTTATTTAATGCACCCGGTTCAACACTTGAACCCATTTCACTTAATTATCAAAACTCGTTTCTTTACTAGAATTTAACCCTTTTATTAATTTCAATGTACTTAAGTATTTTCATTAAAAATTAACATTTCAACACACACAATCACCGTGTTATAAAATATTTATTTAATCTTTGAAAATCCCTTTTACAACACATTCTTGTATTAAATATGGGTATACCCATTAGTTTGCTTAGTCATTAATTTATTTACTTCCTTTAACCCTTTATCTTTCCTTTATGGACATTAAGAGAATTATGCATTTGCTTGTCCATTTCACCTTTACCGAAATAATTATTACATTCATTCAATTTAGGTTGTATTAACACATTTTACCACACAACCCATTTCTTGATATGTTCCATATTTTCTTTATCTTTTCACGGAATCTTCCTATAACGTATACTTCAACGAGCTCCACACCGCCGGCTATGCGCACCATATGCTTTGGCCAATGATTTATGAATTTTCACCCAAGAACTCTGGGCCCTTCTTCCTTTATCCCAGTGTCATCTGAGTTCCCTTTTAATGTGTTTTAACAGTTTACAAATGTCCACATTATCCAACTTATCTTTTTTACCCGTCCAAAGGAAAAACTCGGGACTTTACCGCTCCAATTTGTGTTACACTTTGAAATTAACAATTTCACGTCCTTTACATTTTAACCTTGATTTTTATTCCAAAAATCATATTTATTCGGGACCATTTTGTATAACATCCCTTCCAACATTTTTATTTCATAAAAATGTTCCACTTTAAGTAAAAATTTTATTTTATCCATTTATTTCAAAAATCACTTTTTACTCCATTTTCACAAGGGTTATTTTCACCAAAACACTATTAAGTAACTCACACCAACTTCTTAAGTGTTTTTAACTCTTTAAGACCTTTCATGTTTGGTGTAATTTTTTACTTGATTGGAAACACTATTAATTCTCTTAAACTTGATAAGTGTTAATATCTTTCCACATTACCAAGTTACACACTTTAACTTTTTCATGTTTACCCATTAACACTTAATGAATACCTTTTATCAACCCTTTTTCAACGTACATTTCTTTACTTTTTTATTCAAGAAATATATTCACATTTAAGACTACTTTAATAAGAAAATTATTATTTTTTTCACTTAGCATGTAGTCTCTTAACCTCATTTTCATCTTATCTTTTAGTCCCAATTACCCATACGTTGAAGACTAAAATTATAACTTTTCTCATTTCTTGTTTAAACCCAATAACATCTTCTCTAAACTTATTTCTACATTAAATATCAAAATACTACACGTCTATATGCATGAGAAGATTTATTTTAAATCCAAAATCCTACTACATGGTTGAAACATATTTATCATCATGGAAAATCATTCTACTTGCAAAAATACATTTTAAGGCACAAAGACATTATTATTTCTTCAATCCCCAACAAGTGTCTATTTTTCACAAACCTTCAGTTTTGCAAGAACTTTGAAATATTTTCATTCCACTAATTTTTTCAGCAAAATCACTTCATTTACCAATATTTTATTTCATAAAATGTTTAACACCAATATTTCTAGAAATGCCCATTTCATAAAAATGCCATATTTCAATATTCCAAAACCTTGAAATATTTACTTTTCCTTTAATTCATCAAAATATTATTTCCCAACAAAATCATATTTTCTGCAAACATTTTATTCCATCAATATTTTTCATCAAAATTACTAGAAAATAAACTATTTTTATAAACACCCACTTTTATTATTTTAAAATCTTGAAATAATTACTCATTCTTTATTTTTAATAAAAATAACATTGTTCCAATATTTTTATTTCATAAAAATATTTGTTGTCTTCTACATAACAATTATATCGTTTAACTAATTACACCTTACTCAAATAGCCTGAATACAAGACTATAATGCAAAGATAACATTCTTACACTAAGAGTAAGAGGTACCCACCTCTAATGGCTCTAATGGTGGTGTTGGTGTAGGGGTGGCAACCCCCACCTTCAAATGTGGCCTCAAGGGCTTGCCAAATGCTTCCTCCTAAGCTCCAATGCAAGACCCACTTCATCTTCTCTAAGAGGAAACCCCTAAATAAAACTCCAAAATTCGTAACTCTTTTTCAACCATGGTAGAAATGGGTGTTTTGGTTCAAATGTGGAGGAAGATATCTTAAAAGTGGTGGTTTAAGGTTCTTCTATTGTGGATAAGTGGCGGTTTGGTGGTGGAAGACTACCCACCTCTTCCATTATCTCTCACTCTCTCTATCCTTCTTCTTCCATATCTCCCAACAAAAATAAACCCAATAACTCCAAACAAACCCTTATAAAACACCCATTAAGCCTAAAAATCCCGTTTTACCCTTGATGTAATGATCTGGGCTCGACGACACACCAAATCAATGCTCCATAGCGCACAAGGGAATCTGATCTAAAATCCTCGACTTGCGTCGTTCGAATGACAGGTCTATATCGCTCGAACGATTTCCCTTGTCACTCGATCCTTGATTCACGCGACCTTCGCACGACTAGCTACTGTAAGTCAATAGCACCTCATGAGAATCCCTTAATCTCGCGATGTATCTCACGATGTCATGTTGTCGTTCGAATGACAGTCCCATGTCGTTTGAACTACCTAGTATCTTTTCTTTTTATTTTTCTCTAACTTTTCACCCATAATTATAATCAACACCTCCTCAGTTCTCATTAACATATAATTTATTTAATTTAACGGGGTGAGATATTACAAACTTCCCTCCTTGGGTAATTCCATCCCCAAAATTCTCGATTCATCAATCCTAAAACTCATGGGGTCCACCAACTTTTTTTCTAAGTCATAAATTTCTCTAAGGAAAAATCATCGATGTCCTAAAAACTAATGTCACCACATATTTCGTATGCAACATGATCTAATGCTCACCATTTCGTGAACTATGACCTCACATACTTGACTCCGAGCCCATTCGCGTTATGATCAAGTTCAGGCCATTCTTAGTACTACTTATGCTAGTCCCTAAGGCATACTGGTGCCTTAATGAGAAAACCGTCTTTAACGATGAACGCTCACCCAAAGCAAATCATGATACAACCGCTAGTCATATATACCACCAAAGTCAATTTCTAGCTTAGAACTGCACATCCCGTGTCTCGCAAATTCCCAAGTTATCCCAACTTTATAATCCACATGAATTTGCCGATAACCATACCATGTCATTCTCTCGCTCCAAGGAGAAATAAATCCATCAAATTATTATTGCACGCACGGTTTACATCTCTAGTCGTGTCACTCTGATGATCCTATTACTACCTTAGGTGTCTCATCCTTGAGTACTCACTAGTGTCTAACTTCGACCCCCTCACCATGGCAAAGCAATATCGTATGCTAAGTTTTCCTCAATTTTCAACACTATACCATATCCTCAAGCCATTATCCTACTTATCATAACCAGAGCCACCGACTGGCCGATCAAGAGTCCACTAGTCTAAGGGAGATTGATACTATGACAAACCGAATAGCCGAGAGCATAGCCACCTGTACGCAAAATTTTATGCGATAACAAGAATACCTCAGATGAGCGCACCCAATTAGCGAGATGCATTGACCAAACCCATTCCACTGCGTTCTTTCGGGCTCAATCACTCCGTACCATGTCATGGCACCAATCTAAGTCACCACGTAGGTGAGAATATTGATTCTCGAGTGCCGAAACTGAAAGGAATACACTGGAGTCAGAGGGACATGCAACCGTCCCGAGGAATTTCATCTATAGATATCCAATAATGACTCAAGGAAGTGAACTTATACCATATACTGGAAGTTATACTACTCATTCATAACACTCTCACCGAGTACTACTTCTGGCAATACGCCCTGACCTGGGTCACTATCTGTGACGACTCGAATCCCAACCATTCACTATCATAATATGAATGTGATCACAATTTATGAATCAGTAGTCCTCGAGGAAATCAATGCCAGACTTCCATCCTTGGGATCAAGACCATACTTTTCACACCCTTGGCGTAAGAGCACCGTTCTGATTAGCGGATACATCCCGCCTTATATATATCGACCTTATCCAAAAACCAGTGACGACATCAGCAACCTATCACATCAAGGCCATTGTCTTCTTTAACATATCATGATCGAATCCCAAATTCCTCAGACATTACTTGGCTCAAGCAAATTACTCACCTAACCGTGCCGTTTTGACTATAAGAAATTACCACCGATTCACCTTCGGTGTTCACCCATACAATATTTATGTGACAACTCGTCGTCAGTGGAACCCTGAGGGTAATTAATATCGCACTAGGCCACATCTTACAACCCGTGCCAGCCTGGAAAGACGTGCCAATAACGAACCCTTGCATTGCTAAGGTTAATCTAGCATGTACTGCTGACACCCCGACATAACAATCATATTTGATGCTACCCACCTTAGTTGTCATTTTCAAGTATCCACATGGCCTCACCACTCTAAATCTCGAATAGTACCACACTCATATGAGTCATTCCATAATATCTGAACATTACTCGTAAAAGGACACAACTATCACCCAGCACTAGGGGTTTCACCATCCTTACGTGTCGATAAGGAAACCATACCCAACACGTAAACTATATGACTGTTAATCTGGGATCATCACCCGACCCTCAACGAAATCATTACTAGAATACCGTAGACTCTTCTTATTGGACTTAATTGGTCTCATAAGAACACTAAACACATTTCATATGAAAGCCCCAAATTTGACGAGATTTCATCGTCTACATCTTTATTATCTTAGGTACACCCTTCAAACCCTTATATACCCAAATTGATATTACTTGGTTCTCGTAAGGACACTATTCCACGAGCTTCAAACCATAATGAACCTTAATCGTTGAACACCTCAAGACATCACAAAATTCGATATTTATCCTTGATGATGCCACACACAAATTCTTCTTATGGACACCTCCACGTGCCTATGAACTATTCACACACTAGGACTTCCTCGCACCTAGCCATTATCTTGGAGGCTAAAATGAGTTTCAATACTTAGATACGAATCTTACCTTCTCCCAAACGACTGTGACTATAAGTCATGTACAAACTATAATTTTTGCTACTACCAATTATGGCTAGACACAGGACGTTGCCCGCATCCTATAAACCTTAATGCCTGCCTTACCTGAAGCCTTGATGACCGTTGAACTATGGCAATCAAATTGCCTTGCTATGTGAATATCACACTATGTGCCAATCCATGAGTTAACACAACTATGTTGATCTTGGTAGGATATGGACGTCGGGTATTGCCTATAAACACTTTGGACCTCACCACGGACGACACACTAGATCCTATTCCTCAATATCCTACCCAAGGTACATCCAACCTAAGTCCTCAACCAAAGGGGTAATACGTTTCACCACAAAATCAATACTTGTGAATGCTATTCAACTATCTAGTCTCTATATATGATATTCATAACTTTCACTGCTAGGTCGTAGTAAAGACTAACCATTTTCGTAACTACAAGGCTACTCTCACCACCAAAGTCATCTCAAGACATCTCTCACACAAAATTATGATGTTGCCACTACTCTCCTACACAACTTCATCTTTTTACAGAAACGCCATAAATTGCAATATCATCCCAAGGATCAAATTCGCCTAATTACGTCACTGGAATTAACTACCTGTAAGCGATGCACCTAAGGGAGATATATTCCCTTTTCTATCACCAATCATTAGTTCCTAATCGAGACACTCTAACAATCAACCCCTACCGTTGACTATATGCAACTCATGCCACTTGCCCATTAGGCGTCATATCATTCTATCGACACCTCAATTGATCCTATGTCACCAAATTTTAACGTAAGCACCTCACACTAACGACCATGGTGTCACTATTATAGGCTTGAATGGACACCCGTAAATTATTACAATTCTATCAAAAATGCGAAAGAAATTAATAACCATTAATTTAATCGTGTTCCACTTGGCTCTAAACTAATTTGTCGTGCTAACCTCTTAGACTTTACCACCGAGGACACGAATTAAACCATCACCAACTAGCATGACCGACTCAAAACACAGCGACGCCGAAAGATCCAATACCGACCTCACCACGTCACATCCAAAAGGAACCTTGAACCCAGAGCTCTGATACCATTCGTAATGCCCCGACCCAGATTTATGGGTTACCCATGAGTTAACCTGGTCCGAACCGAGCGTTAGGTGTGAAGTGAAATGGAACAACCTATATAATGTTGCTAATTCAGTTTTATTTTAGTTACCATTTGACTTATTAGAATGCGATTTCAGTTTCAAAATAAACTACGTGAGGGACCTATGGGGAGTACCCCGAAGTCCAAGTAAATAGAGCTACTAATGTAAATATAAATAAAATACACCGAGGACACGAATTAAACCATCACCAACTAGCATGACCGACTCAAAACACAGCGACGTCGAAAGATCCAATACCGACCTCACCACGTCACATCCAAAAGGAACCTTGAACTTAGAGATCTGATACCATTTGTAATGCCCCGACTCGGATTTATGGGTTATCCATGAGTCAACCTGGTCCGAACCGAGCGTTAGATGTGAAGTGAAATGGAACAACCTATATAATGTTTCTCATCCAGTTTTATTATAGTTACCATTTGACTTATTATCATGCGATTCTAGTTTCAAAATAAATTACGTGGGGGACCTATGGGGAGTACCCCGAAGTCCAAGTAAATAGAATTACTAACGTAAAAATAAAATACACTTACTTGTATAAAGCCCTCAAAATACAAAACCGCTCCCAACCCGCCGTAACAAAGTGGGGATGTGAGCTTATGCCCAGTGGGATTTATATAAGCAGTATAGAAATGAACGACAGAAAGGAATACTCACACCCTAAAACCACATGCATGTAAAAATATGTAAATATCTACATATGTATACGCTTAAAAACACCTATTTCGATGCATTAACCATTCCGAAAACCTTACTTGCCCAGATTAATTGACCTTAATCTTATTAAAGGCTTTCTTTACTTATAGTTGACATTCTAACTTTATTTAACTCACCCGGTTCAACACTTGAAACCATTTCACTTAATTTACCAAAACTCATTCCTTTACTGGAATTTACCCATTTCATTCATTTCAATACACTTTAGTATTTTCATTGAAAATCACCATTTCAACACAAGCAATCACCGTGTTAGAAAATACTTATTTAATCTTTGAAAATCCCTTTTATAACACATTCTTGTGTTAAATATGGGATTACCCTTTAGGTTTCTTAACTACCCATCTATTTACTTCTTTTAACGCTTTCTCTTTCCTTTATGGACATTAATAGAGTTACACATTTGTTTATCCATTTCACCTTTACCGGAATATTTATTACATTCATTCAAGTTAGGTTTTATTAACACATTTTACTACACAACCCATTTCTTGTAGATTCCATATTTCTTAATCTTTTCTTTAAATTTTCCTATACCGCATACTTCCACAGGCTCCACACCGCCGGCTATGCGCACCATATGCTTTGACCAGTGATTTAGGGCTTCACCCAAGGGCTCTAGGCCCTTCTTGCTTTATCCCAGTGTCATCCGAGTTCCTTTTTAATGGTTTTTAACATTTTACAAATGTTCACATTATCCAACTTATCCTTTTTACCCGGTCGAAGCCAAAACTCGAGACTTTATCGCCCCAATTTGTGTTACACTTAGAAATTTATCATTTCATATCCTTTGCATTTTAACCTTGATTTTAATTCCAAAAATCATATCAATTCAGGATCATTTTGTGTAACACCCCTACCAACATTTTTATTTCATAAAAATGTTCCACTTTAAGTAAAATTTCCATTTTACCCATTTGTTTCCAAAATCACTTTTTACTCCATTTTCACAGATGTTATTTTCACCAAAACACTATTAAGTGACTCACACCAACTTCTTAAGCGTTTTTTACCCTTTAGCACCTTTCACACTTGGAGTAATCTTTTACTTGATTGGAAACACTTTTCATTCTCCTCGACTTCATAAGTGTTAAATATCTTTCCACATTACCAAGTTACACACTTTAATTTTTTCATGTTTACCCATTAACACTTAATAAATATCTTTTATCAACCATTTTTCAACATACATTTCTTTACTTCTTTATTCAAGAAATACATTCACATTTAGGACTACTTTAGTAAGAAAATGATCATTTCTTTCACTTAACATATAGTCTCTCAACCTCATTTTCATCATATCTTTAAAATTCTAACTTTTCTCATTTCTTGTTTAAACTCAACAACATCTTCTCTAAACTTGTTTATACATTAAATGTCAAAATACGACATGTCTATATGCATGAGAAGACATATTTAAATCCAAAATCCTACTACATGGTTTAAACACATTTATCATCATGGAAAATCATTATACTTGCAAAAATACATTTTAAGGAAGAAAGACATCATTATTTCTTCAATCCCCAACAAATGTCTATTTTTCACAAACCTTCATTTTTGCAAGAACTTTGAAATATTTTCATTCCACTAATTTTTCAACAAAATCTCTTCATTTACCAATATTTTATTTCATAAAATGTTTTAACGCCAATATTTCTAGAAATGCCCATTTCATAAAAATGCCATCTTTCAATATTCCAAAACCTTGAAATATTTACTTATCCTTTAATTCATCAAAATATTCTTTCCCAACAAAATCACATTTTTTGCAAATATTTTATTCCATAAAATATTTTTCATCAAAATTATTAGAAAATTCACCATTTTCATAAACACCCGCTTTTATTATTTCAAAATCTTGAAATAATTACTCATTCTTTATTTTTAACAAAAATAACATTGTTCCAATATTTTTATTCCATAATAATATTTATTGTCTTCTACACAAAAATTATATCATTTAACTAATTATACCTTACTCAAATACCCTAAATACAATACTATAATGTAAAAATAACATTATTACACTACGAGTAAGGGTTACCTTCCTCTAATGGCTCTAATGATGGTGTTGGTGTACGAGGAGCAACCCCGAGCTTCAAAAGTGGCATCAAGGGGTTATTAAATGCTTCCTACTAAGCTCCAATGCAAGACCCATTTCATTTTCTCCAAGATCCCCTCCCCCAAATACAACTCCAAAATTTGTAACTCTTTGTAAACCATGGTAGAAATGGGTGTTTTGGTTCAAATGTGGAGGAAGATATCTTGAAAGTGGTGGTTTAAGATTGGTCTATGGTGGAGGAGTGGTGGTGGAAGACCACCCACCCCTTCCATTATCTCTCACACCCTCTATCCTTCTTCTTCCATATCTCCCAACAAAATAAATCCAATAACCCAATATAAATCCTTATAAAACACCCCTTAAGCCTAAAAATCCTGTTTTACCCTTGCTGGACTGATCTGGGCTCGACAACACACCAAATCAATGCTCCAAATTGTGACAACGCACAGGGACATCTGATCTAAAATTCTCGACTTGCGTGTCGCTCGAACGACTCCTCTTTTCTTTCGATCCTTGGTTCACGCGACCTTCGCGCAACCTGATACTGTAAGTCAATAGCATGTCGCGAGAAGCCCTGAATCTCGCGACGTATCTCGCAATGCCATGCTATCATTCGAACGGTTGTCCCACGTTGTTTGAACGACCCTTTATCTTTTCTTTTTATTTTTCTCCAACTTTTCATCCATAATTATAATCAACACCTCCTCAATTACCATTAACATATAATTTAATTAATTTAACGGGGCGGGATATTACAATATAGGTTGGTCTAGATTTGGGCATGCAAAATATGGGCTGTGGTAATAGGGGGTTTGGGGGCGGGTTGGGCTATCCCATTCCTTTTTACAATTAGCGAGTTTCACTTTTTCCCACTCGTTTCGTTACAAATATTAAAAATTGAAGAGAAAATTTGCAAAACAAAAATCAGAACAATTTTTTCATCCAAACAACAAAAGAAATCATATATATATATATATATATATATATATATATATATATATATATATATATATATATATATATATATATATATATATAGAGAGAGAGAGAGAGAGAGAGAGAGAGAGAGAGAGAGAGAGACGCTTATACATACCAAGTTTGCATACTTGTTGGCACAAACTTATTTTAATAAAATATTAAAAAATATTTTTGAATTGATTTTTTTTATGTGATATTTAAACATTTCAATGGACCTATATAAAAAAATAAACTCAATATGTTTTTTTTTTTCTACTTTTTAAAAATTGGTCAAACTTCACAGCTTTTAAAGTGTTTTAAAAGTTGTGAAAGTTTGATTGATTTTTAAAAATAGCAAAAAAAGGTATTTTGAGCTGATTTTTTATATAGGTTCCTCGAAATGTTTAAATACCATAAAAAAATTGAAATCAATTTTTTTTACTATTTAAAAAAAATCGATATGTATAGGAGCCCCTCTCTCTCTCTCTCTATATATATATATATATATATATATATATATATATATATATATATATATATATATATATATATGTATACATATATAGTTTATATTAATCTATTGTTGGATAGAAATCACAAAATCAACGTTAATGTTGCCAATCTTATTTACCGCTTTTGTCATCTCCACTGTTAAATTCCTCGATGACTGAAATCGCACGTGAGCACGAGAGAGAGAGCTTTCACGTTTTAGTCCCTTACATGTATTATCACTTTCATGATAAATCTCTAGTCCTAAGTCATGAGGTTAGTATACATAAGACATTTCTTAATTGGTCCTATTAAAAAATAAATCCTATTTATACATGTAGTGAATATTCACTACATGTTTACAAATGAGACCTATTGAAACGAAAAATATTTTTTCATGGATCTTTTGAAGAAAAAAAAATATTTTAGAACTTATTGAACTATACTTAGTAAAGGGGACTAATGGGTAAAAAACTCTTAAAATTAAAATGGGTTGCCCACTTTAGGCCTGTCAACGGGTCGGATCTAGGGAGATTCAAATCCGTTTAATAGGCACTTAATCAGGTTCGGGTTCGGGTTCGGGTTCGAATACGGGTCTTCATCGGGTCTACAATATTGGATCCAGATCCGGATCCGAAATGGGTCTTCGGGGCCAAGTCCGGGTCCGGCCAAATATATACATTTATTTTAATTTTATCCCCTTCTTTATTTTTTAATCTTAGATTAATTTTTTTTAAATGTATTATAGTATATGATTAGTATAAATAAAACATATATTACTTATATACATCAATACATATTTTTATATATAATATTTACATGTTATATTAATAATATATATATATATATATATATATATATATACTTAACTCAACTCAACAAAGCCTTTTCCCAATTATTTGGGGTCGGCTACATGAATCCTATTTTTTCATTCCATTCTGTCCAGTGCAATATCTTCGGTTAAACCACATGACATCATGTCCTTTTTTATAATATCCCACCAAGTCAATTTATGCCTACCTCTACCCCTTGTGTTACCATCAATACTAGCTAAATCACCCTTCCTTACTTGAGCATCCATTGGTCTACGCTTGACATGTACAAACCATCTAAGTCGATTTTCTCCCAATTTATATTCTATAGGAGCTACTTTTACCGTTTCACGAATTTGTTCATTTTTTATTTTATCCTTTCGAGTTTTACCACAAATCCATCTTAGCATTCGCATCTCCGCCACACTCATTTTCTGCACATTTTGTTTCTTGGTTGCTCAACACTCTGTCCCATATAACATGGAGGGTCTAATGGCCGTCCTAGAGTATTTACCTTTTAACTTCAAAGGTATACGCCTATCACACAAAACGCCAGTAGCACTTCTCCACTTAACCCAGCCTGCTCTAATTCTATGAGTAACATCATCACTAATATCTTCATCTTTTTGGATAATCGATCCTAAATAACTAAAATGATCGTTTCTAGGTATCTCTTGACCCTCCAATTCACCACATCTCCATTTTTCCTCCTATTACTACTAAAATTGCACTCCACATATTCTGTTTTAGTTCTGCTTATTTTAAATCCTCTTGTTTCTAAAGTTTCTCTCTATAATTCCAACCTAGCATTAATCCCTGTCTTAGTCTCATCCACTAAAACAATATCATCTGCAAATAGCATACACCATGGCACCTCATCTTGTATTTGTCCAGTCAACTAATCCATAATAAGTGCAAAGAGATAAGGACTTAATGTTGAACCTTGGTGTAGACCTACCGTAATTGAAAATTCACTACTTTCTCCGGCTGATGTTCTTACTGTAGTCATCGCACCATCATACATATCCTTGATCACATCAATATATCTGTGAGTCACTCCTCTTTTATGTAGAACCCACCATATTATATCTCTGGGTATCCTATCATACGCCTTCTCCAAATCTATAAAAATCATATGAAGATCCTTATTTTTCTCCCTATACCTCTCCATTAATCTCCTCAATAAATAGATTGCTTCCATTGTTGACCTCCCACGCATAAACCCAAATTGATTCTCAGATACTGTTGTCTTTAATCTCAATCTATATTCAATCACTCTCTCCCAAAGTTTCATTGTATGACTCATTAACTTAATATCACGATAATTTGAACAACTTTGTATGTCCCCTTTATTTTTATAAATAGGTACTAAAACACTTTTTCTCCATTCATCGGGCATCCTATTAGTCATTAAAATTCTATTGAATAATTTTGTAAGCCATGATACTCCATCCTCCCCTAAGCACTTCCAAACCTCAATAGGGATACCATCTCGTCCTAAAGCCTTCCCTGCTTTCATCTTTTTTAAAGCAATCCTGACCTCTGTTGTCCTAATTCTGCGAAAAAATATATTTTCTCAAGTCTCCCTAAGTTCCTCTATATCTAATCTACTCCCATTATCTCCATTTAATAACCTCTCAAAGTAGTTTTTCCATCTTTCCATAATTTCATCATCTTTGACTAGGACTCTCGAATCATCACTTTTGATACACTTAACGTTATTAAAATCTTTTGTTTTTTTGTTCCTAAGTTTAGCAAGCTTATAAATACTTTTTTTCCCTTGTTGTGTACCTAATATATATATATATATATATATATATATATAGTCGAGTATTCGGGTTCGGGTTTTGTATAAGATTCAAATTCTACTCGTTTAATAAACGGGTCTTCGGGTCTCGAGTCTAAAAAAATATACTCAGCCCTATTATATGGATCGAATTTGGGTCCAGACTCGATCCATTAACAAGCCTAGGACATGAGTCCGTTTCCAACCTATTTTTCAACCCAGGTTTAAGCTGTTGGGCCCAACTCCCATATCATGGCGAATGTGTGCAGCTATTTAAACGTGTGGTTACATTGTCGGTACTAGATGAAGGTATTAAATGGACCAAAGGAAACCCCAAAAATCTTATATGTCATTAAATGCTTCCAAAAGATAGCAACCTGTTTTAGTTACTTATATAGTTAGTATATATACAAATATAAATATGAGATTTTTATAAATTGATCTCGTTTAATAAATATGTAGTCAAATAAATCATATGTTTTTTTTTCTCCCTAACAAGTTATATGAAAAAAATATTTTTGCTGTAGTAGATTCTATTAAAAAATATATAAGGTCCATTTGGTTCAAAAGCAAATATTTTCATGGCATGACAGTTTTTATGGCAAATTCTATAACTTTTCAGACAAAATTGTTTGATGATATTAATTTTTCAGGTGGTAAAAGTGAGATGTTTTAGAGAATCAAAGGCAAAAGTGACAAATGTAAACAAACTGATATATAAAAAATGGGTTTTAACAAAAAAAAAACAATTCTTAACACAAAATAGTTATTAAAAAATAGTTTCTAAAAAATCAATTTAAAAAAAAAACTTATAATGAAGAAAAACAGTTCTTAAAAAATAGTTTTTAATAATAAAAAAAATTTATAACGAGGAAAAAAATATTTTTTCCACGAAAAAAAGTTTTTAGTAAAAAAAACATTTTTGGAAAATAATTTAAAAAAATAGTTTTTGACAAAAATAAAAAAGTTTTTTAATAATTTTTTTTTCACAAAAAAACAATTTTAGTGAAAACAGTTTTTAAAAAATATAGTTGTTTTAACAAAAACAAAAACAGTTTCTTATCCAAAAGTGAAATAGTTTAAAAAGAATAGTTTAACAAAAACAATTTTGAATGAAAAATAAATTTTAACAATAAAAAAAAACAGTTTTGTCAAAAACAAAATAATTTTTTTAACGAAAAACATTTTTTTTAGCAAAAAATATTTTAAAGAACTAGTTTAACACAAAAAAGTTTTAAGCCCAAAAACAGTTTTAACGAAAAATAAAATCAGTGTTTATCAAATTGAAAAAAAAGTTATAATCCAGAAAAACAAGTTTAAAAAAAATTCAAAGGGATGCCAAATTTGTGAATTTTTTTTGCTTACCTATATAGGTAAGGAAATTTTGTCAACAAATTTCTCAAAAGGATAACAAAATATTTATGTGGACATGAGTATCATGCAAAAAATTTCATGAAAAATAAGGTTTATTAAGCATACAAAATGGTGGACAAAACCTTCATTTTGTGACCATTTTGTGAGGCAAATGTAGCCTATCAAACGGATTCGTAGTGAATATTTATTACATGTACGAAAAAAACTTATTGAGTAAATTTTATTTTGATAAGATCGATAAAAAATATGTTATATATATCTATCTTATTTATCAAACTCCCAATAAATATATATAGATGTTTTAAGGGATGTATACCAAATAGTCCATCAAACATTTTTTAATACACATTTAGTTTAAGCTTTTTTATTTTGCTTCAAAAAATCCTTCACCACATAAAAACACTAAAAAAAAAAGCTCCAGTGAGGATCGTCGGAGTGCTGACAGGGGGGAGGGGGGGTGCCGTTTGCGCGAACTTTTAAAAATAAAAGAATATTGGTTAAATGAGTGTTTGAGAGACTTTTTGAAATAAAATAAAAAGACTTGGACCTAATATGTATTAAAAAAATATTTGAGGAACTTTTTGATAATTTACCCCTATTTTAACTTAAATTACTTGTTATACATGTTTATTATTACCCAAGAAATGAAAAACACCTTTAAACTAGGGGTAACAAATTGTCACACGAATCGATAACATGACACGATTCACACGATTTTTTAGCGGGTTTGGATAAAGTCTTAACGAATATGGGTGTTTAATGGGTGGACCCGCTAAACACGATAACTTAAATAATTGAGTTTGAGTTTAGTCATTTAGTGTAAATACACGACACGACTCGTTAAAGCACGACTTGAATACGATTAAAATACGATACGAATCCGATAAAACAAGACACAATACACACGAAATGCTTAACTAGTCAAGTTTAAGTAAAAATGATTTTAACATGAATTCGATTACACCCAATACAAAATCAACACGACACGATCCGAGCCATTGCCACCCACCGCAACATATATGACCCCCCGCACGGTGGAGAGAGTCCTCATTCAATGAACCTAGAAATTGTCCAGATTCAATGAATACATCTCCTCGATTAAATAGTAGCCCTTCAAGTGTGTAGGATACAGTTGTTTCACGATCGTTCTTCTTTATTATTATTGTTGTTACATTTCTGTTTGTATTTGTTAGTAATGTTATTATTATATGACTTTAACAATCTCACTACACGCAGAGCATGTGATGTTGCTGACCTCATACTATCCAAGGTGACAGGTGCTCTTAGTTTCAAGTACAATACCAAATTCTGTGTTAATATATTTTAGGCGCATGCAATTATTAATAATTTTATATATTATTAACTTTATATTTACTAATATGTAACTCGCGCAACGATGCGTGAACGTATTATAAAATTTATTAAAAAAGGATAACTAAAAAACTAAAAATTCAAAACTAATCAAATTTAAAATCAAGTGCAAATAGATAAGTTCGTATAATAAGAATATTATTGACCGTAGGTAAATTATAAATTATAAACACAATGTGAACAATCCTAATCTTTACAATACTATAGTTAAATTTGTAAATAGATATAACGAATAAATCAATCCAGCACTTAAGTAAAATAAGTTGTATATGTATACGTTAATAAATAGTGCAAGCTGATAAAAATTTGGGGATCTTTCTATTAAGTCCTGTTTGAAGGGGATATTTCCTAATAGGTTCTATCACAACATTTTTTCCTTAATAGGTCATATTTGTACATATAGTGAATATTCACTGTATATTTATGAATATGACCTATTGGAACAAAAATCTTATTTCATGGGACCTGATGGAGCAAAAAAAATATGTTAGGACCTATTGAACTACATACTTAGTAAACGGGACTAATTGGTAAAAACACCTAAAAACTTTGATGAAGACCTTGATTTGAAAATAGAGAAGTTAAATAAGTGATGAAATTAGAATAAAGACAATAGAGTAAAAACAAAATCAATATAGACTTCACTTAATATTACAACTTAAAGGATGAATGTCATAAATTCCAACCGGAGTAATAGTCGCTCTAGACCTTTATCACTCTTCCCTGCTTACATTTAAAATAAAAAAGAGAAAAAGAGAACTGAAAATACAATCCTGTTATACCGAACATGTTAGCAACTAAGTGCAAGGGAAAAAAAAAAGATACGACAAACTAAGTACTTATCATAACTTGATATTAAAGAATTTAATATTTTTTTTTAAAGAAAAGCTAAAAATGTGTGGATGGATTTTAATTGTTTTTTTTTATCTAACATCCATTTTATACGTTTTGGTAATACATACAAATTGTGGCACAAATATATATTCTAGTTTTCATCTGGTTTATAAGATTACTATGTTTAATTACATGTATGATTTTATTCTTTTGCAACAATAAAAATAATTATAAATGAAAATTCAAATGTGATCTAGTTAATTAATGGTTGTAATTGGGTAGAGACACTCTACACATAAAACCTAGGGTTAATTACACCGACCTCTGAACTTTATCCTTCTTATCAGTTCACCATGAGAATTTTTATTTTATCTATATAACCCCCTGAACCTTCAAAACGACTTCAAATTACCTTTTAACGTTAGCACCTTTAATTGCATGGAGAATGGGTCAGGTGTCATACACATGAGGGTATTTTTGTCCAAACTAATACAAAAGTAAAAAAATAAAATAAAACTTAAAGAATCATTTAAAAAATATGTTAAAGTCTAAAAATTTTAGAAAAAAACATTTTAAACTTTTGGAAATTAGAGAAAATATTTTAAAATTTTGGAAATCACAAAAAATAATATGAACTAAAAGAACATTTTAGAAATTCAAAAATATTATTTTTTTCGTGGAATTTCGAAAATAATGGAAACATATTTCAAAATTTATAGATTGAAAAACTGTGAAGGATATTCTAAAAAACTTCTAAAAATCTTGAAATATAGAAAAACATTATTGAAAATTTATTTTTAAAAAATTTGGAAATAATAGAAAAATATTTTGAAATTGAAATTACTAAAAAAGTTATTTTAAAAATAGGGAAAGTATTGAAAAAAACTTTTAAGAAATTTGGAAAATAATAGAAAAACATTTAATAAGTTTGCACATTATTGAAAAGAAGTTTTAAAAAATATGGAACATTATAGAAAAAATATTTTAGAAGTCTTACTAATATTGTATAAAACATTTAAAAATCTATAAATTGCAAAAAACCAATTACACTAAAAAAAACATTCCAACCTTGATTAAAAAAATTAAAAAAACTCCCCCGACACACAAAATAAATCGAAAAAAAAGATTGCCAACAAAAAATTCCAATCATGATAAAAAAAGGAAAAAATGAAATTTCTAGAAAAAAAAATGGCTTCTAGCAAAAAAACTCCAACGTTGATTAAAAAAAAAAGCAAAAAGAAATTCCAAAAAAAATATAGGGAAAAAAATTTTCGACCCGAAAAATAAAAATAGGGAGACCCAAAAATTTAGATCTACAAAAATGAATGGATTAAATCATTAGTATTGAAATCATGCCCCTCTTTTATCCTGAAGATCAATTGTGTTTGAAGGACCCCTCTCTTGATAATAAACTCCCATAAATTGCAATAAAGAAAAAATATATTAGAGTAAAATAAGTAGGCAAAATACAAATACCTTGGTTAATGGTCCTTGAAAAAGATGTCTCAATCACAGAAAAATAATGAAAGAGGGAGAATACTAAATATCTGTCAAAAAAGGGAAAAATTAGGGTTTAGGTAAGTAAAATTTTTTGAAGTGGAATTTGAGAAGAGAAATGAAGATGCACAATACCTGAAGTGTAAAAACTCCAGTTCAAATGCTTGCCGACTTCTTGTTTACATGTATGAGGTAGTTCTTTATGTGAGGGGTTAGAAAAGCGAAAAAATCTCTTTTCGAATTCTGGATCAAAATGCATAAGGTAAGGCTATCGTTTAGATTTAGAGGACAAATTTAAAGAATGAAACTCAATAGTCAGTTGGCATTTAATTTTAAGAAGAAAGGAAGGGGCATGGAGAAATTATAATGGCTACTGAACTGAAGGGGTGTGTGAGGGGTTACCATTAAATGACAACTGAATAGCATTTACACCCCCCGTGTTTTTAAAAAGGGTAATGGTTTTATCTCTATCAAATGCAAGTTTTAGCCGGTTCACTTCTCTTATTAATTTATGTGTATTAATTACTACTACTATCATTTTATAAGTATAATATAGATCACTAGTGGTAAAGTCATATATGCCGCACTTAAAAATTTGACTGTAACACCTCTTACATTGTTGTCCCCTTAGACGGGTATTTCTAATATACATTCACTTGCGTATTTAAAAAAAAAATTAATTGTAACATTCAATAATTTAATTGTAAAACTATGTTATAAAATTATTCTAATTTATGCAATTTAGTTTCGCTTAACTAATGATCAATCTACGAAAAACGTGTTAAAGTACAAAATGGTTAAGGGTGTAAATCAAGACCCCCTTAGTCCTAAATTACAAATCTTGTTTTTTTTCCCTAAATTATCTCAAATTAAGAGTATAATTTCTCTTTTAAGATATAACCGAGAATCAAATTTGATGATAGTAAACGAGTCTTGAGATACAAAGATTTTAAGGTGGTTCGGCTATGAAGAAAGCCTACGTCCACTGTTAGTTTTATTTATGTTAATTACAATAGCTCAATATGGTGTGCTTGAGATTGATTGAGTTGTCCCCTTAAGCTAAGGGAGACTATCTATTAATAGGAGTCTGGAACCCTAGAGATGGAATGCCTTTATATTTCTAAGCATTTACATTTGTATATAATAAATGTCTCTTGGCATTCAGTGTCGGTCGCTTTTCCAATCGAGTAACTTTTGTTAATCCTGATGGTTCACATTCTGGAATTGGTCGAGATTCTAGCGGACTAGGTTCCTTTGATGCCGATCAAGATAGATAAATGGCCATATAGGATGACAAATGTCACCTGTTTATTGGTCCAAATTTTTACATATAACAAAAGTCCCCAATGCTCCATGCTTTATAATTGATCGAAAGTAGGGAGTATTTGTTCAAAATATTGCTTGGCATATGACCTGAGCGTTGATCGGGAGCCGATATTTCAGACTTGTAAAAAATTTCACTATTTTAGTAAGCGGTGGCATTTTTGTAGATAATTCAAAAACTTACGAAGCATCAAAGGGCACGTTAGTCCTTTTATGCTACTGAAACCGTGCGACTGTCAGAAGGTCACTCATTGGTTCAGTTAATCATCGTTTCTCTTTTTTTGAGGTAAACTATAAAAGATGAAGGTTTCCCTCCAGTTCATACTTCAAACTTGAGCTTTCTCGTGTTTTTGAAATTTCTTTCTTCCACCTTTGTCATTTTGCATAATGCTTCCGCCATTTGATGTTTGCTTACCAAATTCTGTAAGCCCTTTTCTTTTTCTCTTTGATTTATTTCTATCTTTCAAGCATGGTTTATACTGTAAATGAGGCTTCTTTAGAAGAATTTAGAGAGAGAAGCAAAATCCCTGCTTGGGTAGGTTTAGAAATGGAAAACCCCCTGTTAATGTTTTGTCCTTACCTGACGATCATTGGATCCCAACCTTATTCATTGCTGAATGTGGCATTTCATTTCCTCCCAACGAGTTGTTTCTTGAAATTTATCAGTACTTTGGCATAGTCTCTGCTAGGGTATCCCCCTAACACTTGAAGAGTGTAAATGGGGTTAATAAGCTTAATGAAATTTATGGAACCCGTATAGGTCTCCTAGGGTTAATAATTTGTTATAAATGGGGCACGACTACTGACAATACGTACTACCTAAAAACCAGATTTGCTAATAGGGATTTAGTAGTCAATATTTTAGACTCCAATAAGGACTACTGAGATTTTGGTGTTGTGGTCAAGAATTGGCAACATGCTCCCCTTCCTGAGGTGATGAGGTATACTGGACCCAGGTGTACCTAGGAAGGGCGTGGCATAGGTTGTACTTTATTTGGGTTTTTCATATTTGTTTTTGCACACTAACTATTTGATGTTACCTTGACTAACTATTTTGCATTTTTTCTGCACAGAGGAAAGTAATAAAAAGTGTCCCAAGGAAGGCGACATCAAACTTGAAGAGCTTAAGTATTTATGGGATATTCATCAGAGGGTTAGATAGGAGCACCCTAGATCGACCTCTTATTTGCTGGAATAACAAGGTTCCATTATTTCATTCGTTGCCCGACTAACTTTTATTCTCCCTCCATCCCCTATTCATTTAGAAAAACCTGTTCCTACCTCTTCGATTGAAGAATCAAAGGAGTTGGCTCAAGAAAGAATCTCTTCTTCATTTGAGTCTCTTAATATATCTGATATCCCTACTTCTCCTTTAGTTGATATGGGTAATAGAAGGATAGACAATTTACTGAGTGGGCCACTATCTCCCCCTACCAAGAAGAGTGTTGATCCCGACAAGAGGCCTCAAGTAGTTGAAAAGATGCCTCAAGTTCTTAATACTAAAAAATTCAAGCCACTGAACCTCAGTACAAGAGGTTAAAGAAAGGCTTGCCTGACCCTCCAAAGCAGGCAAATAAAGTTCAATCTGATCAACAAAAGTTGGTTGAAAAGATTCAAGCCGACCTAGGTGACATTGGGTCAGAATTTGTGGCCATCAACCCTGGGACACCCAGAGGTCTAATCAAGGATGGACCTTTTCCAACAGACAGAGAGACATCAGTTTCCATTACCAGGACAAGACTGACTGAAAGATTTTGCTAGAATTTAGCTTTGGTATTTGTCTAACATTTGTTTTTCTTCATTTCGCTGAATCTCTCGTGATATCGTGTGTTTATTCTCTTATAGTTTTTAGTTGATTTTAATCAAATGATGTAGAAGGATGATCTGTTGAGATCTTCCTCGGATGAGGTAGAAGAGGCATTTAAATGTCTGAGTTAATTAGTGAAGGATTCCCAGAAGGCTCTTAAAGAGAAGCAAAAACTCTAGGATGACAAGATATAGGAAGTTGTGAATAGGGCAGTTGTAGCAGAAAATAAGATAAAGACTGCTAAGGAGAAAACCAAAACTCCCGAGGACAAACTAAATGAGGTTGAGGATAGGGCCAAATCAACAGAAGACAAACTGATAGAGGCCAAGAACATGGCCAAAACTGCTGAAGATAAAGTGATTGGTCTAACTGCTGAAGTTGCCTCTTTGAAGGCTAGAGGAAAGAAAGATAAGGATGATGCTTTTGATAAGGGTTGGGAGAAGCCATTTTTTGCATCTTCTGCTCAAATTGAATATGCTAAGAAATCATCCTTTAAGGAAGGTTGGTCGAAGGCATTGAAGGTGGACGGTAAAAAGGCAAACTCTGAGATTTTTTAAAGACATTACCCAGGCACTCCTCTAAACTTAGATGAAGAGCTTGATGATGAGGAAGGGTCTAGAGAATCCTCGATGGTGCCTATTGATGCTTCAGTGGGGCCTGTTACTATTACCAACCTACCTGTTGCTAACCAAGACCATGCAAAGATAAGGAGAAAGTTTAGCTCCTTTTAGATAGTTTTTTTTGCCCTTTCTCTTATGTATTTTCCATTTCTTCTTCTTCTTCGTTATTTCTTATGTACTCAACTCTGTAACTGTGACATGATCAATGAAAGGAAATTTTTTTGCCAAATTATTTCTAATTTCAAGTGATTTTGATTTCTTGTTAGTTGTTATCTTCCAATCTGTTTATTTTTCTTGATTGGTGTCATATACTTATACTTGTAAATTTCAAGTTTGATGCCAGGAAGAAAGCCATAATGTCTGCCGAATCTGACCTACTCAGGTGGTGTAAAAATTTAGTTAAGACTGTTCATATCCCATTAATCGGAGAAGATCTAGTAGGGCTTCTCAGCCCAGATGCCTCAGACCAAGTGAAGGAATCTTACATTCATCTTTATTGTCTCTTGGATAGAGCTGTAACTAATAATGCTGGTTACTAAGAGATGATTGAGCAAATGTAGGAGGATCACAAACTTCCCAAGACACTGCTTCATTCGGACTATGAGGCGAAGTATAAGGCCTTGAGTGAATGTTGGGGATTTGATAAGAAGTTACAAGACATCATTTCCACCTTAAATAAGAAGGAATTGGCTTTGAACTAAGAATTGGAGAGCGTCCGATCAATTTTTATGATGTTGGAGATAGAAGATAATACATTGAGGAATGAACTTGATAGTTTGAAGAAGTCCACCACTACTGGTCTAGATGAAGGGGTATTATTTTTTAAGACTAAAAATGCCAAGCTATTGAAAGAGTTGGAGGCCTTGTAGAAAAAGAAAATCAAGACCGGGAAAACTTCAAGGCAAAGCCTATTTGTTCGACTAACTATTGATGAAGAGAGAACCAGGAAAACTCTGGCCGACCAAGTTGCTAAGCTCAAGGAGAAAGATAAGGACATTAAAAAGCATTAAGACAGCGTGAACTGATTTACCTTCCACTTTCATATGTAGCCTAGAGCTATTTAGATGGATGGGTATGATGAAGCACATAGAGCAGACTAGGAATGAGGGCTACAAATAGGGTTGGGTGAACCTGCTTACTTTGATGAAGATTCCTGAGAACAATGAATTATGGTAATGGCATGGCCCATGACTCTTGGATTACCCCGATCTTACCTTCTCTATTGATGTTAGTTCGATTCCTTCTGATGCTATCCCTCAGAACGTGATTAGAAAATACCTTAGGTATTATGGCCTGGAAGGAGAAGTAGAGTATGTTTATCCTTAGTATTTTCTTGACCGATCGAGCAACACCAAGCATTCCAAGAGGAGATATTTCAGGTCTATTAATAATCCGAGCACCCTTGATGAACCTCCTGTTGGGATGAGCAAGGCTGATTGAAAGCGTCTAATAGAATAACTTGTATCCAATACTTTGTCTATATTTGTTTTGTAATTCATTTTCATTGGAATTAAATGATAAGACACTTTTGTCTTTTCTATTTAAGCTTGTAGTTGCTATTGATCTTGTTGCTGACTAGGTAGTCTGTACACTGACTAGTTAATCGACCTATTAATTAAATGTCCTGCTTAAATGTTAGATGTTTGATTGAATATGATTGTAATGCTTTAGATTCTACTAATGTTGTTCTTAGATAAAATTGTAAATAGTTTTGTTGAACAAAGTAATATCATTAGTTTAGTTTTACTGAACTGAGTTATAGTATTAGTTATCATTGGTGACCAAGTGTATTATGAATGTATAATTATCCCTATATTTTAACTTATTCGGGTAAAACCTCTTGTGTTTGACTTTGAGTCTTACAAGATATTTTTACTAATTTCTAGTTCATGATTTGTCGAAAACGAAATCATACATGACGTTGTTAATGATAAACTTTTCTGAAGTTGGAAAAGTTTGATAAAGATTTTTTATGAAGTTGGAAAATTTTGATAAAGAAGTTTTCTGAAGTTGGAAAAGTTTGACTTAAAAATTTATCTTTTAATTTACAGTTGTGGTACCAGACCATACTTCGAAAAACAAAACATAAAAAGGAAGTATTGTGATAAAACATGCAATTTTATTTACCTGAATAACTGATTACATCGAAAGCAAAATTACTGATAATATTTATGAAGATGATAGGCGTTCCATAGGTTCTTAAACTCCTCGCCTTCCAATATTTCCAGGTGATATGCTCTTGGTCAGATTTTCGTCGGGATACGATAAGGACCATGCCAATTGGGTTCCAACTTATTGTTTTTCTAAATCACCATCTTCAGTACAAGGTCTCCATATCTTAAGTTGGTCGGATTAATGTGCCGATTATTGTTACTCGAAATCATTTGTTGGTAGGCAGCCATCTGAATTACAGCATCTTCTCTGACTTCTTTAACCATGTCCAGATATAGTCACCTCATTAGACTACTCTTGGGAGAATCAAAATTCAGTACCTTGTGTGTTGGAAAACCTATTTCAGTTGGTACCACTGCCTCATCGTCAAAAGCTAACATATAGGGAGTCTCTCCTATTGCAGTTCTTGGTGTTGTTCAGTAAGCTTAAATAACGTTGTGCATTTCATTGATCCAATTTACTTTGACATCATCCGAGTGCTATACATAGAGAAATATTTTATTAGTGATTTCTGTTTGACCATTGCATTGTGCATGTCCCCATGTTGAATGTAGTTTATATATTTTGGATCTGATGCAATACTCCTTAAATTCTTCATTGTTAAATCAGGTACCATAATCAGTGATAAAAGTGCAGGGCATTCTATAACAATATATGATCTGCTTCCATATGAACTGAAACACTCTTTGATAGGGGATATCAATCAAGGGCTCAACCTCTACCCATTTAGTGAATTAATCTACGACGACGACTAAATACTTGAACCTTCCTTTGGTGGTCGATAATGGTTCGATCGATTCTATTACCCAAATGGAAAAATGCCAAGGATAAGTAATAGGAGTTATGAAAGCACCCAACTTTCTGTGAATACTAGCAAACCTTAGCAAATGAAACACAATATGTCTTCATTGTTGGTCGATAATAGCCTTGCATGGCTGTCCATTGTACCAAAGATCTTTCAGCTGAATGGGCATCAATTGAACCTTCACAAACTTCTTTAATCAGATTATTTACTTTAGTTAAATGGACACAACGAAGTAAAGAGACTGTAGTGCCCTATCTGTACAGAATACCTCTGTCCAAGGCGTAGCTAACTGCCTTATATCTCGACTTCCTTGATTCCTTTTCGTTGATTGGTAACAGTCCCTTCTTAATGTATTCCCTAATGGGATCCATCCATAAAGGAACCAATTCTATAGAAATAATGCTGATTGCTTCCTCATTAATGCTCCCGCTGTTGAGAATCTTTGCCGAAATGGTTCTTCTGAGCTTAATTGGAGTTGCTGAGGCTAGCCGAGCAAGATCATCTGCTCAAGCATTGTCCACTCTTGGAATTAGGACCATCTTAACTGCAGGAAATGAGGAATTAACTTCTTTGGTCTAATTCAAATATCTCACCACTGTCCCCCCTTTAACTCCATATATTTTAAGGAATAATCGGAACATCACTGTTGAAGCCTCGTCCATTAATAATCCATTTTTGAATACCTTATTGCTTTGCTTGGCTAGTCAGAAAGCTCTTTCTTGAACAGTTGATGACTCTGGTTGGTCGGCACTCAGTTTGCCTTTGAGCTGAGCTCTTTTTCGAAGAAGTATGCTCGCTAGGCAAACTTAGTATGTTGGGTACCTTTGCATAAGTGAATTCTTCTATGAAATCTGCCAATGATTGCCCTTTCAATGAGGTTCTTGTCTCGTACACAATTTCATATTCTCCTAGTTCAATCGCCCAAGACATTAGCCTTCCTGACTTTTCAGGCTTATACATAGCTTGTCACCGAGGTAGGTTAGCGTACAGTATAATGGTAAGGGCCTGAAATTAGGGTCTCATTCTTCTAGATGCTTTAATGAGGACTAATGCCAATTTCTCCAAGCATGGGTATCTCTTCTCGGCTCCTCGAAATGCTTTAATGGTGTAATTCATTGACGTTTGAACACTTTCCTCTAATCGAATTAAAGCTGAACTTACAGCAGACTTTGAAACAACCAAATATAAGAATAACCTCAGTCGAACTCCCATTGTCGACTAAAACTCAGGCCACTTTGCCATGGTTAACTATGAAAGTGATGACTTAAGGATCATCACGCGGATATAGTACCCCACTTAGATCGTTTTTGGACAAGCAGATCACTAATTTATATTTGTTGACTGTTTTAGGCCGACCATGATTTCTCTCAGACATTTTAATCTGCCTGATAATGGGACAAGCTTTGTCCTCATTTAAGCAGGCCTTTATCTCAGCAAGTCCATCTCCTCCACCCATGTCTCCTCCTGCGATAAAATGACAACCAAAGGGAATCATACCTACATCCATTTCTGGCTTGCCAGGCTTCATCAATAGGTCGGGGTTATCCTCATAGTCGTTGTTGCGTGCCATTTTGGTGTCATATTTCCTCAATGGGGTTATTCAGATCTTCTCTTGGTATCTCAGTTACCATTCCGATTAATAAATTTTGCTAACTTTCCTCACCAAATAAGAATTTCAACTTCAATCTCGTGGGATATGCACCTATCAATGGTGTGTTCATGATCTCGATAAAAATCATAGTACTTGGGCATGTGTCTCTTATTGGGAGGTGTCTTAAGTTTCCCAGGATAGTTTAGATCTTTGTTACCCCTGATTTCCTCCAGGATGTTGTTAACACCCTTAGTGAGTGGAGTATACTCATCGAACTTCTTGATCTTGTTAGACTTCTTGTCTTTTTTACCTTTTCTAGAGAGAATTATTCTTCTGTCCTCCCGTCTTACTTTCTGGTGCTTCTTTTACGACCATAGCTTCCTCGACATTCATGATCTTTCCATCCTTAGCCATTAACTTTGTTATATTCTTGGTTGGGTTTTTTGCCAGGGCATAGTAATGATCATTTGATAGTAACCCACTCATTAAAGATGCAATGGCTGTTTTTTCTTCATAGTCCACCACTTTTAGCTTCTCATTATTAAACCGAGTGATATAATCTCGATTACTCTCTTCGTGTTTTTAGCGTACGGTCAAGAGGTGAGTAACCCTCTTGATCGAATTAGCCCCAAAACAAAAGTAATCAATGAATAATTCAGAAACTGATGAAAACTGGAGATTTTACCTTTACTCAAATTATTGTACCATATTTGAGTTGGACTTGTGATGGAACTAGAGAAAGCCCCGCACCTCATTTCATTGGGGATGAAATAAATGTCAACAATGGCTTGATACTGCTCAATGTACAAGGCTGGATTAGTTTTCCCATCATATTTACGAGTGACAACTGGTGGATTGAATTTGGAAGGTGTAAGGTAGTCCACTATAGCCTGGATAAAAGGTGAGCCTTTGACGAAACTCCTTTTCAAATGATTTTTTATTTTAGTCGTTTCCCCCAGCCGATCTTCCAGTCGTTTCATGGATCCCTTTCAGGAATGTTCTTCTGGTTTGAATTTGACAGAAGCAGATTTTGTGGATTCGTTGTTCTTATGTACTGAACTCTCTTCCTGAGAAGTCTTCCCGGCATGCAAAAATTCCCTTATACTAGATCTAGATCTCACAGATCCTTATTTATGCTCATGGTGACGTTCTTACTCCTTATGACGTCCTCTGGTTACTCGAGGATCTAGATGGTTAAAAAAAAATTTCATACTCAGCATCTCTAATGCAATGGGCCTCTTCTTGTAAAAAAATATCTACCATCATAGTAATCCGTTGATCGGAATGAAGAGGTTGCACCAGGATGGTATGACCTGCTATGAGAAGATCGATAATGGTAACTCATTTCTTTCCTAGCTGGTGGAGGTGGTATATCTCTCCTAGAACGAAGGATTTGTCTTGCATAAAATGGGCCAATTATCTGACTGACTCTTGCATAGCTTCCCGTCCTTTAGCTAAATTAAATAAGATCCTTTAGAGGTCTGTCTAACCAGGGGGAGCATAAATTTTTGAATTATTTCCTGCAGCTGCCAGGTTGCTTTCAAGAACAGTAGTCATTCTTCAAGTAAAATAATGAACAAAGAAATATATGTGGTAAAGAACGATGACAAGCAGTCATTCCCACAGACAACGCTAATATGTTGATGTCTAAAAATAGAGTGATATAATTTTATAATCACAGATAAATAAAGAGAGCAATCTAAAAAAACACACAAGACACAAAGATTTTAAAAGTGGTTAGGCTATAAGGAAAGCCTACGTCCACTGTTAGTTTTGTTTATGTTAATTACAGTAGCTCAGTATGGTGTGCTTGAGAATGATTGAGTTGTCCCCTTGACCTAAGGGGGGCAATTATTAATAGGGGTCCGAAACCCTAGAGAAGGAATGCTTTTAATGAACCTAAAAAGACATTAAAAAATAACCCTTAACTCCTTATTGTAATTGGTCCATGCTAGCGACAACGGACATGTGTGTGACACGCATGTTTTTAACATACACACACACACACACACACACACCTAACAAACCTTTTACCCACTGATCTGCCAAATTCCATAGCAGCCTACCCGGCCGTTCCCTAATAACCTGCTGCCTTATTCCTCCGGTGACCCACAGTTCATCCGACAACCACCCCTCCGACAACCACCCCTTCGACAACCCACCTCTTCCTCAACAACCCATTTTCGGTGGTATCCATTTCTATTTTATTTTTTTTCCAAATAACCACCACCACCAACCAACATCGGACCATCACCGCCTCCATCATTCTCTCTCCGACGATTATATCTCTAGCACGCCGGACCATCAGTGATAACCACAATCAACAACCATCAACTTCCAGATCTGATTAGATAAATCGAGACGAGAGAAATGAAGAGAGAGAGAGAGAGAGAGAGAGAGAGAGAGAGAGAGAGAAGATATAAAATAGATAAACTCATCAAAAATTACAGCCGAATCAATTAAAAAATTGCTGCCAAACCATCTAAAATTCGGGGGTGGGTAAGTTTTGTTAGGGGTAGGTGTGTGTACATTAAAAAAATGCGTGTCACACGTATGTTCATTGCCGTTGGCGCGAACAAGTTACAACTAGGGATTAAGGGTTATTTTTTAATGTCATGTTAGGTTCATTAAAAGTTTGTTATTTTGGTTCACTTAAGAACCTCTCTCTCTCTCTCTCTCTCTCTCTCTATATATATATATATATATATATATATATATATATATATATATATATATATACCATTATTTTAATAAAATATTAGTCATTTATGTTTGAACCAAACTTTCACCCATTAAAAAAGGTAGTATTTGGTTATTCCAATCTTTACAAATTGACTCCCACTTGCTAGTATCCAACTATATAGACATGGAATTGATGGCTATATTTGCCACTATCTTGACTTCCATCACAAAACAACAATTAAATAGGATAATGCACATTAAAGGGCAATACTTGTTTTGATACTTTATATATATATATGTATATATAGTGAATAATATATATGGACATGAGTATGATCTAAATTATAGAATTTGGAAGGATAAGAATACTTATATGTACTTTTTGAGCGGGTACATATAATACACTTTTAAATGAATACGGACATGGGTGTCCGTAAGAAGTTTGAAGTGGGGGAGAGAGCCCCTCAGATTTTTATTATTGTTTTACTGTGTATGATATATGAGGATTGAAATTAATTGGGTATTCATCTAATACATGCTTAATATTTTTTGAGTTGATTGAGTATGACACCCTTAATATTAATTGGGTACTAAATGAGTATTTTTCTAAAATATTCTTAATATTTTAGAAATTGATATTCTATTTAGGGTTTGAAATTGATTGGGTATTTTTTTAAATACGTGCACAATATTAAGACTAGGCGGGTTCAATTAAATCTAGGTGGGCCAAATTCGAGTGAGATTGAATGTGTGCAGGTCAAATCCAAGTCAAGTCAGATATTTGGGTTTGGTCAGTCAGTTTTTATTTTATTTTATTTTTTACTATTGTTAAAGCCATATACCAATTTCAAAATATAAAAGAAAAAATATTCAAAAGTACATAATAATAAAACATTCTACATCCAATTGAATAGTACAAAATTTGAACTTTCTTCCCCCTTCATTTATTTAAATTTGGTGTATCCATATATGTGCTTATATGTGTACTTGGATATGCGTATACTATGGACGTTGTGTATATGTGTATATAGTCTATTGTTAGTATGCGTGTCTCACTCAATCTCTCTCTCTCTCTCTCTCTCTCTCTCTCTCTCTCTCTCTCTCTCTCTCTATATATATATATATATATATATATATATATATATATATATATATATATATATATATAGGCCATCTCCTATAAGGACTCCATATGGGGCAGACCTCGGTACATACTATTTTTTTAAAATAGTAAAAAAAAGAATTTTTGGATGAAACTTCTAAGATATAATCTCCACGATGAGAAGATCATCTCCAATTTTTTTCATCAAAAAATTCAATAAAAAAACAATTGAGATGAGGTGATATGTAACAAAATGGTATAAATATGCATTTTTGACCGTTAAAATGTTGGCGATCATCTCACCCACTTTTTGATTGAATTTTTTTTATGAAACTTCATGGATATGATGTCGATAGTGAGATGATCATATCCACAAAGTTTTATCAAAAAATTCAATCAATAAAGTGGCTGACGTCGACCCAACATTTCAACGGTTGAGAATGCATATTTATATTATTTATGTACATATAAGCTCATCTCAACGGTTTTTTTATTGAATTTTATGATGAAAAAAATTGGAGATACTCTTCTCACCTTGGAGGTCATATCCAAGAAGTTTCATCAAAAAATTCATTTTTTTACTATTTTAAAAAAATGGTATGTACCGGGGTTTGCACCATAAGGAGTCCTTATATGAGTCTTTCTGTATATATATATATATATATATATATATATATATATATATATATATATATATATATATATATATATATATATATATATGGAGGATCTAAAGCGAGCTTTATAGAAATGACAAAAAAATGTATCTAATGCGAGCTTTAAAGAAATAACAAAAAAATGGACCAATTATTTTAAAATACTAAAAAAAATAAATTTTCAACCAAATTTGGTGGAGATGATGTTCACAATAATGAGATCATCTGCATATAATTTCTTTAAAAAAATGCATCCGAAAAGTGGGTCAGATGATCATTAAAAGTTTCAACGGCTCATAACCCACTTTTCGGATCGAACGAGAGACTCCCTCATTCGAACAAGGAATTATCCCGAGGGTACGTCATGAGAAGCCTTGATATAAATCGAGGGCTTCTTCTTAGAATATTGTTCCCACATTTGAAAACAATTTCAAACTAGAGCACCTCTCATTTCAAACGAGGTCCTTATTCCAAAAAACCTTAGTCTAGTGTTAAAACCAATACTGACTAAAAGCGTTTAGAGGAATGAGATACTTCTTTAATAAGGACTATAATGGGGACCCTAGGATAAATAATTAATTTGGATTCCAAACAAAACATGGAAATCCCAAATTACAACTTCGTAAATTATCTCCTTTATGTTTCATTGTAATTAATTCCATTAAATAATTATAATTGCACTCTAACTTAATTATCTCAGAATTACTTGAATAAAGAAGCTTTTTTTTGCTGATAAGCACCCCAAAGTGTCTATTTTATACCCCAAATAGAAGCATTTTAGTCACTCGTTTGAATTAAAATTTTCCTTATGTTCGTATTTTATTATATTGTAGGTCAATCGTCAGTCGCAGTATTAAATGTGCTAAATCGGCTTAATTGCGACACAATATCGGTTAAAAGCATGAAACGAAGAAATCAAAGTGATCGTGAAAACTGAAGTCCTTTTTGACCTTGCCCGATCAGTTCCGATTACCCAAGCCCAGTCCCGTACCGAACCTAAGCCGACACCGAGTCCTAGCCATTACCCGATCCTCATGTGTGTTTAGTTGTAATTTTATTATTTTTTTTAGATTTTTACTTTTGTCGTTTTTAATTTTTAGGATTTACTTTATATTTTGTTTAGAATTTTGGATTTATTTGTGTCGGCTAATTTTAATATTTTTTTTAAGTGTAAGTTTTATTTTGTTTTTTAGTTTTTATTTTATTTTATTTCTATTAGGATAAGTTTTTTTAGGAATTTATTTTTCTAGTTTTGTTAAATTTTGTTTTTTTAGGACTTTACTTTTTAGTTTTAATAGATTTTTAATTTTTACTTTTATTTTAAGTCTTTTTAGTTTATAGGTTGGAATTATTTTTAGTCTTAATATGTTTTATTATTTTAGTTTGATTTTTATTTTGAGTCAGGATTTTCTTTTAGTTTTGTTAATTTTATTTTTTTTAGATTGTGTTATTTTAGTTGGGTACAAAAGAAGAACACACACGCCTTCTCTCCACACCAAATCAAACCCCCACTCATCTTCTACCACTCACACACCTCACTCTCTCTCCTCACCCCCCCATAACCACCATCAATAACCCAAACCAATTACCACAACCACCTACAACAACTAAAATTAAACCTGTAGGCACCATCAAACCCATTTCACAACTCAAACCTAACTCGAAACCCATTCGACTCAGCATCCATAACCCGAGTTTGACAACTCCACCAGACCAAACACTGTCATTTCTAGCAGACCCACTTGACCCAAAATCCAACTACTCTAACCCGGATTCAACCGAAATTCGAGCCCCGACTTTACCCCATGGCAGCTCGATCCTAACCCGAATACCAAACCAACCAACCAAACCCGGACCCAGTTTACAGACGGCCCCAATCGAACCATACTCCGAGCAACCCGTGACCAACTCCATTCAACCACCTCAAACCAGATTACAACCAAACCCGGGTCATAAAACCAAGTTGCCGACCCATAACCCATTCAAAACCAACCTTACCCGCCATTCCTTAAAAATAGGAATTTCATCATTCTTTAACCAATCTCTCTTTTTACCAACAAAAATTCATGTGCAGAGAGAAATTACATCTTTTACTTGACAAAGATTCAAATCTTCTGAAAAAACCATCCGTGGGTTATAAAACAAGGGGCACTTAATTGAAAAAAAAAATCATCGTTATTTCAGTTTTAAAAATGGGATAGGTTATGCCTCAACACTCTATAAAGAGTGTTTGCAATTTTAACAAATATCCCAATATAGAGTGGTGTAGTAGAACTTATCTCACTTGGATGAATTTTTACGTACGAATTTGTTGTGGGAGGGTTTTTATTTTTAGCATATGTTTCTCATTATTTAATAGTGCATTGAGAGTTCCTCTGGAGGGAGAAATACTTAGATACAAATCTTTGTTCGAATTGTTTGTAATTTTTAGCAGATTTAATTCAAACATGGATGAGTATTTTGGAGTTCACCCATTTGTACATATTGTAGAAATTCTTCTCCTTTCATTTAGATTAGTTTTAATATTTTTTTTAGGGATCATATTATATCAATATGTTTTAATTTAAAAAAAAATATTTATCTTATTACCATTTACTTATTAGTGAGTTTTCATCCCCTTTTTCTAAAAAAAAATAAATGTAGAAAAAATACCAAAAATAATAATATGAAAGTGATTTTGCGATTATCTTCACATGTTTAGTCTTTGCACTTGAAAGTTGGATTGACACCTGTACTTACCACTTGCCTATATATTAATTTTTTCACATTATTTAGGTATTAACTGGGTTTTGAGCGAAAGAATTTATTCTACAATGATACACACAAAAGTTCTTTCCATCAAATGGCGCCGTTGCTGATTTCTTGACGTGGAGACAAAATTGAAGACTTGTATTTCATTTTCATTTGAAGTTGTTCTTTTATTTTTTTATTTCATTATTCATTAAATTGGTTGTATAGGATTATTGAGGCCGTGTATTTATTTTGGTGCGATGACACCGATTTATTTGTAATATTTATTCGTTAAAAATAAAAAAAAATGTGAAAAGGGAAATGAGACAAAATAAATAGAGCGCCCATGGAGTGGAAATTTTGAAGCCTCTCTATTTTAAGTCCGTAGGATTTTTGGGAACGACTGGAGTTAGGCGAGCTTCCCCCCGATCGACTCAACTCGGTTCTTCACCCCACGTGTGTAAAAATTGTGGGAGGTATATTTCTTTATCCCTCGCGAATCTCCTGCTAGTGAGTTCATTTTTTTGTGTGATTATTTGCTCCTACGTGCTTTTAATTATCGCATTGCACTTAATTTGAATGGTTTGATGAATTAATGAACCTAAGACCAAAATTCGGTCATTGTAACGAGAAGGGATTTTATCACCTGACTCAATCACATAATTCCACTTGCTTATTAACCCGTGCCATCATATAATTCAAATTAACCCACTAGCAACCCACATAGGAGTGCATTTTTCAAAGGCGACGTATAAGATTTCGTGATTTTCTCACCCGCGTATTAATTAAAATTTGACTACCCCATCACCTAATTGAAGAAAATAAATTGGCTATGTGCCAGTTATGACTTTTACCTTGCTTGTACGTGTCTAATTTAGTCTTTAGGTAGTCAATTTTATGTTCCATCATTTTGTGTTTCAAATGGAGTCCATCCCTCCTTTTTTTTTTCAAAATAAAAAAAAATTCCAAAACTTCAAAAATATTTTTTTCATGCCTCATACCTCCATATTTTCCAAAAAAAAAAATCAGAAATATTTTTTTCTTTCCCATACAAAAATCCCGCTTTTTCTATAAAAAAAAAATTAAACAAAATCCAAAAATATTTTTCTTTTTCATAATATTTTTCAAAAATCACAAAAATATTTTATTTCCTTTTCAAAATATCCCCCCCAAAAAAAGCAAAAATCCATTTTTTTTTCATTTTTTCTTAAAAAGTCTAAAACTCCAAAAATATTTTTCATTTTCTCTCACAATTTTCAAGAAAAACAAAAAAACAAAAATAGTTTTCTTTTTCAACATATATTTTTAAAAAATCACAAAAATATTTTATTTCTTTTGTAAAATATTCAAAAATCACAAAAAAAATCTTGAAAATAAAAATACGTCTCGTGATCAGTGTTTCTTCACCCTCACCTTTATCAATTTATTCACTAAGACTGACGCTTAAGTCTTATTTGGGGGTGACTCTCATTACCCAATTTTCCTACCACCCCCTGCTTTTGTAGTTCTTATCTTTATGGTGAGAATAGGTTCGGTTTGGCTGAAGACATTAAATTTAGCACTACCGGAAGGCAACCCGACGTTTCTTAGTATGGGTCTTATCCTGTTTGGGGGTGGTGTTCTATCCCCCCCCTCCACTGATTTTCACATGCTTTATAGAGTTTTACGTATTTTTATGCCGCATATATTCTTCAGGTTCAACCTCTCCACCATCACGCGGTACTTTTCATTAGCGCTTCATTATGGTAATATCCTTTCTCCATTTTTTTTCATTTTTTATATATAGTTTTATCAAAATCGTACATCTTTTGAAAATTTTCAAAAACAAGTGATTTTAAACTTTTTGTAGTTAGAAATAATTTTTATGACATGAGTTGTTTATCATCCCTTTTTGATAAGTTTCGAAATACCTGTGTTCGACCCTACATTTTTTACAAATAAATTAATACCTCCTAAAGTGTACTTGCACTATGAATTTCTAAACTCAGTAATTTGCACTATCACATTTTACAATCAAAAGTTGAAGAGTAACTATATTCTAAAGGGAGCCTTAAAAGATCACTAGTGGCGACTTAAAACCCATGAGATTTGAGCTATTCATATTTTTGAGGATTTTTACGTATCTCCGAGTCACAAGTTGACTCAACTGTCTTTGGGTACTATATTTAGTCATTGTATGGTCTCATTATATTTTATTTTTGGTATAATTACTGCGAATGACATGACTTTTGAGTTGTAATAAAATATGTGTATTGTAGTTTGTCCCGATCATTAAACCATCTTTACCATACACTTACCACATTATCATTCACCCATTTTCCATATTTTCCTTATCCATATATATCCCAAATACCATCCACATATCAATTTTCCATCACTACCATCATTTTTGAGAAAAACAATATTTTGAAATTGTCAATGTAAAGTGTCTTCATTTGAGTTATGAACATAAAATGCATCGCAATAAAAAAGAAAAAAAAATAGAAAAAGAAGCAAAAAAAATAGAAAAAAATGGAAAAGAAGAAAAATAAAGCATGCGATCATAAATTTATGACATGAAGGCATTAGTTATTCAAAGTGAGTTTCACTCTTCTAAAAAATCCTACATCATTTTCTTTATTTCATTTTTCCTCATACCTTACATAAACCACATTTTCACCCTTGGTGAGGTGTTTGGGCCAACGAGAAGTCTATATGGTGAATAACTCGACATTCTCAACATAGTGGTTAACATTCCTTCACCAGATCTATTTCATTCACATATCCATCATTTTTTATAAGTGCTTGAGACGTTTAAACTTGTATACATTTACTCACATCCTCACACACTAGAGAGATACACTTACCCAATTCTCAGAGAGTTCGATTCAGAGAGATATATCCAGTGAGAATTGAAGTCAAAGTGTTGATTCTAAAGGCAATCTAGGAATTACTCTTGTGACATTTATGATTGTTTCACACTAACACACGCTGAGTTTCAGTTAGGATTACGCTTTTTGTTATTAAGTAATTTTATGTCTTACTTTGATAGTTGAACATGGTGTTCCTTGATGCATTTTTAGTTGGGTTGTATAGCTCTTCATCGTCAAATAAGAGATTGCCCTTTAAATACTTTTATTGAATTTTGTGGGTACATTCACTGCAAACCCTCACAAGACAACATTCGTCCTATAGGGCAACCTATATGTTTAAAGGCTTCTTGCACATGCTAAGCGCAATCGCCAGTGCCTGCGAAAGTGGCACACTTATGGTTACTTATCTCTGTTTTCTCCCATTTTTTGCTCGAGGACTAGCATTGTTAAGCACCAAAAAGTGTTTATTTTATACCCTAAATAGAAGCATTTTTGTCACTCATTTTAATTAAAATTGGTCATATGTTCGTATTTTATTTTATTGTTGGTCAATCGTTAGTCGCAGTATTAAATGTGCTAAATCAGCTCAATTGCGACACGAAAGCGGTCAAAAGCATGAAACGAAGAAATTAAAGTGATCATGAAAACTGAAGTCCTTTTTGAGCTTGCTCGATCAGTTCCGATTACCCGAGCCCAGTCCCGTACCGAACCTAAGCCGACACCGAGTTGTAGCCATTACCCGATCCTCGTGTGTGTTTAGTTGTAATTTTATTATTTTTTTTTAGATTTTTATTAGTGTCGTTTTTAATTTTTAGGATTTATTTTATATTTTGCTTAGATTTTAGGATTTATTTGTGTCGGCTAATTTTAATATTTCTTTTTATTTAGGTGTAAGTTTTTTTTGTTTATTTTTTATTTTATTTTATTTCTATTACGATATTTTTTTTTAGGAATTTATATCTCTAGTTTTATTAGATTTTATTTTTTTAGTTTTTTAGTTTTTAGTTTTGATAGATTTTTAATTTTTTTATTTTATTTTGAGTCTTTTTTGTTTATAGGTTAGAATTTAGTCTTAAAAGGTTTTATTATTTTGGTTTGATTTTTATTTTGAGTTAGGATTTTTTCTTGGTTTTGTTTAATTTTATTTTTTTAGATTATGTTATTTGAGTTGGGTACAAAATAAGAACACGCACACACCCTCACCACACCAAATCAAACCCCCACTCATCTTCTGTCTCTCACCCACCTCACACTCTCCCCTCATCCCCCATAACCACCATCAACAACCCAAACCAATTACCACAACCACCTACGGCAACTGAAATCAAACCTGTAGGCACCATCAAACCTATTTCGCAACTCGAACCCAACTCGAAACCTAATCGACTCAGCTGTAATAACTCGAGTTTGACAACTCCACCCGGCCAAACACTGCCATTTCTAGCAGACCCACTTGACCCAAAATTCAACTACTCTAACCCAGATTCAACCAAAATTCGAGCCCCGACTTTACCCCATGGCAGCTCGATCCTAACCCGAATACCAAACCAACCAACCAACCAAACCCAAACCCAGTTTGGAGACAGCCCCAATTGAACCATACTCCGAGCAACCCGCGACCAGCTCCATTCGACCACCTCAAACCCGATTCCAACCAAACCCGGGTCATAAAACCAAGCTGCCGACCCATAACTCATTCAAAACCAACCTTACCTGTCATTCCTTAAAAATAGGAATTTCATCATTCTTTAACCTAATCTCTCTTTTTACCAACAAAAATTCACGTGCGGAGAGAAATTAAATCTTTGACTTGGCAAAGATTCAAATCTTCCAAAAAACCATCCGTGGGTTATAAAAGAAGGGGGATTCCATTGAAAAAAAAATTATCTTTATTTTAGTTTTAAAAATGGGATATGCTATGCCTCAACACTCTATAAAGAGTGTTTGCAATTTTGACAAATATCTCAATATAGAGTGGTGTAGTAGAACTTATCTCACTTGGATGAATTTTTATGTACGAATTTGTATTGGGAGGGTTTGTATTTTTAGCAAATGTTTCTTATTATTTAATAGTGAATACAGTTCATCTAAAGGGAGAAATACTTAGATACAAATCTTTGTTGGAATTGTTTGTAACTTTTAACAGATTTAATTCAAACATTGATGAGTATGTGGGAGTTCTCCCATTTGTACATATTATAGAAATTCTTCTCCTTTCATTTAGATTAGTTTAATATTTTTTTAGGAATCATATTATATAAATTTATTTTAAATTAAAAAAAATATTTATCTCATTAGCATTTTCTTCTTAGTGAGTTTTCATCCCCTTTTTCTAAAAAAATAAAAGAAGAAAAAATACCAAAAATAATAATATGAAAGGGATTTTGCGATTATCTCCACACGTTTAGTCTTCGCACTTGAAAGTTGGACTGACACTCGTACTTACCACTTGCCTCTATATTCATTTTGTCACATTGTGAAGGTATTAACTGGGTTTTGAGCGAAATACTTTATTCTGCAACGATACACACAAAAGTTCTTTCCATCATTTGCAAAGTTTTTCAATGCATAATACGATTCCCCGCGTAAAGCATAAATACCGGCTTGATGAACTCAATTCGTCACTAATTGATTTTCACCAACATTTTATATATTCATTGACTTCAATTTTAAATTATTTGATACCCTACCGAATTATAAAATAATTCACTGATCAAGTTTACTGGTGGAATAAAAACTTATAAGTTTATCAAGGGGCTATCACAATCCAAGATATCTCCCAGACACGGATCCCTCCGGATTATGACCTTAGACATGTACTCATAATTAATTCCCAACATGAGGAGATTTAGAAACAATAAATTTGATCGCACCCATAAAATTAAAGAAATAACTATGTTCATATTTGTAAAAAGTCGCATATTTTTTTTATTAAAGTTGATTGAGCCTCGATACCAAAATATATAAGTCATTAAAATTAATTACCATTTTGAGCATGTGATGGAGATATGACACATTACAATTTTTTTCCACAAGATATAAATAAATATAATCCAATGAATATAAATCATTCACCAGAATAAGATCCATCACCATGCTAACTCCAATACTAATTCCCAACTCCAAATATAATAAAACTCGAATGAAATAAAGTCAACTATACAAAATATCTTTAACTAAAAACCATAAAGAACCGTGGAGTCGAATTACCCACCAAATCCATAAAACTATCTCATAAATAAAATGAATGGAAAAGAAACTAAACTAATTAAATAAATGAATAAACTCCAACTACAAATCCCGATAAAGTTTAAAACTATGTAGCTACCCAATAACCTAAACTCAAATGTTAGTCAACATCGATGGGTCAGGGCCCACCGTAAGAATACCAACAACTTTGCCCAAATAGGATCTGTGAATCTAGTCACAAGCATTATAAGAGATAAATATTATAATAAAAAAAGTTTAATTAACGGATCACTAATAATAACCGTGCAAGTAATATAAAACTATAAAAACTACCGACATATAACAAACCATCTCACTACTTAACTCTAATTATGTTTATTTAAAAGTTAATTAAATCTCATTACATTACCTTACTCAATTCAATCATCTTTCTTAATATTAATCATATTATCGATACAACACCATTATAGGCGAGCCCATCGGCCTAATTTAATTAGCCTGTATATACAGTGATGTTTACCACACATGATACATCACTATAGTCAGTTAGCCTAGGTTCTGCAATCATCGTAATGGCCGACTCACACTAGACCCCGCACATACTTGTGATGCCAACACAAACCGTAAAAGTAGCCAAGATAGTATGGGTACCGTAATCACATACAATGACGCACATCAATTCGTCTCTAATAACTGTTTATTATCTTAAGTATTAATTATCTTTTCTTTATCATGTTTTCATTATTTACAACTAACCCACACCTATAATCCATGCATCACAACTACAATCCATTCATAGTCACATACCTAGAGATCATCAAACCATAAGTATCACCTAATATCCGACCTAGGAAGAATACCTAAAATAAAATTATTACCTTATCGCACGCCTGGGATAAAACAACATAATTGCATACTACCTAGTTCCAAACCAGGGAATTACCCCAACGTACAAGTGAACACTCCCTAGTCCCATACCTAGAAAGAGTCAACACCAATTAATATACTTACTCGCTAGTCCCATGCCTAGAAAATAACATACTAATTTAAGGGTGAGGATATAACTACCTATTTAAATCCCAATGTCCCAACGGTGTCAATTTGATAACACCAACAATTTCTACATTAATTACATTCTTAATCCAACATTACAATTCTTTAATTTTTCATTACACAAATCCGATTCCATCTGCATTAAATCAACTATATTATGTGATAGTCGGCTTCTACAAAAGTATCCCAACAAGTTGTCCAAATTCAATATTTCAATACGAGTGATAATTAATCAAATTAAGGAATAAAATGGTTCAAACACGCGTATTAATAATTTTCAACAATAAATTGGTATATTCTAAGTCATGTTAATCGTCTACGTGATTTTATAAATCAACATGCATTATTGATTTATATATTTTAATTAACCTGCAATTCGTCCCAACAATCCAATATAACGAAGTACAACTACCTAAGCATCTAATATTTTGAGTATTAAAACCAATCTTTGAAGTTAAGAAAAAATAAATTTATAATTAAGTTGTCAATTTTCCTTATTAAGTTGATAATTTTACTAAGAAAGCATGCATATTTAATATATATGTTTTTTTTAATTAGCAGTTTATTGATGATTAGAGAGAATAGTCCTCTCGAGTGGCTCACAAAAGGGAGAGATTAAATAAACTTAAAACATCAATATTCCTAATGAAAAGAAAATTTGAAGAATCTAACAAAAGATCAACCTTAATATCTCTCAGAAGATCTTCAACTCTAAGGAAATAATAATAACTTGTTTTGAGAAATCCCATGTTTTGAAATAAGAAAATCTACCTCATTGACTTCTCTAAGGGCAGCAACATAGGTGGCTTTGGAGATTTTGGATGGATTCTTGAATTTCTATAATACAAGACCTAATTCTCCAAGGAATAATTTTGGAAGACAGATAAAATTTCAAATATGATTTTAGAGTCTATTTCAAGGACAACATTATTAAAATGCTTCTATGTGCAGATTCTAAATCCTTCCCTGATAACTTGGACTTGAGCTTCCATATTGAATCCATTATCTATAAATTTTGAGTAAGCCCAAATCAATCTCTCTTGGTCATTCTTCAGAACTGCCCCTATTAATAACTGATGATATCTACTCGCAGCTTTAATTTATATCTATTAGGTTTCTCCCAGTGAATAACATTTCTGATCAAAAGAATAAGTTTGGACCATACTAATACTGAATATGCTAAAAGCTTCCTAACTTATCTCCTTAGCTCCTCCTTTGAAGCAATTGAGTTGGGATAATTCTAAAATTCTTGAAATTACTTTCTCCACAATGATTTTAGAATTCATTGGCTTTGCCTCAAATAGAGCCTTAATTCTGGTTAGCCAATTTTCCCAAATGATACTTATTGGAATGACCTTAAAAAACCACTTTGATACCTTTGATATACCTGATTGAAACCACCGTGGAATTATTAAACCATGGATTGATGTTGGCCTTTGGTAGATTTCCATGTGATTGAAAGTTTCTATAGATGAATAGAAACACTCACATCTAGAATCCATCCTAAGTCTAACCGATTAAATGAGATTATCGACCGGGACACACTTTGAGAGTACTTTCTGCACAAACGTTGACATGTTGTAAATGATTTTTAGGTTCCAAATAGACTGATAAACCAAAGACAAAAGTTTATAGGGTCTGAATTTATCATATGCTGAAGCAAAACTAAAACTGCCACTGTTTGAAGGTTGTCACACTAGTTCATTATTACTCATGACTGTATTAGATTCCCCTATATTTTTTACTGATTGTATCCCATTAAAAGCAATTGAACCATTATCATAGTCCATATTCGTATACTTTAAATTCATGAATTTTTCCCAAAGACTTCTGCCTTCCTTAAATTTTGAAGCCAACTTGATAATTGAAGTTTTCATAACTGAGTTCAAATTTCTTATTCCTAAACCTCCTTTTTGTTTAGGGAAACAAATGGAATCCCACCTAATACAATGGAATTCCTTCCCATATTCCTTGTTAACACCCTAGAACAAGGAGTCGATCGACATGTTTATTGACTGAATAACCAATTTAGGAGGGCTTAAGGCAAAAGGGGGGTAAAGAGGCATGGATAAGATAACTGACTAGATTAAAGTTAGTCTATTTCCCATATAAAGGAACTTTTATTTCCAACTAATGATTTTAGCATCTATGGATTGGACAATAGGCTCAAAATAAATAGCTTTCCTCCTACCTTTAAATAATGGGCAACCTACATATTTTGAAGGATCACTAACATATTAGAAGCCAGTAACCTCTATAATTCTAGTTTTAGATGAAACAAGAGCTTTAAAACTCAAAGAGAAACAACTTTTCTCCTTATTAATAAGTTAGCCTGACTCTATTTCATAGTTCTCTAAAAAATTCATCAATTGTTTTAGACTTCTCTTTAAAACTCCAGTGAAGATCCTAATATCATTTGCATAACTTAAATGACTTATCATAGGGCAACCTCTAGGATGGTAAAAGGGGTAATTGCAAATTTAGACATCTGCTCATTGAGTCCTTAACCTAAAGACATATCCATGATGATGAAAATGCTTGGAGAGATAGGGTCTCCTTGCCTTATACCCCTTAAAGGTTTAAAAAAACCCATAGCCTTCCCATTAATAATGACAGTAAACCAAACCGAAGATATAAATCTTCATATAATATCAATAAAAGTCTTAAAGATTTTATTAGGAAATTCCAAGAAGTTCTATTATATGCCTTGGCCATATCCAACTTAATAATGACATTATCTCTTGCAGCCTTTCTATCAATTAAGTGAATCAGTTCCTAAGCTAATAGAATATTTTTAAGAATATTTCTTCCTTGAACAAATCTTAATTGGTTATTTGAGATAATTGAAGGGAGCATAGGACTTAGTCTAATGTTAAGGATCTTAGAAATCACCTTAAAACTAATTTTACGCAGATTAGTTGGTCTAAAATCCTTACAAAAGAAAGGTCTATTAACCTTGGGAATAAGGCAAATATGAGTGAAACTTTAAGACTTTGGGATATCTGCTTCTAAGAAGAAGGCTTGAATTTCATTAGTGAGGTCATTTTTTATAATCTCCTAGCAAAACACATAGAAAAAGCCATTAAATCCATCTGATCGTGCTGTGCTATGTTAGTTCAGGTCTTTGATTGCCTTCAATATCTCCTCTTCTTCTGGAATAGCTACCAATATGTTACTCTTCTCTTCATTCAAATATTCTATTCATTTCTTAAATTATGGATCACATTCAACATATCTTTGTCTTGATGAGTTCATGTATAGAATAAATTTCAAAAATAAGAAATAAAAGTGTTAGCAATGGCTTCTCTTTCCTCATGACTTCTTCCATATTCATCTTTGATTTTATGAATGCCAGGATTCCTCTAATTAGGCTGAATTTGAGAATGGTAGACCTTAGTATTTCTATTTCCATCTTTTAACCATTCACTCCTTGATTTTTTATGCCAAAAAATTTCCTCCTCTGCCAAGGCAGAGTTAAGGGTTGCTCTTGCTTTTGAGCATTTATCCCTTTGATCTCCACTAGAATCGAACTCCAATTCTAATTCTTCTTAAAGCAGGTTGTCTTCCAATGTTTGGATCTCCTATAAAATATCTTTAAAAACCTCCTCACTCCACTTTTTCAAACTTGACTTTAATCTCTTAAATTTGAAAGCAAAAGGATCTATAAGTCTTCCTGAAGCTGCCTCTTGTCAAGACTCATCTACTATCTTTTTAAAACCTTCATATTGCTCCACATGTTTTGAAATTTAAAGAATTTGATCATATAGTCTTGATTACTAGGCATAGGTAGAGGTAATGGACTATGATCTAAACAATTCCTATTTAAGTGCTTTACGGTTGAATTGGGGAAAGAGTTAATCCAATGAGAATTTATCAATCCTCTATCCAACCTCTCCACAATCAATGGTCCATTAACCTCTTTAGACAAAGTGAATCTAGAACCTTCAAACCCCATATATTATAAAGAACAGCTCGCTATATAATCATTAAACGACTGCTCCTCCCAAATTTATATTCCTTTTACCTTCTCTCTCCTCAATGCTGGACACTGTTTAAATCTCCCACTACAATCAAAGGATTTTCAAGACAAATTTCAGAGCTTTGAATTAAGGCATCCCATAAAACTATTCTCTCCTTCATTATAAATCTAGCATAGACCAAGTTTACTCCTATCTCCTTCTGTATTTGGTGGTAACCAATCTTATGCAACATGTTATGTTCTCCATCTTCAACTACTTCACTAGTTATACCATGCCTACAAAACACCATATTTTATTCACTCTATTGAAAGTGCAACCCTCAAAATTTAAGATTCTTCTTAGGTATTCAGTTTTAGAACAATTTATCATTGGTTCTAGGATTACTAAAAGTGAAAGACAGTGAAACTTACAAGGTTTTTTTAACCTTGTTTTTGTAGACTTATTACCCACACCTCTGGCATTTCAAATAAGGACTAAATCTTTGAGACATTACAACACAAAATTGTTTAAAACCTTTACTTGCTGATCTAGTCAAGCTTCTTTTTGTAATTGAAATTGTTTTTTAAGACTTCTATATTGACTTCGAAGCTTTGACCTGCTGCTGTCTGGAATTCACTCTCTTTTTCCGACTATTCTTCTTATTTATTCAAGGGACTTATGGTAAGAAACTATTTTCTCTAATAGCATCTCTGAAAACTGTATGAGGTCCTCCCAGAGTGAGTTTTGTTGATAATCAACAAACTCATTATTTGAACAATAACCCCTTCTAACTACTTTACTCTTTTCTTCTATTTTCTCCATTTTTGAATGAAAGCTATAATATTTCTCCACATCTTCTTGATTTTTTTTTGGAATTGAGAAGCTCTTCTATGTCTAAATATTCTTCCAAGTCTTCCTTCCATTCTCCTTCTTCTAATTGATATCTTTTACGCTATTGAGTTTTTTTTATCTTAATCTATAATCTCTACAATTACTTGAGGCTTGGTTTGGGCTGCTTCTTTTCTTTGGATTGCATTTAAGTCTTTTTGGTGCTTCACTATATGATGTTCTTTGTCTTGAGATTTTTGCATTCCTTTGCCAAAGGATGCTTCTTTGATAACTTCATTCTACTTCTTCCCTTTATTCTTCTAATGCTCTTGCTCAATTTTAAATATTTTTGTTGATTCTTGGTGAATTCTTGGTTTTTTGATTAGGACTTCAATCTATTCTACTAATCCTTTACCTTTATTACCCATTAGACAGTTTTGAATAAGCAATGGCTTTATTGATGGCCTGAATAATAAGCATCACACGAAGAAGCAAATATATTATCAACAATATAATACATAAAGCACACGCAATGAATATCTAAAGGAACAATGTGTTCTCCCCCTGTCAAACAACTATTTTTGATATTTCCAAAAAATTTCAAGTATAAGTATAAAAAGTACATATAGGTAAAAAACACATAGCACCATGGAATAACACTAAAATATCTGAATCGTGAAAACGGAATGTAATGGAGTGAGCATTTTCTATAGACAAATCAATATAAACATTCATAGCATAGGTGCACGAAGTCATGATATACTTCAAAAGAAAGAACTCAATTTCAACCTTCGAGGTAAAATGTTGAACTTAAATGATATTAAATCGACTTATGCAATAATCCATAAATTTTAATGATTCTCAACTCAATAAGGCCAGACTATTTATTTCTTTTCAAGAGAGTGCGTTGTACAAGCATATCGATCTTCTACTTTATAACTCCCTCATAATTCCACATATATATAAGAATTCACTCTCAAATATTTTGAAGAAATTATAATGCTCATATGTAGTGAAGCTTACATCAATATAAAATAAATGGCATTGGCACTTTTATTTTTGTGTGTCATTAATCTTTTTAGGCTCTTTTTGGAAATGGTGGATTTTAACATAAAGATAATTTTTTTCTTTTGTAGACCCTTTCCATTGCTTAACATATATAAATAATATCCGGGAAATGAAATCCGAGCAACGGTTCTTACAAGCACAATTTATCTCATTTTAAATTTGGTTCGTTATTAAGTATGATTAAGGTGAGAACACTGTATTCGACACGTGATAAGTAAGTACAATTGTTTAAAAAGTCCATGAAAATGTGCAATAATGGTGATAAAGATTCTAACATGTAGAAAGTAATCATCAATGATCAATGAAATGTTATCCACACAATATTACGTACAGTAACGAAACAATGCCATGTCTCAAAGCAAATACAAAAAAGTCACGTGAATGGATGGAATGTAGGTATGATTCGAATATCTTAAATGTTCAACCATATATGGTGAAACACAAAAATAAAAAAACCTTTGTCTTTTCAAAAATTTAGTCAAAACTAAAATCTTTTTTTAATTTTTCAAACTTTTTCTTAAAAACCAAAAATCTTTTTGGATTTTTTTAAAATTTTTCATTAAAACAAAAATCGTTTTTGAAATTTTCAAAATATATAAAAAAGAAATACATATGAATACAATAGAAATACAATATAGAAATAGGGATATAAGATATGAACATATTAATAACCCTATTCTAGAAATAAGTCTCAACTTCAATTATTAGGCCCGAAGGAGTTTTCCAAAGGAGAAGACAATCTATGAAATTCCTGCATAAAGCATCGACTAAATGCTCTACTTTCTCTCGAAAACTCTCAATATCTCTACGGTGATGTGTGGGAGTGCAAGAGGGAACAAGGAACTCGTGTGGGAGCATACCGGGGAACACGCGTGTGAGAAACTCTCCCTAGCTTAAAACAAAACTCTATAAGTCGACCTTTTGTTTTTCAATGGGAACAGACATAAACGGATTGGGTCTACCATGATCGAAATTCCTAAAACGATCTCTCCTGGGTTGGTTAGGTCTTTTGGGGGGGGGGGGGGGGGGTTAGGTCTAGACCCATAAGGATCCATCAAAAAATCGTGAACCGGCTCGCATGCGACTGTGGAGGTGGATTCACCGTCGTAACCTATTCCTTGCCTCTCAACATTAACTAATATGGGACTGAGGAGCATCTTTCCAACCTTTTTAAAGGTGTCCTCTAAAGTGACCTTGACCTCCTGAGCACGTTTGAGATCAATCTCGAGTTGGGACACATGGGCTACAAGTTTCTCACGAGCTCCAATAAAGCTTGAAGATCTCTCGTAAGACTAGCCACTGTGTTGGTCAAATTGGTATTCTCCCTATCGATAACAATCAACTGCGCACACAAAAAACTTTCATCTTCACGAGTTGACTCATCGACGCCTCTCTCAAAACATTTACCTCCTTTTTTAAATCATAGACCATTGGAGATAAATCTTTATTAAGATTTTTCGTTTTTAACTATTGGTGTAAAGATCACGAAAGGTTTTTTTTAGTCCACCTTCTCCCTTACATAGATTTTATTCCTCACTCTTACTCTCTTCAGAATGATTCGAAACATCATCGAAGCTCTCACATTTAGAAATATCGTAATTGGCATGGGACAAACTAGAAGTACTCATGGGACTTGCCATGAACGCATAATAGTCTGGTTAATGCGGTTATTCATCCTCGTAATTCACCGACTCGACGTAACTATCACTAAGAGTGTCTTTATGCACAACTTTCCCCCTACCCTGTCTCTTTATCCTAGTGGCACACTCGTGTGCTTTATGTCCCTTGCCCTCACATTCATACTATCTCACCTCATCTTTCTCACAAACATTATTGCCCGCATTCTCATTTTTATTTTTCCAAAAAAATCTTTTTCTTAGAAGAATTTTCTTTGTTAAATTTGGGATTTTTTTTTATTTTTTTTACAAAAAGGGCTAAATCATCAATGTTAGAATCAAATTCAAACTCAAAATCACAAACTTTTTCTTTCTTCTTTTTAGAGTGGGCCTTTAAAGAAATCTCTATTTCATTTTTCTTGACAGTATGGAGAGACATAATGATTTCATAAGTTTAAAGGTCTCCTACGAGTTCTTCTAACCCAAGAGTATCTAATACTCCCAATGAATTCAGTAAAGTGACTTTAGGGAAAAATTGAGCTATAAGGAATCTCAAAATCTTTATAACTACGCGCTTATCAAAAAATCTCTCCCCCAAATTAACATTAGAGTTAATGGTATCACATAATCATGCATTAAATTCGTTGAAAGATTCAGACTCTTGCATGATAATAGTCTCAAATAGTGTGGTGAGGCTTTGTAGCTTATAAGCTTTCACAACATTGGTAACCCTCGTGAGTGAGCTGGAGGATATCACTTTCTTCTGTAGACGTGGTGCACGTCATAGTACGACACAACTCGTCACGGATAATGGCTCTAGAAATGGCACTTAAACCGCGTGAGTAAAATGGACTCCACATTTTAGTTCCTCATAAGTCCAAGCCGTGTAAGGTTTAGGACCGATGGCATTGCTGTTGGTCATAGTGTGTTGTGTCCGCTCACTTTCACATACAAGATAGACACACTCGTCAATCGCTTTCAAAGCTGACCTCATTCAAGCTTTTTAATGCGCACAATTAGATCCATCCAAAATCGGTAGCTTATTATATAAATTATCCATAGAATCCAAATTTTTAAAGGACCACATAAAAACATAGTGCAACAGGCTTTGCTACATATTTGAAATAATAAGATGGGATTTTCCATGGATTTATTCATATCTTAGGCTAGGCCACAAATTCAAATTTTATCTTGTTTAGTAATTAGGTGTCCATGGAATAAAGTCAAAATTAAATACTAATAAATCACACAATCAAACCAAACATGCGAAGAAGTAAGGAAATTTTTTTCTGGAAAAACCTAGTATTTAATACTATAAAGAGTTTGACTGACATAATCGACTTACAGAGTACTTGGTACAACTAAATTTAACGTGTAGAGTCTTAAAATATTCTACAGAATATGGCACAATCTATAACCATCCACCGAAATCGATCTTCCCTCCATATCCCACAATCAACCTTAGGATGCAACGATCTTATCTTCTTAGAAATAGAGCCTCGACTCCACAAATCAGCAGTAGAGTAGATACCTACAAGGGTTTATGCAAGTCTATGGAAACTTAGGTTTGAATAAAATTAACAAATCATATGGATGGATGTATCACTTGGAAAAGAAAAAGTGTTTTGTAAAATAAAAAAAAATGAAAACTTTTTGTTTAGATATTGGGAATTCATTTTCACCAGAAGTCTTGAGAAAAACTCATCAAAATCATGAATTTCGAGGTGACAAAGTAGTTCGAACGAGATTACCTTTTTGGTTATCATGAGAATCCAATTCGTTCAAAAGAGTCAACTTTCTCGTTCGATCATCCTTCTAACGAGCTTCTAACGAGATGTGTAATATTTAGAAGAGGAATCTCGTTCGAAGGTCATTTGATGGCATTGAAATGAAAATTCTATTTCGTTCTAATGAGATCTCATCTCATTCGAATGAGATTAAAAAATATAATTTTTATTTTTTGAAATTCGTCTTAGCAAAATGCCTCGATTTAAAAAATAGAAATACCACAATATAATTTATATGAGAAATCAAAACCACAAGTCATATACCTACATTAAAGTGTCGGTGACAAATCCAACGACATTAAATACGAAAATTGTGCCCGGTCATTAACATATCTTCGAATGATCGTGGAGGCAATGCAGTAGTAGTGTTCAGTTTGAAACTTCGATTTGTAACATGATATGCCAAAATAGAAAAAAAATAAGCTATGAGCATTTCTTGTATTTCTCTTATTGCTCTTATACATTGCTCTTATACATTTCTTGTCTTCATCCATGCATTTGTTCACTTATTTGTATTTCCTCTTAATTATTTTCATTGGCTAAACTTTTTACCCACCACTCGTGATTTGTGTTTGTACAAAAATATTTTTCACAAGTGAATGTGGTTGGATTTCATTAACCTCTAAATTAAATCGGTCTTATGGACCTATGGTAGAGTTTTGCCTAATTTCCACATACTAGTTATTTGGTATTAAGATAGGCATGCTAGCAGTTTAGTCTTACGATATTGCGGTCATCTTTTGCTGACCTAATCAGCTTTACTACCTACTAGTTTTGGACAAACTTGAGTCGTCCATACTTAGGTTCTACCATTGCTCGTGCCACCTTACTTGTTTTACAAATGGATCTTGTCGTCCTGACCATGAGTCAACATTGGTTAATAGAGTCGACCAAATGTTCTGAGATCTATACCTGCCTTCGTTAGTTATTGTTGGATCTTGTTGTCTATGTGACCGCATTAGATTTTTTAGATTTGGCTAAACTTCTTGATTGTGGCTTGTCCAAAGATGAGGCCATACATAAAATTTGTCTTTGATTGTGCAATTTGATATGAACCACTGAGATGTCTTCGGCCTGGGCTTATTTCACATCTCTCACGCTAAGGAAACACTCATTAAATGAAGAAGAAAAAATAAAAATGACAACATGTCCTTTTTGAATTTTTGTTTATCATTCATCACCGAGTTGAATTACAAATAAATGAAAGGACTTTACATATTTGATCTTAGTTTGACCCATGTTGTTACTACTATTTATATTTCCTCGAATAGTTGGAATTCCACGGATTCTAAAACTGTTCGTATCCAAAGGTTTGATTCAATAATTCCCCGGTCGCATAACATCAATTATTCTGTATGGGCCGTTATGTTTTTGGTAACCTTTTTGAGCATGTAATCTTCTTCCTTTAGGTTCTTGGTTTTACTCTTTTGCTATAAAATTGAGAAGTTTGTTGTTGGTATGTTGTTACCTAAAGTGTTGTGTGATCCTTGACCTCTTCTACTAAGTCTAAATTCAGTCTTATCACTAGTTCACTCCTGGGTGAGTTGAAATTGAGTACCCAGAGGCTGGGTAGGTCAATTTTCTTGGGTATTACAACTTTGGTTTTAAATGATAATATAAATGGGGTCTTGCCTGTTGCTGTTCTTGACATCATCTTGTATGCCCAATAAAATTTTGTATCTCGTTGATCCAGTTCCCCTTAGCATCATCCAACCATTTATTCATTCCGTTAAGAAATGTTTTATTTGTCACATTGGTCTGTCTTTTACACTATGGATGACCCAGAGCCGAATACTTCTTCTGGATCTTGAAACGTCTACAGTAGTCTTTGAACTCTTGGTTATCAAACTGGGTACAATGATCAGTAATGCCTGCCTATCTCATCCCTTAATGATATTCTTCCAAATGAAATGGAAGACTTTTTTGTATGGCATCTCCACCAGGGGCTCGGCTCCCACCGACTTGGTAAAATAATCCACTACTGTGACCATGTTAAATCTACCCCTCCTCTTTGAAAAAGGATAGGCCAGGTCAATTCCTCACATGGAAAAGGGCCAAGGGGATGTGATCAGTGTCAATGAGGCTACTAGACTCTTATGGATTACGACATACTTTTGGAACTTGTCACATCTTCTCGTATAGTCTGCACAATCTGCTTTCATAGTGGGCCGAGAGTAGCATTGAGTGGCCACTCACTTCACCAGTGATTTGGCTGCTGAATGGGCCTAACATATATCTTCCCACACCTCCTTTACTTCTCAATTTAGTTCAGTTCATGTACTTTATAATCCCTGCATTACTTTTTTTTAATTTACTTTCAAAGTTGTTTTCTTTTCATAGTATGTTTGTAATTTAATTATTTTTTTCCATTCCTATAATTTTATTAGTAGAACTCACAGTTACATAAGAATTAATTAAAAGAAATCTTATTTGAGGCATCAAACTTTACGCAATTACTTGATTTTTTGTTTGGTTGTAAAAATATATGTTTCGAAAAGTTCGACCCTTGTTTGGAATGCCTGTACACATCAATAGTATTATACACTTATTTAGGATAATTTATCCTCTTCTTGGACTCAAAAGTCCAATTATAGTGAGGAGGAGCCTCACACGTGGACGTCGGCCAAATTTCACATCATACTCTCAATCTAACTCTTCTCACTCTATTAATTTACATATGAATTTATTATCTATTTAGTTTTTTACCGTAGTTTATACGACTTGACATCATCCTTATGAAATATATTTTAGCATTAAAAATTCATATTTCTATAAATGGTCTTATAAAAATGCCTTTTTAATTAATTTTGAATTCTTCCTAAATACATACCAATTGCAAATTCAAATGGAAATCCATAGAGAATTCAATGTTTCTTTATAAGCACACATACTACTGAATGAAACCATAATTAAATTGTTATAAAAACTCCTCAAAATTGAAACAATAATTCCTACTTTCATAAATTCCTGAAAATTAAATCAAAAATTTTAAATTCTGTCCATTACGAAATCTTCTTTGGAGTATATTAATTTATTATTTGCTCAAAAAATATATAATACAAATACAAATTCTCTCTTTATAAGAGAATTTAACATGTGACATGTTTTTTTCAAAATGGGAGGATCTTATCATCTTCACCATTTATAAAAAAATAGGAATGTAAATTGGGTAGGGGAGAATCGAGCCCACAACCTCACTGTTTGGAGGGATGGGCCATAGAACTAGGGAAAAACTTGGTGGTTAACACATTAATTGTTATTGATTGTTTATCAAACTCAATAAAAATATTATATAATGTAATAAGTTATCCTATGACTAAAAGACCAAAATTTAAATAATAAAATAATGCATATATAAATGTTCTCTTTCAAGTATAACTTGACCAGTGACATCATTTAATATATCTAAAATCAATAATGTTATTGCGAATATTATACACGTGGTTATCTTTACATATCTGGTAAGGTTTTCAATAACCAAAGACTAATTAATGAATTGTGTCTCTTTATATTATTTATAACAATATCATATTGTCTATATTTTAGTCTTATTTCCCACCATTTTTTTATATATAAACAACGGATACCATAATAAGCCCCAAGTTCAAAAATCATTGTCCAATCTTCATGAGCATGGTAGATCTCTCGTGCATCATGGATGAGGTATCTTTTTCATTGGTAAGACTTCAATTGAGTTACCATGCACCTTATTATCCTACACAAGAAAATGTTAAAGGTTTTTGATTGCTAAGGGCTCATTTGGTTCGAGGTTTGGAGAGGGAATTTAATTATTGGAATTTGGAATTCCCCTCTTCTAGAATTATAATGTTTGGTTGGAAATTTGAGGGAAACTTAGAATTTTTGGAATTTAAAATTCCTGGAAAATTGGAATTCTACTTTCCACTCTAAAATGAGAGGAATCATCTATTCCAAGACATTCTTGCTTACTTTTATGATGAGACAAGAATATTATCTCCCATAAACCCTCCCTCTCTCTCTCTCTCTCTCTCACACACACACACACACACACACACACACACACACACACAAGTGTATACACAGACACATACACGCAGACTCTCTCTCTCTCTATATATATATATATATATATATATATATCACACACACACACACAAACACACAGACACAGACATAAACATACAGACACACACACACACACACACACACTCTCCCACACACACGCATACACTTACACTTACACACACACACAAACTTACACACCAAATAACTAGTGCACACACTCAAATGAAATAAAAGGGTATTTTAGTTAAATGATATTTATTCCTAATCTGGGGAAGTAATTTTAGATGCCGGGAAAAAATAATTATTATTTAAATCAAACAATGGAAAGTAATTCAAGATTCCAGGAACTTAGAATTCCTAGAATCAAGGATGCCCATTCCCTTTCCAAACCTCGAACCAAACGAGCCCTAAGAATATACCTCGAAAGTATCCAATATATTCAAAAGCTCGGGTAAGGTTCTAACCCATGTCATTAGATCTTAGCTAGGTTAACAAGGACCTGAAGCTCCTAAGATCTATCAAAAATATTTAAATGCTATAAGACTCAAGTTATAGGTTCCATTAAAATGGACGTATTATAAATAATGTCCTCATTATCTAATGAGGTACGATGTTTTACCCTGCCCCTCAATTATAATATGTATATGATAGAATTGTTAAATGGGACAAAAGATTTTACTAATTATATGGGGACTTAACGATCCCCCATGTTTCTTAAGATACTCTTATTGGGGTTCTATGCACAATTTTTCTTTCTATCTTGATAGGAACAACCAGACACTAGTTTTCCAATATAAAAAAAGACACCATTAAGAGGTTGTTAGAGCTATCCAGGTCTTTTATTCACCATTTCGGTATACCTCTTAAAATGAGGAAAAATTATGCTTTAGTGATCCATTCTAGGCAAAAAAAATTAAAGAATGTATGCTAGAAAATTTAAGTTAAACTATTTACAAGTTGATGGCCTCACTGACACCATCCATATCGATGATTTTTTGTCATGTCAACATTTAAAAGCTTCGTGAGGTATTTCAATAAGAGACCACTAATACCCACGACTAGACTCCCAAAAAATTCTCATGAGTACATGAATGTTGAGGATGCTATACTTATGAAAAGATGAAACTTTGATATTTACTTCTTACTATAGTAAGGGAATAGAAAAAACGTGTTTAAAAGGTTGGGGAACACCCCGAAGTAACTAGTTGTAGTTTAGAATGGGAATAAAAAAGGTCCCCAAAGATTGATTACTTCACACCACTCACATAAATTCCTATGTAAGGACATGGTTATACACTCCTTTTTTTTTTTGGACTTTTTAAAGAACAAATGTCAAAGTATACTTTTTTGAGTTATTTGAGTTGTGATTTTCATATCATTCAAGATAAAGACAAAGCATTGCGACAACTAGCTACCAAACCGGACATATTCAGACATTTAGTGTATTAGAGTGTTGGTAAGCATTTAATGTTTTTTTTTTCATTTCCTTATGTTACATATATGTAGGAAATTGTCATGGCAAAATCTTTTTAAAATGTGACGATTTTTTTTATTTTTAATGCATTTTTTCAAGGTCAAATATTTATTTTTCTCATTCGAACGAGAGACCGATTGTGCGAAAAGTGCTTCACATGAGAACCCTATGTTATAAACATAGGTCATCATATTATATCATTATCACCTGAGAATCCATCATAGGAAGAGACCTTATATACAATGAGGACTCCTTAGTTCCAAGGAGGGTTTATTTCTTTGAAAACACGTTATAGTTGGAGTCTTATGCTGCAAAGTATAAATAAAAAGATACATGTGTATTTCGAGGTATATAGTCTAGTTTTTACAAAACCTTTGAGAGAGTTTTTTTTGTGAGAGTGAGATCATATAAGTTTCATTCTTACAGCATAAAGTTTTGATTTACAATCCCCTCCATTACTCTTTATCAATGAAAGAATTCATCACAAACAATAATGTGCGTGGATATCAAGGAGCATACGTGTGGGAAGGTCATTCTTAACCAAAGAGATTTATAGATACTAAGGTTTCATAGTTGTGCAAGCTAATTCTAATCTGGACTAGTTGATTTCTAGTACAGGTAAATGCATCAAAAATAAAAAAATCAAAGGAATGAATTCATGGTGGTTATCATTGTCATTTATGTAAGACACACATGTCTCTCTCTCTATGTCCTGTAAATAATTGCTAATAGTATTAGTGAATTTTTTGGGCTGGGGATATAGCGTTATTTCCCATCAAGGTTTCCATACTAAATATTTGTGCATTTTATGAGATTACTTTAACTTCCACATTTTTTGGATCACCCGTATCATAACTAACCTAACTAATAGTGCTAAAAAAAAACTAAAACTTGGTTTAACAATATGAGGTACTAATTATTTAATTTGACTAGTTCCCTAGGGCACATACTTTTTCAAAGGAAAGAAATCCTTAATGTTGTGGAGTTCCAAAACATCCTCCCTACATAAATCGAAGTACTATTGATTCCGTAAAGATCATATTCATAACTCCCGTGAATATTATTGACTCGGATAAGGCCTATGGGAATTCATCAAGGACTGCCCTAACTGCGTCACAATTGATTATGACTCCACAGAATCCTCTCATTGTATAGAAAAACTTTCCAGAAGCAAAGGACTCTCTCTTTTCTTGGAATCTCATTGATAATGAGCATTTGGAGTGTGTGGATGAGCTCAGGCTAAAATGTAGATGGAGGAGGCTACTGCCGATGAGGTAAAAGAGACCGAGACTGTGGCTGATGATGGAGAAGATGAAGATGAGGACGCAACCTCATATTCCATTTTATAATTCATAGTTGGAACTTTTGTGATTTATACATTGAATTTCTTTCTGCTCCACCTTTGTTCTATCTTGTAATATTCATTATGCTCATTGCAGCACTGAACATTTTCCTTGTAATTATATAGGTCTGCGGCCATTTTATTCTTCTGTTTACCATGTTTTCTTTAATCTTTATATCTGCATGTTTTATCATTATCAGCCTATGTCCTTTGGTAAGTGCCACATTTTCCACCATCTGTAAACTCTTGAATTAGATGCAACCATATTCGTTAGGCTGGGGCCAGTTTTGTTTGTGCTCCTTTCTATACTATGTTGAATGTTGAATGTGCATTTCTTTGTAATAGAACTTAGACATATGGATTCCACTCTACTGATAGGTTGCAGCAGTGTGGTACTTTGTTGAAAATTGGTTGCGACCTAAAAAGGATGCGACGAGAAGCTTCAAATTTGTAACAATCCGCGTAATTTTGGGCTATTTTAATTAATTTTTGAAAAATGGAGGAAAATAAAGTTTTAGATAAAATTATTTTTATTTCCCAAATATGTTGGTTATTATTTTTAAAGGCGAGAATTTCAAACGGTTTCGAAATCGGAGTTAAAACGGATTTTAAAATGATTTTTAAATATTTTTTAACTCTTGGAATTCTAAGTCGGCGAACATTAAGTAATTTTCAAGAGTTGTTTTGACTTCCAACTCTTCATTTCTTTGCCTTATTTAAAGGAGTCTTTTGGATTCCAACTCTTCATTTCTTTGCATTATAAAAGGAAGTCGTGGGCAACCCTTTTAACATACTTTTGGCACAAATTTTGGCAGCAAATATATTTTATATTCCTCTTCTTTTTAATTATACTTTGGCCCTTGAGATTTGTGAGTTCCAACCTTAGATTAGAGGTGTTCTTGGGGCTATTTTTGTTGGAGGTTCATGGAGGAGATTCTGTAGATCTTTTGTGTTGATCTTGAGGATGTGATCGTTGGTTTCTCATCATGGTTTGAGGTATGGGGTTTTACACAATATGCTCCTTAAATCTCGCGAGTGTCATTCTCTTTGAATTCTTGTTAATTGAACTCATATTTGAATTGATAAATTCATTGAAATTTGGAAAATAATTATTGGAATTATTTTGATTCATGTGGTATCATTATATTGTATTGAGCACATTGTCATGAGATTTTAATATGGCACGGATGTTGGGCACCCGCCAAAATTCCTGTTTCCCGGGGCTATGTCTTGATACAGCATATGTGGATGGGGTGAGGCCTAGTGACCCATTGATATGTTGTTGAGAAATTATATTGATAAATGCTTTGAGATTTGCATTTGATTTGAATATTCGTACTCGTGTTGTTACGCTTTATTCATTGCTAATCCGTATTTGTTGAGCATATATCCTGTCGTATTGTGTACTTCCCCATATTTTCCTTTAGTGGCAGGTTAGCGCGGATTTTGGGGCGCTATGGAGATTGATTTTAGCGAGGATTGTTTGGGAAAGATTTGTATTATTTTGATGTATAGAGCTTTGGAGATTTGTATTTTATTTTTGAGTTAGATGTTATATTTAATTCGAGAGATTTGTTGTATTTATTTGAAGAGATTGAGATTAGTGGATTTATATTGTTGTGGGTTTATTTAGATGCTCTATACCTTGTCACTTGTGGATTTTGATTTATTTTATCGCATTAGCGCTCCGTTCTCTCTCCCCGGGCGGGCGGGGTGTTACAAATGGTATCAGAGCTTAGGTATACGGCAACCCTTGGGGCTTGAGTTTTGGGTTCATTGCGTGGTTAGCAATTTTTGGAGATAGAAAATTTTAGGTGATATTCGTGATAAGTTTCAAGATTAGATGTGAGGAATTTATTTTTGGAGACGAGATTATTTTGGAGATTGTTGGCCTGATTTTGAGAGTTAGGCATTCGGTGAATTTCGAGGGCGAAATTCCATTGTTAGTGGGGAAGTGTAACAACCCGCTTAATTTTGGGCTATTTTAATTAATTTTTGGAAAATGGAGGAAAATAAAGTTTTAGATAAAATTATTTTTATTGCTCAAATATGTTGGTTATTACTTTTAAAGGCGAGAATTTCAAACGGTTTCGAAATCGGAGTTAAAACGGATTTTAAAATAATTTTTAAATGTTTTTAACTCTTGGAATTCTAAGTCAGCGAAAATTAAGTAATTTTCAAGAGTTGTTTTGACTTCCAACTCTTCATTTCTTTGCCTTATTTAAAGGAGTCTTTTGGATTCCAACTCTTCATTTCTTTTCATTATAAAAGGAAGTCGTGGGCAACCCTTTTAACATACTTTTGGCACAAATTTTGGCAGCAAATATATTTTATATTCCTCTTCTTTTTAATTATACTTTGGCCCTTGAGATTTGTGAGTTCCAACCTTAGATTAGAGGTGTTCTTGGGGCTATTTTTGTTGGAGGTTCATGGAGGAGCTTCTGTAGATCTTTTGTGTTGATCTTGAGGATGTGATCGTTGGTTTCTCATCATGGTTTGAGGTATGGGGTTTTACACAATATGCTCCTTAAATCTCGTGAGTGTCATTCTCTTTGAATTCTTGTTAATTGAAATCATATTTGAATTGATAAATTCATTGAAATCTGGAAAATAATTGTTGGAATTATTTCGATTCATGTGGTATCATTATATTGTATTGAGCACGTTGTCATGAGATTTTAATATGGCACGGATGTTGGGCACGCGCCAAAATTTCTGTTTCCCGGGGCTATGTCTTGATAAAGCATATGTGGATGGGGTGAGGCCTGGTGACCCATTGATGTGTTGTTGAGAAATTATATTGATAAATGCTTTGAGATTTGCATTTGATTTGAATATTCGTACTCGTGTTGTTACGCTTTATTCATTGCTAATCCATATTTGTTGAGCATATTTCCTGTCGTATTGTGTACTTCCCCATATTTTCCTATAGTGGCAGGTTAGCGCGGATTTTGGGGCGCTATGGAGATTGATTTTAGCGAGGATTGTTTGGGAAAGATTTGTAATATTTTGATGTATAGAGCTTTGGAGATTTGTATTTTATTTTTTAGTTAGATGTTGTATTTAATTCGAGAGATTTGTTGTATTTATTTAAAGAGATTGAGATTAGTGGATTTATATTGTTGTGGGTTTATTTAGATGCTCGAAACCTTGTCACTTGTGGATTTGGATTTATTTTATCGCATTAGCGCTCCATTCGCTCTCCCCGGGCGGGCGGGCGGGGTGTTACAAAATTGCTCAGTTCGAACTAGGATTAAAGATGTTGCTGCAGTAATTTTGGCTTAACTGCAGCCTTTTTTTTTATCTTTCAATACTTTAGTCTCAAATATTTTCTTGAAAATTAGATAATGATTTCAGCTGTGTGGAACGTAAAATGGTTATGGCCCAAGGGGCTGCAGTCATAAGCTTCAAATAAGTCCAAGCTTCTCATTTCGCGGATCTATAAGTCCTTGGCTCACTTTTTTAATTTATTGCAGCCTTTTGTGCCTTGCTGTAGTCCTATATTTTTTCTTGAAATTTAGATGCTGGCTGCAGCTCCTCATAGATTGCAATAGTATTGATTTTTTCAATAACTTTAGATGTTGCCTGGAGCAATACTACTTTTGTAGAAATTTTTCTCTTTATGGAAACTGATCTCCATTGCTGGGAACTATTAGATCAGCACAGAATAATGAATGTTGTCACAGAAATATTGCAATTATGGATAGAGGTATTTTCCTATTTTGCAGACAATTAAGTCCTGGCTCACTATATTAAAAACATTATTGCTGTAGAATTACTGTAATGGTGCTCTTTAAGGTAGTACTTCCTTTGTCGCGAACAATTAAGTCTTCGGCCCACTTCATTTTACTGAAACTCCTTTTCTTTTATCTTGGGTAATTTTAGGGCCTCCCAAGCAAGGTTTTTCAATAAGCTACCCATGAATGGATGGGTATTTTCAAGCCACCCTAGGCTCGGTATTATCAAGCTTCCCCAAGATAGGTATTTTCAAGCCTTCGCAAACTGGGTTGTTAATAAATGCACCCACGGTTATAGATAGATATTTATCAATCCATCCCTGGTTGTTTATTATCAGCCCCCATGGCTAATTGAAACATCCTAAAAGCTGAGAACAAGTATTATGAGCCCCCAAGGCTAATTAAAGCATCCTGAAAGCTGAGAACGGGTATTATGAGCCCCCGAGGCTAATTGAAGCATCTCAAAAGCAAAGAACGGGTATTATGAGCCCCCGAGGCTAATTGAAGCATACCGAATCTTCAAATTCTTTTGCAAAGTGAGAGATATTGTAGGCTAATTACGGCTATCACCTTTTCTCCTCAATAGACCCTTCCTCCCGAAATAAATAATCTTCCGAGATAATTGGTCATTAAGTTTCCTTTTAAAATTTGGTAAGACAGATTTTTCACAAGGTTATAAATGAGGAGATTAAGAGTTGATATATGATTAAAACTATCCTTCACACACACACACACACACGCGCACACACACACACACACACACACACACACATATATATATATATATATATATATATATATATACATATACATGTGTGTAAAAGCTACACTTTAGATTTAACAGAAAATAGAAACTAAGTGAGAAATTAAGCATGCGTCCTTTCAATCAATGGCTGCATCCCTTAAGCCTCCTTTAGGAACCGCTGTAGAATCCCTTGCGTCATAGGCCTTTCAACTTCATCTTTCAATGCGAAGTAGTTGTTGGTGCTGTGGCTATGATCTTGATGAAATTTGCACCACTTGGATCGATCTCTCTTATGTGGAGGGGACCTCAGCTTTTGTGCAACTTGTCTTCTTTGATGTTTTCAAGGATTTCTACTGCACTTGCAGTCAATGGGGTGTAGCTTATATAAGCCTTATCTAGCTTAGGCTCTTCCTGTTTCCTCTTTTCGGGAGCTTTGGATGCGACCTGGTCCTCTGCGACATCTGATGCTTCAACCTTCTACATCACACTCCAACATTAGAATCCTGTGCGCTAAAATGTTGACTTGTCCTTGGAGAGAGATTCACGATTGTTATATAAGTGATTGATGTAGTTGAGCAGTTGATTTATCTCTTTATCCTATTGTGAACCTAATCCGGAGACTCCTTCCATCGCTTATGAATGTTAATATTTAAACATATATATTCTGAGATCAACAAAACAATGATGGGAAATCAATAGATGCAAAGAGTTAACCAAGTATAGTAACAAGGATGAAGTTTTTGATAGTCTGCAAAATTACATTGTTGTGGCTGCGACCTGAGGTACATATGTAGGTACTGTAGTGGAACTATCAAGGGAATTTCCCCATAAATGAGTTTGAGGACATTATAATAAGTCCAATTTTTCCAGGTTAACTATAGAAGCAGTATAGACCAACAGAGTGCTACGACATTCAGGCAATTAAACTGCCAAGCCTCATCCTATCAAAGGCAGTCAAGGGTGTGATCCAAAACGTGGGCCCAAAAACCTGAGATTAGCTCATCGAAAATGTACAAAATATTCCTACTAGGGGTCTACCAGGGGAAAAACAACCTTCAGGTGAAAAAAGGGCAGAAATCTGGTAGTAAACCCTAAATCATGGGTGTAAAGAGCATAATGAGTGGATAAAATTCTTCCCTAGTTACCCACCTTTATGAGGCTACCACCTTTTGTGTTTTTTAACACTATCTAGGTAAGGTAAGATCACCGGGGTATAGAAAATATATCTAAGCTTATAAAAAGAATTCCAATAAACAGATATGAAAATAAATAATCATCTAACGAGGCTTTGTGTGCAAAACTCGTGTCCCATAACCCAAAATTCACCCGTGAGATAGTGACCAGAGGGCCCTCATGGATGAAATAAGGTGCAAGGAACCCTAAAATGTAAAAAGGAAACCAGATTTAATACCCCTCGATTCCCACAAACAATGCCAAAATGATGATACGATAAATCGAACTGACTTCCTTCTCGACACCATATCAAATGTAGAATAAAAGTAAAGCAAGCAACGATGAAAAGAACACCAAATATAGAGTGGCTAGGCTATAAAAATGACCCTACATCCAATTTTGTACATTACTCTCATTGATATTGGATGCATACAAAGTAGATAGGTTAAGAGAGTACATGAGATTAGCTAAGAAGGTAGCCTGAATGTGGCATGTGAGGGTTGACTGAAGAGGTTGCGGCAAGGGGTGAGCCCCCAAGTATGGTAATTCCAAAGAGAGAGAGTGAGCTGAGAGTTTAGAAGGTCTTCACTAAGTATTTCTCCCTCCCAAATAGTGAGGTGATGACTTCTATTTATAAAGTCCTAACGGTGGTGCCACGTGACCATATCATGTGATATGTGGATAAGTCGTACGAATATGGAATCCTTTTAGAAGCTAGACAACTGTCAAGTTTCTGATATGAGAGTAGGGGGCCATGAACTATTTGAATCCAGGCAGTGGCCAAGGCCTAAAGAGGTTCCGCGACCGCTTTGAGCGCGACTGGATCAGTATACGAGGTCGCGACCTGTCTGATCCCAGGCAGCGACCTGTTATTAATTATCCGCGGCCTTGGTGACTATAATGTGCATATCACCTATCTTAAAGACAAGGACATATGATTTTTTGACAATGATAAGGAAAGATAAAATGACCTTATTGGATGTCAACACCATCTCTAGGGGTTTTGTAGGTGGATGAAACTCATCATCTGCTTAAAAATATCATTTGTAAAGTCTTTGGCACTCAAGAAGGGAAATTAATGAAGTTAACTTCATGAAAAATCCAAATAGGCAGATTTTCATGATAATCTTTCCAAAATATGACCTCACTTGAGTCCCCTACCACATGATGACTCCTTAGTAGTCAACATGATTATGGGTGTTATCGTCTAAAACTAGCATATGGATTAAGTCCTTAGCTTAGATTCACTAATATTAAACTATAATAGATAAAGAGATACAAATATAAGTTACAGTGATATAGAAAAAGTATTAGAGAGAGATGAGAAAAAGAGATGGAAGTCGAGTTTACATAGTTTGACCCAAAGTGGTGCCTACATCCATAGGTGCAGTATAGATTGTATTAATTTCAATAGACAAAAGCCATGGAAGAATAATGATTACAAGCTCTCTTAGTTAACTCTAGAATTTGGCAGAAAAATCATAGGAAATGTATATCTCAATACCTTATAATGTGGGATTGTGTGCTATTTATAGGTCATTAGAAGAGAGAGACAGTGTAGTGGGACACGTGTCATTCCCTTATAAGTTGGGCACTTACACCCTTACATGCAAGCGAGGGAGGAGTTTTAGGGCCTGTTATCTGCATATAGTGGAGGAATATTTATATATCTCTCACATACATGTGTCCAATGAGTTCCCTTAACATCACCCTTTTCACTTGTTACATGCCTATTATAACAGTGTTTAGTAACGGAGTTGGCCACTGTGTTCTAACCGAGTTAAGTTGATCGTTTATGACACTAGGTTTGAACAAAATGGTGCGGACCAACTAGAATGGTATCCAGGATTACCACCTTTAGGGAATGTATGAATCCAATTGTTTCTCTCTGATTAGTTCCTGGGTCGCACCATATTCATGGTACAATAAAATCCCCTAAGACTTTGCTCACGATTGAGGAATGCAATGGATGCTCTGAATGTAACGCCCTGGTCCGAATATATGGGTTACCCGCAAGTCAACCCAGTCCGAACCAAGGGTTAGGTGTGAAGTGTAATGAACAACCTATATAATGTTGCTAGCTAGTTTTTATTTCAGTTAATCTTACTTATTTAGCATGTGATTCTAATTTCGAAAGGACCTACCAATGGGACCTACGAGGAGCACCTCGAAGCCCAAGTAAATAGAGATACTAACGTAAAATAACTAAAGTACTTAACTGCACAATGCTCTTAAAATATGAAACTGCTACCAACCTTCTGTGACAAAGCGAGAGTGTGAGCCGATTCCCAATGGGAATATGCAAGAAGTATAGAAACAAACGACAAAAAGAGACTCAACATGCTATAACTACGCATATATTGCCTTTCTTTTCTATACATATGTTTATATACCTATATATACATTCTTAAATACTTGAAACCGTTTTGTGCAAAAATGTTACTTACTTGGATTAATTCACCTTAATCTCATAAAATAACTTCTTGTTAATGCTTAAAATTTATTCCTCCATTCAACTTACGCGGTTAAATGACTTAAACCATTACACATTGTTTAACCAAAAATCATGCCTTTATCGAACTTGCCTTGTTTACACAACTAACCCATTTTAATATCTCCATTGAAAGCACACATTCAATACACACGACCACCGCGTTTGGAAAATACTTATTTAACTATTGAAAAATCTTCATGAACACACACTTGTGTTAATTACAGGTTGAACCTCTAAGATTGCTTAACTCACCCGTTAACCATTATACATTACACTTCTCATTCACTTTATGGACGTTATTCACCTTGCGCATTACTAGTCCACTTAAACCATAATCGAAACCCTTATTAATTCATTCGAGTTAGGTTGTACTCACACGTTTCACCACACAACCTGTTTCTTGATATGTTCCACATTACTTTACATTATTCTCGAAATCATTCCACATAACCACATACTTTAACGGGCTCCACACCGCCGGCTATGTGTACTATATGCTCTGGCCAATGGTTTACGGATTTTTGCCCAAGGGCTCTGGGTCCTTCTTAATTACTTGCCGATTGCATCCGAGTCTTTATTAATGCGTTTAAAAAATTTCACATGTTCACATTATTCCTTTTCTTTACTTTCACCCGGCCGAACCAAAACTCGGACTTAACTGTCCGTTTTTCCATTAACATTTGAAAAATTAGTTTCTTTCTCCTTTAAGTTCCTTATTCACACACACGTGATTTACACTAACTCATTAACACTTTAGGACTTTGTAAGAGGGTAGTTTAGATCAGATGGAGGCGTAACTCCTTTTGAGTACAATAATGATAAGTAAGCAACAACACTGTTAATTAACTATAGGACATGCAAACACAACTCAATGAAGATAGACTCACTTTGAACTCACAAATCTCTCGTGTATAACTCAGAAGGTAATAATTAACTTAGAAGCAACTTTGATTAGAGGAAGAGAGAAAATGAGCACCCTAGATACACCTTGGCAGGCAGCCAAACACCTTCACCACCCTCAATGATCTCTGTCAAATATTAATGCTTCGTAATAAATGACAATGGTGGGTGAGTAAACTCTCTGGCTCGTAATAAATCTCTCTAGTAATAACTTCTGAATTCTCAATAAGAACATGATCTCTCCCCAGAGGTAGTTGGGGTCCTTAAATAACCCCCCACACTACCCTCGAGGTAACTTAGTCATTAATGCCTGTGAAAGACATCCCTCATACTTTATGTCAGAAACATTAAATACCTGATACACTAGTTATCTACACTTCATAAGCATTAAATGACAAGACATGCCTTTTGCCTAACCACTGTGTGTCAGGGGGCTGTCGTCACAGAGGTGGCTCACCAACTATCTGACAGCCCCAAATACCATGGTGGTTTACTCAAGTGAGATCTGACATTGCCTAGCTTGTTAGTGACATCAGATAAAGTGGATGTGACATTAAGTAGAGGATTGTTTGGCTCACAACTCAACGCCCGATGGAACTCAAGGTTGTTCCCCCCGAGGTTCCATGGTCAGGGTCCTTTTGGTGTTTTACCAGGTGTATCTAAGATGGTTATGGCAAACCCCAACGGTGCCTCACTTATCAATACTCCAAACCAAGTCCCTCTGAAGTTCTCACGGCGAGGTCGTTTGATAGAGCATGAAAGCTCTCCTCGGCCCTGCCAAGCCTGGTCTCTCGCGAGTACCGTTCGACCTCATGCAAAATCATTATACTCATTACATCTTTACAATCGTTATAACTTATAGTCGATATAAACAAAAGATACAACAAGAATAAAATAATCAACATGACTAAAGGACGAGCTCTCTTGATCAGCTTCTTCACTGGAAGGTCCCTCTAGGCTGCCAAACTGAGTTGCTATGCTGAGCTGTCACGCTGAACTGCCACGTTGAGCTGTCTTAATCCCAAACACTATTGTAAATGGGGGGATTATCTATAATTTCAGGATTATTTTCAAGCCTCCTCTACAGACTTAATCCAATTTTACCCATACTAGTGTAAGGAAGTTCTTTGAGATTTTTATTCCATAAAATTGTTCCACTTTAAGTACGTTACCACTTTCCCCTTTCATTTACCAAACTTGTAGTTTAGGCCTTCAACAAGTGTTATTCATCAAAATGGTTACTAATTTTCAAACTTAATATTTAAAACACCTTTAGCCATTTTTAACACTTGTTTGATGCCACACTATTACCCAATTCTCATACATGACACTTTTACACTTTGAAGATATAAATCAATACCTTTACATAATAGGCTTCCATTTCCACACATTCTTTAAAGACCAAAATTCCCACTTGTCTTATTTCATGTTTAGACCCAACGAAAAACTTTCTTAAACTTGTTCACATATTTATTATCAAAATGCTACAAGTTTACATGCAAAGAAAGTGGACTTTAATTTTCTAGAATTTGTTTTCATGGTTTTAAACATACATTCATTCTAAAATATTACCATTTGCAACAAGCTTGCATTTTTCTTTTATTCTCAGCAAGAATAAGGGTTCCTTACATTTTTATTCCATAAAAGTGTCCATTATTAGTTCTACTAGAAAGCACACTGCAATAATATTCTCATACATTTTTATTACCATAAAAACGTTCACTTTTAGTCTTACTAGAAAATATTATTAAGAACACATCATTTTTCTTAAAATAGTCCTAATCTTATTGAATAGTAAGAAGACTACAATATTCACCAATTAGAGTCTTAATGTTTTGAAAGTAGTTTATCCCACCTAATCAGCTCCAGTGGTGGTGGTGAAGATGGGTGACTCCCCCACCTTTAAAAGTGGCTTTAATGAGAGTCATAAAAGTTTTCCCAAACAAACCTCCATGGTGCTCCAACACATTCCAAGAAAATATCCATTATTATATACATCTTCTATAAAAAAAAATGACTCCTCAGACCCCTATCAAAATACGCATCAAAACCCCAATAACAACTTCTCTATTTTTCATAGCTCTATTTTTACAGTGGGAGAAATTTTCCCTTCTTGGTGTAATTGATTAAGAAATGTGGAAGAAGCAGTGGTCATTTGAGAGGGTGAGATAGTGGTTCTCTCTAGGTTTAGTACCCGCAAACTCTCTTCCCCACAAATGGAGTTTGCGAACAATATATAAATCAAGAGCTTGACTACAGCGACCGGCATTACCTACTTAAAAATCATACTTAACGATGTGGCAGTTGCCACATCATGAAGGGCACACTTTTTTTCCCCTAAAATAATTTTTAGTGCTGGAAAAAAAAACGAATAATCTCTTAAAATTTTGAAAAAAAATATTTTTTTTCAAAATATTTTTTTATCACACTCCTTTATTTTATCACTACAGCGCAGTCTAATAAAAAAACATGTTAAAATTATATGTGTTAAAATACAATAAGATAAAACACGAAATACAAAAATACAACAAGATAAAACACGAAATACAAAAATTGTTATTAGAATAGTTTTTTTAAAGCGGACCTTTAAACAGTTTTAAAAAAAATACAAAAATTGCTTTAAATGTTTTAAAATAAAAAATATATAAGTTAAAAAATAAAAGGTGTCGCTAGCGCGGACCTTTAAAAATAAAAGAAAATTAAAGTGGGGTGCCGCTGGTGCGTACCTTTAAAATAAGAGAATATTGGAGTGTGTTATTATTTAAATCAATGGAAAAAAAATTGTCAGATTATTTTTTAGTTGAATTTTTTGTGTGGGTTATTTAAACATTTCAGGTAAAACATAAAACAAATCAACTCAAAATAATGTTAGTTTCTCAACTTAAAAATTAGAAGTTTAATCTTAGTTAATGTTGTAGGGACTACATATTTGTTGGGAGCACGACTACAGCAACCCACTTTTGGGACATAAATTCCAAACTTAATGATGTGGCTTTGCCACATCATTAATACACCATCAATATATCTTTTAATTCCGTAAGACCCATTTTCTTATTAGGTGTATTCTAACAGCAAAAAAAAAAAATACTTATTTATTTATTTTGTCACTCTATAAATTCATCTTTTTCTCCCAAAATATAATTTTCAAGTTAAAAAAAAAATAGTCCAATTAAAAAACATAAATACAAGCTATATATAAAATACATCATTATGTTAGTTTTTTGAATCATATACCAAATAGCCCCTCAAATTTTTTTTAATACACGTTTAGTCAAGCGTTTTTATTTTGTTTCAAAAAGTTACTCATCACATAAAAACATTCAATGTGTGCTGCTGACGCGGACCTTTAAAAATAAGAGAATATTGGTTAAATGAGTGTTTGAGAGACTTTTGGAACAAAATAAAAATGCTAGGACTAAATGTGTATTAAAAAATGTTTGAGGGTCTTTTTGGTAATTGATCATTTATTTACATAGCACAACCCAATTAAAAAATTACATAATGCGATTATAATATTTTATTTGTTAACTTACACGATGACGAACCAAATGAAACGCGACGTGGCATGGAGTCGTATTTTTTCATGCCGCTGGCGCGGACCATTTTTTCTAAATAGTAGAAAGATTATTTTTAAAATAGTAAAAAATGATTCGCGCTAGCGGTATGAAAAAAAATCGACTCCATGTCACGTCTCGTTTTATTTGGGTCGAGATCGTGTTAATTAAAAAATAAAAAAAATGATAATCGAACTATGTAATTTTTTAATTGATTTGCGTTAAGTAAAAAAATTAACACAATGATGTATTTTAACACATAATTATTGGACTATTTTTTTTTAACTTGAAAGTTATATTTTTAAAAAATAAATAAAATTATACACATAAAACAAATAAATAAAAAATGTTTTGAAATAAATGAGTATTGTGTAATTAAAGAAAGAGTAAATTAGGTCTTAATGATGTGGAGGATGATGTGGCACCTTCACATCATCTATATCTATATACCTATATAAAAACTATAGACCAAATTGTTCTGAGATTGACACGTGGCAAGTAATAAAGACTCTTTAATGAGACCCTTAAACCCTCATTCTCTCTTCTCTCTCCTCTCATTATACCTCAAAACCGTGCTCCTTTTCAAAGAGCATTTTTGCTTCCGTTGAAGTCCTTTTTGGAATTCTCAAATCTGCAATTAATGTCAAAATGGATGAATCCATCATTTCCTCCAAAGCTTTTGTAATTCCCAAAAAAAATCTCAATGTGCACGCACCAATTCCTTGAAAACCCAAGAGACCCAAACAAATACACCTCATTCTGATCAATTCCCATTCATCTCCATTAAACTTTACATATTTCTTGAAAACCCACCAACTACGTCTTAAATAGAGTCCATGTCTATTCCCATTCATCTCCATTAATCCTTACGTATTCTTTTGGTAAGATTCTCTTTAAATCGTCCATATGTTTATTCTCTAATATGAGAAATTTTCTCGGTTTGAATGATGCAAACCAGGAGATGTTTCAGAAGATACTGTGAAGACTGTGGGTGAACCATTAATAAAGACTTCTTCCTTTTTGAAGGTTTCTAAAGATGGGATGAAGATTGGAAGGACTACGAAACTTCCCAACCCATAAGAGGTTATTGATCAATTAGATGGAAAGACAATTACGGCATCACCGCTTGAGTACGATGTAAAGCATGAAGATGTGGAGTCATGTTGCAGACAAGCGGCTGAGATTTGATGATAGTTTTTTAACTACCAGAAAATTTATTTATCCGAATGTTGTTGTCTTAATCTGATCAACCCATGTGTGCATTGATGTCTTAATCTGATCAGCATGTTTATAGTTTTGAACTTTGCAGGAGAATCCCTCCATTTCTAATAAGATGAAACCCATATATAGATGTTTCGTCCATGCATAGTAAGTAAATGGCGTACCACTTTTCTTCTACATCTGTTCGAATTCTATTATATCACTGTTATATATACGGATATACGGTCACGCATCGCGTGGCCTTCATGCTAGTTAAGTCATGTTTTTATGTCTCAATCTCATGTCCCTCTATCATTTTTCATAAATCAATCCATCTGCCCAACTTAAAATAATCAATCCCCAATAGCTGACACGGGGCATGATCGATGACCAGGGGGTTGACACGCTCGTGGAAGGTGAGCTTCAAAAACCCAAGTCTCTCGCTGATTTTATATCAGTCCAAAAATCCTTCGAAGACCCTAACCATACTGACATAGTTTATAGTTCCACCATAGGGAATTTGACAGCACACGAAAGGGACAGACGGACCAAACATTTTATTTTTTTGCTTTCATTCTCAAATACGCGAAACACACACAAAACCCACCAGATAAAATGGTCATCTCTGCGTGCATCAATTAATCAGGTCCAGAACTGATTTTGAGACCTCAACACTGGTGGAAAAGTTGGAAGCGCACTGCACTGATGCTCAAGTGACTTGCCCTTAGCGTCGCTCGAACGACATACGTCGTCGTTCGAACGGCCAGGAAAATCGTTTAAACGACCCCTTTAAAACGGTAGTGTTTTCCCTTATACCCCAACTTTCTAAATCTTCACTTGCCTTGATAACTTCCGAGATCCCATCAGAAGCCCAAATGGTTTAATTCATTTGCTTCCTTCGTTTATCACTTGGTCCAATAGTTTCGAATTCTAGGAGATATCTATATGTATAATTAATTAATTTAAAACCACTAATCTTATAATTCAAATATAAAATGTATGTATATATATAATTAGTCCCTAATGTAATAATCCCCATAAGATCCCCATCTCATAATTCTCTATACTTAAATCCCTTACTCAAGATTTCCTAATAATTATCATCAAGTCCCTCTATTAATTTAATAAGGGGTATAATATCATTAAACTTCTCCGCAATCCAATGATTTTCTTCAATCTAATTTGTATCTTATCATATAAAATCCATACATGTTATTTATTTAATTTGTCGGTGCGGGGTATTACAAACTTCCCTCCTTAGGAAATTTCGTCCTCGAAATTCTTTGCTCATCACAACTATACCCAGTTACCTATGACTGGATTCAAATCTCAGAACTTATGGTCAAATCCCAAAATTTCACTTTAATCAATCATCATTGTTAACCCGAGGATAAAGAGACCTAAAGTCCTATTATTAGTCCTCAAGCATGCCTAACGTGTTGCACTAAACAAACCTTGAGATGTTCGATATTCACTGGTCATGACACTATCCCCAGTGTACTCATTAACACATCTACATAGGAATTCACAACCTACATTTCCTTAATTGATTCTCGAATCACTCTTAATATAGGATTATATAATCTCAACACTTACAGCCATACTCATCAATGATATCGCAGACAATCACATCCTCACATGTCTACCTGCCCGACGTCTCCTATGGGGTCCTTATGTTTGCTAGGAGTCATCCTAGTGAAATCGTGCACGAGTGATCACATTCCCTCTACGCAAAACGCTTAATGGAGCGTAACACTAATACCACCTCACATTGTATCAAGTTCCAATATTCATAAAATCCTCCAGTCCCAACCTCGGGACACACAACCAAGTCATAACTAGTTATGCTAATTAACTAACAGACATACCAACCTAAGCAATCAAATAGCACATGCAACTATATGCAAGAACACGAGACTACGCGCACATACAGACTTGTTAGAATAAAGGTGCATCCGGAGAAAGGTGCGCTCACATACCGCGATGCACCGACCACAACAAGCCTAACTCGCATCACTACTGCGCTTTCACAGCACCATACCCGAATCAAAACAAATTAACAACTTTCAAATTACGGAGGTCAAATAAGGCAATGAATCAAGCGACTTCCATGCCAAGGAAAATAATTTAATTTTGACGACTTCTACCAAGAATCATCCATCCATGCTGAAAGGACGAAACCCAAAAACAATAATTTCTTTGGGAAGCTGAATGCTAGGATTCCCTCCTCAGGACTAACGCCACGTTTCTATCATTGGTAACTACAACCAACTGAACCAAATGGATTTACATTCCTTCAGCTCTTAATGCCAGCCACTGACCCATCATCCCAAGGCCTTCAAAAGTGTAACTCGCGATAACTATCCTCAATTTTTGAGATCACTCTCATTAAGTGAAACTCCACACTTACCTGGCTAAAAACATTCAACTCACAGACCATTCGACAACTATCAGCACAGTTTACATGACTTCATATCATAACAATTCTAATGTCATCTCAAACTTCCAATCATTAACCATACCTAAGGTATAATGATTTTGCGCACTAGATTCACACCAAACCATACAGGTAGCATGTGTGGGTGCTATAATTATGCCTAACACTTCATCCCGAGTTCTATCTCTAAAACCATAATGAACATCATCATGTTATAAGTCTCCCAGGTGCACTACCTAGCATTGCTCAACCTATTCTCAAAATTATCCTCGAAGGTCATATCGTGACACGTGCCTGTAAACGAAAGTCGTAGCACTAACTCCAAAGCACCGCTACAAGTCCACATGATCTAACCGCACTATAATCATCGGTGGTATACCATCACTTATGTAAGGTTCGATACAATAATAACTCCCAATGCCTCATAGGTGACCACATCAAAGTTAATTGTTTCTCTAAACAGTTCACACATTTATTATAAGAAATCAAAAGTCATACCATGACCTATGCTATTACATATACCTCGATGCAATAATGAATCCCAAATGTAATACAAGGTACGCAACCTCAAATTCACTATTACTAAGGGATGTGTACCACTCGCATTAACATGTCACTAGATAAACCATAGTATACATCTCTAAGGAATTTTCGAAACAAATTCACATGCCTAACCATATTACTAACCCGAGGTTAATCTTTTTAGACTCCATCTTTTGAACTCCTATGAGTGTTCAATCAATACTACTAAATTGCCTCATGATGTAAACATTATACTATGTTCAAACCTACTAATTAACACAACTATATACTTGGTAGGGTACGGGATGTCGAGCATGCCTATGAACACTAACGCCCATGCCCACAATGCCACAAGGGATCATATCTTCCTATAGAAAACTACAACCACCAAACTCTAAATTTTATACCATCTAGGTTCTGGTAGGGTACAAGACGTCGAGTATTGCCCAAGAGGGGGCCCACCCCAATGACATCGCAAGAGGCCCTATTCTAAGACATCACCACTCACATATTTAATACTAATCACCACGATTTTCTAAGTTTACTCCTAGGTTACTCCAATCATCAAGATTATTAAAACCCACCTTATAGTCGAGGTACATAAATTGAGATGCACTAACCAAAGTCTCCAACAGATGGACCTAATACTTCCTAACCACGGAGCTAACACTTGTAAATACATTAACCGACCAATCAATTCCTTAAGGTGTTAACCCACAAGGGTAGCATTCTACCAACTAAGACTGGATTATCCTCAAGCGTTGGTCTACATCAACCTATATGCTCATTGATCTTATCATCAATTACGATATTAACCCAAGGATCAAAATCTCCTAATTATCACATTGCTATCGACCTCTCATATGTGTCACACCAAGGTTACATATAATTTAAAATCACGATTTTCCATTACATAATTATGCACTTTAACTATCAATCTTTATAATTTATTATTCACAATTTTTTTTGTGCCACCTGCCTAACTGGCGATATTTCGTTCTATTAACATCTCCAAAGACTCTACATCTATAAATGCAGGAACATAAACACCTCACACCACGAACCACAGTGTCACCACTTATTGACTTACATGGGCACTCGTATTTTACTAACATACTTAATCATAAATACGGAAGGGATTTATAACAATTAACTTTACTGTATGCCACTTGTCACTAACTTACTTGTATTGCAAACCTCTTTGACCTTAGCGTCCAGGACATGAATTACACCGTCGTCAAACTAGCATGACCGGCCCAAATCACAACGACATCGAAAGGATCTAATACCAACCTCACCATGTCACACCCGAAAGGAACCTTGAACCTAGAGATTTGATACCATTTGTAATGCCCCATCCCGAATATATGGGTTACTCGTAAGTCAACCCGATCCGAATCGAGCGTTAGGTGTGAAGTGCAATGAACAAACTATATAATGTTGCTAGCCAGTTTTTATTTTAGTTAATGTTTCACTTATTTAGCTTGTGATTCCAGTTTAAAAAAGAACTACGTGTGGGACCCAAAGGGAGCACCTCAAAGCCTAAGTAATTAGAGCTACTAATGTAAAATAACTAAAGTACTTACCTATACAATGCTCTCGAAATATGAAACTGCTACCAACCTGCCATGGCAAAGTGAGGGTGTGAGTCGATGCCTAGTGAGAATATACAAACAGTATAGAAACGAACAAAAGAAAGAGACTCAACATTCTATAACTACATATATATGCAACTTTATTTTATATACATTTGTATATATACCTATATATACATTCTTAAATACTTGAAACCATTTTGTGCAAAAACGTTACTTATTCGGATGAATTCACCTTAATCTCATAAAAGAACTTCTTGTTAATGCTTAACATTTATTCCTCCGTTTAACTCACGCGGTTAAATGACTTAAACCATTACACCTTGTTTAACGGAAAATCATGCCTTTACCAGAATTGCCTTATTTACATAACTAACCTATTTTAGTATCTCCATTGAAATCACACATTCAACACACATGGCCACTGCGTTTGGAAAATATTCATTTATCTCTTAAAAAACCTTTACGAACACACACTTGTGTTAATTAAGGTTTGAACCTCTAAGGTTGCTTCACTTACCCGTTAACCATTATACATGAAACTTCTCATTCACTTTATGAACGTTATTCACCTTGCGCGTTACTAGTCCACTTTAACCATAATTGAAACACTTATTAATTCATTCTAGTTAGGTTGTACTCACACGTTTCATCGCACAACCCGTTTATTGATATGTTACACATTCCTTTACATCATTCTCGGAATCATTCCACATAATCACATACATTAACGGGCCCAACACCGCTGGCTATGTGCACTATATGCTCTGGCCAGTGGTTTAGGGCTTTTCACCCAAGGGCTCCGGGTCCTTCTTGCTTACTTCTCGGTTTTATCCGAATCTTTATTAATGTGTTTAATATTTTTCACATGTTCACATTATTCCATTTCTTTACTTTCACCCGGTCGCAGTCAAAACCCGGACTCAACTGTCTGTTTTTCCATTAACATTTGGAAAATCATTTTCTTTCTCCTTTACATTCCTTATTCACACACACGTGATTTACACTAACTCATTCACGCTTTAGGACTTAATCCAATTTCACCCATACTAGTGTAAGGAAGTTATTTGACATTTTTATTCAATAAAAATATTCCACTTTAAGTAAGTTACCAATTTCCCCTTTCAATTACCAAACTTGTAGTTTAGTCCTTCAACAAATGTTATTCATCAAAATGGTTATTAAGTTTCCAACTCAATATTTAAAACACCTTTAGCCATTTTTAACACTTGTTTGATACCACACTATTACCCAATCCTCATACATCACACTTTTACACTTTGAAGATATAAATCAACACCTTTATATAATAGCCTTCCATTTCCACACATTCTTTAAAGACCAAAATTCTCATTTGTCTTATTTCATGTTTGGACCCAATAAAAAACTTTTTAAAACTTGTTCACATATTTATTATCATAATGCTACAAGTTAACATGCCAAGAAATCGGACTTTAATTTTCTAGAATTTGTTTTCATGGTTTTAAACATACATTCATTCTAAAATGTTACCATTTGCAACAAGCATGCATTTTTCTTTAATTCTTAACAAGAATAAGGGTTCCTTACATTTTTATTCCATAAAAGTGTCCATTATTAGTTCTACTAGAAAACACACTGCAATATTATTCTCATGCATTTTTATTACCATAAAAATGACCAATTTCAGTTTCACTAGAAAATACACAGATATAATATTTTCTTACATTTTTATTACCATAAAAACATCCATTTTCAGTCTTACTAGAAAATATTATTAAGAAAACATCATTTTTCTTATAATAGTCCTAATCTTACTGAATAGTAATAAGACTACAATATTAACCAATTAGAGTCTTAATATATTGAAAGTAGTTTATCCCACCTAATCAGCTCTAAGTGGTGGTGGTGAAGATGGGTGACTCCTCAACCTTCAAAGGTGGCCTTAAAGGGAATCACAAAAGCCTCCCCAAATAGACCTCCGTGGGAGATCCAACACAGTCTAAGAAAAGCTCCATTATTATATACATCTTCTTAAAACAAAAATGACTCCTCAAACACCCATTAAAATACACATAAAAAATCCAACGACAACTTCTATATTTTTCATAGATCTATTTTCACAGTGGAAACAATTTTCCCTTCTTGGTGTAATTGATTAAGGAATGTGGAAGAAGCAGTGGTCATTTGAGAGGGTGAGATAATGGTTCTCTCTAGGTTTAATACCCAAAAACTCTCTTGCGCATAAATGGAGTCGGCGAACCATATATAAATCAGTCTATGTCCTCAACTTAAAATCATCAAGCCCTAATGGCTGACACGGGGCATGATTGACGGCCAAGGCGTTGTCACGCTCGTGGAAGGTGAGCTTAAAAAACCCAAGTCTCTCACTGATTTAATATCAGCCTGGAAATCCTTCAAGGACCCTAACCATACTGACATAGTTTATAGTTCCACCTAGTAGTGGCAAAATATGACCCAAATAATTAAACAAATCATATTAACCCACTCATCTAAATATGGAGTCCATATTTAAAAAGTATGAGTTAAATATGGATCCCATATTTCAAAGCTATGAGTCAAATATGGGCTCATATTGAAAGTTAGGAATCAAATATAGATCCTAATTTTAAAAGATACAAATCAAATATAATACTCATTTTTAAAAGTTGTGAATAAAATATGAGTTTTTTTACATATACCTCGAATTGTAATACTTACTTTAGTAGAAAATCAATGAGTTGCCCAACCCATATTTGGTCCGTCCATATTTGGTACAGCCCACATTTAACCCAACCCACATTTGACCCAACCCACATTTAGCCCAACCCATATTTGACCCGCCCAAATTAGACCCAACCCATAATTTTGCCGGTGCTAGTTCCACCATAGGGAATTTGACAGCACACTAAAGGGACAGACGGAGCAGACATTTTATTTATTTTTGCTTTCATTATCAAACACACTAAACACACATAAAACCCACCAGATAAAAGGGTCTTCTCTGGGTGAATCAATTAATCAGGTCCAGGTTGGCAGCGCACTGCATTGACACCAAAGTGTCTTTCCCTTAGCGTTCCCCTTTAAAACATCAACATTTTCCCTTATACCCCAACTTTCAAAATCAGCACTTGCCTTAATAACTTTTGAGATCCCAACAGAAGCCCAAATGGTTTAATTCATTTGCGTCCTTCGTTTGTCACTTGGTCCCAATATTTTCGAATTCTAGGAGATATCTATATGTATGTATATATAACCAATAATCTTATAATTCAAATATAAAATGTATGTATATATATAATTAGTTTATGACCCCTAATTTAATAATCCATATAAGATCCTCATCTTATAATTCTCTGTACTTAAATCCTTACTCAAGATTTCCTACTAATTGTCATCAAGTTCCTATATTAATTTAATTAGGTATATAATCTCGTTAAACTTCTGCTCAATCCAATAATTTTCTTCACTCTAATTTGTAACTTATCATATATAATCCATACATATTATTTATTTACTTTTTCGGTGAGGGGTATTACACTAAGGTATTATGCCTTCGGAATGTGTGCTGAGTATTGAATGAGTGAAGTGTTAATCGGTGGGAAATTTGTCAGCTTCGGTAGTTCTGGTCGTCTCGAATTCTTCTCGGCCCATGCCAGTGAAAAAAAATGTAAAATTTTCACTTGAGATTGATTTTCCATGATCATTGCGTCAGGGACAGTGCGCGTGTCAGTTTGACTGTGCCTGTACGCTTTTTCATGAGTGACATCGTGTGTCATTAGTATGGGTAATTATAGATGCCAAAGAGTATAAAATCTTCAAAATCTAGTCGTCTCAAACTTTTTGCATCGATCCACACTTTCTTTAGCTTTCGAGGGAGAGAAAATTCTTACACTTTCTAATACATTTCTTTTCGTGCATTATTTTCCCCAACGACTTCCATTTTGCTCGATTTCGTCCTAAGAAATCCTTTTGCAGCAAGTCTCCAGATCTGTCCCATTTTTAGATAGAGGTTTTGTGCCATTTTAGGCTGCCTTCATCTTTTTTAGGGCTCAAGGTACGCCATTTTCTCTTCTAGGGCTAAAAAATAGTTCTTTCTTCCATTTCTTCTTTTTTGGGTTCAATTTGTTTTTGTTGGTTATTGTGGTTGGTTGATTGGGAGTTTATTCGTCTTCGGTGGCCATTGAGCTAGTTTCCATAGGGTTTCTCTATTTTAGGGCTTTTTAGGCTTTATAGGGTTTAGTCTTGACAAAGCTTTTGGGTTCTAACATTGAATAGTCCATAAGCCTTGGTATACCCAAAATTTTATTTTTCCTTGATAAGCTATGAACCTTATGTCTTGAGGTTGTTAGAATATTTAGCTGCGCTAGAAGTATCTTGTCCAAGCATCATTTCAAGGAGGTGATCCAAACTCCTCTGGGTTGTTAGACCTAAAGATGAGCCTCGTCATCCTAAATATACTCCAATTGTATCTTCCACTAGTGGTTATTCCCCTTTGCATATAGGTGTGGAGTTTGAAAATCCATAACTCATAAGGCCTGAAGTGGCAGACTAAGATGAACACCATCCTGGTGTTCATAATTTTATGAATACAATTTTAGATATCTCCGTTGTTAATTGGGAATCAGTGGCCTAGATATCCATGTTTGAGAGACCTATGACCTCTCCCTTTCCAACTGAGGTACCATCTGGTGAGGATAGTACCTATGGGAGTTTCACTGAATCCTATGACCCCTCTAACATTGATGTTAGATGGCATGCCTATGATGTGCTAGAGGATGAGTTAAATGCCTTCAAAGAGAAATGCAACATCCTCATTCGAATTTCCACCAGGCTGTCGCACTACGATGAGAGAGTTTATGATAGTTTGAACTCAGATGAGGTTTGCTTCCTTCTGTGGGACCTCCAAACTTTGCACAATGTCATTAAGTACATTTTAAAGGGGTATGGCATTACTCTTACCTAACTTCCCCCCAATGCTTATTGGACAATTCTTAGGTCCATGATGTTCTAGAAAGATGGAATAAGATTGACCTCATTGGGGACATATTTAGGTATGTCCATGGCTTAAAAGACAATGCTAAAACCCATGATATTATTATTTTGGATCTAAAAAATCCCACTTAAGGATGGTTAACCATAGTTGTAAGAACCAGTTCGTGTTGATGAAGGGTGACTAGGAATTTTGAGTCCACGAGAAGGATAAGTCGTGTAAGGTTCTCCGTGAATGGATTAGGCCAAATAAAATTGGTAAACCTCTAATTTTATTTTCTTTCTTTTTACCATTGATTTATATTATGCAAACATCTTTTTTCAACTTTTCAGTGAAGAAAGCTCCCACGCTTCTCACCATGCTATTAGACTTAGTTGAGACTCACTATGTGACTAAACCAACGTTGGAAGATCTTTTATCCATTTCCAATTTCATTAGCGTTGGTTATCACATCCCTCCTAGTGGTGTTCCCCCTATAGAGAGACTAATTTCATTGGTGGTAGAGGAGCCACTTGAAGATGATCAGGGCTTAGAGGCTGACGAGGGTACTGAGGATGAAGTTGAAGAAGGTAATAATACTTTGCCATTTTATTCGTCTTTTGATCAACCCATGTGAAATGACTGACTGTTGATTTTTGTTCAGCTTCCACTCCTACCACTTCGAGCTTCGTTGCTGAATCTTCATACGGGATGGCACCGTAGGGGATTAATTATGGTGTTATAAAAATTTCCCATTGTAAGAATGTTAAGGCCAAACATAAGAGGAATTCTGAAGTTGAGGCCAAAGCCAAAAAGAAGATTGATTCCCCAAAAGGGATGATGGTGAAGATAAAAAGTAGTCCAAAATAATTGCTCGACGTAAGGCTGGGGTCAAGGCCATTTCTCGAGCCAAGTTAATGGGGAAATATCCCATATCCTCTATTCCAGCTATTATGGGGGATAAAGGCCCCTTGAAGATGTAATACCCCATAATTTTAATGACTTTTAAAATGAGTTATATTTTAAATTAATGGGTTAATTGGATATTATTATTAATTAATTCATTTGGGTTTTATCCGGATTGTTGATATTAAAATGTATAATTTTGAATATTACTTAAAGATATTTAGGTAATATATGAATGAGATGTTGTTGATATGACGGTGTGATATAAATTCGGTAATTTGAATTTTAGTCGGACGCGGTATGGGACGTATCGGGACTAAATTATGAGATTTAAAAAGAAAATTTATTTTCTATCGACCTTATAGTCATTTTGACTGCGTCGTTGCGTCCGGAAGGTCCGAAATAGTCAGAAAAGTCTATTTGGATGTTAATTTTGAGTCTCGAGTCATTTAGAAATGAAAAGACAACCCAAAAGGGCATTTTTGTCATTTTTACAAGGGGGATGAATAGTGATTTCGGGTTTTGTCCTATTATAAGTATGTGGAGATTAAGTGTACGTGGGTTATTCATCTCCTCTACACAAAATAGAGAAGTCATCTTCCTAGAGAGAGTGAAAGGTTGCTTGGGAAGGGAAAAGCCTACTTGGGAAGGAGAAGAACTAAAACCAAGGATCACCACCACCAACCACCACCGGAGTTTGACCGGAGAAGGGACAACCACCTGAGATATACTACACCAAAGGATCAGACCTTCAATAGAGGCAAGTGTTTGATATTTTCAAATTAAGTTCGTATATTGTCCATGTTTGAATAATTATGAAAAGAGGTGATTTTTCATGTTTGGAAGACATAATGGAGTTGTTATATGGATTTCTAGAAACTGAAATGATATAGGAAGTAAACTCATGTTGTAGGATGATAATAATCCACGAAATAATCATATATCTATGGAAGAAAAATTTGAAAACCATTGTTGTGTTCTTGAGGATATTAGTTTTATAATTTTCTGAAAAAGAGGAGATAAACATGCTTTTAATCCAATGTCTTGATGATTCTAGGATGTTTAGAACATTAGAAATCATTCATATATGTTGATATATCATGTAGTAGAGATTATAAGTCATTTGGGATGTTAATATGAAGGTTTGAATACTCAAAAAAGGCTAAACCCGTAGTTGCTGAAATGCAGAAAAACCAGGCTATGACCTGAGGGATCGATCGATCGACCCGTGCCTTCGATCGATCGACCTCCCCAGAATATGTAAAGTTGTTTCTTATTAAATGTTGATTCTTATCCCAAACCTTTTGTGCATCTTTGGTGATTATTATTTGGATATTATGGGACTTAGAAAATATCAGTAAGCCCTTTATAAGATTTGAATTAATTTGATTGAGATTTCATTATTAGAATAATGAGAATTAATTTAAAGGAATTTCGGTTGCTAGATTCATTTGTTTAATTCCTAATGGGGATGTATGAGGATTAAAGATAGGACCAGTAGGGGTGATTTAATATAACACTTAGGTATCCTTAAGTTTACAAGAGGGTTTAATCGTAACTGAAAGAAGAGGTGTTTATAAGAGATTTGAAACTATCGATTTTAACCTTAATTAAAAAGGAGAGTTTAATTCGTAGTAATTCGGGAGTTATGACGATATGGACCAGTAGTTTATTAATGATTTATTACTGAGTATATGTTGAGGAAAAATCTATTTGAACCTTGTGTATTGAGTGAGGCTCGGGGATAATTAAATTAAGAATTAAAGATGTGATATTTTAATACGTGGGATTCAAAGAGATATAATGCTACGTAAGGGGATAATCTAAGGTTAATGTGAGTACCTTGTTGTTAGTATATTATAGGTATGATAATGCCTATTTAATTGATTGATGATTATGTGTATGACACACATAGCTTACTTGCTATCGACGAGAGGTTTGCACGTGAGGGCAGTCATATCCTCATGAATCCATGGGATCTTTGATTTGTCGCTCGAGAACATAGGTCTATGAAAGACTTATCGGGGAGTTTATAAGTCCGCTGACTGTGGGTACGTAGGTATGTACGTGACCCATGGATACGAGAACTATGTTCGCCTCCAACTTTTATGTTGTTGTTTGTGGTTCGAGGAATCCTTACCGAACCTTTAGTCCCCTATTCGGCGACCAGCGATGATGGGACGTGATAGCAGAGTAATGCATTGCACCGCAGTTGTGACTCGGGGTGCCGTATTATATATGAATATATATATATATATATAGATAATGAATTAAAGGAATGAATGGTTATATAGCGATTAGATCTATCTATGGTGATAATTGTAGATAACGGTGAATTGAGAAAAAGAATGAAATTTAGTTAATGAATGTTTATTCTTAAAGAATTGAAAAGCTTAATTCGTAAAGGAATTAATGTAAATGATTAATAATGAGACGTATGGTATGGGACATACGGGGTTATGATATAGGAATGGAATCATGTTTAGGAAACTAGAAAAGATGAACCATTAACTAGGAGGTTAATAGGAAACGTTAAGCGTGCACTCTAGATGAGAGGTGAGAATAGCAAGTGAGAGTTGGATACTAACATGTACATAATAAATGCTTTATTGCACTTGTTAAATACTTGCTGTTTTAAAAATAATTTTCACAATCGGGCTCTGACCCATTTCCTTGCATATTCTCTTTTCTATTGTATCTTCTATATCAGGTGTCCAGCAACAGGGATGCCAACCTTAGCGGATTATGACAGGCTATGGAGCTATGGATCTTTTCTTAGACGCCTATCATCTTTTTGATTCACAGTATTCTTAGTTAGGGCATGTCGCCCAAAGGATTCAGTTATATTTTTCTATCGGGGTCAAATACTATTGTATTCGGGTCTTTTTAATGCATTTAATATTGTTGGGATTACTGTAATGGATTAATATTATTTGGGAATGTTTATTCCAATTGCATTTAAATTCTTTTGTGTTATCTATTTGGTTATCAGTGTTGTGTTATCTATTTGGTTATCAGTGTTATAGAATAAAATGTGTTGTGTTATTCTTATACTGAAAATGGATTTTGTTAAATTAAAATTAAAATTTTTTTTAACACCAACTTAATTGGGTATTGGGTGAGTTGTAAATTTTTTTCGACAGTGATGCTAAGAATGATCCAACTGTATATTCTGTTTTAATTTGGTATGGGACTGGCCACACGGTATTTAATTAGGCGGGGTGTTACAGGTGGTATCAGAGCATCAGGTTCTAGTGTCCTTTAGGATCTACACGGCTTATTGTGTTTTCAGCTTAGCGTTCTTTGATGTTGATCCCTTTGAGTAGGGTTATTGATTTTCTATGTATGCCTACGTGCTTCAGCTATTTTGTCATATCAAATACTGATAGTGTTCTCTCATTTCAGATGCCTCCTCGACGTGCACCTCAGCCCGCCCTAGCTCAGGGTACGATGACTGCAGCTGAAGTTGCTGCAATTGTCGCTCAGGCAGTCAATGCAGCTCTAGCTGCTGTTCAGCAGGCTCCTGCACCGGCACCAGTTGTGCCACCCGCTCAAGGGCAAGTGTTTCCTACTGCATGGGAACGAGCGAGGAATGCCTTTCAGAAAGTGCACCCACCTGAGTTTCAGGGAGGATCAGATGTTGTGACTGCTAGCCAATGGAAGAAAGATATCCAACGGCACTTGAGAATGCTCAAATGTACTGAGGTTCAACGTCAAATACTAGCCACATTTAAGCTAGTAGGGGCAGCTTTGCAATGGTGGGAAGCTACAACCACTATGGCGGAGAGAGACACAATGACTATTCAAGACTTTTGGATACGGTTTGATGGGAAGTACTTTCCTTTCGCCATACAGACAGAGATGAGGAGGAAACTACTTGATTTGAAATAGGGAGAGAAGACGGTGGCGGAATATGAGGAAGAATTTACGAGATTAACTAATTTGGTACCAGCGGAAGTACCCACTTAAGAGAAGAGAATTCTAATGTTCACTGATGGGTTGAACTATAAGATTTGTCAGCATTTATTGGGGAATCTTTCACTACGTACGTATGCAGATGTTTTTAATGCTGCAATGCTTCACTGCCAGGATAACCGCTTTCATACTCAGGGTGTCAAGCGGGGATTTTGGTCAAGCCTGCAAGGCAAGACTACTGGGGGCAGTTCTAGTGGGACTCAGTCAGGGCAGAGTCATCAGCGTCAGAGTGAGTAGGGTTCCCAGACAGGGGATTATGCTAAGAGTTTGCGATCTGGAGATTCTTGATTTGAGGATATAGGTAATGGGAAAGGACAGCAGGGCCATCAGGGCCAGAGACAGGCTCAGCAGGGCCAAGGGAAAGGAGGTAATGGCCAGCAGGGACGGGGTCAGTAGGGGTAAGGTGGTGGAAAGTTTGGGGGAAAATGTTTCGTGTGTGGCAAGTATGGACATAAACGCCAATATTGTCCTGATAAAGACAAATTCCCTCAGCCAAAAAATGCTCGACAGGAGCCACAGGTACCAGTACTTCCACCACTTGCTCTTCCAGCTCCAGCTTTGGTGCTAGCACTACCTCCCATTCCAGCAGCACCCGCACAACAGGTTCAGTACGGGCGTGTATATAACATCCATCAGGCAGCAAATCAACAACCACCCGCGAATGCGGGTATGTTTTCTATCTAAGGAATTATGAGGCGTATATTGATTTTAGTAGCGATTAATATTGTGTGGGCAAATGGGTTGCTAAACTTAGCCTATAACATCATTATTTATGTAGACTCACTGAGGGGTGTGGGACACCTATATATTACATGTTATCACGTGGGTTTGATTTTTATCATGGGATTACTTACTTTTGGCATGTCCGAGCATGATGTGACTATCGGCGTGCATTGACTTGTGGTATATGAGAGCGTATGTACTACTACTAACCAGCATCTTGTCTTCTAGAGAAGAGGAGATGAGTAGACTCTATTTGAAATCAATAAAAATTGATATTTTTTTTTAAATCGATAAAACTGATTTTTATATACTATTGACTAAGGACCTGAAGAGTTTCGATGACCGACTACTTTAGGTAGTAGTGTATCGGGGGGGTTCCTTGTTTGTATTTCACTTGCGAGACACCCCACGTATGAAACTAATAATCGTTGGGAGTCGAAATAAGTTAGGTCTTTGGGATGTGAGTTTATAACCTTTGCAAAAAAATTTATATTGAAAGGAGTACGATAGGGTGTATGGGTGCCCTGGATGGTTAAATGGTAGTAGTTTTCAAAATTGTGAAATTATAAGGATCCTTCTTTCGAACTTGGATATGTGAATGGTATAGGGAAGATTGGGTAAAGTTTATATTCGATCCACTTGGAAATATATGGTGAGGTTGTGCGTATAACATCAATAGGGATTTTTGATAATGTACTGTATGGGCGGTACGTCTTAGATTTCTTGCGATGTGAGATTTATACTCGGAGTTGACCTTACCGGTATGACTTATATTCCTGAATTTTGAGACGAAATTCTGTTATAAGGGGGGAAGTATGTAATACCCCGTAATTTTAATGACTTTTAAAATGAGTTATATTTTAAATTAATGGGTTAATTGGATATTATTATTAATTAATTAATTTGGGTTTTATCCGGATTGTGGATATTAAAATGTATAATTTTGAATATTACTTAAAGATATTTAGGTAATATATGAATGAGATACTGTTGATATGACGGTGTGATATAAATTCGGTAATTTGAATTTTAGTCGGACGCGGTATGGGACGTGTCGGGACTAAATTATGAGATTTAAAAAGTAAATTTATTTTCTATCGACCTTATAGTCATTTTGACTGCGTCGTTGCGTCCGGAAGGTCCGAAATAGTCAGAAAAGTCTATTTGGATGTTAATTTTGAGTCTCGGGTCATTTGGAAATGAAAAGACAACCCAAAAGGGCATTTTGGTCATTTTTACAAGGGGGATGAATAGTGATTTCGGGTTTTGTCCTATTATAAGTATGTGGAGATTAAGTGTATGTGGGTTATTCATCTCCTCTACACAAAATAGAGAAGTCATCTTCCTAGAGAGAGTGAAAGCTTGCTTGGGAAGGGAAAAGCCTACTTGGGAAGGAGAAGAACTAAAACCAAGGATCACCACCACCAACCACCACCGGAGTTTGACCGGAGAAGGGACAACCACCTGAGATATACTACACCAAAGGATCAGACCTTCAATAGAGACAAGTTTTTGATATTTGCAAATTAAGTTCGTATATTGTCCATGTTAGAATAATTATGAAAAGAGATGATTTTTCATGTTTGAAAGACATAATGGAGTTGTTATATGGATTTCTAGAAACTGAAATGATATAGGAAGTAAACTCATGTTGTAGGATGATAATAATCCACGAAATAATCATATATCTATGGAAGAAAAATCTGAAAACCATTGTTGTGTTCTTGAGGATATTAGTTTTATAATTTTCTGAAAAAGAGGAGATAAACATGCTTTTAATCCAATGTCTTGATGATTCTAGGATGTTTAGAACATTAGAAATCATTCATATATGTTGATATATCATGTAGTAGAGATTATAAGTCATTTGGGATGTTAATATGAAGGTTTGAATGCTCAAAAATGGCTAAACCCGTAGTTGCTGAAATGCAGAAAAACCAGGCTGTGACCTGAGGGATCGATCGATCGACCCGTGCCTTCGATCGATCGACCTCCCCAGAATATGTAAAGTTGTTTCTTATTAAATGTTGATTCTTATCCCAAACCTTTTGTGCATCTTTGGTGATTATTATTTGGATATTATGGGACTTAGAAAATATCAGTAAGCCCTTTATAAGATTTGAATTAATTTGATTGAGATTTCATTATTAGAATAATGAGAATTAATTTAAAGGAATTTCGGTTGCTAGATTCATTTGTTTAATTCCTAATGGGGATGTATGAGGATTAAAGATAGGACCAGTAGGGGTGATTTAATATAACACCTAGGTATCCTTAAGTTTACAAGAGGGTTTAATCGTAACTGAAAGAAGAGGTGTTTATAAGAGATTTGAAACTATCGATTTTAACCTTAATTAAAAAGGAGAGTTTAATTCGTAGTAATTCGGGAGTTATGACGATATGGACCAATAGTTTATTAATGATTTATTACTGAGTATATGTTGAGGAAAAATCTATTTGAACCTTGTGTATTGAGTGAGGCTCGGGGATACTTAAATTAAGAATTAAAGATGTGATATTTTAATACGTGGGATTCAAAGAGATATAATGCTACGTAAGGGGATAATCTAAGGTTAATGTGAGTACCTTGTTGTTAGTATATTATAGGTATGATAATTCCTATTTAATTGATTGATGATTATGTGTATGACACACATAGCTTACTTGCTATCGACGAGAGGTTTGCACGTGAGGGCAGTCATATCCTCATGATTCCATGGGATCTTTGATTTGTCGCTCGAGAACATAGGTCTATGAAAGACTTATCGGGGAGTTTATAAGTCCGCTGACTATGGGTACGTAGGTATGTGCATGACCCATGGATACGAGAACTATGTTAGCCTCCAACTTGTATGTTGTTGTTTATGGTTCGAGGAATCCTTACCGAACCTTTAGTCCCCTATTCGGCGACCAGCGATGATGGGACGTGATAGCAGAGTAATGCATTGCACCGCAGTTGTGACTCGGGGTGCCGTATTATATATGAATATATATAATTAATTAAAGGAATGAATGGTTATATAGCGATTAAATCAATCTACGGTGATAATTGTAGATAACGGTGAATTGAGAAAAAGAATGAAATTTAGTTAATGAATGTTTATTCTTAAAGAATTGAAAAGCTTAATTCGTAAAGGAATTAATGTAAATGATTAATAATGAGACGTATGGTATGGGACATACGGGGTTATGATATGGGAATGGAATCATGTTTAGGAAACTAGAAAAGAGGAACCATTAACTAGGAGGTTAATAGGAAACGTTAAGCGTGCACTCTAGATGAGAGGTGAGAGGTGAGAATAGCAAGTGAGAGTTGGATACTAACATTTACATAATAAATGCTTTATTGCACTTGTTAAATACTTGCTGTTTTAAAAATCATATTCACAATCGGGCTCTGACCCATTTCCTTGCATATTATCTTTTCTATTGTATCTTCTATATCAGGTGTCTAACAATAGGGACGTCAACCTTAGCGGATTATGACAGGCTATGGAGCTATGGAGATTTGCTTAGACGCCTATCATCTTTTTGATTCACAATATTCTTAGTTAGGGCATGTCGCCCAAAGGATTCAGTTATCTTTTTCTATCGGGGTCAAATACTATTGTATTCGGGTCTTTTTAATACATTTAATATTGTTGGGATTACTGTAATGGATTAATATTATTTGGGAATGGTTATTCCAATTGCATTTAAATTCTTTTGTGTTATCTATTTGGTTATCAGTGTTGTAGAATAAAATGTGTTGTGTTATTCTTAAACTGAAAATGGATTTTGTTAAATTAAAATTTTGAAAGTTTTTAACACCAACTTAATTGGGTATTGGGTGAGTTGTAAATGTTTTCGACAATGATGCTAAGAATGAGCTAACTGTATATTCTTTTTTAATTTGGTATGGGACTGGCCACCCGGTATTTAATTAGGCGGGGTGTATGACCGAGTCTAGACCAGCTTGGCCTACCATTAAGAGGATCCATATTGAAGGATGACTCGCTCATCAGATTGTCCATGTTCAGGGGTCGACCTGTCATTATGCCAAGGTTGAGGACTTCAAGTTTGACCCTGAACACCTTATAATAATCGAGGATTTAAGAAATAATCCCGATTCCATATTTTCGCACATGAACAAAGATATTGATTTGTATGGTTATCATGAGAAAATCAAGGACTTCAGATTTTTCAGGGATTATGACCCTGATGCCTTGGGGAGGTTAACACAACATAGTCTAGTTATAGTAAGTCTAATGAAATTATGCTCATCTATTTTTTTCTAAACCTTTTCATCTTTTGACCCTTTATATTTTTTATTGCCAGAGTTCGATGGCTTACACTATTTTGAGGGAGAAGGTCATGAGCAACCATGTTGACTATGAGGAGCATTAGCACCATTAATCATCTTACCCAAAAAAATACCCAGCTAAAGGACAACCTGAAGTAAACTGTTAACGAGCTCCAAAATACTTGTGGTGATCTTGGAGAGAAGGACGCTGAGGTGATTATAAACATAATGTCCCTCAACAAGGCAGAGGAGGAGGTCCGCAAGTTGAAAGACCAGGCTAGCACTAATGTCGTCGAGTTTAAAAGTTTTGAAAAGTTCATAAAACAATCCAATGATAAGATAATAGTGTCCAAGAATGGACATAATATGGCAAACCTCAATATGACCAAGGTGATTTAGGAGCTTGTTCAGGCTAGCAAAGCCATGGCTAAGGCCGATAAGTTCGCAGTGAAAAATTTAAGTCATTCGCTTACTACAATGTTAAAACCGTGTCCTTCTTTATTGACGGCTATTATGAGGTTAAGAAGAGGGTCATGAAGCACTAGACTGAAATAGAAGAAGCAGTCACCAAGTGGGAAGGTGATGATGATGAGGCCACATTTTTGTCCGCTGACCTGCTGATGGAGGTTGATGAATCTATTATTGAGGATGATTAGGTCGGTGGAGCTGATCAGACCATCACTGAGGAGACTTCTCTTCCTGTTTCTCAGGATACCATCATGACCGATGTCCCTGTCATTGTTGTTCCTTCGGTTGACCCAAAGGCTTATCAAGTTCCTAGAGTTTCCCCTGAAGCTGGAGATTCTCCTTAAGCTTAATCCTTCTATAAGCTTTATTTTTGTGAAGCTTTATAATTATTTCATTTTGTATCTAATATTTTCCATTATGCTCATTTATGAATTACAGGTTTACTTATAATTCTATTTCTTTCCTCATTTTATGTGTATGTTTTGACTTTGCAAATTATTTTGATCGACTCAGTTCTTAGCCCCCACTTATAGTTAAGCATTATTTGCAATAATATATTTGACAACTATATTTAGTCAAATTTTACTAGCCTTACAGTTAGTTCTAGCAGTATGGACTCATGGTGGGATCTTGTTCACCTGCTATGCTAATTTACTAGCTGCTAGGTGTTAGGCTAGGCGTGCTATTAATTGAGACTTATGATCATATGGGTTGATCTTATCGACCTGATGTGCCTTTGAGCTACCAATTTTGGACGAACCTGAGTTGTCCAGACATAGGATCTACCAATGCTTGTGCCAATTTACTAGTCGTGCGTACAAATCTTTTTATACCGACCATGAGTTAGCATTAATTACCCGAGTCTATCAAATATACTGGTATTTATCCTCACATTATTCATTTATAGTTGGATCTTAATTTCTATATGAATGCACTAGATTTCCTAAGTACTTGTTTTTATGTGTTCGACTTTGAGATGTATTTTATCTTAGGCTTATTGCACATCTCCCGTACTAATGGAACAAACAATCGATGCTAAAAACTTAAAATAACAGCACATGTAGAGGATGAATTTCTGATCCTCAACCACTATTCGAAGATGTGCTATAGGGAAATAATTTCTTTTTACATGGTGATTCATCTTTATAGTGTAATCTTCTCATCACTAGTAGTACTTTCTCAGGTGCTCGGCATTCCACAGGTTCTTAAATTGTTCACCCTCTAAAGTCTCAATTTTGTAGGTTCCAGGTCATACGATAACGGATACTCTGTACGGGCTATGCCTATTAGGTTCTAATTCACTACCTTTGAATGACCTTCACGTAGTCCCCTACCTTTAGAGTGATTAGTTTTACCCTTTTAATGTAGAACCGAGCAGATATCTATTGGTAGGTCACTACTAGGTGTGTCGCGCTCTCCCTTACATCCTTAATGAGATAAAATGTAAGTCTCCTCATCAGGTTGCTCTTTGTCGAGTCAAAGTTGAGCACTCGGTGGTTTGGTATGACGGGGACTACTGCCTTTGTGTCGAATTCCAGCATAAACGGGGTCTCACCCATTATTATTCTTAGTGTCATCCTATCTGCCTAAAGAACATAGTACAACTCATTAATCCAGTTCCCTTTAGCATCATCTAGAATTTTTTTCATTATGTCTAATTTTTTTATTTATTTATGACCTATATCTGTCCGTTGCATTATGGGTGACCAGGTGCTGAGTGTAACTTCTAGATTTTTGAGCATATGGAATAATCCTCGAACTCTTTATTGTCAAACTAGATACCATGGTCAGCGATGAAAGAGTATGGCATCCCATAACAATAAATAATATTTTTCTATATAAAATGGAAACTTTTTTCATACAACATCTCCACCTGGGGTTGAGCCTCCACCTATTTGGTAAAGTAGTCCACTTCTATGACTAGGTACTTAAATCTTCCTCTCGTCTTTGGATGCGGGCCTACCAAGTCAATCCCCCACGTGGTGAAGGGCGAAGAGGATGTGATCGGCATCGATGAGGCTCTTAGAGTCTTGTGGATCACGATATACTTCTGGCATTTATCACACTTTCTCATATAGTTTGAGCATTCCTCTTTCGTAGTGGGCCAGTAGTAGCCTTGAGTGGCCACTCACTTTACCAATGATCTACTCATTGAATGGGATCCACATGAGCCCTCCAGCACTTCCTTTATTAAATCATTAACATTGGTAGGATGAACACATGTTAGTAGTGATATGAGGAACACTCTTCTAAATATAATTCCGCCTTCTAACATATACCTTGCCGTTTTATAGCAGAGTCTTCACACTTCTTTTGGATCTGCTGGAACTGCGCTAGTCTCAAAATATTCCCTCATCAATTCCATCCAAGATGGTCCCAAGTCTATTTCCATTACAAAGACATATTATTCCTTTATACTGTGATGCATTAAGACCTTTAGGGGTACTGTTCTTCTAAGATTTGTCCTCCTGGATAATGTCAGATGAGCAAGCACATCTTCTCGTGCATTTTTAACCCTCAGAATTCTGATCATCTGCACAGTGGAGAATTTTGATAACAGTGATTTTACCTTAGTCATGTATTTCATTATTAACTCTTCTTTTTCCTCGTACACTCTGAGGGCTTAGTTTACTACAAACCAGGAGTCACTTTGTGCCAATAGATGTTCAACACCCTATGATAATGCCAGTCCCATTCTTTCTATGAGGACCTCGTATTTGGCCTCATTATTAGAGGCCTTGAAATGGAACCTGAGGGTGTACTCCACATTATCCCTTTCAGGTTTTGGTATTATTAATCCTCCTCCACTGTTGTTGTCACATGAGCATAAATAGTTTCCACACTGGGGTCTTACTCAAACCTAAATTCTACCAAATATATATTCTTGAATATTTTTTTTTCTCATTTTAGATCTCTATTCTTCTCAACCTACCAAGCCGAAGAATCTGGTCTATAAATATTCCAATTAAATGAATTTATTAAGCTCTCCCCTCGAGCAGTCTTCTCGATCAACTTTGTTGCTGAGCTCTCTTCCGGAGAAGTCTTCTCGAATGTCTTCACAGTTGAGCTCTCTTCTAGAGAAGTCTTGTCTATTGTTCCTACTGGTGGGATACCTTCCATGGAAGTTTTATCGGTAGTTTTATCTTCATATGTAAATTCCTCTTTATAATTGGCCACCATTTGACCTTTGATTGTAGTTCTTGGTTCATACTAAATATCATACTCTCATAGTTCTACTTCCCATCAATCAGTCTGCCTAATTTCTCAGGTTTATTAATAGCTTGTCATAGAGGAAGGTATATATATATGATAACGGTATGTGTTATACCCAAAATATGGCCACCTATAAACACATGACAAGTGGAAGTGAGCTCACATAGGTAGAATACGGAGTAATGTCATGAAAGGAAAATGGGATCATGCTCGTGAGCAATGCTTGTGCCATGGACATACCATGAACCTGTATGCTAGGATTAGCAACCGAATAGGCCACGACCATGCCTTTGCTAGGTCGCGGACTCTTACCACAATATGGGAAAAACATTTTCCGCAGAGATTGATGCATCAATAATTGTTTACCACTTGTCCACCTTCTAAAAAAATTCCATCCCAAGAGTACTTATCCATATATCACGTGCACGATGCATATGAAACTCTTATTAAGTTTCTATAAATTGAGATCCTCACCTCCTTATATGGGGGGTCTCTTTTTGTAGTAAAACTCTAACAAACTCTCTACTCTCTTTCTACATCCGATAACACACTTAGGTCACTTGCTCCGATCATATGAGCCACATAATTTCATGGCTTCTCTCCAGCATACACTACTAGGCCGCATCCCTCTCAGTGCAAAACTTGTATGTTCATGTATTTAGCCTTTGTTCTCTCTTGTATGCCTCTAAGGCCACTACATCTTGTATAAATACATATGAATAATAAGAATAAGGCACCAAAGTGGACATGGGCACATTTTTATAGCCAAACAACTCTACATCGTGTGTTGTATGTCCTCGTCTCTATTTTATTCTATTTTCTACACTTTGAATATTGAGTATGGCTTTGATGTCACGTATCATGGTTATAGACCCATTTTCTGACATCATCATTTTGGTACTGTCAGTGGGAATGAGGCGTTCTGCCAATTTCCTCATAAATTGGGTCCATTATGCCTTATTTCATCCATAGGGGTCTCTGGATCTACAATATATGGGTAAAACTTTAGTAGTTAGACCCATATTTGCATATAAACCTTATATGGGTATTTTCATCTTTCTAAAATTATTTTTTATGATCTATTTTATGGTTTTTGGACAAACCTGCTTACCCCCAAGGATGTTTTCATGTGCAAATCTTGTTGAAAAGCTTGACAGGCCATGTCCATATAAGGACTGGTAACTAGGGATGTGCATATATTTGGCTTACTCTACGCTTTTAGGCATTTTTTGCTATGCTATGACCTATATATTAGGAATTATCTACTAAACTTATGTTATTTTGAACATAAATACTTTTTATGCCTTGGATGAAATCGCCCAAACCTTTTAGTCTAGTTGTTGGGGGTGTAAATTCACATTTTGAGAAAATTTAGGGTAGAATCTGCCTGTACTCTACTAGATGCAGCTCGACATATCTTCATGATACACGCCTCGCCCTTCAGTCATAGCTTAGCCAATTTTCCTATTTTTGGCATATTTTCATTTCTTATTGAAAAATTATTTTATCCTAGACCAAAGATGCCATAACACGCTCAAAAGCACCTGCAACATGTTTTACTGCTTATGGTCAATATTAAATTTTCTATGGGAAAAATCTGGCTAGGTTGTCGCCTCAAGGATCAGCAAACCACGCAGGATAAGTTAAAGATTCTTTTATTCACTGTTTAGTAACTCTTCCATCCGAGGGAATGTCCCCGATAGATTATCCACCAGATAGAACCATCCCAGGATAAAAATCATGTTCGATCATACCATTCACGGTGGAAAAACTCCTTATTAAGGAAAAATACCATGATGTCATCCCATGTTGGCCTAAAAGGCCACAACCACATCTTATGTTCACCTGATAGGCCACAACCTCTTTGTTAATATCTACTCAATGATTCATTATGCTTATATGGTTCTTAGATATCTCACCCAATTCAGTTCATCTCATATAACATTTTTTAAAAGAACTAATAATCTAAAAGAGTAATGGAAGGCAGCTCAAGATCAGATCCCTAATAAACTAAAGATATAGCCTACTTAATAAGATGCATCAAACATATGTATGAGGGTTAAACTTCTCTCTAGAGTTAGAAAAACCTCCTTGGTTAGAGAATTTTGATGCTCGATTTCAAAACCTTTACTATCATGCTGAAGTCCAAAGACGTCTGGTCAAAGATGGTATCCACGACACTTGAAAGGAAGGCTATGGCAGTTTCAGTGGAAAAGAAGAGGAAGCGCGAAGACCGACTAGAAAAGGCATATGAGGAGTTCACCCACTTAAACTGTAACTTGTAGGATACTTTAACAAGTATCAAAGGAGAAAACCTCCTCAAATGGCCAAAAAAGTTAAAATTTTCATCTTATAAGAGGGACATGGGCAAGTGGAGTGATTTCCACCAAGATCTTGACCGCACAACTGAAAAATGCTTCTTTTTGAGGAATGAAGTCCAAAGTCTCATCAGGCAAGGAATGTTGCAACAGTTTAAAGAGGCCACAACCGCAAGCTAAATAGCGTCTCTCCTCTTAGAAGGCCTTGAGAAATTTATGATTTGTATCTTTACAACTATTGCAAAAATAACAAGTTTATATATCAATTTTTTATTCCCTAAGCGTATATATATATATAGATAGATAGATAGATAGATAGATAGATAGATAGATAGATAGATAGAGAGAGAGAGAGAGAGAGAGAAAGTTTTTATTCTCTAAGCGTTTTAATTTAATGTCTTTGAAAGATCCTTGTTCAAATAAGTTCAAAGGGAAACCTAGCAACCACCTCATAGCAAGACAGTGGCCATGGGTGGAAAAAATGCCCAAACCCATCAGCCTTTGTGGAGGCAGAGATGCCAAAGTCTTTAGAGCAAGAAGACCACGACATGGGCGACAAAAATTCCCTATAAATTCTTATCAACACTTGTGGGGATATAAGGGTCTGACAACTTAAGGACTGAAATATTCTAGTAAAGCATATGGTGGCTTATAATACCCCACGACAAGTTTGGGTCGCTTATAATACCTAAGACAACCTTGAGTGGTTATAATTCAAGAAAGACTTGGGTGCCATATAATACCATGATATAGCCTTAGGTGGCATATAATACTAGAAGACAGCCTTAGATTGCTTATAATACCCCAAGACAGCCTTGGAAGACTTATAATACCCCAAGATAGCCTTGGGTGACTTATAATACCCATGTATAGCCTTAGGTGTCTTATAATACCCCAAGATAGCCTTGAGTGGCTTATAATTCAAGAAAGCTTTTGATGGATTATAATAACTTGATTTAGCCTTGGGTGGCTTATAATATCCCAAGGTAGCTTTGGGGGGCTTATAATACCCCGATATAGACTTGGGTGGCTTAGAATACCCTAAGATAGCCTTGAGTCTCTTAGAATAACCCAAGACAGCCTTTAATGGCTTATAATTTAATAAAGCCTTGGGTGGCTTATTATACTTCAAGATAGCCTTGAGTGGCTTATAATTCAAGGAAGTCTTGGGAGTCTTATAATACCCCAAAGTAGCCGTGGGTGGCTTGTAATTAAATAAAGCCTTAGGTAGCTTATAATACACCAATACAATTGGGGGTGGATTCTAATATTACCCCAGGAGATTAAAGTATTCAAAAGGCTCACTAGCCTGACAGTTGCAGCCTAGCAGAATAATCTAAAGCATTGGGGTTGTAGAATTAGAGTCTACAACATCTATGTCAAATTACTTAGATCTATCCCCAAAAGTTCAATATAAATTTTCCCAAATTAAAGATAATCATACAGATAAATTACGTAACAAAGATCCTAAAATCTACTATATTAGTGCCCCCATGGACTAAAATTAGGCAGTTAAGTAGATACAAGTAATAAGTCTACATATACAAGCATACAGTTTCAAGACATGGATCAAGTAAGAGGAGCCTGTGAAAACATACAATAAATTATAACAGATTGCGGAAATAAGATGTTCATTACTCAGCCTGAAAACATTGAAAATATAAAAGTTTACAAGTATGTGGTTCAAAAGAGAGAAGTTATAGGATTAAAGATCAAAACTCCGATTCCTCTTATCCATCATCATCATCTTAGTCCGAAGAAGTCTCGATCTCCTTAGCCTCCTCAATAGTATCCACCGCGATCTTCTCCCCTTGCTTCTTGGCATGCTCATTCGTAGCCTTAAGTTCTTCTGCATAGAGCATGTTCTCAGCGTATGTGAACCTCTAGGCATATATGTTGTCCTTGGAATTAGGATAATTTTTTTAACCATGTGCTTCATCTCTTTATAGCTGTGGATGTATTCCTTATTTTGCAGGAGAAAGAAATCTAGTTAAGTCTGAAGTGGTCCACAACATCCTCAACAGGTTTCTTCAAAGCTACAGTATGACCATCCCCCATCTTCTGCAATGCCGCAGTTTGATCATCAACCAACTTCTTTAACTCCTTAACATGGTCTTAGACCAGGACTTTGATCTTCAAATCACGTTGGTGAACTTTGTCTTCACCAGCCATCGCCTATCTTGTAGCCTCCAAGCATTTGGCCTCTAATATCTTTAGTGCATTGATTCGGCATAAATTCTTCATATTTATCCACTTAATTTCGGTATTTTTATGATCCCGTGCGGTATAAATAACTTGGATTTGTCTCATATTTATGCTACTAATCCTTTTTGGCAAGTATTTCGTATTTTGTGTATCTCTTATGTGTTTTACAGGTATTTCATGCAAGAAAGATGGAAAAGAGAACTCAAAATAGTGAAAGAAACCAATAATCGGGGAGTTGAAGGGAATTTTCATAATTTTTCAGCCTTAGTCTGGAGGTAGGGCCAACTGGAAAGTTGAATAGCTTTAAACTACAAGAACACTGGAAAAATGGCACTTCAATCCGAGCTACGGTGAAGAAGTTATGCCAATTTGAAGTATAGAAAAAAATCCAAGAAAAAATCTGTCAAACCCTGGGACCGGTCCGCCCAGAAATTAAAAGAACAAGTCCGCCCTGGGACCGGTTCGCCAAATATAAACGAACCGGTCCGCCCTAGGACCGGTCCGCCCCTACCCCGAACCGGTCCGCTTTGCCAAACTCCAGAAGACCCCAGATCACAAGCAAACCGAAGAATGCAAAAATAAAAAAACCGGTCCGCCCCAAAATAAAAGAACCAGACCTCCCTGGGACCGGCCCGGGGGAGGAGAGGGACCGATCCGGCTGTCGTAGTTTTAATTTTCTAATTTTCCTCTAATAGAGAGTCCTAGTGCTGCTAAAACTCTTGGAGTCTTGTAGGGTATATAAACCCATTTTATTATCATTCTTAAAACGAAGATTTTAGGGAGAATAATAGATTTTTCTTTTCTTTTCCAGCAAACCCTAGTTTAGATACAATTTCCATTTTAATTCCAAGATTGAAGCTTTATTCAGAATTTCTTTGATTACCAGTTTTATTCATTGCTGTTGTTACTGCCTTGGTAAAAATTAGTGAGTAATTCTCTCTTGTCAATTCTATTCTACATCAATTTACAAGTTTGCTTTAGATTAATCATGAATTTATGCATATCAAACACTGTTTTCATTAACTTCATCATGCTAGGCTAGATTTTCTAAGGCCGGGATACATGAACCCAGCCTGATGTGTTAATTGCATGTATATAAAATTAGTCCTCTGAATTTAGTGATTGATTACGACCGTATTGCGTAGGAACACAACAATTGTAGGTCTTTATATCTCGTTTTCCTCTGGGTAACCGTGATGATTTAGAATGCAATTCGAGTGTTACTATCGTGATACCAATTTACTCGTCCTCAGATTAGGTATGACGCGGGCTTGAACCTCGTATACATAATGCTTGGGAGTACTAAATTTCGGGTCAAAATTAATCAATTAAATTCATGATTAGTATTATAACTGCAATACACTAGGGTTGGGGGATTGTATTCCCGACCTATTTTTCTCATCACTTAGTTAAAAGTTTCCAATCATTTTTCAATCATATTTTAGGTAGTTTAGTGTAATTGCATCTTTTTATAATTTCATATTTGCATTTAGTTATAATCATTCCCAAAATCAAATCATTTTTCCTTTATTTTTAGAGTCAAAGTTAGTATTCCTCCGTCTTTTCCCGTCGTCACAACTTCGTTGTCCTTTTTCCCTGAGGATCGATACCCGACTTGTCGGATTATTACTTGAGCGACAGGCTTGCACTTGATCCTAGAATGAACGCATTTCTGAGACACATTTTCAGTCGTGTCATGCATCCGCAGCCCCGCCTAACATCCTACTTTGCCCTTTTAGCAGCCTTAACTTTAGCTTGACTATCAAGGCTCTGGGATTAAAAGGAAGCAGCTGCAGACTTCTTCATAGCCTCAAAAGAGGAGGCCTTGTCACTTTCTAGCTGAGACTTTTGGGATCATTTTTTGGCCATGTAAATCCTGTAGAGGCCTTTACATTTTGCCCTTTTAGCTCACAGTTTTTTCATTAGCCTGGAGAAAAGGAAACAAAAGTGTGAATACATAAATAAAATAGTCCGACAAGTAAATGGAATGCAATTGACTTACCCTGAGAAGGAAGTAGAGTGTGTATTCTTCCAAATCCTCCGCATCCTTATTAATAAGGAATTTTAGGTCTTTAGAATCTGTGACCTTACTCATTAAAGGCTCCTCGGTGTCTATGGTGTCCCAAGGGGACTTAGGATCTGGTTGCCTCAACTGAGGATACGAATGGGAAACTCCAACCTTTTCTACCTTGCTCTGCGGAGTGGGCACGTTGGCATTAACTACGACAGTTATTCACAGAGGGGATGATGAAATTGATATGGAGTGGGAAATAACTGGTTCACAGTCCCCCCTCCCCCCAACTGGGTAAGATAGACTAGTCGCACTGATGATGGTTGAATCATCATAATAACACTACGGATGGAGGGACTGTAATAGCAACCTCCACTTGTACGCCAATAGAAGTAATAGCAATCGTAATATTTGGGGTAACATCTTTATCAGTCGCCTTATGTCTTTTCTTACTTTTAGCCCTCCGCGGTGCTTGATTCAAGGCATGGACATTATCATCCCACTCATCTAGCTATGAAAGGAGCATGTAACGATCAATATCATGATAGGCTCATCCTACACAGTCATACCTATGTAGTAAAGAATTAGTTACAAAGTAAGTTTATAAAAAATAAAAGTTTCAGTCAAATCTAGTACCTACCACAACTTGCATCATTGGTAGAGAGTGGGTGGTGTTGCAACTAATTTTAAACAAAGAACGCAAAGTCACCATGATAGTAAAGTGCTTCTCTTATTAGGAATCATGACCATAGTCTCAATTCTCTTCCTCTAGTGTTAGGAGGGGATCGAATTTACACAAACTGTAAAAAGGGGAAAGTTAAAATGAATGACTTCGTAACAGGCAATTCAAAGCATGTAAAAACTAAAGACCATGAAAAGAAGAGAAATTAAAGTCCGTGATAACATTCATAGTTACCTTCCCTATGGGGATGATACTAAGACCACGGTTGTCTACGAGCCTTCTTCTTCTCCGACTCATCGGTGTGATTTTCATAAGTTGCACGAGATATATGGAAGTATTTTCCTTTTTAGTTATTGGTACTGGAAGGCCGTATGTCATCAAATATCTTTCTCCATTCTGCAGAGCCACGTAATAATACTATGGGTTCTTCGCGGAGTTCTCTTTCGGTATATAGAAGTAAAAAACTCTGCGGCAGTTATATCTCCTAGACCTATTTTTCCAGATGACGAAGGAGGATAAGATAACTCTCCAAATTTAGGGATCAACTTTGGCTAGGAACAAGTTAATCACTTTCAATATTTTTTGCACTAGGACAGGAAATGGAAGATGCAGGTCTAGAAGAAAATCATGTAAGGGGAAGCAACCCCCATCATCTGGGACCACATAGCATGCCATTTGGTTCACGGATGAAAGGATAATGATTGTCCTTTATGTCAATTCACAATCCTCAGTAAGCTGGGCTAAGTAGTCCCTGTTTATGATGCAAGGTTAGTTAAGGGTTGCAGGTGTGTCGTGGATGGAAGGAAGAACCTCAGTATTCCCTGCTTCTGCAGCACGATCCTTTCTATAAGCATCTAATGGTTAGTAGATCAAATATCCTCCTCAAGTCTGTGGCTACCCTCAGCAGCCTCCATTTGACTCCTAGAATTAAAAGATTCCACGGAGTCAGAATCAGAACAAACACCGGTGGGATAATCCTTTGGCTCTCACATCCGTGTTTTCAATGGTTTGAGTGAAACATCGCAGGAGGAGGAACATCAAATTGTCTCTTCCATAAGTCCTCCAAATACTCCCAAGTATTCCAATGTATAAGGCAGCAACAAGGTCCGGTAAAATTAGAGGGGCTCCATAGTTAAAGGGTCATAGCCATTATGATCAAAATATAAGAAACTCTAGTTTAAAAGAAACGACCTCATAAATAAAGGCCATGACATCAGACATAATTAAGTCAATACAAATATAAACAGAAGTCGTGGAAAGGGAAAAAGTTCCCAAGGGAAAATCTAAGGACTCATCCATAGAAATAAATGTAACCAAATGATAAGGCCATAACCAGCAAGCCAAGGGAACACCTAGCCACAGAGTAGGGGGATAACACGAACGATTCAGATATTTTGATCCCCTAATATCAAAATGTGACACCCCGCCTAATTAAATACCATTTGATCAGTCCTTTATTAAATTAAAATCAAGGTGAACGGTTGGTTCATTCTTAGCATCACTTTCGCAAAAATAAAATTTCCAATTTAAACACCCTAAATAATTAAGTTAAGTGTCAAAACAATTTAAAGTCTTATTTACATTTTATTTAAATTCCAATATGAAAACCTTTTTCATAACAACAGTTTAAGAGTCACATAAATAATAAGGATGACAATCACCACACAAGAATTAAACCATCTAGGTAAACAAAACCAAGTTATGAACTATAAATGAAATCATCCTGACAAGAGTTAACTCCCAAAGAGTACCAAATACTGGAAATAATATAAGCATAAATCTCTGACAAATCCAAATGGGACACGAAATCGGGCAGCACATGCCCTAACTATGAAAAACTAAAATAAAAACTGAATCAATGAAGAGGTCGTCTAAGCAAGAACCTGCAACTTCCACATAAGCTACAGCACGTCCAATCCAAAGAACCTAAGCATGATGTCCCTGTGGCTGGGCACCTGTAATACATACATATATATACAAGAGAGATAAAATGACAGAAAATGGGCCAGAGCCCGAGTTTAAAACATTTTATCAAGTATTTAAAATTCTTACTGACTAATGTAATAACCATGTTAGTATGCGACACTCTCTTGAGAATTCTCGCCTCTCAATTAGTGCGCATGCCTACCGCACTACTAAACTCATAAACTTATCTCTTATTTTTCTATAAACTTTTATCCCGAGAAGTAGAAAGGTTATGATATTTACCTTTAGAAAATCATTCTCTTTGAGATTTATTACGTTACTTAGAGCAACACCGTACCGTTACAAAGTTCCCGAACACTTATTATAAAGGTTGAGCATTAATTCATTACTTAACTACTTATATGCACAGTATAAAGTTTCCATATATATATATATATATATATATATATATATATATATATATCAGTCACTCATATATTATATATACTATTGGCACCCCACATAAATTCTATGGTGTTGTCCAACTCTGCTATCAAGTCCCCTTATCACTCGTACTAAGGGAAATACAAGTTCGAAATCACTCTCGAACTGTATTAACACAATACACACACAATGGAGGCGAAGCATAGTTCCAAGTCACTAAGAAGTCAGCACATACCCCTCACGTATCTTAGGACAGTCAGACTATCATACTCAGATAGCCTGTACCAAGGAATCCTATGTTCTAGGGTACAAGTCAATATCCCCCATAAAGGGCCCATCGAGATAAAATTGTCCCGGCGCGGCAACCTCCGTGATAATAAGTAGCGAGGGTATGATTATTCACAAATAAAGTATTTAATATATGTACACAGTCACACGGGCATATATAGATACACAATTTCCAATAAGGTCCGCCCACAACCCACAATTATTATTAACCGCATTAAGTACAAGTTTACCCAATTATCTCGCATAAGGGATTCATCTCTTTTATTCCCACTTATAATTTATTTCATACTTACTTATCATCTCTCGAAGTATTCTCTCTTGCTAAATACAATTTCAGTAGGTATAACCTCTATAACCTTCTGGTCTAAGACTTTCACGAGTCCCTCAATTCATTAACGAACTTATGCATAATCTCTAATGTGTAACGAAATTCCCCGTTAACCCATAATTTCATACCATATTAAATTTCATTCAACAGAGTCTATATAGACCCTACTGGTCCTCCTCACGACCCATTATACTCTATAAATAATAATCATGGGTTCCTATGTATTTAAACCGGATTAAACAAAAAGGGGAAAAATATGCAGTTTTCCAGGAGGGGTCGATCGATCGATGTTCTTGAGTCGATCGATCGATCAAGCAGTTCTTTCCCAAAAACTGCAATTTCAACCTACGAGTTTCATCTTCCAAATTACTTTAAAATGCCACTAACGATTCTCAAACTCCCAAACAACATTACTACTAGTTACATATACCTATTTAAATGATTTCCTACGTGAAACATGTCCAAATTCATCATAGGTATTGAATTAATGGGGTAAATCATCATATTTAACAAGAACCCTAATTTTCATAAAACTTCCATTCTTTTAATTCTTTTCCAGATTTCTTGCTTTTAAACTCATACCAATTCATGGGTTATCCTCTACATATGATTGGGATGTCCAGAATATAACTATTTCCACCAAGACATGTGATTAAATCCTCAAACTCCTCAAATTCTTTTATGAAACATGTGTATAACAATCCTAATCTAACATGGATGAAACAATAACTAAAAAAGAGCAAGATAGATACTTGCCTGGAATACAAGGGTCTGATTTATGGATGAAAAAGGTATGGTTGTGTTCCTCTTCGTGCGATCTACATTTTGGTGGTTGTGGCAGTGTAAACGGATGAGTTCTTGGCCTTGGATTGCTAGGAAAGCTTACTACCTTCTTCTCTAATGGCCATTCTTAAGTTTTGTGATTGTTAACCCTAAAAGCCTAACTCAAATGGCTGATATACCTTAGGAAAATTCGTGGGTTTAATTATCCAAAAATATAAAATGTCTAAAATACCCTCCCGGGATGCCAATTAGGCCTAAAAAATGCCCCGAGGCCCAAACTGAACCCCCGGGTATACTTTTCTGACTAACTCGACCCTTCCGAACACATTGGCGCACTCAAAATGACCATACATGAGACTTATAATATATTCACTTTTTATAAAAATAATTTAGTCCCGACACGACACAGGCGCGTCCCGACTTAAATTTCCATAATTGCCATTTTATTCACCTGTGATAATTTTAATAAAATCAATCTTATATATTACTTTACTCATTTAGTAATATTCAACAAATTCTCAATAATTACTAACTCTCGTCATGCTAGTAACTATTTAAAATAATTTTTGGATTAATATTAAATTAACACCTCAATTTAAATTTAATAAATTCCCAAATTAAAAGCCATAAAAATACGGGGTATTACATACTTCCCCCTAATAACGGAATTTCGTCCCGAAATTAGGAGAATAAGGCATACCTGGTAAGAATAGATCAGGATATCTTTCACGCATATCTGCCTCGCGCTCACAAGTGGATTCCTCCACATTATGATTCTCCCACTAGACCCGTATAAGTGGGACTGCCTTCGACCTCAATTTCCTCTCGCTATGGTCTAGGATAGCCACTCGTCTCTCCTCGTAAGAGCTGTTAGGCTGTAAGTCAATCTCCTCTATCGCGATGTGGGTGTGGGCTATATCATCCCGAAGATATCGTTTCAATGACGAGATGTGGAATACATCATGAATGCGGAGGAATGCCTCCTCAGGTAGAACCACCTTCTTGTATTTTTAGGGGGATTGAATACCTCCTCTACCTTACTTTTCCTTTTTCTATCTAGGGGATCACCCTCTCCCCTAAACGGTCATGCACAAACATTCTTGGTTGGGTGCCTCCTACGAGCACTTGAATTCCCTCTGGATTTCTTATTGATTTCTTTCTCTCTTCGTCAAGCTTCGTATAAAACACTGCATCTATTAGGTGGGCCTCCTCAACAGAAAATGGCTTCCATGTTTCTTTGATTATAATCTCAGTACCTTTAATATTGGCTTTGGCATATTGATGGTATGTGAAGGGAATTATGCCGTGAGTGTGCATCCACACTCGCCCTATGAGCAGCTGGTAGCTTATGTTGTTATTGATGACATGAAACTTAATGTGGAAAGTGAAGTTACCTAGATTGATACCCATGTTCACATATCCAAGCGACTTCATGTATTCGCTATTAAATCCCAAAATACCCAATGGTACATACACTATCTTTTCTTAAGATATGTTCGTTTATATAACGTGCTGATTGACCTAATGTTGATGGATGCTTCTCCACCCATCAATAACCTCGAGAAAGAAATTCTATTAATCATGGTTGTCATGTAGAGTGGGAGGTTGTGAAAATATGAAACTTATCGATCTGCCTCAGTGAAGACCAGTTCAAAAGTGTATCTTTTAATAAACCGTCTAATAGGTTCCTACTAGTTTAGCAAGTCTCCCTGCACTACTGCACCACTTCCAAAACCTTCCTTATGACGACTACGCTTGTGTTGTACTTTACTCGTATCTAGTCAAAGGGGAATCTCTGCTATGGCTTCGTACTCGGAGTCCGGGTCCACTTCATAAGTTTGAGCATCACAGACATGGTTTGCCTTAGATATCCCTCCTTTATCCAGAGAAAGGATAATAACTACTTTTGACTTCTGTGGGTTCTTATTGACATCTATAGGAGGTATTTGCAAAATACCACTGGCCACCTGCTCTCCAATGATCCTCTGTAGGTAGTTATAGTCTTTGGTGGAGTGTTTCACCCTCTGATGCAACTCACAATACTTGGGATTAGCTTTGTTGGCTATTGTTGGGGTTTCCCCATTCAAGTGTGTGTGGGGGGGGGGGGGGGGGGGGGGGGGGGGCTATTACCCCCTCTCATACCAATGTACGATAATAGTCCATTGCTTCCGTTATACTGCATGGTAGCAGTGGTGGGGTATCCTCTCCAAACTTCATCTTGTTAATCGGATTGTTGCCTTTGGATCTGGGGCCCCCTTCTTTCCCTTTGAACCTCTGTAAAACATAATTAATAGCATACCTCTTAAGACTTGAAATCTTCCAGAAGTCAGTGGCACTTGCGTCTTACAACTTGAGGACATGGGATTGATTATCATAGGTCTATTACTAAAAGCCCTGGTGAACTCTCTAAATGTCCCATCTCTGGTCTCATTGACCAGGTGGATCTTATATTCTCCCAAGAGCCCCTCAACACATATTTGCAGCAACCTTGCCTCAACAAAATCCTCATGGACATTTAGTGCCCTCCCGCGAAAATTCTTAATATATTGCATCAACTCTTAACTTGGCTTCTGCATATCCTGTTCTCGGTGTCTCAATGTGAACTCATCCTTAGCTAAGAAAAACTTTTGAAGGAACTGCCTCTACATTTCCTTCTACATGGGGATACTGTTGGTGGCCAAGTGGGGGTGACAAGTGGAAGTGACATGTGTAGGACTTCCCCATGAGGATCTTGGATAACTCCCCGAACTTCAAATTTTTATCATTCCCAAGCACCCCAAGGTACTCAACAAATCTCTTCTTGTGCCCCCTTTTATTTTCTCCTTTGCCATTGAATTTGATAAATTTTAGTGGAACGTACCCCTCTGGGTATGGCTTCTCATTCACACTTTCTTGGTAGGGATATTGCAACTCCTCATATAGATGAGAAGCTTCCCTTTGAGAGGTGGAGAGAAGATTCTTCACTTCCTCCATGCTAATAGCGTTGGAGGTAGATTCCTCTAAACCCATAGTCTTTGCTGTTGGTGAACTAAACAGAATCACAACTTGCTCCGGCACCACCTTTCATGGTGGAGCCACTTCTACTGTTGTTGTTGCTATAACGGTTGCCCCTCCCCAGGGGGTTGCTGCTGGTGTTACACAACTTTGGCTAAAGATTGCCAAATCCATATTATTATGTTTTAGAAACTCAAAAAACATGCTCATCAGATTCATACCAACCTAAGGTGCTGGTGTTTTTGTACTGGTATGCCCTCCCTAAAGAGAAGGCATTCTAGCTCCGATCACCACCACCTCCTCTTGGGTGGTTTGATCATTTCAAACTCCATTCCCAGATGGAGTGTCTTAAAAATCAGTTGCTTAAAAACGTTAAAACCTTATTTGTTCATGAAATTGAGGATACCTTCCCAGCGAAGATACCATATATAGAAGACTAGTGTGACTGGGGTCCGGTAAGAAGCTGAAATGGGTGAGGTGTGACCCACTTTAATGAACTCTGCCTCCAAGGTCTTCAAGAGTTTCTAGAGGAGAACCAGGTAAAACCTTCCCTTTTTGTTAAAAATGGAACCAAAGTTAGAACAACCTCTCGCAAGAAGATGAACTTCACAACAATAATAGTAACTTTTCTCAAAAGGATCTTCGGATAATGATGGCTATCAAGGTGGGAGTGAAGAAAAAATCACTCAACACTTAAAGAGAGAGCAGGGAGAGAATAGTAGGTGTCCTGGTGTGATTTTGATAGAGTACTGATGTCACTTGAGTTTTCAATCTATAATTTTACCTCACAATAGTCCTATTTATAGGTGAACACTTGGGCTAGTTTTGGCCTTTTTGGGCACAAAAGATAAGAGGGAAAGATTAGAGGGACAAGGTCTGCAATGTACATTTTGTCCCTAGATCTGCAGCCACCTGTCCCCTCTGACAGAGACACCTAGTGTGAACCAAAGTTAAAAAGAAAATATGTCTCATAATGGAGACAAAATATCTTATTTGATAAATATCTTTTGAAATGGCAACTTACTGTACAAACTTTATAAACTTAAGGGGATCCTCTAGGGCCACTCCCTCTAAAGCCATTAAACTTGAGAGGGACCTTGAGGACCCCCTTCTCTAAAATTATCTTATAAAAAGTTCATTTCTTGTGAGCATCCCTTTCGCTACTCACTTCAGTGGTGACTAAGTGTGAGCTGTGTAAGGACTTGAGTGATTCCTAGCGTCTCTCTACTAGTATTCTCTCTATCCTAAAGTTCTAAGTGGTTGATCTTGCTCAAAAAACCTTGTTCCTCAGCCACCAAGCCAAAACTCTCAGGAGATACCAATTGGATATTTGATCACTGTTGGCTCAACTAGGCTACTTGTACAAGAAAGTAAGTATTAGTACTTTTGTTTTTACAAAAGAATAACTATTTTATGATGAGAGGTTGTTAATGGTAGGCCCCTCATCCTAGCCTACTATATTCTTTGGGTAACTAGTTGGACCCTCTCACTGTCAAACAAATACTATTTGAACATTTGGAAAATGAGTCCTTCACGGTGGACTTCCTCACCAGATTTTATATTTAGGCTGGTATCGGCAGAGGGGTACCTCGTTTGTGTAATCCCTTGCCCAAGTATTATTTCAACTGGTTTTAGTTTGGGGTAAGTCCCTCATCCAAACTATATCATCTTAGGAATTAAAAATAGGTGGGGAGGGGGTCCCTCACCCAAATCACCTTTGGAATTAGAAGGGGGTGCTTAGGGGGTCCCTCGTCAAAAACTCATATAGAACTGGAAGGAGGGACTGAAAGGATCCCTCACCGATAACTCATTTGGAACTGAAAGGAGGGGATGAAGGGGTCCCTCGCCTAAAAATATTATAACAAAGCTAAAACACCCTGCTACAGAGGCTAAGAGTCCTATATCATATACAAGGGTACCATCACTGTATGATGTTATCATTTAATGAAAATGTTAAGGACCGCAATATCCAAGAAAGAGATCACGTCCTCAAGAAAATCGTAGAACTTGTCTAAGATCTGAGAGGAAAATTTAATCCCAACTAGAGTGCTCCCTACATTGTGAAGAATATCCTACCTAGTAGTGCCTCTATGCTTGCAGACCTTAATGGAGAAGAAATGGCACGTCTAGTCAACTTGGATTGCCTCAAGAAATTTTACCCCTAGTCCGAACTCCCGTTAAACTACGACTCTTCTCACTCCCTTCTATTTAAAATAAACTCTTACATCCTCTCTATTGTAATTACATAGATACTGATCCTCTCAAGAACCATCCATTTTCAAAAAAGAGAAGCTCACAATTTTCAAACCCCATAAAGGTACATAGGCAGCGCATAAGACACACATGGGTGCTAACCTTTGTCTCTCACAAAATTCTATTATTTTATCCCCCTAAGAATGATGGCATCCCTCATAATTTAAATGAATAAAAGGATTATGTATGCCTTAGCGATTAGTATAGATAGTTCAACAAAATAATTCATCAAAGACATAAAAAAATACAATGAAAACAGTATTCCTTTTAAAAAAACAAGGGTACAACTATTAAATGAAATATCAATAACGGGAATGAAAAATAACCCACCCCCTTACAATCCTAAAAAAGGAATACTGTTGAACTATCTATCCTAAACAGTCCACCCCTTACAAGCCTCACAATAACATCGAAACCAAAAAAAACCACTCCCTTATAAGCCTCACAAAAACATCAAAATCCAAACAAACCTCACCATTACAAGCTTCACAAAAACCAAGACACCTCTAAACCTTAAAAAAAACCTTCTCACAACCTTCTCATAAGCTTCACATTACCACACCACCCCCTTTATACCCAAGACCTTCCTTAAGCTACCGAATGGGCCCGCTTCATCATTGTTACTTGTACCTGAAGGACCCAAAGAATTCTACTCCTGGTTGTGAGTCTGAAGTCGCTCCATGCAGCGATAGGCCTTAATCAGTTTGGCCTAGAAAACAACATCTTCCTACAAAGTGTCGAGCATCATAGGCCATCTCTGACCAGTATCTTCAATAAGAATCTTTGCAACTATTCATTTACACAACCACTTCAGGTAATCCTCAGATATGAACCCAGCCTCCCCAATAGACTGAGACGAGCGGGTAAATAGTGGATGGAGCTGCCACAAAGGCCCCAATGTCATTCTCAGTGACTCCATCAGGTCCTCCATGGGAAATAAGTTAGTTATACATGGAGTAACTATTTGCTCCCATCCCACTTGGAATTGAAGCAGTCACAGAAGATAGAAGGAGGTTTGATGAAGGCCCCCAACTGCACATACCAATAATCACCCAATTATAAGATAGACTGTAGATTGCCCCCACCATGGTATGGACCAGTGAAGACTCTTACCCCCATGCTCTACGAGATGATTCACCTAGTTCTTGTTACTAGGCCAAAGGTGAAGAAAGACCGAGAAAAGTAGTTGGGAATGCTCTACAGAGGATACTAAGGAAGGTCCACCAGGAGTAGTCTCTTGGATAACCACATAAACAACATAATAAGGATCATACACAAGAAATTATCCCAACCATCCTTCTAAGTGTCCAATCCAATAAGAGTCTTTGTAAGTCTTACAGTAGTTGCATTACAGTAGTAAGGCATTTACAACACTATCGTGGTTACCTAAGGGTCAATCATCATGTCACATGTCACCAAAAGTATCCTGAACATCAATCCCAGTGCTATAGAACCAGCAAAGCCATTATAAGTGAAATCTCTCCTGCACACGGAATTCAATACCGCTGGGAGGATGATATTTACTTCGTGCACCAACATAAATCCGACATGTCTATCATAACACTTGGGTTAACACCCAACATTGTAGAGAATTCTCCATAAGTGGGGAACATTTAATCCAAGTTGAAACAAATACATTCTCTCTAGGATACCAGAATTTCACTTCGGCTTCCAGAGGATTCCAATATATAGGGCGGTTATGCCACAAGGAGACACGGAGCAAGCTGAAAGCTTCGTAATTAACATTATAGAGGCAATGGCTTCTAAGCCTTCGAAATAAGCCGAGAATGTTTCAGACATCGAAAGAACCATTTTAGAAGAAGAAGAAGAAGAAAGATTGCAGAAGGAAGAAGGTTGAATTATGGTGATGACCCCCCCCCCCCCCCCCCCCCCACACACACACACATCAAAGCTTCCTTTTAATACCAACAAGCACTCACAAAAGATAAGCAGCTCGAGTTGATGCTAGGAACTCTGATCCTAAGTACTCATATGTAGATAGGAAGTTTAATCAAGGCTAAGGAAGTGGTTTGGATTTGACCCATATGCCGATAGGTAGGCCAAGGGGTATGATGATCGGGTCCCCCTATTTTTTGAAATTATTTAGTTTACGCTTTTGTATATATCATTTCCAAAATGTAGACTTTTATTTGTAAAAACAACTTATTGATAAAAAAATCCATCTTCAAGTCTTTCTTCTAGTCTGTACTATCTTCGAAATAAATGAAACCTCAGCAGAAATTTAAAGTGCACATAGATTAACCCACTAAATCCAGATAATCAAAGAAAAAAATGCATCTTATATATTAACTTGTACAAAATGATTGCATTATTTCTCCAGGTACATAGAAGAACAAAAAGAAAAAGAAAAAGAAAAGATAAATCGTAACACATCTCGAACCCTAAAAAAAATTAACCATCCAATAAAACATCCATTCCATGAGCCCCGACTAAAACACTTCCCCCGACGACATGCGATAGACCCCCTACTCCTGAAATTGGAGTTCTCCTCAGATGTAGTCGGTGGCACCAGGCTAGAACAGGCCAACCTCCTCACATAGTCAGAAAGTGATGCCATCCAATCTCAGATATCCCACAGTGAGGTTGTCGACACGTGAATAGTATACAAAAGCACCAAATTACCAAAGGCGAGTGAATAAGTAATGAGAAGAAGAAAATCAAAAAGTAAAAATATGAACATAAGAGGAGAAGTCATACATATCTCGGTAGAGCCTCCTCGGGAAGACCCACAAAGCCATTTATCTCTAAATGAGGACGACGAGGCATCGAACCCACATCCCCACTACGCGCCCGAATATGATAAGAAGTGGTGGAAATATGGTGCAAAGGTATCTCATCCTCTGCCTCCGTCGCACCTTCCCTGTGATATGGACCGATGTCGCTGGTACACTGGTAACCCCCCTCCAAATCCCACTACAGGTGGAGGCATATTCTCCACATCATAGACACATGATGTAATGAACCAGCTAGTCCCAAAGTCCAGGTAGTCATAACCTACGATTAAGTCAGTATAGTGTGTGTATGGCTCTCCATTCATCGCCACTGACCTCGCCTCATCAAACATATCCTTCACACGCATCATACACTCTGGAGGATCCAATGATGGGACCTCCACCTCACCCTCCATCACCTACCTCACGACTCTATCTCCCAGTAACCATACGTACCCAAACTCATATGCCAGTAGCTTGTTCAACTGGGCATGCATGCCAGTGATCTCCGCGGCCCTCGGAGATAGACATTAGGGGTAGAAGTTAACCTATTTCCCCATCAAGATTCACTAATATACCAAGTGCGAAACAAAGTATTGAAACCACAGAAAAATCGAAGTAGAAGAAGAAGCCTAAACCTAATTTCTCGTTTGGGCGTTCAGCGCTGCCCGTACATGTTTTAGAGACAGGGAATATTTTGATCTCCTATTTGAATTCCTCCACATGTATATCCTAGAAAAATTCCCCGGCTCGCTTGCCTCTAGGGATATCAACCCGATGTTTTGTTCAATCACTTAATAGAACCATGTTTGTAGAAAGAAATAAAAAGAATGAAAATGGAAAATAACAAGAAAATAGTAGAAAATTGAATATAAAGATTACCTCCAAAAGATATGTGAGTCCCGTGAAATTTTAATGGCAACACTGACTAAAAGCATTCGAAGAAGCATAAAGGAATGCCAGCATAAAGATCTCGAGTCATACTGATAGATCTCTGAGATGATCCTCGAGAACGAAAGAAACCACCTCTGGATGACATCACCATTTGTCTCCATCACAAACCCTCCCAATATAGGCAAAAGAAATAAGTTGGTCGTGTGCGTCACTTGCCTCCCCCAATCTCATTAATCCACCAGACAAAAAGGTATCCTTTAGCACCGATATGCGAATAAAATCTCCTGACATGATCCTCCCTATCTCCCCCAAGGCATCCCATGCTTCCACCTCATACACAAGTAGGGTACGGTCCACCACTCTATGCTGGGCCTCATAGTCCAGCCCCGTTAATTGATGAAAATTCGGGGGAGTGATCTTCACCTCCCCAATGCCCAAATGTAATATGTGTGTTGTGTCCCACCATTTCTTGCCCAAGGAGAAAAGTACCGCTGTGGAACACAGTATCTCATCCAATTCACTCACCAATAGGCCAAATTTGGTAGACTCTACCATCAATCGAACAGTCATAGGAAGGTGTTCCCGCATTTCCTTCATCCCGGTCGACCCACGGGAGATAATTCTCGATGAAAATATTTTAACATGCACAAAAACTAAGAAGACCCTTTAACATCCATTAAGACGAAAAAAAGAAAAAGGAAAATGGAATAAAGAGAGAACACTTACATAGCCATTAGGGTTCTTCACCCTTGCGGAGCAATGACACATCGACTCTCCCTTAGCAGAACCCTCTCATCAAGAATGAGATCGAAGTTATCACAAACATTTTCAGTGGCGCAACAAAACACCATTCCAAGCCCTCCCAATCATCGGTTTCCATCCAGTTCTTATCTGGAGTGCCCTCTATGAGTTCTTTTGAGAAAATAGACTCGAAACTGATTGTCAAAGATAAAATAAATAGATTCATCGGAATGAGGGTGTGAAAAATAAGAGGGGTCACCCTTTTATTTATAAGGGACTAGGGGTATGATGATCGATAGTCCCCTGGACCTTCCAATCTTTAGTAACCTTTTCGTTCCCCCAAGAAGCCTGGGAGTTTGTTCCATATGCCAATAGGTACCCCTGGCTATGCCTATTAATAGTACTCTCAAAATTTCATTACAAAAATTCGAAAAAAATCCAAAAAATCCCAAAAAGTCCCCATAAGACTGAATGTATCATAGCTCAATGAAAACTCATTAAGAAGCACCGAACCACTTGAAGAACTCTCACAGTACCATCACCATCCCTAGTAAAATTAAAATTGAATAATACACCACCTATTAGCAACTCTTTAGGTCTGTATAACAAACCTCGATCCGCTGAATTGGTTATCTTAACTTTTACGTCTGCAAAATTGACGTTGGCCCTTTGAACCGATCATCTAAACTCTTTAGGTACCCAAATTGACCTAGGTCCACGGTTTTGACCTCGACCCTCTAAATCCGTAACCTTAACTTTTTAGGTTCACAAAATTGACATCGACCCTCTAAATCGATCTCGTAAACTTTTTAAGTCTGCAAAACTGACCTCCTCTTTAGGTCCCTAGAATCGACCTCGAACTTCTAAATCAGCCATCTCAACTCTTAGGCCACCAAAATCAACCTCGACCCTCTGAATTGGTCACCTCAAATTCTTAGGTCTGTAAAATTAACCTCGAATCTTTGAATTGGTCATCTAACTCTTTAGGTCTGCAAAATCGAGCTTGATCCTCTAAATAGGTCATCTCAACTCTTTAGGTCCACATAATTGACCTAAATTCACAAAATCGACCTTGACCCACTGAATCAGTCATCTCAACTCCTTAAGTACGCAGAATTTACCTTGACCCTTCAAATCGATCACCTTAACTCCATAGGTCTACAGAATAGACCTTAACCCTTTAAATCAACCATATTCAAATCCTCATATTGGTTCCTCAACCCTTTAAACATTTATGAGGTGTCTATCTTTCGATGATCTCTTCTTTTTCTAAGATCATTCGATGTGGTACCCCCAAAATACATACTTAGGTCCCTATCACTCCTCCTCCCATTAAAAGACACTAGGTCCTAATTTAAACCATTATCTAGAGGACACTGAGCACTCCTGAGCCCCATTTGGCCTCTGTCCATAACGTGCATAAATCGGCCTCACCGTTCGCACTTACTTTCCTTTTTACTCTAAGAACCCCTCGTTTAAAGGTTATCGATTTCTTTCGAGCCCTATCTGACTTCAGTCAACTCTCAAACCCGGGAGTGGATTAACATATTCTTGTAAGGCTCTGAATACCCTTTCCAATGGTCCTGATTGTGTGCAATTTGTACTCATAACTTTTATTTTATGCCTATTTTTTTGAAAATGTTTGTTCTGGACTACATATAGGTAAACCTTCTCCACCAAGGCAGGGGTGTTCCGATAGGCAGGCTAGGGTCTATGCCGATTGACACCTCGTGAAACCCTAATTTTTTTACTATTGATGGAGACCATGACCTCATTTCCGAGGGTCCCTTTCTAAAGTCAGAGTATTCTCCTCTAAATTAGTTCATTGGTATTCCATTTTTTAGACATTCTCACTATCTTCTTATATAATTATCTTCCATCTTTCACCACACTTTTTATTCTTACCTCACCATCATCTAATCACCTAAAAATTAGCCTCTACTACTACAAAATTAGAATTAAAGTCCTCTAGAAAGTCTACTCCTATCCATTTACAACTCATTTAATTAGTAGTATGTAATTTTCTTTCCACTTTTGATATATCATTTACTTCATTTATTCACTTCAAAACTAATCTCACTTTTTATTATTTAGTGCACACAAAACTTATCTTCATACAAAAGCCAAAAATGGGGTTTTCCTATAAATCGTAAACTATACTTTCTTCATTCTCCACACTCCCTACACTTATGCACATTTTCCAAAAACAAGATAAAGTAAGTTCTCATTTTGGATTTATTGGTTAAACTCCACTCTTGTATGTTATTGAACTATGTGGACTTTTATGACTTTTTAGGTTACGTAGGCAGGGGAAAAGTTATGGAAAGAATTTTATCCTTCATGTAGTCCGGGACCTTGTCCTCGACTATGGGTTCCTTCCCTGATTTCATAGGATGGGAAGTTTCAACTTGGGTGGTAAGAGAATCTAGAGGTGGAATCTTCTACTAAATGGGGTTGTCATGCTCAACCTCGCGAAGTGGGCATTTGTTTTCATCAATAGTGTCTTTCTAATCCCACAAAATAGTAATATCTTAACATTCAACTACTTTTTGAGGCATTCCACAGGTAGATTGGATGGCGTGTTCTTATAAAGAAACTTTAGGTGAAAGAACTGAACAATGGAGTAATTTAGAATGAGATAGGCCATTACCTACTTCGGTCTTAAGGCTAGACTGAGTCATACTAACTGTGTAACTGAGGCGTATGAGTTTATAAAATTAGAAAATACAGTTAAAGAAGGGAGGGCCTACTTGGTAGTGCATTCTGATGAGCTAACTTTATTTTGGATAAAGATTGAGAGTTGACTTATCTATAAAATAAAGACAAAATATGGATTAATCATAGATTAATATGAAGGTAAATATACAAATTTAGATCAAAGAAGTGTAAATACTACTAATTGGTGGGTCACCCTATTCTCGGAGCATGGTGATGTTCCTAAATGATTTATGATGAAGAAAATCTCATTGACATTGGATAAAGAAAAACTTATTCTCAAAGTAATGATTATTATTTTGAGTCACCTTCACTTATTTTTGTTTAGGATTCTCAGGGGATTGATAGTAATACTCCTGAGACTTTGAATTTTCCTTTATGACATGGATGAACCTTAATATCCATGCCTTGATGTCACAACCAAACCTCTCTCTCCAAAATGTCTTTGACTAAATGATGGTCTTTTAAAAGTTCGAGATGATCTGAGTGGGCGTGATCCAACAACTTATAAGAACTCCCAAACCTCATATAAAGTCTACAACGGATACTTAATGAAATAATATATACATCCATAAACTCTAAGAGTTGCCCATTGAAAAATTAATAATATTAATAAATCAGTTTTTATTGGGTTAAAAGAGACCTCGAATGAGGAGGAAGTCTCAGCTATAGGTACAACCACTAGAGATAACTCGATGGAGGGTGAAGACTCACAGTCTTTAGTTGAAGATCTTAAGATATGGTGAATTATATCACCATACCTTTCATTAGCTCAATTCCTTTAGGAGGAGTCCCCAACCTTATCAAAACTAGTGGTCCGAGTGAGATAACTGAGTGAAAGTCATGATTTTCTCAGCTCATTCACCTCACATTCCTATAAATATAAGTTGTAGACTCATCAAATGGTAAGTTAGATTGAATATTGAATTAACATGTTGGTCGAGTTGGATAAGAGAATGAGAGACCATGTAATCGATTTCCTATGGGGTATTTTCATTGATTTAGTATAAATTTTTCACCATTTGTGGATGTAGGGTGCCTATACACGCTAAACCACATTAAATCTAGGTTCCTTTTCTTTATGTTAATACTAATCTCTGAATTTTAGTTATATTTAAATCATTTCATAATTGTTGATTTGTTAGTCACTTACGGAATGTTATCTAAGATCGACTCATAGTTAATTTCTAACAACAACAATCATTTATCAACAAGGGTAAGGGAGCATAAATGATCATGCTCTCTTCATCTTATTTTAATCAAATTTATGAGAAGTAAACATTCTCCATATTTTCTTCAAAGATGAATGTATATAAGTAACATAATCATCAAGTAACATTGTGTCATGTTCCATATGTAGTGTGAACAAGAGTGTCATAAATTTTATTTGCATATAACAAGCTAAAATGTTCATGGTTTGAATTTGCCAATTAATATTTCCAAAGTTCAATATGAGAATCATTATGAATTTTTATATACATTTCCTCGTGTTAATAGATTTAGCATGTATATGGCACTAAGTGTCACAATGATCAAGTATGTATGATGTAAGAGAAGTAACATAGTTTTAACATCAATATACGCCTTTATAACAATTTATCATAGCTTGTATCAGTTTGGAGGTGAAATAGGTGTTCATTGAGTGTGTGTGACACCCCGTAAAATTCATAACTAGATTGAGAAAGTCTAATATAAAAATCATGGGAATCAATAACTTTTGATAACATTCTAAGCATAAGAAACTATCAAAATCGAATGAACAATGACAAGATAATGAAATAGTGAATCAACACAAAACCAAATTTGATAGCAATAATTTTCAATATAACATAAGCCAAATATAAAATTTAATCATACGATAGTATAACTCATAATATAAGAATACCTGTGTAATCTGACCGAAAACAAAAGAGTACAATAAAATAATGTGTTGCACTTGCTCGACTCCTACAATCCTAGATGCAAGAAAAGGGACGTCGTTGGAGATGCGCCTCCAACAAACCTGCGTCCGCAGGAACTAAAATAACAAGAACCTGTAAAAGCAATTTTATAAAGAAGACGTAAACATCATGCCTTTGTACAATAGGAATATAATTGAATCTAGGCCACATTAGAAATACACATCTTCCTCTTTTGTGTCAACATTTTTTAAGTTCAATCTAAAATGTCATGCAGTTCTAAATCCCATAGACATATGCAACCCATGTGATTAAAGTTTTACAACATCATTATTAAATATTTAGTTTCTCATCTCTAAGTTTTTATAATTCATTATAAACATAAGTTATGTGGTAGTCTCAAACCTACGTTACGTCTCACCAAATAACTAATATACCAATAACAGGTTTATAACTCAAGTTTATACACATTTGACTATCTCATTCCAATAATACAATATACATGTCTCAAGTATATATAACCAACAAATCAAAATATAAGTATTTAGTTGGACATCCCTACTATAAGTCATATACGTCTATAATATTGCACATAAACTTGTACCACTAACTATAGTATTGCCACACAATAATCACATATAATACGAGAAAGACTCCATCACGTCTAACATCCATACAACAGTAATTCCCCCGCCATATACAAATAGATGGACTATTCTCACACCCTTATATAATGCAGGTCTATCCCGATTACCTTCGGGGATCACTCACCTTTACCAAGTATAGTTTAAGGTTGTCCCAACCTTAAGACCACATCATGATCGAAAGAGGAATCACTCCGTCCACCCATTATCCATTTGGCCCACCATATCAAAGACCATACTAGGAAATCTCTCAGTGATCCCTCTCGGTACACAGATACCTAGACGTAGGACCCAGGGTAAAATGACCATGGCAAACTTGTCTACTCTCCGAGACAACATTGCGGTCCGTATTGTATGTGCCCTAAAATGAAATCCCTCCTAGTACGTCATCGTGAGTATTTAAAAATAGTATGTATAGCATATAAAACATTCATTTAAATATAATTCTCCTAAATCATCTGAATTAAATAAACATATAAACATGACAAACCAATGCTACTGGAATACATGTACAACCCTAACTAACGTAACAAATCGAAAAAATGTACATAACCCTCACTAACGGGTTAAGATAAATAACACACACATTCCGACCAACACTATAGGGTCACACTAAGCATCTCTATTTATAAAAAGAGTATAGCACATCTATAACCATTTATTCATTCCAATGTACACTAACCCTAACACTCCGAGTTCCCAAATCTAGGTATAGTCTCACCCTAACATACCGTAAACACACATATTAACCATATTAAGTCTTAATTAGCCCTAGTTCATTCTCTCAAAACAACTCATCTACGTATAAGCCCACATATAATTTAAATGAAATCATGAGACATAGTAACTACCTCACTCTAGGAGGTTATAATTCAAACTTAGACTCACCCATGGGATATTCACCCCACTCATACATCATAATTACTAAAATCAATCCCGACCAACAAGCCCTATCCTCAAATTTTGCAAATTCCCAATCAACGAACCCATTTTACACCCGAGATTACCATCGAGCGCCAAAACCTCAATTTGACCCCTTTGAATCAACGATTTTACGGAATATTCAACAACCCCATATATCAATCTCAAACAATTCAAATCATATGAATATATACACATTCTTTACGGACATGAAAATTACAGGACAAGAAATCCTAGGTCTAGTACCCAAAACCAAAATTCCCAACCAATTACACAAAAGCCCAACTAGGCCATATCTAATACCATCGGTCGATCGATGTTCTAGGACCGGTCGATCGATCAACACAAAACTTCCAAAATTTCCCTCATTACAGGATTCTTTATCTTCAACTCCAATTTTCCTCTTTCCAACCTCCATTACTGAACCCAAAAACATCATCCAAGAACCCAGCCAACATTTCGATGATAAAAACACATCATCCAAACATTTAGAACATATTTCCATCATCAAATCCAAAATCTACGACAAGGTTTAAAGAAAAAAATTAATTTCTATTCTAGAACCCTAGATCCGTCCAATTCTACGAATCTTCATAGATTGATTCAATTAAACATAGGGTTTTCATATGATTATCAACAAAAAACATATTTAAAGCATTATCTATTATTTTTAATCCAAGTTCATGAGGAAATCAATCACTATAAAGGGGAAACCATTCTAATTAACATCTAGATTAGGTTAATTAAAAAAATAACTAATTAATTATCTAAAAATCATATTTACAACATATGTTGACTTAGATTTCAAATGAATAAGTACAATATTAATACAAACATAATGATAATAATATTTTACACAGACTTGCCTCATAGATATGTGGAGAAAACCAAGTCAAATCTCCCAATTTTCCATATTCTCTTCATGCTCCTTTTCTCTAGTCCCTCTAGTCCTCACCAATTATGTTTTTTGATAAATAAGATCCCTAATAGTCCCTCAAACCCCTTTAATCCTGAAATTAGGTTTCGACCCCAAATGAGCTTCACCTAAAAGAGCGCAAAAATAACTCCAAATGACTTACAACCTTACCCGAGCATTATACTAACGCCATAGTTCTTTAAGCCATCGTTTAAACTGAAAATGAACATTCTACACGTACCAAAAGCCAACTACTGAATATACCCCAAGAAAATAACTAACTACTCAATTATTTAATAATTACTTGGTATGAGTCCAAATATTAATTAATTTAATTAATGAATTACTGTGTTTCAAAAACGATTTCAAAACTAAATTAATTAACATAAAAAATTGTAAATAGTGACATCTCATGTCACAATTAACACACATAATGTATTTCCACAATTTAATTACTTAAATAATATGCATAAAAATATAGGGTATTACATTCCTCACCTCTTAATCAAGGAATTTCATCCTCAAAATTCGGATTAATTATATTCCTAGGAAAATCTATAATAATATATCACCCGTAGCGTCCTCCCACTACTTATGAATGACTCTAACCACTATGACCTAATATACACCTAGGTATCTCTTGTCATAAATCGCTTTCGGTCATACTCTAACCTAACTAATCTAACCATTAAAACACCAACTTGATACTCAAGGGCTCCTTATGTCATGTACTCGTAGGAACGCATCGTGGAGATTAATGGCGATAAGGTGCAGTCAAACGATGCCGAGCTATCCCTACTTAAAACTCCTAAAAGGCACTCCCATCGGGTTGCCTACTCCCTATTGAAACTCGAATTCCACATTTCTCATAATATAGATATCATTAACGATGCATGTTATTTAAATTGAAGATCCAACCCACGCTTCTGGTAGTCCTTGATTTTCATAGCCTACTCCAGTAAAATTGTAAATGCTCTTCTATGAACACCTTATTCCCAAGGTTCCTCTTAACATGGCCTAACACGAATAGCTTGCTACTCATACCTTTAATCTATTTGGTAAAACTAACTCCAATGACCTCAAATGATCCTATGCCCTCTTTGGAACTCCTAATTCCTATCAAAATCAATTGGTCTACTCCCCCATTTGTACGCTGGGATTTTAAACCTTATAATTCATCAAATGTCTCTAGAGTTCGACCGTCTTGACTGGTAAAAACATCTCGACACAAACAAAACCAATGATCACTTCATCATGCCAACGATACAAGATCCCCAATTACGATACACCAAATCACTAATGGAATATATATACAGATCATCATATACGCGCCCTGGTCAAAACTACATTTCTTAGTGTGTCCCCACCTACCCCATAAAAAAATTCTTGGAAAATGTACTCATATCCCGGTATTAAACGGGGGAATGACCTATTCCCAATACTATTTGAATACCCCCTCTTGATAAACTTAAATTCTAGGTTACGATCCACACCCAATCCCATATTTGGGTGTAGAGGACACCACTACTACACCATTCCCTTTTTAACAAGATATTGTAGCAAATCATAGAAAACTACCCCCTTCAGGTGGTAAAAAAATTCACTAATGAAGTGTTCGTGCCTTGTTGTGCTAAAAAGCTACCTTCGAGATATTCTCCTCTCGATTTTTCCACTAATGATAAATCACTTACATTTAACTTACCAGGAGAAACTCGTATCTCGACCTTATCCTACTCCAAATGCTTCACGCATCCTTTTAGTAAACCATCCCTGTTTTGGGAGCTTCCACATGATAATGTCATCCCTGAATGCTCAATCGGCTCAAACTGTTGTGTCTACTCCCATGACACCTCTGTCATCCTTGTTGAAGTCAGTTCCAGATAATGTCCTCATTGTTTATTCAATATTAGTGTCAATATCCAAGGCACAATCATACCCCAATGTAGGTGTGATAACTCAACACCAAAACAACTAAAGTCTAGAATAACCTCAAACTATTGGTGACACCTCCATGCAACAGTAATCCCCTTTAATATACATACATCTATACACTAAATAATTGTGCTACACCTTCTCCCGAGCCTAAGATCCTATGAAAGCCTACCCCAGGTAGTCAATATAAACTTAAAAACATAGTTGTGTCCATTAGGGTCGAATTCCTCCGACACAGGTCGGCCCCGAAATTAGAAGGAGAGAAATACAGAGAAATATCTCTCTCCGCACGTGCGGGGATTCAAGGATAAAGGGAATGCTCTTTTCTCTACTAACATTGGTCTTCGCGGGCTACTACGACTATAAATTAGTCATCATCAAAATTTGACAAAAACTTAGAAAGGAAATCGCCAACATATTTTTCTCAAAACAAGCAAAACATTGTAGCCGTCCTAAGAGAAAGATATCACAAGACATACTTATGCATACGAAACCAATTGAGTCAGGGGGCGATCTATATTACCGAATGAGAAGGTGTTAGGCACCCATTCCACCCTTTAGGTATCTCATGGACTATGATAATTTTATCATTTTCTCCAGAATGTGATATATGTGTACATGTGTGCAATGTGAATAATAATGCACGTCGCGGGAAAGACGGAGTGGAATCATTCTAAGGAGTTTGAAAAATAACAACATAAAAATATAATATGGGTGTTCATCAGATCACAAGTCACTATGAAAACGTGAGTGTGTATATCGACCGAAAACACTTGTATGTAGAAGTATGCTTGTCAGCAATATTACTAATCATAAGAAATCATAAAAGGAATAAATGAGAAAATAGAAATCGAATCCCAAGATTGGCTCGGGATATTTCCATATGGATGACAATTCATTTTTTATTCATAGAGAGATTGTTGATGCTCACATGGAGCATACAACTCTTTATTTTGATACCTAGTGGTCTCACAATGAACAAAAGGCTCTATAGGTAATTTGTTCGTCAGTGTTCAAGTTTTTATTTTTAAACTTTTTATTGCTATTTTTTTTTCTTTTGATCTTTTATTTGTAGCCAACCATGCTATCCACCGTGCTTAAAGATAAAGCTCATGTGTCTAAGAATGAATTCCAATTCCTTTGAAGATAGGCTCGTCAAGAACCTTGAGTTGCGTGATAAAAATGACACTCTTGAGAAGAATAACGTCACATTGGAGGAGAATAATAAGGACATGGCCACGAAGATGGATGAAGATATAAAGGTCAATGAAAAGCTTAGGCATTAACTCAAAACGTACAAGGAGGAGGTCTTCATTAAGTTCAAGGATTCTTCCCCCTTCATATGTGTGTGCACGATATACTTTATAGATGTATATAATGAGGTGAAAAAGCGAGTGGCTAAGAAATTTATGAAAAATATGACCAAGTTGGTGTCTTAATTGGGGATTATGAAGCAAATATGGACAATGCCACTAAGGTGGAGTTGAGAGTGCATCATCAATAAATGAACAAACTTGTCTTGTTAAATTCCAATTTTATGCCCAGATATAAATTAAAACCCTAACTCTAGCAAATAATAATGATTGACAGAATATAGTAGTCAAGAATGCACACAATCAAAAACACAAATTTGAATAAAAATCCCCAAAGGGTAAAAACCTTTTTATTTCACTATATTATGTAACGACTTACAAATACAGAGAAATAGAGGTTCTAGTGACACATGAATACCCGGAGGCGTCGGTTCATTGTCATCGGCAAGAGATCCCGCAAGAGCTCCAAGGGCCAGCAATGGAGAAATAACCTTCTTCTCCACAAGAGTACTCCAGATGAGTAGAATGAGTATCAAGGGTTTAGAATGATTCACACACACACACACACACACACACACACACACACACACACACACATATATATATATATATATATATATATATATATATGGGACAATTTGGTGAATTAAAAGTGGTTTAAAACATAAAAGAGGAAGTCTTAAAATCGTAGCTGTTCCGCAGAAAATGAAGTTGTAAAGACTTGAAAAACCTTGATGCAAAAATAGGTATTTATATAAAAAGTTAAGTCATCTCGGTCGCTCGAACGACAAGGGAATGTCACTCGAATGACATTAGATGTCGTTTGATCCTACTTCGCACAACCTATCAAACGAAGTTAAAAAACGAAAACAGTACGGGCTCATTTGATGACTGCTTTAAGAGAGCTTCGAGCGACCTATCTCGCGACACGTAATGTCGTTTGATGAGATCATTTGAACGACATAGTTTAGTCTCTTGAACAACTGAAGCGTCATTTTTTAAGTTCGCCTACAGGATTTTAGAAATTAACTTTGACTTATAAAACCCGATTGTATCGATAAAAAAAATTTAAAAATGATTTCCAAATAAATATGAAAACATTAAAAACTCCATATTAAACATTTTACCATATTAGCGAGTTGAGTTAGTGGGAACAGTTGAAGACGCACGCATCACGTTGCTCGATGTTGTTGCACTATACACATATGAAGATGATGGGTGTGTGAAACTTCATACTCGGATAGAGGCCGTCATGGATTATCATGTTGACGTGTCGAATCTTACAGTATATGACATACTTGGTATGATCTAAGACATAGAGAAAACTCTTAGATTTAAACATACATTTATAAAATCACATCCTTACAAATCTCCCCTTATATCTATGTTGGTACATACATAAAATTTTTAGAATTATACTACCCAAACTCAAAGTAAATGACATATAATTTAATATCCCCATAAATTAATAAACTGGAAATACTAAATAACATGTCTTCAAAAATTCTTATGACATCTTCAATTATATAACTCTCCAAAGTTTCTTTGTCATCATCAGGGTGTGAAAAAATAATCCTAAATTTTGTTCCTACACACATGAGACAAGAAACAATACCCGTGACATGCAAAAGTTTAAAATATAAAGATAGCAAAAAATCAATATCAATTCAGCTCAAGGAAATCATTATCAAATAAAACATGCAAACATATCCCCCGTAATTCGTTCTCCCCTTTTTATGATGTCCCTAAATAGACAAATATGAAGAACACTAAGCAATGCATATGGAAAGTGTCACAAGGTAATAAAAATCTCTTTATAAATTTTTTAAATTTTTTCTCACAAAATATACAACAAAAAATCACACCATGAAACAACACAAAAATAACCAAGTCGGTGATAGCGTAAATGAAGGAATGTGAACAAATTCGATAGGAAAATCAATGCAAACAAGCATAACATATGTGCTCGTTGAATTTTGGGTATTCCTAATGAATGAACTCAATATCTTCATTAGGTGTAAAAATGGTGGAATTATAAGAAATTGACTCAATCTAATCAACAAATCAAAGTTCAAAGTGATTCCACACCAATAACTCCCAAAACTAATTAATAATTTTTCAAGATTTTCAAGTAAATGCAAAAATCCAACCAAACGCCCTCAAATGTAATAAAGATCATGTAATAATACATATTTTTTTTGTGAATGATCATATTATCCTAAACTAGTTTGGTCTTGGCTACTTTTATCAACACCACATTTTTTTGGCTATTTTCAATTCTTTGCGTCTTGGCTATTGTTTTCAATAGCACACTTCTTTACTCGAATTAAATGGTGGCTTAATCACAAAGGATATTATGACTACCTTTCACATCCCTTCCCCCTTTTTCCACATAACATATAAATATTGAAACAAATTCCTCACGGGCAACGGATATGACATGAACTACTATTATTATTCTCGTTTTATTGCATTTGGTTTCGTTGTATAAGTAGAATTGAGATGGAAACACTCAAACCAACATGTGAGAGACAAGTACAATATTCAAATAAATCCGTGCATGTGTGCATTAAAGGAGATAAGGAGCCAAACATGTAGAAAGATATCACTAATCACATCTTAATGACTCCATAAATTATAAAGCACATGGATGAAATGATGTAGCATCTAAAATCACTGTCAAACAGTCCCGTGGAATATGGAAATGAAGTTGTGACTATGGTTATCTTAAATTTTCATCAATAAACGATGTAATTTTTTTTTCAAAGTTTTTTATAAAAAGAAAATATTTTTGTCTTTTTAAAAAAATTCAAAAACAAAATCTTTTTGGATTTTAAAAATTTTCAAAAAAATAGGAAATAATTTTGTATTTTCTAAAAATATGAAAAATAAAAATACTAAAAAAATGATACAATCTAGAAATAGGAATCATATGATATGAACATGAAAAATTCATCATATTCTAGACATGTTAACCACCCCTCGATCAATTGTGCAAATTCCAAAGACTCTCGAATATAGGGGCTTCTAAAGGTTTCATGAAAATATCGGCTAACTGGAGGTCTGTAGACACAAAACTCAAGGATACGACTTTCTCTTCTACTAACTCACGGAGAAAGTGCTCGCGTATCCTCATGTGCTTTATGCGCGAATACTGGACTGGTGGGATATGTGTATCGTGCTCGCGTTATCACATGAAATAGTCGTGGTGTCTTATGATATCCTATAATCCTTCATCATCTGCTTCATCCACAGAAGTTGCGTTCAACAACTCTCGATGACTATGTACTCATATTTTGTAGTGGATAAAGAGATGGACTTTTGCTTCTTTCTCAACCAATAGATGAGAGCAGAACCAAAGAAGAAACATCCACTAGAAGTTACTCTATATCTATATGCATCCCCATCCCAATCGACATCCGAATAGGCGGATAAATGGTCATCGGTATCAAAGAAATACCAAATGCTGAATGAGAGAGTCCACTCACGTATTTGATAATATGTGTAAGAGTGAGTAAGTGAAACTCTTTCATGGGTGCCTGATATCGTGCAGAGACTCCAACACAAAAGATGATGTCGAGACAACTAGCAGTCAAGTAGAGAAGACTACCTATCATACTCCGATATAAGATTCGTTCCACATCCTTAACTAAAGTGTCCTTGCTAAGCTTAACTGAGGTACTCATCGGAGTATGTGCGTGCTTAGTGAGTCTAAACCAAATTTCTTCACAGGATCTCTAGCATACATGGATTGGGAGATGAACATCCTATCCTCTACCTGACAAACCTGGAGAACAAGGAAGAATGTAAACTCACCAACCATGCTCATCTCTAACTCACTCTTTATCTACCCCACAAAGTCGTGAGCATGTCGGTAGCACATGGATCTAAAGACTATGTCTTCCACATAGACTTGGGTAACCAAAATAGCACCATATCCTCTCCTAGAAAATAACATCTTATCAACTCCCCCCGTATTAAACCCAAGGGCTAAGAGATAAGAAGTAAGCTTCGCGTACCAAGCACGGGGTGCTTGCTTAAAACCATACAAGGCTTTTCTCAGGAAATAGACGTGATCGAGGTGCTTAGGTTCTTTAAACCCATTTGGGTGTTCCACGTAAACCTCCTCCTATAAAATGCCATTCAGAAAGGCACTCTTGACATATATCTATTATAACGGTTCGACATGCTATGGCGAGTAGTAAACAAACAGGCTCAAACCTCGCAATAGGAGAAAATTTCTCGTCAAAGTCTACACCCTTTACGTGTGTGTAGCCCTGAGCGACCAACCTAGCCTTATTTCGGATAATGGTACCATTCTCATCCATCTTATTCTCGTATATCCATTTGGTACCAATCACATTCTTCTCACTAGGTCGGGGGACAAGTTCCCAGACATCATTATTTCTAAACTGAAGTAACTCATCATGCACAGCATATATCCAGGGTTCATCCTTTAATGCTTCTTTGACGTTCTTGGGCTCGACTTTAGACATGTAGCACAGAAAGTAAGCCACATTCTCTAGTTGAGCATGAGTCTTTACCCCTAAGGTGGGATCTTCTAGAATAGAATAAGGGTCATGACTCGTGCGAACCCAAGCAGGTGTGTACCCCAAGTCAGGAGTAGGGTCCACCCTGGGTGTGTGAGCAATAACGGGATCATCAGCTGGAAGTGCGTCATCCTCACACAAAAGGCTAGAATAAACAAATACCGGTTGTTCTTCAATTTATACGGTGACGTATATTGACTCCATAATGTTAGTGATACTCAGGTTAAAAACCCGATATGCTTTACTTATCGATGAAGAACCTAACATATTCCATCATCGCTCCAGGAGTCAAACTTTCCTAATTTCTCTTTATCCCGTAGGATGTAGAATTTTCTCCCCAAAATATTAAAATATGAATTTAGAAATCTACTGATATGATGTGGCTGGACTTTGCGGCTGAAAAACTTAATGTTCATCTTAGTATAGCCATTGATGGTTTTAATCTATACAAAAATCTCATCTCCAATTACAGTTATTGGCCTATTAATGTCGCAACTCTTCATATGGGACATCTTAGTACATAAAAAGGGAGTTTTTAATGATGTCAATTTTGATATTCAAATCGAATGCATCGAATAAAGACATTGACATTTACCTAGAACCTTTGATTGATAAGTAAAAGTAATTATGGTTTTAAGGTGTGATGGCATACGAATTTTATACAAAAATCATTTTAATTTGCGAGCGATGTTGCTGTGGGCTTTCCATGATTTTGCTACATATGGAACTTTATTGGGATAGACGATTCATGGTTATAAGGAATGCCCAGTTTGTGCGGAATAACTAGATAATGAACGACTTAAGAGTAATAGGAAATTTTGTTAGCGTGGTCATAGAAGATTCCTTCCTCATGATCACAAGTTCGGGGAGGACAAACGTAATTTTAACAACAAGGTTGAGCATCATAAAGCTCCATGAAGTCTATTTTATTCAGGCGTTGAGAATAAGGTTAAATCTATCAATATGAGAATTGGTAAACCCATTTCGAGAGTAAAAAGCAAGCGTAAAGGGGGTAAGGATGTGGTTAGAGTTATTACCTCTCCATATCATCTAAGTCGATTTTTCTTTATTTTCCCTATTGGAAAGAGAAAAATGTTTTTCATAAGATAAATGTTATGCACATCGAGAAGAGCATCACCGATCATCTTTTATCAACCAATTTAGACGCCAAAGATAAAACTAAATATAACAAAAATGCATGTAAAGATATGGAGACCATGGGGATGAAGCCAAAGACGTGGATGGCACTAGATCAAAGTTTAGGATAAATAGTGAAACCATAGGTTGCATTTTCTCTAACTAACAAGGAAAAAGAACGTTTCTTTCATACTTTAAAGAAGCTAAAGTTTCCAAGAGTTTTTTTCTAAGTTGAGTAATTATATGAGTTTACAACCACTTGGATTGAATAAACGCGAGTCATATGACTATCATGTAACTACGCAGTATTTGTTGGCATTGTTGTTTAAACATACTTATCCAAAACACAAGGACTTGCGAAAACCCATTCAATGATTAAGCTTATGTTTTAATGTATTTTGTTCTAAAGTGATCAAGAGGGATGTTTTGGAGTCATCAAGGAAGACATTTTGGAGTCATCAAAGAAGACATTGTTTGAGGTTATGTGTGTTTTGTAGAAATATGTTCCACCTAGATTTTTTGTTATTCCCGTCCACCTGATTATGGATTTAGCAAAGGAAGTGTTGATTTACGGGCCAATAAGATATAAGGGGATGTATCCTTTTTAGAGATAATTAAATAGTAAATGATTTGCCAAAACATTTTATTTTGACAAACTTCTTATTTTTTGTATTCTATATATTTTTAATGTGTAGGGCGATGAAAGATTACAAGAAGTATACAAATAACAAGAGGTGTGTTTAAAGGAGCATTGAGAGAGATATATTGACTCTCTATGGCATGTAGTACATGCTAAACCCTAGTGAATGAAATCCCAAATATACTCATGAAGATTTTCTCGATGAAGATGAAGATGAAGATGAAGATGATGAATATGTGGGTGAGGATCCTTTACTGCAAGGAAGAATGTTTAAATTGATGAAGTGAGTGTTTCAGCAATCAGATGAAGTGGATGAATGGAATAAGTAAGTGTATCAATGGAATTTGAGATTTTTTAATTGGAAAATACATCATGTTTAAATTGATGTAGGAAGTAGTATGCCTAAATATGTTTTTTTGAATTGATGTAGGAAATATGATCTTTGTTGGGAATCTACATCTAGGTGTAACCGAAAAGTGGCTACACTGAAGGAAAGGAGTGAGGGGTTTATGACATCGTTGATTAAGGAGGTTCGCTCTTAATTCGACTATATAAGAAAAGTTTACATTTTTCCATATATATATATATATATATATATATATATGTGTGTGTGTGTGTGTGTGTGTGTGTATGTGTGTGTGTGTAATCATATGTTATAACATTTTCATAGTTATTAAAAGTAGGATTGGATGACACAATACTTTTGGTGGTTAGCAAATCAGCAAATATATCATGTACAATCATATAAGAGGTATCAGGTAAATGGGTTTGAATTTTTCACACATGAGTATGATGAGTCACGGGTAACCCAAAATAGTGGCATGTCAATGTGGGCCATCACGAAGTTCAGGTCAAGCAAAAAAGATATGAATTACAAGGAAGCAGTGACAACATAGTTTTATATTTTTCTTGGAATATATAAGTTAGATTATACATCTTTCAAAATAGTTTTGATTTACTGTGATTGGTTGAGAATTGAGGACAAGGTAAATGCTTTCAAAGTTGATAGTGACTCGAACTTAATGATGGTAAACTTAGGTAACTTAAAGAGTAAGGATAGAATAAGCGACGAGCCATTCATTCTTGCTGTGGCCATCCCCAATCCCCACCGTGGAGGGAAAAGGATCCTTCGGGTCCCGCGCGTCCCCTCTCGGGAGAGCGCTTCGGCCGACGTTGATTTTTGAGGTGTGAAAATGTAGAGAGATTCAGAGTCGCCAGTCTATTTTACTCAAAATAGACAAAAGAAAGGGGAGCCACCCCAAAGGATGGCATCCAAAGATATACTGGTGCGTGCGAAACCAAAATGATTCGAAAAGGGTTCAGAGGCTTAGTTACGAAATGGGAAGGTGTTAGGCACCCATTCCGCCCTTTCGGTCTCTCATGAATATTTGTTATTTTCCCTTATATTTCCCCCCGTGATATGTGTGCATGTGTATATATAGAAGGGAGGTAGTAATCCTCGACTTGTATCATGGAAAAGACAAAGCGAGTCATCCGTAGGAATGTGAGATTAATGTAGAAAATAGGATTTGTGCGATTACCCTTGCGTTGATCGTTATAAGGGAACGATAACGCATGTGGAATAATAGGCCACTAAGAACGAATATATAGAATATAATAGAAAATGAGATAAAGAGAAGATAGAAAATAAGAGAAAAAGTGAGAAAAGGACTCGAGTCTCGGGTTTTACCCCAAGACGCCTACGTAGCCTATAAAGGCATCAAAGTCCATGTAGTTCGCATATAAAATGAGGGGTGGGGTTTATCCCATAAATCCAAATGGAGAAATCTCTTATTTGTAAGTGCGTGTGTGTGTGAAGAAAAAGGGTTTTACTTGTGAGAGAAGTGTGGAAAAAGTGTGAGAATCCCTATTTGGAATTTATGAGCAAACCCTCTTTTTCTTATTTTTTGGGTTTTATTTATATGAAAATAGGAGATGTGCAATAATACTAGATAAAAAGTATGTTAGGATATGTGAAATAAGATAATAAAGGTACTTAAGTAATAAAACAAGTTATTGCAAATTTAAGAAGATTTGAAGAGAAAGGTGAGAAAGATGGACCTTCTTGGAGACTTTGAGCTTGATCTTGAATGTTGAAAAGCAGCACTTGCACTTGGATGATGATGGAGAGTGGTTAATTCACCAAGTTTGATGAAAGGGATTATGGAAAGCGGGAGTAAAAGGAGGATTTGGAAGTTGAAATCACGCTGCCTTCGAGAGAGGTTTCTGGGATTCGTTGAGAGTGATTTGCTTCTGATCTGGGCTCCGTTGAAAATGAGGCCAAAGCCTTTTTTTATAGGCCCAAGGGCCTGCCGATCGGCATTTCCATGGCACTACCTATCGGCAGGTGCCGATAGGCAAGGTCTGGGACCTACCATTTGGTAGTGCGCTTCAGGCTTTTTAGGAAAATTGGCCGCCGAGGGCAAACCGTTGGTCAGAATCGCGCACGGGGTGTACCATTGGAAAGGTATTTCAAAGACCTTCGAAAGTCATTTGGACTTATCCCGAGTTCGGGATTTGACTTTGGGTCAAATGTGGCTCGAAAGCGTTTTTCAGTCCGCTGGACGGGGAATCATTCGGACGCAAATGGATCGTTCGTTCGTATGGAATGTCGGGATTGTGCATGGGGCAGACCGTTGGATAGGGTATTCAGGGCCCTTCGAAGATTCATTCAGCCTCGATCGAGATGAAGAGTTGACTTAGGTCAAACAGAGCCCGGGAGCGCTCGGTGGCCTTTAGGTCGGGTTTCGGACGCAAACGGATCGTTCGTCCGCATGGTAAGTCAGAATCGCGCACGGGATATACCATTGGCAAGGTATTTTAGTTCCCTTTGAAGATTCATTGAGTCTCAGTCGAGACGAAGAGTTTGACTTTTGGTCAAACCGAGCCGGGGAGTGCCCAATGGCTTCTAGGTCAGTGCTCGGGACATGACCTGGGTTTGCGATGATGAGTGGAGGTACTAGGGACCTAAGGAGAGTTGGGGGGTAACAGAATGAGGTGTCTACATAGCCCCTCGATAGGTGAGTTTGGAACAAATGATAGCCATCGATTAGACACCCCATAATGCTTCCGAGAGAGTATGACCAATTTAGGGGATCAAGGACGATTCTGAGGACCTAAGGAAGCGGGGATGATCGATTCAAAGGGTCAAGGTCAATTTTGAGGACCTAAGGAGTGTGTTGGGGATGACCAAATCAGAGGGTCGAGATCGATTCTGAGGACCTAAGGAGCGATGGTGACCAATTCAGAGGGTCGAGGTCCGTTATGAGGACCTAAGAGTGGTGACGACCGAGGACCGAGGTCAATTCTGACCTAACTTCGATGATGATCCAAGACCGGGGTCAATTCTAACCCAAGAGTGGTGGCGATCGAGAACCGAGGTCAATTCTGACCTAACTCATGTGAAGATCCAAGACCGGGGTCAATTCTGACCCAAGAGTGGTGACGACCGAGAACCGAGGTCAATTCTGACCTAACTCAGGTGACGATCCAAGACCTGGATCAATTCTAACCCAGGAGTGGAGATGACTGAGGATCGAGGTCAATTCTGACCTAAATCAGGTATCGATCTAAGACCGGGGTCAATTCTAACCCAAGAGTGGTGACGACCGAGGTCCGAGGTTAATTCTGACCTAACTCAGGTATCGATCCAAGACCGAGGTCAATTTTAACCCAAGAGTGGTGACGACCGAGGTCCGAGGTTAATTCTGACCTAACTCAGGTATCGATCCAAGACCGAGGTCAATTTTAACCCAAGAGTGGTGACGACCGAGGACCGAGGTCAATTCTGACCTAACTCAGGTGACAATCTAAGATCGGGGTCAATTCTGACCCAAGAGTGGTGACGACCGAGGACCGAGGTCAATTCTGACCTAACTTAGGTGATGATCCAAAACTGGGGTCAATTCTGACCCAAGAGTGGTGACGACCGAGGACCGAGGTTAATTCTGACCTAACTCGGGTGACGATCCAAGATCGGGGTCAATTCTGACCTAACTTAGGTGACGATCCAAGACCGGGGTCAATTCTGACCCAAGAGTGGTGACGATCGAGGACCGAGGTCAATTATGACCTAACTTAGGTGACAATCTAAGGCCGGGGTCAATTCTGACCCAAGAGTGGTGATGACCGAGGACCGAGGTCAATTCTGACCTAACTCAGGTGACGATCCAAGACCGGGGTCAATTCTGAACCAAGAGTGGTGACGACCGAAGATCGAGGTAAATTCTGACCTAACCCAGGTGATGATCCAAGACCGGGGTCAATTCTGACCTAAGAGTTGTGACGACCGAGGTCAATTCTGACCTAACTCAGGTGACGATCCAAGATCGGGGTCAATTCTGACCCAAGAGTGATTGCATTTCCTTGGAAAAGAAAAGAGTTCCACTGGGGGTAAGGATTGGATTTGAAGTTCCGCTGGGGATAAGAATTGGATTTGAGGTTCCGCTAGAGAACGATGAATGAGCTGGGGAAGATTTGGATCATCCTTTGGGAGAGATCGCCTGGGGCGAGTGATTCTTCTGAATTCCGCTGGGAAAAATACCATGCGACATTGTTTCACAGTGGGTAGCCGATGGCTGGGGAGGCTTTGTGTCCTTAATTTGAGCGGAGGGGCTGATTGTTGGGGAGATAACCGGTTTGAGGTTGTAAACTCTGCTGAGGAGGTGATTAGGTGGTTCGGGCGCATTTCTCGAGAGGTCATTCGCTTGGATTTTGAGGGTTCCGTTGGGGAAAAAGAGGTTTCTCCTGAAGGAGTGCGAAATTTTCTTGATGAAAACGTTCTAAATCCTTCTTGGGATTTTTAGGAAATATCTGAGGATTTTTCAGGGTTTTCTAGCATTTTCCAAGAATTTCTATATGAAATTTAAAGGGGGGTGCCGGCCGGCATAGACTGAGGGGTGCCATTCGGCAGTGGCACAGACTTTTGGACTGCCTCGGGAAGGTAAGGAGTCAGTGCCGATCGGTATGGCGCTTGGCATCCTATATAAAGGGGGCGAATCCCCTTCATTTTTCACAGCTTCTTGCCTTCTCACTTTCTGCGGTTTCTCTCTGCGAATTGTTCTAACGTTCCGATCTTCAAGAAATGGCCGCCTTTGTGAGCATCGTTGTCCACCGGGAGTGGTTGACCTTTGATGACTGGGCGAATGTGGATTGGAAGGACAGGGTGCCCCTTGCTTTGGGGAACGAGAATGCTTTCGATGCATTTGAGCCGGTTGCGGATGAGCGGACCTTGCTGCGGGAGCCATCGCGTCATCGTTCTTCGAGAGTGATTCCCGGCGGTTATGTAAGTAACCTGACCTTTGGCATTCCTTTCTTCTTGGGTGATTTTTCTTTCTTTCTTGACCTTTGATGAGATTTTTCCTTTTTCCAGTCTAATATTTCCTTGCGAAACATGCGTGCTCGCGGGACGACGGGGCTTAAGGATGTTTGGGAGAACCTTCTACCCGTGGTGTGCTGGACGGTATCATCAACGGGTTTTGGGAGGTTGGCGGCTGTGCTGGATGAGATGCCTCGTTTGACAGCGGTCCTGTGCGCTTTGGGAGAGAGGTGGTGGGACACTACCCAAACTTTTCATTTTGGCTTTGGGGAGATGACGGTGACTCCCATAGATGTGCAGCAACTGCTGGGGCTGGATTGTGACGGGGAGAAGATAGAGTCGGATCACTCCTTGAGGGTGAGGTCAGAGGCGGTGCATGCGGCACTTGGTGATGTGAGGAGGATAGTTTCTGGAGATTCTATCTGGCCGTCCCTACTGAAGGATGTTTTGCTGAGCAGGGTGATTGATGTGGAGGACGGGCTGCAAGTGAGGCAGATGGCCCGGTTATTCATCTTGTTGGTGCTGGGAGGTTTCATGGTGGCGTCGAGCGGCGACATCGTCCGTTTGTGGTTTCTGCCGTACTTGAGGATGTTTTCGAACATCCCTTTCTATGATTGGGGGAGTCTGACCTTGGCGACCCTTTACTCTTCTTTGGATGCATTCAGCCGGTGCTGCCGGCTGACATTTACTGGAGCCACGTATCTCCTTGAGGTATTCTTGACTTTGCGCATTTTCATTTCATGCATTCGCATTTTCCTTACGCGTCTCTTTTTGCTTGTGAATTCAGACGTGGTTCTATGAGGTAATCGGGTGCAACACTCCGCTGATTTCTCTGAAGGACGACACTATTGGGGACTTCTGCTGATTGTATCGATGGCGTAAGGCCAACTGGAAGTCGAAGGGATCTCTCTCCCTGGAGGCAGTGCGTCAGGTCTTGAATGACCTGACCAGTGGTCGGGTAAGGTACTTTCCTTTTCAGTCTTGGTTTTTGCACCTTTTGATCTTGTATTGACTCAGGCCTGCTTGGGGATTTTTAGGTGACCTTTTATCCATGGGGGACAGCCATTCAGGATACGGGGATGACTGGGGTGAACGCGCAGATGAGGCATTTGTTGGTGCATGAGTTCGGTCATTCCTGGTATCTCGGGGAGAGGGTGGTTTGCCAAATTGCTGAGAAGGAGGTGGTGGTGCCACCTGTACAACCTCCTACGTCTATGAGGTGGGAGCGACAGCTATTGGAGGATGAGAGGATCGCGGCGATGATCAGTGAGTCCTACTCATTGTACATTGATACGGCTGCGCCGTATGACTACATGGACTTTGTGACGAGCTGGTTGATGGCACCCAGCATACATGACGCCTTGCCTTTCCCTCCTGCTGGTTCGAGTCGACCAGTGGGGTCCTCCTATAGAGTTGGTGGTCCGTCGACATCTTCGGCGACCTCGGAGGTCCCTTTTGTTCGGCTGGACACTCCTTCGTACAACATCCGGCGGGCTGATGGAGGGATAGTGTCGATACTGCACCGTCCTCTTGCGATGGATCCGGAGGAGCTGGGTTTGACAGAGGAGGTCCTTCGTCCTACGGTAAACCTTTCGGTCCTTTTCCTCTTTTTGATTTCTTTTGCTTAATACTGATTCTTCCTTTTCTTTGCAGCAAGTCTAGGTGTCGATCACTTGGCTCAGGGACATTAGAGATTGGATATCATCGGCGAGTGCCCACATTCGGGATGTCGTCCCTGTTCCTTCTTTCTTGGTGCCGTCAGCCTCGTCCGGGGAAGACTCTGGCTCGGGAAGTGGGGGTGCGTTGTCTCGTTGTAGGGGAAAGAGAGCGCGTCGTAGGGGTGGAAGCTCTTGAGAGAAAGAGAGAATGTGGGTTAGGGCTGAGTCCCGTTATTTTTGGCTTCTCTTTCTATTTCCTGCAAAATGATGTAACACATAAAATAGATATATGCAATGCAATGACGTTTTTTATTTTCTTTTATTAATGATGAATGAATGGATGCACATGCGCTTTTTAATTTGCTACTGAGATCGTAAAATAAGAGTATTTTTGGAATTTTTCGAAGGGAAGTTTTAATTAAAAGGGGAAATTATAAAGGGAGGAAAAGGGATTTTTGAAATTCTGTCGAGAATATCAATTTATTTTTATGGAGTTTCCTGATTTGAGAAAAGAGGAAAAAAGGAAAATTTCCAAAAATAGGGGGTTGCCGATCGGCAAGCACCCTGACCTGCCTATCGGCAGTTCAGTCCAGTCCTATCAATTGAAATCTTTGATTGGTACCCTCTTCAGCCTTTAGTACTTTTTGGGGTAGGATTCCCTCCGATTTCTGTAGGGATTATGTCTTTTGTGAGAGTCCCCAAGTATAAAAAAAGGGGGGAAGGGTGGAGTATTTTCATCACACCTTTGCATCCTCACCTGCCTACCCATTATCTTTTAGTCTTGCAAGATGGATCTCCCTGGTAGCGTCGAGTTTGCCAATTACCTCGAAGCCTTGGAAGCTATGTGTTCTTATAATGTCGACTATGATGCCTTCAACATGCGTTGAGTCTCCTTATGGCGCAATCGGTCTTTTGAGTGGAATATGCTGATAGAGGCGGTACAATTCTGGTACCCCGAAGAGCATGTATTCCGCTTTGGGTTGGAAGAATTTTTTCCTACCTACGAGGAATTTTTTGCCATGCTGGGTGTAAATCCCAGTGTTACTGCGGCTTTGCCCGAATTTTTTCGCTCAGCTAGGGATTTGTTGGCCGGGCTTCTTCATATCTCGCCTTCGACGGCTAGATTGTTAGTTGCTGGAGGAATGATCTCCCTCTCGGCGGTGTTGCAGTCCGTGCATTTGTGGGAAGTAGGTGATGCTGGCTATGCTGGAGCCGTTGTTCTGGGCCTAGTTTCAAAATTGTTGTTGGTGAATGGGGGGTGCAAGTGGACCCACAACTTGCAGCCATTACTTCATGGATGTCATACCGTCGTAATCCTATGACGGTGATATTGGCGGAGACTCTGAATGGCCTAGATGCCTGGAGAGAAGGTCATTTTGACTTTTTGAGGGGTAGCCCTATGATGTTGTTCATGTGGTTGTCTGAAAGATTTCGTTTGGCGACTCCTCCAGAGTATCCCTTGTCGATTGTACCCAACTTCTTTTCGCGCTACTTCATCTGCGGTGGCCTGCATGTTGAGAATTGGGAGAATTGGCTTGTGGAGTATGGGGCTCGTGGGCTGTATTGGTCAGTGCCTTGGTGGGGACAGTTGCAGTCAGTTCTGGAGCTAGGAGAGTATTCATATGTGCGGCTGGTTGGTCTCAGACAGACCTCTTTTTATTTCCCTTGGCGACTTCTGCGCCAATTTGGCTGGGCGCAGGTCGTGCCCCCTCGGACCTCAAATTTCTTTCCGGTAGAAGATTTGACTGAGCGCTTGCGTCTGTTGCTTGGATCTCTGTGGGAAAATCAGTGTCCGTCGACCCGTCCCTCTCAGTCTGTCGGGAACGTTTGCCATGTCCCCAAAGATTATATGAAGTGGTTATGGAGGAAAGTAGTCAGTAAGATGTTGGCAGTAGAGACTAGTCAAAGGTGGTTTATTTTATCTGACTCCATGGAAGGGGGTGTTGTGGTATTTTCGAAGATGGTTAAGGCTCATCGATCTATGGAATGTTTGCGACACTCTATTCAGGCAAGGGAAACTTGGGGTCCTCTGGATGTAGATGATGAGGGTGCAGGCTCTTCTGGTAGCTGTGGGTAGGCCTCCTGGGGAGTTTATTTGTGTAACAGATGTGGGGAATTTTATCTGGATTTTTATGGTAATAGGGGGAAGGGAGTTATCCATTCCCTTTTCTTATGTAATTCGTATTGTAATTTCTTATTAATGAAATAAACAAGTTTCTGATCATCCAACTGTGCCTTTCGATGAATTTTGTATTTTGAATTATCTATACCGATCGTTAAGGCATACATAATCATTTTGTTCAAGTAGATGTTTAGAATGATCTGTCGTTCTCGGAGATAAGAAAATAATATATTTTTGTGAAAAAGAAGGGGTCGTGCTCATGTGGTATGTATGAGCTGCCTACGTACCTCTGTTTTTTTTTTGAATTTTTTTTTTGTTTAAAAATGGTTTTTTTGTAGAGGATCAGGCCCACATAGTTCTGGGTAGAGGGAAATGAAGAGTTTTTTTTTTTAGAATAGAAGGGGGATGAGAAGAGTCATAGCGCGCCGAGATTTCGGACTAGGGGTAGAATTTCTTGAGACGGTCCAGATTGACTGGACGAGCCATCTCTTCCCCATCCAGGTCAGTGAGCATGGCGGCACCACTAGACAAGATTTTTTTCACAATGTAAGGGCCACTCCAATTGGGCTTGAATTTTCCTTTGGGGTCCCAGATGGGTTCTATTATCTCTTGAGGGCTAAATCGCCCTCCCCGAAACCGCAGTCCTTGACTCTCTTGTTGAATGATCGCGCTATTCGGTGATGGTATCCCTATATGTGATAAAGAGCTTTTAATATTCTTTCATCTAGGAGGGCTAGCTCATCAAGACGACTTTGGCACCAGTCTTCTTAACTAACCTTGCTTTTGAGCATGACGCGTAGCGAGGGTATTTCCCGCTCCACAAGTAGGACAGCTTCCATGTCATAGACCAGGGAGTAAGGGGTAGCCCCAGTAGAGGTTCGAATTGAGGTTAGATAACCCCAGAGGGCGTACGAGATCCGGTCGACCCAATCCCTACAACTTTTGGTCATCTTGCTGATGATGGCTTTGAGGTTCTTATTGGCGGCTTCAACTGCATCATTGGTCTGAGGTCGGTAGGGAGAATATTTGTGTCTCTGAATCCCATACTCGTTGACTATTTCTGTGACTTCTGCCTCGAAGTGTAAATCGTTATCTGACACTAGCTCGTGCGGGACCCCATATCGGCAGATGATATTTTTCTTGATGAATTTGGCCACCTTCTTGGCATTTAATACTGCGTATGATTCAGCTTTGACCCATTTGGTGAAGTAATCAATGGTAACTAGGATGAACTCGTGCCCATTCAACGCCTTCGGTATAACCTTCCGTATGATGTTGATACCCCAGGTGGAGAACGGACAGGGAGAAGTCATGTCGTATAATTCCCGCAGAGGTAGATGTTGGAGATTGGAGAACTGTTGGCATTTAGGGCATCTTCGAACATAGGCGGTGTAATCCTGGGCCATGGTGGTCCAGTAGTAGCCCTGTCGGATGATCTTCTTGGCAAGCATGTGACCGTTCATGTGGGGACCACATTCCCCGCTGTGGATTTTCTGCATTATTTTTTCAATGTCAGCCCCTGCGATACAGTGCAAATGAGTTCCATTAAAATTCCTCTTAAGTAGAGCTTTATGACAGATGATGTACTGGGCGGCCAGCCTTCGAAGGGTAGCTCGGTCATTCTCGTTGGAACCCTCGGGATACCTACCATGTTTAGGGAGGCACCATATATCATAGTACCAGCAATCGACTAATTCGGGGTCTTTGGTGGAGACAAGCTCAACGTGGTAGCAATGGCTTGGTTTGTCTTACTTTTGAACTAGGAAGGGGGTCATTGTTATTCCCTCGGGCATGTCGATCATGGAGGCCAAGTTAGCGAGAGCATCGGCTAGGTTATTCTTTGCTCAGGATAGGTAATGGAAGGTGATATCTCGGAATTGGGAGGCTAACTCTTCTAATGGGGCATAAAACGGTTGGAGCTTTTCATCCCTGACTTTCCACTTTTTGAGCATTTAACCGCTGATGAGGGAAGAATCCCCATATACATCAAGGTATTGAATACCTTTCTTGAGAGCGACCTTGAGGCCTACTGTGCATGCTTCGTATTCCGTCATGTTATTGGTGCAGGGGAAATTCAACTTGATGGCGAAGGGAGTATGAGAGTCATCTGGGGCAACCAGGAGTATCCCAATGCCATATCCCTTTTTGTTAGCAGTGCCGTCAAAGAACATTGGCCATCGGAGGTTGTCTTGGGTAGTGTAAAGGATATTCTCATCTGGTAATTCGGAGATCCAGACATTAGCTTCTTCTACGGGTAATCCGCGAGGTAGTCCGAAATGGCTCTTCCTTTAACGGCTTTCTATGTGACGTACACGATATCGAACTCGGTTAGGAGCATCAACCATCGTGTCATTCGGCTGGATAAGGCGGGTTTCTCAAGCAGGTATTTGATGGGATCCATTCGGGATACAAGTTTGATGGGGAAGGCGAGCATGTAGTGTCGCAACTTTTGGGTGACCCAAATAAGTGTGACACATGCCTTTTCTAAAGCAGTGTAGTTAACCTCGTACCCGGACAATTTGTGACTAGCATAATAGATGGCTCTTTCTTTGCGGGAGTCTTCAAGGTATTGGGCTAGCAAAGCCCCAGCTGCAGTGTCGGTTATGGTGAGGTATAGGAGCAAAGGGAGACCAGGCTGTGGTGGCATAAGAACTAGAGGTTGGGTCAGATATTGTTTGATTCGATAAAAATCTTATTGGCAGGACTCGTTCCAAACCTTGGTTGAATCCTTTCGGAGGAGCTTGAAGATTGGTTCACAGATGGAGGTTAGCTGGCTGATGAACCGACTAATGTATTGTAATTTCCCAAGGAAACCTCGAACTTCCTTCTCTGTTCGGGGAGGTGGCATCTCAAGTATGGCCTTCAGCTTAGAGAGATCTGCTTCTATCCCATTCTCACTAACCATGAATCCTAAGGGTTTTCCCTTTGTAACGCCGAAGATGCATTTCTGTGGATTGAGTCTCATCTGATACTGCTGCAATCGTTCAAAGAACTTTCGGAGAGCAGGAGCATGACATTCTCTAGTTTTGGACTTGATAATCATATCATCCACATAAACCTCGACTTCCTTATGAATCAGGTCGTGCAGGATGGTTGTGGCAACCCTTTGGTAGGTAGCCCCAGCATTCTTGAGAGCGAATGGCATAACGGTGTAGCAAAAGGTTCCCCATGGGGTGATGAATGCGATTTTTTCTTGGTGGTCGGGGTGCATCTTGATTTGGTTGTATCCGGCAAACCCGTCGATGAATGACTTGAGAGCATGACTGGCTGTGTTCTCCACGATCATGTCGATATTGGGTAGCGGATAATCATCCTTCAAAGAAGATTTATTTAAATCTCGATAATCCACACACATTCGAACCTTTCCTCCTGATTTCGGTACATGTACAATGTTGGCTAGCCACGTGGGATATTCGAATACTTGAATGAAACCTACGTTCAACTGTTTGACCACCTCTTCTTTGACCTTGAGCGACCATTCGGTGCGGAGCTTTCTCAATATTTGTTTAACCGGCTTGTAATCTGGGAGAGTGGGGATCTCATGTTGAGCTATTTCAGGATCAATACCGGGCATATCGTCGTAGGACCATGTGAAGACATCCACGAACTCCTTTAGCAATTCTTCGAGTTGTGCGCGCTCATGATCGTCAAGGGTGGCTCCTATCCTAATCTCGCGCAGTTGGCTACTAGAATCGAGATTAATAACAACAGTCTCTTCTTTATTAACTTGAACGCGGTTATGTTGTTTATTATTACCCTTATTTAAATCAGTTAAGAATTGTTCATTTGAAAAATCATCATCATCAAAAGTTTGATTAGAATCTAAACAATTAATGTAAGGCACAATAAGATACTCAAAATCTTTGTTTATTTCATTGATAGGAAAAACAACATTGAGAACCTCATCAAAAGAGGTCTCGATTACATTTGAGCAAGGATAGACAACAGAAGAAGAAACAGGGTAAACATTGGGGTTAGGGGAGATTTCAATAGGTAGAACTTGCATAGCATGCCAGTTGAGGAGAGGTGTATCAGCAGCCTTGATCAGATGAGAGGGGTCCAGTGATGTAGTGCCTGAATGAACCATGCAGAGTGCCAGCCCCAGCGTCTCTAAGTTGAAGTATTCTTCGGAATCACTTTCCTCAGTTTTTTCGATCTCTTTGATGAACGGTTGTATGCGGTGTGGGAAATTTCAGCCTATAAGTAGTTGTCTTGGAAGAAGATTTCCATTCCAGGCTTCATCTTCTTATCTATATGGTCATACCACGGTTCTGGAAAGCCGCAAAAGGGGAAGTCTTCGCCCTCTTTGATAAATCGTTCATTCAAGGAGTCTCCTGAGATAGTTCGGACGCAGTCTAACCCTCTCTTTGATCAAGTCTGGGGGATCCTTATGAGCTCTTGTTCTAATGGTTAATACCCCAAGCCGCAAGGAGGGAAAACTTTCTTCAGTTCGATGGGCTCAAGTATCCCTTGCTGCCTTTGTCCTAGCCCCAGTCCGAGCATGAAGTGTATGTTTCTGAACATCTGAATCACATTGACATTGCCATGAGGGTCGTATTCTGGACAAACTCTTTCTTTGAAACCGTCCCCTACCGGGAGTAGGAGTGGCTAAACTCGGAATCCTGATAGGAGCATATCATTTGACCCATGTTGTATCTCAAGAATTGGACTGCTGGTGCTTGCACCCTCGGCATTATCGTCGCCACCCAAGATGGTGATGACTCGCCCATCGATGAAGAACTTCAATTTCTAATGGAATGAGGAAGAGACACCATTTATACTATGGAGCCATGGTCGTCCGAGCTACAGGTTGAAATAGGCCGGGATATCAATGACTTGGAATTCGACGACAGGGTTTATAGGTCCGACCCCTATTGTAAGTTTTATGGATCCCATCACCTCTCGGCGAGTGTTATCGTAGGCACGCACAGCGGCGGAGGTTGGAGCGAGGTCGCTTTCTTTCAGACCTAAACATTTGAAAGTTCTCAATGGGCAAACATTCAAGGTGGATCCATTATCAACGAGAGAAAGCGGCACAACCTTTCCCATAACTTCGATGGAGATGTTGAGTGCGTGATTGTGGTTTGGCCCAATTTTGGGGATTTCTTCTTCAGAAAAGGACAGCATTCGGGTGGAGGTCAAGGATCCAACCAAATTTACCGCTTCTTCTGGTGTGGTAGAAGGAGGAACTGTGGGTCCTGTGAGCAGATTGATTAAAGCATTTCTGTGCAGCTGGGAAGACATGAAAAGCCCCCATAGAGTGATGTTAGCTTGAGTTTTCTTCAGTTGATCGAGGATCTTGCTCTTCTTGATGGTCATTTCTGGCATAGGAAGGTTTTCAACGCCCTTCCCCTTGTCATTTGCTGGTAGCGAGCTTGGAACTTGGTAATGTCTCCCAGATCTGGTCATATAATTTACTGAAGAAGGGAAAAACTTAAATCCTATTTCCTCGTCAATCCCAGGTTGCTCTGTCGCCCTGTCTATTTCTCCGAGGAGTTATTCAAATGATATCATCCCACATAAGTCGGCTACTGGGCCAATTCTCCCTGAAGCTTGTTCTTCATTTGAACCTTCGAATTCTTCCCCCCATCCGGTGGTAACAACTCTGTTTTCCCCCCGTGAAGTCAATGCATTCCACAACTTCAACGGCCTCCTCATATAAGTCTTCCCATTCTGTGGGGATGTGTAAGGGTGAAGGGACCAGGTGCCCTTGTAGCTTCAACGCACCAAATAACTCGGTGATACTGCAAATGTTATTGGTTTGCCTGAATGCTTCCGCCATGATCTGGACAACATCATCTAAGCTGACTTCGGCGGTTGGTACCACCCAATTATCTGATTCTCGGGCCCATTTCCGCGCTTCTAAAAATAGCGCACTGAACCTCTGGCAATCGATATTTATCTGTGAGGGCAATTTCAGTCCGAACTCTAGGAGTTGATTTAAGACTTCTGACAATTCCATTCTTCCATTTTTGGAACAGGTACGGATAACGATGCATGCTCTAGTAAGGAGTGATAGTTCCTGATCAGCGGGGCTAGTAGGGTGTAGGAGGAAATATGGGCAAATTTGAAGAGGTTTAGGAGGGTATAGGGGTGTGATTTGGGTTGATGGATCGAAATTTGGGTTTTCTTCCAAGAAGATGGCATTGGTGTAATTTGGGAGTGGATTGTGAGTAGTGTTTGGCTTAGGATTGGCTGGTGGGGCGATGGTACCCCGGTCAATGAGATCTTGTATTATGTTTTGAAGGTGGAAACATTGGTCGGTGGTATGGCCAGCTGTTTGGTGAAAGGCGCAATGAACATCAGTCTTGAAGTTTCTTGGGAGTGGATTTGGCAATGGACGTGGATCCAAGGGTTTGATAAGGTTTAGGATTAACAGGGCTTGGTAGACTTTGGAGAGGGGAGCATGGAGCTCAGTGTATTCCCTTCAGGTGAGGCCAGGGCGACTTTCTGGTGCCCATGATGTGGTTGGTTGAGAGATGTTGTTGATGGTTGAGACTGCGGCACTGACAGGCTTGTCATACGTTCTAGGGGTGAACTGTCCGGACACCTTCTTCCATTCAACTTCTATTTTGGCAAGACCTTCCTCGATTTCTACTCCTGCTTCTCTGAGAGCTCAAAAGTGGGGGTAGTTATGTCCTCCCATAGTTGCTCGGACATGGGGCAAGAAATTCTTCTTCACTATGTTGACTTGTTCTTCCTCAGATGGCCGATTGGTCATGGTAGCTGCTTTTTCCCTCCATCGGGCTATAAAGTTACTGACTGATTCTCCAGAGTTTTGTTTCAGTAGCTCTAAATCACGGCGGGGGACCTCGAGCTCTTCATTGTATTTGTACTAAGATATGAATTCTCGGGCTACATCCTCCCAGTTACGAATTCTGGATTCCTCGAGAGATAAAAACCATCGGAGAGCGCTATCCTTCAAAGTTGGTTGAAATAGTTGGGCCATTACTTCTTCAGAAGCCCCTAGGAGAGTCATGGAACGGTGATAACTGCGAAGATAAACAATTGGGGGACCACTCTCCCCGAACTTCTTGATATTTGGCATCTTGAACTTCTCGGGTAACCTCGCTTTAGGATAAGGAGACATGTGGGTGTAGTCCATGTAATTCCCAGAGATCCGGACTTGGTCGAACTTCTTAGTGAGCATCTTAAGATCTTCTTTGACTTTATTCAACTCCTCCTATTTTGGATCAGCGACCACAGGAATGTTAGCCATAGGCTGGGCAATGTTTGGCATCGAAAGTTCGGCAGGGGGTGGTGGTCCATTAGCATGAGGGGCACGTGGAGCGTGCTGATATTCTTCCGGGACCCAGATAGGCTCGGGTGGACCCATAGCACGAGGGAACAGGGCCTCGGGCTCTTGAGGAATAGGGACTTGGTTTCATTACATTTCTCGAACCTCAGCTTAGAGGTTGTCAATCTTGGCCACGAGCTGAGCTAGGACTGTTGGAAGATCCGGTTGTATGACTGGTGCTTGATCTGCATTCTCCTTGGAAGATGGATGGATTCCGGACTCGAAAGAAGTAGTAGAGGAACGGATAGAACTCTGGGGTGATTTGACTGAAGACCGAAGCCAATAAGGAGCCAGGCCAAGGGCGTGCAATCAACCTAAGAAGGTGTAGGATGAGATTTATTTTTGAGAAAAAAGGAAAGAAACAATTTTTGGATTTTTGATAAAAAGGGAGAAATGTTTTTGGATTTTTGATAACGAAGAGAGAAATGTTTTTGGATTTTTGGTAAAGAAGGGAGAAATGTTTTCGGATTTTTGATAAAGAAGGGAGAAATATTTTTGAATTTTTGATAAAAATGGAGAAATGTTTTTGGAGACGGAACTCAGCATGATTAGTATGTTCTCACTTGTATTTAATTCTACTAAATGCAATGACCGACGGGACCCGAACCTGTAAAAGTGGGGGGCTTAATATATGCAAAGCTACGTTTAAACTTGTAACTAGGCTAGCGGACAGGGTCCCATTTTAAAAAATGCACGAAAATTAGGCGGCAGGCCGACCCGAAATTTCGGCAGAGTTTCGGGTTGAAACCGGCAATATGAAGTGCATTTCCTAAGTTTGACACCTATATGCGGGTATGTAGTTGGTTGGGTGAATCAGCATGGGTTCCCCCCTTTGGCGTGACTTCCACGATATACGTCTTGCTCTTGCGGGCAATCGGTACGTGTGGACAAGCCATTTGATATACCTGAGTGTACGTGAATTGCCTCACCATATACCTTGTGGGGACGGTATGTGTGAGAGCGAATTCGATATACTCGGCGTACGTGAACGAATTCCCTGCGATATACCTCCCATCATGACTTAGGTCAAGCGGTACAATGCGGGGGAACCGTTCGATATACGTCGAAGGTACTTGGCCAATGGAAGGTGAGAGTCATATCGCTTAGGCTAACTGTGACCTGCCGGACCAGCGCCCATCACGAAGTGACCCTCCAGTTACTGGGTAAAATTTGGTAAATAGCAATGCTCTTTAGTGATATCGTGTGAATCATGCATGATTCTCTTATTAGTATCTTATGATGAGAATGCCTTTCTTGATTATGCCAAAACAGGGAGCAAAGTACAAGTACCCCAAAAGGTACACCAAGTATGGATGGGTGATGCGTGCAACATGGGGATATACATGTGATCCTAGGTGCACGTGGTGTGAAATGTACATGGAGACTTTTCTACAAGTGTGTGAATATAAACATAAGCATGGGGTACATATGAGAAAGGGGAACATGCAGATATGGGGGGAAACATAAGAAAATATAGCATTAATGTAAATAGAGTCAAGCCCTCAAAATAAATAAACTCCCCAGCAGAGTCGCCACTGTGGCCATCCCCGATCCCCGCCGCGGAGGGAAAAGGATCCTTTGGGTCCCGCGCGTCCCCTCTCGGGAGAGCGCTTCGACCGGCATTGATTTGTGAGGTATGAAAATGTAGAGATATTCAGAGTCGCCAGTCTATTTTACTCAAAACAGACGAAAGAAAGGGGGAGCCACCTTGAAGGATGGCATCCAAAGACATACTGGTGCGTGCGAAACCAAAATGATTCGAGAAGGGTTCGGAGGCTTAGTTACGAAATGGGAAGGTGTTAGGCACCCATTCCGCCCTTTCGGTCTCTCATGAATATTTGTTTTTTCCCTTATATTTCCCCCTGTGATATGTGTGCATGTGTATATATAGAATGGAGGTAGGAATCCTCGACTTGTATCATAGAAAAGACAAAGCGAGCCATCCGTAGGAATGTGAGATTAATGTAGAAAATAGGATTTGCGCGATTACCCTTGCGTTGATCGTTATAAGGGAATGATAACGCATGTGGAATAATACGCCACTAAGAACGAATATATAGAATATAATAGAAAATGAGATAAAGAGAAGATAGAGAATAAGAGAAAAAGTGAGAAAAGGACTCGAGTCTCGGGTTTTACCCCGAGACGCCTACGTAGTCTATAAAGGCATCAAAGTCCATGTAGTCAGCATACAAAACGAGGGGTCGGGTTTATCCCATAAATCCAAATGGAGAAATCTCTTATTTGTAAGTGCGTGTGTGTGTAGAAAAAATGTTTTAGTTGTGAGAGAAGTGTGGAAAAAGTGTGAGAAACCCTATTTGGAATTTATGAGCAAACCCTATTTTTCTTGTTTTTTGGGTTTTATTTATATGAAAATAGGAGATGTGCAATAATACTAGATAAAAGTATGTTAGGATATGTGAAATAAGATAATAAAGGTGCTTAAGTAATAAAACAAGTTATTGCAAATTTAAGAAGATTTGAAGAGAAAGGTGAGAAAGATGGACCTTCTTGGAGACTTTGAGCTTGATCTTGAATGTTGAAAAGCAGCCCTTGCACTTGGATGATGATGGAGAGTGGTTAATTCACCAAGTTTGATGAAAGGGGTGATGGAAAGTGGGAGTAAAAGGAGGATTTGGAAGTTGAAATCACGCTGCCTTCGAGAGAGGTTTCTAGGATTCGTTGAGAGTGATTTGCTTCCGATTTGGGCTCCCTTGAAAATGAGGCCAATGCCTCCTTTTATAGTCCCAGGGGCCTATCGATCGGCATTGTCATGGCCCTACCTATCGGCAGGTGCCGATAGGCAGGGTCTGGGACCTGCCATTTGGCAGTGCGCTTTAGGCTTTTTCGAAAAATTGGCCATCGAGGGAAAATTATTGGTCAGAATCACATACGGGGCATACCATTGGAAAGGTATTTCAGAGACCTTAGAAAGTCCTTTGGACTTCTCCCGAGTTCAGGAGTTGACTTTGGGTCAAATGTGGCTCGGAAGCGTTTATCAGTCCGTTGGACGGGGAATCGTTCGGACGCAAATGGATCGTTCATCCGTATGGAAGGTCGGAATCGTGCACGGGGAGAACCGTTGGAAAGGGTATTCAGGGACCTTTGAAGATTCATTCAGCCTCGATCGATCTGAAGATTTGACTTAGGTCAAACAGAGCCCGGGAGCGCCCGGTGGCCTTTAGGTCGAGTTTCGGACGCAAACGGATCGTTCGTCCGCATGGTAAGTCAGAATCATGCACGGGGCATACCGTTGGAAAGGTATTTTAGTGCCCTTCGAAGATTCATTGAGTCTCAGTCAAGATGAAGAGTCTGACTTTTGGTCAAATTGAGCCGGGGAGTGCTCGATGGCTTCCAAGTCAGTGCTCGGGACATGACCTGGGTTTGCGGTGATGAGTGGAGGTACTATGGACCTAAGGAGAGTTGGGGGTTAACAGAATGAGGTGTCTACACTTGCATATGAAGCTACCTAAGCATTATATTCAAAGGATTTTAAAGATGATTGTCGGTTTATCATTTTACGTTAACCGCAGAGATTAAAAACAGGTGTTGATAAACTTGAGGTCACTATAATGTATCAGTCTATTCTTTAGGACAATACCAATTTGAAGAATTTCCTTTAGGACTTTTAGTTAAAGCTAAAGCTAAATTTTATGATTTTTGCTTAATATTTGATGATACCAGAAATGGTATCACCAAATCATTGTAAATATGCAAGCTCAAACCAGTGTATCAATGGAGTATGAACATATATAAAAATATAGAAGGAAATGAGGCAAAGAAGGAGATAACACTGAATATAAATGGTTCTTCCTATTTAAGCCTACTCGACTGTGTGAGTGTGTGTGAAACCCTCTAAGAAAAGGATCTAATGGTTTTGGGATACATAACACTCACACTTTCTCTCTCCACAATGATTTTGACAGAGTTTCAACTAGGGTTTACAATGATTGATCAATTGCAAATATTTAGAAGACAAGTATTTATAATGTATGGGGGGTATAGTGTACCCCCCAAGAATGTAATAAGCATGTGTGGAAAGTTCTTAGCCAATTAGGAGGAGCCAGCTGTCACTGTCACATGTAGGTCATGATGATCAAATATTCCCTCAAGTGTGAGGGAGATGATGTTATAACGGTTTTGTCCACATGGGATCCTCAACCCCTGTCCCCTGCTAGCTGTACACAGTTAGTCGTCCGCCCACACCGAGCCCGAGTTGTCGAGAAATTATCCACTGATGGAATGACACCTCTCATGTTGGGTTATCTCATCCTATCTTCGTCCTCCACATGATGTCCGGGGATGAGGGTGGAAGATCGTAGGATCAATGATGTAAGGCATGTGGATTGTCCTTTCAGGACGAGGTCGAGGCTCCCTGTGTTGAGCCAATGGTCGAGGATGAGTTGGCTCGGGTTGATTCTATGGCCGAGTCATAACTCTTCATACTGGATGGATTGGTGATGGTTAGCACTGGCCGAGATGATGTAACTCTGGGATGGGGCTATACTTGGTATATCAATCACCACCTGGCCCTTATTCTTCAATGTGAAATGAAGGATGAGGGATAAAGCATCTTTTGGGTATGAGTTTAAAAGGCGTCTTTTCATATGTTAGATCTTAAGAGTGCGATGAATATTGGATTGACATTTATCTACCATCGTGTGGAATGGCGTGTGCCCTAAAAAATGACGGTTGCAAGTGATGCTTAGGGCCTGATGCCCTAATTATGACCTCCTTGGAAGTTGAGTAAAATCATTTAAAGTATTTAAATGATTTGAAAACTTATTATCTCTCTCTCCAGTTCATCTTCTTCACGCGCTATTCCTCTCTCTCTAGAACCAGAGCTTTCTATCTCCAGTTCAAGCATTTTACGGCTATCCTTAGGCTTCTTTGTGGTGCTTTTGTGCGATATGCTTCCTTAAGTATACCATCTTCCACCTATTGCTAGTTTTTTTTCCATTTTTTCCTCCATTGTTACCTCATTTTGATTTTCTGGCAACTGTCAAGATTTTTCAGCATAATCCTTCGTCAATTTTAGGACTTTTGAAGCCCGGTGGGGGTCTTAGGGTTTGATTTTGCAGTTTGGGGGTATTTTTTAAGGTTTTTTCAATCTGTTATTCCCCTTGGTGGGGTTTTCAGTCATACTCTGGTCTTTTTCTCCTGCGAACCCATTCTTGTTCTTGAGTTGTTCTTATCAAAAGAGATTAACTTTCCCTTTTGATCCATTTGTCTACATTAGTCAAACCTTTAATTTGTTTGTACCTTTTTATCTCGTTATTGTTTAAGTTTAAGATCATCTTCTTTAATGCTAAACAAGCTTTACGAGTTAGTAGAGCAGTATCCCACACTTAGGGAAAGGTACTTCCAAGAAATACGTAGGATAGAAGAAGAGGATGAGGCCAGATTTAGAGTCGACCCTCATTTTATATCATCCATTTTACCTATCCCCTTAAATACCATCTTCTCCTCTTCCTCTGAGGTCGGTAAGGACGAGATGACTAACTCGTCCTCCGCTCCAGTCGACAGAAGAGATTCATTTGAAGAAGCGATGAGAATGCCACCCTCACATCCTATGGAACCTAAGGCAACGGAGAACTTAGCTCGGACACACTACAGCAAAACAGTCAATTAGTAACACTACTATAGTGTTACTAAAATAATTACTAACACTAACAAACTGTTAGAAAAAAGGCGTGGGGAATCAAATTACTAACATTTTTTTACCGTTACTAAATTATGTGTTACTAACACTATCTTACCGTTACTAAAGTGTTACTAATTTCATAACACATTTCTAACACAATTTTTGTAACACATTTAGTAATGATATATGTCCGATTGAATTTCGATCCGATTTTGTAACACAAGAGTATACAATATTAAAAAATGCTAACATAATGACAATAAAATAACTGTCGATCCGATTGAATTTCAATACAAATAAGTCAAATCTAAAAAAAATAAACAAAATTTCCTTTATTTATAGTACTATCCACCTTTTTAAGGTACAAAAAAATAGTACAACAATACAAATAGTCCGTAATAACAACACTAATACACATCCAGACAATAAACTTAATAAAAATTAATAGCCCAAATTCCATTAATAGAAAATTCATCTCAATACACCAGGCAATTTGGGAAATCTAAGAATTGTTCATCTCCATTTGGAAATTTTCATACCACACCAACTGCGCCTACTTTGATGGCCATTGGTGTTGTACTATACTTATTCCAACTGAACACATACAACAAGCAAAATAGAATATGCAGCTGCTAGAGTTGTTGTCGCCTAAAATTACCAATGGAAAAAAGGAATGTTAGTGGAAATAATAAAAGAAAATTTAGATTTGAAATATTTGCAGAGTTCACCAGCTATTGAGGTGGCGATCTTTGAGGTTGATGAGTGGGTCCCACTGAAGAGTAATTATAGGCACCCGTGTTTTTATTTTTCTAAAAACAGAGACCATCCTTTGTCTACGTACGTCATCGATCATTTTGCGGCACTGTATGTTTCTCGTCATCATAAAATCACTACACTGCTGCTTTAAGTTTGTGATTGCATCCTTTTTATTAATATTTAATTTTAAAATATAACAAGGAAGTCTATCAGAAAAATCGGTGCAAATGAGCATTTTATTTAATTCTCATGGTACATTCATGTAATTAGACAATGAAAATTTACATACCAGAAGAGTAACGTACAACTTCATTCCTTTATTAATGTTCTCTTTGATTTCTCAGAATTTGACTATGGTAGCTTCTATTTGCTTATAGCACTTCTCCTGAGATGCTAAGAAATTGGAAGAAAAGCAAACGAAAAATGTTAAAAATGGAACATCATCTGTAGTAGGAGAAAAAAGTATTGGACTTAAGAAGTATCTCTAAAGGTTGAACCGGTAAGATAAAAAAATAAGTTAAAATGCAACAATGTAAACAAATTATGATCTGCTAATCTCATTTGGGTCACCACACACCATGCTAAGAAAAGCAGGAATGCATGAGAACCCGGACGTTAAACAGGTCATAACTATTAATAGAAATTTCAAAGTTCTTAAAACACTCTTAATAAGGTCTATTTGAAAATGAAAACACAAAGTGAGGTCAAGTTTCTGTTGAGAAATTTCCCTATTAGAACCAAATGTATGTGTGTGTGCACGTGTGGAGAACATTTATAACTACATGGAAAATAATGTCCCTAACCACCAATCAATATTCGAGAATGAAATTAAAAACAAAAATAGAACATTTGTATAACCAAGAATGATAAATAGAGATTGATGGCAGTCTCCATCCATGGGTTTGCACAATTCTCATCCACATCTAAAAATGACCTATATATCTCGCATGAATAAATCGATCATTCAGAAAAGATCTGGGATGAGATAAACCAAATCGTACTCCTACAATCAAGAGATTTTGTTAGTAAATGTTAAATCATAAAGAAAAAATATCATTCTTCTCAATATTTCCTTCAAATCTGTGTTATGAAGGGAGTTTGTGTGTTTCCTCTAAATCATGGTGAAATCCAACAATAAATTTTTTTTTTTTTGGGGGGGGGGGGGGGGGGGGGAGTCTCCAAAGACGTGTTCTCATCAACAGCTAACTTGAATTTCTTTGTAATTCCAAAAATCAGACTTCAAGTATTTTTCCATAGTACTATGCAATTTGTGCAATAAGGAAAACAATATGACTGTATTAAAATATACGGGTGTGCGATCATACACACGTATACGGGTCGTCCAATTGCCTATGAAAAATGATCTCTTTGGAGTTGTTTTGTTGCAAACTTGTCATCAATCATGCAAGCTTATAATTTTACTTACTCATATCAAATTAACAACCACAATTCAGTCTTGGTTTCGTTTGCACAAGAAAATTTTCTCAAATGAAGACTTTCAAAACCTTCTTTATCATTGAAACTAATTAGCATTCCCCCATTCATAGAATCTTAAGAATATGAACACAACAATGAAGAGCTATTGTTCTGCAGTTGGGGACATGGCAGTAGAAAATCTGCACCACAAGAACCAGAAACAAACTCACAATTCCACCTCATGTTAGATGTTAGGCCTACTATGCTAACATTTCTCATGCATATCCTTTTATATGGCGCACCATCAATACCAGTCAGTAGTGGGGCCTTTTTCGAATCCAAGCTCACCTCCACATTGCTAATAAAAATACCCAAAACTCTCCGTATGATGACGTTCGAGTTTCGGCGGGCCATGGCAATACTATATTGGTCCCGCCCACTCTTCACTACTATAAGATCATCCCCACTCTCAATGTAACAATATTCAATACCTAGTTCTATACCATCTGTATTTGCAATCACTGCTACAAGATCATCCCTAACATATAAAGGGAAAATTGGCTTCATTGATACTTTGACAGTAGAACAGTTACGAGAAAATTCGTAAAACCTAATATATAGAGCCTTTGGGTACATATGCAGACCAATTTCATATCTAAACATTACATATAATAGGCAAGGAACTATGGTACTAATTGAGCAACCAACAGAAATTAAACAATGGAAAGAAAGATGACTACCAGTGCCAACAGCAGTAATAGCACACCTATACTTCTTATCCTGAACATCCCCAACTGCGAAAACTCCCTTCACACTAGTCTGTGTGGTCCTAGGTTTTATCACCACATACCCATCCAAATGAAGCTAAAGCAGCCCAGCCAAAAACCTCATCGCGGGCTCATGCCCTATTCAGAAAAATAACACTGACACCTTCAAATCAGTCACCTCCCCACTCACCAAGTTCTTCACCTTGAAACCTCCCAAAATAACCTTCTCCACCTTCCCCATACGCCATCTCCACCACCGAATTACACAAAACCTCAAATCTTAGGATTACTTAAAGCCCTATTCTACATTATCTTGGATGCCCTAAACTCATACCTCCGATGAATTATACAAACTTTGGAACCATATTTAGTAAGAAATGTAGCTTCCTCCATTGCAGAATCTCCGCCTCCGATTACATCCAACGTTTTTTCCTAAAAATGGGTGCAGCCCCGTCACAAATAACACAAGCTGAGATTCCTTTATTCGAAAACTCACCTTTAGTATCACCCGAGCCTGGGAAGTTCAACCATTTTGCAACTGTGCCTGTTGCTATAATTAGACATGAGACATAATGTATAATTTGCAAATGAAGAGAAAGGAATGGATGCCAAAGTCTATACCATCTGTATTTGGAGAAGTTAGGGGAGCTAAGATTGTCAGGTCTTTAATCACAACATTACTAAAACAAGCACCAAGCTATGTATTTAGTTCAGAGTATAAATAATTTGTGAACAAGAATGATCATGAAGATTAAAGGAAAATTGAGAGAGAGAATATAGGATTTGAAATTGGAGTATAATTGGCTTAAATTTTGAACTAAAAGGACTCAAATTCCATTTCCAATGTATGAATTCCACGCGCACAAATAAAATAATTTTTTTCACCAATATCATTCTAAAGAACTTTCATTTAATGAAGTCCAATCAAGTGAGAATGAAATATTTATTTACTATTAGGGCTGGAATCATCTTTGTAGTGAGCCAAGTTGAGCATATGGTTCCTGCTCCTTCCATAGTTAAGAAGTTCTTTCTGGAATGTGTGATCCACTTCCCTCAAAACCTGATGAATGATGACTAAAGTCTTCAAGGCAAACTAAATGCAAATAAAAATCGATCAACAAAATTCCAGTTTATGTGGATAGTATCATAAACCATAGGGATCTCGAGTATCTTTCAAAAGAGTCCAAAATTATTGGCCCTCACTTGGTTCATGAGGGTTAACATGCCACTCATAGTTGGCGTTACAAACTGAGGGACCCACTGCAATAACTTATAATACTTTAATCAATAATCTTGTTGTGTTAAAACCCTCAACAAGTATGGATTCCTTTCAAAATTATTTCTCCATTAAAGTAGTGTTTAAAAGGTGATGGGTGGAAGGCTAGATCATTAATATTATTTTAAAGTAAAATACTATAGCAATCAACTATTCACATAAGCTTAACAATTCAACACAAAATTTAGATAATAAAATAAATTTATCAATAATCTTGTTGTGTATATATATATATTATGGCCGCAAAACAACAAATCCGCCAAACGCCCCAAGAACAGAGATGAAGTAGTAGAGCAATTCCTAGCGCCTAGGCAGCATTAGGAAAGAATTTTTAAAACATTGGGGGGAACAACATTAGTTAAGGAATATATACTAATTAAATATGTGTTTAGACTAAAATGAAAGCTAAAAAATGTATTGAAGTTAATTCTCTAAATTTAGCCTTTTTGTTGATAAGTTTGATCCTTGGGTTCATTAAGAGGCTAGTCTTTATATTTGGAGGCATTGAATTCTCTTTCCTTCACACTAATGATACCCTTAATAATGGACAAAGGGACTTACTCCTGCTTCCAAACGAGGAGGAATGACTCACTTAGTCTGAAGGCCAAAAGGGTGGCCTATTGATGGAGGCCAACCCCAATTACTTCGATGACTGGGGTCTAATTATGCCTCATGTTATCAATCCCACGTGGGCAAGGATGACAATAGATATTATTTTATCATGACATAGAATATTTCTCCTGAGTTTTTAAGGATGGGGGTGCATAAAGGTTAAGAATTATCTAATGTTCCTTATCCTCCAGCCTGCAATCCAATACCTCGAGAATCTCAATGGGTTACTTGACAGGACGTAGAGCTTATCTTTGTTTGAGATAATTAAATTTACTGGTCAAATTAAGAATAATTATAATCCTTAAAGCCTTTAAGTTTTATCAGTGGAAAAACTAAGCAGTTCTCCACAAACGCGTAATGCTTAGTAGTCAATACAAAACTTTTTCCCCCACACTCAGATACAATATATTCATATTCAGAAGGGAAACAATCCCATGAATATTAATATAAATCTTACACAACGTGGTAATAACTCTCAAGAAGCCACACATCTCCCCTATAAACCCTGAAAGGTATCATAAATTGCACATCACCAATGTGAAACAAGTACCACTATGGTTGTCTTATTATTCACTTTCAATAATGAAGAATTACTCCATAACTAGGTCATGCCATCAAAAGTAATAATGGTGCAAAAACTTACTACCCAATTGTATCTTTGATAATCGTCTCGCAAGAGCATATATGCAGTATGCAACATTAGTACGAGGCCCTGTAGACAATATAGCCGCAAATATAGTTGCAGGAATTTATAACAAAGGTAGATCAGAACTCCAATTTATAGACCAATTACAAATGTATAAGCACAAGAGAAAAGATAATGCCATTTCCATCCTAGGAAATACCCACTTCTTAAGTGTTTTTCATTTGCTGGGCGCTCAACGTGACTTGTAGCCTTAACAATGTTGCTATCCAATTCATATACGAAAAAATTTACTCAAATCACGAGATCACAAACATGCACAATGCAAGAGCCATGGAGAAAATTCTAACAATTCATACCTTGTAGTCACTATTTACTTTAGCCAAATTAACAGTGGTGGTGTCCTTAATGGCTCCAAGTGCTTTTCTCAAACTCTTTTGTGTACCTCCTCCCGACATTCTCTCACAATCACAAAATTCTACACACGGTGCAACAAATATTTAATGTTAACTTCATCAAAGAAATTTAAATTCACAAACTAACAAAATTAGTCTTTATATTTACACAAAGAAATCATAAAACTACCCACAAAGACTTTTTTTAACTATTTGAAGCCAACTATATGTTGAATCCTATTATTTCATTCCATCCCATTGAATGTAATGCCATAGATTAAACCACATAATACCATATCCTTTTTTGCAATATAACAACAAGTAAATTTAGAACAAATTCTACCCCTAGCGTTACCCCCAATATTTATTAAGTCACTGGTCTGCATTAAAAGTGTCAAAACCATCTAAAGAGATTATGATTATGTTCATTTCTAACTTCATCTTTTCGAGTTTTAACACCCCATGCTAATTATCTATCTCTACACAAAGAGATAAGTTTTCCCAAAAGCCATTAATAAAAAAAAACTCTATCTTCAATTTGACATATACGATCCCGCCTATATATTTATTAAAACACGAATCGCCATACAATGGATGTATCACGTGCGGACTTACTAACAAACTTTCTTCGTACTTCGTTTTAGAGGAAAACCAACATTTCTCTACATAAAAAAAACAATACTTATTTTTATACAATGCTTAAAAAGTTGTGATATATAGTTAACTCCAAAATAAGTTAACACCTAAAATCAATCCAAAAAAAAATCATCAATACTCAAAACCTGAATCCAAATTGTCATAATAATAAAAAACAAAATTGATAAACTTTACCTAATACTAAACTATTGCCATATTAGATGAAACAAAACAGCATAAACACAAAGATTTAAGCACAAAATGGATCAAATCAAGGTTAAGTTTGATGTTAAAACTGAATAAAGCTAACAACTTAGTAAACAAAATATAATCAAATATGAAGAGAGATTTAAAAAAAAGTGAACTCACCTCAACCTAAATTGTAGAGTGACAAAGTGATGAGAGAGAGAGAGAGAGAGAGAGAGAGATTGGTGGTCTGCAATGAAGAAACGTCTACAAATATGAATTCATTTTTGGTTGGCCGTCGGTGTCATTGTGCTAGATGCACAGTGAGGTGAATGCTAATATCGAAAAATTCCGGTGGAAAATATTTATCCAACACACATAATGATTCAACAACCATGCATTTGTCTCTTATGATATCTTGTCGAATGAGGAACTTAGAGCACAACATGTCAAAAAACAAACTTAATTATTGGACTACTCTTCTCAAATCTCGATGTTTCGGGAAGGCATGTTGGAGCAACACGGGTAGCAAGTGTTCCATTGACATGATAGTCGTAGGACTTCAATAAGTGCAAAGGTGGTGGATTAAGACTTACAATATTGCTCAAGTTAGATGAAAAACTGGTAGGAAGCTTCAAGCCTTTCAAAAATTGACAGAATTGTTTCACCGCGTAAAACCCATGTAGTATATGTCAAATCTATACCATGTTGAATCAAATGATTCCTGATATCTGATGCATTGAACCGCTTCTTATTTCGACACTTAACACATGGACATGGAAATGTCAAGAGACCACATCCATTGTTTATAATAGCAAAATCAAGGAACGATGTTACTCCATTTACATATACCTCATTTACTTTGTTCCTCTTAGTCATCCATCCTTTGTTCAATATTTGGGACATTCTGCACTACCAAAAAAACATCATTATTTTATATAAAAGGATAGTGTGTATCTTTGGAATTACATGATAAACTTTACTGGAATGGTATAGTAGCAATGGTAACTCAAAATAAGTAATGGTATATTAATGGTATAGTATCATTAGTAATCCTAAAATAAGTCTATACGCAAGTTTTCCCTCTACATGAATACAAAATAACTTAAAAGAATTAGTGCATGGACAATTGTGTTTTAGGAAAATGCAATTGACATTGGATTTTCCCACTTAGAATGTCCTATTTATCCTAAAAACACAATCTGATGCCTAGTTACACCTACAAACCCTTGCCAACAAAAAAATAAACCACATAAGTTTTAAAACCCAAGCATTCAACCTGAAATCACCAAGTGCTTAAAAAAATAATGCTATGGTACCAATGGTGGTTCAAGTTACGAGCTTGAGAATATCAAACTTAGCAACATGTTTATTATCCGAGTTATGATTCAAGTTAGAAATTAGGATTATATTTACAGTTAACATAAGGGTCACAATCAAGTTAAGAATTGAATCTTGGGATTACATTTCCATAAATGGTCTTTAAATTCCCATTAAGCAGTCGTATAATGAATGAGAAAACCCACACCCCACAACTCGTCCCTGCAATCTCGTTAAAATGCCTCCCCCTCCTTTCCTCACCCGCATGTGACCCTAAAAAAATAACTCCAAGCCCTCACTTTCCTCTTCATAATCCCCTAAAACATTCCACGTACCCTCCTTCATGTTGCTTTTCTCTTTCTTTTTTTTCTTCACCAGAATAACACAAATAACAACAAATCTTCATACAACAACAAACCCCTCAAATTTAGGCCTTCACAAAAAACACAAACCATAGCTCAATATCAACCACATTTTTTAACAAATTAAAACCCTAGCTTTGCACAAAAACCTAAAATTGGTACATTGATTAGGTGCAAATAACTGAAAAGTGTTTATTTCGAGTCATCTAATGAATTGATAAAAATACACACACATACACATATACATATGCGCATATATAATATTGCATACGTATTATATACAAACATTTAGATGTTCATTCACATAAAAAAAATATCATTCCATATAAAAACAAGACAAATTTATCGAATGTGTTTTCAAAGATTCACCACATTAAAAACTTGTGCATATATCACAATCTACCACTCCACACTTACACAATGCATATACATACATGCATGGATAGAGAAAAATGGGTTGAAAGATTTTATCTCCGACCCAAAAGATCAACAGGCAAAGAATGAGAAAAGAGGGGAAAAAGACTAACCTCAAAGCAGAAATCGCAAATCAGTTGTAGTAATCGTACGTCTCCGGAATCACTAGAAGCAATCGCAGGTCTCGAAGAATTGTAGGTATCTAAGTGGAAGAAATCACAGGTCTCGAAGTAGTAGGTCTTGAAATTCGTTTGTAGCTTTGGAGAGATGTGGGAGAAAGAAGTCGCTGGTCATTTGTGGTTTTTTCATTGGGAAGGAAGTCTCCTGCTCCGATTTTGTGAAGCTTATTATTAAAATTAATTTTCACTTTATTATTTGACATAATAACGCTCTTTACTAACACATATCATAATTTAGTAATGGTAAATTACTATTAGTAATTGTAACATTATAATTGTGTTAGTAATCAATAAATTTATGTGTTACTAAAACTGTGTTTTGGTGTAGTGACATCTTCCTCCAGCCAGGTCGAGAACTCTGGATAAGATGACTCTTCAGTTCAAATAGTGGATGATGGGTCTTCAAGTGATTCTTCAATTCAAGTCATCTCTGAACAGGCTGAACCGACTGTCAATGTTGCCATCCCTCCAACTGCCATACCTTTCAGAGTCATGATAGTAAGTGAGTTTCAAAAGAGATTTCCAGAAGGGAACCCGATCGTTGAAAATAAGGCTGAGGACGAGAATGAAAATGTGGTCGACAAAGGTGATGACTCTGGGGCCGAGGAACCCATCGATTATTCCTATGTCAAGACCTTTCAATCCACTGTGAACGAGCTTGACCTTATCCTCTGGAGACATCTTTATGACATCAAGTCTTACGTTGTCATACGCGTCCCAACCAATGATGAGAGATCATACAGCGGCCGAGAGGGTGAATTTGAAAAATATAAGAAAATAACTAAGGGCAGCGTCAGATTGCCTTTCCACCCCTCTGTCTGATCCATTATGTCTAGTCTACAACTTGGTCCAACTCAGCTGGCGCCATACTCTTGGAAAATTATCCTTAACTATGTCTCCTTATGGATGAACATGTACACAAACGACCCTTGAGTTGGAATATTCAAAGTCTGCTATAATATTTCATCCTCTAAAACCCAGTTCAAATATTACCATCTAGGGGATAGGAAGCCTGATAAGAAAATTATTCAAGTTACCCAAACATCAAGCCATTACTAGAAGTTAAGGTTCTTTTTCATTTTGGGGGCTTGGAAATTTTCGGTCGATACCGACCCCTTCGAAGATGAGCTGAGAGTTCCATGTGATTGGGCAAACCCCTCCATGTCGGCCAAGCTAGACACCGGCCTCAGCGTTGCAGATTAAGAGAGGGTTGAGTATCTCAAAAATGAAGCAAATGAATATGCCCTTCCTAAGTTTGAGGATCTTATGACTCCTGACTTTTTAGAGAAGGCTGGCTTGGGGGTTGACCCCCTAGACGAGCTATGTGAGTCACTAAACTTTTTTATTCCCCAAGTCTTTTGTCGTCTCTAACTTTTATGACTGATAATTTATGTTTCTTCTTTACAGATTGTCCATCACACATCTTAGATGACCTGTGGAACATGACGTCCCCTAGATTGAAGAACGTGCTGAAGAATGGATGCAAGAAGACTGTGGCCAACACTGCTATTGGAGGGTCGGCTAATACTGAGGCCGGTCAAAAGAGAAAAACACCACCCACCCCTACTGACATCCGTCGGGATAGATAGACGAGGCAGAAAACATATCCTCCTCCCCCGGTGGTACCAAGCTCTTCAGAGCCTGACTCGTCCTTAGGGGACTCCTTTGAGAGCTTTTGGGTAGCAAACCTTGCACAAATTTAGGATTGGCCTGACTCTACTATCCCATCCGTGATAAGATTAAAAGCTGGTCTGCTCAAATTCCCTTCAAAGGGGGATTATGAGTTCTTAGGTAAGGTGCCTCCCCTGAAGACCGTGGACTTCAATTTTCATCACCTGGGACAGGTATCAACCTCGTACTAAAATTGTCTCGTCTCATATTATCCTTTTTCCTATTCTTGTTCTAATATCTATACATAACTTTTGCGGGATGTGTGTGACCTCGCCTCTATCAACAAATGGACCACAAAAAATGTGGCAAAGTTCCAAGAGGGTAAGAAGGCTATTGTTGACTTGGCCAACCTAAAAAAAACATAAGGATCAGTGATATGAGTACCAGAGGACTCTGACTCGGCTCAACCAGGATCATGCCAATGAATTGAAGGCCAAGGATAAATAGCTGACCATCCTGAATAATCACGTTACCCAGCATGCCACAAACCTAGTTTTTGCCATCTAGAAGGCCAATGAGGAGGCTCTATCGGCTGAAGCCATCCAAAAAATTAAGGATGAGGACATTGAAGCATACATGTCATCTGATGAATTTCTCGGCTTCGGTATGGAGTACTTTGAGAGGGGTCTCAAGAAGGCCTGTAGATGGGTCATCACCAAGTTTCCTAAGGTGGTCTCTTCCATTAGCGCCGAGCTAGAATCACCCTACATGGAGGATCCTAACATGGTCAAGGCCTTGGAATATGTTGAGTTTTTTCCCACAACAGAGGAAGACGAAACGATGATCGAGGTTCCACTTGAGGTCGAGGTCCCTCCTGAGGTAAATTAGAAGGTACTCAGCTTGATGCTATTTCAAGTTATGTCTTTACCTTATATTTTTCTATGTAAATTTTGTTTTGGAATAGATTTGTTTTCTTTTCCAAACACAAACACAATGAAAAATACATACAATCCGATCTTCGTACATGCGACACTTGAAGTTTGGTGAGATTTTCTCCATAGTGGGGCTTGTTATGTTTAGTATTTTTGTATTTATGTTTTTCTGGAAGTGTGAAGAGAAGATTAAACTACATTTTTTTTACTTTGCAGATTATTGCATGATTGATCTTTTTGGATCGGGTTTTTTGGTTGAATTGAAATTCAAAACTACCTTTTGCCTTTTTAGTTGAGTTGATGGTTTTATAGGATATACTTTATGTTGCTGTTGATCAGACTCAGGCCGAGGCCGAGGGAGACGCTGAAAGGTTGTTCATCAATACTAAACAAACTCAAATCGATGAAGGTGCTGGAGGGTCAACCCTGAATGTTGAGCCGACTATATAGGGTGGTCGTTTGTGACCGATACCCTTAATTTTGAAGTAGCTTTCATGAACACTTTAATGATTTCTCTCAATTTGTATATGAACTAAGATTTGCTTTCCTATTGAAATGAATGAATGAACGAAGTTTTATCTCATACTTGAGTTGTCTTTATTTGTTTGCATGTCTGATTTCTACTGATTTTTAACGAGTAACCAAGCTTGAATGGCTTATAATCTTGAAATCACCGGTTTGTAATTTATTTTTCGCACATCATCTCATCCTCAAACAAGATAAATATAACCAAGTAAATGATTTTTGAATTTTAATTCACCAAATTATGGTGTTATATCACAATTCCCCTCTCGTCGTTTTGAGAGTGTATGGACGAGAGCTACCTCTTCACTGATTTCATGGATACAATTCGGGTTAGTCGTGTCATTTTTGGGTCACGTTGATTTTTATTTGAGTATAAGTTTTGGGTACTCTTAAATCTATACAAGCTAATCGTGTCAAGTTTGGGTCATTTCGGGTTATTACCATAAACGGGTTATCATGTCAAAAATTGCCAGCCCTAGTTTAAATGAAAAATCTTTCGACATTAAAGATAATCATATGCATACAGTTTTGAGGTCTAATCTTGTGATTCCCAAGCTAGTGATGAGGCGAATGATAAAGAGAGTTGTGATGAGGTAGAGAGTGAGATTTAAGTTATCTTTCGTGAGTTATACATCGAGTCATTGAAGTTGAAAAAGGGAAACTTGAAGTTTGAGCCTAAGTTGATAGAGTGTATCACAGGTAATAATGATGCTAAACTGGTTGAGGGTTTAAGGGAACGTGAGAAAACTCTTAGGGAGAAGCTCAAATACATTGACGATGAGGGAAATAACCTTTGTGGATTGTTTGAAAATTTTAAAAAGGAATCCCTAAAATTTGATTAGTCTAATATTTTTCTTGAGTCTATAATTATGAATTTGTAAGAGAATTCAAGAGACTTGAGTTGTGTCAAATTTTATTTGGAATCTAGTTTGGTAAAGTTCGATGAAATTTAGGCATCGTCCAAATAAAAAAAAACAAGAATGGTCTAGGCTCCGATGATCCTAATGCTTATGCTCCCAAAGACAAGACCAAGATTTTGAGAAACTCAAACGTTTCCAACGACGTTAGAAAAGGTCAACCCAAGGGTATCTTTCCTCGTGTTTTTACTTTCACACATTGTGGTAGGAAAAGTCACCTCGAGAAGTTTTGTTATGATCTTAAAATATTTCCTAGGAAGTCTAAGTCCCATGTCACCATAGTTTCCAAAGCCCGAGACATTAAATTTTCTTCTATTAGGTTTAGGAAATTGTATTTGAAGGCTTTGATCATTAGACTTTCTGAGTCTCACATGCTATCACATGATTCATCACATGTGATATCTTATATGTGATTATGTTTGCATGTTTATCTAAACTAGCTCTTGTGCTTCGTGATATATGTTATGACTAGTTGTATAATTTTTGTGTCTTTTGTATTTTGATTCATCATTTTTTAAGTATATATTGGCAAATAGAAAAATATTTATTTTGTCTTTTTAGTCATTTTGAAAATTTTATAAAAACACAAATAAATTTTTGGTTTGTTTGTGTAGTTGATTTTAGACATTTTTATGTACCATATTAGTGTGTTTGAATCCCATTCATTCCATATTTTCCACGTGGATAGAACATTATAGTATGGTTTGTAATGTTTTGGATTGTTTCTTAATCATGCTTGCATGGAGTTGTTCGAATTTGGTTTGCTTAATGGATTCATCTAAGTATATGCCTCTACAAACACTTGCACGATCTTTTATAGATTTTAACTACTTATGTTGCATGAGCTAAGTGATGTGTTACCCTATAATCTTGACACACACACACACACACACACACACACACACACACACACACACACATATATATATATATATATATATATATATATATATATATATATATATATATATATATATATATATATAGAGAGAGAGAGAGAGAGAGAGAGAGAGAGGATCTCATGAGGTCCTTCAGTTTAATGTCCCTGAATAAGGTCCATTTTTTTAAAATAGTAAAAAAATTATTTTGGGGTTGATTTTTTTATGGTTTTTAAGCATTTCAATATGTCCGTATAAAAATAATCAACTCAAAATGAATTTCTTTACAATTTTAAAAAAAATCGGTCAAACTTTGTCAGTTTTTAAGAGCTTAAAAACAACTTAAAAATTGACACAGTTTGACCGATTTTTTTAAAATAGCAAAAAAATTCATTTTGAGTTGATTTTTTATGGTCCTACTGAAATGTTTAAAAATCATAAAAAATATCAACCCAAAAATATTTTTTTTACTATTTTAAAAAAAGGGACCTCATTCAGGGATCTCAAACTGAGACCATACTTGATCTTTTCCCTATATATATGTAAAGGGGATTTGTGCATGTAAAAACCATTGTGGTGAGTTTGCTCTTACGTTTAAAAAATAAGAGTGTGTGATGAAAATGTCTATGAAGGGAGTAAATCTCATTTTCATGAAAGGCCACCATTGGCAAGAGGCTTAGAAAAGAAAAGGAATGATTTTTCAAGGCCAACTTTAGAAATTTATCATTTGGTGATATCTTAAGAAAAAAGAAGAAATTAATATGTTTAATTTTGAGGGTGTTATAAGTTAAAGATTAATGGATTTGAACAATGAATCCTAGCGTATCTTTAATGTTTGACGCTATTGGATTGCAAATCATCAATATTTTCCAAGCTTATGTGCATTTAGTTCATTTGTCTATTTTGAGTTCACATTATTATTCACGTGAGGCAAAATTCTAAGTTTGATAAATTAATGTGATCAAATAGAACTCCTTGGACTATCTTGAGTGTTTGGGTCATGTTTCTTTCATTATCTAGCTCAAGCCCCTTCACTCCGTACCACATTTGGTTTAGACGCATTTAGTCCATACAAGTATGGAACGTTTATTTTTGTGTGTCTTTTTTGGTTTGTTATACCTATATATTTATGTGAGTTAATAATATACATGTTTATATATATATATATGGTATTTTATTAGTCTTTGCAATGCATTTAATCCATATGTGTCATATCTGCTTACATTGGTATCATATGCTTCAAATTTATATCAAATTGGTATCATATGTTTCCTTGTTTGGATTATATGTACTTTTGTTTCCAAGTTTGTTAGTCATTTACATTTCACTTCACATCAAATGATATGTTTCTTTCCTTTATGACCATTTGTGTCACATTAGTGGGGAGAAGTTGTTTCATATTATTAACCTTACCTTTGTCTATTCCCAAACAAAAAGGGGGAGAAGTCTAACCTACGGGGGAGAAATATTATCTAAGCGGGAGATGTTTAACGAAGGAGGATGATTATTTTTTTTCATATTCGAATTAGATATTTTTATTCTCTTTGCATTTGAAAGGTGTGTTGAGTGTGAAAGTTTTAGCAGCAATCCGAAAAAGTTTCATAAGAGAAAAGTTGATCAAGAGTTATAGTCGGTCAAGTGTCAGTTTTTATTTTTTCCTTTTGGGGGTTGTGGATTAAGTTTTAGAGAGATTGATAGCCTGGTAGATTTTTTATTTCTGGTTTTGTCCTGGAATAGCCAAAGAGGGAGATTTGTAAGGACAAATTTCACAAATGTGAAGTTTGTAAAATGCTTATTGCAAATTTGTACTATTGGCTTTATTTCACTTGGACAAAAATGTTTGAGTAATAAGTTAGGATTGTGTTAAGTTTGTCCTTCAATCCTATAATGCATCGAATACAGTAATGGTGAGTTAAAGAAACATTAAGATTCATGCCAAGTTTCATATTCATCCATGGTATTTCACAAAGATATGAATGGTGTATTATACTAATCCCTGGATTTCATTTTGGGTGTTTTAGTTTTTAAAAGTTTTATTGATGCTATTTTCAAAAAATATTTTTACTTTTTTAGCTTCATTCGAACGAGTTCTTCCGGTTCATTCAAATGAGTTATGCTATATCATTCGAACGACATGTTTAGTTCAATAAAATGAGGTGTTAATTTCATTCAAATGAGATTTCAATCTCATTCAAATGAGATGACAAGTTTTATTCAAACGAGCTTTGAACGAGTATCAAACGAAAACACTCTGTCTTGGTAAAAACATTTTATTAAAGCTCGATCGATCCTCATTCAAACGATATCGCCTTTCTCGTTCGAAAGACTTAGGTTTATGTTTGAATGAGGCATCCAATCTCGTCCGAACGAGATGCCTCGAGTCGTATGCCATTGTTTTTTTACAATTTTTCTATAAATACTAGTCATAACAAAGTTATTTTGAAGAGAGGGATTGCGAAAACAGATTTATATATGAAATTAAGAGAATCTTGTAACCTTACTTTACACCCATGTTTTGATATCCAAGTTTTTATTAATATTCTAGTCTGAGATCTCTCATTTGAGCACCAATATCTAGTTTAGTATTCATTATTATTGAGTTTATTTCATGTGGTGGATTTCGTGTTTCGTTGCGGTGAAGGTTGACTAGCCAAAAGTAAGAAGATCGGTGGATACCGAGAAACGGGCTGTGCATATGTCATGAAGGACATTGGAAGGCGTCCAACGGTGGCTATAAAGAAGGTTCAACGAGCAAAGAGTTGATCAAGACTTGAAGTTGTAAGGACAACATTTCCAATTGATTCCATTGTAGTAGTTGACTTATTCCTAGGACAAAACACGTTTGAGTCATAGATAAATTTTGTATGTCACGATCCCACACAGTTTATGACGTATTTAAGTTTATTGAAGACATCGCGACAAAGTTTCGGAGATTTATCATGCCGATTTATGATGCATATTTCATCTTCAATCAAATTACATTCTGAGATCACTCATGCATGAACGCGTAATCTTAATGGGACTCGGAAAATATTTTAAATTGCTAAAGGATGTTATTTTATTAAAGACACAATTTTAAAGTGTGTTAAAAGGATTAAAATGCATTTATTCTGAGATAAAGATGATTTAGAGTTGTGTTTAAAACAAACTCTAATTGAACAGTCATTCAAACGACATTAACTGTCGTTCAAGAGAGATTCCACTGTCGTTCGAACGACATGGATATCTCGTTCGAGCAACATGCTTAAGTCATTCAAGCAAAGCCATCGAATCAACTTTTTTATTTAAGGCGTGTTTTTCAGAGTTTCGATGGAATGCAGTCCAGAAAATCAGTATACAAACAGTACATTTTATGTACAAAGTTTTCTAAGGTTTTCTGAGCCTAAAACATCCTTAGAGTTTCAAAGATCCGAGTTTTCATTCATAAATGCAAAAGTGATTTTTGTTTGCACAAAATTGTTTGTTTAACATTATTGAACATAAGTTTTGTTGGGTTTTGTAATGAATAAATGAAGGAATTCGTGATCAACACCGTAGACATCACAAAGTCATATTGGTGGACACCGAGACATACGTGAACGCGTGTGTTGTGGATGAGCACAGTAGAAGGACTTTGTGCGTGGTCAATGTGGAGGAGAGGGTTAATATTCGAAGAAGCGTCAAGTCTCATGGGGGATCGAGTCATTGAGTAAGTCTGTCTCTGTAATTTGTAAAACCATATCATAGTGATTGTCTGGCTTGGGTCGTCCGAGGTTTTTTACCTTAGTGGTTTTCTCGTACATCCGGCGTTGGCTTTTGTGAACTTATTTATTTTACTTGCTTTAATCACTAGATGCATGTTTAGGATTAAACAAGATAAAATTTGGTTAACTTAAAATTCGTTCACAACTTGGTGCATATTAAAATTGGAAAAAGTTTTCAAAAAGAGAGTTGGTTTTGCCATCTTAAAAACACTTTGGTGAAAAAAGGTTTTTTCAGAAGTCATTGATTCTATGAGTAAATCTAATTCGTCCTTGTATGATATATCATAGTGGATTTTCAAAGGCTAGGGCATTTGAGGTTTTTCTAGTTGTGGGTTTTTCTCGTACATTATGGCATTATGGATTAATCTTTATTTTATTCTTGTAAATCACCTAGTAGCATGCTTAGGGAAATATAAAATTAGTTAATTTTTTACACAACATATGTTTAATTTGTACTTAATTAAAATTTAATTAATTGCTATTACTCGATAATTTAATCGGAATTATAATTTGATAACCCTAGAACTAACAAGTTTCTTAAGAATCCTAATTTGGTTAAGCCAAAACAAAATGAATGCTAGAGATGTTGATGTATGTTACACAATTTACTCAAGGCAAATAGGACTGTTACCACCAGAACGTTGCCCATCAAGCTACAAGCCGGGACGAACGAGTGCCACAATGATTAGAACTCGACCCGAGCAAAGCTCAACCAAACACAACCCCATCTACACGGATCGCACAACACACAAAACAATAGTAACAACTGACTATAACTCATCCACGCCACCAAACAATCACTACAAGATTGACCAATTATCGAAAACCCTCCAACTCACTGATCTAACATAACCCTCAACTGAAAGGTAGAGATCCTGAGAAGACACGTATCCCAGTAATGGCGAATGAGTGGGTTATGATCGTACCTTCACCAAATGGAACCACCAAAATTTGGGTGGGCACCCGACCTCAACTTAACACCAGACAAAACCCCTCGCTGGATCACCAACACGCTTAATCTGACATGAAGCATAGAAAGTAGATGGTGATCAAGATCTAATGGATGGATATGAAACAGAGATTCTATCGCGCTCAGTAAAAACACACCATCGCAAGGGAAAACCACCTCCAGAAACTACCGTGACATGAAGCACTCGGATAAGATGGTGAAAAGTTAAGGGAGAGAGGTACAACCTTATGGGGTAATAACAAAACCGTAACACAAGAGGGAAATAGGAGTAAGTCGACGATGGAAAGGGTTCACAAGTTAAACGACTCTTAAATCTTAAGCCCCATTGTAGGCCAACTCCGATCCAGACCTTATTGCACACCATGACATACTTCCACCATACGCTAGAAAACCAAACGCTAGAGACGATTAACACTGCAAATCAGACATGAAAACCCCAAAAAAATAGCGATCCAGTGTTAAAACATCTCACGATTAAGGAGGAGTCAGAACCATCTTTGGTCAAAACCACCAAGGAAGATTGTAAAACAACCTCGATCTCAACATATCACCAAATGAATTATCATAGCCAGATACCAACTCGACTTAGCCTGACGTGAAGCTCTACAATAAGGTGGCAACCAAGTTCTAACGGTTGGATCCAAAGGTGGGAGAAAATGACCAGAAACGTAGAGAGAAGACACCACGAGGAAGTATCATAACCCAACCCTCATCTGACTTGAAGCCACATTGAAAAGATTATCACAAAGGAAGAGAGAAGACCATCTTCATGGTGGGTGGATGTATAAGTACCATCAAAACCTATTTCCTGCCTTTCACCAAAACCTAAGGCGGGGTCGAGGAGCATCTTTCCCATCTTACCATATTTTTCCTCGGTTCTAACCTTGACCTCCCATGCTCTCTCAAGGTTATAAGTGAGTTGGGATACAAGGGCTGCAAGTATCTTCCGAGCCTCCATGGATGCAAGTAAGTCACTTGTCAGACTCGACACTTGTTTGGTCAACTGCCCCCTTTCTTTCTCAAAACTAATTTCACTCTCTCCAAATAGTTTCTCTCTCTCTCCAAATAAAATATCTCTCACCACGCAAACTCTCTCTCTCTCTCAACATAAACTAACTCTCTCTCTTTCAAGGCAGTGCAAATGGATGACTCTCTCTTTTAACTATTTTTTCTAAAGAGACAGATCCTAAGAGCTAAACCTTTATTACGCTTTTTAGTTTTAAACAAATCAAAATATAAATCAGCATAAGTACGTCCAAGGTCACTCTCTCTCTCACTCCCAACATCCTCTCACTCACTCTCGTCTTTCCCACTGTCGAGGTCTCCTTGTGAGGTATCATACTCATCTTCGTGAGGTTCAACAGAATCACTCATGTGGCTGGCCATGAATGCAGTGAAGTTACATTCATGCGATGATTCATCTCCAAAATCAATCGACTCGACCTCACTGTCGTCACTAAGGGAGGCATTTAAAGCAGATTTGCCTTAACGTTTCAACCAATTATCACACTCAAAAGATTTATGACCTCAATCGTCACACTGATAACATCTCTCTTCATCTCTTTTAGGTGTGTCTTTCTTATCTTTATCAAAATTCTTGCCATATTTATTTTTCTCAAATTTCTTTTTATCTTTAAAATTGTCGTTATTTTTTAACTTGAGAATTTTTTTTAAATTCTTTGAAAATAAGGCCAATTAATCAAAGTCAAACTCAGAATCTGATTTTTCTTACTCTCTCCACTTAGACGATTCTACTATCTTCCTAGATGACTCGGCATTCTTTCTAGCTTGGGATTTAAGTGCGATCCCTTTATCTTTAGGCTTAACGGGTTTAGGAAACATGTCAATTTCATACATTTGAAGGTCTCCTACCAGTTCTTCTAATTTAATCGTGCTCAAATTACCTAAAGAATTTAACACAGTGACTTTGGGGATAAAATGCTTAGCCAATGGTCTTAAAATCTTTTTAACTACATGCACTTCAGGAATATGCTCACCAAGATTGAAACTAGTATTGATAACATCAGATAAACATGCATAAAATTAGTCAGAACTTTCAGATTCAGGCATGGTTATTGTTTCAAATTGTGTAGTTTAATTTTTAAAATTTTGATTCTTTAATCGCAATTGTGCCTTCATGGGTAAGTTGAATAACATCCCATGCTTCTTTTGACATGGTACACGTCATTATGAGTTGGAACTCGTCGGGTGAAACGAATCCAGAAATTGTACTAAGCCCCTTACAATTATATATGCTCCATATAAATTCATCCTCAGTCCAATCAGTAATAGATTTAAGAGTGGTCACATTTTTTACGGTGATGGAGGGAGGAGTCCACCCTCTTTCTCACATAATACAAACACGTTCATCTATGGCCTTTAATGCAGATTTCATACGAGCTTTCCAATATGCATAATTAGTCCCGTAAAAAATTAGCATTCGATTAAATAGGCTTTCAATTGAACTTACACTTTTTCAAACAATCAATTTTTTCAAGAAATTGATATTCAGAAAAATTTTGCAGAAATATTACACGAAAAAGTTGTGAAATTGGCTCTGATACCAATTTTAGAGTGGGCCTTTATTCAATAGTAGAAACTTATTCAATTAAATCCAATTTTAATCCTAGTTTTAATTAAGCCCTAGACATGCATTTAAACGTGATTGAAATCAACAAATATTTCTAATTATGCATGACAATCAATCACAAAACAATCTTGAGGAAAAATCCTCCAAAGGGGGAGGACCATTTTATTTCACGATGAATTTGTAAAAACTTACAAACAAAGAGAAATACAACTTTTTGACACACAAATACTCTCAAGCGTTGGTTCGTTGTCGTCGGTAAGAGATCCCTCAAAAACTTAAATTATTTTACCAGGTATGCCTTATTTTCTGAATTTCGGGACAAAATTCTATTATTAGGGGGGAAGTATGTAATACCCCGTATTTTTGTGAAATTTTATTTTAATTATGGAATTTGGATTAATTGATTTAAATGGAAAAAAATCAATTTAGAATTAATCCGATTTAATGGTAATAATTACTAGCATGACGAGAGTTAGTAGTTATCGAAAGTAATTATGTTGAAACCATGTTGAATAATAATTATGTTGGACATTACATAGTGAGTAATGTAATAGATGGTTTCGGAGATAATAATATGGCCAAGGATAAGATACACGGCAGTTAAGATATAATTATTTGGGACGCGCATATGAGTCGCGTCACTATTATACATTTGGGGGTTGAAAAGATAAATTATTTTTATATAACTCTAATGACTATTTTGAGTGCACCAGCGTGTCCGGAAGGGTCGAAATGGTCATAAAACACTACTCGGGTGTTTTAATTGGAATCCGGGGCATTTTAGCCCAAAATGACACCCCAGAGGGGTATTTTGGTCTTTTGGGATTTTTGGGAAATTAAATGGATAAAAATTAGGTTTTAATTAAGAGCAACATGGTTTAGAGGTTGCAGTCAGTTGCAACCTATGAGAGAGAGAGAGAGAGAGAGAGAGAGAGAGAGAGAGAACCGAGGATGAAGAAGACCCCATAGGAGAACTAAGCCAATAACTCAAGAGATTTCACACAAAAGTTGCGCTTAAGTGTAGATCACGATGAGAGGATCAACCACATACCAAATTCAACCCAAGAATCAGAAGTCCATCCAAAGGCAAGTGTTTATCTTGCTCCTCTTTTAGCAAATATTGTTCCTATTGATTTAAATTAGATGATATAAACTTTTTGCGATGAAAACTTACGTTTAATTACACTGATTTGCAAAGAAATATAATGAATTGGAGATGGGTTTACATGTTGAGGATCTTCCCGTATTAGACCTATTAAATTTGGTAATTATATGTTGAAATCACGAAATTAATTGGGAGTTTTGAAGGTTTAAAAAAATTCTGGGTTTACATTTAATATATTTATTAGGAATTGAAGAAATTATTGAATTCCATTTGAGTATATAAGGATTTGACCTTTAATTTGTATTAGAAAGCATCTTAGGATAATTTGGAATAGTTTAAAAATATTAAATTAGAGTTGGGTTGAGTTTTGGATTGATATTGAAGAATGAAAGTTGTAAAAATCGAATTTGGAGAAGAACAAGGGTTTGTCCGGATTTCTAGTTCGAAGTCTGCCCAGGTCGTTTGAACGACCTCGTTCGAACGATACTTCCAACGATAATTCCAATGACCCTTCATTCGAAGTGATGGAGTTCGTTCGAAGTGAGAACTTCGTTCGAACGAACTCGTTCGAACGAGATTCCTTTGGCTTCTAACGAGATTCCAGAATGACTTTTTAGGGTCCGGTCGAGCTAAAATTCATCCTAGGTTTATTCAAGTGAGAGTAATAACATATGTGAGTATTGGGCATTGTAAGTTCCGAGTTAGTATTTAGTTGTGAGTGTGATTGTTCTCGGGATATATAATGTTTATAAAACCTAGGAAGGAAGGTATGTTCAAGAGAGGTAACATATGAATGAATAACGGTGAGAGTAGAAATGATAATATTACCTACGTACTATGGGAATTCGGTTGCATGAACTCCTATTAAGTTATATAAGTTATATGCATGCTTATTACTTGGAATATTATGTGTATGACATACCTAGCTATTGGATATTGAATGGAGGTTAGCGCATTGTGGACGACCATATCTTGTGTGCCTTCAGGGGATTTTGAGTCGTACCACTAGAGCATGGAACCTAGGTATGGGCTATCTATGAGAAAGATAGTGTTGACGGTCTTATGGGTGCGTAGGTATGTGCGTAGCCCATCGGCTTGGAACTATGTTCGCCTCCAATATGTGTATATGTTTTATTAGTTCCTGACAGATTGAACATGTTGTCCTTCATGCGTGAGCGTTGCAATGGGACTAGATAACCGAGTATGCCTAGCACCAGGGGTTTCTTAGCCATGGGTGGAGTATTGATATATATTTATATATATACATAGTGAGATTTTATAGATGTATATTGAGTTCCTATTCTGTGTTTCTTATTGGACGCTTTATTATAGTACATATATATATATATATATATATTAGGTCACAAGCTGAGAAGTAAAATTGTTATGAGAATGAGTTAAGGCATCTTTAAACCTATTGCTAAATAATATCAATATATTGTCTTCGGGTTATTTAGATATTTTATCCGGTAGAGTGGTTATGCTACGTATAGTCAGTCAGAGTATTATGACTAGTATGGGTAGTTAAGCTCGTTAGGCGTGCACATTAGATGAGAGGTGAGTACGCTGAGTTAACATGAACAATATTTGTGCTAATTAACCAATTTAAGCACTTGCTATATTTAATTTGTTTTCTACTCGAGCTCTGACCCGTTTTTCTGCAAAAATCTTTTCTTGTTCCTTTATTTTAGGTGCTCAGCCACAGGGACACCAAGCTTAGGAGACTCCATTAAGTTATCGAGATGTATCTTTTGTGGAAGCTATAGGACATTGCTAGTAGACGCTTCATAGTCTATTCTTCTTTATCTATCAGTTATTTGCTTCAGTTGGACATGTCGTCCCTTCCTATTTTCGATTCAAAGATATAGATGTTTTATTCTGTTAGTAGACTTTTATTTCATGGCTTTGGATTATTGTATGGGGTTTTGACTGGAAGTGTTTACTCCAGTTCTTTATTTTAATTTAGCTAGTTCTTTCCTTATGCTTTTGGGATGAATAGTATTAGTTACTTTATTTCCTTATTTGATGAAGGTTAATGATAAGATAAAATTTTGGCACCAACCTTTTTAAATATTAGGTGGTTAGTTTTGAAACAAAATAAAATTGATGATTTTCGACTGTGATGCATTATCTAAACCAGCCGGATATTCTGGATTTAATTAATAAATGACTGATCACCCGGTATTTAATTAAGCGGGGTGTCACATCTTTTTGGTATATAAACAAAGTGACATGTTTAAGACTTTTAAAATCACTTTCTTCTAAACCCTAAGAGCAGAAATTTCCTCTTTTATATCTTCTTCCTCCCTCAAAACCTTAACACCATTGGAGAGATATTTCCAATCCAAGTTTTGAACCTTTAAACTAGGTTTTCTCAATATTGTTCAAGAACGTCTCTTTGCTAATTTTTCGAGAGGAATCCAACCGTGTAGTCAGAATTTCTTCATCTTAATCTCAGGCATGAATACTCTATTCCTTTCCTTTAGTATTATGCGTTTTAAGTGTCGCCTAAACCTATAATAAAAAGTGAGAACAATAATAAAATTTGGATTTAATTAAATTAACATCGTGAGACTTGGGTATTTAAAATCATATTGGTGTGGATTATTGAATGGCAATTTCTGAGGGTAGTTAGTGACTTATATTTATTGCGTTTAATTATCTCGTTTAATTAAAATATTTTATTGTGATATTTATTGCGCATAATGCTATTGTCTGGATTCAAGGATCCTATATGATGGGAGTAGTGTGTATTCATGCCCGGGGCTCTGACCTCGTGCGTTGACTAACTTTTCAGGAAATAGTATTTGGAGAAGCTGCATAGAATTATTTCAAGATTTGCTTGGAGGAGCTATTGGAGTTACTCTACCTTATGCGTATTGATTTAGTTTGGTTTTCCATTCCTTTGTATTTACTTTGAGACACGGTTTATGGTTTTGATTAGTCCATTCAGTTCCAAAGTTGTTATGGGTTTTATTCAGTTATTTCACTGGATTCAGTTGGAGATTCTTCAGTTTCATATTATTAGCGATTGGATTTACTTTGAGTTTAGCATGGAGATGGATCTTTTATCGCTTAGTTGGATGGTTTATATTTTAGGATTGCTTATCATTTATCTTATGGATTAATTTTATATGTCTCATGCTAAGAATGGTATTTTATTTACCCATTCCCGGCTTAGTTTTAGTGGCGCCTTATGCCAGAATTAGGAAGGGTTTGACAGATTGTATCCAAGCATGGTCTTAGGTCTCATAGGTTGTGAGTTCGTTTAGCTTTCGCGTTATCGATCTTTGATTCCCTTTATTGATTCGTACTCCTTAAGGTAGACGGTTTAGCATACGTGTTAGATGTGTTTCTTGGAGATATATAATTTTTTGTTAAGCACGTTGTAGGCATTGAGTTTAGAATTAGTAAGCTTGATGTGAGGATACTTAGAGTTGATTTTGTAGACGTTAATTATTTGAAAGATCATTAGTATAAATTTTGGGTATGTCTTTTATCAATGCACCGATGTGATTTGATTTGAGGATTTATGTGTTGCTAAGATTATCAGAAATAGAATCGAGTGGTGATTTGCGAGAGCACGTGGTACGCCGTCACTTTCGTAGTTATGTATATATATAGCGATATATATTATTTTTTTGCTCATGGGGTAGGTGCGCATAGGATTGGAAGTATGTAACACCTCGTGTTTTTAATAGTTAATTAAATTAATTAATTAGGAAATTTGAGAAAAAATATAATTTTGGATCAAATTATTCTTAGTAATTAAATATGTTGGTATTTATATATAAAAATAAGGTTTTAAGTGGAATTTAAATCGGGATTAAAATTTGGAAATTATAACTTTCTGCATAAAAATCGGGGGAGGATCCGAGTTAAGGAGGATAAAAATAATATTTTTTAAAATTCGATCTTCCGATCGAGCTGAATTTTTCACAACAGGTATGTCTCGTCGTTCGCAATAACATTCTAATATTTCACGGCATTCTGGCGGTCTGATCGTCCATATTAATTTTTAGAGCGCTTGTGTTTGATCAGGACTCGAATTATTTTTGGTATATAAACAAAGTGACGGGTTTAGGAGTTTTAAAACACTTTCTTCTAAACCCTAAGAGTAACAATCTCCTCTTTTACATCGTGTTCCTCCCTCAAAGCCTTAACTCCATTGGAGAGTTATTTTCAATCCAAGTTTTGAAGCTTTAAACCGGGTTTTCTCAAGGTTGTTCAAGAATGACTCTTTGCTAATTTTTCGAGAGGAATCCAATCGTATAGTCAAAATTACTTCATCTTAATCTCAGGCATGAATACTATATTCCTTTCCATTGGTATTATGCATTTTAAGTGTCGCTTAAACCCTTAATCATGTATTTTTTATAAATCAATTAGTATCTGAATTAGAAAAAGTGGACACTTAAATTTTGGGACTGTTTTTATGAAAATTTTAAATATGATTTTATCTTTGAAACCCTTGGGTGCGTAGGTTAGATTTTTGGATTTGTACGGTTTTGGGTGTAGGTTCTCATGTAAAAATTTTATGGGATTATTTATATGGTTATTGGGACACGCTCACACTTATAAAAAGTATATGATTTATAAAAGAAAATAGTTATGTCATATTGAAGATTATTAAATTAATTTAACATTATTAAATGGAATTAATCATGTTGAAATCAACGTCGGTGTTATTAATTGATTTAAATTAAATCGGGACCTTTTTTATTAAATTGCTATGTTGTGCATATTGAATTGTGCTTTGTGTGAATTATTTTAGTCACTTTTGCCATCGTGGGGACGAGGGGCTTTTGGGTAGTATTTTTCTCAACCCTATTTTAGGGTGCTTACTAGGTATGGGACTAGTGGGTAGTCCTTGATTAAAATTTATACTTTCTAGGTATGGGAGTAGTAAGTGTAAATTCGTGGTGATTTTATATTTTGGGGTGGGGCATATTTTTACGTTATATCGTCATTTCGTTAGCCTAGTCACGAGGCTAAGATTGTTTTATATTGGTGATTCATCCTATATGTAGGATAGGACGTATGTGTACTTGGGGACCCTTAGGTATGGGACTAAGAGATATTTTGAGGATCTCACATCGATTAAAAGGGTGGGGTAATTTATAAATTATGAAATTGAGAAAATGAGAATTAATGCCTAAGATAAAAACAGGTATTAAAATTTGTGGCGACATAATGTGTCAGGGACCGACATTTTTAAATTGTTCAGCGGTGATTTTCATTGTGTCGTATGTGGAACCTTGTCATGGGGCGGGGTCGACAGTTTAAATCGATCAGAGGCCATTTGACAAAGGGAAGTGTGACACATTGGTGGATTACCACCCAGGGCGGGAGGACCGCCATAATAAAAAGTGAGAACAATAATAAAATTTGGGTTGATTTAATTAAATTAACATCGTGGGACTTGGGTATTTAAAATCATATTAGTGTGGATTATTGAATGGGAATTTCTTAGGGTAGTTAGTGACTTATATTTATTGAGTTTAATTATCTCGTTTAATTAAAATACTCTATTGTGATATTTATTGCATATAATGCTACTGTCTGGATTCAAGGATCCTATTTGTGGGGAGTAGTGTGTATTCATGATTTGGGCTCTGATCTCGTGCGTTGATTAATTTTTCAGGAAATAGTGTTTGGAGAAGCTGTATAGAATTATTCGAAGATTTTCTTGGAGGTGCAATTGGAGTTTCTCTACCTTATGCGTATTGATTTGGTTTAGTCTTCCACTCCTTCGTATTTACTTTGAGACACAGTTTATGGTTTTGATTGGGTCATTCAGTTCTAAAGTTGTTATGGGTTTTATTCAGTTATTTCACTGGACTCAGTTGGAGATTATTGAGTTTCATATAATTAGAGATTGGATTTACTTTGAGTTTATCATCGAGATGGATATTTTATCACTGAGTTGGATGGTTTATCTTTTGGGATTGATTATTATTTATCTTGTGGATTAATTTTATATCTCTCATATCTATCTCATGCTAAGAATGATAATTTATTTACTCACGCTCGGCTTAGTTTTGGTGTCAACCGATGCCAGAATTAGGCGGGGTATGACAAATATGAAGTCTGAAAATCGCAGTTGTTCTACAAAAAACGGAGTTGTAAAGACTTGAAAAACCTAAATCAGAACGTTGAATAAGTAGAAAATATTTCGTGAGGTCGCTCGAACGACATAACGATGTCGCTTGAACGAACTATGAATTTCTTTCGAATGACAAGCGTATTTCGCTCAAACGAACTTTGCGACATATCAAACCAGATAAAACATGAAAATAGTGCAGGTTCGTTTGATGTCGCTTGAGAAACGGGTCACACTTCACGTCACGCGAGATAACCACTGTCATTTGAGCGACTTAACCAAGTCGTTCGAATGATATGGCTTTGTCGTTTGAGCAACAGAAGCGATATAAAATATTTTTTCTAAAGTCCGTCAACAGGTCTAAAAAATTAATTTTGACTTAGAAAAAATGACTTCAATTGATAAAAAAAGCATTTTATAAAAATTCCCAAATAAAATAAGTAAACATTAAAAAGTCCAAATTATTATTATACCTTTGGGGTAATGGAGTTCGTGGGAATGGATGAATACGCACGTTGCACATTGCATAAATGTGAACAACCCACGTTAAAGATGATTGATACATGACGCATAGACTTCGGAAAGGGGCCGTCATGGATGATCGTAATGTGACGCGTCGAATGTTACGGAATACGACATACTCACTGTGATCCAGCACACATGTAAAATACCTAGATTCTAACGGACACTTATAAAATCATGCCCTAACAAATCTCCCCCTATGTCTATGCCGGAACATATATAAAAAGATCCAAATTATGCAATTAAACAAAAGTCCCTATGACATACAATTTAATATCCCCAAAACCCATAAATGGAAATATCACATCACATGTCTACAAAAATCATCAACATCTTCAAAACTTCAAACTTCCAACACATTTCTTTGTCATCATCAGGATGTGCAAATCCTCAAGATGTACCTACACACATGAGACAAGAAAAAATACTGTGACGTGCAACAGTTTGAAAAATAATGATAAGAATAAATGATAATCATTTAAGCATAAGCAAAATCATGTAATCAAACTATGTTATGCACACTTACTCCCTCATAATTCGTTCTCCCCCATTTTTTGATGTCCCCAAATAGAGAAATAAGAAGAAATAAATCAATTTAATCAACCAATCTGGAGCGTGTCACAAGGTAATCAAATTTCTCCTTTTAATTTTTTTTTTAAATCTCTCACAAAATATACAACAAATAATCACACCATGAAAAGAACACTAAGACAACCAAGTCAATGATAGAGAAAATGTAGGGGTGTGAACAAATTCGATAGGAAAATCAATGCATACAAACATAAGATATGTGCAGGATGAATTTCGAATATTCCTAACGAATGTACTCAATATCGTCCTTAGGTGTAAAAAGGTGAATCTATATGAAATTGACTCAATCAAATCGACAAATCAAAGTCTAAATGATTTCCACACCAATAACACCCAAAACTATGTAATATTTTTTCAAGACTTTGTTATAGAGTGAAAAACCATCTTGATTTCCATCCAATCTCCCTCATTTATAATGATCATTTATCTTAAGCTTTGATGTGTGCTTGTGAATGATCATATAAAACTAAACTAGATTGGCATAGGATACTTTTTACAATGCCCCACTTTTTCTGGCTCTTTTATTGACCTTGGCTGTGCCAAATTTTTAGGTCCTTTTTCAAACAGAGGCATTTCGTACAGAGTTCACTTGCCTCTCAGAGACCTATTCCCATTGTTCACTCATCATTTTTATTTTATTTTGAACAGTTTCTCACGGGTAACGGAATAACATCCACTACTTTTATTGTCAAGTTTTATCGCATTTGGTTCGTTGTATAGGTAGAATTGAAATGAAAACATGTCGACCAATATGTGATAGATAAGCACAATATTCAAACAAATCCGTGCATGTGTGCAATAAAGGAGATAAGGAGCCAAACATGTAGAAAATATCACAAATTGCATCTCAATGACTCCAAACACTATAAAGCACAAAGATGAAATGATGTACCATCTCAAATCACCATCAATAAGTCACGTGGAATATGGAAATGATGTTGTGACTTTGGCCATCCTAAATGTCTATCCACATAAGGTGCAAATAGAATTACAAAATCTTTTTGAGTTTTTTAAAAAATTTATAAAACCAAAATATTTTTGTCTTTTTCATTTTTCTTAAAAATCGAAAATATTTTTGAATTTTTCTCTTTTGCTTAAAAGCCAATTTTTTTTTTGTATTTTCAAAAAAATATGAATAAGAAAAAAATAATGACACACAAAAATGGTACAAATGATACAGTATATGAATAGGAATCATATGATATGAGCATGAAAAATGTATCATATACTATACATGGTAACCACCCCTCAGTCAACTATGCAAATTCCTAAAGACTTTCTAAGACATTCAAATCTAAGGGTATCTAAAGGTTTATTTATAATATCGGCTAACTGGAGGTCGGTGGACACGAAACTCAAGGACACGACTTTTTCCTCTGCTAAATCTCTGATAAAGTTCTCGTGTATCCTAATGTGTTTTGTGCGTGAATGTTGGACTGGATTGCGGGATATGTGTATCGTGCTCGTGTTATCATGGGAAAAATTCATGGTGTCCTCTGATATCCCATAATCCTCCAGCATCTGCTTCATCCACAAGAGTTTCATGGAACAACTTCCAGCGGCTATGTACTCAGCCTCCACAGTGGACAAAGAGATGGAGTTTTGCTTCTTGCACATCTAAGAGACAAGATCAGAACCAAAATAAAAATGCCCACCAGAAGTGCTCCTACATCCATCTACATCCCCAGCCCAATCGGCATCTGAATAGGCAAATATATGTTCATTGATATCAAAGGAATACCATATGTCATATGAGAGAGTCCCACTCACGTATTTAATAATATGTTTAAGAGCGAGTAAGTGCAACTCTTTCGAGGATGCCTGATATCGCACACAGACTCCAACACTAAAGATGATGTCAGGATGACAGAATTCAAGTAGAGAAGACCGCCTATCATACTCTGATACAAGGTTTTCTCTACGTCCTTGCCTGAAGTGTTCTTGCTAATCTTAGTTAAGGTACTCATCGGGGTATGTGCATGCTTAGCGGAGTCTAAACCAAATTTCTTCACTAGATCTATAGCATACTTGTATTGGGAGATGAACATCCCATAATCTAGTTAACGAACCTAGAGACCTAGGAAATAGGTAAGCTCACCAACCATGCTCATCTCAATCTCACTTTTCATCTCCTCCTCAAAGTCGTGAGCATGGTGGGAACACGTGGATCCAAAGACTATGTCATCCATATAGACCAGGGCAACCAAAATGGCACCGACCTCTATCCTAACAAATAACGCCGGATCAACTCCCCCTTTCTTGTAGCCACGAGCTAAGAGATATGAAGTAAGCCTTTCGTACCAAGCACGGGATGCTTACTTCAAATCATACAGGTCTTTTCTCAAATAGTAGACGTGTTCTAGGTGCTTAGGGTCTTCAAACCCTTTTGGCTATTCCACATAAACCTCCTCTTGTATAATGCCATTCAGAAAGGCACTCTTGACATCCATCTGATATAACTTGAAGCCCAGATGACATGCGATGGCGAGTAGTAAACGAACAGACTCAAGCCTTACAACGGGAGAAAATGTCTCCTCAAAGTCTACACCTTCAATCTGTGTGTAGCCCTGAGTGGCCAACCTAGCCTTAGTTTGGATTATCGTACCATTTTCATCCATTTTATTCTTGAATATCCACTTGGTACTTATCACGTTAGTCTCACTAGGTCGGGGGACAAGTCCCCATACATCATTGTTTCTAAACTGAAGAAACTCTTCCTACATAGCACATATCCAGTGTTCATCCTTGAGTGATTCTTTATTATTCTTGGGCTTGACCTTGGACGTGTAGCAGACAAAGCTTACAACATTCTCTAGCTGAGCACGAGTCTTAACCCCCAAGGTGGGATCTCCAAGAATGGCGAAGGGATCATGACTCTTATGAACCCAAGCAGGTGTGCCCCCTAAATCAGGAGTAGGGTCCACCCTAGGTGTGTGGGGGACAATGCGACCATCACCAGGAAGTGCGTCATACTCACATAAAAGACTAGGGTCAACCAACCCCGGTAGTTCATCATCTTTCACAGTGACGTTAATTGACTCCATAACCTTAGAGCTGCTCAGTTTAAAAACCCGGTATGCTCTACTCTGTGATGAATACCCCAACAATATTCCCTCATCGCTCTGGGAGTCAAACTTTCCTCATTACTCTTTATCCCATAGAATGTAGCATTTACTCCTAAAAGCATAAAAATATAAAAGGTTGGGTTTCTTTCCAGTTTACAATTCGTAAGGTGTCTGAAGTGTGTGTGGATGAAGGTAAACCTTATTCACCGTATGGAAAGCGGTAGACACCACATCTGCCTATAATCTCCTAGCAACACCACGATCTAGAAGCATAGATCTAGCCATCTCCTAAATCATCTGATTCTTCCTCTCAACAATCCCCTTTTACTGAGGAGTCTTCACGACTGAAAATTTATATTTGATCCCAAGGCTATCATAATTAATATCCAACTTTTTTTCTTTAAATTCAATGTTATTGTCACTACGCATCTGATTGATAATGACACCGTGCTTATTTTACAGAACACGGCACTTGGTCATCAAAAACTCAACAGCATTAGATTTTTCTCTCAGGAAACCTATGATAGAATATCAAGAGAAATCATCTAACATCACGAGGATATACCTCTTACCACCCAGACTCTCAATACGAGTAGGACCCATAAGACCCATGTGAATCAACTCATGCACGCGAGAGGTGGTAATGGAATTCAACTTCCTGTGGGGGCTACAAACTTGCTTTCCCAACTGACAAGGTTCACAAACTGCGGAAGTTGGCTTCCCAAGTGATGGCAAGCCACATACTAGGTCCTTCTTAGTTAAGCGCTCTAAATATTTGGAGTTAACATGACCTAGACGTTGATGACACAGATCCATAGGAGTGATCATGGCGCTGTTCCAGACAAAAGAGGACTTGGGCATAATCCCATAGCAATTATCTTTTGTCCTCATCCCTTGTAATAGAAGTTTTCCATTTTGATCATAAACGTTACAGGTGTCCCGATCAAAATTTACTACAAAGTCAGCATCGTACAGTTGGTTAATACTGAGAAGGTATGCTTTCAAACCTTTGACGTACAAAACATTCTCTAGATTAGAAAATCGGGGTATCTCCATTGTACCTCGTCCTAATAAGTTAGATCTTCTCCCATCTCCAAACGTGACTTTGCCTTCCTTGTAATCCTCTAAGGAGGTAAAAAATGAGACATCACATATCATGTGTTTGGAGCACCCACTGTCGAAATACTACTATGAGGTATTATGTGCTTTAAGAGAAACATGAACAAGAAGGGCTTTAGCGTCATTCTTAGGCACCCAAAATGTGGTAACCTTTTGTTTGCCCTTCGTGTTGATGGTTCTAGATGGGATGTTAGTAGAATCCACTGACAGCGAAGATAACCGTTAGAATTATCCCATCAAACTCTGCGATGCGGTGACTAAAAACTCAACATGCTCTCTCAAACTCCTAAGATCATTCGTGGGGTGTGATGGAGCATATATACGTCTAGTTTGACCCAAACTATAGCAAAACTCTCTAAGGCTGCATTTTCTCTTGCAGTAGGTATAAAAGGATACAGCCTTAGGCCAACCTTGGTTTTCTTTTCTTGGTCGAACTCTTCTCTTAGGTTTTACTTAATGTCCATATGGATTCGTAGTAAACTCGAGAACTGGTCTAGGTGCAATTTGGGATGTGTAAGCACCATCAAAACCTTTTCTCTGCTCTTCACCAAAACTTAAGGCGGGGACAAGGAAAATCTTTCCCATCAAATAAGATCTATCCATGATTTGAACTTTAACCTCCCGTGCTCTCTCAAGGTCATAAGTGAGTTGGGCTACAAGGGCTTTAAGTATCTTCTGAGCCACCACGGATGGAAAGAGGTCACTCGTCAGACTAGCCACTTTTTTGGTTAAGTCCCCTCTTTCATTCTTAAAACTACTTTCTCTCTCTCTAAATACTCTCTCTCTCTCAATATAAACTAACTCTATCTCTTTCAAGGCAATGGAAATGGATGACTCTCTCTCTCTCTCTCGTCTCTTTAAACTCTTTTTTTAAAGCAACAATCCTTAGAGCTAAACATTTATTATGGTTTTTAGTTTTAAACGAATTAGCATATAAATCAGCATAAGTGCGTCGAAGTTCACTCTCGCTCTCACTCCCAGCATCCTCTCCCTCACTCTCGTCATTATCACTATCGAGGTCTCCACGTGAAGTATCATCCTCATCGTCATAAGGTGCAACATAATCACTCATGTGGCTAGCCACTAATGTGCTGAAGTTACATTCATGTGATGATTCATCTCTAAAATCCACCGACTCGACCTCACATTCGTCACTATGGGAGGCATTTAAAGAAGCTTTGCCTTGACGTTTCAAGCTAGTAGCACACTCAAAAGCTTTATGACCTCTACCGTCTAACTCATGACATCTCTCTTAGCTCTTTTAGGTGTCTTTATTATCTTTATCAAAATTCTTACCAAATTTATTTTCCTCAAATTTCTTTTAATCTTTAAAATTGCCATTATTTTTTAACTTGAGAATATTTTTGAAATTCTTTGCAAATAAGTCCAAATCATCAAAATCAAAGTCAAACTCAGAATCTGACATTTCTTCCTCTCTCTGTTTAGACGATTCTACTCTCTTCCTAGATAACACGATATTCTTTCTGGCCTGGGCTTTAAGTGCTATCCCTTTTATCTTTAGGCTTAACGGGTTTAGGAAACATGTAAATTTCGTATGTTTGGAGGTCACCTACCAGTTCTTCTAATTTAAGCTTACTCAATTTACCTACAGAATTTAACATGGTAACTTTGGGGATAAAACTCTTAGGAAGTGATCTTAAAATCTTTTTAACTACACGCACTTCAGGAATATGCTCACTAAGATTGAAACTATTATTGATAATATCAGATAAACGTGCATAAAATTCATCTAATATTCGATTCAAGAATGGTTATTGTTTTAAATTGTGTAGTTAAATTTTGCAATTTTGATTCTTTAGCCGCATTTGTACCTTCATGGGTAAGTTGAAGAACATTCCATGCTTCTTCTGACGTGGTACACGTCATTATACATAGGAACTCGTTGGGTGAGAAGAATCTAGAAATTGTACTAAGCCCTTTAGAATTATATGTTTTCCATTTAAATTCATCTTCGATCCAGTCAGTAACAGATTTAAGAGTGGTCATATTTTCTACGATGACGGAGGGAGGAGTCCACACTCTTTTGCACATAATCCATACACGTTCATTTGTGGCCTTTAACGCATATTTTATACGGGCTTTCCAATTTGCATAATTAGTTCCGAAAAAAATTGGCATTCATTTAAATAGGTTTTCCATTGAACGTACGCTTTTTCAAACAATCAATTTTATAAAGAAATTGATATTCAGAAAAATTTATAGAAAAATTTCACGGTAAAGTTGTGTAATTGTATCTGATACCAATTCGAGAGTGTGCCTTAGTTCAATATTGGAAACTTATTCAATTAAATCCGAGTTCTAATTAAGCCCTAGGCATGCATCTAAACGTGATTGAAAGCAACAAATATTTATAATCATGCACGATAATCAATCACAAAATAGTCTTGAGGAAAATTCCCCCAAGCGGCAAAACCATTTTATTTTACTATGAATTTGTAACAACTTACATACATAGAGAAACACAACTTTTTGACACACGAATACTCTCAAGAGTCGTTTCGTTGTCGTCGGCAAGAGATCCCTCGGGAGCTCCAAGGGTCAGTAGTGAACACAACCTTTCTTCTTCACAAGAATTACTCCACGAATGGGTAATATGAATAACTAGGGCTTATAAAGATTCACATATGAATTTGGGAAGATTTGATGATTCAAAAGGTGTTTAAACCATAAAATATGAAGTCTGAAAATCCTAGCTATTTTGCAAAAAAAGGAGTTGTAAAGACTTGAAAAAACTAAATGCAGAACGCTGAATTTATAGAAAAATATTTCGCGAGGTTGGTCAAACGACATAACGATGTCGCTTGAACAAAATCTGAATGTCGTTCGAACAACAAGCATATTTCGCTCGAACGAACTTCGCGCAATATTAAACGAGATAAAACATGAAAACAGTACGGGTTCGTTTGTAGTCGCTTGTTAAACGGTTCATGCGTCACGTTGCACGAGATAAGCACTGTCGTTTGAGAGACTTAACCATGTCATTCGAACGACATGGCTTTGTCGTTTGAGCGATAGAAGCGATATAAAATATTTTTTTAAAGTCCATCAACGGGTCTAAAAAATTAATTTTGACTTAGAAAAAATGACTTTAATTGATAAAAAAAACATTTTATAAAAATTCCCAAATAAAATACGTAAACATTAAAAACAACAAATTATTATTATACCTTTTGCGTAGTGGAGTTCATGAGAATGGATGAATAAGCACGTTGCAAGTTTCAAAAATGATAGTGCACGACGCACGTTGAAGATGATGGATACGTAATGCATAGACTTTGGATAGGGGCCGTCATGGATGATCATGATATGACGCGCCGAATGTTACGGAACACGACATACTCATTATGATCTAGGACACATGTAAGATACCTAGATTCTACGGGCATTTATAAAATCATGTCCTTACACTTTTATCTGTTAATTCATCTTATTGTGGGATTTTTCAAAGCTAACTAATCCTAATTTTATTTGGCACTTGAAAATCACTTTTCATGTAAAGTTGTCCCTCTTATCGATCATTGGTTATGTATGCAGTGCAAATATCAGTTTCTTTACCTATATAGAATATATTTGAGGTTTTTAGTGTTACCAAACAAACTAATTCCGGTAGAAGAATTATATGCCACACTGCCATTCATGTTTTGTGCACTTATGTTAATCATAAAGAATGATGATCTCAATCACAGCTACTTGCATTATGCAAAGATAGTTGGGCTATCATTGCGACACAAGGGTGTATAATATTCATTTCATTCATTGAACTTCAACTAGATAACACACTTGCGGGTGGGGGTGAGGGGAACTTGTTGGAAGCTTTATGATTATGAAATGAAGGTAATCCATAATTATCATTTTTTAACCTCATAAGTTTATTTTATGTGGCATTAAGCTACCTAATTTCAATTGTTTTAGTTTAGGTGTTGCCTTCACATTTTCTTCCAGTCTACCTTCTATAGTTCTAGTAATATTTTTACATGGATACTTAAGTTTCATAATCAACTGGTAATTATTGTCTCCTTTTAACTTGGGTAATAATAACTTTAGTTAATTTGCTATCATTTGGATCTAATGAGCTCATTTGACACTTTTCACTCTAACCATCCTACCATCCAAAATGCATTAGTGATAATATCACAACAGTTGAAATGAATTTTAAAATTCTTTTTTAGTTCATGCAACAGTTGATCATTATTGTTTAATCAGCCTTTGCTTTTTTGAGTATCCTAGTTTTTCATTAGTTGTCTTTGCGATAATGTTGGTTCAATTAGGTAACATGTGCCTAATTGAAATGATTTTTAAAATCTCCTTTTTCTTCGTTCTTCGCATATTTGTTCCTAGTATCTTTTCTATCACCTAAATCTCTTTTTCTTCATCGTTTACATATTCGGTTATTCGTACGCATGTTTTTTCCCTTCATTTTTGTAAGGAATCTCTAGGAAAGGATGCCTTGGCCTATATAATTACATGTTATTTGAGGCTACACTTCTCACACTCAGTCTCCTGTTTTAGGCAATAGCATGTAAAGCTAATATATTACCTCTATGTGATTATTGCCCATTGAAATTCTTGGATAATTTTTTCTTTAATTTGTTACGGCACTTAGAAATGTGCAACCCAACTTAAATTCTCTTATGTATCCAAATCTAATAGTTTTTTGAAAAAAAAAATTACATCGTATTTATTGTTTCTCTTTGGTTTTGTATAGTATATGCCTTAACTATTGAAGGAGGTGATATCAAACTTGCTTTATGCAACAACAAGGTGTGGGGAATTTCTCAAGCTTCAAGGACGCTATGTCAAGTAGTTTTGTGTACAATCCCTTTGTGGGGAAATGTTCTCTCTCAGATGACGTTGGGGTGAACTTTATTGCATTTGGTACTAAAACAGTTGACAAATTGAAAATTCTGTTGTTTACACTAATTGATGTGTACTAAGATTGTATAAATTATTGTATTATTGTATTAATAAATTGTAGTACTTGAAAGAATTATGTATTTTAGTGAGCTTGCATTGATGGTTTTTTTGGATTTTTATGAGCCTGGGAGAAAATATACATCTATATCAATATAATATTTGGTGTTTTTTAAATTTAGAGTTTTCGTATGCCTCTATTTTTTATTTGGTGGTGTAGTTTGTTAGATATTAGGCTTTGGAGTTGCTATATTTTATTTTATTAAGCCCTTAATTGGTTGGATTCATTACTCTGCTAATTGGTGGTATGGATTGAATCTGTGTTTATTTCCCAATGTAATTCATGGATAATTTTTTCTTTAATTTGTTACCACCCTTAGTATGTATGTTTTAGTATGTCATGGTTAATTGTTAATTTTATTGAGAAATGTGCAACCCAAGTTTTTATATATCCAATTCTAATAATATTTTTTGAAAATTTGGTTACACATTATTTCTTATTTCTCTTTTGTTTTGTATAATATATATCCCGACTGACTGAAGGAGGTGATATCAAGATCGCTTTACACGATGACAAGGTGTGGGGAATTTCCCAAGATTTAAGGAGGCTATGTCAAGCAGTTTTGTGCACAATTCCTTTGTGGGGAAATGTCTTAACACGGTTGATGTTATGTAAACTACATTGCATTTGGTACCAAAAAAGATTATAAATTAAAAATTATGTTCTTTACACGAATTAATGTGTAAGTAGATTGTATAAATTGTTGTACTATTATATTAATAAATTTTAGTACTTGAGGGAATTACGTATTTTAGTGACAGTGCATTGACGTTTTTTTTTTTGGATTTATACGAGCTTGGGCAAAAATATACATCTATATCAACTTAATATTTGGTGTTATTTGAATTTATACTTTTAATATGTCTCTATTTTTTACTTATTGGTGTATTTTGTTAGTCGTAAGGTTTTGGAGTTATTGTGTTTTATTTGTTGAACTCTTAATTGGTTGAATTCACTACTATGCTAGTTGGTGGTTTGTATTGAATCTGTACGAGAATGAATAGTGAAAAAAATATTTTTTTAAATATATACTAATATTTGTTAATGTTCTGAACCGTTACAAAATAATATATATATTTATTTTATAAGTCTTAAGAATCATTGCAAAGACAAAAAGGCCTACTGAATATTGCAACGTTTTCAAACCGTTCCAAATAAAAAATTAGAAATGATTTTAAACCACTACAAAACATATACTTATAACAGTTTGTAGTAGTTGAAATTATTTTTGCAACGGTTATCCAAACTGGGCATTCATTCGCAATAAACTGATATTACCTCTCTGTGTTTATTACCCATTGGAATTCATGGATAATGTTTTCTTTAATTTGTTTCCTCCTTTAGTATGTCGATTTTAGTATGTCATGGTTAATTTTTAATGTTTCGGAATATTGTGCAACACAAGTTAGTTTATATATATATATATATATATATATATATATTTCTAATATTTTTTGAATTTTTGGTCACATCTTATTTATTGATTCTCTTTGGTTTTGTATAGTATATGCCCGGACTGACTCAAGGAGGCGATATCAAGCTTTCTTTTCGTGACAACAAGGAGGCTATGTCAAGCAATTTTTCGTACAATCCCCTTGTGGGGAAATGTTCTCTCTCGATGATGTTGGTGTGAATAACATTGCATTTTGTACCAAACAGTTGATAAATTTAAAATTATGTTAATTGCACCAATTGATGTGTACATATGTTGTATAAATTCTTGCATTATTGTATTAATAAATTATAGTACTTGAGGGAATTTTATATTTTAAAGATAATTCATTGATTTTTTTGTTGAATTTGTATGAGCTTGGGCAAAAATATACATCTATATCAACTTAATATTTAGTGTTAATAAAATTTGGGGCTTTAATATGTCTCTATTTTTTACTTGGTGGTGCATTTTGTTAGCTTTTAGGTTTTGGAGTAAGTGCATTTTATTTTAATGAACTCTTAATTGGTTGGATTCACTATTGTGCTAGTTGGTAGTTTGGATTGAATATGTATGGGAATGAATAATGAAAAAATACTTTTTTTAAATATATATTGATATTTATAAGTATTCTGAACCGTTACATAATATATATATATACAGTCCTGCTCTTGTGCAGACTAGTACGCATTTTAAGAATGCGAACCGGATATGTGTCACCTGGCGGTGAGCCCAGAAAAGAGAGAGAGTGTGCCTATAATTTAGCCAATAATTTCTAGGCGCACCGTTAGGTGACACGTGTCTGGTCCGCATTCTTAAAATGCGAACTATTCCGCACTAGAGCATTATTTTATATATATATATATATATATATATATATTATTTGTAAGTGTTAAGAACCATTGCAAAGAGAAAAGTCACTGCTGAATATTGCAAAGGTTTAATATTGCAACGGTTTCAAACCGTTGCAAATAATAAAATAACAACGATTTTAAACTGTTCCAAAATATATACTTATAATGGTTCATAACTGTTGTAATTATTTGTACAACGGTTATCCAAATCAGACATTCGTTCACGATAAACCGATGTTACGTCTCTCTGTTTATTGTCCATTTGAATTCATGGATATTTTTTTCTTTAATTTGTTATGTCCCTTCTTAGTATGTAGGTTTTAGTATGTCATGGTTAATTATTAATTTTTTACAGAAATGTGCAACCCAAGTTAGTTTCTTTTATATATACAAATCAAATATTGTTTTTTAAATTATGGATACATCCTATTTATTGTTTCTCTTTGGTTTTGCATAGTATACGCCCCGACTAATTGAAGGGGGCGATACCAAGCTAGCTTTACACGACAACAAGGTGTGGGGAATTTTTCAAGGTTCAAGGAGGCTATGTCAAGCAGTTTTGTGTATAACCCCTTTATGGAACAATGTTCTCTCTCGGATGATATTTCTGTGAACTTCATTGTATTTGGTACCAACACAGTTGATAAATTTAAAATTATGCTTTTTACACCAATTGATATGTACGTAGATTGTATAAATTGTTGTATTATTCTAATAATAAATTATATTCCTTGAGGGAATTATGTATTTTAGTGAGATTGCATTGATTTTTTTATTGGATTTTTACGTGCTTTGGAAAAAATATACATTTATATCAACATAATATTTTGTGTTAATTAAATTTAGAGTTTTAGTATGTCGTTATTTTTTACTTGGTTGTGTATTTTGTTAGTTGTTAGATTTTGGAGTTGGTGTATTTTGTCTTATTGAACTCTTAATTAGTTGGATTCACTACTCTGCTAGTTGGTGGTTTAGACTGATTATGTATAGAAATGAATAACACAAAAATGTTTTTTAATTATATTGATACTAGTAAGTGTTCTGCATTATTTGTAAGTGTTAAGAACCGTTGCAAAGAGAAAAAATGACTACTGAATATTGCAACGGATTCAAATCATTGCAAATAAAAAATTAGCAACGATTTTAAACCGTTGCAAAACATATACTTATAATGGTTCATAATAGTTGCAATTATTTTTGCAATGTTTATCCAAACTGAACATTCATTCGCAATAAACCATTGCAAATACCATTTTTGGCGCTTAAAACACTTGCAAATTACCTTTTGGGTGTAGTGATTTTGGTGGCAACTAAAGAGGATATATGGATCCTTTACTTCCTAAGTAATTTGGGTGAGGTTTCTTCAAGTACACTTGGCAATTACACCTTTTAGTCTTCATAAAAGTACGATTACAAGTTCGAGAGAACCCGTAACCTATAAAAGGTTAAGCACATTGAACGTAGGTTTAACCTAGTTTGAAAGATCGAACAAGTAGGTGATTAGTATATAACCAAGGTTGTATTGGGATAACACACGGGTTATCCTTCCACATTTAAGCAGTAAACTTCCAAGTAGATGGATTGGGAGATGGATATATGAATTTAAGAATAAGTGAGAGATTGTTGCAATTTTATTCTTAAAATCATGTATGACGTTTACTTTTTATTAAAGTGTGTCATTAATTTTGAAATAAGAATCATGATTATGAGAATGCCTTATATTTATTCTTTAAATATATTGTAAACACTTTCGTCATTTGTCCTTCGCAGGAATTTCGGTGAGTTGGATTTGACTTGATCATAGGAGATCAAAATTATAGTTTTAGTACTATTGAACAATTCACAACTAGATATGGATTTGACATCCTATTGGTATGGTTGCGGTACAATCCAAGTGGTTTATATCAAACTACGGGAACCTGTATGTATGTTGGTTCGAGAACTTATGTGATAGTTAAAATAAGGATTGTGACTGGTACATCCAGAAATGTATTGAACTAGACCACCCGTGAGATTTAAAGTCTAAGGGTTGTCTTGATTAGACTTACATGATATCACATCATTTGCAAAGGGTGCATGGATTCTTAATCCCGAGAATTATGAGGATTGGAATACTTGCACAATTATTACTTTAATTTCTATGGGTTCGATTTAATTTTATATCGAGTGAATAAATCCCCATTGTTGGGCAATCATTGCGTGAGTAGGCCTGAAATCATAATTAAGATGAATCCATGTCAAGGATATATCTTGGCTTGTGATAGCCCCTTAATCGACTTATATGTTTTGTTTTCACTAGATTAACCCATCCGATGGATTAATTTATAATCCAATGGAGTAACAAATAAGTTAAGTCTGGGAACCAATTAATTGATTAGATGTCAGCTAAAATTGATTAGCGAAATATTGATTTAACCAAGCAGGTATCAGACGCTTAACGTGGGGAATCATATTTTTTACCATAATAAACTTTTCATATAAGACCTCTTTATTTCGAGTGATTTAGAGATAATTATATTGGAATGTGGTCTTGATTATTTAGTGGAGTTAATTGCAATTAAATAAAGAAAAAAAATACTTATGGTAAATGTGATTGTAATTTCCGATTATTTATTTGGACGCCAATTTAATTCTTCGTATTATGTCCCTAGTATAGTCCATTTCCCAAGTAGTAGGCTCGAAAATATATGGAAGCCTAACATGACCTATACTTATTTATATTGGTGTAAGCTAGGATTTTAGGTTAATGGACTATTATGGAGGGTTAGAGAGGGAGAGAAAAAAATACTATTCACATTTTTGTGAAAAGGTGAGGAGAGATAAAGTAATTTATTTCATATTTCATCATGGTGTTATCTCCAAAAATTTCTACACGCAAGGCTTACTTTGGGTGGATCATATTCTAGAAGATTTGAAATGTTTGGAACTTTCTTATAAGGTTTTTGGAGACTGTGAAGGGAAGTAAGATTTAGACCATCATCTACATATTTCTCCTCATACAAATCACAACATGATTCGTTATGGTATTATATTCTTTAAACCTAGTTCTTGTTTTTTTTTCCAGTGCATGACTAATCAAAGATCTTAGGGCTGAAATTTTATCGCATTTTCAAATGGCAATCCCAGTTTGTTTTTCAACAGTTGAGACACACCTTTGTAAGTATATATTATTAACACTGATTAATGAATAAATAGATGTAAATGATCTGACATTGTGTGGTTAGTTGTTAAACCATGTTAGTAACTGGATAGCTCTTTATACTCGTGATATTATATGAAACATTAAAAGAACCCGTTGTTATTCATATCGTTAATTATGTTATATTATCTGGTTAACAGTAATAAAAATTTTAAGTTTAAATATTATTATTGTATAAAAGACTCTAATGTGTTGTTTATTTCATTAGCACTTCCGATTGGGTTATGTTAATCTATTCGAAAAATACAACTAGTATTTTTGGAGTGCGCCCTAACCAGTTACACTGACGAACATCTCATGTTAGGTTTGAGATTCTAGGAGTGACTAGATCTCAAAGAGCATGCTAGTTCTATGGAGATTTATATTTATGTAGGATGCAGTCCCCTTTCCAATGTGTATCTCATATGAGACAGCTTTTGCATGTAACTCTTCACTTTTACTTGCGTTATTATTTTCAAATTTTTTTATATTAGTGGATTATTGAAGGTTGGTGTATGTTAAACATTATTGTTTATGATTATTCATATTGTTATCTCTCGTATCTTTTGTTGGAAAAGTTTTTAGTTGTCTTATATTTCTATCACATGCTAAGAATGGTATTTTAAATTATAGCCATTTACATATTTTAATATTTGGAGTTGATTAACCCTGATATTAGAATATGCGAGTTTTAGTAGATGATATAAGATCATGATCCCGGGTCTCAAGGGTTATAGGTATATGTTAATCTTTTCGCGTATGGTCCAATGGTGCGACCATAAAATGTTGAGATTTACTACAGAGAAGGGGAGTTTAGCCTAAGTGAAGAAGGTAGCGCATAGGGGAAGGGTTTTTTGGGTTGATAGGTGCGACCACTGAAGGGATAGGTTCACTACAGCGAATAGGCCCAGATTTGCGTGGAATGAATTTTGTAATCAGGGTATTTTGTGATTTTGCCACAAATGTGTTCCACATATAAACTGATCATTTTGAGGTTTAAACCCCAAGTCTTTGGCTGTTCATTTGAGAGCTATATATATATATATATATATATATAAAGAGAGAGAGAGAGAGAGAGAGAGAGAGAGAGAGAGAGAGAGAGAGAGGGGGAGGATCACCTATTTCATGATGTATACATCATACCATACATCACACCTAGTTCTAGGGCCTAAGAAAAAAAATTCTCCAATTTTTTTTTCTACTGAAATTAACCTTCTAGTCAAACCATATTAAAAAAATTAGGTTAAAATGCATTTTGTAGCTATTTTTAAAAAATCCACAAAAAACTGCTGGTGCAAACCAATTTTGAGCAGTTTTTTATGGATTTTTTAAAAATATCTACAAAATGTATATTGACCTAATTATTTGAACTTGGGTTTATTGGAGTTTTTTAGGGTCTACAACTAGGTGTGATGTATGGATGATGTATAGAGCATGATGAAGGTGAGCCTTCTCCAATATATATATATATATATATATATATATATATATAGAGAGAGAGAGAGAGAGAGAGAGAGAGTAGGCTTCTTCCAAATGTAAAGGTTTACGGTGAGAGTTAAGGGATTTCTCCTCTCACCTATAGGTATTGCTCAAAGGTGGAAGAAGGGTGTTAGTGTCTCATATACGGTACGTGTGAGTGCAAATTAATCACAATTAAAATTATTCCGGAAAGTAATTAAAGAAGGAATAAAAGATGCCAATCACACAACATAAGAATATACGTGGTTTGGTAAATTGCCTACGTCCATGGAGAGGTTGATATATTTTATTAAGTTCTCTCAAAGTTTTAAAATTACATCCCCTTTGACCCTAGGCTGAGGGTTATATTTATAGTGGTGTAAATTGGTTGAGTTGTCTAAGGAACTCTCCTAGCTTCTTATTTTCTTGTGTGGTGACTCATGAATATCTCATCCGAGATTATAGGTAACCAACTAAGCCTATCAATATTGGCGTGATAAATGTTTGTATTTATCCACGTGACAAATGCTTTGTTGATTTCTTTGAGGAGTTTGGTTGGGCATGCCCCACATGTTGCTGGGCTTAGTCGGTCAGTCTTCAGTTGGGCCTAATTAATAATTTAGGTCGCCATAATTGCCCCTAAAACCTCTGGGATAAGATTTGTTGGGCTAATTGGATTTATCATTGCCTTGGGCCTAGAAGAATTTGATTCGTTCTTATGAATTTGAATCAGCAGGGCAGACCTGTGATTGTGCATAAGTTCCAGGAATACGCTCGTCCAAGCTGAAGCGAAAAAATCTCCTTGGGTATTGCGCCTTATGATTGTGCACATGGTTTCAAACTGGGTTGCATCAACACCAAAACGTCACTTTTCTTCTAGTCTTCTGCTATTAAAAATAAAAAAAAATTGCCTTCGCACATCTTCACCTTTGTAAGTTTCCATTTTCATCTATTACTTTCCTCGCTTTCTTCCTCTTCTTCCTTTTATTTTTCTTTAGAAGTGATAACGTATTCTTCTAAAAATGTCGACTATCCATGGAAAAAGTGTTGACGAATTCAGGAAGACCTACTCTATTCCATCTTGGGTTAACATCGACTGTGGCCCCATGCCCAAAGATGTCAGGGACATCTAAGGGGCGCACTGGATTCACGCCATGGTTGTGGTCCAAAGGGGGTTCACATTTTCCCTAAATTCTTTAAATTTAGAATTATTCGACTTCTTTGGGGTGGTCCCTGCTTAGTGTGCCTCCAATACTTGGTGAATAGTCAATGGGGTTAATGGTATAAACGAACTTTATGGGACCAACCTGGGCATCCCATAGATCAGGTACTTCTAAATTGAAAAATGATTCATAAGTAGTTGTTAGTGGAGTTGAAGTTACCAAATTTTGAGGAGTCGGTATCAATTTATATATAAGTGCTACAGAACCGTACATGAGATTTTCACCTCATAAGTCTCCTCGTTTAATTCTTTCAAAGTCATTGGATCCTTTTTCGCTTTCGAGAATCCCCTACCTTCTTCCACTCTGTCCCACAAAGAGGATTCCCCTTATTTCTCTTATTCGACCCCTGATTTGATCGGGGTCATTGCCATTGAAGACCAAAGTTGCTTCGATATTTCTTTCTATAGGAACGGCCCATTATAATATATCGACAAATTCTGCTAGATGATAGGTCGTTGACTGTAAACCTCCCTGATTTCAGTAAGGGATACTAGGATCAGAGGTTCAATGCCAAGAACTCGCTGAAAAACTACCACTAAAGTTGTTTAATATATGAATAAACTATCTAAATGGCACCGAACTATTTGTTGAAGAAACACTTTTCTTAAAACAAAGTATAAACACAATATGTGTAAAACAGTTATGAACGAGCAATTTCAGTTATAGGTCTACTAGTTTCGAAAAATAAAAGCAAAATAAACCAACACAACCTCAAGAAGGGGATGAGAGTAAAAGGAAGAGTACACAAAAAAATTTAATGCGATAAAACCCTACCCAATTTGGGAAACATCCACGGTGACCTCTACGCCACAAAAGTAAAAATTCCACTAAAAATGAGTAACAGATTACAAGCTATATAACAATCAAGACACACAATCAAACCTAATCTAAGTTTATAAATGTACCAACTCCTCTGGCGTGTTCTGACATCTCAAAAGGTTCTGATGTTGTTGATGTTCTCCCGGCTTCTTATCTTTACTCCTTTTAGCTTTGCATTGACTTTAACAGTCCAGTATCTCAACACCAACACGTTTCAGTGTAGTAGTGTGAAGGTGTATGTGGTGAAGTGAACTAAACTCATGCATGAAACACACACACACTTCATTACAGATAATGTGAGAATCAAATTACAAATAGATCTCTCTACATGCAAAGGTTTCTAAAATTAGCTTAGTCAAATAAGTCAGATTTTGGATCTTTCAAATAATCCACAGATCAAGAAGGAATATTGCTATACAAACTAGCCAAGATCCTATGAACTTTCTTTGTTTTGAAAATAGTAAATGAAAGTGAAAACCCCAATAAAGATCTCAAAACTAGATCTAAATCTGACGGTTTGAGTAAGTTGAAATCATAAAGGATATTGTTAGCTTAGGGTTTGAAAGCAACATTTATTTTGAAAATAACCAACAAAGAATAGATTTATCAAAACAATAAATCAAATATAGTCACTAACTACGTGATCTGTATCACAGAGATCAAATCTCAGATTTCTATATGAAGAAATGGAGACTTAATCAACGTGATTAAGTTGGCAACGAAATATAAGACACTAGAGGAAAAACTTCTCAAATCACGAACTATAACACTCAGAAAAAGGTTTTTTGGTTTGGATTTAGTTTGAAGTTTGAGTTAGGGTTTGTAGAAACTGTACGAACTCTCTCTATCTCTAACTCTTTCTCTCTCTACTCTCTCTTTTCTCTCTACTCACTATTTTCTCTCAGAGGAAGCAAATGACCAAAAGTTACAAAATTAAAGACGAGATCTCCTTTTATTCTGAGAGTAGAAGGCCCTAGAAGATCAAAAATAAATGAACGATCAGGATGCATTCGAAGATGATCTAAGGATTGCCAAGCCACCGCTTTTCAAATGGATTTGATTAGTTCAAACTTAAACAGGAGGGTTATAACAAAACATATGCAGATCGTAGATTAAAATGATCCAATGGTGCCCAATGATATATAAGAATGTGAGTGTAAGAAAACACACATCAAGTCGTTGTAACTACAACACGTGTAAGGTTGAGATCGAGTGAAAAATGCGTGTTTTTGAGTTCTTAGAAATACAATTTGCACCCACAATATTCTCAAGCGCTTTTGAATTCTACCCAACCAGAATTTATGCCATAAAAGAAATTTAAAAATCTAACCCCAAAATTTTATAATCCACTATTTTAATTCCAAATGATTATTTTAAATTCTTAAAGATTATTTAAAAATTCCCAAAAATAGTAGAAAATCAATTTCAGGGGAATTAACTCACGCACAACCAAATATATAGCATGATATGATGTATGTATGCAATCCTAGTGTGTGTTAGCGAGCTACCTTTAAGAACTTATAGAGGAATTAACTGGAGATTCTGAGGTTCTTTGGAAAGTAAGGATAGGACTCAAATTTTGTCATAATTTCCAAACTAGATGAGCACCTATATAATATAGACTTAAGTAAGTCAAGGATATAGGGTGCTTCAATCTCCCCCTTTGAAAATATGAGATAAAATCTCCTTTGAGTCACCGAGGACTCGAAGGGATACAAAAATAAATTTTGCTTTCATTAGAGTTAGACAACTCTTTCAGTTTTTGTTCAAAACTTTTGGTTTCATTCTCATGAGTTAGACATTGGGTAGTATACTCTTCAGCATTTTTTTATCATTAGACTTAAGGTCTCTATCTTCTGGGTAAGATCCTTGACAGTTTTTTCAAGCCTAGTGATTTTCTTGAGAGTTTTTGTGTATAGTGTGTGAATGTCATGAAGGTCATCATTTTCGGAGTCACTAATTATGCAGTGTGCAATGTCCTTTAGTGGTTCATTTTTAGGACTCACTCACCCATTGACATCAACAATAGCGCGTTCCCTTTGACTCACACATATAGAGTTTGAAGCATTATTAAAATTTTCAAACAATAAAGCAGATAAACCAATAGGCATACTATCAGTCATGGTATGATCAGATTCCTCATCATCATTGTAGATTATCTTAGCAAAGAATGACATGCAAGGGTAAAAAGTGTTAAATGACTCAGGTTCATCATTTTCAGAATCACTTGAGTCATCCCAAGTCTTGATTAAATGAGCCCCATTATGTTTGTGAATTTTGTCTAAGTTAACTCTACAATCACTAGCCATGTGTCCTAGCTTTCCACATCTATAGCATTTGACATTCTTAAGGTCTTTCTCAGGTCTCTTGTGATTGTCAAACTGGTGTTTGTCTTGTCTTCTCTCATGAGGTGTGTTATTAGATTGATTTAGATAAGTAGGCTTGCCTTTACTTTTTGCTAGTTTATTTCGAAAACTCATAATTTTCTTAAACTATTTAGACATGAAGGCAATCTAATTATCCAAAGTATCTAAATTTCGGTCCTTATCAGAGTCTAATTCAATGATAGGTTAGCTAAATTTAGGTGTGGTCAACTTAGATGAAAAGACAATATTGGAGGTAGACTGTCTCTTTTGGGACCGGGTTAATTGTTTCTTAAATTCTAATTCCATTTCCATGGTTCTCAATTTGCTACTGAGGAGTTCAGGTGTAAGATTTTGGTCATCCATCTCCTCAATTGCATATCTTTTGTTATCAAATTTTTGTGGAAGTGATTTTAGAATTTTAAAGACAATTTCCTTTCTGTCATAAACAACCCCATTAACATGTAATTTGGTCACAATTTTTGTCACTCTAATATAGAAGTCATCAAATGACTCAGTCCTAGTCATGATTAATGAGTTATACTGCTGGATTAACATTTGAGTTTTAGCAGCTTTAACTCTGGTATCACCCTCATGTCCAGTCACTAGGGTGTCCCAAGCTTCTTTAGAAGTATAACAGAATGATATTCTCTTAAATTCGTGTTCATTTATAGACATGAATATATCATTTTTGCCTTTATTGTTATTAAGTGAAACTTGTTTCTCTTCTTTAGTGAATTCACTTAGTAACTTTCTAATCCTCACAGTACTTCCTTCAGCGGCTGGTTTAGTAGGAAAAGTGTAACCATTTTCTATAACTTCCTAGACATCATCTCCCAAATTCCCTTGGATGAATACAACCATCCTTACCTTCCAGTAAGGGAAGTTGGTTCCATCAAAGAGAGGGGGTTTGGACAGGTTACCTAGTCTCAAATTTCTCGTCCATAATTTGTTTTGAGAAAACAATTTCATAAACACAATATCTTTAAAAAAATTGAGAAACCAAAGATCTGATACCAATTGAAAAACTACCACTTAAGTTGTTTAATACAAGATTAAACTATCTAAATGGCTCCGAACTGTTTGTTGAATAAACTCTTTTCTTAAAACAAATTATAAACACAAGATGTGTAAAACATTTATGAATGAGTAATTTCAATTATAGGTTTACTAGTTTTGAAAAATAAAACTTTAAGCAAAATAAACCAACACAACCTTAAGAACGGGATGAGAGTAAAAGGAAGTGTACACAAGCAATTTTAACGTGGTAAAATCCCACCCAATTGGGGAAACATCCACGGTCACCTCTACACCACAAAAGTAAAAAGTCCACTAAAAATGAGTAACAGATTACAAGCTATATAACAATCAAGACACACAATCAAACCTAATCTAAGTTTAAAAATGTACCAATTCCCCTGGCATGTTCTGACTTCTCCTAAGGTTACGATGTTGCTTATGTTCTCCCAGCTTATTATCTTAACTCATTTTAGCTTTACATCGACTCTAACAGTCCAGTATCTCAAAACCAACACTTTCAGTGTGAAGGTGTATGTGGTGAAGTGATCTAAACTCATGCATGCAACACACACACACACACACTTAATTACAGACAATATGATAATCAAATTACAAACAGATCTCTCTACATGCAAAGGTTTCTAAAATCAGCTTAGTCAAATAAGTCAGATTTTGGATCTTTCATATAATCCACAAATCAAGAAGGAATCTTGCTATACAAACTATCCATGATCCTATGCACTTTCTTTGTTTTGAAAATAGTAAATGAAAGTGAAAAATCCCAATCAAGATCTTAAAACTAGATCTAAATCCGACAGTTTGAGTAATTTGAAATCAAAAAGGATATTGTTGGTTTAGGGTTTGAAAACAACATTTATTTTGAAAATAACCAACAAAGAATAGATTTCTCGAAAGAAGAAATCATATCTAGTCACTAACTACGTGATCTGTATCACATAGATCAAATCTCAGATTTCTATATGAAAAAATAGAGACTTAATCAACGTGATTAAGTTTTCAACGAGATATAATATAGTAGAGGAAAAACTTCTCAAATCACGAACTATAAACACTCAGAAAAAGGTTTTCTGGTTTGGATTTGGTTTGAAGTTTGAGTTAGGGTTAGGGTTTGTAAAAACTGTACGAACTCTCTCTCTCTCTCTATCTCTAACTCTTTCTCTATCAACTCTCTCTTTTCTCTCTACTCTCTCTTTTCTCTCAGAGGAAACAAATGACCAAAATTTACAAAATCGAAGACGAGGTCTCCTTTTATACTAAGAGTAGAAGGCTTTGGAAGATCAAAGTGAACTGAACGATCAGGATGCATTCGAAGATGATCTAAGGGCTGCCAAGCCACCGCTTTTAAAATGGATTTGGTTGGTTCAAACTCAAACATGTGGATTATAACAAAACACATGCATATCGTAGATTAAAATGATCTAATGGTGAACAGTGATAGTTAAGAATGTGAGTGTAATAAAACACACATCAGGTCGTTGTAACTACAACACGTGTAAGGCTAAGATCGAGTGAAAAATGCGTATTTTTGAGTTCTTAAAAATACAATTTTCACCCACAATATTCTCAAGCGCTTTCGGATTCTACCCAACCAGAATTTATGCCATAAAAGCAATTTAAAAATCTAACCCCAAAATTTTTTAATCCACCATTTTAATTCCAAATAATTATTTTAAATTCTTAAAGATTATTTAAAACTTCCCAAAAATAGTAGTAAATCAATTTCATGGGAATTTACTCAGACACAACCAAATATAGCATGATATGATGTATGTATGCAATCCTAGTGTGTGTTGGTGAGCTACCTTTAAGAACTTATAGAGGAATTAACTGAAGATTCTGAGGTTCTTTGGAAACTAGAGATAGGACTCAAATTTTATCACAATTTCAAAACTAGATTAGCACCTATATAATATAGACTTAAGTAAGTCAAGGATATAGGGTTCTTCACTGGCAACATCCACTGCTACCAGAGGCGAAGAATATACAGGTTATCAATGCCCTGACTCGGGGGATGATCACATAGGTTAACACTTGTTCTTTCAATTTCGTATATTTTGCCTATAATTTTTCTTTATTGTTGTTAATTGCATTATCATGTTGTCTTTGAATAACTCACAAAAAAATTGGAGCCTTCCCCCCCGAGATATGAAAGTCGCCAACCTCTTAAAGCCTTGGAGTGTGAGAGAAATTTTTCCTGACGGTGAGCACCCCAGGTCATTAGCCTTTTTGCTTGAGTAGACCAATACTACCGATAACTATACTACTTGCACGATAGACAATGTACCAAATCTTCCTCTTCTTGACGAGGAAACTTATTCTTCTGTTGAACCACTGAACGTTGACTCAATCCAGTTAAAGGGGGAAGATTCAATGGCTCCCACCAAAAAGAGAGTCCTTTTGATTATTGACGATGATGATGATGAGGCCCTCCTCTCTGCCACGGTCAAGTCCCAAAAGAGGGGAGAGGGTGAATTCTCCAAGTCTTGTGACCCAAGCTTGGTCACCAAGGAGAAGAAGAAGGAAGAGGAAAAGAAGAAGAAGGAATATGAGAAAAAGGAGGAGGAGAAGAAGGCCCTTACATCCCCTTTGAATAAGAACAATGTTCTCCTTCTCTCCCAAAAATCTTTGAGGCCCAGTCTTTGGCTCACAATCCAACCCTTACCCCAAGCTTACTGAGGGGGGGAAGTGCTTGCGAGTGATCGCGAGTGACTGAGGATGTTGGGACCTAACCATCTGTCCCTCCGAGCTTCCCAAACTCTATCCCTGATAAGATATTTTTCCTCTGTTGTAACACCCCGCCTTCCCGGGGAGAGAGAACGTATCGCTAATGCGATAAAATAAATCCAAATCCATAAATCACAGGTTATAGAGCATATAAATAAACCCACAATAATATAAATCCACTAATCTCAATCTCTTCAATTACAACAAGTCTTTCGAATTAAAATTACAACTATCTAACTCGAACAAAAATGCTCTATACATCAATGAAATAATTAATACAAATCTTCCAAATTGTATTAAAAATTCTTCCCAAATAATCCTCGCTAAAATAATCCCAATTGGTCCATAGCGTCCCAAATCCATGCTAACCTGCCAACTAAAAGAAGATATGGGGAAGTACACAATACGACAGGAAAGATGCTCAACAAATATATATTAGTGATGAATAAAACGTAACAACACGAGTACGAATATTCAAATCAAAATGCAAATCTCAAAGCATTTATCAATATAATTTCTCAACAACACATCAATGGGTAACCAGACCTCACCCCATTCGCATATGCTTTATCAAGACATAGCCCAGGAATAGGTATTTTGGCGGGTACTCAACATCCGTGCCATATTAAAATCTCATGACAACGTGATCAATAACAATATAATGACACCACATGAATCAAAATAATTTCAATAATTATTTTCCAGATTTCAATGAATTTATCAATTCAAATATGAGTTCAATTAACAAGAATTCAAAGAGAATGACACTCGCGAGATTTAAGGAGCATATTTTGTAAAACCCCATACCTCAAACCATGATGAGAAACCAACGATCATATCCTCAAGATCAACACAAAAGATCTACAAAAGCTCCTCCATGAACCTTCAACAAAATATCCCCAAGAACATCTCTAATCTAAGGTTGGAACTCATAAATCTCAAGGGCCAATGTGTATATAAAAAGAAGAGGAATATAAAATATATTTGCGGCCAAAATTTGTGCCAAAAGTAGGTTAAAAGGGTTGCCCACGACTTCCTTTTATAATGCAAGGAAATGAAGAGTTGGAATCCAAAAGACTCCTTTAAATAAGGCACAGAAATGAAGAGTTGGAAGTCAAAACAACTCTTGAAAATTACTTAATGTTCGCCGACTTAGAATTCCAAGAGTTAAAAATATTAAAAATCATTTTAAAATCCGTGTTAACTCCGATTTCGAAACCTTTTGAAATTCTCGCCTTTAAAAATAATAACCAACATATTTGAGTAATAAAAATAATTTTATCAAAAACTTTATTTTCCTCCATTTTCCAGAAATTAATTAAAATAACCCAAAAATTATGTGGGTGGTTACATCTGTCTTTTTTGTTTCTACATTTGAGTTTCTTGGATATAACTCGTCAGTTTCTTTAATGTTTATTTTGTAGTTCGTGGAAGAGTTTACTAGTCTTTTGGATGGTCACATTATCAAGACTAAAAATAATGATGAGCTGGAGGAGGCCCTCCAGAAATCCTAGGAGGCCATGGTCAAGGCCCAAGAGGCTTATGATAAAGAGAAGAAGACCACCATCGAGGCCATGGTCTCACTGAAGACCGACTGAAGGTGGATAAAGCAAACATGGCAGTGGATAATTCTCAATTGGCCAAAGAAGTGGACAAGATCCCTTCCATTAAGGACACCAGCTTTGAGGCTGGAATGAGGTGTATGACAATGCTAGAGTCTAGATTGCCTATAATTAGGAGAGCTTCAATAAAGGCTGGGACAAAGAATTGGCAGAAATTGGAGTCCCTTTTAAGTTTGAGTTTTATAGTAGGCACGAGCTAGGTACCCATCCCACTATTGATGAGGAGCCTTCTACCTGTCATCTTGCAGACCAAGACAAGGAGTTGGTGCCCAAGGATAAAGAGGTGGCACCCAAGGGGGAAAGAGGCTAAGATAGAAGATTAAGCGAAGAGGCGAAGCCCATAGTTCTAGGGTTTTTTTCCTTTTTTGCTCGTGCATTATACTCTTTTTCTTTCCTTAGATTATAATGGCAATGTCTAATCCTTATTTTGTTAATAAAAACAGTATTTTCATTTGCTTGAGTGTGCCACTTTACAGTTCTAATGAACTGTTATATGTTCTGCTCTAATATTTTAGCCTGTTGTCGAGGACATTGCTTCTTCCAAAAATTTAGACAACGTGCTCGGGAGAGACGCTAGCACACAAGATTGCCGAGAATTTCTGACTGTCAGCAAGGATTTATAAAAGAGGACTAAGTCCTATAAGAACCATCCCACCCTGGTCGCCAAGCTGAAGGACGGCCTCAAAGACTTGGAAGATGTGAGTGATTAGATGAAAAAAGAAATAAATGACTTAAAGGCCCAACTGGCTAAATCCAAGAACGTGGGTGAGGTTGGCGCTCTAGTCCAATTCTGAAAATGATGACTTGAAGAAAAAACTTTTTGAGGCTTAAGATTAAGTTTGAAGGAGCAACGTTATGGTGATGGGGTTATGTCGTGTCAATAAAAAAAAGCTATACTTATTCAGGATGGGTCCCTGAGTGGTCTGGTCGACCGGTTACGATACGGGTTAACAAGATACCCTAGTGAGGTTAAAGGAATACCAAGATATTGCCTACAAGAATAGCTGGTTGAATTCCCTCAATACTGTTAAGGAACCCCAGGACTCTCAGCTCTGGTTCATGTACTAAATTTATTATCCTTCGTAAAGTCGACATCCATTTAGACGTTTGGATACGTAGATCCCTTTGGACGCCATTCGCCTTCAACTTGTCGAGAGTTACCTAGAATTTCATGACAGTGATGATGAATACAGGACCAACCTTGACGATGGTTGGAGGAAGCAAATAAAATAATTTTTGGCTCGTCGACCATAAATAATTATAGATCTTTGTGCTTTTTGTAATTATGATGTAATTGGTACCTTTTATGATTGGGCACTGCCAAATATACTAAGATAATACTAATTTTTATGCATGTTTCCAATCCATTATGCCTTGCATGTGTTATTTCACCTTTCTTAATTTTTAGGCTGCGTCGTCACACTCCCATAGGCCTAGAAAAGACAATAGAAAAAATGCACCTGCTCTATGTGAGATCCACCCGTTCAGGACTTTAGTCGACCAATCAAAGTTGATTTATTGCCAAGGGATTCCCCGTAGGTCTTTTATCTTGCCTGGGCAAGTCATGAGGTCGCCTATGCTGGCCATGACAAGGACCTGAGGAGTTTAATTTTAATTCTAGTAAGCAAAACTGCCATTACATTCAAATTTATGCCTGATCGGCACTTTTGAAATACTAAGATCCAATTATGAGCCTGCTGATTAGGAAATAATATAAATTAATTTAATAACTTAAGAGATTTGAGCAGGGTACAGAAATAATGGCCTTTATTCATAACAGGAATAATAAATTGCGAGCAACACAAGTTTTGAAATGAAAATTTGCATAAACTAAATGCTGAAAAGTAAACAAAAGGCTAAAAGTAGAATTTCTTGAGGTTGGCCAATTCCATGCTCTGGTTATCTCTCTGACCTCCATTGTTTCTAAGTGATAGGTTCCCTATAGATCATCTCTAATCACTTTTAATGGTCCTTCCTAATTGGGACCTATCTTGTCGTCCGACGATTTTACGGCACTATCGAGGACTTTCCTTATGACTTAATCCCCTACTTGAAATTTCCTCGAATTGACCCCCTTGTTGTACTGCTTTGCCAACTGTTGTTGATATGAGGCCACCTTAATCATGGATTGCTTTCTTCGTTCATCGGCTAGGTCAAGTTCACCGCAAAGGGCATCATCGTTCAGTCATTGGCCGACCATCTTCGTTCTTATGGTCGGGAGGCTAGCTTCAAGTGGTATGATAGCTTCCATTACACAGGTAAGTGCGAAGGTTGTTTCATCAGTTGGTCTCCTAGACAGGGTACGATACTCCCAGAGAACATAAGGAACCTCACCCACCCAATCGCCTTTCGTTCTTTCCAGTATTTTTAAGGTCATCGAGTATCATTTTGTTAAAGGCTTCTGCTTGACCGTTGCTTTGAGGGTACACTACTAAGCTAAAGTGGTGCTTGATTCCATGCTCGTAGTAGAAATTCTTAAAAGTACCACTCTCAAATTGTGTGTCATTGTGAGTTATAATGGCTCTTGGTACCCCAAAGCATGTTATGATGTTTCTCCAAATGAACCTTAGCATGTCGGCGTCTCTAATGTTGGCCAGTAGTTATGCCTCTACCCACTTAGTGAAATACTCCGTGCTGACGAGTAAATTCTTATGATTCCTAGGTGAGGTAGGTAGTGGTCCCACGATGTCTAACTCTCATTATGCAAATGGATATGGGGTAGTCAAAGGCCTTAGATCGTTAGTTGGTTGATGGACTATGGGAGAGAATTTATGGTACTTCTCGCATTTCTAAACAAAAACACTTGCATCTTTCTGTATAAATGGCCACCAGTAGCCTTCATTGATTGATCGAAATTCCAGAGACTTTCCTCCTGCATGACTTCCACATATTTCATTGTGAAGTTCATAAAAAACTTGCTCGACGCCTTTTGAATGTACACGCTGGAGGTAGGGGACTGTGAAGGATATCTTGTAAAGTTTTCCCCCGGGTTTTAAGTAAAAACATGCACCTTTGAGTCTGGCCCGATGGACCAATTTTTTGTCGATCAGCAGTGTCTCATTCTGCAAGTATGCAATGATGTTATCCCATCAATAGGGACCTTGGTCGATAGAGAGGACGTGTTCGGGGTTAACTTTCTTGTCAATACTAGGCTTGGTGAGGAATTTCACTTCGATGGTTCTCCTGAGATATGAGTCCACTGCTGAGCTTAGTGCTGCTAGAGCATCAACATGACTTTTGTTCCCCAGGGGAACTGTTGAACGTGAATTTCCTCAATTTTTTTAACTAGCTTGCCCCTAAATACGAGGTAAGCTGACATCATATCATCTTTGGCTTTAAAATCCCCACTGACTTTATTGGACACCAATATGAAGTCATAATAAACGTCAAGTCTTCTTACCCCGCGCAAACGTGATTTTCGAAGTTCGACGATGAGGGCCTCATAATCAGCCTCATTGTTGGAGGCATCAAATCCCAGTTTGATACCTTGTTCAATCATATCATTCTCTAGAGTCACGAGGAATATGCCCACACCTGACCCCTTTGAAATGGAGGCACCATCAACATACAACATCCAAATCTCATCCTGGGCCTGTTTGTGCATCTCTGATTGATCAGCCAATTATTGGTCGGTGGGACCTTCTCCAGTTAATTCTACGATAAAGTCGGTCAAAACCTGCCCTTTGATTGCCGCCATTAGTTGGAAGTGAATATCTAACCTCCAAAGGTCTACCGGTCACTTTGATTTTGTCCAGAAAGGTCAGTCTTACAAAGGATAGCTTTAAGGGGAAAAAGTAATCATAATAATGGAATGGGCTTCAAAATAATGTTTAAGCTTTAGTGAAGTGATCACCAATGCATAAATCAATTTCTCCAGAAGCAAGTAGCGTTGCACGACATCCAAGAGCATCTTGTTGGCATAGTAAACTGAAAATTTCTTTGCCTCTCTTTCGTAGACCAAGGTTGAGCTAACTGCATGGCTTTATATTGTGAGATAAACGGAAACTGGATCCCCCTAATCGGGGATTGCCAGCAGTAGAAGTCTGTTGAGGTTGGATTTTATATCTTCTAGGGCCTTGGAGCACTCATCGTTACAGGTGAGGCCCTTCTCCTTCTTGAGAAGCTGAAAAATGGTCGGTAGTGCTCGAACGACTTCAAAATGAATCGGTTGAGTGCTGCAAGCATTCTAGTGAGCTTTTGGACCTCACATAATGTATTTGGCAGCTACACCATGTTGATAGCTTCTATCTAATCTGGGTTAGTCTCAATCCCCCTCTTGCTGAACAGATTTCCCAGAGATTGGATCCCAAATGAACACTTACTGTCGTTTAGCTTTATTCGATAGCGCCTTAGAATTTCAAAGGTATTAATCAGTTCTTAGAGATTGCCTCTCTTGTTCTTTCTCTTGACGAGCATATCGTCGATGCACAACTCCATGGTCTCCCCCATCTGATGTTGGAACATCTTTGTAACTAACCTCTAATATGTAGCTCGTTCATTCTTGAGGCCAACCGACATGGCCTTATAGAAATACAGACCATCTGGTATCATGAATGAAGTCTTATCTTGGCCAGAATTGAACATAGGGATCTAATGATACCCCGAACAAGAGTCTAGGAAACTCATCCGCTGAATAGTTATTGTGGTGTCGACCAGCTGGTTTAAAACAAAATAAAAAGGCTTGGACTAAACGTGTATTAAAAAATGTTTGAGGGACTATTTGGTATATGACCCTTAATTTTATTACTTTGTGAGAATATTTCCCGAAACTTTTTCTTAAACAAGGTTTAAAATATTTACATAGAAGTTATCACGTAATAAGAAGAAAAGAAAGACCAATCGAGTACAAAACTGTCAACTAGTTGTGTTTCAGCCGCATCAAATTGCAAAGTAGTGTATGAAAAAAAATATCCAAAGTTAAATTTTAATATAATTCACTACACCAAAATGGGAGATTTGTGAGTGCTGTTAGCACTCACAAGTGACCTTTATAACTTCTATTTACCGTCATAATTTGGGGGGTGACAAAAGAAAATTTATAACTCCTAACAGCAGTCACAATTTTTTATAACCCCTATGGAGTTATGACTGGTGACCCCAATTTGTAACTGCTATTCGTATCTACTGACAGCAGTTACGAATATTATATTTGTGACTGCTGTTAGCAGTTATAAAATTGATAGTAGTGACAAATTTGTGACTGCTATTAGCAGTTACAAAATTGATTTTGTTAAATGTGGTAAGAGCTATTACAAATATCTTTATATTTTCACAAAATAATGAAATAATGAAAGTAAAATAAATATCATGATAACAAGTCTAAAAATTTTGACAACATTTCATTTATATTTCTCATATTCCAAATATCCAGTACACATAAAACTTGTTTAAACTTAATTTAACATCAAACAACCCCTTCGTGGGCGCCAAGTACAAAATGAACATAGAATGAAAAAAAACTAAAAAAAATAATGACACAACACTTTGACAACATGAAATATGTTGAACATGTAACAAATCATTCTACACCCAGACCAGGGGTCACCACGCGGTGGATACGTTTCGTGAAGTCTAGGTATATCAACTGTAGAGTATATTGATGCGGTGACATCCTCCCTCGTGTACTCATAGTATGCTTGTTGAGCAAGTTCAATGGACTCAATTTTTTTTAATACGGCGCCTCGGTATCCTTTGACTTGTGCTTGTGTTGGTTTCCACGAAGTGTAAACACTTGGATTCAGGCCTTTGAATACTACGTATGTCGGATATACCATGTGTATGTCTGCAAATAATAACATGTAACAATGTTAGTTACACTAGTAATAACCATAGTCAATGGAAAATAATAGACCAAAAGTTCAGTAAAAGAGGAATAGAATAGCAGCTATGGTAGACATAGGAATAGAAGATCAGCTATGGTATATAGAGCCACTATGGTATATAGAGGTTTAAGAGCAGCTATCAATATTAAAAAGTATTATTGACCAGGGATTAATATGGAAAGCTAACGAATTAAAAAGCTAATGGTATTTTTTTTATAAGAAGCTAAAGTGTATAAAAAGAACCCGCCTAAGGGGCGAAAGCCTGTATACAAGACATATAAAGTTCTAAAAAAGCTAATTTAGTCATATACAAAGACTACAGGCGTATACCAAGTCGAACCTAAAGTCAATATTCATGGTAAGACGAATAAATGTTTTGGCTATAATAGGTTGACATGTTAGACAGGTTAACATGTAAGACAAATCAATTATCTAAACATGACACATATTTCACATATCATAACATGAACTATACACAACTCTTAATAAGTTGATCGAGTAAATTAACCCTGACCCAAGTCAATTTTAATTTTCAGTCAGAGTTTGACATAAATACAAAAATTCATTTTGAAAAAAGAAATAAAAATACTGAAAAGGTTAAGTTTCTAATTATGAGTGTCCTATGATCATTCAAACTTAATACTATGTTACTTAAAAACAATATTCAATATATATATATATATATATATATATATATATGTGTGTGTGTGTGTGTGTGTGTGTGTGAATGTATCTGTAAAAACCTATTTTTATATACCTGCCAACCTGCTTCAATGGTGTTAAGGTCTCCAAATGAAAGAGAGATGACCCACAATTGTGATAAGTTGAATTCGTATTGGTTAGCAACTCGAGGGTCCCACACATTTATGATGGTTGTTGCTCCATAATACTGATCTCTAGTTACATACCCAACTGCATACCGGCAATGGTGTGACTTCCCAATTATCCATATGACTTCCATCATGTTATAGTTATTCCAATAGAGGATATATGAGATTCGTGCTTGATCTTATTGTTGCTTCTTGGTTTTAATGACTCCCTACCTACCTACTCACACCCTCTTACCAAAACGCACACACCCCGTATACCAGTTGCCCCCGCTTATCTCCCCATATATCAGCTACACTCTCATCACCTACAACAAAATATCCAAACTCCCTACCCCAGTTGGCCAACCAGAAAACCCATACCCTACAACCTCGCACCCATATAGCCATGTTTCCCATCCCACTGTCACCCATAACCACACCCCTGTACGAACCTGCCAGCCCCCATCGAACCTCCTCTACAACCCCTTAATCCCTCTGTTGATACCCCCATTGCTACCATATATGTTCACCCTACAACCCACCTAAACCCATAATCCTCTTACCTGCTTCGACAAAACATCTTTCCTACCCCTGCCATTCTCCCACTCCTCCCAAACCCATAATAAGACACCAACACACACCTCACGCAGCCACCTGTTGCTACAAACCCCCTCAAATGGGGATATATATTAGTACAATAGTTGATAACTTATAAATATGAAAAAAACAAAAAGATTTAATCCCTACAAATACCTATATATTTCCCATTAAATGGGCAAACATTACGAGCCCCAAGATTGAGATGAGAATAGCAAATATAGTTTCCCTAATAAATGTGCTCGTGAACAAATTGTGGCCATATGAACTACAAAATAACATCAATGCAATTCAAATTTCTCAGTAAGAAGATGCTCCAAATAGCATACATATGATTCTAATAGAAGTTCAAGGCAGCAACATATATTTCAAATGATTTATCAAAGCATAAAGTCAAAGTGATGATTTCTTATGATTTAACCCTATAGATCCATAAAGATCCATCAGCAAATCCCACTAAAACCAATTCTCTTTTTATCACTTGCACTATACAAAACTTCCCCACAGTTTTGAAATTCTCTAGAGCGGCCAATACTGTTTCTCTTTATTTATTTTTCTATTTTTTCAATTGATTCCCTTTATTTTGACTGGTCACAAGGTGTTTATTCTCTAGCAATGAATCCATTCATTCCTTTTGATCATATCAAAAGGACACCAATACTGACTTTAGGCCAGGTCATATAGTGACAATTTGGTGTCCAAGGTGTAAATGGTAACAAGCCCGTCTAATTCAGTGCTCATTTGGTTCGAGTATCCTGGATTAGTAAATTCACATATGAAGTACTTTATTCATTTGGAAAGTTTAAATCAAAGTATGCCAACTGTTTTCTTAAAGTTCAAACTTATATTAGTTTAATAGTTGGGGATTCCAGAAAAGCACAAAAACTTAGACTAAATCATCACCCAAAGTTTGTTCGAGTACCTTTCTACAGATTGGGAGGGGTGACAATGCAGTTACACAAGGGTTGCAACCATAGCTTGATGCAATATTGGTATGAGAGAAGCATCCTCTCATAGTTCGCGTGTAGTGTGTTTTCTTCGTAGTAATATGTTTGTGTGAAATCATGCTGAAAGCTCAGAAATAATCATAAATGGACAAAATACAAAAGGCTAAAGGAAGACCTGATGACATGGCCTCCAAAACCATGAGACCGAGTGTCTCATATTCTGAAGACATTATAAAAACATATTCGCTAGCGTACGCCCCTAAGAGATCATCGCCTAGTAATGTCCTCGCGAATACTGGAGGCATGCCCGCAAACAATTTTTCTATATCTTCCCTGTTAGAAAGGAACCGTGTGGCTTGAGTATATATACTGATGATTCTTAATAAGGAAAAAAAATCATATTCATGCCTCTCGATAATTATTTAGCATTTTATGGTGTGTGTGTGTGTGTGTGTGTCCAACAATTTTCAAATGAACCATCAGACCATTAAGATGTGGCATTCGGGGCTACTTTTTTCCTCTTTTCAAAGATTTGGGCTATTCATACTGAAGGTTCAGTAAACATGACTGAACATCAGTTATGCATATTTGACCAGAGCATTTCCCGAATACAGATTTTGTAGAGAACTATAGTATGGAATTTCCTATTTTTTGTGATTAAGAAATAGTCATATGCTCCATAATTGTTTTAGGATTTGTATTTGGTAATTTCTATAATATTACTGTTAGAACCTCTAATAATTATATATACAAGTATTGTATCCTGCAAGGGAGGTTTTTTCATAAATTGATAATGGAAGGGTTTAATCTCATATTCCCATGTTATTTTAGGTGAATCAAGCTTTTTAATATAAACCCTCTATTTTAGGTATTCTGCATTGAGGATTAATAAGTTCTAGGGTAGTTATTCTACTGATCCTTAATCACTTCTCTTATATTGCATACTTCGTCCCAGCCTGATGATTATGTAATATTGATGTATCACTCAGAATTTGAGCCAAAGAACACAATTGGTTGTTAATTTGAAGTTTAATCTGTTGGTGACATGTAATCATGATTCTCATAGAAAATATTATTCACGATTCTCATTAGCAAATCCTAACAGTTCCCGAGGGAGGATTAATTTTTGGGCAGCAAATAATTACACCCATATTAGCAAATCTACCCGAGTATGAGTTTTTGTTTACTGAGAAGCTTCGTGTGATACCTGAAGATAATCATCCTCAACTAGTTATCGAGCAGGAGCCCATTTCTAATTTGACTATTGAAGAGAGTGAAGACTCTCCGGATGGGCCATTTATCTTTACTCAGCCACATACTAATATTGAGCAGGTCACTAACTCAGTCTCTACAATTTTTCCATCCGAGAGTGACTAATTGATTGTGTCTTTAATGTGCAACTATAAAAGTTACGTAAATCTGTTGAAGTTACAAGCATAAAGAGGGATGAGGTTGACAAGAAAGGTGTTGGTAGGGAGGGCAAAGGTGATGGTTGATCGCAGCAGCCGATGGGGGTGGGGTTAGGCAGAGGGTTGGGGATGGGGTGGGGGTGGTGTTAGGTTCTCCAACTAGATGGGAATGAAGAAGAGAAAGAGGGGATTGATATGTGAGTGATAATTTTTAATTATATTAATAAAAAATAAATAATGCCACATTAACTGCTCGACCATCAATTCCATTAAGTCTCTTAATGGAAGCTTACCGAATGGTTAACTTAAAATTGCACGAATTCAATTCAGTGAAGTTAAAATTACAAAAATTTAAGAGTAGGTCCAAATTTTAAAAATGCCAATTAACCCAAAAATAAATTTTCCTATTGCTTAACAAAAATAATGCCTAGTAATATGTACACATCAACAAGTTGATCAGTAGTGGAAAACGTACCACTCAGTATTGATAATCACAGACTGTTATGTGCAAGTGATAAATACATCCTCAACAAGTTTCTTGTCAACCGATCTACCAACCCTCCTCATCCACCCAAAGTCATCATAAATAGGTCCCAACCATGTCGATAACAAAGAATATCTCGTATCCTTAGGAATAAAAATTTACCTTCTTATATGTGCTATACAAAGTTGGGCATTAAATTTGTTGATTTCATGCCTCTATATGGTGGGAATGTTTGAGGGAGTATAGAAAGCTCTTTCTGATAAGTCCATAATTTCACAAATTCATCCCCCAGTTTGTTTTTTTATAAGAATATCAACAACCTATCTCAATTTATCGGCTTCTCGAGCTATCTCACCCATCAAGACCCCTTGATCGCGTCTGCTTTCATTTACAGATGTAGCTTCAGTCAAGATTATTATAAGATAACTAAGACATGTTTGACATATGTTGTAAAGTGTATCTTTTGATATATCAAGCCTATTTTATGGATTTATTGGATCAAGAAAGGCATCGAGATGAAGGTAACTGGTCTGTGCACTATTCCTTTTTCAATTGGCAAAATTATGCGGATGAAATGCGGTTTGATGTGGTGGATATGGATGCATATCACATGATCCTAGGGAAGTTTTGGTAGTTTGATGTAGATGTCATTCATAGGGGAAAGATAATGTGCACGTTTTCTATAATAATATGCAGATTCTCGGCCTTATAAAAGAGGAGTTTCTTATGGCTCCGAAGCCAATGGATAATGTGTACGTTTTCTATAATAATATGCAGATTATCGGCCTTATAAAACAGGAGTTTCTTATGGCTCCAAGCCAATGGATAATGAGAGACAAATTCTTATGCGTCCTATCAATCAATCTTTTGAAATCCTTCACTTTATAATGCGTTTATATAAGATAGCCCTCCAAAATCATAATTGCATTGCATAAACTAACTCTAATACTTTCTTAGGTCGATGTACTTAAAACCTCACACGACTATTTCTAAATGTGTCTATGAACGAAATCTCATACCCACTGAATAATTCAAACAAAAAATCAATGATAAATTTAGTGATGCACAGGGGAAAAATGTATTTTCTTTGTTAATATAGAACATCGATTAGAGTTTAAAGTTTGAAGTTAGAACAAATGTTTTCTATGTGAAAAATAAGTACCACTAATAACGATATCTGAAAACAGACAGAAAAATAATATTGATGTTGTCTCTACATGAGTTTACCTTAAATTTAGTCAATGTAGGACACTTGATAAATGTAATTAGAACATGTCAGATCATAGCATGTTTATATAACCTACACAGTGAGAGTTCCCAACTTATCGCGCAATCAATCGATATAACAAAATTTTACTGCCTAGAATCACTCAAAACAAGAACAGTAATTCTAATCGAACACATGATTTTAACACATTTTTTACAATAACATGCCAAAAATAAATAAATGGTGTTTGAAATAAAACCGGTGTACTCCATACACTAACTAAAACAATTTTAACTTTCAACATAGTTTATCTCAAGAATGTATCAAAACTTTTGTGCATGGCTTAGAATTACACAAGATGAAAAGTCATACATACACCGATAGAAAAATCAAACATGTATTTGTTTCATATGAGACAAAGTTGAGGAATTAATTACCTTCCAACAGAGGTATTAGTTGATAAATGATGCCTCAAGCCTTTTCTGATCAAATCAAATGAGATTTTCAACTTGAATTTTCTGTACATATGTATGGCAAATAACGCCCTTCAAATCATCACATGTATCAAAATTGAGTTTAGATAACAAGAACAAATAAAAAAATTCGTATAATTTGTAATGTGTTGCATGATGAGGATCAACCTCTATGTATTATAGTTTCTCACCAGATGTTCCAAGAGGAGGTGATTATCACAATAGTGTATGCCAAATGCACTAATAGTGAAAGAATGCCTCTGTGGACCTGTTTAGATATTCTTTGCAATAAAAATATTAATAATCCCCATCTTATCATTGGGGATTTTAATATTGTCTGCTATTTTGATGAAAAAATAGGTGGTAATTAATATTGTTTGCTATCCTAAAGAAGCTTATGGAGTTTTTGAAAGCATATGAGGGATACTTTTGGTCAGCTAATTAATAAAAGGAAAAGCTCATTTATAGTTGACACCAAGATGCCTAAAGATACTAGAAGAAGAATTGGACGAGTTCTTAATTTAAAAGAAATATCCTTTCTAATTAAATATCTGGGCTACCCTTTATACAAGGGAAGGAAAAATTACCGGCACCAAGTTCAATCTAACACTCAGGTATGGGTTAGACATCATGGCATAGGCCAAGATTACTGGCACCCCAGAACTTTATTTGAGATTATTAAAGGAGTGGTCACTCCAATCAAACTGGAAAAAAATGCATACATAAATGTTTACAGCAATGAAAAATAAAGGAAATAGCGAAATTATGAGTTATTGCAAAAAAAAAACACAGACCTAAATGTTGAAAAAATCTTCATAGCATAACTAAAAACAAATATAAATAAACGCAGACCTAAATGTTCAATGAAATCAAACAAATGTAGTGTTCTGACCATTCCACTAGTTCAGTGTATACATAATTAAAATTTATTCAGTGAATTCAAATAACACCCAAATACAATACAATTACATCATAGCATAAGAAAAAAAAAACAATAACAGCATCATAAAATTATTACATTGATACCTGAAAAGAAAGCATGTAAAGATTGGTAGGACCAGATATGAAATAAGAAAACAGTTAGTATGAGTAACATCTAAATAATGCCAGCCACAAGAACCAAATGTATTCTTGAGATAATCTTCACCCTCCTCTGCATCCCCCAAATCATATATAATTGAATAAACACTACATGTACATATATATACTTAAATAAACAGAGAGAGTCATTACCTTTAGTTTGGGGGTGATAGTGATTACGACGGTTTGGTCGCAAAGACACCAAATTTTATCGAGAATGGATCTGGAGATTGAAGAGGGATGGAGGATGGAGCAGGAGATTGAATAGAACATGGGAGAAAGAAGAGGGAAATTAAGCCTAGTCAAAATTTTGGTGATCTCTAACAGGTCATAAATTAACTCTTACACAAAAATTTGTGACCGCTACGAGCAGTCACAAATTTTTGACCGCTAATAGCAGTCACAAATTAAGTCTTAAGCCAAAATTTATAACCGCTATGAGCAGTCATAAATTTGTGACCGCTAATAGCAGTCACAAATTAAGTCTTAAGCCAAAATTTATGACCGCTGCGAGCAGTCACAAATTTGTGACCGCTAATAGCGGTCACAAATCTAAAATTTGTGACTGCTTATAGCAGTTATAATTTTGTGACTACTCATAAGAATCATAACTTATGCCTACGGATAAATTTGTGACTCCTTGTGACAGTTATAAATTTGTGACTCCTTATAGCAGTCACAAATTAATTATATGGTAAGATTTGTGACTGTTATTAGCAGTGACAAACCAATTGACTCAAATTTTTCATTACCCAAATATTTTATGACTCCTAATGGCAGTTACAAATAATGTTGTGACTCCTAATGGTAGTGATAAAATTTGTCACCCCCATTAGAAGTTATAAGAAGGCAGTCACAAAATTAGTATTTTTGTGTAGTGATTTCTAGTGTCGATACCAAAATTTTAGTATATCCTATATTGTTTTCCAAAATTGAATATTTCATAAATATCCACTTTATGTAATTGTCAGAAAAGTGTAACTCCCCACGATTTTGGGACTGAGAAATTAAATTTTGAGAAAAATAAAATTCATTTAAATCGGAGAATTTTAAAATTTGGAAATTTAAGTCCAAAAATTGAGGACGTTTTAAAGTTTATCAGATGAAGATTTTGAGTGTACCATTGGTTCCGGATGGGTCAAGATAGTCAAAATGACTGTCATTGGGTTTTATTTCGGTTTCGGGTTATTTTTAAGTATGTTTGACTCGAATTGGAGTAAACGAGTCATTTAAAGTGTGTATTAACATTTAAAACTGGGATTTATGTTTTAAAGGTTTAAGAGGCTTACGGATCAAGCCTTCTCATTTGAGGAAAAGAGAGAAAGAGAAGGGAAGAAAGAAAGAAGAAGAAAGGAAGAGAGAGAGGAAGAAAAGGCTTGGAGATTCCGGCCCAAACGTGATTTCGAGGATGATTCAACCCCTATAAATCTGAGGCAAGTGTTTAATCTTGCTAAATAATTCATTTGTGTATTTGATTTAATAATTTGTGGGCAAAAGAATTGGATTTTGGGTATATTTATCAAAACCTAGATTTTATAGTTTAAATCTTGAAAGTGATGTTTACACATGGGTTTAAGGAATATAACTAGATGAAACTAGATATAGCATGAAATTTTATGTTGGGAACATATTTGGGTTGAGGAAAATTGGGTAAAAGTTGTATAATATGGGTTTTGGAAATTTTGGGTTTGGGAGAAATTAGCCATTTTCGTGGCTTTCTGAACTGGCCGAATCGATTCGCCCCTAGAGAATCAATTCGCCAGGTTGCAGAAGCCTCAGGTCTTTAGGGCTTAATCGATTCGCCCCTAGTGAATCGATTCGGTATGTAGCAGACTTACAGGTCTGGTTGGACCGAATCGATTCGCTGGGGCTGAATCGATTCGCTGTTGGGGCCGAATCGATTCGGAGGGGTCGAATCGGTTCGAAAACAGGGTAGTTTTGCTATATTTTTATAGAATGATTTCTACCCCTTTTTGATTGGGTTTATCGATGTGGGACCTTCTTTTACGATGGAAGAGTTATGTTTTGGGGACTTGTAAGGGGTTTTTCACTTATTATGATTATGGGGACTTCTTTAAATAGTTTAAGGAAGGTATATGTTTACATGTGTGCATTAGAGTTGTGTGTGTGTATGGAGATAGTGGGAAACCTCATTGGGGATGGGAATCTTAATTATAGATCAAAAGTGAGTCTAGATATGATATGAAGTTAAGAGATCTTAGAGAGATTTTCGAGGGTATGATGGGAAATTATAGGCCGATATTTATGTCGAATCCTTATAGCGTTAGAATTCTATTAAGATACAATTTGGGGACCGATGAGAGAGAGTGGTCGCATATCCTTGGTAATGATAAATTCAAGGAATAAATCAGAAAGGCGTTAGACTAGGGGATTCACAAGAGGGATTGAACCGTAGTCAAAATTGAGAGCGATGGGATCATATTACCAACTAGAATAGCGTGTGTAAATCTCGTCGGGATAGTTGTTATATATCGGTGTATGATTTACAAAGGGTATTTTCCCTAAGTAAGGGGACTATGAGATGAATTTAAGATTTAACTTGAGGTTTATAGGCTATTAGTTATGTGTATACCAATAGTTGAAATTTAGTACTAGAAATGTGGATGTACTTTCGGATATAGATGAGATGTGTAGTGATTGTTTCCTATACAAAACTTTGGGTGATAACCATAATGTTGGATATATATATATATATATATATATATATATATATATATATATATGTTGGAAGACTATTCATATCATAGGAGAAATGGATGAATATGCTTCAAGTGAGGGATCGTATTCACATATCGAGGTAAATTAAATGTGTTGGGACGACGGCTAGTATATTGAGGATTATGTATACTTGTAGCCGAGTTTAGAAATCTTATACATACGGACGAGAGAAAGTGTGTATATTTATGTGGATATGTGAATATATATAATTGTATAGATATGGATATATGTGTATACTCATGTTGTGAATATCTAAACCGTATGTGATGGTTTAATTATATGATGGGATCATATGGATGTATATATATTGTGCATGTGAATGATATATATACTTATGTGGTGAAGCATACCCCGCACATGCTATCATTGGGAAGTTTGCGCGTTGAGGGTGATCACCCTGGCTTGAGGAGCAGAGTGTGGATATTTCACATGTCATAGTCGTCCATTGTGTTATTATGTGATTTACATTTCTTTTGGATTGAGACGTGGTGGGTATGTTTCGTCTCATTGACCGGTTAGGAGCTATGACCGCTTCCCGAGACGTTGTGTGAGTGTGTTGGCCGCGATGTCGGTGATATTGAGTCCGACCGTGGCCCCCAGGATGGTATATGAGTAATGCCCTGGAAGATGATAGCATGGTGCAGTAAATCAGCAGTATAGCCGGGTATATTATGTGTATGGCCATTATACATTCTATATAATATCTTAGCTACGGGAATGAATGGTTGTATATATATATATGTTTATAGTAAATATATATATACTTATTATATCCTGTAGGTGTAAGGATATGAATTTCCTATGGTGTACATCTTGGATGATTATGGTGTACCAGATTATTGGGGGTTGATGTATCGCACTTAAGAAATTTTTCGGTTGTATCAACCCAAGGATATTTGTTAGAGATTTTGGGATTTCTCTTAGTTGGCAATCCATCTAGTAGCAGTAGATTGTGTGTATGATATAACCGATCCCTAAGATCGACATTGTCAAGGAGTAGTGTAACGGGGGGTTCCTTGTTTGGATTTCGCTTTACGAGACGCCCCACGCACGAAACGCATTGCAATGTTGAGAGTAGAGAGAAGTTTGGTCCTTATTAAATTGTGAATGTTATTTAGAGAATAAACTCTTAATATGAAGTTAAATGTTAATATGTGAAGTAATAAAATGGCTAACTAATTTAGTTAAATTGGAACCAAGAAAAGCCTAGTAGGGCACATATGTGTAAAAATAATTAAGTTGTGGTTAGTATGAGAAGAATTTCAGGGTATTGTTATAAAAGTTAGGTTGTCCTTATGGGTGGGGTAACTTACTTAAGATTTCAGTATGCGAATAGGTGCGCGCCGTTAGATGAGAGGTGAGTTGGGGGTTTCACAAGAGTGCGATTCCACTCTAATTATGAAATAAGTGCATTTATATTTATTATGCACGGTTAACACACTTGCTAAACATTTTTACACCTCGGGCTCTGACCCGTTTATATTTCTCTCCTGCTATATATATATATATATATATATATATATATATATATATATATATATATATATATATATATATATTACTATAGGTGTCCTACCGCATGGATACCGGATGCCTTTCTATCCAGAGTCGTGGGAGCCGTAAAAGGTGCGGACTGTTGCGGGATTTAGATGGTAGTCTTTTCCTACTTCTTGTAAATCTAGGTAGGATTCATGTTGTATATCGGGTTTATACCCAAGGGATATTTATAGATGTTTATATTTCTCCTTTACGGTTGTTGTACTGTCTGTGACCCGACAGCTTATTCGGGTATATTCATTTGTATATACTCATTTCATTTTATTCTAGCATTTCATTTATCATCGTACTTGTATGCATTTTTCCTTTACTAGTAGTTCTATAGAGTTGGTTTGTTATTCGTGGTATGTTTTATTTAAATTTTAACATTCCGCTTATATGATTTCGGGTAGTTAGTCTTATACTATTTAGTATCGTCTGTTGATGTTGAGACTGAGCCATCTGAGATTCCTGAATTAAAGTAGTATAGGGCTGGCCACCCGTTATTATTTTAAGCGGGATGTTACAAAAAGTTATGTCCCATATATATAAGAAATATTTGTGATTTGGCCCCATATGTGTGTGTACATATATAATATGTGTGTATAACATAAAAATATATCATTATAAGTATATAGATATATTCTCATAAAATATATAACCGCATATAGTTTGCTCAAATTGTTTTGTATAATATAACATCTTTTAGCCTACATTCCGATTCTAACGCTATCTTAAATGCGTGTGGTGAGGTGGCATAGTTGCTTTACTTACGGTTATCAATGTTATCCATGTCATGCATAGTTTGCGTATAATTGAAAAACAAATGATGATTTAATACAGAAAATAGTTATTAATTTTATAATACTTGCCAATATACTAATTTTTCAGTAGTGTTGATTATATAGAATTTCATTACCATTCTACTACTACAAAACTCACTTAACTCAAATACATAAATACAGTTAAATTCGGATTAGACAGTTAAAGAAATTTAGGGGAGAAATTGTATAAGTACGAGCAAGAGAGAATTTAACCACTGTGGTGCGCTACTACCAATACGTTAAAATCCACCGGGACAAACGATAAGAATTTAATCATTTAAGTTATAATATATATTTTACTGGCATGTAGTCTCAACCGGCCAATATGATGAAGGGTTATTTCCATTTTGGGTCCAGTAGTCTTATAGTTTATAGTCTACGTAAAAAAATATCGCAAAAAGTGAAAATGGACTCCAAAGTGTAAACAAGCAAAGTTACCGCTAACTAAACATACACAGCTAATGGACCCCAAAATGCAAAAAAAACTATGATAAAATAATTAATAGTGTGGTTAAGAATCCTAATTGCATAGCTTTTAATTGATATTTGAAAAGTTTCATTTCAAAATTTTTCAAATTCCAATTGCAAGGCGCTGAAGTTTTCAAACACATTCAAAAGTTGATTTGAGCCTTCCACTCCCAATATATAAGGCTCTAATGATGTTCTGAAGTATTCACCCAAGTAAAATGATAATTTAAAATGGGGCATAACTTGATAAGAAAAAATGCAGAAAAATGATGCAACTATTTAACATCTTTGTGCATTAGGAGAAATAACATCAAATGCTAGCAACTGTCGGACCATGGCCCAACTGATAGGCTTCAACCTGACAAATTGACACAAGAAATTCCAGTCAAATTCTAATCTAGAATTCTAAACCTGAGGGGTTCAAAATTGAATTTAAACAACTTAAGAGATTCACAAAATTTCTAAATTAATACAAGCAACAGCCTTGACAGATAATTAACGCATCTTCCATGCAAATGTGTTGCATCAATTATAAGAGTTGGGTTAGTATGACCCTCAAATGTTATTACTTGCTTTATTACAAACTTAATGGGACACAATTAATTCGCCAATCTACCAACTAGGGCTGTGTTTCGGTCAGTCAGATCGAAAAAAAGGTCTTCTGACAAAATTTTCAGCAATTTTTCAAACTAAATTTTGCGAGTGCGAAATGAAAAAGTGACTTTGTCGCCGATCGCTGAAAGTCATTAGAGGTAGCTGGAACATTATATAGTGACATTAACAAAATGGTATGGTATTGTTCAACAAATTTGTAAATTAAAAATTTCTAAAAAATACGAATATGCATCTCGCTTTTATGGACAAACTCAAATATACAACAAATACAACCCAACCAATACAAGCCATATAATAAAAAAGGAGATCAGGACAACCATCACATAAATCCAATTTATGCCTTTTCAAACGTAATCGTACAAAAAAAAGAGGACGAAAATATAAGAGTTTATCAGAACTTGAGAAGGTGTTTGCTTTGCCGGAGAAGCAGTAGCACATGAAGGTTGTCCCAACCAGCAAGAACGAAATCTAAAAAACTTCATAATGCCAATATCAACACTCAAAACAACTTATCTCACTTTAAAATCCTAACAACCCACAAATCACAAAATAGAAATCTCCGTCTTCACGCCCTCGAAGTGGTGCCATCCAAAATAAGTGCATTGATAATTTTCTAACCCATTGAAAAATTTCCCCAAAACTCTTTTGTCACCTTCCTTGGATTCAGAAATGGAGGGGTGGTTGTTGTGGTGGTGGCAAGCTCGTCGACAATAGATTCGAAGGAACTTAACACACCAGCAGCATATTCGAGGTCTCTGGAGGAGGCGGAGATGAGAGATAAGGTGGGTCACCGGCAAAAGAGGTCGACAGAAATTAGAGAGGCGTCATCGGAGAGGGGTTTTTTGGAAAGTCATGAAGGGGGAGGAGATCGTGAGGGAGGGTTTAGTGTGTAACAAGGAGGGGGTTGGGAGGGGCATGAATAAATGGATTGTGTAGAGAGTGTGTGTGTGAGAGGGTTTTATTTATTTTAAGAAATTATTGGGTTAAACATTATTAAAAACATTGTTGTCAAATCTTGAATCAAATCGCAAATCTAAAACCGTATCAATTGTGAATCGTGAATCAAATCAGGAGAATTGAGAACCGTGAATCGTGACATTTGACTTATTTTAAGAAATCGGTATAAAATGTAGTAAATTATATATATGCATAGGGAACACATTTGATGGGGAAACACGAGAGAGAAAGAAGTGGATTGGAAAATGAAACGGTTGGGAAGAAAAAAAAAATGCCCAAAATAACCCCAGAACGTTCAAATCTTTAAAGAACGAAAAATCGGGAAAAATGCATAAAAGTCGTTATCCTTTTCGTTAGAATCTCGTTCGAACGATAATGTTTGAACGGCATTCGAACGAAAAATCAAAAAATTAGGAACACATTTTCGTTGGAATTCTCGTTCGAACGAGTTTTCTAACGAGAAAACATAAGTTTTAAACTTCTAAAACCTAAGAAAAACTTGAAAATAACTTAGAAAAGTGGCCAGTGAAGGTTAGAATCTTACAAAAATAGGATTTTTTTTTTAAATGTCCTAGGAAGTGTAGACATATCCAATCCATGGGAGAGGAAATGAAGGGGCGTGAACAATACGAGTGAGTGCATGACATAAGACAATGCATAAGTGCAAAATGTAAAACAATATATAAACAAAATATACACTCACATATGCCTTGTGTCAATAAAGGGAATACAAATGGACATTAATTCACAAAAGCAAAACGCAAAGAAGATTGATGATTCTCTTACCAATATTGTCATAAAAAGAAAGCAATATATCGATTGATTGTGCAAGCTCATTGATCTTCAACTTATGTCACCCATTAATAACTTCATTTAGATAACTTTCTTTTTGAAGTATCAACCAATATAGATTATTTGGCGTCGGCTATTTATCATTTTTCAATGCGACAATTGTTTTAGGCACTTTAACTATTTGCAAATGGAGGTTATTCATGCAAAAACTTTTTGTTTTTCGCAGCCCGAGTCCATTGCTAATAAGAAACAAAACTTATGATTATTCTTTCATTTTTCCAAATTCGGGCAATGGTTTTACATGCACACGCCCGATTGCTTATACAAGGAGGTGATAAAAATTGATAAGACAACATCAAACTTCACCAAACGAATACAATGTGACGAAGACATCCTCAATATTCCGTGAAAGGTGTGTGCAAAAAGGCAAATATATGAGGAAATCATATAAATTTGGCCTCTTCGATTCGCCAAAATCCATTTGGCCTCTTCGATTCACCAAAATCCATTTGGCCTCTTCGATTCGCCAAAATCCATTTGGCCTCTTCGATTCACCAAAATCCATTTGGCCCGCTTGGGGTCACGTAATGTTATCTCATAATGCTTCTCATCACTCATTATCTTCATGAGCTTAGCCCCACTAAATGCACCGCTCCCAAACTCTAGATAGTATTAGAGTTCCCCTCAATTGAATCACAAGGTGAGAATTATCCGGGACTTGTTTCGAGGGAAGGAGCCAAATTTAATGAGTCATTAGCAAAGTTGATGTTCCGCATAAAACTATTCATGTAGGCCGAATGAGAGAAAACGTTCAATGTTTGGAAAAGTGAAGAGGTCGGAGGAGAGAAACGGTAAATGTTTGGAAAAGGGGAGGAGAGAATGGAGGAGAGAAAACGACAAATGTTTGCAAAAGCGGAGGAGAGAAAGCCATTTATAGAGGCCGGAGGAGAAAACGGTTTTGAAAATTTTAATGGCTCCATCAGTGGCATTGACTAAAATTCTTACAGGGGTGGCAACCTCAAAACAAAATTTCTTCTATTTTGTACGTGATGAATTTGTATCTCGACGAAACTTTTATGTTGTTTGTGTACTATGTTTTTTCCCCATACCCGTAAATTCTTACGATATCCATTCTTAATTTTTCCCCATTTGTAGGAACTATATCCCATATTAAATTTTTTCTAAAATTTAAAACATTTTTCCTAGGCGCTTCATTGACCCTTGTGTTCCAACTCTACAATATATTGCAGCTTCCATTTTTAGAGCGAACAGCAGACTGTTGATTCATAAAATTCCCTTTAGCCCGCTTGGGATCACGTACGTCTATCTCAGAAAGGTTCTCATCATTCATTATCTTCATGAGATCAGCCCCACTAAACGCAACATTCCCAAACTCCAAGCTAGTATTCCAGTTCCCCTCAATTGAATAACTGGGTGAGAATTACCCGGGACGTGTTTCGGGGGAAGCAGCCAAATTTGGTGAGTCATTAGCAAAGTTGATGTTTCGCATAAAACTATCCATGGAGGTCGGAGGAGAGAATACGGTCAATGTTTGGAAAAGCGTAGAGGTCGGAGGAGAGAGAACGGTAAATGTTTGGAAAAGGGGGGGAGAGGCTGAAGGAGAGAAAACGACAAATGTTTGCAAAATCGGAGGAGAGAAAGCCATTTAAAGAGGCAGGAGGAGAAAAGTGGTTTTGAAAATTTAATGGCTCCATTAATGGCATTGACTAAGATTCTTACAGGGGTGGCAACCACAAAACAAACTTTCTTCTATTTTGTACGGGATGACGTTGTGTCTCGATGAAACTTTTATGTTGTTTCATCTAATTAAAAAAAATAAAAATAAAATTGTGTGGTTTCATCTAAGTATATGAAAAATAAAAATACTTATTATATTTTTTCCCCCATTATGACATTCCTTCCTAATTTTTCTACCCTTGTAGGAACTATATCCCATATTAAATTTTTTCTAATATTTAAAAAATTTCCTTGGCGCTGCATTGAACCTTGTGTTCCAACTCTACAATCTATAGTAGCTTCCGTTGTTTAGAGCGAGCAACAAACTGTCGATTCGCCAAAATCCTTTTGGCCCGCTTGGCATCACGTAATGTTATCTCAGAAAGGTTCTCATCACTCATTATCTTCATGAGCTCTGCCCCACTAAACGCATCGTTCCCAAAATCCAAGCTAGTATTCGAGTTCCCCTCAATTAAATAACTCGGTGAGAATTACTCAGGACGTGTTCCGGGAGAAGGAGCCAAATTTGGTGAGTCATTAGCAAAGTTGATATTCATCATAAAACTATCCATGGTGGTCGGAGGAGAGAAAACGGTCAATGTTTGGAAAATCGTAGAAGCTGGAGGAGAGAAAATGATAAATGTTTGGAAAAGGGGAGGAGAGGCCAGAGGAGAGAAAACGGCAAATGTTTGCAAAATCGGAGAAGAGAAAACCATTTATAGAGGTCGGAGGAGAAAAGCAGTTTTAAAAATTTTAATGGCTCCATTAATGGCATTGACTAAGATTCTTACAGGAGTGGCAACTTCAAAACAAACTTTCTTCTATTTTGTATGGGATGACTATGTATCTCGGTGAAACTTTCATGTTGTTTCATGTAATTAAAAAAAGAAACTTTTGTGTGGTTTCGTCTAAGTATATTAAAAATAAAAATACTTATTATTTTTTTCCCATACCCGTAAATTCTTACGATATTCATTCCTAATTTTCCCCCCTTGTACGAACTATATCCCATATTAAATTTTTTGTAATATTTAAAACTTTTTTCCTAGGCACTCCATTGAACCTTGTGTTCCAACTCTGCAATATATTGCAGATGCCGTTGTTTAGAGCGAGCAGCAGAATGTCGATTCGCTAAAATTCTTTTGACCCGTTTGGGGTCACATAATGCCACCTTAAAAAGGTTCTCATCACTCATTATCTTCATGAGATCATTCCCACTAAACGTACCATTCCCAAACTCTAAGCTAGTATTCGAGCTCCTTTTAATTAAAAAAACTGGGTGAGAATTACCCGGGACGTGTTTCGGGGGAAGGAACAAAATTTGGTGAGTCATTAGAAAAGTTGATGTTCCTCATAAAACTATCCATTGAGGCCGGAGGAGAGAAAACGATAAAATGTTTGGAAAAGCGAAGAGGTCGGAGGAGAGAAAATGGTAAATGTTTGGAAAAGGGGAGGAGATGCCGAAGGGGAGGAAATGGCAAATGTTTGCAAAAGAAGAGGAGAGAAAACCATTTATAGAGGCCAGAGGAGAAAAGCGATTTCAAAAATTGTAATGGCTCCATTAATGGCATTGACTAAGATTCTTATAGTGGTGGAAACCTCAAAACAAACTTTCTTCTATTTTGCATGGGATGACTTTGTATCTCGATGAAACTTTTTTGTTGTTTCATCTAATTAAAAAAAAAAACTTTTTTTCTGGGTTTCATCTAAGTATATAAAAAAAAACTAATTATGTTTTTCTCCCCATACCCGTAAATTCTTAAGATATTCCTTCCTAATATTTCCCCCTTGTAGGGACTACATGCCATATTAAATTTTTTCTAATATTTGAAACGTTTTTCCTAGGCGCTCCATTGAACCTTATCTTCCAACTCTGCAATATATTGCAGTTTCCATTATTTCGAGCAAGTAGAAGAATGTCGATTCGCCAAAATCCCTTTGGCCGGCTTGGGGTCACGTAATGCTATCTCAGAAAGGTTCTCATCACTGACTATCTTCATGAGATCATCCCCACCAAACGCATCATTCCCAAACACCAAGCTAGTATTCGAGTTCCCCTCAATTGAATAACTGGGTGAGAATTACCCGAAACGTGTTCCGGGGGAAGGAACCAAATTTGGTATGTCATTAGCAAAGTTGATGTTCCGCATAAAACTAACCATGGAGGCCGGAGGAGAGAAAACTGTCAATGTTTGGAAAAGCGTAGAGGCCGAAGGAGAGAAAACGAAAAATGTTTGCAAAAGCGGAAGAGAGAAAGCAATATATAGAAGCCGGATGAGAAAAGCGGTTTTGAAAATTTTAATGGCTCCATTAATGGCATTGACTAAGATTCTTACAGTGGTGGCAACCTCAAAACAAACTTTGTTCTATTTTGTACGGGATGACTTTGTATATCGATCAAACTTTTATGTTGTTTCATCTAATTAAAAAAAACTATTGTGTAATTTAATCTAAGTATGTAAAACGTGACTGTGTGATAATGAGTAAAATTAAATTCGCAAGTTTCCATGTAATCCTTATTTAATTAGAGTCTACTTTTAAATCAAATAAATTCAGCCCCTAAACATGAATCTATGTGTGTGCGCTTCTCAAACCATAAATAGATGAAGCATGTGACACAAAGTTAAGGAAAAAATCCCTTTCGGGTAAAACCTTTTATTTCTAGAACTTTAAAGGATTTATAAGACCATTGACTTACATACAACCTGATAATTTCCCACAAGTGTAATGCATGGTGTCTTCATCAAACCTCCAAAGCAATGGTTAGAAATACAGTGTCACACAGAAATACCCGCAGGTGTCGGTTCCTATGTCGTCGGTTGGAACTTTCCCTTTCCAGGAGGGCAGCAATGAAGAGAACTGCTTCTCCATAAGGGTTGAACAAACTCAAAGTTGTGTTCTTGGGTTACAAAATGATTCACAAATATTTGGCAAGGCTGTGTGAATCAAAATATGAGTCTTGGGACTCAAAAAATATGAAGACTTGAGGTGATAGAACTCTCAAAAACGTCTTTGCAAGTCTTGCCAAATAACTCCCCCGAAGATGGCTTTTATAGGAAAACCAAAAAGAGTTTTTAAAATCTGAAACTCTATCCAGCGTCAGGTACCCCGAACCGATTCGGGTGTACCACGAACCGGTTCGCCCCCCGAACCGATTCGACCCTCGGTCCGTGAAAAATCGTTGGCTAAGGGGCTTTAAACACTTAGTAAAATTCCAAGGTTTTTTCTTGGATTTATCTCCATTTTCAACGGGCCATAATTTAATCACTGTAGCTCGGATTGAGGTGCCATTTCTTCTAGTATATTTTTTGCGGTGATATCTTCAACTTTTCAGATGACAAGTCCTCTGGACGGTGGCTGTAAAATTACCAAATTACCCTTTAACTTCCCGATCGTGCCTTATTTCACTGTTTTGACTTCTCTTGCGTACCACTAGCATAGAGTCCCTAAAATCATGAAACGTGAAGTCATTGAGGCAGATGATAGACACATGATGGAGATAATGAATGCTTGATTCTCATAATTCAGATTGAGGCTGTCGTGTGAGATCGTGTAGAGATGTGCCAAATGTAGCGGCGTACGACATACATAAATGTAACATGTTGGACATGAGAAAAATGTCTTTACAAATCTCCCCCTATGTCTATGTCGGTACATACATAAAAATATCCGAATTATCAAATAACAAATTGCCTATGCAAATCTACCCTCCCATGAGCCCAAAACTGGAAAGATACAAATGAATAAGACTTCATCGTTTGATCTTCAAATCTTCAGGAATCTCAAATCTTTTGTCATCAGGGTGTGTAACGTATGATCATCAATGTAGTACCTACACACATGAGATAAAGCAAATACCAAGTGACGTATCGAGTTTGAAATGAGATAAACATAGAAACCAATTTATGATAAAAGAATAAAGCAAATACCAAGTGACGTATCGAGTTTGAAATGAGATAAACATAGAAACCAATTTATGATAAAACAATGAGTCAAATCTCAAAACACCCAAAATTCAAACTCCCCCCATAATATGATAATTCTTTATCCCCCTTTTTATGATGTCCCCAAATATACAAATAAGAAAAATGAATCAAACAAGCAAAATCGAGGTTTCACGGTATTCAAAACAAAGGGTCAATCAAATGGCAAACGTGCTCTTGCAAGGAGATGCAAAAAAAATCTTCACAAACTATTTTTGAATTTTTCAAATTTTTTGAACAAAAAATAAGATTCCAATTTGGAAAAAAAAATGATATAAAAATCACACCATGGATTTAAACTAAAACAACCAAGTCATGGAAACGGAATGTATGGGCGCGAACACATTCGATAGGTAAATCAACTCAATCAATCATATGTGCACGATGCTTACGTGTACTCCTAACAAATGAACATCAAAGGTATCCTTAGGTGTAAAAAATTTGTTGAATTTCGATGACATCATCTTATGCAAATCAACAAATCAAAGTCAAATGATTTCCACACCAATAATGTCCAAAACTATTTAGCACTTTTTCAAGATTTTCAAGGACGTGAAACCCCGTTATAAAACCTCCAACCAAACTCCCTCATATATATTTTCTTTTTAGAGGTAATCTAAATTCTCAAACTTTGGAGAATTGGTGCAAAAACCTAAATGTCCCATACATGAATTTCTTTTTATTGCCTTTAAATTTTTTCGGGCTCTTTTAAACCTCTTTGGCCCCGGATAATAAAATTCCTCCATTTTTTAGGTCCAATTTAACGGTGGCTTAGTATTCGCAAAGGCAAAATGAACCTTTCGCAACCCTTCCCCGTTTTCAAAATAAAAAAAAAAACTCACAAAACGATTTTTATATGCACAATTTCCTTATCAAAATTTATCGCGCTTGGTTTCGTTTTAAAGGACATGATTGAAGTGAAAACACCCAACCAACATGTGATAAGACAAGCACAATAATCAAATAAATTCGTGCATGTGTGCAATAAAGGAAACATGAGTCAAACATGTAGGAAGTAACACTTAATTACATCTTAAAGACTCCAAACATTATAAAGCACAAGGATGAATTGACCTATTGTCTCAAAACACTATCAAATAGTCACATGAAAATAATGGAATGATGTTGTGACTCGGTCATCCTAAGTCTCCATCCATAAACGGTGCAAACAAAATACAAAAATCTTTTTGGATTTTCTCAAAATTTTATCAAAATAAAATCTTTTTGTATTTTTTAAAAAAAATTCAAAAGCAAAAATCTATACAAAAATGATACATATTAGCAATAGGCAAACAATGTCATCATGAAAATCATCCTATGCTAGTAAACAAGTCAAACCTCAATCATTAGGTACGGAGGGGTTTTCCAAAGGTGGTGATAACTTGTGAAAAACCTCCATCAATTCTTGTGAAGTTTTGACTAAAAACTTAACTTGCTCACCTAAATGTGCAAACTCTCTCATGTGGTCTCTGAGAGCATGTTAAGTATCATAAACACGTGTAGAAGCAAAACGAGACACATAACCTAACTTAAAATAAAACTCCTTAAGGTGACCTCTCCTCTTACAATGTGAGCAAACATAAATAGGCCTAGGAACACCTCTCTCAAAAACTCTAGGACGTGCTCTCTTAATAGGAATGGGATGCCTAGGTGGTTTAGTGTGAGTCTCACGTTAATCTATCACTAAAGTGGGAATCGGCTCGGGTGCTAATTGGGAAGAAGAAGCACCGTCATGACTTGTTCCTAAATTCTCACCGTTACCCTTAAGAACCACCTTTTCAACTTTTTTAGGTGTGTTCTCAAACATGACTTTGACCTCCTTGGCACGTTCGAGACCACTCTCGAGTTGGGATACACGTGTCGTCAGACTAGACAACGTGTCGGTCAAATCACACTTCTCCTTTATAAAAACCTCCTTCTCTCTCTCTCCAAATCTAAAACTCAACGACCAAAATATCTATTACACTTCTTTGTTTTCAAGGTCTCGGTGTACAAATCTCTAAAGGCTTTTTGGAGCTCACTTTCATCTCCACATTCACTCTCGTTATCTCCCTCGCTCGAAGAACACAAATCACTATCATCGCTCTTGTGTGCACTCTCGTGAGACAAAGCGACAACCATCCCATGGACTAAATCTTTATCGGACTCATCTCCCTCATTATCACTAAGTGTGGCAGGCATGGCTATTTTCTTTTTCTTAAAATGAGTCTTTAAAGCAATGCCATTATCCTTAGCCTTAATGGTTTTGGGAAACATGTCAATCTCATAGGTTTGAAGATCTCCTACAAGTTCTTCCAACTTAAGTGATTTCAAATTTCTCAAAGAGTTCAAAACAGTGACTTTAGGAATAAAGCGTTTTGGGAGAGATCTCAAAATATTTTTAACGACACGCGTGTTATCAATCACCTCACCCAAATTAAAATATGTGTTAACAATGTCTGATAAACAAGCATAAAAATCATCAAAGCATTCAGACTCAGACATGGTAATAGTCTCAAATTGGGTGGCCAAATTTTGTAATTTTGATTCTTTAACCGCGTTCGTACCCTCATGTGTCAGTTTCAAAACATCCCATGCCTCTTTAGACATGGTGCACGTCATAATTCGGCGAAACTCATCAGGAGAGACAGCTCCAGAAATAGCACTCAGACCACGGAAATTAAAATTGGACAATTTATAATCATCTTCAGTCCAGGCTGACACGGGTTTTAAAGTGGTGATGTTATTAATAGTGACTGTGGGAGGAGTCCAACCATTTTCGCAAAGTAACCAAACACGCTCGTCAATAGATTTTAAAATCGATTTCATACGAGCTTTCCAGTAGGCATAATTAGACCCGTCAAAAATAGGCATCTAATTATATAAGAGTGCTCCATAGGAAAAATTGAGATTTTTCAAAAAACTGATTTTTCAAAAGAAATCAATATCACACGATTTTGCGAAAAATAGGAATACGCGATAAATTAGCGCAACCTGCTCTGATACCAATTTGTAAAACGTGACTGTATGATAATGACTTAAATTAAATTCGCAAGTTTCCAAGTAACCCTTATCTAATTAGAGTCTACTTTTAAATCAAATAAATTCAACCCCTAAACATGCATCTATGTGTGTGCGCGTGTCAAACCATAAATAGATGAAGCATGTGACACAAAGTTAAGGAAAAAACCCCTTTCAGGTAAAACCTTGTATTTCTAGAACTTTAAATAATTTACAAGGCCATTGACTTACATACAACCTCATAATCGCCCACAAGTGTAATGCACGGTGTCTTCGTCAAACCTCCAAAGCAACGGTTAGAAATACAGTGTGACACAGAACTACCCGCAGGTGTCGGTTCCTATGTCGTCGGCTGGAACTTTCCCTTTTCAGGAGGGCAACAATGAAGAAGAGAACGGCTTCTCCACAAGGGTTGAACAAACTCAAAGTTGTGTTCTTGGGTTACAAAAGGATTCACAAATATTTGTCAAGGATGTGTGAATCAAAACATGAGTCTTGGGACTCAAAATATATGAAGACTCGAGGTGATAGAACACTCAAAAACGTCTTTGTAAGTCTTGCAAAATAACTACCCCGAAGATGGATTTTATAGGGAAACCAAAAAGAGTTTTTAAAATCTAAAACTCTATCCAGCGTCAGGTACCTCAAACCGATTCGGGTGTACCACGAACCGGTTCGCCCCCCGAACCGATTCATCCCTCGGTTCGTGAAAAATCGATCGTCAAGGGGCTTTAAACACTTAGCAAAATTCCAAGGTTTTTTCTTGGATTTATCTCCATTTTCAACGGGCCATAATTTGATCATCGTAGCTCAGATTGAGGTGCCGTTTCTTCCGATATCTTTGTTGTGGAGAACTCTTCAACTTTTCGATTGACCGGTCCTCCGGAAGGTGGCTGTAAAATTACCAAATTACCCTTTAACTTCCCTATCGTACCTTATTTCAATGTTTTGACTTCTCTTACGTACCACTAGCATATAGTCCCTAAAATCATGGAACGTGAAGTCATTGAGACAGATGATAGACACATGATGGAGATAATGAATTCTTGATTCCCAGAATTCGGATTGAGACTGTCGTGTGAGATCGTGTAGAGACGTGCCAAATGTAGCGGCGTACGACATACATAAATGTAACATATTGGACATGAGAAAAATGTCCTTACAAAGTATATTAAAAATAAAAACACTCATTATATTTTTTTCCCATTTCCGTAAATTCATACGATATTCCTTCATAATTTTTCCCCCTAGTAGGAACTGTATCCCATATTAAATTTTTTCTAATATTTATAATGTTTTTCCTAGGTGCTCCATTGAATCTTGTGTTCCAACTCTGTAATATATTGTAGTTTCATTGTTTAGAGCAAGCAGAAGAATGTCGATTCGCCAAAATCATTTTGGCCCACTTGGGTTCACGTAATGTTAACTCAGAAAGGTTCTCATCACTCATTATCCTCATGAGCTCAGCCCCACTAAACGCACCGTTCCCAAACTCCAAGCTAGTATTTGAGTTCCCCTCAATTGAATCACAGGGTGAGAATTTCCTGGGACGTGTTTTGGAGGAAAGAACCCAATTTGGTGAGTCATTAGCAAAGTTGATGTTTCCCATAAAACTATCCATGGAGGCCGGAGGGGAGAAAACGGTCAATGTTTGGAAAAGCGTAGAGGCCGGAGGAGAGAAAATGGTAAATGTTTGGAAAAGGGGAGGAGAGGCCGAAGTAGAGAAAATGGCAAATGTCTATAAAATCGGAAGAGAAAAAGGCATTTACAGAGGCCGGAGGAGAAAAGCGATTTTGAAAATTTTAATGGTTCCATTAATGGCATTGATTAAGATTCTTACAGGAGTGGAAACCTCAAAACAAACTTTCTTCTATTTTGTACGGGATGACATTGTATCTCGATGAAACTTTTATGTTGTTTCAACTAAGTATAAAAAAAAATTGTGTGCTTTCATCTAAGTATATTAAAAATAAAAATACTTATTATGTTTTTTCCCCATACCCGTAAATTCTTATGATATTCCTTCCTAATTCCCCCCCCCCCCCCCATTGGAACTAAATCCCATATTAAATTTTTTCTAATATTTAAAACGTTTTGCCTGGGTGCTCCATTGAACCTTGTGTTCCAACTCTGTAATATATTATTGCTTTCGTTGTTTAGAACGAGCAGCAGAATGCCGATTGGCCAAAATTCTTTTGGCCCGCTTGGGATCACGTAATGCTATCTGAGAAAGCTTCTTATCACTCGTTATCTTCATGAGCTCAGCCCCACTAAATGCACCATTCCCAAACTCCAAACTAGTATTCGAGCTACCCTCAATTGAATAACTGGGTGAGAATTACCTGGGACGTGTTCCGGGGGAAGGAACCAAATTTGGTGAGTCATTAGGAAAGTTGATGTTCCGCATAAAACTATCCATGGAGGTCGGAGGAAAGAAAACTGTCAATGTTTGGAAAAGCGTAGAGGCCGGAGAAGAGAAAACGGTAAATGTTTGGAAAAGCGTAGGAGAGCCAGAGGAGAGAAAACGACAAATCTTTGCAAAATCGGAGGAGAGAAAGCCATTTATAGAGGCCGGTGGAGAAAAGCGGTTTTGAAAATTTTAATGGCTCCATTAATGACATTGACTAAGATTCTTACAGTGGTGGGATGACTTTGTATCTCGATGAAACTTTTATGTTGTTTCATCTAATTAAAAAAATACTTTTGTGTGGTTTCATCTTAGTATATTGAAAATAAAAATATTTATTATGTTTTTCCCCATATCCGTAGATTCTTACGATATTCCTTCCTAATTTTTTCCCCTTGTAGGAACTGTATCCCATATTAAATTTTTTCTAATATTTATTATGTTTTTCCTAGGTGCTCCATTGAAACTTGTGTTCTACCTCTGCAATATATTACAGTTTCCATTGTTTAGAGCAAGCAGAAGAATGTCGATTCGCCAAAATCCTTTTGGCCCGCTTGGGTTCACGTAATGCTATCTCAAAAAGTTCTCATCACTCATTATCGTCATGAGCTCAGCCCGACTAAACGCACCGTTCCCAAACTCCAAGCTAGTATTCGAGTTCCCCTCAATTGAATAACTGGGTGAGAATTACCCGGGACGTGTTCCGGGGGAAGGAACCAAATTTGGTGATTTATTAGCAAAGTGTATGTTCCGCATAAAACTATCCATGGAGACCGGAGGATAGAAAACTGTCAATGTTTGGAAAAACGATGAGGCCAGAGGAGAGAAAACGACAAATGTTTGCAAAATCTAAGGAGAGAAAGCCATTTATAGAGGCCGGAGGAGAAAAGCGTCTTTGAAAATTTTAATGGCTCCATTAATGGCATTGACTAAGATTCTTACACGGGTGGAAACCTCAAAATAAAGTTTCTTCTATTTTGTACGGGATGACTTTATATCTCGATGAAACTTTTATGTTGTTTCATCTAATTATTAAAAAAAACTTTTGTGTAGTTTCATCTAAGTATATTAAAAATAAAAATAGTTATTATGTATTTTCCCCATACCCATAAATTCTTACGATATTCCTTCCTAATTTTCCCCCCCTTTTAGGAACTATATCCCATATTAAAAAATTTCCATTATTTAAAAAGTTTTTCCTAGGCGCTCCATTGAACCTTGTGTTCGAAGTCTGCAATATATTGCAGCTTTCGTTGTTTAGAGCGAGCAGGAGACTGCAGATTCGCCAAAATACTTTTGGCCCGCTTGGGGTCATGTAATGCTATCTCAGAAAGCTTCTCATCACTCATCATCTTCATGATCTCAACCTCACTAAACGCACCATTCCCAAACTCCAAGTTACTATTAGAGTTCCCCTCAATTGAATCAGAGGGAGAGAATTGCCCGGGACGTGTTTTCGGGGAAGAATCCAAATTTGGTGAGTCATTAGCAAAGTTGATGTTCTGCATAAAACTATCCATGGAGGCCGGAGAAAATGGCCAATGTTTGGAAAATCGAAGATGTCGGAGGAGAGAAAACGGTAAATGTTTGGAAAACGGGAGGAGAGGCCGGAGGAGAGAAAACGGCAAATATGTGCAAAAGCAAAGGAGAGAAAATCATTTATAGAGGCCGGAGGAGAAAGGAGGTTTTGTAAATTTTAATGGTTCCATTAATGGAATTGACTAAGATTCTTACAAGGGTGGCAACATCAAAATAAGCTTTCTTCTATTTTGTACGGGATGACTTTGTATCTCGATGAAACTTTTATGTTATCTCATCTAATTAAAAATAAAAATAAAAAACTTTTGTGTGGTTTCATTTGAGTATATTAAAAATAAAAATACTTATTATGTTTTTTTTCCCCATACCCGTAGATTCTTACAATATTCCTTCCTAATCCCCCCCCCCCCCCCCTTGTAGGAACTATATCCCATGTTAAATTTTTTTTTAATATTTAAAACGTTTTTCCTAGGTGCTCCATTAAACCTTGTGTTCCAACTCTGAAATATATTGAAGCTTCCGTTATTTAGAACGAACAGCAGACTGTCGATTCGCCAAAATCCTTTTGGCCCGCTTAGGGTCACGTAATGTTATCTCAGAAATCTTATTATCACTCATTATCTTCATTAGCTCAGCCCCACTAAACGCATTGTTCCTAAACTCCAAGCTAGTATTCGAGATCCCATCAATTGAATAACTGGTTGAGAATTACCTGGGACGTGTTCTGGGGGAAGGAGCTAAATTTGTTGAGTCATTATCAATGTTGATGTTCCCCATAAAACTATCCATGGAGGCCGGGGGAGAGAAAACGGTCAATGTTTGGAAAAGCGGAGAGGGTGGAGGAGAGAAAACGATAAATGTTTGGAAAAGGGGAGGAGAGGCCGGAGGAGAGAAAACGGAAAATGTTTGCATAAGCAGAGGAGAGAAAGCCATTTAGAGGCCGAAGAAGAAAAGAGATTTTGAAAATTTTAATGGCTCTATTAATGGCATTGACTAAGATTCTTACAGGGGTGGCAACCTCAAAACAAACTTTCTTCTATTTTGTATGGGTTGACTTTGTATCTCGATGAAACTTTTATGTTATTTCATCTAATTATAAAAAAAAAACTTTTGTGTGGTTTCATTTAAGTATATTAAAAAAATACTTATTTTTTTTCCCCATACTTGTAAATTCTTACGATATTCCTTCCTAATTTTCCCCCTCTGTAGGAACTATATCCCAGATTAAATTTTTTCTAATATTTAAAATGTTTTTCCTAGGCACTCCATAGAACCTTGTGTTCCAACTCTGCAATATATTACAGCTTCCGTTGTTTAGGGCGAGTAGCAGACTATAGATTTGCCAAAATCCTTGTGACCCACTTTGGGTCACATAATGTTATCTCAGAAAGCTTCTCATCACTCATTATCTTCATGAGCTCGGCCCCACTAAACGCATTGTTCCCAAACTACAAGCTAGTATTCGAGTTCCCCTCAATTGAATCACAGCGTGAGAATTGCCCAAGATGTGTTTCGGGGGATGGAGCCAAATATGGTGCGTCATTAGAAAATTTTATGTTTCGCATAAAACTATCCATGGAGGCTGGAGGATAGAAAACGATCAATGTTTGAAAAAGCGGAGAGGCCGGAAGAGAGAAAACGATAAATGTTTGGAAAAGGGGAGGAGAGCCGGAGGAGAGAAAACGACAAATTTTTGCAAAAGCGGAGGATATAAAGCCATTTATAAAGGTCGGAGGAGAAAAGCGGTTTTGAAAATTTTATTGGCTCCATTAATGGCATTGACTAAGATTATTACAATGGTGGCAACCTCAAAACAAACTTTCTTCTATTTTGTACAAGATGACTTTCTATTTTGATGAAATTTTTATGTTGTTTCATCTAATTATTAAAAAAAACTTTTGGGTGGTTTCATCTAAGTATATTAAAAAAAAGACTTATTTTGTTTTTTTTCCCCATACTCATAAATTCTTACGATATTCCTTCCTAATTTTCACCCTTGTAGGAACTATATCCTATATTAAATTTTTTCTAATATTTAAAACGTTTTTCCTAGGCGCTCCATTGAACCTTGTGTTCCAACTCTACAATATATTTTAACTTCCGTTGTTTAGAGCGAGCAGCAGACTGTCGATTCGCCAGAATCCTTTTGGCCCGCTTGGGGTCACATAATGCTATCTCAGAAAGGTTCTCATAACTCATTATCTTCATGAGATCAGCCCCACTAAACGCAACGTTCCCAAACTCCAAGCTAGTATTCGAGTTCCCCTCAATTGAATCACTGGGTGAGAATTGTCCGGGACGTGTTCTAGGGGAAGGAGCCAAATTTGGTGAATCATTAGCAAAGTGGATGTTCTGCATAAAACTAGCTATGGAGACCAGAGGAGAGAAAACGGTCAATGTTTGGGAAAGCGAAGAGGCCGGAGGAGAGAAAACAATAAATATTTGGAAAAGGGGAGGAAAGGCCGGAGGAGAGAAAACGACAAATGGTTGCAAAATTGGAGGAGAGAAAGCCATTTATAGAGGCCAGGGGAGAAAAGCAGATTTGAAAATGTTAACGGATCCATTAATGGCATTGACTAATTTTCTTATGGGAGTGGCAACTTCAAAACAAACTTTCTTCTATTTTGTACAGGATGACTATGTATCTCGGTGAAACTTTTATGTTGTTTCATGTAATAAAAAAAAGAAACTTTTGTGTGGTTTCGTCTAAGTATATCAAAAATAAAAATACTTATTATTTTTTTTCCCATACCCGTAAATTCTTACAATATTCCTTCCTAATTTTTCCCCCTTGTAGGAACTATATTCCACATTAAAAAATCTCTAATATTTAAAACATTTTTCCTAGGCGCTCCATTGAACCTTATTTTCCAACTCTGCAATATATTGCAGCTTTCGTTGTTTAGAGCGAGCAACAGACTGTCGATATATATATATATATAAAAAATTATAGACATTAAATTCTTCGCAAAAATTATAACAGATAAAAAATGATTCTCATATGTACATTGTTATAACTTAGAATTCGTTCAATTAAATAATCATATATAATAACCATAACATTCCCTCCTGTAAAAAGAGACTCACACGTGCTCATCAAGGGATTTTAGCCACTCTACATCTTATCTTCTCATTGTCATTACACTACACCCCGTCCCCAACCCGTTAAGTAGATTATTTGGCTATGTTGTGGTCTCAAGCTAGTCCTAGCACCATCATAAACTAATTTAATGTGTAATATATATATATATATATATATATATATATATATATATATAGATAGAGAGAGAGAGAGAGAGAGAGAGAGGATCTCATGCATACCCAGTTTGCATACCCTCCTTGCGGACCATTTTTTTAAAATAGTAAAAAGAAAAATTCGAGCTAATTTTTTTTAATAGTTTTAAACATTTCAGTAAGATCATAAAAAAATCGACTCAAAATGAATTTTTTGGGTATTTTAAAAAAATCGATCAAACTTTGTTAGTTTTTAAGTTGTTAAAAACTGACAAAGTTTGACCAATTTTTTTAAAATAGCAAAAAAAATCATTTTGAGCAGAATTTTTCTTATGGTCCTACTGAAATGTTTAAAAATCATAAAAAAAAATTAGCCCATAAATATTTCTTTTACTATTTTATCAAAAATAGTTCGCGCCAGCGGTATGCTATTCATGAGAACCTCTCTCTCTCTCTCTCTCTCTCTCTCTCTCTCTCTCTCTCTCTATATATATATATATATATATATATATATATATATATATATATATATATATATATATATTACATATATGAACAAAATCGATAGAGACATAAATACTTCACAAAAGTTGTAACAGATAAAAAATGATTTTCATGTGTGCATAGTTATTATTTAGAATTCGATCAATCAGATCATCATATCATATATAATAATTGTAAAATTTTCTCTTGCAAAGCGAGACTGACATGTGCCTTTAAATAAATGACAATCCCCACATTAATGAACACATTTTAAAGTGCAACCTTTAAATGTGGTTTTGCAATTAACTTTTATTATAATAAATGCATAATTTTTTCTCATTACCATTTTCTCACTGTCAGAGTTTTCATTTAATCTACATCTCTCGTTACCTTTAACAATGTCTTCATTTTGGTATCGAAATGAATCATCACTTTAATCAATTTTCTCTTAAATCTAAATGTTGACACCCTATTCAAAATGAGAAAGGGGTGAAACGATAGAGTGTTTTTTAAAACTTTTTAATAATTATTTAATAATAATTAGTTTCATTCTAAATTTGTATATATTATAATGTTTCAAGGAAAAGCAGTAAATATTGGTCCGCACATCGTGTGGATTGAAAAACTAATTATAGTATATAACTAAAATTGACAGCAGAACACATTGACGACATTTGTCGCGCGCACATGACGACACGTGTACATTTCATTAATATTTTAATTATTTTACTCTCTCCGAGAATTTGAAGAGGTCCTATTTAATTGAGTCCATGACTCTTTATCTCTTGACTTTTGGATTATTATTTCATCTTAATTACCATTGTTCCGTCTACTCAAATTTGTCTCCATAAATAGCCTCTTGACCTTCCATCTCCAGTAATTAATCTGAAGGGATTTATGTTTTCTTTGTCCATATATTTTTGGGCTTATGTCTTCCTACAAATTCACCCCTTTCTCTCCCATTATGTTAATTTATATAAACCATATTTCATTACCTCCAATCCAGGACTTATAAGGTATTTGAAACCCCTTTATCTCTCTCTAACCACAGTTCGGGTCGGTCGAGGCCATGTGAAATCATCTCCCCAAATGGTTTATGACAACTATTCAAAAGTTACCATTCAAATCAACAATAATATTTTAGAACAGAGGGCATCATCCCCTCCAGGTGCCTTCATAACGAGGTTGTCAAATTCTCTACAGGGCATCATCCCCTCCAAGTGTGTTCATAACAGGGGAGTCAAATTCTCTACACAACTCAAGAAGCGGATCCAAATATCGTATTGGGATTAATTTTATTTTGATCTTTGTTTGGAGTTGTGAATTTCAGTAATGCGAGTCATATTGGAGCTTCGGAAATGCGGGTCAAATTGGGAAATATGTAAGTGAAATTTGGCTCAAATGCAATTTAGGATGAGATACTGTGTTGAAAATTGAAAAATATACAGCACATTGTGTGTAATTTCATGGTTGTAATAAATATTAGTTTACTTAAGTTTATGGTTGTAACTTTTGGGAATTTGTTAAATTTTCCACGATAATTTTAATTTTCTTTAGGTAAACAAGTTAGTTTTTGGTATATTTTGAGTTTTCCATGATAATTAGAAATGTATTTAGGTAAACAAGGATTGAGTGCTTCTTGACAATAAGTTTATTACAATTATTTAAGATGTCATTTCAAACTCAGAAATATGTGATATGTCAAATAGTCATTTATTTTTAAGTCCATCATTAAAGGCTTAACTCATGAAAACAATTTTCCACATTTATGTATCAAAATACAGTAAAAATATTATATGCGTTCGTGCATAGCGCGAGTTGCATGCTAGTTGATGTATAAATATAGGGGTATATACCAAATACTCCTTTAAACTTTTTTTAATACACGTTTAGTCCAAGCCATTTTATTTTGCACCAAAAAGTCCTTCACTGTGCCAAAAAGGTGTTATCATGCCGTTGGCGCGGACCTTTAAAGATAAGAGAATAAGGGACTTTTTGGTACAAAATAAAATGCTTGGACTAAATGTGTATTAAAAAATATTTGAGGGACATTTTGGTATTTGATCCTTAAATATATTGATTGATTTTTTGTAAATATATCGTGTGTCACGTTATTTTCATTCCAAATAACATTGAATGTTATACATCTCAGTATGTACTTTGAATACTTTGAAAATAGATATGAACCATTTAAGTACCCGTTTTTTCCTAATCTTACCAAACAACGAGGATGATGAAGTTGGAGGGGCGATTGGGGTTGACTTATTTTTTATTAGTGTGCGAACATGAGGTTATTTAGGTCATTTCCAATGGCTCGTTCTATCCTGCTACTTTTCTATCTTAGAAAAGACGAAAGAAAAAAACTGCTTCAATCACTCTTTCTACAGCAAAGAAAATATGATGTGGATGATGACTAAGATAGAAAATTTCTATCACTATTTCTAAATGTGGAAACGCATAAACAGTTAGACACACTACTAGAAAAATACCCTTTTATGACAGTTTTAAAATTCAATTTTATGACCATTTTAATTAAACTGTCATAATAAATATGATTATTTCACAATTATGACCTTTTTCATTTAAACAAATAATTATGACCCATGTATATTTATTGGGTCATATTAATATGTTATGTTATGACAGTATTATTTTAATTGTCATATAATATATTTAAATTTTATGACAGTTTTATATACATGGTAATATTAAATATAATTTTATAAAATAGAGAATTAAAGTAAATGTCATGTTCCTTCCTATATTTGGATTTTTAGGACAATACTTTTCAAGTTTATAAATCTAGTCCCTGTGGTACAATAGCATTTATAAATCTAGTCCCTGTGGTACAATACCTTTATTTTTTTTGTCCGCACCAGCGGCACTATTTTTCATCATTTTTCTTGGTATTTTTAGTACAGGGACTAAATTTATAAAACTATATGGAGTGTCCTATTTTTATACACTTTGAGCACTATGAGGACTTTTTTCCAAAACCCCTTTTAAAAAATTAATATTTTTTTAATAAATTTATTTTATTATTTACGACCCATTTTAAGAAAATATACCAATTGGCGTGAAGCATTTTGGAGGGAAAGAGGCATGCGTAACACAACCTCAAAGATTTTGGGAGATACCCACTTACGATTATCATGGAGTCTTCCCTTATCCCACAACCGCACCCCGCATCCCACATCCCACAACCATCGCATCCCACCCTCTTCTTCAAGCCGCATCTCACAACTCTTCTTCTACCCGCATCCCACCCTCTTCTTCAACTTGCACATCCTCTTCTTCAATCGTATGCCATTCTGTACAGCTATCATCACCCAAGTCAGCTTGAAGAATTTGTTCTACCTTTTTCTATCTGGAGAATCAATTAAATACAGAGGTAGGTAGGTGTTATTGTTGTTACATTTATGTTTTTCTTGAAATTTAATAACTTGGTTTCATTACAATTCCTAACATAATTTATCATACTATGTGGTTGAATTATTAGTTGTTTCTACTCACGGGAGTGCTCGTTGTCGCAACTTGATTGAGGACTCACAATTGTCAGCTTTTTATTATTTCTGAAGTCAATTGAGGTAATTTTGAATTCTCATCTGTTACTCATATTTATTTTTAGGTAACAATAAACACATCAATTTTCTACTCGTCAATAGCGCCGCGTGATGACTGTCGACTTATAGTTTTGTTCTACAATGCGACACAGTTAACTTTATAATATACAAGTGTTCAGTTTTTTGCAAAAATAATATACTTCTACTGGATGACATTATATAAGTTAATGATATACATGTAGAATATTTTGACCCTTTAAAAGTAGTAAAATTTTCGTGTACTTTGTATTTAGATTTTTTTACAATGTCATTCTATAATTTTCAATTTTTTACACCGAAATTATAAATTACAAAAAGTCTTGACAAAAAAAGAATCAACATTAAATTTATATACAAATAATTCATCAATGTACGAATAGCGAGGCAATTAGAAAATACCAAATTAATATCTATACACAAATTAATTTTAGGGAGGAATAGAGTATGACATTAATCATGAAAAATTTCAATGCATACAATTCAATAATTGCACTTGAATGACGATGAGTATTGTTATAGTAGACGCAGAGGTAAAGTTGTGAGCAGTTTTCTTTTATATTAAAGATACCATTGTTAATATTTTTAACTATTTTATAACCAATGCAAACCAGGAAGAAGATAGAGAAAATGGTGTTGAGAGAGGGGCACTTATGGTATTTGCAAGCATGCTAGATTCAATCATGAAAAGTGATACCGTAAAAATTCCAGTTGGGATTTTTGGAGACGAACTTCAATCAACCTACATTCCTAAACATGAGTTGGTGCGTTTTTGTATAATGGAGGAACTTGATGCCAGTTGTCTAATCGGATACATGAGGTGTGAGAATAAGTTGTTTTCATCTTAATTTTATTTGGCTACTCCTTTCTAATATATTTTTATTTTGTTTTTTAGATTCTTGTACGAGAAGTTTCAAAATAATCGGGATTTTACTGTATTTGTTAATCCCGGGGCTGCTCAACAAGCTTATTTGAAGAAAAAAATGCATATTTTTATTAGGAATGCAATGAAAGATGCTAAAGAGAACCAAACATATTTTATGCCAATTAACATAGGGTAAGTTTATTTATTGTCTTAAGTTGTTATAATTATATCAAAACATGCTTGTATCATTGATGTTAACAACTCATTACATTGTAGGTTTCATTGGTCTTTAGTAGTTATCGATTTCTCTTCGAGGAATATATTCTATTTAGATTCTTTACATAGGGCGCCAGATCGAGACTTGAAACTCTTTACAAGCACGTGAGTAATGACTTATATATATATACCTTTAGTCACATTGTCTTTGTACACATGTTTTTCATTTTAATCTTTGTCTTGAAGTGAATTTAAAGCATTGGTGGTATCGAAAGGAGGAAGAGTTTCAGGTTCAAACTGGGAGAATGTTAAGGTACGATGATGTTAATGAATATACATTACTAACTTATATCTTAAATCTTAATATAACTATTATCTTCAACATATCATTCTATAGGGCCCTCTACAACCGGGAAATGTTGAATGTGGGTTTTACATATTGAAGTTCATGAGAGATTTAATGGAGAACCCGTCTCAATCTACTAAACTAAAGGTAATAAATATTTATTTTATAACATTTTGTTTCATTGCTAATTACTTTTATAAGGAAAGATTGAATACAACTTATGTTATTTGATTTGTTAGATGAAAGAATTGGCTGAAAAAGTAACCTATAAAAATCATGAGATAAAGAAGTTCAACATGAGTTCATCGATTTCATTCAGGACTATTTTTAGTGAGATGCAGTTGTGGACAATTTTGGCCTATCTTTTCGGGTACCTTTTTTTTTCTTCTTCAATCTAATTAATTACTTTGTTGATGATGTTGAATGCCCGGGGTGGGATTTATATTGTTGATGGTGAATTCCCATGGTGGACTTTATATTGTTGATAGTGAATGCCCGGGTTGGGCTTTATATTGTTGTTGTTGGTTAAATATGTCAAGTTTAATTTTGAATTATTAAAAAAATAAAGGAAACTCTGTCGAAATTTTTATAAAACCTTCCTCATTTATCTCTCAAGTAAATTTTTATAATGTTGTTCTTGTTGTTGATGATGATACTGAATGCCCGAGGTGGGCTTTATATTGTTGTGGTTGTTAAACATGTCATGCTTAATTTTGGATTATTAAAAAAACAAAGAAAATTTTGCCGAAATTTCCATAAAACCTTCCCCATTTATCTCTTCCATGCCTTAATAAAGAATGAAAGTAAAATTAACTTTAATATTATGCAAATGTTTATTTTTTGATGCACAATATTATATTAGAATATCATTATTGTTCGAGTTATATTCTTTATATGGTGAATCTATTTTAGTTGTTAACGACTATTTGTTTCCTCCTTTTATTCAGGTATCGATCCGGATGTTGCCTATTGCGTATTCGGTGTAGCTGTTGCTAAATTGGGTTTCCACGCTACACGAATAGAACTAATGTTGCAGTTTAATTTTCTAGTTTTTATGTCTATTGTATAGGTCATTTTAGATATCTTTTTATTTTTGAGTTGTCCAGAAGTCTATTGGGAACTGCTGTTGTTTTTTATTTTCTTTAATTTCAAATATTAATGACATTTTTTTATACTTATGGTTCAGTTATATTGGTACTTGGAATTTGCTACTTTGAGTACGAAAATTTGTGCTTTGAATTGGCAATTCGTAGTTTTATGCATAACATGTTTGGGATATTGTAATAGTATAATAGAATTCATCGCAAAAAAATGAAAGAAAAGAAATAACTTTTATGACCGTATGTTTTATGACAGTTTTATGTAAGCTGTCATAATAATTATTAAAGTAATCGTACTTTTTATGACCGTTTTATTAGTATCCGTCACTTTTCATAGGTTTATAATGACGGTTCAATAAACATGATATTATTGTTAATGACGGTTTGTACGAAAAACTGTCATAATAGGATGGTTTATCATGACGGTTTTGTCAACACCAATTTTATTAAGACACACAACATTATTGTTAATGACGGTTTGCACCAAAAACTGTCGTAATAGGATGGTTTGTTATGACGATTTTGTCAACACTAATTTATTATGACACACAACATTACGACGGTTTTTAAAGCTTCGAAAACTGTCATAAATAACCTTTTATGACCCTTTTTACCCGTCATAAAAATGACTATTTCTAGTAGTGACAATATGACATGGACCACCCACTCTTTCTTTTGGGTATAGTGTTTCGTGGCTAGAAACTGCCATTAAATTTGAGATCGTCAAATAGTCTAAAATCCAACGAACATTTTCAAAAGAGCAGCCATTTCACATAGAAAGGTTGTGACCGTTGGAGAAGTAAATTGTATGAAGTATCTCATAAACATAGGGGATGAGCCAGCTAGATAAGAAAAGGATAATAAACCCTGTTTAGAAATCATTTTGGAAACAAACGATTGGAGATGGCCTTACATCATTTGCAAAACAGATGAATTGAGATGGACTCTAAAAAAATAAGGGTGATTTGGACTTTAGGCCCAACTAATTTGTTCAAATTCTACTTTGATACCTGCTTAATTTCATAATATATTCTTGGCTCATATTTTCCCTTTTTGTGACACTTTTGAGGAAAAAAATATTGCAAAAAATCTTGAAGTGTCGAGAAATGTGAAAATAAGAGTAGAGTATATTATGATATTAAGAGGAGGTTTAAATAAAAATTTGATAAAACTAGCGATGGCCAAAATCCAAATCACCTTAAAATTATGGGTCTAAAGCATTTTTATAATACTCCTTACCGACATAACTATGCATTTAACGTGTTCAAATTTGAGTTATTTCAATCACCTAAATCTCCCATTATAAAAAAGTAAAGCAAAAGGTTGAGTCAAAATTCAAACATGCAATAAAAAAAATGTGAAAACAATAGGTGAGTCATTTGCTAAGAACAAGCACGCCATGATAAACGCACATGTTAATTATGCTTGCCTATATACAATAGATGCCTTGATAAATACTCAGCCATCCTGGACCGTATGAGATTATGACATATATTGTTGCATCTTATTTTTTTGTTAACATCGGTTTTAATTTTTCAATTCACCGGATACAAACCTAGACTAAGTTAGATATGGATAAACAATAATCCAATCTTTAAATTTCATGAATTGTAAATAATTACGAAAAAATTACAGAAAAATATACTCCTTTAACACTTGAAATGACGCAAGAGTATTTAATTTGCACATGGACAAGCAAATGGGCTTCATTTTGCTTATATTTGTCATTTCTTTTACCAATTTAACATTACAGCACATTTGAACTTAATAATAATTCAATCTCAACATGCAAAATGCCAAATTAATAGATGCTGCAGCTATTTGTAAATATTTGTGCTTTGAGCATTTGAAGCAAAATTGTATGGCCTACTCCTGTGCTATGAAAACAACAAGAGTAGTTTTATATAAATTCATAAATTTATTAACAGCCCCAACCCTATACCCACATAAATGGGTTCATATCAATTTAAACACTCTGGTCAAATGGAGTCTGTAAAAAGAAAAAAAATGTGTTAAACATGTCGAAAAAACTAATTCCAAAGAATATCTTGAGTAAATCTGGGCACTCTCCCAATCTCTCTTCTTCATTGATCTAAGAACCTTCTATTAAAGACTCTACTCTTACCTTTTTTTTTTTCTGGTCTAACTAAAACGCCAAAGGGCAAGAATAAGACTATTCAACATATCATGACTTTGCAAGGCTACAAGCCGAGTCTTTTTTTTAAAGAGATCATTTGTAACTCAATATGTGGTGATTTAAAATCCAGATTATGTGATCGATTTTGTGTTAGTGATGTTTGCGGTAATCTAAATTGTTCATGTTTGGACATTACATTCGTGGGCTCTTGCTTGAATTATAGGCTGCCTATATTTGGCGGATTTAAAAGGAATATTATAGTTATTTTATGCCTTTGTTATTTTAACTGTTGAAGACTGATAGGGGGTATCGTGAAAGTTATATTGAGTTTATATAAAAACACCCAAAAAAGAAATATAGTACAATATGCGGTGATAGTTGAAATGTGGTACTACCGCCTTATATAAGAATATAATTAAGATGAGAAGGTGAAGTGGAAACAAATTGAGAAGTTGATGATTGAAAATATGCACATTATACAAATTAAGGACATGACTGAAACTATGCACGTCTAGGAATGTGTAATGAAAAAAAGGAAGTGATATACTGTTGCTGTAAGAGTTCAACTACATAAAAATTAAAAAAATTAGGGTAAGCTTAAAGAGAAGCCATCGAAGTTGAACTTGCTATAAGGTAAGCCTAATGATGAAAAATAAATGGTTTTCTTGTTTTAAGAAACAAAATTCTTTCTGAAATGTTCTCAAACAGTTTCCTACTTTTAGTTAGGTCAATCTTGTTATATTGATGATGTAATATTTTGTTTTGATAACTCCCCAAATCATTATTTTATTTAATGTCTGACTAATCTCATTGTTAAATTGTATGAATTTTGTAATAGTGATATAATTTGAAGTAGTTCTATATGGAAACCATTTATTGACACCATTCTAGTGAAATTCTATTGTATTTTTAGTACATTGATTGATATTTGAGTTTATAATTAATATATTTTGACTGACTAATACATTAAAGACATATTATGATATCACTAGAATGTTGTCAATAAAAAATATCCGCATAAAATTATTCTATAATTTGTGTCGTTTCAGTTAGTTGACATATTAGTGGTGAAGTGACACAAATGTCGGAGTTCATCGAAATTGCTCAAACATTGTCATATCATCATCGGTGTGGAAGTGGGACTGTGAGTTTATTTAATGTCAATATTTTTAGCCCAACATCATTATAAAATTAAAATTTATATTTAAAATGTATTAAAATAAAAATAATTTTCAAAATGATATCATGGCTTTTTATTTGTTAAATGTTCATATTTTGTTTAAGGATGTGTTTTGATTTTGAAAGAATAGAAATATACGAAAGATAGAAAATGTTAATAGATTCTTGTTTGGAATAAATCTCCGAGCAGTTCCACTCCTATGTTTTGGAAGTTATTCATCAAGTTTGTCTTGTCACGTGGACTTAAAAGGTTTAGGATGAGGTTGTCAGCTTGGTTCTCTGATGATTTTGTGGAAGTGAGTAACCTCTGGTCCCCATGCTTTTATTTGGACCCCACTATGCCACTGATCTTGGAGTATGGAGGTGGAAGAACTACTTTTTATGGCCAGCAAAGCATAAAACAGCATCTGTATATGTCTTCTTATTCCTCAGGTCTATCTTGACCTTATAATTTAACGTTATCATAGGAAATTGAACTGCCCTGTTCGGATAAGATTTAATACATGTTTACTTTTAATTTATTTGCAGTTCTACTATTATATGAGTTATATTAAGGCCAGGAAGCCGCATATTCTGGCGGCTATTCCAGCGCCAACGGTAACCGGTCGCCGCTTGCGCTGCCAGTGTTTGTCATATTTAAATTTTTAATCCCGCTCCCCGGAAAAGCTAATTTTCAGCGTATGGATTGTTGACTAATTAACAACCTGACCTTTAGTAGCCTCCAAGGGCTACTTTAGCTCTCATTTATGGAGGTCCAAATTTGATCACCTACTACAGTGTATGTGTATTTGTAAGTCAGCGTTAATTTTAACCAATTTTTTTATAAAAAACTTTGATAGGTTACAGTAAAATTCTTTTCTTTATGCGAAATTTTGTTAAGGATTGAATGGGTATAAATTACAATATTATCTTTATAGAATAATTAATGCTTATTATTTAGTGTGTGTATTGTGTTTATGTGTGTGTGTATTCACTGTGTGCGTGTGTTCTATGTGTGCGTGTTTGTGTTCGGTGTGTGCATGTGTCTTCTCTGTGTGTGCGCTCAGTGTGTGTGTATGTATCGATATTCAAAAAATATAATGGTTGTCATTCTTCATTTTATTGTATACAAAAAAATGAAATTATATGAAATTGGTTGTTGTTCTTCATTTTATTGTACTATTTTTTCACATAATGAATATTTTTCATACCTTAAATTTTTTAACATGATGATTATTTTTAAGTTATATTTTTTAGTCATTATAATGAATAACAAACAATTTATATGTACAACACATTCTATGTTGAAATATGACACTATTTATTATTAAAAATTGTGTATGAAACCGTTGATGTAGAATTGTATAGAAAAATTCATGATCTATAAATATGTTCTTGGAAATCAATTAAGCAGACGGCTTAAAAGGAGTACCGGATAATCTTGTGTTGGATTGTTGGTTGATGGTTGGATTCTTGGAAATTCATGTTCTTGGAAATCACTTTTCTCCATGTATTTAAGCTTCCTGTATATAATCATTTACCCCATTATGTACGTACAATTATCTTACAACAATCACATATGTTGAATGTGAATATAACCCATATATAATTAAGGGGGTTTTGGAAAAAGGTCCTCATAAGGTTTAAAGTGTATAAAAATAGGACACTCCATATAATTTTATAAATTTACTCCATGTACTAAAAACACCATGAAAAATAGTGAAAAATGGTACCGCTAGCGCGGACCAAAAAAATAAAGGGTATTGTACCACAGGGACTAGATTTATAAATGCTATTGTACCACAGGGACTAGATTTATAAACTTGAAAAGCATTGTCCTAAAAATCCAAATATAGGAAGGAACATGACCTTTACGTTAATTCTCTATATAATTAATACAATTCACTACATGTATTTAATGACCCGTATACAACTATTTATCCCATTATATACGTAGAACCATATTACAACATTCACACATATGTTGAATATAAATATAACCCATCCTCCCGAGTAATAACTCACCGGATGTATTCTCTAAAGTGCTATCACACTAGGTGTACTCGCATAACCTAGTTACCCCAAGTCAGAATCGCTCACTAACTTGGCCAAAAATATAAACATAATGGAGGGGGTCATATTCCTTCCCAGAAAATGAGATAAGCCCATCACCCATATAACGAACGCTATGACCGGGGGATATACTCCCCCTACTACTCAAGCTAGGGGATTCACCCACATCGCGCAACCTCCTTCGATAGCACTAGAGTATATATATTAATAATATCCAATCACTGATATTTATATGCACACACCATATATATACTATCGCACCCCGTATATATATAAATATAAAATATTACGACTTTACCGTGTACTGAGTCCGTAACACTAGCATATACTTAGCATCTCGAGTTTATGGTCCAACTCTGATTATTAATTAATTAATTAAATTATTATTGGTGTCACCCAACCAATATTTTCTGACTCGCTCTCATGGCCCGAGAATAAAATAATACCCGAGTCTAAATCCCCGACTCCGAATTAATTAGCTTTCAATCTTAATTAATTTAATACCTTGGCATCGCTCAACCAATACACCCGGACTCGCCTACTCGATCCGTATTTAATTATTTTAAAATATTTTTCTCCAAAAATTAACCATAGTGTATCATACATAAATCCCTCCCAATCCCAATTACTTTCCCTTATAATTGTTAGGAAATTATGTTCCATATTTATTTCTCACTAAATAATGTATGGGAATCAAATTTTAAATTAATTTCTCTTATATAACAAAACTAGCCGACCTGTCAAAAATCTTGGAACCATCGATCGATCGATCGAACAGGTCTTCGTCTTCTCCAACGTTGTTTCAGCCATTAACGAATTTCTCCCAACTCCAACCTCTTCTATGGTTCAACCCAAGCGTAGACAACATTTTTAACATATGGGAACATGATTAGGACCTCCCCTAAAACCTCAAACATGACTTAATTCCCACAAATCTCTACTTATTCAAAAATTGGAAAAATTCCGGACTTTCTTTGTTCAGTCCCAATTTCATCCATTTATCCCAATTTCGTTCATCAATCAAAGTTAACTATCTACTCAGAATCATGTAACACGATGAATTTCTACACCGATTCTCCTTTGGGTTTTCCAATTACAAAAACCCCATTTTTGTACCCGTTTATACCCAAAACGAATTTTTTCATTTCCACATCACACAAATATGAATTAAAAACATAAATAAATGCTACAGCAAGTTAACCACTTGCCTTATGGGTTCGTAGGGTCTGATCGAGTGTGAGATTTGTAAGGTTGATGATGAATCCCCCAAATTCGTCCCTAGTCTTGTCTCCAAAAGGGTCCCCAATGCACTCTAGCTGCTCCTTATAGTTTTCTCTCAAAACTTAGGATTTAGAATTGTGTTTTCTGCCGTTTTCCTTTTCACCCAATTAGATATTTTAAGCTAAATCTCATTTTTAGCCTAATGGGCCAAGCCCAAGTGACCCAAATAGCCCCGTGTGGGCCCAGTTATGCCTAAAAACGCCCCGTGACCCGTTTACTACCCCCGGATACACTTTTTTAACTATTTCGGCCCATCCGGACTCAACCGTGCACTCAAAATTGACATTCGAATTAATTTATAAAAATTCTTATCTCACACCCAAATTAGTCTATACCGACTCCTGGCTGAGATAAATAAATGTCACATCACTAATACACGTTATGACGTAAATAAATTATTACTATTCACTTAGTAATTAAATTTCCCTAAATATTAACCATTCACTCTCCGATTAATATTTAAATAAATATTACCATAATTAATTCAATTAAATTACGACACACAAGTAATTTAAAATTTTCCGAATTAACTAAATATTACATGCACAGAAATACAGGGTGTTACAGTTTTATATACGAGTAGTGGTAAAAACATCCACTATTAGCATGAACTACTAACTGTGTTTTAATATATTATACTGTTGTGTTAGTCACTCAACATACAATGCATTTAAAAAATATTTGGTATTAGATAGGTATTAAGTGTAGGTGGGTGTATATATAATCTTAATGTATATATTCTCTATATATCTACTAAGCTTTTCTTTTCTTATTTATTGCAAAAAATTGTATCCATACACAACACTGAACATTAACTTCAATTATTGCCTACCCATTTATGTTCTTGAGTTTGATCAATTACCATTTTCTGAACAGAACAACCACATCACAAACTTAAAGGATACTAGTAATGTCAAAATGGAAGAACTGCACATTTTTAGCAAAAGAGAAAAGTTTCATATCAGCAAACCTTCTCAGGCCACAAATGTATATATATGACACCAATATTCATGCCCAACATCTTCTCAGCAGTAAAACATTACTGTAGACACCATATTCTAGGACCCCATAAGTCTCTTCTTAGGTCCCTAGCACCTCCCCAATTCACTAAAAACCTTGGTCATACTATGAGTACCGATCTAGAGCCCATCGAGCGCTCCTGAGCCTCGATTGACTCCGATCAACTTCAACGTTAGAGTGAAAGATTAATGAATCTTTGAAGATCTTTGAATCACCTTTCCAAAGGTCTTCCCCGAGCAGGAATCAGCATAACAGTTCAGACGAACGGTCCATTTTACTACCGAAAATTGATTTAAAGGGCACCGAGCGCTCTCGGGCCCAAATTTGACCCCAACCAACTCCATCGTCCAGAGCGAAAGCTCAATGGATCCTCGAAGGTCTATAAATTCTCTTTCCAATGGTCCGTCCCATGCACAAAACTGCATAACTGTTCGAACAAACGATTCATTTTTCCCCAAAATTGATCTGGAGGCCACCGAGCGCTCCCAGGCTCTGTTTGAAAAAATTCAACTCTTCAGATCGAATGAGACTGAATGAATCGTCAAAGGGCACTGAATACACTTTTCAACGGTCTTCCCCGTGCTTAAATTAGCTTTACGATACGGACGAATGATTTGTTTTACTCTGAAGGGTCATCGGGAGCTTTCGGGCCCCGTTTGACCAAAGTCAACTCTCCAAACCAAATAAAGTTCTTTGCAAAGTCGAAGTAACTCGCATAAACTTTCCAACGGTTTGCCCCTTGAACGATTCAAACTTATAATTTTCATGAACGACCTATCATCGTCCGACGATCTTCCGTTCCAAGGATCGACGGGCGCTTCCAAGCCCCGTTTGACCTAAAGTCAACTCTCGAACCCGGAAGTGTTCCCAGTGGATCTTAAAGGTATATGAATTACCTTTTTAAAGTTATTCCCCGTGCGCTATTTGTACTTACGGAATGCATTTTACGATCATTTTCGTGAAAAATCTTCGGTTGCCAATTAGCAGGTCTATTTCCCTGCCTATCGCCAGTGTGTCTTGGGCTACCTACCGATTAGCTGGGTAAGGACTATGCCGATCAGAAGTCCCCCTACCCTATATAAGGAGAGCATGAGATCACTTCGAGAGAGACCCCAGATCCATCAACATCAGAGATCTCAACAACATTCTTCTGCAATCAGCGAAGTTTTCTTGTGTGAAATCCCTTTCCACCTTTTATTCCCATCATTCTCATACACAATTTAGCAAAAATATCCTTCTTTCTCATCCTATATTCATCTAAACTTGTAAGAGATCTCATCAAGGATTAAGGCTAAGCCTCAAGTTTCTAAAAAAGGTCCAAACATCCTTCTCTCTTTAAATTTCTTTATTTTCGCATTCTTTATATAAATTCTTAATTTAGCTTTTACTTTAGATCATACACATTAATATATAATTGTTTATTAGGTATATTGCAGATAATTTGTCTTCTATAAATATACCTAAAATAAATAAAAATAGGGTTACACCTAAAGGGACTCCATGGTCAGGCTCCCCCACTTATACATCTGAACCTAAAAAATCGTTCGCAAATGGGAAAGAACCAGAGATGGATGACGTCGCCACCAGAAAACAACCCAAAAAAAGCAAAATAAACAAACGGGCTATCTGCCTCACCTGTCGCTCGTCAGTCACATCCACTCTACTCTGCAAAAGACTCCCATTCAAAGTAAAAATACAGATCGAATCTCTAGAAACAATCCTACCCACATCCACCAATGCCGCCTTCACCGCCTCCGACTTCACCCTCGGTGTGCAATCCACCACTACCTGAAAACCCTCACACTCAGCCCCCCGTTAACTGTTGAACATATATGGGAGTCACCGTCATCTCTCCAAAGTCAATATGGAAAGTGTGGGTAGTGTCCCCCAGCCTCTCTCCCAGAGCACATATAATCGCAGTAAAAATTGTTCATAATAGGCTTTATAAAGACCCTTAGGTTAAAGGACCTGCAAGTGGCCCACAAGGGACATACAGTCAAAGTGACCGCATTTGAGACCACTTTTTATTGTGGACTCTATAGCTAAGTATGTCACCACTATTGTTGTGGTATCGTCCCCTTGATTTCTCTCTTCATTTTTCCTTTTTATTTCTAATTTATTTTAACTCAAAAATTCATTGATCCTTATATTCTTAACCAATCAATTACACACATGATCATAATTTTAAGGCCCTAGTCTTATTCCCTAAGTTATGCTCTAAATACCCTTTTACCCCTAAGATTTCTCCTTAAACCACCATGAGACTTCTCTCTAAAGCCCTAGCGCAAAGAAATTATCTTACTTAGTTAAATTGGCCATTTTTACTTTATTTTTATCCCAGTTGAATTATTGCACTACTAATTTAAACTGCACAATTTAAATAACGCAAGCACAAATAAAAATTAACTTAAAATTTTCCCCATAATATTTTATCATTTAAATTCAAAATTTCTATATATTAATTAATTTAGTCTTTTATTTTATTCTAAAAAATAAAGAGTATTGTAGGGTCTCCCATCGATATTTCAGTCCAACATTATAGTAAATAAGGTCACACATGTTACATGAACTCATGATCCAAACAATAAGTCTTAGGGGAGGTGCACAAAGCCTTATATAAGAGGGTTGCATTGAATGATTATGCATTCATGCTATCATTATGCAACTGGGGGCAAATGTTAAAGTTATATGCATGGGGCCCAAGTGATGTCACAACAAGTAATCCCTAATATTTTTCTCAAAAAAGTAACACTTTGACCAAGGTATGGGGCAAGTGAAAGATATGAAATCGGTAGCCATATTAAAGCACGACACGTGGCATTAATCGACCTCAAAAGTGGTACCAAAATTAATAATTAACGTCACGAATTATATATGTTAGATTGGATATGACTCACCTGGCCGCGAACAACGATGATTCCATTATTAACTTGCTACATAAGGATAAACTTTTGCTAGTGGCACAATCCCACGTGGAAAGGTATTTTTTAGATATGAATCCTATAAGGAGATTAAGTATACTTAAAAGTATATATAGGCTCCATTTTAGACTTACATTAAGTCAAATAACTTGCAATTATAAATAAGGGAAATTAAGCAATATTTTTATTAGAATACTTTGCATTTGGCTAGCACTATCTACAACTAAAGTGTTCTTTAGTAAAATTACTGCTTATGTCTTCTCACGTGAAAATCGACAAGGATAGTCTTGCTAAACCATGTATATTTTTGTGTGTTTTTCATTCATTCAAATCACATGTGGGTATTCTTGGAAATTTTTAGTATACCAAGTCTTAACATTGTAAGGGGTATCTCTCTAACCAAAATTCAATCTAGCCATAACAATCAACAAACAATAAGAAATCACAACAGAAATTGCAGAGAAAACCCTAGAGAGATACAAAAGGGAAATTTTCGAACATGGAATCCTAAGACATTGAAAGATAATTAAAAAATCTAATGCCCCTAACACTAGAAAGGAAGAAAACCGACCGGAAAGGAGTTAGCTTAGTTGAAACCAACTGGGAATGGCAGAAACAAGGGAAAGTTAGCCAGAGAAAAGGTTTTTGGAGCAGGAAAACAGTTTCTCTCTAGAAAATTCTCGCGCGACTAAAACGTTTGGAAAGTTTGAAATGATTTTAAATCTGGGTTTATATTTTTTAGGCGATAATCATTACCCTTATTAAAGCTAAGCGTGATGTCACACCTGAAAAAAGTAATTGGCACTTCATATTGAATTGTGATTCATCTGAAATCTGAAATAATTGTTGGAATCTAAATTTAATTCATTGTGATATATTATATAGTGATTTGAGCATAGTGTCATGAGACTTTAATATGGCACGGAGAATGGGCACCCGCCAAAAGTCCCAAATCCGGATATGCTTAAGAATGCATAGGCGCGGTGAGGTGACGCCTGGTGACTCATTGATGTGTTGTTGAGAAATTAATATTGATATAATGCTTGATTATTGCACTTGATATGTATTCACGAATTCGTATTGTTGCGTTTTATTCATCGTGCTAATTATTTTTTAAGCATATATTCCTGTCATATTGTGTACTTCCTCGTATTTTCTTTTAGTGGCAGGTTAGCGTGGATTGGGACGATATGGATTATTTGGAGAATCCCTTTAGAGCAATGGATTTGGAAGATTTGTATTTTTTTATGTATAAATTAGTGGTATAATTTTTGTTAGAGAATTGTGTATTTTGGGAGAAACATTATTGTAATTTATATTGTGGAAAAAAAATTGTGGAGTTGTTGTATTTATATTATGTACATTTATATGTTTTATACTTGTTGATTGATGTATTTAGTTTAGTTTTATCGTAGTAGCACGCCGCATTCTCTTTTCGGGAGCGCGGGGTGTTACACCTAAGATCTTTGGAACTAAGTACTTGCATGTTAAGATTTGGTACTAATTCAAAAAGGAACTGTGTAAAAACTTTTTGTGTGTGTATTTTAATTGTTCACTTCACTTCACTACACATAGCACCACATTCACTGTTGATGCAAAAAACTAGACTAGGCCTAATTAATAGATCACAGATAAAATAAGTAAAATAAGCAAGACACAAGTAATTTTAAAGTGGTTCGGCTCAAAGGAATAACCTATGTCCACTGTTCTGTATTGATTGCTTTGAGTTATTTTTTTTCATCCATTGCAATGAAGATGATACAATATATATATAGCCCAAGAGGGGTCTTGATAGTTGTCATGTGAAAGGATGCAATGCTTTCATTTGTTAGGCCTTTACATCAATACATAATGAGAATGAAATATATGAGTGTTATCGCTTTATTAGCAATACAGGCTGTAAGACTGCTGGCACTTGGTTGGCTATACAGATTGGATTTTTGACTATTGGTCGAGCTTCCCAGTTGGTCGGATTCTGTTGGTTGGGCTTCCCAGTTGATCGGGCTTCCTAGTTGGTCGGGCAACAATATTGGTCGGGCTTTTCTATTATGCTGACTTGGACTTGTACCGCATTGGATTACACGTGCTGGCTTGTAATTGGTCCACATAAGGTGGTAGATTTTGGTATCAATAGAAGCCCCCCAATATTTCATACTTGTAGCTGATGCGAAATTATGAAATATTATGCTTTGACCGTAGCTTGGGCTGTTTGGTTAGCTGCAGACCTTCCAAATTTGTGAAATTTACCCACTTGATTGATAGTTTTTGGGCACGGATGGCAATTTTGTTAATATTTCAAATTTTAGTGAATATTTCTAGGATGTCTTCATTTTTTCCTTTGTTAGTCGTCGTAAACCCAACCTTCGTTCTCTTTAATCATTACTTTTCCCAGTTTTCGATGCATCTTATAAAAGGAGAGATAAAACTTCGATCATTTGCTACCTCTTACTTCTGATTCTGCTGTTGTGTTCTTTGAACTTTCGTGCGATCGTTTTCTTTCCTGTCTTCAGTTCTTGCTGAATCCTTAAATTTTTGTAGGAATTTTTCTTCTCTTCTTCTTTGTTTTCTTCATTATGGTTTATTATATCGAGTCACTTGACAAGTTCATAATCGATTTTAATATTCCATCTTGGGTTGTACCGGAACACCCCACTTTTCCTTCTGATTTTTTCTCTCTTGCTGAGGGCCATTGGTTCCCTTCCATCTTTATTGCTGAATGTGGGTTCACATTTCCTCCCAATCCCCTGTGTCTGGAGTTTTATCAATATTTTGAAATTGTATATGCAAGAGTGGCTCCTAACACATGGAGAGTTGTAAATGGTGTTTATAGGTTAAATAAAATATATGGAACCCATCTAGGGATTCCATAAATAATGTTTTGTTATAAATTGGTAACTAGTGATACCACCTTTTATTTGAAAACTAGGGATGTTAGTAAAGCTTTGGTAGTTAACCTCCCTGATTCTAATAGGGATTATTTTTATCACGGGGTAGTTGTAAAAAATTGGCAACATGCCCCTTTAGTTGGAGGCGCTAAATATCAAGGACCTATATGTCCGCTCTTTGGCAATGGAATAGGTTGTTTTATGTTTTAGTAAATTTGTCTCGTTTATATTTGATAAAATGTCATACTGACTGCTGTTTTATAAATTGATTTGCAGTTGAGAAAAAAAGAAAGTGCCCCAAAGAGAGTGAAGTAAATTTGAGAAAGTTGAAGTTTATCTGGGGACTTCACAGTGTAGTTGCTAAAGAGAACGTTAGGTCTGCCTCATATCAGCTCCAGTATAGAAACACTGTTTCTTCTTTTATTGCCAGGCCTGTTGCTTCTCATGTTCTAGTGATTGACCTTGATCAAGAGGTTACTGCTGACTCAGATACTCCTCTTTCTAAAATCATGAAGAAGAGGAAGTTTTCTGATCATTACAGCGGTAGTGCTTCTGTCTCTCAATCATCTGTTGAAGGAGTCAAGAATAAAACAGGGGATGTTATGAATCCCCTAGCCCCCAAGGATCCATTTCCTAAGGATCCAACCCCCAAAGACCTGGCTCCTAAGAATGTAGCTCCCAAAGAGGTTGAAGTTCCTTTGAGGAGACTTATGAGAGAGCTTGCAGAGAAACAAGTCGATCGAGTGATCGATCAATTTTCTCTTGGTTGATTTACCCTCTTCTGATGTTGTTCCTCCAATATCTATTACTACTGGTTTGGCTAGGGGTTGATCAAGTCTGGTACTCTTCCAGACCACAGGGGGGTGGATGTCATGCTCCATAGAACGAGGGTTTTTGAATTGGCTGCTCAAAACCTTGCATCAGTAAGTAATTTCAATTTTCTTAGTTTAAATGTCTTTTATATTCCTCAAATACTCACTTTGATCTTCATTTTTTATAATTCTTGTTACACTTCAATAATATGCTGGAGAAGGATGATATAATTAAGGTTTCTTCTTTAAATGAGGAAGATGAAGCCTTAATTGGTTTGAAGAAGTCTCTGCTTGAATCTCAGCATGCCTTGGAGACTGAAAAGAGCACTGTGACACCCCGCCTAATAAAATACCGGGTGATCAGTCCTATACCAAATTAAAACAGGAATCCCAGTTGGTTCATCCTTAGCATCACTGTCGAAAACTTTTTAAAATATACTAACCACCTAGTATTCCAAAAGTTGGTGCCAAATTTTAACTTTTTAATTAAACAAAACAGTAGATGTGGAAATAAATATAAACCATTCACACAACTGAATAAAACTCAACTGAATAATTAATTACAAAACTTGCCGAATAAACCATCGGCCACCAAAGTGAAATAATCCAATACAAATATTCAACACCGGAATAAAACAAATCTGAAAACTGAACTGAAAGTCTGGGCGACATGCCCTAAATAAAACTGGAACTGATGAATGATTCCTACTCTAGGAATGAATAAGCGATGCGTCTAATCCAAATCCCTGCTAGCATCCACATATGCCACAGCTCCGTGTCCCTGGAATAGAATATCAATCCTGGCGTCCCTGTGGCTGGACACCTAAAAGATTTTGAAAATAGTTTTATAGCAAGGGTTAGAATCCAAAACATTTTGAAAATGTTTAGCAAGTGAATTAACTGCAGTAATTAAAATGCATGAATGCGCTTCATATATAAGTTAGTGTCGCACTCCCTTGTGGACATTCTCACCCCTCCACTAATGTGCACACCTAACGGTTACCTTAACCCCACCTAGTTGTACTACCCCATCCAACTAGTCTTGGTATAACCTCCCCTTGCCATACTACTCTAACCCGAGTATAATGATTCTTGAATATTATAAGTTATCTCACAATTAACTTAATTAATTCCTTCTTAAATAGTAGCATATAACTGTGTCACAAGTTATATAAAGTAAATACATCACACACTGTATTATTACCCGCATATAATATTGAATACCATTATATACGTACCTTTACTAAAACATCCACACATATAACATATGTATATCCATCCCTCCGAGTATCCCCTCTTCGGATGATTCCCTCTAAAGTGCAATCTCACTAGGTGTGCTCACATAACCTAGTTACCCAAGTTGGAATCACTCACCAACCTGGCCCAAAACATAAACGAAATGGAGGCAGTCATATTCCTTCCCTGAAAGTGAGATAATCCCCTCACCCATATACCGGACGCTATGACCTGGGGATATACTCACCCTACTTCTCAAGCTAGGGGATTCACACACATCGTGCAACCTCCCTTGATAGCACTAGAGTATATAAATTAATTAACTATTTAATCACTGATTTTTAATAGCACACACACACAATATATATATATATATATATATATATATATATATATATATATATATATATATATATATATATAGTATAAACTCCGGCTTTACCGTGTACTCAAAGATCCGTAACACTAGCTTGAAATTTCCTGAGTCTCTGACCCGACTCAACTTAATTAATTTTCTCACTTATTAAATTATCATTACCCCGAGTGTGTGGTCCAATTCTAATATATTTAATTCACACTCAATTAATATAATATTTTACCCCGAGTCTATGGACCGACTCTAATTAAATTAATTAACACACCTATTAATTTAATACCGATCCGATTCTGTGGTACGACTCTTATTTAATTAATTTACACATTAATTAATTAATACCCTTCCCGAGTTTACGATCCGACTCTAAATTAATTAATCACAACATCAATTAATTTAATACTTTTCCGAGTCTACCTTCCGACTCTATCTTCATTAATTAACACATCCATCAATTTAATAACTTGGTGTCACTCAACCATTATCCCCGGACTCGCTCACTTGGCCCATAACTTAATATTTCTCGAGTCTATGTTCTATCACAAGGAAACACACAATAGGCATTCACAACCCAAGTAATCCTATAAAACAGTAGGTATTTACACAACCCAATTATTCATACTTGTACGTAATATATTTCTCTCTAATATTCACCGTACTTATTTGCTTTACGAATTTATTTCACTTTCACACAACTCTAAGGGTCCTAGTTACCCCTTGTTATATCAATTCAGTAGTTACCCTTGTTAACCCACTGACCTAGCGAATTTAAGCTCGCTCACGCTTTTCTGTAATTATATTATTATGATCTCAAATTAGAGTACGTCACAATCAATCCTATGAATCTCCACTTTAACTCTCTCACAAAATTAAAGTTCAACACTCAATCATAGACCTACTGCCATATCATTATTCCATCAATATATTTCATCAAGGTCCCAAATACTTCCCCGATAAAATTTTAGACATTTGAGGCTTAAAAAGAAAATCTCAAATTTTCTGGGAGATTAAACACCCTCTAGTAAAATTTCGATTTCTCCCTCTAAAGAACTCCGATTGACCTGATTCCAAGATCATTGGATATCTAAGAGAAATACCTTTCCAGTAATGTATGGTTCACACTCTAATTCAAAGTAAAATTCAAATCACACACGTTTAAAGTCATGTCAAAATTCTGGCAGATTACTATGTTGACAGATCAAACACCCTGTAGTAAAATGTCGATTACTCCCTCTACAGAACTCCGATTGACCTGATTCCAAGTTCATTGGATAGATAAGAGAAATATCTTTCCAGTAATGTATGTTTCATACTCTAATTCGAAGTACAACTCAAATGGCATACGTTTAACTTTGTGTCAAAAATTCTGGCAGATTGACATCTTGTGTTCATCAATTAAACCCTAAGTCATTCAAGATTCATGTTCTTCATCCAAGAACTCATAAAGATTCCATGTTAATCATCAAATATGTTCAAATTTCATTTTATTTTTACTTAGGGATATATAATACACCTATTTCTTACTTTGAATCTCAGCCAAGTATTCCATTAACAAAATCCCATTTTGTACCCATTTATCCCCAAAATGAATTTTAGTTTACACATCACTAAAATATGAATTGGATATCACCATTTACACATTACAGCAAGTTAACCACTTGCCTGGAATTATTTGTAGGGTCTGATCCGTTGGTGTAGAGAATGGTTGATGAAGAACACCCCAAATTAGCTCCTTAATTTGGCTCCAAAAGATCCCCCCATTTACTTCTTGATTAGCTTCCTTTAATCCTCTCCCAAACCCTAGGCTTAGAATTTACTATCTGTCGTTCCTAGTCCCTCAATTAGGTTAGAAACACTAAATCCCGTTTTTGGCCATGTGGGCCTAATTAAAAAGGCTCAACTCACCCCGTGTGGGCCCGGCTATGCCCAAAAATACTCCGAGACCCAATTACTACCCCCAGATACTCTTTTCTGACTATCTCGACCCATCCGGACTCAACCGCGCACTTAAAATTGCCATCCGAAATACTTTTTGACATATCCAAATTTCGACCTCAAAATGCGACACACATTAATTCGGACAATTAAAATAAATGTCCCCAATTATAAATAATTCGGCTCACTCAAATCAATTCTCCAACTCATTAAGTTTCTCCAATTTAAATATTTATAACTCCCAAAAATAATTAAATATTAAATCCTCAAAATTACGTGGTGTTACAAGCACTTGGGCCGAGAAATTGAAGACAGCTGAAACTGCTCGTCAAATGTCTGATACAAATACCTTTGAAGCGAAGTAGGAGGCAAAGGAGGTTAGGTACCAGAAAGAGGAAGCTGAGCACAAGAAAAAGGAGGCAGAGCGCATGACAGAGGAAGCTAAGCGCCGGGAAAAGGCTGTTGAAGAGCTTGTATTCTCTGTCAGAGCTAAGAGGAAGCCTGCTGTGAAAGCCTCCTTTAGTGTTGGTTGGGATAAGGGTTGGAACAAAGCGATTTCTGTTGCTTCTGCTCAGATTGAGTATGTGAAGCAGAAATGTTTCAGAGATGGTTGGGATGCTGCCCTTCAAGAGTTGAACACAACTAAAGACTCTGAACTTTTTTAGAGGTATATTCATGGTCCTCCTTCAGTAATAGAGGATGAGGTTGAAGATAAAGTTGCTTCTAAAGAGTCTTCATTTTTGGTTGAGTCTGCTGCCGACCAACCTAAAATTTCTGAGTCTTCTCTTCCTCCAGTCGAACAAACAGAGCAACTCCATCCTGGAGCCCCATCTTATGAGCAGAGCAAAAATGTTGAAAATGATAGGGAGAAGGTTTAATGTTGTTTAGTATTTTCCCTTTTACTTTTAACATTTCTTTTTTTCTTTATTTTGATTGTACTTGAACTCTTGGTTATCAATAAAAGAACCTTTTTTTGTTCCTTTTTGTTGATTGGTGGCTATTTCTTTTTGCTAGTTTATTGCGAAGATGGATTAACTGTCTTCCCATGATACCGAGCTACTGAGGAAATGAAATTATTTTTTCAAAGATGGTCATACGGACTTATCTGAAGAAGAAAAATCGCTCAGTTGCTCGGTGATGATGCCTCAGAGCAGGTTAAAAAATTCTACAAATAATTGAAGAACTTACTTGATCGGGCGGTAGCAAATAATGTTGCATATTATGAAATGATAGAAGAACTTCAAGAATAATATAAAAAATCTACTGCGCTATTGCACCAGAGCTATGAGCAGAAATACCAGAGCTTAAGCGTAGGTGGGGGTTTTGATGATTTTGCCTCTGTTTATAATAAAAAGGAAGCTTTACTTAAGCTTGAAGTTGAAGAAACTATGACTGTTGCCAAACTCCTAGAATAGGAGAATAATAATTTGAGGGATGAAGTAAATCTTTTAAAGTCTGTCTCCGGAGCTGTTGTTACTACTACAAATGAAGGTTAATCCTTTTTAGATGCTGAGAATTCAACAGTGAGAGATGAATTAGAGTTGTTGCCAAACTCCTAGAAGAGGAGAATAATAATTTGAGGGATGAAGTAAATCTTTTGAAGTCTGCCTCTGGAGCTGTTGTTACTACTATAGATGAAGGTTACTCTTTTTTAGAGGCTGAGAATGCAATATTGAGAGATGAATTGGAGACCTTGAAATATATTAAATTTTCATCTTCCTCCCGAGCTAGAAATAGGCCTGGCCGAGGAACCACAGAGGAAATTAGAAACCAACAGGCCCTTGCCAATCAAGTTGCACAGTTAAAAGCTAAAGACCAAGCTATTGCTGAGATGTCCCAAAAGCTGCAGACCTTATCTAAATAACTATCCACTCAATCTTCCGAAATAGAGGTTAATGATGGGGTACTAAATAAGCTGCAATCATAAGTTGATAAATTAACTTTTCAATTCCATAAATAGCCCAGAGAAGTTTGGATGGATGGGTATAATGAAGCTTTGGGACATTTTAATGATAGACTTCAACAGGCCCAGAACGAATCCTACAAATGGGGTTGGATAAACACTTTAAATGTGGTGAAGGTGGATGGGAATAACTCTCTATGGGATTGGTATGATCCAGGATTATTGCAGCTTGACAATCCTCCATTCAAATTGGATGTTAGTTGGATTCCTGTTCATCGTATTCCCTAATGATTGATTTCCAAGTACTTGGGAGATTACGAGCTGCATGGTGAATTAGAGTTCGGGATTTTAACTTCATCAACTATCCTTTTACCTTGGATGATCCCCCTGCTGGCATGGATTCTATTTCTAAGGCTGAAGGAAAGCGTCATGTAGAATAAGGCTTTGTCTTTTGTTTTTGCCTTAACAATGTGTAATCATTTAATTAATTTTAATGAAAAGTTTATTTTATGAATGGATCAACTTTTGGTTAATCTCTGAATGTTTCTTAGTTATTGACTATGAATGGATCAACTTTTTTAGTTAATCTCTAGTTTTTCATCGGTTCTATTGATAGCCTTAGTATTATCTTAAGTTTTATACCAATTACCAGTGTTTCGCCATGGTTCTACTAATGTACCTAAATTTTTTGTAATTGCATTAGTTACCTTGGTTCCCATACGTGAGTGGAACATTTGACCATCTTTTATCCCAGTTTAGATGAAAATTATTCATCCGGGTCTTCGTTAACCAAGCATTTGGGACTTATAATTTTGCCTTGCATGGTTTTATATGTTTGACAACCAACTTTGTTGGCAAGGGCAGAGCCAGGATTCCTCGACGAGGTGGGCTAAGAACAAGTGAAAGCCCATAAAAAAAAATTAAACAAAAAATATGAGAAAAAATCATGACAAAACTGAGTTTAATAATAGAATTCATTCATAATCAAATAAAGAAGTTTAATAAAAAAAATGTTCCCCCAGTCTTTGAATCATTAGTACAAAAAAATCTATCGAAATTTTGCACGACGAGTCTTTAGCGATTCAAATTCATCGATCACGGAGTCTAAATCAATACTTAAAGTGAGATCTCGTTCAAAGAAGAGAGATAAACAATCAGCAAGAAATTCATCCCCCATTGAGTTTCGAACTGATGTTTTAACATGTTTCATACCGAAAAAAGCTCTTTCAGTAGTCGCCGTTAAAACAGGAAGAGTGAGGAGGAGACGTATTAATCTATCAACCAAATAGTAGTCATCAATCTTTCTCTTAAGATACAGTTGTCGGCATAACTCACCTAGGGTAGAAACATTTTGGAAATCGGGATCACTACCTACATCGAGATGGTAATGCATCAACTGGCACCGCAAGCGATGGATATCTTGTCCGTCAAAATCCTCAGGATAAAATTTTTCTACAATCTTGCATATATCCTCAACATTAAATGATGAAAAACAATCACTAGGGTCCAAAGCCGCACTAAGAGTAAGAAGTTCCACTACCCCACCGGAAAATCTTTGTTCTAACTCTGTCAACTGAAAATCTATTGTGGCATTAAAAACATCATAGTTATAATAATGTTCAAGTGTGATGTGATCTCTCTGCTGGCATTGACGACTTGTACCCTCATCAAAACGAAAACTCATATTCGGTATTGGAATCAAATGTTGAATACAAAATGACATCACAGACTCAAGAAAAGTTCCCCAACCATCCTGTCTCAATTTTTGAAGAAGATCTTTTGTCGTAGAGACTAGCTTCATAGCATTTAGAATATCTTGAGTTTTACATTGTAAGGCTTGGCAGAGCATGTCAGTGATCCCCATGATTTTGTACATCAGAAACATAATGAATATGAATTCAAAGTCCCTCATAGGTTTGAACACACCACGAGCTTGCCCGCGTACTTGTGGACTTGCTCCACTCTTTTTAAGAGCCTCAACAACTGTGCAAGCTGCATCATATATATCCATTAAGTCCCTCACTAAATCATAATGTGAGCTCCAATGAGTAGCTCCCGGTCGATGCAAAGTACCAATCTGATTAGCCCCTTTACCAGATTGTCGTTCACCACTGGTCAACATACGTTCGATGTCATTCTTCTGTGCAGATTTTAACTCTGATAAGCGTTTTGGAGAAGATGAAACAAGATTCACAATACAAGTCAAATTAGAGAAGAATTGCCAAACACTAGGCTCTTCTTTTGCCGCTGAAACTAAAGCTAATTGAAGTTGATGAGCAAAGCAATGCACATAATATGCATATGGGCAATCCTTAAGAAACAATGCTTGCTATCCATTCCATTGACCTCGCATATTGCTAGCACCGTCATAACCTTGACCTCGTAAGTTTTCAATAGGGAGGTTGTGACGAATAAGCATATTAGATATCTCTTTATTAAGATTTGGTGTTGATGTGTTTTCAACCCCCACAATATCAAAAAATCGTTCAGCTATCATACCATCTTTCTTAATGTATCTTAACACAAGGGCCATTTGTTCCCTTTTCGACTCATCTTGAGATTCATCCACAAGAATACAAAACTTTCCTCCCCCTATTTCATCACATATCATCTTTCTCACTCTATTAGCTAAGATATTTAGAATCTCCTTTTGAATAAAGTGAGAAGTGTACATGGCATTACCTGGAGCATTATTTAAAATTATACTTGAAAGATCATCGTTCCCTTCAGCTTTGAACTTCAGTAATTCGACAAAATTCCCCCGGTTCAATGAATCTGGGCCTTCATCATGACCTCTAAAACCCACTGCTTGAAGTGCAAGAAATCAAACAGCTCGAATGCTTGCCATAAGACGCATTCGATTCTTCATAACGTCCTCCACGGATTGTGCACTAATGATTTTGTCAATATGTTGTGCCGAATTTTTTAAATTGAGAAGATATTCCACAGATTTGCTATGCGGTGAAGATATGCCTCCAATATGAAGTAAGAATGCACATTTTGCCCCATCATTAACTCTCTTCCAACTATCAAACCCATCAGTAGTAAGTGAAGAACGACTAGTTCGGTTATTTTTATCTTCAAAAAGAAAGCATGGAAAACAATATGCTTTATGATTTGATGGGGAATACTCTAGCCAAGGAAATTGTTTAAACCAAGCATATTGAAATCGTCGATATTGTTTACCAAACAAAGTCCTTCGATACTCAGAAAGTTTAGGTTGATAAGGCCCAAAATTGATGTATGCTCTTCTAATCTCATTTCTTCGAGCAGGAGATTCAATATCACATATCGAAGTACGTAACCCGGGATCTCGCTCAATAGTAAAAGAAGAAAATGGTATTGGTTCCACCACTTTAGATATGGAAGGGGGGTGTAAATCGAGCGTTGCAGTATCCTTACTTGATGCGGGAGGTGTATTTTCCATCGATGTCGCACCACACTCTCTCTTTTTAAAGAACGAAAATATAGTTTTTCCTTTCTTTGTTGGTGGTTGACTATCTGCCATAATAATTTATAACCTAACAAGGGAACAAGGAAATATGATTTATTATACAATCGTAAAAAAATAATTTCTTAATTAACAAATAATTGAAATAAGAAATTTTAATAAATTTAATCATCGATTTATTGATAAATAATTAAATCAAACAACTAAAATCTGAATAACAAATGTAAAACAATCTAAAAAGTTCAAACTCCAAAATTCTAATATTTCAGAGAAAAAAAAATCACTAATTTAATCCTGACAAAAAAAAAATCTCAAATTTCTAATATTTATTAATTAAAAGTATAAATCTGATATTTAAACCACTTATTTAATCTTACAAAAAAAAATAATTGAAATAAATTTTTTTAATTAATTTATTCATCAATAGATTGATATAAATAATTAACGTTCAACAAAGAAAATATGAGTTTTATTATTTATTTCTACTTAAGCGTCGGAATTAGAAAGGAAAAAAAACAATAGGAAAGAAATGGAAAAACAGTTGCAAACAAAAATTGAAAAGAAAAAAAGAGGAAATACCTGATCGCTGGAAGACAAGAAATGGCACTGCAGATGCAACGGCGGCGGCTGGGTGGAAAGGAATTGGTGAATGGATACTTTTACTTTTCTCTTAATTTAATTGGTTTGTTTTGAGAGAGGGGGAACATAATCTGACTAAGTTAGTTTGGGTCAAAAACAAAAGTGCATGCAAGTTGTCCCACCTTTACACGTTACTTTTCTTTTCTTTTATTCCATGTGGTTGTCCCACCTTTACACCTTTACAAGTTGTCCCACCTTTACACGTTAAAATTCTGGAGGATGGAAAATGGCTTATTGGGTTACCTGAATTTGGGCTGGGCTAATTTTTAGACACTGTTTGAACTTATATCTGCAAGCAGTTTTTTTTGGGGGGGGTTGGGCGAGCCCTGCTCAGCCCAGGCCCAGATCCGCCATTGTTTGTTGGTGCCTTTACTGATGCCGACCGACTTTGTTAGTGGCCTTTGTTAATACCAACCAACTTTGTTGGTGGTTTTCATTTATACTGACCAACTTTGTTGGTGGTGGTCTTTGTTGATGCCGACCAAATTTAGTGGTGGTTTTCATTGATACGGACCAACTTTTTTGGTGGTCTTTGTAGATGCCGACCAACTTTATTGGTGGTTTTATTGATGCTGACCAACTTTTTTAGTGGTTTTCATTGATACCGACCAACTTTATTGGTGGTATTTATTGATGCCGACCAACTTTGTTGGTGGTCTTTGTTGATGTCGACCAACTTTGTTGCTGGTCTTTGTTGATGCTTGCAAGTGCATAGCACTAGTACTCCGAAAAATAAAACAACAAAAAAATAATTCTGGGAAAGTCATGTTTTCATTAATATTGAAGTGAATTGAGTAAATCATAACTACATTTACTGATAGTACTTCTTCAGGTGTTCTGCATTCCATGGGTTCTTGAATTCTTCCTCTTTTAAAGTCTCGATCCGATATGTGCCTGGTCGAATGACTGTAGTAATGCGATAAGGCCCATGCTAATTGGCTTTCAGCTTATTTCTCTTCTAAATCACTTTCTTCAAAACATAATCACCCTCTTTTAAGTTGCTCGGCATGACCCTCTAGTTGTAGAAGCGTGTAATCCTTTGTTGATAGGCTGCATTCCTTAAAGTTGCATATTCACAGACTTCTTCTATCATGTCAAAATCTAGCCTTCTCATCAAATCACTGACTGGGGTATTAAAGTTAAGAATTCTATGCGTAAGTAAACCTAGGTCGATAAAAATTATGGCTTCAGTACCCAACACCAATAGGTAAGGAGTTTCTCCAGTAGCTGTTCTGGAAGTTATTCGGTATGCCCACGGGACTAAATGCAGTTCATTGATCCAATTCCCTTTGGTATTTTCTAACCTTTTCTTTAACCCATTCAGCAAAGTTCTATTAGTTACCTCTGTTTTTTCGTTGCTTTGAGGATATCCAGGAGCATAGTGAATTTTTTGGACATTGGACTAGGCACAATAAGCAGCAAATTCATCGTTGTCAAATTGTGTGCCATGATCAGTGATGAAGGCATAGGGTAAGCCATACTTGCATATAATACTCTTCCAAATAAACTAATAAACCTTTTCATAGGACATGTCGATCAATGGTTCAGCTTCCACCCATTTAGTAACGTAATCAACAGCTACAATTAGGTACTTGAACCGTCCTCGGGTGGTCGATAGAGGCCCGACCAAGTCAATCCCCCACATAAAAAAGGACCAAGGGGATGTGATTGGTGTTAGGAGAGCTTGTGGAGCCTTGCGTATGCTAGAAAACCTCTGTCACTTATCACACTTCTTTGCAAAATCTGCGCAATATGCTCGCATATTTGGCCAGTAGTATCCTTTTGTATGAATTCTCTACAACAACATTCTTCCTGCTACATGGGCTCCACAGGACTCTTCATGGACTTCTTCAATTAAGTCCTTCACTTCAGCTGGATGCACACATCGTTGTAGACCAGCAGTCAGTCCTCTTCTATATAACACACAACCATCTAGCACATATCTTGCAGCTTTGTATTTCAGTCTCTTAGCTTCAAGTAAATCAGTTGGAAGAATCCCATCTTCAATATATGCTCTTATGGGGTCCATCCAAGATGTTGACCATTATATCTTCATCAATGCTTCTATTAGCAAGTAGCTTAATAGGAATAGTTCTTCATATCTCCATTCTGGTTGCTGAAGCTAACCGAGCAAGTGCATATGCTCGGGCATTCTCCAATCTTAGAATTCTGACCATCTGAACAGCTAGTAAAATGGAAATTATTTTTAAAGTTTTGGCCAAATATCTGGTCATCAGATCTCCTTTGTTGCATATAAGCTCAACACTTGATTTACAACTAGCTGCGAATCACTGTATACTACAACTTGCCCGGCAGTCAATGATTTAGTTAGATTTAAACCAACAACCACAGCTTCATACTCTGCCTCATTATTGAAGGCTTAAAATTGGAATTGTAGAGCGTACTCTATGTCTAGGTCGTCTGGAGTATTGAGAATGATTCCAGTTCCACATCCGATTACACAAGATGACCCATCAATGTACGGACTCCATATGGGGATATCGCTGTCAAACGCTTGGTATATCAGAATCCCTTTTATGGAAGATTTTATCCTTCACCTCCTTATATTTCTTCTTCATCTCTTGTAGTCTACTGGACGGTTCTGGTTGATCTTTTTCTATAGTTTCCCCTGTTTAGAGTTGGTAGGGCGTATCTTCAGTAGGTCTACTGACTCCTGCATGTTCCTCAGCTGGAGTCCCTTGTTGCTCGGGGACCTCTAGGTAAGTGAATTATGTAATAAAATCAGTCACAACTTGGCCTTTTAAAGCAATCCTTGGTTCGTATATAAGGTCATATTCCCCTAACTCCACAGCCCAATACATCAATCTTCCAGATTTCTTCGGCTTATGCAAAGCCTGCCTTAGTGGCATGTCAGTGTATACCACTATGGTGTGGGCTTAAGAATATGGCTTCATTCGTCTACTAGCCTTAATTAAGGCCAGTGCTAATTTTTGCAAATTGGGATATCTCACTTTTGCTCCTCGAAAAGCTTTGTTGGTGTAATAAAATGGCTTTTGAACTCCATTTTCCTCCCTGATCAAGGCAGAGCTAACTGATGACTCAGATACAGCCATATATAAATATAATTTTTCTCATAACACTGGTCGGGAGAGTAGTAGTGGTGCTCCCAGGTACTTCTTTAACTCCAAGAAAGCTTTTTCACATTCATCGTTCCATTCAAAGGTTTTTCTAAGTACCTTGAAGAATGGCAAACACTTGTTCATTGCTTGGGACACAAACCTGTTGAGTGCTGCTACGTGCCCAGTTAGCCTTTGAACATCCATTTTATAGGTCGGAGATTGTATTTCTACCATGGGTTTAATCTTATCTGGATTAGCTTCAATTCCCCTTTGATTCACTATATACCTGAAGAATATTCCCTCTTGCACTCCGAAGACGCATTTGGTGGGGTTTAACTTCATTTGGTGCCTTTCCAATTGATCAAACGTCTGGTTGAGGTCGACAATATGATAAGCATATTTTTTGCTCTTAGTGAACATATCATCAAAATACACCTCCATGTTCTTACCTATCTGCTCCTCAAATACTTTGTTCACCAGTCTCTGATAAGTAGCACCTGTATTTTTCAGACCAAACGGCATAGCATTATAGTAATAAGTTCCTAGAGGAGTGATAAAGGAAGTACTTTATCTGTCTTTTGGCTTCATTTTGATCTGGTTATAACCAGAGTATGCATCCATGAAACTCAGCAGCTCATGCCCGGAATTAGCATCTACCAATTGATCAATTCATGGAAAAGGAAAGTAATCCTTTGGGCACGCTTTGTTCAAGTTAGTAAAATCTACAGACATCCTCCACTTGTTGTTCTTCTTCTTGACCATAACCACGTTAACCAACCAATCCAGATACTTCACATATTCAATAAAGGAAGCTTTTTGAAGCTTCTCCACTTCTTCTTGTATTGCATGGTTCTTCTTCGGGCGAAAAAATCTTCTTCGCTGCTTAACGGGTTTAACCTCCTTATTCACATTAAGCTCATGGCATAGGAAATTTGGGTCTATGCCTGGCATATCTTCATGACTCCACACGAACACATGTTTCCTTTGTCTCAAGAAAGCCACCAACTCTTGTTTAAGAACTAGTTCCAATGACGCTCCTATTTAACTTGTTCGTTCTGGTTTCTCATTATCCAGAATAATTCTTTTTGTTGCCTCCATCACTTGGCCTTTGACAAGCTCATATTCATCTCGTGGATCTAAGGTTTCAACCTCAGATTCGTTGTTCGGCTCAGATATATCCACTTGATAAGTGATTATTTTCCTTTTTGTCTCCAACATATCTTCTTCTTCGGCAGAGGAATAGTAGCACTCCCGAGCTACTTTCTGATCTCCTTTCACTACTCCAACTCCAAAGTTGGTTGGGAACTTCAGGCATTGATGAACAGTAAAGGGTACAGCTTGGAATTTCTTCAGACCAACTCTTCCCATGATCATATTATAGGCAGAATAAACATTTTTATCCATTACAACTAATCTCACCTTCTTTGTCCTACTCATCGGCCAAGTTTCGATCAACACATCTAGCTTGATAGTCCCCAATGGAAACCCAAACTAAGGCCCGTGATAAGGCTCCAGTTGACTAAGTTTTAAACCCAAACTATCAAAATAGGGATAGAACATGATGTCTGCCTAACTGCCGTTATTCACCAATGTTCTTGCTACCAATACTTCTTTCATCCTCACTCTGATAACTAAGGGTGTGCACGAACCCGAATGGATCGAAAAAATCGAACCGAACCGAACATACTTTTGCGAGTTTTTCTTAATTCGGTATTAATTCGGTCCAAAAATATATAGGACCGCATAATTCGGGTCGGTCTCGATCCTGGATTATAAAAAATGGTTTTGGACCGGACCGAACCCCTTTCATTATATATATATATATATTAATTTCCTCACACACGTACGCTTTCAAAAACCGAAGTCTATTAAGTCCCACCCATAACATTTAACCCTATTTCTCTCTCTCTATCTACGAGACTACGAAACCCTCCCTTCCTTACCTCTCCGCCGGCGGCAGGCAACCCACTTCCCTCTACGAAACCCGTCCCTTCCCTTCTCTCTACGAAACCCTTCCCTTCTCTCTGTCCTCCTATGCAACAAACGGGTAACATGCAGGCTCGCAGCAAACCCTTCTATTAGGGTAACACGTCGGCGGCAGGTAACTCGCTTTTTTTGTTTTCTATTAGTTTTGTTTTAAAGGTATATAAAAATGGGAGAATATCATCTATTTGTAGAGAGAATAGGGTTTTGCTGATTTTACCCAGAAATTATTTTGTCTATGTTTTTAACCTTTTAATTTCATCATTTGAACTTATCTGGTTTGAACTCAAATATGAATCTGTCAATTTTCACTTCTTTATTACATATATTGAACTAGTAAATGTTTTTTTCACTGATATTTTTTAAGCTTTACTATTTAAGATAATGGTAATTGGGTTTTCTACATTTTTAGGCAAAAGTTCTTTATGGTGTGTGTTTTACTCTCTGAATGGATTAGATACCTTATATCTGGTTATTTTCATTTTTTATTTAGTATATTGATGGATTTTGATTATATGGGCAATACGTGGATATAGTTTTTTATAACTGTGATCTGGGAAGATGTTTTCGATTATCTAGGCAATAATAGCAGTTTCCTGTATGTTTTTTTTTACTTTGTAGTTTCCTTATATGAACTAGTTTGGTGTATGATATGTAGTGAAGTTGGTTTATTGATTTTTAACTAGCAGTTTTTTTATCCGTATTTATTGTACTTGATTGTTTCTTCATTTGAAGTAGTTTTATTAGTTTTAAAGGTGTAGAAATTTTCTCTTTTCTGTTAGTTTTAAAGGTATATAAAATGGGTACTCTATTTTCTGTTTCCACTTCCTCACACATGCACCATCTGTTTTCTATTTTTTGTTTCCACTTCCCTCATCCAATGAGTTCTTTGTTTTGATTTTTAAGGTAAGTGCCGACAGATGTTCATAAAAATGGGATTTAAATAATGTGGGATGTAAATAGTGTGCGATGTTCATAAAAATAGACTTTTCTGTCTTGATGTTTTGTGATATAAATAGTGTACGATCAAGAGTGATGTTTTTGTGGATATTCATCCAATGGTTGTTTGCTATTTTTTGTTAATATTATTATTGTCAAACAGTGCTATTTTTTTTTTTTAAATCGTGCTTCTTCTGTTTTTGAAAAACAGTGTTGTTTTTACTTTATATTTTTAAAAACAGTGCTCTTTTTTTTTAAAAAGGTGTGCTGTTTTTAAAAAACAGTACTGTTTTTTTTTTACAAGTGTTGTTTTTTAAAGGAGAAATGCTGTTTTTTTTAATGTGCTTTTTTAAATTAAAAAAATGTATGTTTTCAATAAAAAAAAATATGTGATGTTTTATATGGGTTGGACCGAATAGGAAAAAGACCGAACACTGACCGCTTGAAAATCGAATAGGACCGAAACCAATTATTCTGATCCGGTCTCGGTCCATAACTTTTTAGGATCGATTAATACGGTCCGGTCCTAAAAATACCCCAAAACCGGACCGGACCACAAACACCCCTACTGATAACTAAAGGATCATCTTGAGGATACAACAGTCAAGATAAATCATTTTTAGAAAAGCCAATTACGAGCTTATCCTTGTTAACTTTTCTTGGTCGGTCTTCCTCGGCGAGGTTAATTTGCTGGATATAGGAAAAAGCTTGGGCCTCATTGAGGTAAGCTTTTCTTTCAGCTGTATTACCTCCTCCTCCGGCATCTCCACCTGTAATCGTGTGACAATCATAAGATCCAAAACTGAGTGTGAATACCTCACGTTCCGATTGTCTAGGCTTATTGGGGAGATCAGGATCATCTTTTGGATCTTCTTCGTGGTTCTTCTTCTTATCTTCTCTAGGCTTAACTGGTGATATAGATCTCTGCCGATCTCTACCTCCAGTTCTTCCATCGGCCTGCCGATTAACAAATCTGTCCAACTTTCCTCTTCGGATGAGCGCTTTTATCTCATTCTGGAGGGCAATACAACGGTTGGTAGTATGACCATAATCTTTATAAAACTCACAATACTTGGACTTATCCCTCTTATAAGCAGGTGACCTTAACTTTTCAGGCCAACTCAAATCATTGTTGTGCTTGATTTCCTCCAACATATGATGTATATCCACCGTTAAGGGAGTGTAATTAGTGAATTCACTGAGCCGATCTATGCTTTATTTTGCTTTCAATTTCTTACGTTCATTGTGACTCTTGTGCTCCTTATCTGACTTCCCTTCTATCTTTGCTTCCACATTTGCGTCTGAATTCTTTTTGGCATCCATAGCTAGGAGTGGACAAAAAAAAGACCGACCCGAATGGACCGATTGGACCGAACCGGACCGATCCGAAAATTAAGGCTATTTTAAAACCGGTCCAAAAATCGGTTCACAAAAACTAAAAACCGATTAAATCGGTCCGGTCCGCGGTCCACTATATTAAAAGACCGATTTGGATCGGACCGGACCGATTCTCATATATATATAATAAAAATAATGTTATTGTGTTTCTTATGTATAGTTTTTGAATTAATGTATATAACTTATGAATTTAATTTGGAACATTTACCCAGCCAACCTTCATAATTAAATACCGATATGCATAAACATTTTTTTATTTGGGTTAAAAAAATCCATGTAAATATCACTTGGAGTTTCGAGTATTATTTTTTTGTATATATATTTGTGAGAAAAATAGATAAAAACATTCATAAAATGTACATATATATAAAATAGGGTTAGGACCGAATTTTACCCTAGACCGGACCGAAAAAAGCCTAGACCGAATTAGTAGGTTAACCGAATTAATCGGTCCGGTCTCGGTCCAAAAAAATTGAGGACCGAATATTCGGTCCGGTCCAAAAAATAGGCAAAACCCGGATCAGACCGGACCGTGCCCACCCCTATCCATAGCTTCTTCGGCATTCATAATCATCGCTACTTTGGCCATCAATTTTGTCATCGTCTTCGAGGTATCTTTGGCCAAAGTATAATACAGTTTGTTGGGGAGAAAACCACTCTTGAGGGTGGTAATTGCAGTCTTCTCCTCGTAATCAATGACTTTCAATTTCTCATTATTGAAATGAGTGATGTAATCCCTGGAACTTTCTCCCACCTTATGTCTCACACTAAGCAGGTGAGCTACTCGCTTCACTGGTTTTGCTCCAAAGTAAAAATTACCAATGAATAGCTCGGTGAGTTATTAGAAGCAAGAAATTTGTCCCCGAGGAAGACTATTGTACCAGATTTGAGCAGATCTAGTGATTGTTCCAGAAAATGTCCTATATTTTATCTCATCAGGAACAGCATAGATATCAGCAGCTGTTTGGTATTGTTTTATATGAAGAACTGGATCAGTCTTCCCATCATATTTGGGAGTGACCACTGGAGCTTAAACTTGGTCGGCGTAGGGAAATCTACGATGGTTTGCACAAAGGGGGATCCCTTAATAAAACTTCTTTGGAGGGGATTCTTGGCCTTTGCCATTTCTCCCAATCTGTCTTCCAAACGCTGAATGGAACCTTTCCAAGCATCACTGCCAGCATCATGGGTTGCATATTTTTTATGTCGACCAACAAATCGTGCTGAATTTTCTTCTTATGAACCTTACATGTGACTGGATCTATCGACTCGTCGGGTGCTTAATTTGGACTGGGCTGAACCTTCCCTTAAATCGCTTGCTCATCGAGTATTTCTTGACGTAACCCGTAGGGAATTTCCCTGGGGTCCCAAATGATCGAAAGGAGAGGCCCTACTTAGCATTTCTAAAGCACTCAATCTTTCTGGGATGAGGGATTATCCATAAATGGAATTAGTGATCCTAATAGATGAAATTGCTCCAGGGAGGTATGAAGGATCCCAAGAAGTTCTTAAACGTCTATGCCTAGTGTTGGTGGCGGTGGAATATTCCTTTGATTAAATTGTGCAGGAAATCCAGTTTATAGAGTTTGGGTCAACTGTCGTAGAGTATCCTGCATAGCCTCTTGACCCTTGGACAAACTAGCCAAAATGCCTGTTAGATCATTGTTGTTTGGAAGGGTAGAGGGATTAGGCATAATTCCTTCATTTCTAGTACTTGATTCTGGAATTTCAGTCATGGATGATTACTGAGTGAAAACGTTTAGTAATATGTTCCCACAAATGGCGCCAATCTATTGATGCAAAAACTAAACTATGCCTAATTAATCGATCACATATAAAATAAGTAAAACAAGCAAAACACAAGAAATTTTAAAGTGGTTCGGCTCAAAGGAATAACCTACGTCCACTGTTCTGTATTAATTACCTTAAGTTGTTTTTTTCATCCATTGCAATGAGGATGATACAATGTATTTATATCCCAAGATGGGTCTTGATATTTGTCATGTGAAAGGATGCAATGCTTTCATTTTTTAGGCATTTACATCAATATATAATGAGAATTAAATATATGAGTGACGTCGCTTCATTGGAAATACAGGCTGTAAGACTACTGGCACTTGGTTGGCTATACAGATTGGACTTTCGACTGTTGGTCGGGCATCCCAGTTGGTCAGATTCTGTTGGTCGGGCTTCCCAATTGATCGGGCTTCCCAGTTGGTCAGGTAACAATGTTAGTCGGGCTTCCTTGTTGGTCGGGCTTTTTTATCATGCTGACTTGGACTTGTGCCACATTGGATTACACGTGCTTGATTGTAATTAGTCCACGTAGGGTGGTATATTTTGGTATCAACAGACTATAATCCGTTAATATTTAGAGGCATTGATTGATACATTCAACTGGGAACTGTTGCATGAACATTCAGAGGCATTTTACCTGCCTTTGAGAGGGTATCTAAGTTAGGTATTGTTTGTCTTTATTCAAATATTTGTTGTATTGTAACTATATCTTTATTATTAGTGATTTATTTTTGTTTTGGCGTGTAGAGACCCTCGTGGATGTTTCCTCTCGGGAGGTTTTACCACGTTCTATTCTTGTGTTGTGGTTTACTTATGCTTTACTTATTAGCATGGTCTTTTTCTCTTGATGGTTGGTTTGTAGTGTTTCTTAAAACTAAATAAAGGAGTTTCATAAATAAAATCAATTAGACTTTTAGGTTACACATCTTGTGTCACATGTTTAACTCCATTTTGTGATTAAGGAACTCTTCAAATAACTTTCAGTTTACAAAAACACATTTGATTAACCTTGTTAATCATTTTTCTGCTCAAGTTTTTTTTCCATTGGTATCAGAGCTTCGTACATAATATCGTTTTCAAGATCCTGAAGTTATTAAAAATCTTTCGTAAAATGGATGAAAAAAATGTTTTGGAAAAACTCAAAAACCTTGTTAGACCCATGTCTTTAATGGAAGAAATTTTCCTTACTGGAAAGTTAGGATGATAGATTTTATTCAATAACAGTTGGGTGATGAAGTTTTGGATGTCATTCAAACTGGTTATAAAACTCCTATTAAATCAACAGCTAAGAGAAGCTCTGAGAGAATAAGTAAATCACTTTGTGAATATACTAAAACGTATAGTTGTAACTTTATAGTTGTCAGTGAATAGGAACTAAAACGTATATCACATTGTACCACTGCCAAAGAGGCTTGAGACACAATGATCACTGCTCATAGAGGTGATCATCGTGTTAAGGCTGCCAAGACTCAAATGTTACTCCAACAATATAACACTATTGTGATGTCTGACTCAAAAACTTATGATGATTTTTATCTAAGACTAATTGATATTATTAAAAAAACTGCATGTTGATGGTATTGATTACCCTAATAGAGATATAGTTATGAAAATCTTAAGATCTCTCTCTACCAAGTTTGGCCATAAAAGGTATGTTATTGAAGAGATTGATGACCCACTCTTAACTCCCAAATGTCTTAGTAGTAAAATAAAGACAATGGAAATGGAAATTGATTACAAAAAAACAATTGTCCACTACTACTAGAAGGCACGGTAAGTGAACAATAGGTGTCACCTCTAAGATGAGCAGTCCTAAATTATTTATGGCTGACCCGGACTATGATTCAAACCAAGACACAGATCTTGAAATCCTTTATACTCAAATTTCCCTAATAAGCAAAAAGTTTAAAGAAAATTTTGAAAGATAAAAATATTGTTGCTACTCAAAAAGGACAACCTGGGCATCGGGGATTTCAAGTGTCCAGACGACATGATAAAATGTTTCACAGACCAGCAGATAGAGCTGTAAATCGGGTTGGGTGAGTAGGTCTTGGGCTTGCTCAGGCTCGACCCGAACTCACTTACCCATGCTCAAGCCCGAGCTCGGCCGAACAAATTTTTCCTACCTAAGCTTGAACTCGGCTCATAAATATTACGAGCTTAGGGCCCGATTTCGTGCAGGCCCGATTTCAATTTTTTTTGTTAAAAAAGTTTGAATTAGTATTTTTTTTTTTCTTGTATTTTCATCATGGACAAAATGTACACACTAAAATCTAATTGATATTTCATAATATAAAATATATAATTATGAAATATATTAAATTAAAACATGGTAAATAAGAGTGAAAACCTACAAATGCCTATTAAATTTCATGCATTTAGCATTATTTGATTGCTAACAGAGGCCTATTATGACTTGAGCAATTAATAAATAAAATACCCATAATGAGATTAACAATAAAATCACAAAATTGAAAATCAAATGTAATTTAATGGATTATGACAAATGAAACTTTAAAAAAAAGGTAGTAAATGAAATAAAAGAACGAAACCTAATTAAACAATGCTAACATAAATATGTTATATTATATAAATTATTTATTTATTTATAAATTCGAAGTTCGGGCTTCGGGCCCAATCCGGGCTTGGAAAAGTTCGGCTCAAGCTCGGCCCGAAATTCATTCGGGGTTGAAATTTTGGCTCAAGCTCGGATCAGCTCAAACTCAAATAAAGCTCGGCCCAAAAATAGTGGGCCGAACGGGCGGGCTTCGTGCCTCGACGGCTAAATTTACAGGCCTAACTGCAGAGTCAAATAATAATAGACCCGCAGACTTAACAACAAACATCAAACGTACAAGTCCCATGTACGATGTCATAAATGTGGAAAATGGGACATTATGAAAATAGGTGTTACAGTAAAAACAATCACACACAAGGCTCACATTACCAAAACTTAGGATGACTCAAGTGATTCTGATGATGATGAGTCAAGGTCATCGACTATAGATGAATCTTGAATTGACTTTTATGCTAGACTTTTTGAACATGATAGTGATACTTGCCTTGATGATGATGAATCAATAACTGCATGTGATGAACTATTTACTACTGTTAATATTATTATTGATGATGACGTAGTTGGTACTACTGCTAGTAACTCTTATACTGAAAATATTATTGTCTGTATTTCTTAGGATAATGATATTGCTAAGATAGATACTCGTGGGTGAGTGAGTCAAAGTGGCGCTAATATTGATAAATTAGATGTGAATGTCAGTTTTGTGAATAAAACTGAACCGTTAAGGGTCACAACACACACGTCTCTTAATGACAGCAATGATAATACGATCCCACCAAATATTCAAGCCTTATATGCTATAACGTTGAAGAAATTTGCTAAGTTTGAAAAATTACTGAAAAAACTTGCTGATTAAGTTGAGTCTCTTACTAAGACTATTAAGCTAAATGCTGAAGAATACACAAGTCAACGATTAGCTTATGAGACTGAGATTAAAGATTTTAAATAAAAAATAATAATATAAGTTTTTTAAAACGATTTTGTCTTAAAACAAAAATATAAGGCCACTATGGTAGAATTGGAGGAATCCAAGTCTAAATGTTTAAAAATGTTTAGAAAGTGTAAAGATTTTAAAAACTCAACAAAATAACAAGAAATTATGTTAAGCAATATGAGACAAGAAAATGACAAAAGTGGACTTGGCTTTACTGAACCCAAAAATTGGTTTAAAATAAAAAAGACTACTTTTGTCAACGAAAGTTTTAATTTTGTCAAAGATAGTTCTACTAAAAATGTTTCAGTCTCTCAAGTTACAATAAAACTGTGTATACCCTAGCAAAAAGGCTGAACCTAAATCTAAGTATGTTTGTCTGCCTGTTAGGTGCAGAGAAAATGTTGGGTTTATTCTTGTAAACTCTAGACACCAGACTCAGTCTAGACCTATTTTTCAAGGACTAAATGCTAAGGTTAAACCAATGTCATCTAAAAATGGTTCTTGCTGTGATTTCTTTGGGCACAACTTAGATAATTGTTTTCAGAAAAGGATCAACACGCCTATTTATCAAAATTTTAATTACTCTCGCGTGAAACGCAATAGTTATATTCTCCATAGACAAAATCATAATCATTTTGGAGGAAAAAATAAGAACAAATCTTGAACTAAGAAAAAAGCCCCACGCAGAACCCCTCAACCTTCCAATCACTCAAAGGCAAAAATATTTTTGAAAATAGGCCTATTTGGGTTAGGAAAGATGATCTATTACCACAGTTGAGATGCAATATTTGATTTCTTCACTTAAAGTTGTAAGCAACTCAACTAACTGGTACTTAGATTCAGGGTGTTCTAGGCATATGACACGAGATAAAACTAAATTAAAAAAACGTGATTAACTACCTTAGTAAAAAAGTCATGTTTGGAGGCAAAGTTTCATCCGAAGTCATAGGCAAAGGAACACTCTATGAGGAAGGTTTACCTTTTCTTGATGATGTTATCTTAGTGAAAGGGTCGAAATCTAATCTGCTGAGTATAAGTAAATTTTATGATGCAAATTACTCTATTAATTTTTCTAAAAATGAGTACAAAGTTTTTGATAATACTGGTAATTACATCATAATAGGAAAAAGAAATAAGGAGAATTATTACATTGTTCTCCCTGTTCCCGGTTCTTGTCCTTTGACTAGACTTGATGATACTGACCATTGGCATAATAGGCTAGGTCAAACTAATTTTAAAAACATGAGCAGATGGAGCACCCAATAGATTATCTAGGGATTGCCTAAAATTAAAAAGTGTCCTAATGTTGTTTGTGGACCTTCCAAGTGGAAAAAATAAAAGTTTTAACTTTAAAATCCCTCGACCTTAAATCCCTCGACCTCATCCATATGAATTTAATGGGTTATTCCCATACTATCAGCCTTTATAGTAATAGTTACATATTAGTCTATGTGGATAACTTCTCACACTTTACATGGGTAGCTTTTATGAAACAAAAATCAGATACTCTTAAAGAGTTTCTGAAAATCCTTTTAAAAATTAAAAATGCAAAGGATACCTAAGTATTGCGCATAAGAAGTTTAAGGGAGGAGAATTTAAAGACACTAGCGTTATTGAATATTGCTATGAAAATGGATATTTACATGAGTTTAGTGCTCCTAAACCCCCCCCCCCAAATATAATTGAATAGCTGAACGTAAAAATAGGACGCTTCAACAAATGGCCAGGGTATTAATTCATGTCAAAACTCTTCCAAAAAAACTTTGGGTTGAAGCAATTCAAACGGCTTGCCATACAATAAATAGAATATACATTCGTAAAAATACAAAAAAAGACTATATATGAACTTTAGTATGATAAGAAGCCTAACGTTAAATACTTTATAACCTTTGGGATCATTTGTTATATTTGTCGTGATAGAGAAAATCTTTTAAAATTTGAATCACGTGCTGATAAAGGCATTTTCCTTGGCTATTCTCAAAGTAGTCATACCTATATGGTTTATAATTTAAGAATAAAGTCTATCATGGAGTTAATTTATATAACTGTAGATGAAACTTCAGTCACTTCTATTAGTAAAATACCAATTTCTAATGATGAGTTCGAATATTTTCAAGACATGGACTCACCAATTGAAATTAACACTTTACCGGTTGAAGACCCTGCCTTGCCTAACTAGGTTTCTAAAGATCATCCTACTACTAATATTGTTGGTGAAGTGTTAGACACATTAAGAACGAGATCACAACTTCGTAATCTTTCAAACTTTGCCTATTTTTTATTTCCCTTGTAGAACCTAAAAATGTAAATGAAGTTTTGCAAGATTCCTTTTGAATAGATGCTATACAGGAAGAGCTAACACAATTTAAAACACGTGATGTTTGGTATCTCGTTCCAAGGCCATCTAATACCAAAGTAATCGGTACAAAATGGATTTTCAAAATCAAAACGGATGAAACAAGGGTGATAATTAAAAATAAAGCTAGGTTGGTTGCTCGGGGATACAACCAAATAGAAGGAATCGACGTAAATGATACATTCTCTCATGTTACATGAATGGAGTTTGTCTGTCTTTTCTTGGTTATTTCATGTTATTTACAATTTAATTTTTTTTCAAATGGATGTTAAGTCTCCATTTTTTTAGTGGTATTTTATCTGAGGAAGTGTACGTTAAACAACCAAAAGTATTTGTCAACCCAAATTACCATGACATGTAATTAAATTTAAAAAGGCATTATATGGTTTAAAGTAAGCCCCCGCGGCCTGGTGCAATCATCTTTCAGTCTTTTTACTCAATAAAGGGTTCGATCGCGGTGGCAATGATCAGACATTATTTGTTCGTAAAATAAAAAATGATGTTTTGATTGCACAAGTATACGTAGATGATATCATTTTCGGTTCAACTTCCATCAAGAAGTCAAAACGTTTTCAAATTTTATGAGTGGGGAATTCCATATATCGCTTATGGGGGAGTTACAATATTTCCTCAAACATTAAGTGAAACATTTTGATGATGGCCTATCTGTATGTCAAGAAAAATATGCTAAAGCCTTAATAAATAAATTTGAATTAAATTATGCCAAAATATCACATAAACCTATTAGCACAACAACAAAGTTAACTAAAGACGAAGGTGGTAAAAGCATAGATTCCACTTTATATAGAAGCATGATAGGTAGTTTATTATATTTCACTACTCCTCGACCCGATATCATGTTTTTGGTGTGTGTGGGTGTGTGTTTGTGTGTGGGTGCCCGTTATATTATCCGTTCCAAATGAGAGTCGCCTTAAAAGCATTAATAGAATTATAAATATATTAAAGTAAATTTAGAGTTAGGATTATGTTACACTAAAGGCACAACAAGTAGCATTTCAGAGCATAGCGATGCCGACTGTGCAGGTTGTTTTAATGATAGCAAAAGTACCTAGGGGGCTTGTTATTATGTTGGAAATAACTTGGTTCGTTCGGGATGCAAAAAATATAATTGTATTTCCTTGTTTACTTTTGAGGCAGAATATATTCCAGTTGGAGGCTATTGCGCCCAACTAATGTCGATCAAACAGTTGCTAAATGATTATGGCATTATTGAAAATCAAGCTACTTTATTATATGATAATGAGAGCGCTATAAACATCACTATGAATCCTATTCCGCATTCTCAAACTAAACACATAAATCATCATTTTATTAGAGACTTAGTAGAATCCAGAGAACATTTAATTGAGTATGTTAGAACTAAAAAGAAACTTGTTGACTTTTTAACTGAGCCTCTTGATAATATTCGATTTTAAAATATAAGAAAAGAAATAGGAATGGTTATGATTGAATAATTAATATATTATACGTGAACCTCCATACTTGTTTTTATTACGTTAATAAATCCCTATCTGAGGTTATGGGGTATGGCTATTTGGGAACAATAAAAGGCGGCTCTAATAACTTGTTAATGTGAGATAAGCACCTCTTTAGACATGTTTTCTATGTTCATTACTTTACACCCTTAGCTATTTGAGCTAAAATGGGGGAATAGTGTACATCTATATATTGTTCTTTATACTTATTTTGATAGTACTCACTTGATGAAAGAGTAAGTTTGCTTGTGCATATTTAATCAGATTTTATTTTTCTTGAGTCTAGGATCAAAGGCTATTAGTTGAGTTGTATTTTTCATCCTTTTTCTGATTTACAGTTCTAGGTTGGGTAGAATAGTTTTTAATAGGACTAGATTTTATTTTAGTCCAAAGAACTTAAAAGTATTCCACGAAATATGTATGTACTCGATGGAGTTTTTCCACAAATATCCAAAGGGGGAGATTGAAACACTCTAGATAAAAGACTCATTAGGATTTGCATAGTCTAAAGTATCTAGTGTTCAAGTAGTTTGGATAGTGTGCCAAAACAAAAAATTTAGAAGAGATCCCTTTCATCCCATTTCAAGATTGGAGACCTTCAAGGGGCTACTTTATGCAATAAGACTCTTATATGAAATGAAGTCAACAAAGTATAGTGGAAAAGCACTACACACACTTGCATACATTATAATAATTCGTAATCATTAAAATAATTTTTTGGAATTAAATTTGAAATAATTGAATTTAATTGAAATTAATTTAGGAATTAATCAATTTTTAATCCATGTCATTTAATGCTAAATTTTATGATAAAAATGATTTCTAGTATAAAAGTGTGTGAAAATAAGTTCAATTTTTTTTTCAAAATTTCAAATGGTTTTATAATATTTTTAATTGAATTTTTAAAAATTTAGAATTCATTTAAAATTATATTTTTAAACATATTTTAGTCAAGGGAGTATTTAGAGAATTAACATGCCCTTAATTCGTGTTTCTTGTGTGTCTTAACTAAACGAGCTTATCTCAATCGTTGAATCATTTTTGTCAAAGGCTAGAATTGATTAGGGTTTTTTACTTGGATCATAGACTAGGGTTTTTACCTATTAACTTTGTTGACCGGTTAATTTATAAAAAATTCTTTTATATCGGCTTGGGATTGAGGAACCTTGTGTGGCCCCGAAATATTAAGAAATTTAGGAAATCATGGAGTTTACATTTGACCCTAGCTATGATGATAATTTTCTTATTGAGTCGGGCTTAACTCAAGGATAAGAATAATTCTAGTTAAGGTCTTAAGTTAAATAAAACAGCTTTACATCGAAATACAATATGTCCGACATGGACTCGGGAGTCACCTCACATCAGTTGCATGTGAACCCTCTATGTTGAACCATGAAGAAAAACTTTGAAAGGACTTCCATAATATGGTAAGGTCCTAATAATATTAAGCGTAAAAACTACTTTAAGTAGGATCCATTAGGGAAGTTGAGTTCCCTAAGTTTATCTCAACTATAATATTAATTATGAAAAAGAATGACAGGTAGTGGCTTTTTGCTAATTCTATGACCTTGATAGGGCTTTATGAAAGATAATTTTACTCTTTCAAGGAAGAACTAAATGCTCGTTGCAGCTGTAGCTCAAGAACAAATGACTTTTATGGATCCATATTATCATCAGATGTTGATCTTCATTGTTGATTAAAAAAACATTATATATTATATCATTTGGACTATATTACTACAAAGTTATGCCTTTAGTCCGAAGGAACTTCGGGTCAACCTACTGTAGATGATTCAAAAAGATGTCAAAAAGTATATCAGCACAAAGATAAAGTTTATATCGAAGCCATGATCATCAAAATCAAGAAGACATACAAACATATTACCAGTCTATCTAAGACCTTATATATTTTAAGACGCCATAAAATGAAGTTAAATGCCTCAAAATGTGCATTTGGAATAAGGTAAAAAATTTCCTTATATTTTTAAATCACCCACTAAGCGATTGAGGCCAACCCCGACAAAATCAAAGCCTCATACGATGTAAAGCATACGACCTACGTGATTGATGTATAGAAGGTAAGTGGAATTCTAAGGACTATAAATAGTTTCATCTCAAGGTCATATGACAGTTGTTGACCTCTCGCCAAAGTCTTAGAGAAATTAAGAATAAAAGTGTGGTCAAAGGAGTTTGATGAATCACTTAATGGAACCAAGTACTATTTGGGATAACCAACTTTTCTTTTAAATACTAAAGGTAGCGAGGAACTTCGCATGTATATAGATGTTTTAGATCATGTTGTAATTAGATGCGAGTCTTTTTTCATATTGATACAAGAAACACACCAAATTAAACAAAAATGTTTTCAAATTTTAATTGGTGAAAAAACAAAGAGAACACCCTAAAGGTATATATGACAAGATTTACAAATGATTCATCATAAAATTCATATTTTAATCTTGTTAAATACATGAACAATAAATCATGCAAAAAACCAAATCAACTTATAACACCGCATATACAAGGAGAACCACACTAATGAGAAAAAAACCTCAGTCCAATACAACAATATCACTAAAAACTTGGTAAAGACTTATAGAATGTATAAGTGTCTTACACTCCTTTCTGACGGAATCTCACTTCATCCTTTGGCCACCAACTCTTAGGAAATCGGAGACATATGTAACATCGATGAGTATCTAAACATATCTGAAGTCTTGATAAATCGATCATTAATTTTTCCCTTAAACCAACTCAAAAGTTACCTTCTTCATAGATAAAGGATATCTTAATTCCATGCTTGATGAAACTTGTAAAATGAACTTCGCAATCATAAATTTTTAAAAGAATAAAGGTCATAAGTTTTAATGAATTTTATGTAACAAAAGTGTATAATGGCTCATAAATTTTACTCTTCCTCTTTATTATTGATTAATCAAGAAAATTTTATCAACTGCAAAGTAAAGGAGATAGAAAATATGAACAAGGATGAACTTTTCTTCTTTTCCTAAAAATGTTTTTCAGTTCTTAAAAGGGAAGAACTAGAATCACTAGCTTAACTTTTGTTATTGTGCTCGCTTGAAATATTTTAGAAGTTATTTTGATAATAAGAAATAGGGGTTAAGTAATTTTGAAAATAAGTATAATGACTAAAAATCGCCAAATCAAGCTAAGCCACACAAATAATACTCCAATCATGAATAGAGAGAGGGGGTGGGTAATTATGCCCCATCAGCTAAAAATGTATTTGTTAAAAAGATACCATAAAAATATCTTTGATCCACCAAAAATACTCTAAAATTTAATCTCTTTACTAAATCTAAGATGTGATTCGTTGACGCGAAGCCTCAACGACACAAAATTGCGATTTTATCATTTTTTTCCAAAAATGGGCTCGAGTGCGACCAGCAAAAACACTTCACTAAAGCGATGAAAGCATCGTTGTAGTGAACTTTTTATGAAGACACGTCTTGGCTTGAGGAAAGGAATTTTCCAAAGAAAACTTATATCATTCATGACCAGCAAAGGAATGCTTTATTATAATGAATGCTCAGGGTTGTACATATAAATATCAATTTTGGAAGTATATATTCATATACAAAAATACTACGACATTTGGTGACATCAAACACAAACACACTTTATGGTTTTGAAAATTAATTTACCATTTTAATTTCATAGTCAATAAAACTCTTTGTGCTCTAGTTAACTTTACCTTCATCCTAAATGTGATCAGGTGATGGCGATGATGTAAAGTTCATATTTAAGATCATGAATTGTAAAGAACCTTCTTTTAGAATAAATGTCGCTTGGACGAACATAAAAAATCTTTTGAAAACCTAAATAAGACAATCTAACAAAGTGAGGGCACGTGAGTATACTATACTCCTACAATCTCTTCCTTTGTTTATTCTGTGAAAAAACACACAAGTAAGATTACAATAAAATAAAAGGAACATATAACCTAGGTTTATCTCGGCCAAAGGTACAAAAAGGATATATAACATTTCCATGAGCCCGAATGATACATGACACTCTTCCACTTTCTAATAAGCGCTTGAATCCTATTTTCCTACACACACTAGCAAACTCATCAATATACCAATGTGTCGATAAAAACATAGGCTAAAATTAGTAAAATGATATTAGATACAGAAAAGTAATGCATGGGAATATCTTTTATTTTAATTAGTATGTAATCATACATACTCCCCCTAAATTTGGTATCTTCCTAAAATAATCTCTCCCCCTTTTTGTCATGGCACGGGTAATGGAAAGAAAAAAAGGAAAAAAATATATTAAACCATAAAAAATAGGCTAAATCAATTTAGACCTCAAGGAATAATCATGAGAAAAATAGAGCATTTAGTTGGAAAGAAAATAAGATAATAAGATCTTACGCAAGCTACTATAAGCAAAAGTCTTTATACAAAATCCTAATCCAGTTTTATATTAGGGAAAATACAATCATAATTATACTACTTACTAAAATATTTAATTTATAATAGTATTCGTAATCAAGAAAAGATTATCTCAAAGGTCAATAACATAATTATATTTAACAACCAAGAATATTATGTCATACATGTCTTATGCAAAACAAAAAAAATGAATATCAAGTTTAGGTTCAATTAGGATAATGAATCATAAAACAAAGATCACAAAGCTTCAACTCTGGTGAAATCTTGTAATACCCCGTACTTTTATGAGTATTTTATTTCCATGTGTGCATTTAAATTTTAATTTAATTGGAAAAATTAAATTGGTTTCGATAAATATTAATTAGCGAGTTAACGATTAATATTTATGATGATTATTACTTACTTGCGTGTAATAAGTAAATAGAGATACAAATTATTATATTGTCATTTTATGAGTGAAAAGCATTGGATTATTATATTATGTCAATAGAAAATTAAATTAGCGGACTTAAATAGTTTGAGGACAACGCATACTGTACGCACGCGTCGGACCCGGTTGATGATATGATGATATACTTTTAGTTGGGTGACTTGGATGATCTCAACGATGATACGGAATGGATCGAAATAGTCCAAAATAGGTACCCGGGGGTTATAGTTGGGTTTCGAGAGCCACATGGGGGTATGGTAGCTTTTTTTACCCTCAGGGATACCCTAAAAACGATATTAGGATGTGATTAAGAGGTATTTAAGATTAAGTGGGGTGTACGAAAGCCTCATTCTAGACTCTGCTTACTGGAGATTTAAGGGAAAGGTCAAATAGAAGAGAAAAGAGAAGAAAAATATAGAAGAAAATCTTGAGGAATAGAGAAGAGCCAATATCCGGATTCAGTTCATCTCTACGTATCAGAATACGGATTTTAATCCAACAAGGAAAGTGTTTACTTGCGTTAGATTTGCAATTTTTTTTAGTTAATTATGTTCAGAGCTAATTAGTAATTAATCTGAAATTATAAGATGAGATTATAGGGATTAATTAAGAGGGTTTGATTTGTGTTAACATATTAACGTGCTTAAGAATTAATATACAAGAACTTATAAATCTGGGAATATGATTATGAACATGATGAACATTGGTAGGATGTTAGATCAATGGGTATTAAGATTGAATTAATTCAAGATTGAATGAATTAAATTAGTTATTAGGAATCCTTGAAATTGGATGTTAGATTTGGGTTTAAATCAGTGTTAAAATACTTCTAGAATGATTATGAATTGATTTGGGATTTTAATTTATGGTTTTGGGAGGCTTGGGACCTCCATTAAAAGAATTAGGAGGAGAAAACCTGAGGTTGAAGACGAACGAAAAACTCGAGGTTGAAGATGAAGAGCAACCCAATAAACAGAACCAGTTCGCTAAGAGAGCGAATCGGTTCGCTTAACTGAATCAGTTCGTCTACCAAGAGAACCGATTCGATTTACTAGCCTGTCCCAATTTTTATTGCGCATTATTTTAACCCATTAGTGTATGATAAATGGGCATAAGGGCTTCTAGGGTAGATTGGAATTACCAGGGAACATTCTCACATGTTGGTGCATATTTTAGGCCAACAGTTAGATAGGTTGGAGTGAGACGAACCAGAATATAAGTGAGTGAACACTTAAATGTAAAATCAAAAAGTCGGTTCGGACTTTGGAATTGATAGACTAGTACGCTATGGGATTTCCGTACATAGTCATTACTTTATATATATGTACGTATTGGGGGTTACTTATATATATGTGTGATTTCTTATGTATTTGTTTTTAACATACCTATTTGTTAGTACTATCATTAGGAGGTTACGTGTAGTGGGCATTCCACCCGTATGTTGACCAATAGGTGTTGGATTGATTCTCCATATCATAGTACATGTTGCATGGCCACTATCCATATGTGAGGATATGTGTTGATTTAGAGACAGATTGGGTGTAATGTTGTATGGTTGTAACCCCCGAACATATGTTTATGACCGCCTCCATTTGTTTGTATTTGCATCTAGATTCAGTGATGAGATTCCGACCCGGTGGCCCAGTTATGGTACGTGGAATACCTGCAGCCCGATAGCAGACGAGGGATGCATTTGCAAGGTCCATGCACTTGGAATACGGTATATACGTATATAGCTAGTGATATATATATGTATGTGTATACGAGATATTATTTGTATATCTCTTTATAGCACGTGTGTAGCTATGTAATTAAATATAAAAGTATACCTAGTCAGGGTAGTCAATCAGGAAAATTGATCACCCTCTATCAAAATATATTTGTGAAGTATTCTATGAAACTAAATAGGTGTCAATGACAAGACATTTTGTTTCTTTATTTTCCCAAGAAGATATTTCACCGGGCTTAATCTTTGACATTCTTACCCAAATATTTTGAACTTTTTTTACATTTTTAGTTTTTAAAATCTTCTTAATGTTAAACAAAAGATTTTTTATTTTTAGAACGGGTATTAAAATCATGCTTTAACAAATAAACCTCATAAACAGTGGAAATATGGGGTTTCTTAGTTAATTAGGTGGTTTTTTCGAATCTTATATCAAAATTCCTTCTAATGTGTCGCAAAAATTTGTAATGGAACACAATGTGTTGAACTTTATCTTTAAGATGCTTCAAAATATTTGTCTTTGAATGTTGTGGAATAGATTCTATAGGAGTTTGAGGTTCATTATAAGGTGGTATTGGGTTTCCAGTTAGATGCATTTTCAAATTTGTTGTACCCAATATCATTTTTGTCATTACAATATCACGTGTGAGATAAAATCATTTTACCCAACTTATTTGATCAATCTTCTAAATTACCTTTACGCTTTTAGCGGAGAGAAGATGATATATTAATTCTACGAATTATTATAATTTTTAGATTTTTTTAACTCGATTTTCAAACATTTTATCTCCTTGTAAACAAATTTTTTTCTTTCTCTATATAAAGGATATTCTCATGTAAAGTGATTCTTTTAGCATCCATGTTTCTCAAACTATAACTTCCCAATATTAAAGATATGCTTTTATCTTTAGCCATTCTTAATTTTAAGTAAACTCTCAACAAATGTTTTTTTATGTTTAGCATTTTTAACACCACGTTTATTGAAAGTAAGTTGTAAATCACAGTCTTAATCATCAAAAGGTTCATCAATAGAATAACCATAAGAAGACAGTATCAAACCTTATAGCATTCTCATTACTGGAGAGTGATGATTAACAAATATCTTTTTTATTTGGATTAAAACCATCCAAAGATAACAATAAGATAGAGAGAGGATATTCATCTAAAAAAATTAGCATACCGCTAAACATAACATTTTTCTCCATATAAATCCAAAACACGATGTTCTTCTCTCTAATAAAACCTATTAAAAGAGGACTAAATCTGATACCTTACGAAAGTGAGTTTTGTGTACCAATGCGGGGGAATAAAACTTGATAAAAAAATTCCCAAATAAATCCATATCCTCATTAATAATAGCATTGGTTTTCTTTTCTCCTTCACTCATCTCAACTTTCTTACTAGACTCAACCTTTAAAGCTAAGTATTTCTTTGACTTAATCTTTTCAACACATCGAGCCTTTAAAATATGATCTTGTCCATAAGTTTGCAATGAGAAAACTATATATTCCAACATATAATGATCCATATCAAGGATATCATTGAGAGTAGAAACCTTCGTAAAAAACTGAGATGATAATGATCTAAAAAGTTCTTCACAGCAAAAATTTATTTAATCTATCACGAAGATTAAATGAGGCATTGACAAGATCCGTAAACTTGGCCTAATACTCCTATAAAGTATCTCATATTCATCATCTCAAAACTATTCTCTAGCCTTTGTAACTTTTCTCTCTTCACCCTTGACGTTCCATCATGAGTAACACTCAAGATATCCCAATCCTCTTTGGCCATTTCATAATTGAGTATTCTATTGTACTTACTTGTATTGACCGATGCGAATAATGAATTTAGAGTAATTGATTTTTAATTGCAAGATGAAAATTTATCATCACTTCAATTATCCCATGGATTTCTCACTCTAACTCCATCAACATCAATTATAGGCCATGATCAACCATCTTCTAGAGTCATCCAAACTCGTTTGTGTCTTAACCTTTAAATGATATGCCATCTTAACCTTCTAATAACCATAATTAGATCCATCAAAGTGAGGAGGGAAATTTATGGAATGATCAACTTTCAAATGATCCATCACAATAGTATGCAAATATATCAACAAAAAATATATCTAAAATCTCAATCATACAAATCATAAAAAGAAAGGATAAAATCTAGCACGTAAATTCTTAAAAGGTCAACCTGCACTGAAACTTATTGAAATGGTAGTAGTTTCTAATACCATCAGAATCGGAGTGTTGAACACTAGAATAATTCTAGAAGGGGTAAATAGGATTTAACCAATCTTACCAATTTTAGAACAATTTAAAATCTAGCACCCTAGATTCGGAAAAAAAACATTTGATAAGGAAATTAAATTTAATAAGATCTTCAGTTGAACATATGTAATGAAATTTAATTCTTCAAATAAGTTCATCATTAATTTGAATTCTAATTAACACACAGACAAAAGTAGAGCTAAGTTAATTAGTGAGATTAACTAGATTTTAACCCTAAAGTTAAATTTTTCTAAATTTAATTACATCAACCCTAGATTTAAGTGTATAAAGTATGTGAGATGTGTTATCTAATATATCAAATCACAATGAAGCACTAAACAATGTATCTATTAGGAAATACCCCCCCCCCCCCCCAAAGAAAACACCTTGATGCATGCCTATCTATTATTCAACTTGAAAAGCATATTTTTAAGATACAGTAAAGTACCTCTCACTTGTTCCCTAACAAGTATTTACTTATGCAATCCTTAACTCTCCCCCATTTAAAATAAGATAACTTTCAGACGCTCCATCTAGAAAATGAGGAGGTTGCATTCTTCTCCTAACCATCGCACCGTGACTAAATTCTCAAATAATACGCTCATTTCGCTTAAATCTGATGAGGGATCCAACCTAGATATGAAATTTTGATATATAAATATGTTTATATATAGGATATTATGGTTCTCAAAGAAATTCACTCAATTTAACGTCCTCTCAACCTAAGTTTGAGTATAAATTTAGTATAACACTCAATTTGAATGGGACTAGTTGTAAGGATAAATTTATGAATTGAGTCAATTTGAATTATTATCTTTATTCTATGTTTGGGTAAAACTTGTTTAAATCATAGGTTAGTACTTGATTTGCGTTTCCTTCAAGACTATGATGTGTGATTGAAGACTATGCGACAAAGATAATGCAACATCATGTTTCGAGCCGAGTTTTATCTTCATCATCTGAGGGATCTCATCGAAGGTATGAATGCATATTTGTATTTAATCCCTGGATACATTTGAGAGGGCATCATGGCTCGAAGACGTTGAGTCTGTGAGTAAGTCTATGTTGTTCTTATAATTCTATCTATATAGAAATGGACTTGTGTGGCTGGGCCATTCGATATTTTTCTCATTGTGGGTTTTTCTCGTACATCGTCGTCTGTTGTGGTTTGCTTATTTTATTCTTGTTTATTCTTACCTAGATGCATGCTTAGGTCGAGAATAAAATTATCAAAATTGTTTCACACAACACTTGCTATTCTAAAAGGTGCATAGTTTAGTTAAAATTGTGAAAATTAGAATTGGTGGTGTTTTTCATACAAACCCTAGGATGCACTAGCTTTCTCAAACTAGTATCAGAGTGAGTTACACTATTCTACAGTATTATATCCATGTTTTGTGTCTGTTTAGGGTGCATACGGATTTTAACTGAGAGGGTAGTTCTGTTGACTGGCCTTGATTATTTGATGGGTCAAACTATCCCTATTGGAATGATCGAATGTGTTTTGAACTCGATTAAGTATGGGTGGACTCCTCCCACTAAAGATCGTGCTCCTAAAGCATATGCCTACTAATAATGACTAAAAAGAATGCCTCGACTTTTAATTCCAGGGGTGTGAATGCTATTTTTTAAAATGTGGCCGTTGAAGAGTTTAGACGCATTATGACTTACGAGAGCACTAAGAATGCTTGGGATATTTTACGATCCACACACGATGGAACTGATACTATAGGGTTTCCAAGTTATAAAATCTGATGACTAAGTTTGAGACGATTAAGATGTAAGATAATGAGTCTTTCTATGAGTTATATGTCAAGTTGTCAGATATTAACAACTCCTCGTTTAACGTAGGTGAGCCTATCCCTGAGTTTAGAGTTCTGTAAAAAAATCTTAAGGTCATTGCCTGAAATATTTAACACCAAAGTCACGGTCCTAGATTCCCTGGGTGGTGTCGACGCTATGAGAGTCTAAGAACTTGTGGGTGATCTTCAAACCTATGAGATGAATATGTGTCCTCCAAAGAAGAAATTAAAGGGTATTTTCATAAATGCCCAAAAAGAAAGCGTGTCAGATTTCGATAATAAAGGTAAGCTTAAGGTTGAAGAGATAGCTAGGTTTTCTAAGAAGTTTAAGAAGTTTCTTAAGCATAAAGATGATAAGAAGATTAAAAAGAGTTTTGAAAAGAAACCTAAGAACTTTATCGACCGTGACAAGAAGATTAGGGATGGTCCAAAGAAGTTGAAGCATCGAGACAAATATTTTGAATGCCAATATTTTGGGCATTATTCTTGTGAGTGTCCCACTAGAATAAGTAAGGAGGGTAAGAAACCAAAGGTATACAATACCATCCTTAGTGGTAGTGAGTCGAAAGAGGACGTTAATTCCCCCACTAATCGCAACTACACCGCGTTTATGGCCAATCATATGGGCTTAAATGAAGTGTATTCCCTCGGCGAAGATGATTATATGCATGACGGTTATGAGGTCCGATCTTTTGGTTCCCAGGATGGTGAGGAGAGGAGTGAAGAAGAAGAAGAAGAAGAAGAAGAAGAAGAAGAAGAAGAAGAAGAAGAAGAAGAAGAAGAAGAAGAAGAAGAAGAAGAAGAAGAAGAAGAAGAAGAAGAAGAAGAAGAAGAAGAAGAGTAGGACAGTAATCTTCGAGTGGACTTTCATGAGTTATATATCAAGTAATTAAAGTTAAAAAAAGGATAACTTGAATTTAGAAGCTAAGATAAAGGAATGCGTCATAGGGAATAATAATGGCAAATTGATTGAGGATCTCAGGGCACATAAGAGGACTTTTAAGGATAAACTTGAGTACGTTGAGGGAGAGAAATAGTCTTCATGGTTTAATAGAGGCTTTGTAGAAGGATATTATCGAGTTTGAAGATTTTAGGCATTTACTTGAGTCTAGGATTGTGGAGTTAGAAGAGAAGTTGAAAGATTCGAGTAATGTCAAATTTGATTTGAAGTCTAGGTCGAAGGGGTTAGATAAAATGCTAGGCACCATCCAAATCAAAGATGATAAGTGTGGGATTGGCTTTGATGATATAGATACTTTTATTTCGCCAGTCAAGACCATGATTTTGAGAGAGGCAACTGAATCTATGGGCATTTGAAAAGGTCAACCTAAAAGTCCCATTTCTCGTCGCATCTACAAGTGAACACACTGCGATAAAAAAAAAGGTCACCTTAGGCATTTTTTCTTTAATCTTAGAAAATACCCTAGAATCGAAACTCTTCGCGTTAAGTATTCTACTAATTGGGTTAGAAAATAGATTTTTGAGGTACTAAATGTTAGATAAGTTGTTTCTCTCATGCTTGCACATGACTCTTCACATGTTATATCTTACGGGTTGCTTACATATTTTTCATACACTAGCTTTTTTACTGTATATTATATTTGTTTACTATTTGTATGATGTTTATCTTTTATATTTTGATTTTTTAGTTATTGTTGTTTTTTTTTAAATTAGTATCATTTTGAAAAAGGTTTAAAAAATCAAAAAGATTTTTGGTTTATGTGTAGTTTAGTTTTGCAAATTTTGTGGGGCATACTCGTGTATTTGAATCCATTTCATTCCATATATCCTTATAGCATGGACATTTGATTATGATTTTCAATGCTTAGATTGTTTTTAATCATGCTTGCATGGAGTTTTTTTACTTTAATTTTTATAAATGGAGTCACTTTGTATATGCCTCCACACACATGCAAGAGCTCTTTTGCATTTTTAACTCCACGTTTTATATATGAGCTACGTGAGATGTTCACCCATCAGTCTTGTCATCTACATATCTATTGACTATGGGGGATTTGTGCGTGTAAGAAGAACCATTTCCCATGAGTATTATTTTTATTGAAAATATGAGGGTGCACGGGAAAGGGTTACAAAAGGTGCAAACCTCCTTTGCGAGAAAGTCACCGTTGGCAGCACGCTATAAAATGAGAGGCAAAAAGAAAAGATTAAAGGACAACACTTTTTTTATAGATTTTTAAATATATTATCTTCAAAAGAATTTAATGAAAAACATGATATTTGTTTAGATTTTGAGGGTGTTATACTTGAAAATTAATGAGTTTGCACAATAAATTCAAGTTATGCTTATCATGTCATCAATCTATTTATTTGTAGAATCATCAAAATTATAGGCTTATGTGCATTGTGCTTGTTTGTTCATTGATTTCACTTTATCTATCACTTGAGGCTAAATCAAATAGAGACAAATTATTGTGGTCAAATAGATCTACTTGGACATGTTTGAGTGATTGGGTCTTTTTTTCTTATTTCTAGTTCACGCCTCTTCACTTCATACCACCATGTTTAGACACGCTGATACTATGCAAGTGTGTAAGGACTACATGTTTGTGTCTTTTGTGGTCGTTTATACCTATATATAGTTATGATTCATTGGTGTGTGTGTGGATATATATATCGTATGTTTTGGGTTTTGAGTCTTTACGTTTTCATTTAATCCATGTTTGCTTTATGCTTAATATGTGTTTTAATTTGGCATGTATTATGATCATCTTGGTATCTTATACTTAAATTCTTGCAACTCAGTTGATATCATTTGTTCATATTTTGGATTATTTATACTTATGTTGCAGATTTATTTGTTGTTGCATGACATGTTTCACACCATAGCATGATATATTTATTTTTCTATATCATTACCCATGCTTCATTTAGGTGGAGATTTGGTTTATGGGAGAGAAATGTTTTATTATTGTGCACCTTATTCTTTGTCCATTCCTTAACAAAAGGGAGGATAAATGGTATCTAAGTCTTTTAGAGTGGGAGTTCTTTAACTTAGGAAAATACATCCTTTCTTAGATAGAGATGGTTAGACAAAGGAGGAGGGTTTTTCATATGCGGTTTACATATTATTATATTATCTTTGCATTTGAACGTGTATTTAAGTGTGCAGGTCAACCGTGATGCGTCAAAAGTTTACACAAGAGCAAAGCTACATAAGTTTGTGTCGGTAAAGCTTCTATAACTTTTTCCTTTTGGGATTTAAAATTGAGTCCTAGTGAGATTGAAGGTCCAGTAGTTTTTCATTTGGTGTTTTATACCGGAATAGCCAAAGGGGGACAATTTTCTAATCGAGTCAATTTATAAGTATTGGCTTCATTTCGTGTTAGGAAAAAACTTATTTGAGTAATAGGTTGGAACTTGAGTTGTGTGTCCTTCAAGCCTATGATATGTGATTAAAGACTATGCGGTAAAGATAAAGAAACGTCATGTTTCGAGCCGAGTTTTAACTTCATCATCCGTAGATATAATCAAATGTATGAATGCATATTTATGTTTGATCTGTGGATACATTTGTGTGTTGTTTTATAAATTTGTTTAAGGCCTTTTAGTAAAAAGGATTTTAAAAGAATAAGAGTTTTTTTGTGCTAATTTCGTTCGAATGAATTTCCTCTATCGTTCAAACGGGATTTGTGTTTCGATCGAAAGAGGTTCTTATGTCATTCAAACGAGTTTAGGCATCTTGTTCAAACGAACTTCAAATGATATTTTGTCTGTTTACAGAAAAATATTTTTCAAAGCTCGTTCGATCGTCGTTCAAACGAGAGTAGTATTTCATTCAAACAAACCTATTTTTGGTTCAAATTATAATGCTAGTTTCGTTTGAACGAACTTGATTCTCATTCAAGCGAACTTCCTCGAAAAACAAAATGCCTCAAAATTAATGTTTTTTATAAATAATTAAGCCTGGCATTAGTTTTCTTAGAGGGTTTTTGTGAAAATATTTTTCAAAGGTTTATATTGTGTCTCCAAACCTTAGTTTACACCCAAATTTGAGATCCAAGAATCCTATCTTTATGTATGTTTGACATCACACCATATTGGTTTACCCTTCATATTATGAGCATTTTAAGCGATGGAGACTGTGTTTGTGTTGAGAGTCAACTGGACTGGTTACGAGACAAGTAAGATCGATGGGATACAAACACGTGGGAATGCGTCTATGTTATGTGGATGTTGGGAGGCATCGAATAGTGGCTGCAAAGAAGGTTATAAGGAATGAGGAAGCACATCAAGTCTTGAAGGCGTCGAGTCTGTGAGTAAGTCAAAGTTTTTCTTGTGAATAGACCTATATCGTAGTGGATTTGTGTGGTTAGGTCATTGAGGTTTTTTTCATTAAGGATTTTTCTCGTAAATCGCCATGTTGTGATTTGCTTATTTTATTCTTGCTTATTTTCACCTAGATGCATGCTTAGGTCAAAACTGAAATTGGGAAAACTGATTCGCACAACACTTATGGTTTTAAAAGGTGCATATTTTAGTTAAAATTATGCAAATTAAAATTGATGGTATTTTTCATATAAACCCTAGGGCATACAAGCTTTCTCATTAGAGAAATTTCAAGAGAAGTTATAGTATAACATCCAAAATTTGAATTCTCTTACTAAGTATATAGAGTATTTCGAGTGATCTGAGTTTATTCTATAAATGGAGGCATACAAAGGCTTTTTATAGGATATTTAAAAAAAATTGACTACTTCATTTGCACGGGAGAAAATACTTTGTGCACACAGTTTGGACCAGTGCTAAAAAGTCCAAATCAAGATACAACCATGCGAATAGTTATGAAATGGTCCCATATGCACGGTTATGCACAATAGCTAATTCTTAATCAAGTCGGGGTTGAAAATTAAATAGTATTGCCCTCCATTTTAAGCTTACACGCAACTTAAATTTTGCATTTTCAATAGTAAGTCCAAAAGTAATTTTTCAACGAAAAAATGTGCATGTGTGTGCAAAGCCATATATGCTCAAACAATCGTAAGAGGTTATAATATTTAGAACTGCATCAGAAGCTTTGTAGACGTGTTGCATCCTCTTAATGATGAAAGATATGCATGGAAATATAAGTGGGAATCAAGTCACTCATTTATCTATCACATATGCACTAATATCAAGCTATGTTCTTGACAATGAAAGACTCAAATGATTTGACATGTGAACAAGCTAACTGCATATAAAATAGAATACAATACATAATATCCCTATTGAGAAGTTGTATCATAAACCATCATGTCATCACACCATGCAATGAGTACTCACATGACCCATACATCCACAATAATGGTTGATGTTATATTCTATCCCTTCATCATCACATACAACATGCATACATCTAAGGAAGCCTCGTCATACTTTATCCCACACTTTTTCCCACCATTATCTCATGTTACCAGCATATCTCAACATAACATCACAGATTAGGTATACACTTAGCTTTTATACACACATACCAATCCATACATATATATATATATATATATATATATATATATATATATATATATATACATATTTCTACACCATACCATAGGCTCGTATCTCGTCTTATGAAATAGTATGTACTCATACCCACTTAATAGGATCGCGATTTGAGTTTACATGAACTCCCACACATTAGCTCCGACTATACTATCATATCATAAGAAGTAATATAAATCACGTCAAGTTATCACACGAACCCGTACCTAAAATAGGATCAACACAATGGCACTAAAGATAGGAAATAAAAACTATAAATTATTTTTAAATCCAAATATAATTTAAAATCACACCCTGATTCACTCACAACTGCACATGATACTCCCAGGGATGACGTGATCATTATAACCATGATAATACTATCGCTTCCCCTCGTTATCACTATTGGTGCAATAGAATCATCTATTGCAACTGAAATATCAATGGCTCTTATTCATAAGATTCTTCATCGACTCTTCAATATCTCCTGGTTGGGTGTCTACATAAGCTCCATCTATAAGAATTACCTTGGAAATCACATGGGTTCTTATACTATGTCTTCTTTCACTGTATTTTAGTATTTCTCTTATAATTCTTCCACTAAATCTCACATGGATACTCCCATGCCTTTCTCGATAATTTAATGTGTGGTATGACTGCTTTACCCCCAGGTATCTATAAAAGTCTCTCATACCCTAGAAATGAATAAGCACTACATTGACAACTTCCTATAAGATGTGTAAGAAAAATCCCCCAACAACACCCACTTAATTGTCTAACTCAGACCAATAACAATGACAATGATGTTTTTTTTCCCGTTATCCACCTCCCTCAATGCAAATGAAGACAACCTCATAAAGTCTAGCTCATATCCTACAATAGTGTTGTGCCTTTGTTCCAAACTAAAAAAATTCATTCTGCTTCGATACTTGAGTTGTATAAGATCAATATTTATCCCCAAAATTATCTTGAAACTGAGCATATGTTAAAGTTATCCTCCCATAATAATTGGTCTCACTCTCCCACCAAGTCATAGCATTTCCCATAAGATGAAATGTAGCAAGCAACTTCTTTTACACTTTGGTGCACTCAATCATGCGGAGGTTTCTCTCAGTATGCTTTCGCCACTACAAGGCAATCATAATATCCATAGAATACAAAACTATGGTAGATTATCCCTCAAAAATGCATTATGAATTTTCCTTCATCCTAAATTTGGTGTAACTTGAGGCACGTGCATTGGTGGTACTTACAAAAATCTTTAAATCGCAACAGTAACCCCAGCAATAACAGATTATGTAATCATATCCAGGACATGTGATAAAAATCATTGTCTAGTCACCTGAACCATATTAGGCACTATATTCCCGGCTAGATACTCATCACATTTATCTTTTTGTGCTCTACTGCTCCTCGTATTCACCATTTGTCAAGAAGGGAATAAACAACTTCAATACACACGTCATAGTGACATAAGAGTACAAAATCCTAAGGTAGGATTTACATATACCAAGTAAAACTTATTGACAAATGAAACAGACTTTCATAGACCCTAAAGGCTCTTGAACCATGCTATGATACCAACTATGACAACCCAAAAATTCTACATTTAGGGTGATCATGTATAGACAAGAAATTTATGAGTATCAAACAATTAATAATAATTTTAATCATGATATTAACATAAATAGCGTCAGCAATAAATATGCATATCATATCCCATAATAATGTCAATATATATAAACTAGAATATCCATACATCTCCCGGCCATATGAAATAAAATAACGAGTGTAACTCTGAAATCCCATAAACTAAGGACCCAAAATAAAAACTGGAAGACTGAAATAGATTACTCAACACATTTAAAGAGAACCTAAATTAAGTCTCCTCTTATTGTATCCATCTCCACACCAAGATCAACTATGAATGACTGACTTTGGCAACTAACTCCAATGAGCCTGAAAACATTAGTAACTAAAAGAGGTTCAAGCCTACTGCAAGTCAATTCTTACATAATCCCAAATAGAGATATATAGCCTCTGACAATGATACAATGAAAGTAAATATCGTCTCAACCCGCCCTGCTTAGACCAACATACACTTCCCCAATCCTAACACTTGTAGCTAAATTCTATATCACATCTAGCTGCTAACATCTCTTATGATAATACTTAGGCTCATCTACCCAAAATAACTTCATACGATATACTCTAAGTTCACCCTTATTGAGCCCACTTATCACATAACAGTGTCTCCTAAGTCCGCGCATACGTAGAATTATATCCAGGTCTTACATACACCTACCATAATATCTATATAGCAAAACACACATCTAAGATTCGCTCATAACCAAACTAGTACACACATAATACATCACACATATAGGACTCACATAAGCCCACATAAACACAATTTACATAAGATATGTATATAAACATCATTTGTCACATTATCTATATATATATATATATATATATATATATATATATACCCACCCCAATCTAAGGCTCACATACTCTCAACATCATATACCTTCGGTAATAACATTGTTTATCATATCTGAGGTGCCCATACACCCATACTCGTCATGCATATACCTCTAATCTCACATTCCACCCAACATAATGCACTTATAGAATTTAATATAAGTATGGACCCTGCATGTCCAACGTAATTCACATATAATATATAACAATCCAGTATCTTACACACGCTCATCTCAACATACATACAGTAGGTATCATATCTAAGGCCTTACCTACTATTTATTCGGACTCTTATCCCTAACCAATAATAACATATCCATGTCATTACCACATGCCTCTAACCCAACCACCGCGTACCGTAACTATAAATTATGGAAATAATTACCATTCTTAACTTAAACTCATTGACAAGCTTAAGAACTTTAAGTAAAAAATTATAAAATCTTCAAGCGAATTCTCAAATCCTTTTTTATTGACTGCATTATTCTATACGTGCTTACTTTGGTCTTCATCGCCTAATTTCCATAACTCTCATGAACTCAAACTCTAACTCAAGGATAATGTATATCAAATTCCTAAATTCACACAATGGCAATTAATCTAATAAAAGTCCTCTAGCCATTATTTCCCAACTTAGTTTACTAATTATAATCATATGGTTCCCATTTTCAGTGCTCAATATCACACTACAACATATCTGTGAAATATATATTAGTTATAATTTATTATTACCACCCCCTTTAAATCATCACCTTATTAACATGCATGAATAATCTCGTTATAATAAATCAGTTCTAAGCAACCTCATCGACTAATCACAAGGGCCAACGTCTACACTTTTTAACATAAGTTCCATCCAAATAAGTTTAATATGATACGGTTATCTTCATAATTCACAATTGCCCAAATCTGTAACCAATTCATCTAAAACCCTCCATTATCATAAATTCTCTATGTCATAATCTGAATTATCATGAAATTACCAATTAGCTATTCCAATTATTATGAGTTACACGAATTAACAATTCCAATTATTGTGAGTTCCCAAATATCAGCCCCAAATATCATGAATATGTTAAGTAAAACCCAATTGACATGAATTGCCCAAATATAATTTTCATTAGCATGATCCTCAAAGAACAACTCTGATTATCATCCAAGAATTAAATAACAAGAATCTTTTATTGTCATTAAATTTAGATTACAAACACCCAGTCATTACTATGTTTAGGTTTTATCTACAACCATACATCAAATGGTAAAATAAGGCAATTCAATTGCCTCCTAAATTTCGAATTCCAAATTTTGAAATCTGATTTCCAATCTTCACCCCTATTTTATCTCCAATTTCCTCTTGAATTTATCTTAAATAGATTTAATTTTAAAAATTTAGGTGTTATAATGAAAGTTCATGATTAGAAAACAATTGAAAGGGTTTTTGATAACTTTTAGGGTCGAAAAATGATCTTTTTCATCAAAATTTACGCAGGTCACAACTCTTGACTCCTTAATTTTTTTCTATTTTTTTCATTTTTCATTACCATCCAACCACATGTCAACTCTAGCAAACCACTATGCACGTTTTCCACATTCCAAAATCTCCAACTTGTCCCCCAAGTTTTCTTGAATGTCCCAAAATGCCCTTAGGATTTTAACCCTAATCGAACATCTAACCCAAACTAACTTAATAATCACTTAAGGCCATAATTCATTTCAATTAACTTTCTTAATAAATATATCCACAATTATTCAAATAAATCCCAATTAATTATTTCTCCAAAATTTATAATCCTCAATTAACTATTTATCCAAAATCACAGAGTATTACAAAGAATTCATGATATGTGAAAGAAGGAATATTAATCACAAAAAGGATACTAAAAGGATACACTTTTATATTTAAAGGATTCTTTTGTTAAGGTAGGAATTATTTTACTTATTCCTTCTTGTACCTAGTGTTAAATATTTAGATAAACATAATCAAACCTTAAAGTTTATTAGTTGATAATTAGGCTGTGAACTTGACATGATTATTGAAACCTAAAATAGATTTATTGTTGGTAGAGATATATTAGTCCTTTTGTTATGGTGATAAGAAATGAGATATCTTAAACGCACTTCTTTTATAAACGATTAGAGATTCTTGTTCTAAATTTAGTGATGATAATGTCATTATGAAATATTATTGGATATGAGTAAGAATTATCATGGACGCTTGTTGGATTCAATACCATGCTAAATTATTAAGACCAGTTAATCTTTTTCTAAATGTGTGATAATCTTAGCTAGATCTTGACTTGCATGATGTATTACTATTAACATAAAGAATACTTGTTACATATTTCAAGATATGGAATATATATTTAGTATGCGTTTGTTCTCATATGTTTATTGATTTTAAATTGAAAATTATTAAACAAATTGTTCACATGCCTAGTATTGATACTTGAGAATTATATCACTTACTAATAGTTGGATAATTATGCCTTGAATGCTAAATTTAAAATGAGGAATCCTAAATCATTAAAATTAACCTAACTTAAGTTAGACACTTTTATCATAAAGTACTATCTTTAATTTATTGCAAATAATGAATTATTATGTAATTGTTAAAATTTAATCTTTTTCTAAATAGTATTTTTAGCGTTTTCCCCCAAAGTTGAGATGTAAGTGGGTAGTCCCCTTGTAGCCTGGGAGTATGGTAATACTAGTTGAGGTGTAACCCCTATAGGTATGGTGATGAATGATAACCCAAGAACTTTTCAATAAATACAAGTTAACACACGATATTATATTTGATCAACACTCAGATTGAACTCGCAAGATACTCGTGTATAACTCAAACAATAATAAAGGAAACTCAAAAGTAACTCAGTCAAAGAGATAGAGGAGTAAGCACCTTAGATACACCTTGGCAGACAGCCAAACACACCAACAACCCCTGAAAGATCTCTAGTTAGCTATAAAAAGCTTCACAATAAATGACAATGGTGGGTGAGTAAGAACTCCGATTTATAATAACTTCTCTCTGGTATATTCTCTCCCTGGCAAAATAATCTCTAGAAATAACCCCTTCTCTCAGAGGTGGTTGAGGCTAATAAATAGCCCCCACGCCACCCCCGAGATGCCTCACTCCCTTACTGTTGTGAATAGATGTCCCCCCATAATTTACGTCACAAACATTAAATGCATAATGGACCAGTCAGTTCTAGGTCATAAACATTAAATGCTAAGACATGCCTTTTGCCTAACCACTATGCGTCAGAGGACTGTTACCACAGAGGTGGCTCACCAAATCGTCTGACAGCCCAAATACCACAGTGTTTTACTCGAGTATGGATTGGACAGTGTTTAGTTGGCTGGTGGCATAACCTAAAGTAGATGTGACGTTAGGTAGAGGGTTGTTTAGCTCAAGGGTCAACAAACGATGAAACTCAAGGCTACTCCGCCCAAGCTTCCACGGTGAAAGGTCTCTCGGTGTTTTACCAGGTGTATCTAACATGGTCAGGACAAGCCCTAACGATGCCTCATTTATCAAACCTTCAAACCCAGTCCCACTGAAGTTCCCAAGGCAAGTTCATTCGATAGAGCATGAAATCTCTCCTAGGCCCTGCCAGGCCTGGTCTCTCGTGAGTACCGTTTGACCTCACACTGAATAGTTATGATAATTACACCATTACAATTATTATATCTCATAGTCAATAATTACAAAAGTTACAGCATGACTAATTAAGAACGGAAATAAACTGAGCTTGCTCACTGAGCTGCATCGCTAAGTTGCCTCGTTGGTTCCTTCTTTTGAGTTTCTTATGCTATTTTAGGAAAACTCCCTCTAATCCGTAGATGATCTTCATCCACCCTATATTTGCCATTTCCTGTATAGATTTTTTATTGCGAATAAGAAATGTTTACACGAAATACTTCTCAATCCGATATACCCTCTTCTGTTGCATTGAAAAATTCTTTGATTGGCATAGTCATTGCAACTTCTGCTGTTATATCTGCTACTAAAAAGTAAAATTCTTCCCAATGTACCTGAACCAAAGCTCTTCATGCCCTGGGCTAATGGCGAGGGGACATCGTTACTTTTTGGATATCGTGGTCATTTTGTCAACTCAGAGTTGGATTCTCCTTCGTAAATTCTCCCATGTTAACGGTACTGCCTCATTGGGACTACCCCTTAGTTATTAGAATTCTTCCCGTTGCTTCTAGGTCAAATTTAACTGTGTTTGGGTTGCTTACGAGGTGGCATTGTGATCGTTTGAACTGTGCTTGTAAGTCAATTCTCCATAATATACTTGCAGTTTGTCCAACACCGTTTCATCTTATTCGAAAAGCAAAATTATCCCCGATGTACCTAAGTTAAAATTAACCCTGTTTGGACTTATGGCGAGGGGACATCCTAGCTTTTTGAACCATGGTAGCAACTTCTCCATTGTGGGTTTGAAATGAAACTATTTATGTCATTACCCCTCCAATCTGTTGTATCATCGTTTAGGCTCCCAGGGTTTACGATATGTCTGACAAATTGTGGCACCAAAATCATAACTTCTTTTGAAAATAAACCATCTATCTTCCCCCAAGCTTCACTTCATTAATGACGTGGGAATGTCTTTTCAACTGTCAAAGCGCTCCCCGAAGTGCCATGTGTCCATTTGAAATAATTATGGGCGGCTTGGCACGTATAGGGGTGGGAAACTCAAACGCCAATTTGAAAAATCAAATGACTATTATCAAAACACTCAGCCATTTTTTCATTCACTCTTACTCCGTCTTCTTCAAACTCAGAGCTTTGTTAGAGAGAGAAAGAGCAAAACCTCCATTGTTTCCAAGATTTCACCCGATTCTTCTCCTTTCTTGCCTCCTTGGCCACCTTCAGTGGCCGTATTTCGCCATTTTCAAACCCTTCCTACTATTCTTCAAACGTTACACTCTCAGACACTTTTTCTATGGCCTCAACAGGATCTCCTTGCGTCTCTACCACCCAAGCTTCGTCTGCGACCGCTACTGCTCCTACTGCTGTTTTCCCTTCAGACGCCACTGCCTTGGTGGCTGCGTGTCAAGAACAGCTTTAATTCTATCGTCGCTCCCCCATCTTTGGCAAGGAAGACGCCTTTGCCAGTGCCTGCAAATCTTACAGTTTCAAAGCTAAGTGTGACCCTTTATTGATAGGTGATGAAGATAAAGCCTCAGCTGAATGGGGTTTCCTCCCCCCCCCCCCCCCCCCCCAAGAGGGGACTCTACGTTTTAGACTTGATCGAGGTGAATTCCTTTGCTCTTATATTAACTTCAAATCACCTGGGGACTCTCCAGCCCATTTTGCAACCTGGAATGCTCACATTCAGAGTTCCCACACTGACGTTCTTGACTATGTTGGGCTTCAACGAGCCAAGTGTCTTGGGGAGTTCACCCTCTTCAAGCACAATGTTGCTCTTTAAGTGTTGGTCTCCCGCTGGAACATCGCCACTCATACTTTCATTTTCGCCTGGGGAGAATTCACCATTTCTTTGGAAGACGTCTGTGAGATTCTAGAGCTTGAGCCCACAGGTGATACACCTAACACTGATGAGCCTTTGGATACCGAAGAGGCTGCTGATCTGTCGGAGTTGGATCGGATCTTTCGAAGTTGCACTGGATCTTCCAACAAAGCCACTTTCACTCCACTCATTAGCTATTTCTTTGAATCTCCCATTAAGAATGATGCTTCTTCAACCACTTGAAGGGGTAAAGGTACATCTCTGGAGCTACCAACCTACCTTCTCGTTATACTTTCACATTTTCAGTTGATTGGGAAGCCCATCGACCAACCCCGGAGGGACCTTATAAACATCACCATCCGATTGGACAGAGATTTTAGGCTCCCTCTGGCTGCCATTGCCTTGGGATCCCTCTACACTTAGTTGGACCGGACCCATCTTGAAATGGAACGGTCTCTTAGTCGTTCCAACATGGCCAATTTTGCTAACACCATTCTTCTAACGGGTTTCCTCTACACCCAGTTTCCTACCATATTTGTCAACTCCATCCCTTATCCTCTTGGCCAAGCCATTAAGCCTCCTCGCCTTTTGCGTTTTCATAAGAAATGGAGCCGAAAGGAGATAATAGGAATTTTTGACAAACTTGACTCCTTTGTTAGGAGGTTGCTGAAAAAAGGGCTTGCTCACTGAGCTGCATCGCTGAGTTGCCTCGTTAGTTCCTTCTCTTGAGTCTCTTGTGCTATTTGGGGAAGCTCCCTCTAATCCGGAGATTAGCTTCAAGCCCCCTACAAAAATAAGATACCAAAATCTAGGTTAGGAATTGCAATTCTCTTAAGATGCTCTTCCTTGTGGAAATCCAAACCGTTCAGAGTAGTCCATAGGTTTATCGGTTGAGTAGGGAGTTGGGGTGATCATCAGTCGGTTTGATTAGCATTTGATGTGTACCAATACCGTACTATTTTTTCAATATGTTCGGTTTCGATTGTTTCAGGTTTTGGATTCAATTTTTTTTAAAAAATTTACTAATACAAAACCATTCTATATTTTGGTTTTCTCGATTTTTTTGGTAAATTTTGATTTTGGTAAAAAAAATTGTATTTTCAATTTCGATTTTCTTAATTTTTTGGCTACTTTTTATATCTTATTGATTATTTTCAGGTAGTCTCAATTTCCAAATGCAATATATATAAATTAACTCATTAATAGACATATCTTATACATCGTATACTTAAAAGCAAAAATACCACCCAATTTCAATGTTAAATTTTGTGATAAATGAGTAACTAATGATAGAAATTTAAACATATAATACAAAATTTGTATTTTTCACATATTAAATTGGTATTTTGAACGGTAGTTTCAGTATTTTCGGTAAATCAGTTTTTCAAATGTGTAAACCAAAACCAACCACAAAGTTTTTGGTAATTTCGATTTCGATTTCGATTTCGATAAATTCGATTTGCGCTAGTAAAAAGTAAAATATCAAAACTATAATTTTTGGACCAAAATGGTACGGTATGGTAGAAAACTGTACCGTAACTACTCCTAGTAGGGAGGCAAAAAATATAGTTTTTTTCATAACTTTTATCCCACTTCCATTACCCAAAATCATAACATTGAAGCTTCTAAAATGTCTCATTTTGAGTGTTTTTAGGACACTATGAGCCTTAACGACATTTTAAGAGGGGTGAAAAGATAAAATTTTATTCAAGTATTAAAATAGAGTAGGGTGAAATTCAAAATCATACAAAATAATATATTTCTTTAAAGGTCGCTCTATTATAGACTATAGTGAAAAAAATTGAGGGGTGTGGCCAAGATATGATATATAAGGATTTTTCTAAAGATTCTTATATAATAGTTTCATTTAAAAGAGTTTTCATCATATTAGTCCTATTAAAGTAGAAACTATTAAATAAGTTCTATTAGCCTAAATTAAAAAATACGCATGACAAAATTACCCCTAACATTTTAAAATAATATTAAACTATAAATTATTTATCAACGTTGCCACTGCTGCCGCTGCCGCCACCACCACCACATGTTGTCACCACCACCACTACCACCACCATCTGTCGCCGCCACCACTACCTGTTGTCGTCAACACTGCCATCACCTGCCCTCGTCGCCACCACCGCTACCATAACAACCACCAGATCCACCAACATCATCACCACCGCTGTACAATAATCATCGTTGTTCTTATAACCACCACAACCTACCCACCACCACTCTCTCCATCTCCATCACAATTATATTTACTAAAAAGCTGAAGAAGAAGAAGAAGAAGAAGAAGAAGAAGAAGAAGAAGAAGAAGAAGAAGAAGAAGAAGAAGAAGAAGAAGAAAACTTAATGTAAATAACTACTCAAAGCGTAAACAATTACTTTCATGGAAAAACAGGAATAAAAAAGAAAAAAAAAATTGAAGCAAAACAACATGTATTAAAACAAAGTAATTATTTACCCTTACAACAAACAATTTTAATAAGAAAACGAAGGGGAAGGAGAACAACTGGAGAACAAATAAACTCATATTAAATATTTACTATGAGAGTATTTATTAATATCACTACAAAAGCTAACTCAGAGTAAAATATTACTTTGTGTGTAGATATTGACTATCACAAAATACTATCACTTACAACGTACCTGTTTTTCTACTCATTCATCTCAGCAGTATTATTTTTTGCTCTATATTGTTCTTCTTAGTAAATAACTACTTTCAAGTGTAAATATTCACTATTTGAGAGTGGAGTAAATATTTACACTCTAAGTAAATATGTACTGAGAATGCTTTTATATACACAACACACCAACATACCATATGTTTCTCTCTCTCAACAAAACACAAGCCTGCATATACAGTTTGTCTTTCTCTCTCTCTCTCTCTCTCTCTCTCTCACACATACACACACACACACACACACACACACACACACACACATATATATATATATATATATACACACACACTCACACACATATACTCACATAAACACATATATATATACACCACCGCACACATATACACATACTCTCACATATAAACATATATATATATGCACGCACTCGAACACGGTTATTTACAAAATCGCATGCACATACACACACATGCACTCACACACATACATATACAGAAAATCGGAGATCTAAATCAAGAAGAGAAAGATGGAAAAAATGAAAGTCACTATGTATTGTTCAAAATGGGTAAGAAATGGGAGTTAGGGTTTATAATGGGTATGTTATTTAAAATATATATACTTTTGTGTTTTATCAAATTTAAAATATGAAATAAATCATATTTGTACAATTAAAATAAAATCAATAAAAAAACTTACAAACGAATAAATTAACTGAGTCGAGTGTTGGACACTCTCTCCTTAAGGCAAAATGCATTCCTTCTACGGTGCTTACGACAATAAACAGTGAGCGTCTGCCTCCCAGGATAAAATAGTCTCGATATGCGCAAGAAGCACTTCAATATGTGTGTCTCATGAATCAATTATATTTGATACCCTCTCCGACTCGATTAGGAATGAAAAGATTGAAAACATTTTTTTCACTCTTTTCTCTCACTTTCAAAATGAAGACAAGTCTTGTATTTATAGAAAACAAAGTGTTCTTTCATGAAAAGACATGTCTTTTGTTAACAGCCACTTTAGGGACATTTTCTATGAATTGTCACAACTAATGTGAATAGTCATGACTTTTAAGGATAGTTATTAAAAATAATCACTATATAGGGAAGAGTCACAACCTTTAGCGACAGTTAAGAAAATTCATCCCAGAAAATTAAATAAAATTCCCAACAGTTTTCATACATAAATGGGGTACTTTGAAACCAAATTTCTTATTCATCATTTGTTCACATGACTCGTCTTGCTACAAGGAACACATACGTACTTGGTCCCACCACATTTGAAGTGTAGGTCCTACTTTTTATAATGGCTCAAAGTTGACGAATATATTAATTTGGTCATAATAATAATTTGTGTAAAAACATAATATTTTCCAACAATCCCCCACATGAATGAAATTTTAGGTGAAGAATCAAATGAACATGCACACAAATTAGAGAGAGTATCAGTGGAAAATAGCTGCATCTGTAAAGATAGTTTATGGCCTTGAATCTTTCCTAGTGAAAGACTATCGGGTTAACTGGTTTAATCAATGAACGCGATGTCTTGATTTGATCAATCTTTTTGTGTAAACCGAGATAATAGAATTCACACGGTCCTTCTACGATCATTCTTGGTTCTCATTATTGTGTCCGTTTTGGCCTTGGACACCTCCTGGTTTCATGAGTATGTTAGAGAATTTAGCAATGTAGCCGTTGGTTATTCTCATAGAAGTGGCCCCTTCTCACTCACATAGATGATTTCTATAAAGAGTATCCTGCTAATACCCCACTTGACCCATATGTTCAAGATATAGAAATTATTAAAAATAAAATTTACCCTTTTACACGCGACAGATAGTGCACTGACTCATCGTAGGAATGGGAGGAAGAATTTATTTTCTTCTCAGTTCTAACTGAATCACACATAATTAGGTTGTCCCTTTGAACCTAATTCTTGAGATCTCCAGTCATTTAGGTTGGGTTTCCATTATGACAATTCTTTTAGGTATTAATCGGCTTTAAGCCCATTTCCCTTGATGAACTTCTGTTACTCTCTTAGTAGCGAATCCACATTTATCTTATTAGGCCTAATGTTATCACTAAAAGAGAGGGATTTTTTTATAGTCTTATGTCATGACTAATAAGTCGTGACTTACCAAATTATTCTACGCCTTTTCAGATAATGATTATCAATGGCAATAACAGGCATTCAAATTTTTATCTAGGATCATCCTCTTTAAAAATTTCAAAGGTACCTTGCTTTTCTAGTAAATAAATTCATATTCCACCAATAATCTTGTACAAATATTATTAAGAGGCATTGCAAACATTAGTACTTCCAATTGTGCTAACATATTCACTCGGAACTACGAGCGTCAAGAATCATGTATATCTCGTTTGAGAGAAATCTATGTTATCTTAGTCACCATACGAGGACACGAAATGAGTTATTTATACTCTACAACCTTTGATCCATTATCTTCCTTTTGAATATTCATGTACACGCTTAATCATGTTCTAATCTTGGAATACGATCAAAGTACGTAAGTATTTATTAACATTCAATGAATCATATATATATACACTTCAGAAGACAAATGAATGTTCGAACTAGTACAGTACGTTAAATACACTTAGGCAACAATGAATACATATACAATGGTCTTATTCCTATTTTCAGTAGAAATCATATCTTGTTCTATTTTGGATCAGAATTGTTATGTTAGATAAATACTCCCACATTTATCATTATTTATATAAAAGTTTGAATAGCTTTCCCATAAAATTCTTTCGTGGGTTAATGTGTTGAGATTGAGAATATATCTTATAGAAAATAATGCTTCCCCCACAATTTCAAACATAAATTTGAAATTATACAAATTTTTGACATTTATTCTCAACCTCTAAAGGATTTATTGTCTTTTAAAATGCAATAGATTTGGCATATAAAACCATGTACTACTACATTAATGTTTATTTGGACCAACACATATGTCCATTGAGAAGGTAAATATTCCTTTCATTCTGCATAAAATTTAGTTTAGATAAGTTTCTTTACTTTAGTAATTTTGACATTTAATGATACATTTCTTATTATCCCATAGGCCTACAAATGCACTTATGATAAATCTTAGCATTAGACTAAAGTTGTATCACACATATTATATATACCTCAAAACCATTTACTCATATTATATGTTTATGATCATAAAACTGCTAATGACATTTATGCGTACTGTGTAAAATTTCAATTGTTCCAAGAATTAATATATTTTTACATGATTAAGCACTTACTATGCGCTTCCACTACGGTGCGTACGGCAATGAACAATGAGCGTCTGCCTCCCAGAATGAAACGGTCTCGACACGCGCAAGAAACACTTTAATTCAAAATGAATACAAGTCTTGTATTTATTGAAAACAAAATGTTCTTTAATGAAATGACATGTTTTTTTGTTAACAGTCACTTTAGGGATGTTTTCCATGAACTGTGACAACTAATAGTGAACAGTCATGACTTTAGGGACGGTTCTGAAAAACAGTCACTATATAGCAAGCAGTCACAACCTTTAGCGACAGTTCAGAAAATTCGTTCGAGAAAATTAAATTAAATTCCCAACAATTTTCATACATAAATGGGAGACTTTGAAACCAAATTTCTTATTCATTGTTTATTCATTTTTAACAAATGAGTATATCACACGACTCGTCTTGCTACAAGGAACACGTACATACTTGGTCCCACCATGTTTAAAGTGTGGGTCCTACTTTTTCCACCACGTTTAAAGTTGATCGATATATTAATTTGGTCATCATAATAATTTGTGTAAAAACACAATATTTTTCAATAGGGTGTAATGGACATTTTAGTTTAAGATATTTTAAAAACAAGACTAATATAGTTAAAGAAAAAATCAATATGACTTAAACGAGGATTGACCTTAAAAATAGGACTAAAATAAGATTGACCATATTTTTAAGGAAATACTTAGTCCATTAAAATGTTATGTTAAATATTGATGATCCATTATTTAATAATTAATTTTGCAAAAATTGGAATTGGCAACAAGGACAACGTTACCAAGGTTGCCAAACATAATGGAAAGGTCCCATAATAAAGCCATGTTACTTTCACAATGGCTCAGGGTTCATGAACATTCATTCTCCACCTCAGAAGCCAACATTAGCAACTAAGAGTGAAATCTGTATGATCTTTTCTAAATTTATTTGTCCAGTCGACTCAAATTTGTTGCCCAAAAGATGGTTTGAGTTTCAGGTTTTTATGTACTGCCCAAAATACCAATTGAAACTAACAATAAAAAAATATCAAAATTTTTAAACACAAAAACTACAAACTATAAATACCAAGGTAAACCAGTTTACATTTAATATTTTTTAGATGCTTGGATTGTTTAATGTTTGTAAAGTTTGATGTACTACTTAATCTTGTAGGGTATGTTTGTTTATAAGAGCATCCACAATTATGAAAGGTGTGTTTGCAAATTATAAAGCAGGTTTAGCTTTCATGGAGAGCACAGTGGGGGAGTAATAAAATTTGTAATCAATATTTCAACGAACAACTAATGTTCGTAGGAAATAAAGACAACACTTTTTACAAACAACATTTGTTCGTAGGAAATGTTACTAACACATGCTGTTCGTAGGAACCCAAATATATAATAAAAATGATTATTTATATTTGTGAGGAACTTCAATTGTTCGTAGGAATTCCTACGAACTTTATTTGTTCGTAGGAACCCTTTACAAATTCTCCTCGCGTTTTGTATATTTGGAGAGCCACTGCAAATTGGGAGACGGAATTCGTTCAGTAAATCACACCAGACATCCCAATTTGTATCTTTACAAATTTTGTTGGCATTTTGTATCCCCACTACGGATGCTCTAAGTTGTATCTTTATAAACAAATATGTGGTTCATTTGGTACTAAAAGTTCTAGTTGCATAATGGGATAATAAAACTGAATATTATTTAATTACCATGATATTTTATGTGTTGGTTTGATTATGGTAAACAAAACATACCTATAATAATCAAAATAATGCCCAAATGAAAATGACAAATATTAAAAGTTGAGAAAATTAAAAACTAATACTAGAAAATATTGATTTCTCTCATATCAATATCTAACAGCTCTCACATAAAGTATGTTTCCTAAACGTGCAGCATGCGGTATAGACAGTTACCAAGCAAAAAATCGTGAATTGTGCATTAATATTCCAATTGAAGACGAGTCAACAGCCTGATATTTTATTGTTCAACTCTACCTTCCCTTGTGAGTTGTGGCTAACACCATAGAAAATGTACATGTCGCCATTTTCTTCGATCCGAAAATGGTAGGTGCTTAGATTATGTGCTCATATCTCTTTATTAAGACTCTATCCCCCTTCAGCTTTAAAATAATATAAGGCTCAAGTCTAGTGATTAGTCATTCCGGTTCAAAAACTTGTAACTATACAGAGCATATAATAAGAGTTGGTCGACACCTAAACCTAAAGAATTCCAAGAAAACTAAGTGCTACGTCATAATTTATAGATTAGGGAGAGTAAATTTTAAACATATATTTTTCATCTCATGAACGCCTTCACAAGGTACAACCTTCAATTTGAATTGATTTTTGTTTGAGTGATGAATTTGGATTTTTAATATAACGTTAGGATGTATATTTGCTCAACGGATCCATATGGGGTTTGACCCCTTTATTTTACCTTATTAAGTCGAACCACCACAACTTTTTCCCCTTTGATCACATAATGAGATTTTCCATCGTTCACTTTAAAACATCTCATTAATTCTCTAAATTAATCTTGCATTACATGATTTATTACCTAAATTACCCTTCTTAATGCCAATGAAAAAAATACTAGGGGTAGTAAGTAAAATACAAGGGGTGATGGAAAGTAAGAAATAGAAATGAAATACCCTTTTGGATTCACACATCATATACAAAAGTTAATATATATATATATATATATATGAGAGAGAGAGAGAGAGAGAGTCTAAAATATAGATAGATTTTTCGAAAAAAATCCATAAAATTTAATCAGCCCTAACACACTCACTCACATTCAAACACACGCACACACACATCGCGATTCTCACACAAAATTTCAATATCAATCGTAAATCTTATACAATATCTCAGCAAAATCACAAAGCTCACATAAAGTCTCATAAACAAAATTAGCCTGGGGGCTGTAGCAACAAGCTTGAGGGGCACCGTTGGAGTCTAATATATATATTGGTGTATAAGACTCAATAGATATTTGATTATTTTAATAAAAAAATTATCAAAATTGAGAATATTTCTATCTGTTTTAGTGCATTGGAAAATAATTTGTACATTATAAGGTTTATTGCACTAATTTTGCTAAATACTAAAATAAATAACATTAATGGACAAATCATAAGAGAGAATGTTTCCTTATTAATTAAACCAAACACAATTTTGTCACTTACACTTAAGTTATTTATTCTAAAAGGAATTCAAAGACTGGTTTAAAATGGACAATTGAGTTCATTGAAAGTGGTGGCACTCCTAGTCTGTGAATCCCATTTAGGAAGTAAAATGACCAAGGGGTCCTTTATGTCTAAAAGCTATAGTGCCAAAGATGTGTTTAAAATAGTTCACTTCGATTCGTATGGTCCTATGACTATCCGGTCAAAGAGTTGATTTAGAGTGCTTCATTAATTTCATTAATGATTGCACAAGGTATGGATATGCTTACCTTATGCACTATATGTATGAAGCCTTTGATTGTATAAGAATGAGGTGGAGCATAAGAAGGTAAACTAACATATACCCTACGATTTGATTGTGGAGTTATATGCCACTTGAGAGAGTTTGAGAATCATTTATCGGAGGTTGGGATTGTATCCCAGTTTTTTACACTGTCTATTACACTTTGGAATCAAGCAGAAGAAGGGAAGGAATAAGTCTCCTTTAGATATGATAAGGTTCATGATTAGTTATCCAGGTCCGTGATATTCTTATTGGGATTTTACATAAGAGACAACTATATACATTTGAATTTAGTTTCATCTAAATCGGTCTCTCAACTCGCATTGAACATTAGAATGGGCGTAAGCTCATTCTAGGGAATGTTAGGATATAGGGTACCCTACACTTGTGATGTGAAAGTAATCTAGGAAGTTGAAATTAAGGACAAAAGTATGTCTCTTTGTTGTTTAACCCAAAGTTATAAAAGGTAGTTTATGTCATATTTCTAATCACAAGAAGGTCGTTGAATACATCAATACATGATTTTTAAAAAAAGGATTTTGTAATAAACCACGTGCCAACCCTTACTCAGGGATGATCCCACATATATTACCTTATATGACTAATCTTCATATATGAGTATGGGGACCAAGTCTTTAACATAAGAAGCTCCATTTGGCTCATCACTAGGATCTAATTCTTAGACATTCAAAGCCTCTTTCTTATTTTTAAGGGACGTGAAGTAATAACTTCGGGATTGTGACTGGCTTCCACGAACAGTTCTCATTTTGTTAGATAGTACACCAAAATGTGAGGGATTTTATCGATGTTATTGAATCCAGTTAGACCAACGTTGATCTAATGAGCAAGATAAAGTAGGTTGAAGAAGACCATACGATAAAAAAATCTACTTATAGGGTTAGCAAAACGGGGGCATTTGTCTATTTTGGAGGTAACTCCATGGACCTCTTATGGTAGACCTTCTCCCTTTCAAAACCAAATGGGGGTCCTTTAACCAATCTAATCTTGACCCCAATTGGCTATATCTTCTCAACATAGTCGCAGTAAATCACACCGACCAAGCTTTTGGTATCCACCACAATATGCTCGGTGACCTAGTTTGATATGAACACTCTAATAAATGAGGGATAATTATGAAAGGTGATCAGGTCATGTGAGTCCTTGGGTGTGAAGATTATTCTCTCCTAGTCCTGTAATTATTTGTGGCCCACGATCTTCATCGCTTCTCTTTTTTACCCCTTGTATGCTATCTAAGGGGAGTTGAACTCTCCATCGACTGACCACACCTATACATCTCATTTTAATCCTCCTGGTGAGATGATTTTTTTAAACACCTTATCTTCTTGGATATTTTACATATCATTACTTTGCTTCTTATATGGCCTTGTCATTTTATCTTGTCTTCCCTCTCACTATCCTTTCGGTTGGAGGTTTTCTAGTCTGATCACTCCTTGAACTCCCTTAAGTGCCCCTGAATCAACGACTCTACCAAGATTCTCAACTGAAGGTAGTAATTGGTATAATTTTTTTCGTCTATAAGGAAACTTTAGAATTGGTTGGAATTCTTGTGGGACGATCGACTATTCAACTTTATTTAACACTCGAGTATTTGGGGTTTGATTGAGGTTCCAAGACTTGGTCAATCATGGCATTTAGGGATGTGAATCAATTATATTTGGTATGACCAATGCTATTTTGGAGTTCGACACCCTACTTCCTCTTTCTTTAATCATTATCAGGGCCCTTGTCTATGGATTCTTCCTCATGACGGAGGAGGCAATTGATGACCATATCCTTGGCGTAAATTTAATTTTCCAACTTCTTTATCAAGTTCATCATGTTAGTCGATGAACGATTAAACATAGATTAAATTGTACTTTTATTATAAATCCATCTTAGGAAAAGGATACAACCACTTTCTCCTCTAAGTGGTCGATTTTAAAAAGTTAGTTATTTAAATATTTTACAAATTCCCTTAGGGATTCATCCTTATTTTTCAGCACAATGAAAAAATATTCATAACTTTTATATATACTCGACTACTGACAAAGTGGAAGACGAACATGCCAGTTCATTAAATAGGTTATTGAATTTTCAGAAACCGTATTGAATCACATTCTTGCCAACCTCTTCAGCATGATGGCAAAGGCTCTGTACATGAATTGATATATATTTCTTATAAAATCCATGTAGGCCTCGTAATTATTTATGTGGTCATTATGTTTGAGGTGCACTCACCTCTATGAAGGTTTGTGCATGTTGCCTCTTGTAAATCGATAGTTCACTAGTCTATCCAAGAGTGCCTTTATAAGCATGGTCTGTGAACTTGTTTACTTGGGGTTGTTTTTAGCTTCTTTTTCTGAAAAAATATCCATATAAGTTTCCCTCTAATGACTTCCCAATTAAACCTTCAAAACATGGGTGAGTTTTAAATATGTTATTAAAATTAATTATCTAATTAGTCAAAAATAGATTAATTATCAAGTGCTCGAGGTATCCAAACTCCTAAACTAAATCTTAATATCATCTTAATACACCCTCATTAATAATCCAACTTGAAATCGCAATTTAAAAAAAATTATTTAGTAAATTTATTCCTTTGACTTCTAATTTTTATTATAATTCTCAATACTTTATAAAAAAATTTAAAAATTCTCAATTGATTAAGCCTTATTTACAATCATATATAAACCATGTTTTCCTTTTAACCTAATAGGATTTAATTAATTAGTTATTATGTAAGGACAAAATTTTCAATTGAGTTAATTTGTATGTAATTGACTTATTTTCGGAACAAAACTTGTTTGTGTCATAGATAGATTTTTAACTTATCACGATACCCACATAGTCTATGACGTGTTTGTGTTGAAAACGTAGCGTCCAAGCTTCAAGATTTATCATGTCGAGTTTTATCGGTGTACGTTTCACATCTTCATATCATATTGCTCCCAAGATACTCTCAAGTATGAACGCATAATGTTTATGGGACTCCGAAAATACTTTAAGGATGATATTTTGTTTATAAATGATTTTAAAATGTCAAAAATGATTTTAAAAGATTTTGTCTTCATTTATTCAGAGATATGTATTGTTTAGAGTCATGTGAATTCTCTTCTTGTGTTTAGAGACTTCAAATGACATGGACAAGTCGTTCGAACGACAAAGCCTAGTCGTTCAAACGACATAATGATATCATTCTAACGAGCTGCCGACTTAACTTTATCATTTAAGGCATGTTTCTCTCACAATTTCGAGGTGTGCAGAACCAAAATATAGTTTTAGAACAGTTACATTTTTTAGCATAAGTTTTTTAAGGATTTCAAAAATAAAATCATCTTTATACTTTTCAAGATCCGATATTTCATACTCTTATGCTATAGAGATATTATTTGCGCCATCTAGAGTTTGTTCATCCATATTGAACAATTTGTTTCATTGGAGTTTTACGGTGAAGAAGCGAAGGAGTCCGTGTTTCGAATCGTAACCGGTTGCTAAAGCTGCATCGGTGGACACCGAGGCACTCATGGATGCATGTGTTGTGGACAAGTATCGTGGAAGGATTTCTACGTGGGCACTCTGGAGGAGAGGTTATAGAGCAGAAAAGCGTTAAGGCTGGTGGGGATCAAGTCGTTGTGTAAGTTTGTCTGTCTTCCTTTGTAAATCATATTATAGTGATTGTCTGGCTTGGGCCGTGTAATACCCCGTATTTTTACGCATATTTATTTTATTATGAAATTATGGGAAATGGGGATTAATTAATTTAAAGGGAGAAAATTCAATTTATAATTAAGTCAATTTAATGATAATAATTACTAGCGTGATGAGAGTTAGTAGTTATCGAAATAATATTATGGCCGGGATGAGATACACGGAAGTCATGATATAATTATTTGAGACGCGCGTATGAGTCACGTTACCGGTATGTATTTGGGGGGTTAAAAAGGTAAATTATTTTTATAACTCGAATGACTATTTTGAGTGCACTAGAGCATCCGAAAGGGTCGAAATAGTCAGAAAACACTACTCGGGTATTTTATTTGGAGTCCGAGGCATTTTAGCCCAAAATGACACCCCGGAAGGGGTATTTTGGTCTTTGGGGATTTTTGGATAATTAAATGAATGAAAATTGGGTTTAATTAAAAGCATTGAGGGGTAGTGGTCTTTCAGTTTTAACTTACGTGAGAGAGAGAAAAAGAGAGGGAAACCAAGGAAGAAGAAGACTCCATTAGAGCCCTAAGCCAAGAACTCAAGCTTTTATACCAAAAATTATACCAGCGCGTAAATCGTGTCAAGAGGATCGTTCCCATACCAATTTCATTCCAAGAATCAGAAGTTCATTCTGAGGCAAGTGTTTATCTTGCTCATCTTTTAGCATATATTGTCCCTGTTAATTTAGGTTTGATGATATAAACTTAGTGCAATGAAAACTTAGGTTTAATTAGACTGAATTACGAAGAAACCTTATGAATTGGAGATGGGTGTGCATGTAGAGGTTTTGCCCTTTATTGGACTATTAAAATCTGGGAATTTTATGTCTTAATCACGAATTATAATAAGAGCTTTGGACAATTAAAATTCCGGGTTCATAATTAAGAGATTTATTGAAAATTGAAGAGATTGTCGAATTCCATTTGAGTAAGTAAGGATTTGATCTTTAATTTGTGTTGGAAAGTATCTTAGGGTGATTTGTATTAGTGTAGGAACATTTAATTTGGGTTGGGTTGAGTATTTGTATGTTTTTTAAGATTAAAAGTTGAGAACAATCGAAATTTGGAAGAACTGGGTCTGTCCGGAATTCTCGTTCAAAGACCTGCCCAGGTCATTCGAATGACCTCGTTCGGACGAGACTTCTAACGAGATTTCCAACGACCCTTATAACGAGTTACTGAGTTCATTCGAAGTGGGAACTTCGTTCAAATGAACTCATTCGAATGACCTCGTTCGAACGAGAATCCTGGAACTTCTACCGAGATTCCAGAATGAGATTTTAGGGTCCGTTCGAGTAACAAAACATTCTAGGGTTATCCAAGCGAGTGTATTAACCTACGTGAGTAATGGGTGGCTTAAATTCCAAAGTGTTAGGGAATTAAGGGTGTAATAGTCCTCGAGGTATTGAATTTGTGTGAAAACCTAGGAGAGAATGTAAGTACTAGAGAGGCTATATATATACGGATATCGTGGAGATTAATGGCGTCAATATTACTTACGGATTATATTATTTGGGGTTATGTGATTTCCTATTAATGTACATAAGTTGAGTGCATGCTTATTACTTGGAATATCATGTGTATGACATACCTAGCTACTGGCTATCGATCAAGAGTTAACGCATTGTGGACGACTATGTCTTGTGTACCTTCAGGGGATTTTGAGTCATACCACTAGAGTATGGAACCTAGGTATGAGCTATCAGTGAGAATGATAGTGATGACGATCGTATGGGTGCGTAGGTATGTGCGTAGCCCATCGGCTTGGGACTATGTTCGCCTCCAATATGTGTATATGTTTTTATTGGTTCTTGAGAGATTAAACCTGTTATCCTTTATGCGTGAACATTGCAATGAGACTAGATAGCCGAGTATGCCCAGCACCAGGGGTTTCTTAACCATGGGTGCAGTATTGATATAATTGTATGTATGCATAGTGAGATTTTATATATATATATTGAGTTCCTATTCTGTGTTTTATATTGGCTACTTTATTAAAGTATATACTTAATGGGTCACCAGTTGGGAATAAAGAATACTATGAGAATGAGTTATAACATCCTTAAACCTATTCCCAAATAATAGTAATATATTGGTTTCAGGTTATTTAGATATTGTATCCAGCATAGTGATTATCCTACATATAGTCAGGTAGAGTGACGATACTAGTATGGGTAGTTAGACTCGCTAGGTGTGCACATTAGATGAGAGGCGAGCATCTTAAGTGAGTACGCTAAGTTAATATGGATAATATATATGATAATTAAATTAATTTATGCACTTGCTGTATTTAAACTGTTTTCTACTCGGGCTCTGACCCGTTTTTCTACAAATCTCTTTTCTTGTTCTATTATTTTAGGTGCTTAGCCACAGGGACACCAGACTTAGCATATTCCATTCATTTGCCGAGTTGTAGCTGCTGTGGAAGCTACAGGATATTGCTAGTAGACGTTTCTGAGTCTATTTCTCCTTATCCATCAGTCATTTCATTTCAGTTGGACATGTCGTCCCTCCTATTTTACATTTAGAGATTTAGAGTTATTTTTATTCTATCATTAGACTTTGATGTCATGTTATTGAATTATTGTATGGGATTTTGACTGGATGTGTTTACTCCAGTTCTTTATTTTACTTCAGTTAGTTCTTACCTTATACTATTGTGATGTATGGTGATGTTTAGATATTACCCTTTAATGATGATGGTTAATAACAAGATAAAATTTTGACACCAACCTTTTTAAATATTAGGTGGTTAGTTTTTATTAAATTAAAATTTGAGTTTTCGACAGTGATACATTATCTGAACCAACTTGATATTCTGAAATTAATTAATTAAAGACTGATCACCTGGTAATTAATTAGGCGGGGTGTCACAGGCCGTCTGAGGTTCTTTCCCTTAGTGGTTTCCTCATACATCCAGCATTATGAGCTTTACTTTATTTTACTTGATTTAATCACCTAGATGCTTGTTTAGGATTAAACAAGATAAAATTGGGCTTAAGTGAAATTGGTTTATAAACTTGGTACGTGTGAAAATTTGGAAAAATATTTTTGAAACAAAAATTATTTTTTCACCTTAAAGCACACTTTGAAAAGGGGGCCTACAAATTAGTATCAGAGCTAGAATTTTTTTTTATTATGTGTTTATCCTTTGTGCTTTTAAAGATGAATTTCGAAAATTTGATAGTTCTAGAAATCCTATTTTTTATAGCATAAATTATGCCTACTGAAAAATGCGAATGAAATGTGCTTTAAAATCAATTGATGAGCATGTTTGGTTAGCGGTTGGAAAAGGTTGGACACCACCGGTCACACGAGAGGAGAGATACCACTAGTTTAAAACCTGTTGAGTCAGGGACCGAAGCTGAAATAGACTTGCCCTTTATAATTCTAAAGGTCTTCATGTTATTTCCTCACATGCCACACCGGAAGAGTATAATGAAATCATGACATGTGAAACCTCAAAAGAGGCTTGGGATATTCTTGCACTTACTCACGAGGACACTAGCACGATTAGGGCGTCTAAACTTCCAAACCTCACTGCACAATTTGAGACGATTAAGTGTGAGTCATTTGATGAGTTTTACGCTAGATTGTCCAACATTATCAATTCATCATTATTGGGAGAGAAAATACCCGATAATCGAGTTATAAAGAAAATCTTAAGGTCGTTGCCTAGTAGATTTGATCCCAAAGTGACCGGTATAAACTACTTAGGTATTCTTGAATAAACGAAAATAGAAGAGTTTGTAGATGACTTACAAACTTATGAGCTTAACATATTTACCTCGAAGCAACAGCCAAAGAAAGAAAAGGGCATTGCTTTGAAATCCCGAAAGGAGGATACTAATGTTTCGGATGATGATTCCAACTCCGATTTTGAGGATGTAGACTTATTGGCAAAGAAGTTTAAAAAGTTTATTAAGTTACAAAAATAATCGAACGATTCTAAAAGACTTGAGAAATCCAAGAACAACAAGGCGGATCAAGTCTCTAAAAATAAAAGTGAGAATGTTAAGAGGGATGAGTCGGATAGATGTTTTGGTTGTGAGGGTTATGGTCATAAGGTAGCGGAGTGCCCCACTATACTTAAGAAGGAGGGTAAGAAACCGATAGCATATAATGTTACCTTGAGTGATAGTGAATCGGAAGAGGGAGAGAGTTCCCCCATTGAGCGCAACTTTTTAGCGTTCATGGCATGTCATGTGAGAGACGATAATAAATCTTCCCATGAAGATTCTCATGTGAATGACACTTCTGAGGCCGTTGAGTGTGTAAGGAAGAGAATATTGATGTGGGAGAGTTATAAGTTGCCTTTAGTGATTTGTATAAGGTTGCAGTAAGGGTGAAAAAGGAAAACTTAAAGTTGCAAGTTAAGTTGAATTAGCGTGCCATAGAAAATAATGATGCTTTGATTGAGTATCTTAGGGCACGGGAGAAGACTTTAAGGGAGAAACTAGAATACGTTGAGAGAGAGAGAGAGAGAGAGAGAGGCCTTGAAGTATGAGATTCTAGTGTTTGAGGAGTCTAGGTGTTTACTTGAGTCTAGGATTAGTGAGCTTTAGGGGAAATTAAGAGACTCGAGTAAGGTGAAGTTTGATTTGGAGGCAAGGTCAGAAAAGAAGGATAAGATTTTAGGTACCATCCAAATCAAGGAAGATAGGTGTGGTATAGGCTACGATGATCTTGTTGCTCCCAATACCAAAACCAATACCAATCGTGTGAGAGAGCCAACTAGGAACGTTAGGAGAGGTCCACATTTAGGTCACATTCCTTGTCGTGTTTTCACTTGCATGTATTGCGGTAGGAAGGGTCACCTTAGGCGTTATTGTTATTGTCTTAAGAATAATCCTAGGAAGTTTAGGAATAAAGTCATTTTGGTTCCCAAAACCCCTATGCGTTATTACACACCTACTTTGGTTAGGAAATTGGACTTAAAGGCTTTAGGAATTAAACTTCATGGTTCTTGTTTGATTGCACTTGATACTTCCCATGCTAAATCTAAATGATGATTGTGTTGCCATGTTTGTCATACGTTAGTCTTTCCTTCATGATTTATATATTGCTAGTTATATGACCTATGTATCTCTTTGTATTATATTTTTTTATTTATTTGAGTCTTATTGAAAAATACAAAAAGATTTTGTTTTAATAAATTTTTTTGAAAATATAAAAAGATTTTTAGTTTCATATATTTTTGAGAAAATACAAAAAGATTTTATTTTTTTAGTCAAAAATATTTTTTGAAAAACACAAAAATATTTTCGAATTATTTTTGTGTCATTATTTTTCATGTTTAATGTGGCATATTAGTGTGCTTGGACCCCCATCATTTCATTATCCATGTGGCTTGGACATTTGGTCATAATTGTTAATGTCTTGAATGATCTTAACCATTGATTAATGGGGTAGTTTCGAAGTTGATTTGCATTTGGATTCGACTTTGTATATATACCATTATTGCATACATGCACGAGTTTATATCAATGTTTGACATCTCATGCATATTTGAGTTTGGTGAGACATTTTTCTCTCAATTTTATCATATATGCGTAATTAGACTTAGGAGGAGGTGTGCATGTAAGAACCGTTTGCCGAGAGGATTTATATTGCTTGTATTGAAAAAATAATTTGTGTTCACGGGAAAGGGCTGTGAGAGTACAATAAACTCGTCGTGAAAGCCACCGGTTTAAAAGAGCCCGAGAAAAAATTAAGGCAATAAAAAGAAATATATGCCAAAATAGGGCCAATAGGATTTCTCTAAAAAGAAAAAAGTAGAAACCTCAAAAGAACTTGAAAAGAAAAAATATATATTGAGGGTGTTAAGATGGAAAAATAAATGGGTTTGCACCACGAATCCTAATGTTGAAAAATCGTATCATGATGATATTATTTATTGAATCGTCAAAATTTCGGATTTGTGTGCATGTTGTTTGTTTAGTTCATTTAGCTTAATATATTAATTGTCACATCTGGCTAAAACCAAGTTTGATGACATTTAGCTATCAATTAGAGCTTATTGATCGTTTCGATGTGTGTATATTGTGATTCATTTGTTGTAGTTCACGTCCATTAATTCCATGTCCATGTTTGAGCACATTGATATTATATTTGCATGGAACTCATACTTGTTTTTACTTATTTTATTTTCTATTTTGAGTCTGTTTTGTTGTTGTTTCGTATTTCTAGTACCTGTTTTGAGCTAATTTTTTCAATGGACAAAACTTTATCATTTTTAAATGCTAGAATACAAATTTTTTTGAAGTCGTTCAAATGACTTATGGACGTCGTTCGAATGACATGTCCAAGTCGTTCGAAGACTGGTTCAAACGACACGAGTTTCGAGGTGGTAATTTTGTCAAGAATGGTCGTTAGATGGGTCGTATTTAAGGTCGTTAGATAGATGCTTCGAACGACAGCTTACTGTTTTGGATTGTTTTTTACCTCGTTCAAACGACATGGTATAATCCTTCAAACGACCCTATCTGGATTTTTTAGCCTTGTTCTGTTTCAGTACCTCCCTTCATATATGAGATGGTTTCATTTTATTATGGTACTTTTGGGTTCATTTCAACTGTTTATATGCAGTTGATTTCTATTATTCATGCTTTGATTCTTACACTGCATAGGTCTTATTTAGTCACATCTTTTCTTAGATTGATGATCCATTCTTTGTGACTATTTGCTAGCTACGACTTAGTACTTTGTGATTATTATTATTAGTTGGCTTTCCATATTTATCAATATATGATTCATGTGATTATTTCATTCTAGATATAATGATTTTTGTTTATCTTTTTCACTTATTGTCTATTCGAGACAAAAAGGGGGAGAGATGATATGTGACGAAGGGGGAGTTTGTTTGATGAGCACATATGTTCTTTTTGTATTGTAAATTTATATCATATTTTTATCATATGTACGTTTATGTTTATGGTATCATATTGTCTTGCACATATTGGTATCGTGATTTTCTCACATGATTAACAAATAATTTGTTTTACATATTGGTATTTTTTATATCATTTATTCCTCCACACTTCACTGAGTATTTATCGATTTCATGTGTGTATGTATTCTTCAGAGATTCGAGATTTCAAGAAAACATCACATTCAGATAGCTCATGCTTTCCAAACCTAAGTATAATAGTCCATGTCCTGTATTTTTTATTTTGAGTTTTATAGGATGGGATTTAGGTGTCATACGGCTTAACGGCCCGGCTTAGGCATTTCGCTCTCTGGGTTTTATCCCGGAATAGTCAAAGGGGGATATTTGCAAGGACAAAATTTCCAATTGAGTTAATTTGTATGTAATTGACTTATTTTCGGAACAAAACTTGTTTGAGTCATAGATAGATTTTTAACTTGTCGCGATACCCACATAGTGTATGACGTGTTTGTGTTGAAAACGTAACGGCCAAGCTTCAAGATTTATCATGTCGAGTTTTATTGGTGCACGTTTCATGTCTTCATATCATATTGCATTTTGAGATACTCTCATGTATGAACGTATAATGTTTATGGGACTCGAAAAATATTTTTAGGATGATATTTTGTTTATAAATGATTTTAAAATTGCAAAAATGATTTTAAAAGATTTTATCTTCGTTTATTCTGAGATAAGTAATATTTAGAGTCATGTGAATTATCTCCTTATGTTTGGAGACTTTAAACGACATGAACATTTGTTCAAACGACATCTCAGTATCGTTCAAACGATATGGATAAGTCATTCAATAGATAATGCCAAGTCATTCAAACGACATAATGATCTTGTTTTAACGAGCTGCCGACTTAACTTTTTTATTTAAGGCGTGTTTCTTTTAAAATTTCAAGGTTTGCAGATCCAAAATACAGTTTTAGAACAATTATGTTTTTCTGCATAAGTTTTCTAAGGATTTCGAAGATAAAATCATCCTTATAGTTTTCAAGATCCGAGCTTTCATACTCTTATGCTATAGGGATCTTGTTTGAACCATCTAGAGTTTGTTCATCCATATTGAACAATTTATTTCGTTGGAGTTTTACGGTGAAGAAATTGAGGAGTTCGTGTTCTGAATCATAGACGGTTATCAAAGCTACAACAGTGGACACCGAGGCACTCGTGGATGCGTGTGCTATGAATGAGTATGGTGGAAGGATTTCTACGTAGGCACTGTGAAGGAGCGGTTAAAGAGAATAAGGGCGTCATGGCTTGTGGGGATCGAGTTTTTGTGTAAGTATGTTTGTCTTCCTTTGTAAAACCGTATCATAGTGATTGTCCGGCTTGGGCCGTCCGAGGTTTTTTTCCTTAGTGGTTTCCTCGTACATCCGGCGTTGTAAACTTTAATTTATTTTACTTTCTTTAATCACCTAGATGCATGTTTAGGATCAAAGAAGATCAAATTGGGCTTAAGTAAAATTGGTTCACAAACTTAGTGCGTGTTAAAATTTTGTAAAAGGTTTTTGAAAGAAAAATTGTTTTGTCACCTTAAAGCACACATTGAAAAAGGGGTCTACATATTACTCCCCAACAAAATAATAATATTTTTTCAATCTCCACAATAGGTCATTACAAGTTATATTATTATAAAAAAAAAATTACATACATTGTTTGGTTGAATTAATTTATCACAAATGAAAACTTTAACAACCTTAAACCAAACAAAACCCGTTGTTTATTAATATACTAAAAATGGAATACTATTTAGATAAAGACCAAATTCTTTAAACAACACTGACTCACCATGAGCATCAAACAATCTACCCAACTCCAATCACCATCAACCACCACAAGAGGGGATATGGGTCAACACATCACGAAGCCTTCGAGTTATGAAATTTGAGAAAAATTTAAGCATGTGATGTCCTTGAGATCAGCAATAGGGTTCACAATACTTAACCAAATTGATTTTCAACAACATATCCTCGAGATCATCAACAAAAATATAGTAAATCAAAATCAAGGATGAACTTATCTCTCTCTCTCTCTCTCTCTCTCTCTCTCTCTCTCTCTCTCTCTCATGGTATAGAGAGAGAAAGGCATGATATCATACATACCGAGTTTATATAGTCGCTGGCGCAAACTTATTTTAGTAAAATATTAAAAGAGATAAAAGCTGTGAAAGTTTGATTGATTTTTTTAAAAATAGCAAAAAGGTCATTTTGCAATAATATTTTTAAATGGGTCCATTGAAATGTTTAAATACCATATAAAAAAATTCAACTCCATTTTTTTTACTATTTTAACAAAATCGGTGTGTAAAGTTGGTATGTATGAGAGTCTGTCTCTCTCAAATAAGATTGATACTGATTGACTTGGTTTGAAGGTGTGTTTGTACTATTGAAGTGATGAGTGTGGTTGGCGGTGGTGTGTGTATGAAAAAGGTTTTGACAGTGTGTGTGTGTGTGTGTATGTGTTTTAATGAGGCGCAATGTGTATGGAAGAATCATCCCAAGATTATATTATGTTTTGATAATGAGTGGGTGACAGATAGAATAGAATAGATCGGTTTCCTGTAGTCCAACACTAGATATTGAATTGAGGGAAGTGGAGATTGTTGGAGCTCATATGAGATTTAGGAGTAGAAGAGAGTTATATGAGGATATGTGGACAATTGATATTACAAAAAAATTTGGTAAAAAATTTGGAGGAGAGAGAGGCAGATCCAAGAGGGCCAAGGGTAACCTTCTTCACAATTTTGTGTCATACAAATTTCAACCTTATAATTTAAAGTCTTTTATAATTTTGCGCCCCTCAAATAGATAATATTTTTGTCCCCCATTCTCTATCTTATTTATAGTTCCACCACTAGAGGGAAAGAGTTTGCATTTTATTTGGTACCTAACTTTTCATTTTTTTTGAAAGTATTAAAACTAATAATAAATATAATTCTTGCAACTATTTTTATTTAATTCCATACCCATTTTATACTTTAAAAGGCAAAATATAATATTAGTACGGTTGAAACATCATTAAAACTACTCTTACTGTTTTGTTAGGATATATACCATTATGAATTAAAACATTCAAATATATTCCATTTAAAGTTCTGGTTATTTGAATTTGTCCTTATTAATTCTTCATTATTCCAACTCCCTTAATTTTTACTTCTTGAAGTTTGATCACCATTTTGATGGATCGCGTCACTCGAAAGTTAGCCAACTCATCCAATCTTGTTTTTTCCCAAAGGTACATCCTACATATTGTTTAACTACCACATTTAATCTTAATAACTTCAAACTAAAAGAATTCTATCTTAAAACAAAAAAATTAAAATGAAATTAACATTTTTAGTATTGGTGTAATTTTTATTTTTTAAAGTTTTAATTTTAAAAAAAATGTATTTTATCTAATACTCCATCTAAAAAAACTTACATTTATATGCATAAGATATAAATACATATTAGAAAATGATAAGGGCGAGTGTTTTAAGTATCAAAATAATAAATGTGAGAGCTATACGAGTATGTGTCATATTAATTATAGGTTATAACTATATCCTTACTATATGTAAGTTCTTACTGTGTGACCTTGGGGCACATCTTAACATTACTTATATCTATACTAACTTAAAATGTGAACAAAATGTGTCAATTTAAACACTTATACCCCTTCATAACCAAATAATTTTTTATCAACCATCAATGTTTCCTCATTTCCTCTCTTTATCCATATGTATTATCTTTGAATTAAATTCATGGAAAAGAGTTCAAAACAAACTAATGAATGAATATAAGTGTGTTCAACTTATAACTTTTTGAAATAATACCATCGGGTTCCATATGATATTGGTATCTTTGATCATTTAAAATCATAGAGGAATAAAATCATATCAAACCTGAATAATTATCCTACATAACTTTTTATTCATAATCCATGAAATTTTCAACAAGTTTTCATATGTGTAAGAGCAAGTTTTATGATTTCTCATCATTTTTATTTATTTTGGCATATTCTGTTACAACCTTATCATCATGTACTTCTCAAGAACTTTAAAGTGAAGACAAGTTAGTGACCAAGCAATAATCGAAGATCGAATGCATTGAAATCGTCACTAAATTATTTGAGGAGGTCTATGGTATATAGTTTTGATTTATACTTACACATTTTATTTAGGGATGTATTTATAATTTGTTCGAGGCACGTTTATATAATGTTTTTCAAAATCAAAATTATTTTTTATTCTTGTTTGTTTGAATGAGAATAAGCTTTCGTTTGAACGAGAAGATGAGTTTGTCAAAGCGAACTTCAAATGAACATGCAACGGGGTTTCTCTGTTTGACAAAAGTCTACACATATGAAGCTCGTTTAAAGTACATTCGACAAGATCACTTCTTCGTTCGAGCAAGTCAAGAGTTTGTTTGAATTGTTTTCATTCGAACGAACTTATAGTTTTCATTCAGATGAGTTACGCCGCCTTGAATTTTGTGATTTTTATAAAGTGGGGCTTTGAAAACGTCTTTTATTAGAATTTTGGGCGAGAATTGATTTTTTATACATGTCCCAAAGGTCTCACAACCCTAGTTTGTGAAAACCACTTTTCTTTGCCAAATCAAATCTCCTGAATGATTTATTGAGTTTTGTTAAACCCTAACCCTAAAAGAAAACCATCCATACTAAAACCCTTATAGAGTGGACTCTCTATGATTGACTTTGTAGAGTTAAGTCTCTACTGCTAAAAAAGAAAGGAATAACGATTCCCGAGGCTGATCGGTGGATACCGAGGCAAGAGCTATTTGTTGTAAGATGGTGTTGGACTACATCATTTTCTATGGAAAACTTGAAGACTTTACTGCATGAGCTTAGTGGATCTATAAGTCGGTTTGTTAGTCTGTATTTGTTGGTCTTGTTCAAACACAGTGCTGAAATATAATTTTTCCCCAAAAGGAATTTTTCCTTTATCTTCTTCCTGTTTTGGTTTTGGTAATTGGTTGTGTTTTTGGCCTTGAACTTATCTTGCATGTTCACGTAAAATTAATCAAGATAAATTGGGTCAAAAGGGAATTTTTTATTTGTGTGTGTTACCTACTATACGAAATATTCATATAACCGCGACCTTCTCACATTTTTAAATTGGTATCAGATCCGCTCACACTAATTTATTGTGTGATCTTTAATTTGTGGTTATACAGATATTTTCTACAATATGGTACCTGTTTTTTATGTCATAAATTGTGTCTACTGGAAAGATCGAATGAGATCGGTACATAAATCAATTGGCGAGCGAGTTTGAATTATTGTTGAAAGAGGGTGGACGTCGCCTACCACGACTAATAATGACGTCATTAGTCTCAAACTTGTCACTTCTTGGACTAAGGATGATTTTAAATGGATTGATTTTAACTCCCAAGGCTTAAGTGTAATTTCTGATGTAGTCACTCGAGACGAGTTTTATTGTATTATGACGTGTACCGCGTCTACGTAAGCATGGGATATCTTCCAACTCACCCACAAGGGTACCAATGCTGTGAGAGACTTAAATCTTCAAAATATCGCCACACAATTTGAGACCATACGTATGAATGAGTCTGACACTTTTGATGAATTCTATGAACGTTTGTCGGATATTGTGAATTCTTGGTGAGAAATTCTTATGACAAGAGTGGTTAAGAAAATTTTGAGGTCTCCCCCATCCCGTTTTAATACTAAGATTATTGTCCTTGATTCTTTAGGAATCTCATACACTCTTGGGTAAGAAGAACTCGTAGGAGACCTTCAAACTTACGAAATAGATATGTTCCTCGAAACTAAAAACAAAAAGGAAGGAATAAACATAAAAGTTAAAACAAAGAAAAAGGAAAAGGTTTTTTACTTTGACTTGGAGTTTGATTTTTCACTAGATGATCTTTCCTTGTTTGCAAAAAAAAATCAAAAAATTTCTCAAATTTAACAAAGAAAATTCTCTCAAAGAAAATAAAAGTTTTAAGAAAAATAAAAATATGGGCAAGAATGTTTTTGAGAATGATCAACAAAGATCAAGAGAAGAGTACCCTAGGAAACTTGAACTGAAGAGATGTTATGTATGTGAGGGGAAAGGACATAAAGCTCATGAATGTACCACTAGGCTTAAGAGGAAGGGCAAAGGAAAAGCTGCACACATTGCCACTTTTAGCGATAGTGATGTCGAGTCGGTGGATTTCGAAGATAAATCACCACATGACCCTAATTTGTGTGCGTTCATGGCTGGTCACATTAGTACTTCTAGTTTATCCCACGCCAATGAGAACATTTCAAAACGTGATAGACTCAATAATATGTTGAACCATTCTGGAGAGAGTGAGACTGATAAAGAGAATCTGAGTGAGGGAGAAAGTGGCCTCCAACGCGCCTACGCCAATCTTTACAAAGAGTCTTTAAAAACAAAAAGGAGTAATAGAAATTTAACTCTTAGAGGTGTTGGATTTAAAAAAGGATTTAAAATTTATGAAAGAGTGTGAGGCTTTGGTGAGTCAACTCGAGAAATTAAAAGTTTCTTTGTGTGAGAAACTTATTGTGGTTGGTAGGGAAAATACCGATTTGATAAATAAAGTGGTTAGTCTCACGAGAGATCTTTAAGCTTCATTGAAGACTAATGAGAAACTTGAGGTCCATGTTTCCTAACTTGAAAAGGATCTCGAATGTGTCAGGGAAGTCAAGGTCACTTTATAGGGCACATCTAAAAAGGTTGAAAAGATGTTCCTCGGTCCCGCGTTAGGTTTTAACGAGAGGCAAGGGATAGGTTATAATGGTGCATCCACTTTCAAAACCACACCTGAACCAATTCTTGAGTTTGTGATGGACCCTTATGGGCCTCAACCTAAATGACCCAAAAGAGCTCGTCCTAAGCATTTTAACTAAGGTAGACCCAAACTTATCTATATGTGTTCCCATTGCAAACAAAGAGGTCACGTTAAGGAGTTTTGTTTTAAGCTAGGGAGAGTTTCTCACACACGCGCTCCCACATATACTCCCACATGTGTTCCCTCATATGCTCCCACACACCGTTATAGAGATTTTGATAGTTTTCGAGAGCAAGTGGAGTTTTTGGTCAAGACAGCTCAAAATTTGATGGAGAAATTTTAAAGGATGTCTCTCGAACTAATAATTAATGTTATGACTTGTATCTAGTATAGGGTGATTGCCATGTTGCTATGTTTTGTCCCTATTACTATGTTTATATTTTGAAAATTCCAAAAAGATTTTTCTTTTCTTTTAGAAATTTTTTTAAATGATTTTATATTTTGTTTTACACCATATATGGATGCGTATTTAAGATGTTCGAATCACAACTCACTCCATCTATTCATGTGGCTTATGTATGGTGTTATGATGCATGGATTCGTTCATTTAATGTGCTTAATAATGTGTGGTTAGCATTTCATTATTATTTTATGATTACTTTATTCATGCTTTACTTTTTATTACCTTTATTGCACATATACACGAACTATTTGAATATTGTACTTTCTTCTCATATGTCGAATACAGTGTTATCATCTCAATCGTGTTTAATAATGACCCAAATGTACTAGGAACAAATTGCGCTTGTAAGAACCTTTTTTCGAATTTCATTTCCCAAAAAAAATTATTTTTTTAAATCAATAGAAAGGGGCTACGAAAAAGGAAATCCCCTTTGCATTAAAGGCCACCATTGGCAAGAGCCTAAAAGATTATTTTTGCACACAAAACCAGAAGTGTCAAGGCCAATTTTTTCTATTGATGCTACTCTGTCATGAGCATTATGATTTCTTAAAAAACTTGAGAGTGTATGCTTAAAAATGTAAGGGTGTTATAAGTTGGAGAACAATGGGGTTGCATAATGACCTTCCTTGAAAAATGTTAAATGGTTTGGCGTTATTGATTTGAGAGGCATTAAAATTCATGGCATTTGCCACAAGTTGAGCCAATTTCACTTTTTTCAACATTCTTACACCTAAGGTTGAAATTGAGTTCTTTCTTTAGAAGTATCTCATCGACTTCGTGCACCTTTGTTTCGTATGCCTATGTTGATTTTCCCATTGTTTAAGTAAAAAAAATTCAAAAATAGTTGGTTGCTTCTTTAGAATTTCATCGCATGTGCTTAATTATTTACTTTTTGTGATGTTATTTCATATTTGGATTCATGTGATGCTAAACTTTAAGTAGGGCTGGCAATTTTTTACACGATAACTCGTTTATGGTAATAACCCGAAATGGCCCGAACATGAAACGATTAACTTGTATAGATTTTAGATTACCTAAAACTAATACTCAAATCAAAATCAGTGCAACCCAAAAATGACATGACAAACCCGAATTGCCAGCCCTACCTTTCAGGATTAGTTTCTAACCCTTTGTCTATTACGGACAAAAAAGGACATAACATATTAAGGGGGAGTTTTTGTGCTTTCATTAAACTCTAACACGTCACGGTATTTCTTTTGCTTCATGTGTGTAGGTCTTTCGGCCCTAATGATATCGTGGACTATACGATGAAGACTTTCAGTTGAAGACAAAGTCATAAGTGTCTTTCTTTTTTCAAGTTTGGGAGGGTATTAATAGAACTTGTCTTAGGGTTTTGTTTTCTATTTATGTTTTGTACCGAAATAGCTAAAGGAGGAGATTTTTAGGAGCAAGGTTTATGATTTCTCATCGATTTTATTTATTTTGGCTTATTTCATTACACCCTCATCATCACGTACTTCTCAAGAACTTCAAATTAAAGACATGTTAGTGATCAAGCAAGAATCAAATATCGAATGCGTTAAAATCGTCGCTACATTGTTCAAAAAGGTTTATGGTATATGGTTTTGATTAATACTTAAACATTTTATTTAGGGATATTTTATAATTTGTTCGAGACAAGTTTTTAAAAAAATTCAAAATAAAAATAATTTTTTATTCTTGTTCGTTCACACGAGAATAGACTCTCGTTCGAACGAGAAGCTGAGTTCATTAGAACAAACTTCAAACGGGCATCCAATGGGGTTTCTCTATTTGACAGAAGTCTAGCCATTATAAGCTCGTTAAAAGTACGTTCGAACGAGATCACTTATATGTTCAAATGAGTCTGGAGATTGTTTGAATGAAATAAGTTTTACGTTCGCATGAACCTATAATTTCATTCGAATGAGTTGCGTCACATAGAATTTCGTGATTTCTATAAAATGGATCTTTAAGAACAACTTTATCATAATTTTTGGAGAGAATTGATTTTCTATACCCATCCCCAAAGTTTCACAACCCTAGTTTGTGAAAACCACTTTCCTTTTCCAAATTAAATCCTCTGAATGATTTGTTGAGTTTTGTCAAACCCTAAAATAACAGCATCCATACTAAAACCTTTGTAGAGTGGACTCTCTACGGCTAACTTTGTAATGTTAAGTCTCTACTGCTGAAGAAAAAAGGAATAACGATCCCTGAGACTGATCGGTGGATATTGAGGAAAGAGTTACTTACTGTGAAACGGTGTTGGACTGCTTTGTTTGTTATGGAAGGCTTAAATACTTTATTGCATAAGCTTAGTGAATCTTTAAGCTAGTTTGTAAGTCTGTTTTTTTGTCTTGTTCAAACATAGTGCTAAAATAAAGGTTTCACCTGAAAGAGATTTTTTCCTTATCTTTTTCCTATTTTGGTTTTGGTGATTAGATGTGTTTTTGGCTTTGAAATTATTTTGCATGCTCACGTAAAATTAATCAAGATAAAATTTGGTCAAAAAGGAATTTTATGTTTGTGTGTGTGACCTAATATACGAAGTATTCATACAACCGGGACCTACTCATATTTTTAATATGTCTATCTATAAATATGATCTTTTCTATTCCACTTCTTATAATTTTATTTCAATTACTGAGTATATATTTTCTACAAAGATTTAACTTTTAATTAATTAATTTTCACGTCTTATTTTCTTTAATTTCAAATCTTTCATCTCAGATATATCGAAGGTATGGGTTGGAATGTCTTTCTTCTTTTAGTTAGACCATATTCATCCTATTTACAAAGATGACTTAATTGATTAATTTTCCTGTCTTAGGTTCTTTAATTTCAAATATTTCCTCTCAAATATGTCAAAGGTAAGGGTTAGAATTTCTTCCTTCTTTTAGTTAAATCATATTCATCATGTTTACAAAGATGACAAACTTTGTATATTCTTAAATAAGAAACAATTAATAAAAAATTATTTCTATTTAGTAATTAGATTAGTAAAGAGACCAATAATTGGTCTATCTTTAAAAAATATCTTATCACCATCTTTTATTCACTTTTTCATATCAAGATTAGTTTTGGGACATTCTTCTTCTTCAACGGTGTTCCTATGTATATGAACACCTTTTTTGTTACAATACAATATCTTATGAGAATTCGTAAGTTTTTTTTTTTGTTAATGGGTGGTGAGTTTTGACGGTTTATATCTTTTATAGTATTTGAAAAAAATAAAATTAATGATCATAAGCATTATACCACTTCAAAATACATAAATATAGTTTCTCCCACGATATTTTATGTTAGCTCTATAACAAAATCAAATAATTTAATGCAAAAAAGATAACGTTTAGCGATTTATAATGGGAATTAAATAAACAAATGAATGGGGAACTTTTTTTTAAAAGACTATCAGTTATTTTTATTTAATTAAATATTAATTTCAAAATTAAATAAATAATTTTCCTTTAATACATATAAATGACCAACATCATAATCATTGTACGCATTTTCTACACAAGGGTTCGTATCTAGATTTTAATTTTCTCAATTGACATCAGTAAGAGTCAGTCCTTAACTTTTTCATTAACAAATTGACACTAATAATATTGTTAATTTTATAAAAAATAAAGTTAACTAATTTATTTTTTTTATTATAAATCCATAATAAGTGTCATATATTTCCTTATGTGCAATAAAATTCCACAAAAGACTTGTAAATTATTGAGTTTAAACCTTGTTTCATAATTATGAGAACCACCCAATAAAATTCATAAATAGATTGATCAGGTCTAAAATAAAAATTCGGAAATAAACAAATATTTGTTAACATCCTCAGCATAACGAAAGACTAAAATCTGAACAAGTAACGAAACGAGATAATGCAAAACTGAATAGCACAAAACCAACTCTGATACCAATCACTGCCAATATAAGTAAATCAACACTGGAATATAAAATGTAACTCGTATAAATGCCTAATCCTGAATATAAGTATCACATATATAAGTTGACTGAAAGTAAAACATATAAGAAGGGGATGAGCTACACTTACTTGACTCCTACAAACTAGGTGTAATGAATGGAACGTCGCTAGAGATGTTTCTCCAATAAACGTGGTCTATAGGAACCACCACAACCTAAAACCTGTGAAAATAGATAAAATAACAACATAAACCGCAAACTTATGTCTTATGTATAATAAGATTATGATTGAATCTAGGCCACTTTATAGCTACACACATTCCTATCATCTTTTAGTGGATTTTAAGTTATCAGTTAATTAACCCAACAACCTAAAACAACATGCGGTTCTAAATCTCGAACCCATATGTATCCCATGTGATTAAAGTTTTAGCTCTTTATTCTTTAATCTTTACCATTACAATATTAGGTTAGTCTATTTCATTATGAATCACATGATGCACTAAGTTCTCAAACCTAAGGTAAGTTTCAATAAAATAACATGCTTATATCCATATTAGGCTATCTCACGTCAATAACGTAATATCCACATCTCTAATGTATGTATTACACAAATTCAAGTCATAAATATGTAGGTAGGCATACATACTATAAGTCACATACATCTCTCGTATAACACATAAATCGGTACGACTATCTCTAGTACCATAACATATAATCACATAAGGTAGGATACGGACAATCTCTACATCTAACATACACACATAGGTACAATCCCCGCTAAGTATAAATAAATGGGCTACTCGCATGCCCGTACATAACGAATGCCTACCTCTATAGCCTTGAGGGATCACTCGCGCGTACTACCCATAATGGAATACCTCAAAGTAAATTCGCCACGACAACTCACACATGGTATGCATTGCACATAAAGTATCGATTCAAATATAATTAGCACTAACAGGTTGAATCAAATAAACATATATACATACCGACACAACTATACAAGGTAACATCTACAACCCTAACTAACATGTTAAATCAACATAACATATATATAGACCCATCACTACCGGGTCATTCGTAATAATCCAAACTATTAAAAGGTAATATACCTGTTACCCCTATCTGAATATATATGTTACTAACCCTACTTCCCAAGGCCTTCGAAATAATGGTTAAAGCTTCACATCCAAATTATACCCAAAATACGCACAATAACTATATTGAATCTCATATAATCATAGCTCAATTTCTCAAGGCTACACATCTAGGTATCGAACCTTTCAAAATCCCATTTAACAACCCATCTCACTCTTGAATTTTCAACTAATACATCTTACACAATTCGAACCCCACAAACCAACCGAGGTTTAAACACCCAAATAACTCGAAATCAATTTCCAAAACCTAAAACATTAGAATTCACTATGTTCTATATGTATAATAAACCTAAAGGCTAAACCATCCTAATCTCAAGCCTAAAATCCAACAATCGAATCACAACACAAAGCCCAAACCAAAATCATCAACCTAGAATTTCATCATTGCTCACTCGGGAAAATATTCATTAGAAGTTAAAAAAAATCCAAAATATGAAACCAACTCCCACGCATTCGTAATTCAATTTTCTACAGTTTTTAATGTCGATCGATCACATCTGTAGGTTGACACTTTCCCTCGTTACGAGATTCACCTTCTTCAAACCCCCCTTTCTATCTATAAACCACCATTAATGAACTCAAAAGCTTCATCCAAGCCACCAACTATCATCCCAATATTAAAACACCTAATATAAATAATTGGAACCTAATTATAATACCAAATCCCTAAATTATATCAAAATCCAAAGGAAAATCCAATTTCTCATTCGAGAACCCTAGATATAATAATTTCTTCAATTAACTTATGATTTTAACAGTTTAATACACATAACCAGAGGGATTTTAATTATTTTATAATAGAAAACATATTTTAATTATTATCTAATAATTTTAATCCAAGTTAATGAGAATCAAACAATATGAGGGGAAATTAACCTATTTAATATCTTGATTAGATTAATTACGAATATTAACTATTTAATCATCTAAAATCAAATTTACAATATAGTTAGTTTTAGATTTCAATGAATAAATATAATCTTAACACACATGCAATCATTAACAAATTCTATATAAACTTGCCTCGATTGAATTGTGAAGAAAATCATGTCAATATCCCCAATTCCTTCTCTTATCTTCAACTTCCTTCTCTCTTATTTCTTGGAGCTTCCCCAATTATATTATGCGACTATGAGATCCCCAAATGACTCATTAAAACCATTAATCCACACAATTAGGCTTGGGCCCTAAATGGACCTCGCCTAAAAGAGCCCCAAATCACCTCAAAATAACTTAAAACATTAACCAGGCCCTATACCCATCTAATAGTATTGAAACCTAATATATTAAGACAATAACGACCATTCTACGTGTCCCAAAAGTCCAATACAAAATATACCAAAACAAGTAACTAAATCAATTATTTAATAATCAATCGGTACGAGTTCAAATATAATTTATGAATTACCGTGCATTAAATTCGTTTTCAAATTCGAATTAAATAATGCATAAAAATGCCAATAGTGACATCTCATCTCACAATCAAGCACGCATAATTAATTTTCATAATTAATTTTTACGCATAAAAATACGGTGTATTACACATCTAAATTCATTATTTTTTGAGGAGTCTTTTACAATTTAATTTACATTCATGACTAATAAATATAATGACTTTCAAGAGTTTTCTACATAAATGACCATATGAAAATGGTGGAACATGTATGTTATAATACACAACATGGAAGTAATCTATTCCAATTTTTCAAGATGCGAAGGTTGAAGTTTTGTTATATAAACATTGATGCATTGCTATGTAATTGGTTATAAGTTCTGGTGGGTTTTATTTTCTTATTTTTTTACAAGAATGTTTCTAAAAGGGTTTTAGGATGATTTTGTTCTTTTAAATTGTAGCTTATTTTTTTATGTCAGTAGTTGGTTCCAGTTGGTTCTGATTATTTTAGTAAGGAACAACCTTTCTCTATGTCGCGTGCTCTATTTTGTATATCCTTTCAGAGAGAAAAATTATCACATTTGGTGTGGGTCCGTCGAATTAAAAAAAACTAAAAACCCTCTTTAGATGCCCTATTTTTTTCTTATTCAATGATCCGTGTGAATTAACATTTGGTGTGTAAGACGCATTGTTGATAAGAAAATGATAATCATACATACGTTATTTTTACCCTCTTATTTTTCAATTATTGTTATGCATGTTTATTTATGTATTTCCATTTTGTCATGCATATGTTTTCTTATTTGATTTTTTATCTACTTTGTGAATGTTCTTTATGCGTGTTTCTCAGTATTGGTAAAAATACAATTGTTGTCTTCTAATTGGCTCAAATGTGTCACATAAATCAATATTTGGATTCTATACGATACAAGGAATCATCTTTTAACAAATTTCACATTTTTATAATTATCAAATTAAAATTAAGCCATCTTTTTGCAAGACATTTTTACTCTCAAATTCATAATAATTTTCTATAATTTATGAAATACATTTTTTATAATAATCGTAATAAATCAACATTACATATTTTTCTATAATGTATTATCTATATAATTTAAGAACAAAAGGATAATAAATGTCAACACATCATGTGGGTAATTATATACCCACCTTCATAAAAGCTTTTAATACCTGAATGTCTCTCATTCTCTCTCTCCTTTATTCACTTGGCCCTTTATTTTTATCTATTTTATGATTGATTCTTGAAATATTACTAACTAATTTTATTTTAATTTTTATTAAAATAGGAAGATATTTCCATCCCCACCCGCATGGACATATAAATCTGAATATTCTAAGGGGATCTTTTAGGCCGATTTCACTAAGTGATAATTATATTATGGGGAACTCTTGTGCCCCAAACTTTGGGTCTGAAATTATGTTTTCAATTTATTAATTACTAGACATATAAATATGACTACCACCAATATTGGTGTAGGAATAAAGAATGCACAATATCATAATACATTCAGGACTTAATATTTGTGATTCACGTCCTTACTCTTATACTATATACATTATACATATTCAAGTATATATACAAAAAAAAAAAATGTAATGGAAAACATTAAGTGTGTAAAAGCATCAACTTTTTAGTCATTTCACTTTGTATGATCATAGTGCTAGATAGAGATGATTTTTTGCATATAGTTATTAAGTTATATATTAACGACATGTTGATTTTACTTAATTTTAGTAGGATTAATGGATGAAAGAATGAATTCAACATATATTATAGGCCTCGATCATTACAACAAACTTTTGTAATAATAATATTTATGTCTTTCTATTTAAATGTTATGTTGGCAAAATAATAACATTCATAGCCACGTTTAAAGTGTTTCAAGACTAAGTAACCCAACTAAGGATAATTCACACCAAGGTTTTATTTTTTTCCTGATTTTTTTTAAGGAATTGCATTATGTTACACTCCTGTACCTCATATAATTTAATATACACTTTAATATAATTATTCCAAGTTAATTCTAGTTGACTTTAATTTAGGTAAGAAGACCGCCAAAATAAAATGACGATATTTTGATTTTGTTTCCAGTACCATAATAGTAATATTACTTTAGTTTAAATAATTTTTAATCATTTATTTTATATTAACTAACTAGATTTTTTTTATTACGAACATAAGTAAACAAAGTTAATAGAAACATATAAATTTTATAAAATTTGTAAATAGATAAGTCAAATATATGCAAGTGGTCAGAATAAAAATATCATTAATCCAATGAAAATTGCATAAATTAATGAAATAACTTTTAGTAAGATCTTTGATCATAAAACTTAATTATATTAAGAATATCATAGGAGTGCGAGAATAAGGTATACTTAGTTTCCACTTACTACAACCTTAAAAATTCCTACATAATATTCACTTCGTAACTAACCTACATACCGAATCCTAAAAATAGTAACAAATAGTATATAACTCCCAAATTATCTTTTATTTATTCATACTTACATAGGTTAACTATTTAAAAAAAAAATAACCAAAATTTTGTTGCATGAAAAAGGCATATTACTATAGTAGCTCATGTAACCATCACCGACATTATAGATCGAACACCCCAACTCTAGAGGCATACATGGCTATCTATGAATTATATAAATGACATTTCTTCCAGTTACTAATTACCGACATCTCCACATGATTTTTCCATTAGAATATTTATTTTCAGCACTTATCTGTTATAAGTAAATTATATTCACCTATATTTTTTTCCTAATGATAGTAGATATTTTTATAATCGATAATTTTTTACACCAAAACCCTATCCCCCCCCCCCCTCCCTAGAAGATCTTATGTTCATTTATTGTAATGGTGAAACAAATATTCAATAAGGACGAACCATGGTATCACGCCCGCACACTATGAACAATGGGGTCATCATCAATGATGCCTATGTGATACCCCGACTAAATAAATACCGGGTAGCTACTCCTTTATTCAATTTAATACAAAATGTCAAGTTGGTTCAGTTCACAGCATCACTGTCGAAAACATTTTTTTTACAACAATTACTAGCCACCTAATATTTAAAAAGTGAGTTGTCAAATTTTACTAAATTAATTTAACATACAACCCATTAAATTGCTAGCTAACGATGCCACAATCACATCACCGTCACAACGGAATAATAATGGACTAATAAATGAGTCTGGAGTAACACTCCTCTGAATAATACAAATACTGAATAAAAACCAAATACAAAGACTGAATAGTTAAATAACTCCAAAAATGAAATGAAACTAAAAGTATGAGAAAGTTGTCTTTAAATGGAAATGGGCGACATGCCCTAACAAATAAATGACTCCGAAATATAATCAATGTAGAATGTGGAGGCGTCTACTATCGAGATCATGTAACTTCCAAAGCAGCTACAGCACGTCAATGGAATGGAATTCTTATGCTTGGCATCCCTGTGGCTGGGCACCTAAAAGGTTTTACAAGAAAAATATATTTGAAAGCAAACGGGTCAGAGCCCGAGGTGAAAACAGTTAAAAAAAATTAGCAAGTGTTTAATTGCATTAAACAATGAATATTATATACATGTTAGTTACGTGCTCCCACACGAGTTCCTCACCCCTCAACTAATGTGCACGCGTAACGTATATCTTTAACCCGTCCTAATTATGCCGTTAACTAACTAGTCTGTATCCCTTCCTATTCTCACATAATAATATGGGGGTTTAATTATAACATTCTAATATAACCTGCGTGTATCTCACCTTTTCATTAATCAAATTAATATATAATAATTACGATAGGAAATTCTCATTTTTAAATCTCATTCAAAATGTCCCAATAATTTATATTCACACTTTAACAAGGAGTCCATTATAATCACTAGTATATTCTTCTCAGCACAAATATACAAATAGGGCCCCCCTAGGCTAAGCTGTGGTGCACACATACTCTGCTATCGAATCCCGGTACATCACGTACATAAGGACTACGTATTCCGAATCTCTCAGGAACCGTTTCAATAAGAAAAATCACACATATTAGAGGTGAACATAGTTCACATTCCCATGGGCCACGCACATACCTACGGTCCCATGGTCAACTGACTTATTAACTCACAAATAAGTCATTCACAGCGTTATGTCCTTGAGGTACCAATCTAAATTCCCCCGTAGGCACACAAAGATTAGATGGCCTTGTTTCGAAAGCCGACCTCCCGTGATAGCTAGTATAGTAGCTATGTCATACACATAATAATCCATATACTAAGCATTCACACAACTTAGATAACTTATAATATTATTAAAGGTATGTTCTCAACCCTATACCATTAATCCAATTTGTACACTCTCATACTTTCGGGTGATATATAATATATTCCGCCAATACGTCTCACGTCGTATAGTTTTAAGTACTTAAAACCTAACCCAAAAGGTTACTAAGTCTCCTATTATTCCCACATATTAATTCAATACTCTTAAGGTCCATATCTCTGTCTCTAACCTTAAATTATCAACTATATAGATTTAGTTTATTTACTCGCAGTCTCTAATAGCCCCTTACTCGTCGGACCCTAGTAAGTCTAACATAAAGTCCCAATTTAATTCTAATATAATTCGGGCCCCATATACCCCTACTGGTCTTCATTAAATCCAAATGTGTTCACAAGGTCCCCACCGATAACTTTCGAGGGTCGAAATTGCTTAAATTCAAAAAGGGGGAAAATATCACGATTTTTGGGGAGGTCGGTCGATCGATCATGAATGTCGATCGATCGATCCAGTTGATCGATCGACTATGAATGTCGATCGATCGATCGAACAGTTACAACCCACATTTTTCTGCATTTTTAGCCCTAGTTTCATCTCCAATCTCCATTACATGAATCCATTCTCCAAAGTAAACGTACTACATGTTATACCATCCTAATTACGAACTTTCTAACGTTTCAGAACAATCAAATAATCTCAAGAACTACATATATATCGATATATTCATCAAACTTTTCATGTTCAACCCTAGTTTAGTTTCTTCCAATTCAAGACAACCCAAAACTAAATTTTAATCCGGGATTTCTATTACTAAGGTTCTGATTTAAATATTTATTAGTTCCAGAATTTAACTACATGCAAATCCTACCCATATTCAAGGTTTACTTCTCCCAATTCATGAAATTATCAATCTTTCAAGTCTAGCCTTCAATTTTAATCTACATGGATAATATATTTGCTGAAACTTAATGAAATCAAATCACTTGCCTAATAATTGGTGCTCTGGTCTGCTGGTGATGTTAATGGTTGGTTCTCCCTCTCTCTCCGGTGACAAATCCGGTGAATTATGGTGGTGGATGGTGGTTATTGCTTTGAAAGCCCTTTTCGTAACTTCTCCTCTATCTCACGTTGCCCACTCTTGCCTTTTGGCTGATAATGGCCCTAATATTGGCTGCTAAATAAATCCTAAAATTCGTGGGTCCAAATCCTTTAAAAATAAAAATGACTAAAATACCCTCCCGAGTTGCCGGGTTGACCTAAAATGCCCCGGGACCCAAACTAAACCCCCGACTAGTGCTTTCTAACTATTTCAACACCTTCGGACACGTTGGTGCACTCAAAATGACCATACGGATGATAAAATTATAATTTATTTTTAAATCCAATTAAATTGATTCCTGACGCGATTGACACGCGCGTCCCAACTAAATTTATCGAATTATCATATTTATGACTCGCGATAATTTTAATAAATTCACTAATCATATGTTACCACATATATCCAGTAATATTCAACATTATCATAATAAACAAATGCCAACTCACGTCTCGCTAGTATTTTAATCCGGATTAATTTTTAATTAATCCCATTAAATAAAATCAATAAAATTACGGGGTATTACATACTTCCCCCCTAATAACAGAATTTCATCCTGAAATTCGGAAATAAAATATACCTGGCAAAAATAACTATGGATAACGCTCGCGCATCTCATCTTCGTGCTCCCAGGTAGGCTCATCAGCATTATGATGCCGCCACTGAACACGTACTAATGGTACTATCTTCGACCTCAATTTCCTTTCGCTATGGTCTAGAATAGCAACCGGCCCCTCCTCATAGGAACTATCAGGCTGTAGATCGATATCCTCTAAAGGAATGTGAGTATGGGCCAAATCATCCCTAAGATATCTCCTCAGTGAGGAAATATGGAACACGTCATGGACCCTATGCAAGTGTTCCGGTAATCTCAGTCTATACGCAACTGGCACAATTCGCTCGATGATAGGGAATGGTCCCACATATCTAGGCGCCAACTTCCCTTTATTGTCGAAACACATAATCCCCTTCATGGGAGACACTCTTAGTAGCACCTGGTCCCCCGCATTGAACTCTCGAAATAACCTCTTGGTATCGGCATAACTCTTATGTCTGTCCTGAGCTACCCGAATACGGCTCCGTATCATCTCTATCCTCGTCGAAGTATCCTGAATCACCTTTGGCCCAAGGAGTTTTTTATCCCCCACCTCTAGCCAACACGCTGGGGAATGACAAGGTCTACCGCACAACACCTCGAATGGAGCCATACCAATAGTGAACTAGTAGAAGTTATTTTAGGCAAACTCCACCAGTGGAAGATACTGCTCCCAACCACCTCCAAAGTCTAGAATGCACATACGCAACATGTCTTCTAACATCTGATTCGTCCGCTCGATCTGCCCATCCGTCTACGGGTAATAGGTTGTACTCAATCACAACCCCATTCCCATGGCTTCCTAGAAACTCTCCCAAAACCGTGACACAAATATCTTGTCCCCGTCGGACATGATATCGAGAGGCACCCCGTGGAGTCTCACTATCTTAGCTATGAATATCTGAGTATACTGTCCCGTAGTGTAGTCTATCCGGGCTAGGGGTGTTCGCAGTCCGGTCCGGTCCGATTTTGGAGTATTTTTAGGACCAGATCGCAATAATCGGTCCTAAAAAATTATGCACCGAGACCGGACCGGAATAATCGGTTTCGGTCCTATTCGGTTTTTAAGCGGTCCGTGTTCGGTCTCGGTCCTATTCGGTCCATACCCATATAAAACAACACATTTTTTTTTATTAAAAACAACACATTTTTTTTAAATTAAAAAAGCATATTTAAAAAAACAGCATTTCTCGTTAAAAAAACAGCACACTATTAAAAAACAACACTTTTTTTTTATTAAAAACAACACATTTAAAAAAAAAACAGCACACTTTTTTTAAAAACAACACTGTTTTTTTTTTAAAAAAACGGCACTTCAATTTCAATATAGCAGGTGTCACCATATCATATTCATAAAAATAGCACTGCTCAATACCTTAATACTTAACAACCTCATTTCAATATAGCAGGTGTCACCGTATCATATCCATAAATCTATCAATATTGACATTTCATCCAATCCCTCCCCCATCCACGTATGGCCTCTTGTTCTCATAGATATTTTAAAATAAGACTATTTGCATTTTGGGGTGTAGCATATAACCGTCATCTAAAATAAACCCTTAATTTGCATATAACAAAATAAGAAAATTAAAAGAAACATATGTACACAATTTTTTACCTATGTTTGTTTGTGTGAATAAGAGTTCTTGAACCATTTCAGTATCCTATTATATAGAATACCAGTTATAGAATGTCTAAATATATATGAGTTCGTGAGTGAAATCAATTTCCGGTGGAGTTTTAAGTCGGTGACATGAATTCATATATAAGTTCGTGATAGAGAGATCAAAATCAGAAACAACTACATCAAGAAAAAACACAGGGAAAATTAACAGAGGTTAGTAGTGTTACCGTGTTACAGTTAAAAATCGTATGGATCTGTTTCGTGAGTGAAATCAATGAGCCGAAACAGGGTGAGGGTGATATAGTATGTACCAACGATTGATGACCGAAAAAATAATAGGGTGAGGGTGAGCGGCCGGGCTGTGGTCATCGTGGAGTGGTCGTCTCTTTGTAGAGAGAGAGAGAGGGAAGAAAATAAGAAGTGAAAGTTAGGTTTAGGGTTATGTTATGTTAGGATGGGAAGGAATCATGTGCGTGTGTGTGTGGGTTAGTTAGGACATTAAAAAAATTATCTCTCTCTCTCTCTCTATATATATATATATATATATATATATATAAAATGAAAGCGGTCCGGTCCGGTCCGATCCAAAACCATTTTTTACAATCCAAGACCGAGACCGACCCGAATTTTGTTGTCCTATATATTTTTAGACCGAATTAAGACCGAATTAAAAAAAATCGCAAAAGCGTGTTCGGTTCGGTTCGATTTTTTTGGTCCATTCGGTCTATTCGGGTTTGTGAACACCCCTAATCCGGGCTAGCAGAAAGTGAGCAACCTTTGTCAATCGATCCACGATCACCCATATGGAGTCGTGACCTCTCGACGATGTAGGTAATCCCTTGATGAAGTCCATGGAAATGCTCTCCCATTTCCACATAGGAATATCTAATGGCTGTAAAAGTCCTGCCAGCCTCTGATAGTCCACTTTTACTAGCTGACATGTAGCACATTTCGAAACGAATTCGACAATATCTCTCCTCATCCCGCTCCACCAGTATTGTCACCTTATATCCTTGTACATCTTATCCCCACCAGGATATACTGCGAATCGCGAACCATGCGACTCTGTCATTACCTCGTGTCGCAAGTCTTCCCCCTCAGGAACAACTAACCTCCCATTGAAGCGTAAGCCCCCGTCTGAACTAATGGTATAAGACTAGGCCCCCTCTGCTAATAACTGTACTATTTGCTCTTGACAGAACGGGTTTGCTGCCTGGGCCTGCACCACTCTCATAATGATCTGGGGCTTAACTGTCATCACAGACATGAATGATCGGGCCACTACGTCATGGTGTCCCAACTCCTTCCACTTTGCTTTCCACACCTCGGCCACCTTACCTGCTGGCCTGCGGCTTAACGCGTCTGCTACCACGTTAGCCTTTCCTGGGTGGTATTGGATATCGAATTGATATTCCTTCACGAACTCAAGCCACCTACGTTGATGCATGTTCAACTCCTTCTATGTGAAGAGGTGCTGTAAGGACTTATGGTCTATGAATAAATGGAATTTCTCCCCCAGGAGATAATGTCTCCAAATTCGAAGAGCAAATACGACTGCAGCTAACTCCAAGTCGTGGGTGGGGTAATTCTTCTCATGAGGCTTAAGCTTACGGGAAGCATAAGCTATAGCCTGACTCTCCTGTTGTAGTACACCCCCAAGTCCTTGTAAGGACGCGTCAGTGTAGACTAAATACTCCACTCCCGGCCTCGGCAATGCTAACATTGGTGCTGAAGTTAACTTGTCCTTCAACTCGTCGAAGGCTAACTGGCAGGCATCGCTCCAGATAAATGGCACACCTTTACGAGTCAGATGTGTTAAAGGACCCGCTATCTTCGAGAAATCCCGAATAAACCTCCTGTAGTATCCTGCTAGGCCCAAGAAACTACGTATCTCAGTCGGTGTCGTGGGATGTCCCCACTCCCTCACCGCTAATACCTTCCCTGGATCAATCGATATCCCCCTGTCCGAAATGATATACCCTAAGAACTGAACCTCCTTCAGCCAAAATCCACACTTCTCATATTTCTCGTTCTGACGCAGCGTCTGCAAAACCTATCTCAAGTGTTTGACATATTCCTCCTCTGTCTGGGAGTAAACCAGAATGTCATCAATGAAGACAATGATGAACTGGTCCAGGAACTCTCTAAACACCCTATTCATCAAGTTCATGAACACGACTGGGGCGTTGGTTAGGCCAAAAGACATAACCCTAAAATTGTAGGAACCATATCTCGTCAAGAAGGTTATCTTCAAGACGTCCTGCTCCCTGGTACGCAACTGATGGCATCCTAATCTCAAATAAATCTTTGAGAAGAAGGCAGCTCCTCTCAACTGGTCGAATAGGTCATCGATTCGGGGCAACGGGTACTTATTCCGTATCGTGACTTTATTCAACTCCCGGTAATCTACACACAACCTCAAAGATCCATACCTCTTTTTAACGAATAACACAGGAGCACCCCACGGCGAAGTAATCCTACGGATAAACCCCCGACCCAACAGCTGCTCTATTTGATCCCGTAGCTCCCTCATCTCTGCTGGTGCCATACGGTAAGGCGTGCGGGCTATTGGCCGAGTGCCCGACATCAAATATATAACAAAGTATATCTCTCTACTAGGAAGTAATCCCGGAATATCCTAGAATACGTCAATGAAGTCCCTAACAACTGGAATCGAATCAAGTGGTATCACCACCTCCCTAGAGGTCTCCTCCTTTATATAATACAAGTGAGTGGATGATCCTCCCTCAGGACGAGGCATCGCCACTAGGAACATCTCATGTCCGGGTATGGCAAAAATAATACTCCTACTGAAACAATCAATCATGGCTCGATACGCAACCAACAAATCTATACCAATGATCTTATCATACTCAGACATGTTTAACACTAACATATCGGCAGGTAAAGTAAACCTCCCAATCTCTACTCCCACATCTCTACATATAAGAGAAATCACAGAACCCCTACTCAACGATGAGTCTACACACGTAACAGTGCTCTCCGCGATATCTAATAACCCCATAGCGCGTGCAAATCTCGTGGCAATAAAACAGTGTGTGGCTCCAGTGTCAAATGAAATACGCCCTAGAGTCCCCTGAATTAGAAAACATACCCTCAATAGCGGGTGGAGCCTGTGGGACTGCGGCCTGCTGGAGCTGGTAAACTCGTCCATACTGAAGTTGTCCCTGCTGGACTGGGACTGCTGGGATAGGTGGTAATGCTGGCATCTGCGGTGGTGCTGGGAGGGCAGCGGGAAATATAGACCTCTAGGGCTCATGTCGAGCACCCTGTTGCTACTGCTGTGGGGCCCTGCCCCTTTCAGGTCACTCCTCACGTTTGTGGCCAATCTTGCCATATATAAAACATTTCCCTGTAAAGTTTCCCCCTCTCTGACCCTGCTGCCCACGACCCTGATGGCCGTGACCATTCCTACACTGACCATGCTGGCCCTCTCGAAACTGCTATTGGCCGTGATGGCCGTGCTGACCCTGCTGGCCATGCCGAAAACCTCCCTGACCATTTCTAAAACCCCCAGATCTAAATCTCTTAGAATCCCCATGCTGAAGACCCTGATCACCCTGCATGTGCTGGCCTTGAGCTGATTGTGCTTCGCTGGCACCATTTCCCCATGTCCTGCTCGCTTACCCTCTAAAAAGTGAAAACGGTGGTCCTGGCAGTGAAGTAATGCTGCGTTAACCACATCAGAATAAGTGGCCAACGAGAGATTACCTAGAAAGTGTTGACGAATCCTCCACATCAACCCATCCATGAACTTCTGGATCTTCTTCTCTTCAGTAGGGATCTCATCGGGAATTATGTTCAGAAGATTAGTGAACTCGACCTCATACTCTACCACTGTCCTCCCCTCCTGCTTGAGGTTCATCAATTTTTTCCTCATCTCGGTATGAATTGCTGAGGGAAAACACTTGCGGTCGAACCGCACCCAGAACTCCTGAATGGAAAGAACATCTCTCTCCTCCGCGGTGGTAATAGACTCCCACCACTGCAACGCTGCTCTTACCAGCTTAAAAGTAGCCAGTATCTGCCTCTGAACATCCATACACTCGTACATCCTCAAGTTTCTTTAGATGTCCTTCTTCCACCGACTAGACACAATGATGTCGGAGCTGCCTACAAACTCCGGAGGGTGCGCCTTCTGAAAGGCATCACGGATACGTTCCCAAGCAGACGGGAATGCATGAGCCTGAACTGGGGCTACCATCGGTGCCTGAGGTGGTTCTTGTTGCACAACAGCTAACGCGGCATTTACCGCCTGGGCTACAATTGCGGCAACTTCCGCAGCGTTTATGGAACCCTGAACTGGTGCAGGCTGCGGCTCGGGTTGGGCACCCCTGGGAACTCACTGTGCACGTCGAGGAGGCATATGAAATGAGAGAGAAGTTTTATAAGTCCACAGTTAATATCTTAAAATAGCAGAAGAGCATAAGATACACAAAAGAGTACAACAATCCTAAAATATAGGGCTCTATATCAAAGGACGCTATGCGAAAACATAACGAACCGTAGAGATCCTAAGGACACTAGAACCTGATGCTCTGATACCACCTGTAACACCCCGACTAATTAAATACCGGGTAGCTACTCCTTTATTCAATTTAATACAAATATCAAGTTGGTTCAGTTCATAGCATCACCGTCGGAAATTTTTTTTTTTAAACAATTACTAGCCACCTAATATTTAAAAAGTGAGTTGTCAAATTTTACTAAATTAATTTAACATGCAAACCATTAAATTACTTGCTAACGATGCCACAATCACATCACAGTCACAACAGAATAATAATGGAATAATAAATGAGTCTGGAGTAACACTCCTCTAAATAATCCAAATACTGAATAAAAACCAAATACAAAGACTAAATAGTTAAATAACTCCAAAAATGAAATGAAACTAAAAGTATCAGAAAGCTGTCTCTAAATGGAAAGGGGCGACATCCCCTAACAAATAAATGACTCCGAAATAGAATCAATGTAGAACGTGGAGGCGTCTACTATCGAGATCTTGTAACTTCCACAACAGCTATAGAACGTCAATGGAATGGAACTCCTATGCTTGGCCACTATACCAAATCTACCTAATTGTCATGGTCATTGACCTTGACAAGTTGAACATGTCAAGGTCAATGACCGTGACAATTCGGGGTGAGATAAAAAAAAATTATCACGGACGTGTCACGGTCAATGATCGTGACAAGGGCGTCAGAATTGTCACGATCCTGTCACGGTCTAAGACCGTGAAAAGTTTAGTCACGGTTAATAACCGTGACAAAGCCTTGACCCTTTTTAAAAAAATTATCACGGTCAATGATCGTGATAATTCTGGGCAGAATTTAAAAAAAATCTGCTGGGCAGTATGGCCACTGCCACTGCCCAGCAGTATATTTGTACCTGTTATAGCAACGTTGTACCTGTTCAAACATCATATATCCAAATAAACTAGAGATAATGCAAATATACATTCAAAATAGAAACTATTTAAGAAGAAACAACATCACCATCAATTATCTCAAATCTACAAACTATATAGCTGGAAAAGAGATTTTGTACCGCGACGCTCGGGGACACCTCATTATCCTTCCCTTCTCGTCCGAAGAGCCACATAAGTATCGAGCCTATGTGGCCTACCCCCAGGGCCACTCTTTGAACCCTGAAATAAAATAAAATAAAATTAGTATCCGCCCCGCAAATATAGATAAATATAAATATAAATATAAATATAAATATAAATCGAAATTGAAATTGAAATCGAAATCGAAATCGAAATTGACATATAAATATAAATACATTACATGTAGTGTCACCTAAACAGCTAACTTGAGCTCATATGGCACCTCCTTCCAACTAATGTACCCCGGGCAATCGTGTCAAATATAATTCCCTTCATATCTAAACACTAAGAAATGCCATAATCCTATGGAGTTATGCTCTGCAAATTCCTTCCAACCGTTGTGTAGCAAAAAATCAGCAGTTGAAGTTGCCAATTCCACCTTCCAATGGTCTCTCATGTTTTGCTAGAGGTTCCAAGTGGTGGGGTATGGAAAGTGGAATTGATAACTTCTTCTGGTGATGTTTGGCTACATAACGATTGGGAGGAATTTGCAGAACATCACTCCCTAGGATTATGGCATTTCTTAGTGTTCGGATAGACGAAGAGATTCAGTCTCCTCTCCACAAATAGGACACCCCAAATAACTATGTATTAATCACCTATTAAAGGTAAGAAGCGTATATTCATGGATTAGTATAAACAAAACTTAGATGTAGTTGGAATATTTATGTATTAATCTCATCTCCACACACGCACACTACACAAGAGTGAAAATGATAAAGTGCAAATCAATTAAAAGCATTAAAAATGGACGTTTCGGTACGAATTGGAATATTTATTACAAATTGAAAAATTGTTTCAAATTCGGGTTATCATAAAAAATGGATTGATATTCGGTAGGAGCTGCCAAGTCATCCATATTACTATTTAGACGCCTTGGCGCATGTTGGACAATTGACCACGGCTCGTTATTGATATACTCCAAATAAAACACTTGCTTAACCTTTTGAAATGCACAAACAAACGACTCATCGCTCACGTGGTCGTTGCTCTTCAACTTGGACAAGTCAACCATGATCAAATTGGTGACATGATCAACTTTACAAACATTTTTATCCTCAACTCTTACCCAGTCACAGTAAAATACAACCTCTTTGAAGCTTATATAATCCAATTCAAATATATTTTGGATTACACCATAGTAAGTCATTTCAGCTTCAACGAGGTTTTTATCTTTTTCGCTCGCTCGAAAGAAAGTAAGAGCCTTGTATGAAATTCTCAAGTTCTGTACATTTGTACTTTCCTCATACACTTTAGCGTCGAAAATGTAACCGTTCAATCGATACTTTTTGTACTCTTGTGCCACGAACAAGGGTCCAGTGGCTAGACGAGCAAGCCTTGATGTCGCATCACCCGTATTTAGGAGCTGAGAATATAGATAAATTAATTATATTAGTGGTAAAATTTGAGTGTAATATAACGTTATATAACGACTATTTTCATTATAATTACCTCTTGTGTCAACCACAGCCTAAATTCGCTGTCTGATTGTACCATTATTTTTCGTCTTTTATTATTCTCACAGGCTTCATATTTTCTGCATATTACAAAATTAATCATGTATAAAATAATCTAAAATAATGTTAAACATTATAATAATCGAAACTTACTTTTTTCATTCTTCGACATCTTCATGTGTGTCAAATAGATAACGAGCTACTTGTTCATGTCGCAAACTCGTTAATATCACTCGTTTTCCCATCACATGACCACCATCATCGACGAACTCATCAGTGTCATCAACGCTGGTTGAGTTAGGCATATATTCCCGAGTATATATTGATGATGCCACGATGATGTATTCCTTTGTAATTGATCCTGCAATGTATTCTTGACGTAATCTTTAAAAACTTTCATCAATCTTTCAAACGCATACATCCACCGATATCTAACTGGACCACAAAGAAGTGCCTCATCACATAGGTGTACCAACAAGTAAACACTTATGTCAAAGAATTATGGGGAAAAGTACTTCTCCAATACACAAATCGCTTCGATCACAGCCAATTTTGTGACCACTATGTGTTCTCGATTGACTACCTTCTCACACAAGAGGGAGAAGGTAATACTAATTTGCATAATAGCCCTACGTAAATCCTTGTGCTTGGAGAAATAGTGCTTAAACAATAGAGGAACCAATTGCATGATCACATGCCAATCGTGGGACTTACACTTATGTAAATCATGAGTAGCATAATTCACAATCCTTTGCAAGTTGGACGAAAAAGTATATGGGCCCTTTAAATTATATATTGTGTCTAGAAACACCTTCCTTTCCCCACTCGTCAAAGTAAACGCACCAGGGGGAACTATTGTCCTTCCCCTACTATCTTCTTTCAACCATAGTTGTGGCTTAAGTTTTAACGATTTAAGGTCTTTTCGTGCATTTTCTCCATCCTTCGAATGACTCCCCCCAAGGCAAGTACCCACAATATGTTCAGCGAAGTTCTTCTCTGCATGCATCACATCCAATACATGGCGCACCGGGTTATTCTTCCAATAAGGCAAGTCAAATAAAATTGACTTCCAATGTCATCACTTGGTGCCTTTGGCCCAGGTATCAACAAAATCATCATCGAAAATTCAGGTCTCATACACTGTGAAGGAGGGAGGTTGAGTGGGGCTAGGATCACTGGCCATACACTCTGATTGGTGATTAGATTTCCAAATGGATTGAAACCATCTGTTGATATAGCCAAACGAATGTTGCGTTGTTCTCGAGCAAAATCGGGATACTCAAAATTCATCCTCCTCTAGGCAGTAGAATCAATAGGATGACGCATGATATTACCTCCTACTTCTGCCCTAGCATACCAAGTCATTGCCTCTGCAATCCATGGTACTATGAAAAATTGCTTTAATCTAGGCCCAACGGGAAAATATTTCAATACTTTTTGAGGCACTTTTGAGCTTGTGCCTTCCTTACTAGTAGATTGGACATATATAGGTTCATCGCATACCGGACAACGATCGAGATTTTCATACTCCTTTCGGTATAGTATGCAGTCATACACACAAGCATGAATCAATTTATACTTCATTCCCAAACCTTTCAAACTGTTCTTCATAACAGGGTAGCTATTTGGAAGTGTATTCACCTTGGGTAATAAGCCCTTCACCCATTTCAGAATTTCCGTCACGCTATTGCCAGACAAATCGTATTGCGTCTTCAAACTGTGCAAACCAACCATGGGATGTAAAGTTGTATGATCTTTCTCACAGCCAGAGTATAACGGTTGGGTCGCCTTAAATTTTAAACTTTGGTAGTTATCGTCAAGTTTTATCGTGTTATCTTCACGAGCACTTGAATCTTCTACATCATCAGTAACCTCATTCTCCTCTACTTCATAAACTCCGTACGCATCATCAACTAAATCCTCTAACATATTTATGTTCTACGTTGTCCCCTTCTACATCTATTCTACTTGTTGAAGGTTGTTGTGTGGTCGGGGACAAAAGAAACTTTCAATTCACCGTGAAAACTCCAAAATCGATAACTATCTTGCATACCCGATCTTAACAAATGTAGTTCAACTGTTTTCCACTCAAACACCTTACCATTCTTACACCTAGCACACGAACACGGAAACTCTTCATCATTATGACATCTCTTTGCATATTTCACAAATTCGTTAGCACCTCTGCGAAACACATCCCCCATTCTATTAGCCTCACCCATCCACTCTTTGTATTTCGGATATCCCATCACAGCTACCACAACTAAACACCTATTAACGGTAAACAAAACTTAGATTTATAGTATGTTTCATTTAATTATCCCATCATTTAATTTCTATTTCCTCCATCTCCTCTAAAGGGTGAGTGGTCCTATCCCATTCAAGACCGCATTTTTTTGTAATATACTTAACAGCTCATGCACATTGTTACGACTTGAAAAAAATTCGACAGCATATCCCCGTAGTTCTCCAAGTACACGACGTAGATTGGCAGGTGTGAGTGTTATTTCAATTGATCAATTGAAATAACATTCACACTTGTCAATCTAGTATGTACCCAGAGAACATTAAGATACGACTGCAGAACTTCCTCCAAAAGTAACAACTTTAAGCCACTAAGAATATTATACAGAAATTATACAGTCTCAAACTGTCCAAACGGGACAATTCGAGAGATCTCATTACAGGGGTAATGACTCTCGAACGGGTCTAAGGGCTATTGAATGCGTACGCATAAGAACTAGAAGGCTAGTATCTATGCGCACTATATTTAATTTCAAGTATGTTTCATTTAATTATCATACTATATATATATATATATATATATATATATATATATATATATATATATATATATATATATATATATATATATATATATATATATATATTGTTCGATATACAAAGTATTTTTCAAAAAAAGTTGAAAAATTTCACCCCCATACGGACAATAATCCAGTGGCCATGCCACTTTTAAAACTAACCAACCAAATATTTACTAAACAAAATAATCCAACAGCAATGTCAACAAAAAATGTGTATCCCGTACTCCTTCTAATTCATCTACTCAATTAATTCATTTCATCAATTAAACTAACAATTAACGTATACAATTATTAATTTACTAATTTACAACGAGGGACAATCCTACTTTCATATGAAATGGGCACTAATTATTAATTTACTTTCATCTAAAACTGTTTCATTTTTTAATTATATTTTAGTGGATGTAATTATAGATTCTATGGATGGATTCAATTTAATCTTACTATGTGAATGTTTTTATCTACAATGAGTTAACCTAGAAACAATATATATTATCTCATAGAATCATCAAAACACGATATTAAGGGAATTACAATGGGACCTTGCCTCACCCCCCCTCCCCACCCCCACCCACCACACACACACACACAACAGCCCCCTACCCTGCCCCACCCCCTCCCCACCCCCCACCCACCACATATATACACACACACAAAACAGCCCCCCTGCCCCCTCCCCACCCCCACCCACCCTATACACACACACAACAACCCCCTACCCTGCCCCACCCCCCACCCACCACACATATACACACACACACAAAATATCCCCCCTGCCCCACCCCCTACCCCCACCCTGCCCCACCCCCCACACATGCACACACACACACACATGCACATATATACATACACACACATATATATGCACATAAACATATATATAAATGGAAGAGAGAGAGAGAGAGAGAGAGCAGCGTAGAGAGAGAGAGAGTTGGAAAAAGGAGGGAAACGAAGGGGGGAAAAAAGAAAGGCAAAGGGTTTTTGCTGCATAAATTATCACGGTCGTGTCAAGGTCCTTAACCGTGACAATTATTTAAAGAATTGTCACGGTTAATGACCGTGACAAGTCTGTGATAACTACATTTGTCACGGACTTGTCACGGTCATTGACCGTGATAATTCTTTATCACGGTCGTGTCACGGTCATTGATCGTGACACAAAATGCGTGTTTGTTGTCACGGTCAATGATCGTGACAAGGGTGGCCGGTTGAAAGGTGATAATTTGGCCATTTTGGTGTAGTGGGCATCCCTGTGGCTGGGCACCTAAAAGGTTTTACAAGAAAAATAGATTTGAAAGCAAACGGGTCAGAGCCCGAGGTGAAAACAGTTTAAAAAAAATAGCAAGTGTTTAATTGCATTAAACAGTGAATATTATATACATGTTAGTTACGTGCTCTCACATGAGTTCCTCACCCCTCAACTAATGTGCACGCCTAACGTATATCTTTAACCCGTCCTAATTATGTCATTAACTAACTAGTCTGTATCCCTTCCTATTCTCACATAATAATATGGGGGTTTAATTATAACATTCTAATATAACCTGCGTGTATCTCACATTTTCATTAATCAAATTAATGTATAACAGTTATGATAGGAAATTCTCATTTTTAAATCTCATTCAAAATGTCCCAATAATTTATATTCACACTTTAACAAGGAGTCCATTATAATCACTAGTATATTCTTCTCAACACAAATATACAAATAGGACACCCCTAGGCTAAGTTGCGGTGCACACATACTCTGCTATCGAATCCCGGTACATCACGTACATAAGGACTACGTATTCCGAATCTCTCAGGAACCGTTTCAATGAGCAAAATCATACATATTGGAGGCGAACATAGTTCACATACCCATGGGTCACACAAATACCTACGGTCCTATGGTCAACTGACTTATTAACTCACAAATAAGTCATTTACAGCCCTATGTCCTTGAGGTACCAATCTAAATCCCCCCGTAGGCACACAAAGATTAGATGGCCCTGTTTCGAAAGCCGACCTCCCGTGATAGCAAGTATAGAAGATATGTCATACACATAATAATTCATATACTAAGCATTCACACAACTTAGATAACTTATAATATTATTAAAGGTATGTTCTCAACCCTATACCATTAATCCGATTTGTATACTCTCATACTTCCGGGTGATATATAATATATTCCGCCAATACGTCTCATGTCGTATAGTTTCAAGTACTTAAAACCTAACCAAAAAGGTTACTAAGTCTCTTATTATTCCCACATATTAATTCAATACTCTTAAGGTCCATATCTTTGTCTCTAACCTTAAATTATCAACTATATAGATTTAGTTTATTTACTCGCAGTCTCTAATAGCCCCTCATTCGTTGGACCCTAGTAAGTCTAACATAAAGTCTCAATTTAATTCTAATATAATTCGGGACCCATATACCCCTACTGGTCTTCATTAAATCCAAATGTGTTCACAAGGTCCCCACCGATAACTTTCAAGGGTCGAAATTGCTTAAATTCAAAAAGGAGAAAAATATCACGATTTCTGAGGAGGTCGATCGATCGACTATGAATGTCGATCGATCGAACAGTTACAACCCACGTTTTTCTGCGTTTTTAGCCCTAGTTTCATCTCCAATCTCCATTACATGAATCCATTCTCCAAAGTAAACGTACTACATGTTATACCATCCTAATTACCACCTTTCTAACGTTTCAAAACAATCAAATCATCTCAAGAACTACATATATATCGATATATTCATCAAACTTTTCATGTTCAACCCTAGTTTAGTTTCGTCCCATTCAAGACAACCCAAAACTAAATTTTAATCCGGGATTTCTATTACTAAGTTTCTGATTTAAATATTTATTAGTTCCAGAATTTAACTACATGCAAATCCTACCCATATTCAAGGTTTACTTCTCCCAATTCATGAAATTATCAATCTTTCAAGTCTAGCCTTCAATTTTAATCTACATGGATAATATATTTGCTGAAACTTAATGAAATCAAATCACTTGCCTAATAATTGGTGCTCTGGTCTGCTGGTGATGTTAATGGTTGGTTCTCCCTCTCTCTCCGATGACAAATCCGGTGAATTATGGTGGTGGATGGTGGTTATTGCTTTGAAAGCCCTTTTCGTAACTTCTCCTCTATCTCACGTTGCCCACTCTTGCCTTTTGGCTGATAATGGCCCTAATATTGGCTGCTAAATAAATCCTAAAATTCGTGGGTCCAAATCCTTTAAAAATAAAAATGACTAAAATACCCTCCCGGGTTGCTGGTTAGGCCTAAAAATGCCTCGGGACCCAAACAAAACCCCCGGCTAGTGTTTTTAAACTATTTCGACCCCTTCGGACACGTTGGCGCACTCAAAATGACCATACGGCTGATAAAATTATAATTTATTTTTAAATCCAATTAAATTTATTCCTGACGCGACTGACACGCGTGTCCTAACTAAATTTCCTGAATTGTCGTATTTATGACTCGCGATAATTTTAATAAATTCAATAATCATATGTTACCACATATATCCAGTAATATTCAACATTATCATCATAATCAAATACCAACTCACGCCTCGCTAGTATTTAAATCCGAATTAATTTATAATTAATTCCCATTTAATTTAATTAATCCCATTAAACAAAATCAATAAAATTACGGGGTATTACATAGCAACGTGCAACAAATTTGATTTTCTAATTATTTCATATACTCTAAAATAAATCCTCAATTACCCCTCCCTTATAACCCTATTCATTTAGAATAACTTTCCAATAACAAAAAATATATACACACTTTGATATGAGTACATCTTGAAAATGTTGGTATATGTTGGAAAGCAAAAGACAATAGTCACACTAGAGTACAAGAAAAAGATACAAAAAAATTCCACCCACAACATCCTTCCATATTAACGATGTACCCTAATAAAACTTTATCTTTATGGTAGGTAAATTTTCACTCACATACTATTGAAGGTTGTATTTGTGCAACGAAAAGCATTTCACATTCTTCATCAAATGTAATAAATTAAGTGAGAATGACAAAACCATATAATTATTTGTTGCGCAAAAAGTAAAACAAGTTATGGACAACAACTTGCAGACCAATAAATAAAAAAAATATTTTTTTTACATTTTAACCCACAATGTTTCGCTTAGAGACATTTGCTTGCAGAGAAATTGTACTTCTTTCGTTTTTTATTTATGTATTAACCACATAAATATAACAAACTATATGATATGACTAAGTTGTTTTATTTATTTATTTTTTTACATAAAAACTTCTCACATTCAACTCTTCATTGTCCATTCCCAAACACTGTCCAATGATAAATTTCACTTCACAAACATAACCCCACCATTTCAATAGTATAGAGTAAACGTGTGCGTTGGCTGGTATATTTGAGTGCGCGTAGACACATATTTTGAGCCTTGAAATAAATATGTACGAAAGAATCGCATTAGTATGTGTGAATTATTAATTACTATATATCATCGACGTATTCTTACTATTTTTAAGGGATACTACTGGTAAAGGCACTCCAAATTTTAATTTGGTCACTTAAGATAAGTTAAACAAAATGATTTTACTTTTAGTAAGGGCACTTCTTGAGATTGATAAGACAACAATAAGTAAATAAACAATAAGTTAAATCTTAAGAACACTTAATTTCCTTCGGATGAAGAGTATGAGACAATAATGCTGTTAAAATACCAATGAAAAGGGTAAATTAAATCAAATAGTACGCTAAATCTCAAGACTAAGCTCAAGTTTGAAAAAATATGTTAAACTATAAAATTTCAATCCATTTTCCACTTGTTGATTGAGAGGTGATCTGAGAGCAAACATGTATGACTACTGGGGATATTTTTAAGTGCTATTAGTTTTTTATGTTTAATATTCCTCTATACAAAAATAGAGAAATAAACAGCTAATATGAAACAAAACTCAAAACACAATTAATTCAAAACAACAATTTTAATGGTTAACCCTAAAACAATTGAATATTTAAAGAGAACTAAATTGTTGAATTCAATTTAGGCTATTAGTTTATACGAAATATGAAAAAGGCTTATATGAAAACATACACCTCTTTTATGGACAACCACTTCGTGTTTCCCATTCTTCAAATTTTTTCTTTACATAAAGTTCTCATTTGGCTGCATCTTCATGTCGAATTTTGCTCCACCCTGGAATAAGCCTTGGAAGTGGTGCATCACTTTCTAAAATGACCTTCATAAAGTGAACCTCATTATATAAAATAATAGGGACAATCTTGAAGTCAGATTTTGGTCCATTCCATTTCGCAAAGGCATATATGTGCAAAATTGTAAGGGCGAAAGAACACACAACACACAACACACAGTTAAATACAGTGGCAAATAGTAGTCCTATTTTTGGGAAATTCATCTAATATTTTTTTGAACACCCATATTCTTTACAAAAATTCAGTTTGTTCTCCAGTTTTCTGAAATTCTTTTCACCTCCCAATTGAGAGTGTACAATTCAATGTGTTCCCTTAATTCTTGCAACATAGTAAGCCTTACGCACCTACATCTATCTTCCTTACATTGTAAATAATGGAAATTATTGACTTGTTCTCCTTATTTATTTATTTTAGTGTTGTAAGAAATTTTAGTTTTACACATTCTTTGTCAAGTGCTCAATGATTAATTGCTCATCATATTTCAACATATCGACATAAGAATGACTAATAATACTCTCACTTAGTGGGTGATTGTGCATACCACATAACACCTCAACCTTCCATTCGTCATCTCTATATGAAATTCCTCACAATTTAAATGGACAATTGAACTTTGTCGCCCCAGTAGACCTTTTACATCCGTCCATATCATTCTTAACGCTACTTTTCTTATGGTGGTTACGAAATACCCCACCCCTCTCACAACCAATGATAGCTTTGGCCTTTTTGATAGAAACCCTGAATAAGAGTTCGCAATAATAACCACTGTATTTAATCTGATGCCAATATCTTGAGCCCAATTAATGAGCTCTAATCGCGAGCCAAATACCTACCTACATATAAAATGTAATGTAAGAACGCTTTACATTTAATTATGAATTAATTAACAAAATTAAATCATCACCTTTATCTATGATAAAATATGTTGTAACTTCAACAACTCCATGTCGATCTTTCACTGTTTCTGATATATGTACAAAAAGTTTGCAATATTTTTCTATTATTAAATATTCTGTTTACATTTCCTGAATATAAAAAGAGAAAAAAAATAATTAGAAACAACATCTACTGTATCCTCTTATGTGTTGATGGTGCTCAACATATAGAAAAATGGTCCTTTTTATTTGGCTAATTGAATTATGTTGTTTGGTTAATTATTCTCACAAAATATATTCAATAATGACACATTTACTACATGAACAATTATGTATATATGCATGAAAGGACATTGAATTTAGTAAAATTTGAAGTCAGTGATGGGAGACACAATAGAAAATCTTGTGATACAAATAAACAAATTTTAGCTAGCTAAGTATCCAAGGGAACCCCAAAGAGTATATAGCTGGGTGGTCAACGTAGAATAATAGTAGAAAGGGTGCAAGTGTAAATGGGATTGACCAAGTTTTTAGCCATTTTATGTCTAGTAGTGTGGCATGGGCTTGAAATTGCTAACTAAATGCACTCCACTATAAGCTTTTGTTAGTTAGTCTTAAATGTATGGTGATTATGGTATGGTGTGGTGTGATATAGGCTTGAAAATACTAACTTAAAGAATCTTCATGAAGTGCAATTCATCAAACACCTCAAGTTCAATTATTACCTAAACAAGTAGACCTCAAAGTCTCAATGGATACAAAATTATGCACGTGTACAAAAATTTGAGTATAGAACATATGTGAGAGAAAATCATTGAGAAAATGGGGAGGATAAGTTTGGGATTAAAAGGTAGAATTTAGAGAAGAGTCGCACCATTGATTTTACATAAGATGGGTAGATGGTGAAAATAAATGAGAAACTTGAGTTAATGAAGGAGTGCCCTTACTAATTAATAAAATAAATAAATTTTAACTTTTTAATAAGCGCCTGAACTAAAAATGGAGAGTGCCCCACCTTGTTTTTTTAAATTTTCAGTGTATAACCTTAGGGTCTATTTGGTTCAGAGTAAAATATATATTCAACGCGGTGAAAAGTAATACGGTGAAATATGTTTTCACTTATATAAAGTTATTTTTTCTTCTCCATTATTGTTTAAAGTTATATAATTTTAGGGTGTGCACTTATTCACAATGTGTACTAAGCAAAAATTTAATTTAAATATGTGAAAAAAATATTTTACCAACTTACTTTTTATCGCGATTAAAAGTATTTCATTCTGAACTAAACGGACTCTAAGGATAGGATTGACTTTATATAAATTATAAGGGTCATTTACTGTTTGGGGTATATTTATATATAATAATTGGTGCTTGGGGTACACTAGTTTGCATTATAGTTGTTTGGGTGTTATTTTAATGATTTGCCTAACAACCGTCTAACAGCTCTATGTAACAACCCTCTCTTTCGGTAACCTATTTTATATTTATTTACTATGTGTAGTAATTAATTATAAAATGATGGATGTTGAGTAAATATTAATTTAATATGAAAAAAGGTTAATATTTACTAAAATGTTGTATGATTACCCGATGTGTAGGTAAAAATATCCACGTGGTAAATTGTTGTGTCATAAGAATTAAAATGACATTTTGGTTTAATAAGAAACCGGAAGTATAATGAGTTATAAAATTTCCAAATGATAATTTGGATAGTGCAGTTAGTTCCGGTAGGTGTGAGACAGTCAAATTATGTGCCATATTGCATTTTGGCATTTTGGGCACTTTTGACTGGTTATAGCTTAAATGTGTAGTTGCGATTTATTATATCGCGTATTAGACATTTAAGTGGGCTCTTTAGACTTAAGCCCCGTTTTATTTTTCCCCACCCCTATTCCTATTCTTCCATTTTATACAACTGAGCCCTAGAGAAAGAGAGAGAGGAAGAGAACATTGGAGAAAAAGAGAGATTGGAGCTTGGATTGTTGCCTCCACCAAATCAAATCTGAATTTGCAAGATCAAGGCAAGTAACTTACTTGCTATAATATGATTTAAGTGGATTAATTAGCATGATTTGTTGTGGATTGTTATGATTTAGTTTAGTTAGGGTTTTGTTAAATTATTTGGGTATTAACCCTTAGAAATTGATTTGGATGATAAATGTTGTTGATGATGGTAATTAGACATATCGTGGTGTATTAGTTCCATTGAATGATATGGGCTTGGGTTGTTGGAAGAAGAAATGGAGAGTTTTGGTCTAGGTCTGCAATGACCGGTCGACCGCGGTTCTTAACCGGTCGACCGGGCCTTCGGGAGAGGGCACACTTCTTTCTTTCAAAGGCATAAATGTTGAGGCGCGGTCGACCGCGTCCCCCTTATCGGCCGATCGGCCCTGCCGAAGTGAGCTTTCTGCTTTTCTTCTTAGGCAAAAACTTGAGACGCGGTCGACCGCGGTCTTGGGACCGGTCGACCGGTCCCCTGTTTTCTTCCCCAAATTTTACTTTTGCTTTTAAATCTTTTCTTTTCATGGGGACTTAGGAACCTTCTTGAATGAAGTAAACTTTGGCTTTTAGAGTCCTAGTTGAGTCTGGTTGTCACCCTAGAGTGGAATGGATTTCACTTGGGGTTAAGTCCAAAGGGGAGGTGTTCCAAAGGGATGTTTAGGCATCACTCTTTTGGTTACTTCTTAATAGAAGGATAGGGGTTGTAGGCCCATGTTTGGAGACTTAAGGGCTTATCAAAGTCATATGAACTTTGGGGATTTGTAAGATCATAATGATCATTTGGAGATTTAGTTGGGACTTGTATATTGAGGAATATCGATGATAATATTCAACGGAAATAGGTTCGAATAAAATGAACCCAAACTATGTTAAAGATGATTGGTTCAAATAAATGAACCCGGTTGTTTAATGATGATAGGTTCGAATAAAAAGAACCAGACACATGGATATTGGAAATGGAAATTTGTAATGGTAATTGAAAATGAAAATGAGATTTAAATGGTAAATGTTAATTTACTTAAACACACCTCTCTAAATGACATCATAAGGGAAGTTCGCGCGCTTGGTGATGCCCCCTGGCTAGTGAATGCAGGGTGGATATAGTCCTAGGCCATATGCGAGGTTTTTATATATTTTCTGCGCTGGTTAGGGGATTCCGGGTGTGGTCCTGACTTTCCCGCAGGCAATTGGCCGCTTCCCGACGTTGTGTTATGATCCCAGGCTGCCTTGTTTGATAGGCCCCTGGAAGATGATGGTCATTTAGGGGGCGCGCCCAGTGGGAAAACTCGGAGGGGCGATCTTAGAATCGTTATATGTATGAGAATATAACTTTTCTGCATCAAGTGGGACTTGATGGGTATATGCCATAAAGAGCATGGATACGTGTCATAAAGAGCACGGGAATGAGATTAATGAGATATGTGCCATAAAGTGCACTTGATAATAATGGTATTCCTATTAAGGAATGGTAATATAATTAACTATGGAAGTTAATAAATGAAAGGAAGTTTATATCTTCTTTATTTAAACCAAATAAATGGTTTTATTCCTATTAAGGAATGTAAGAAGGATATGGTAATTGGATTAATGAGAAAAGGTTTTAAATTTAAGTTATTTACTTTTCTTTCGTTTATGTATATGACATTTCATTTCATAATTACTTAAATTGTAATGTAGATAGCATGTCATTATCATATTATCATCCTTATCATTCATACATAACTGTTCATATCTATCATGCTTTTTTTTATTTCTTCTGGTGATCATATAGAACCCGGCCCTGATCGGTTTACTTTCCTTGTTGTATATATAATTGTATCCGCTCAGGTGCTCCCCCGCAAGGACGCCCGTTTTGATGTTCCCATTCCTTTGCTTTCGACGAGCTGTAAGATTTTGCGGGTTATTACAGGATGTTGAATTAGACGCTTTCATCTTTGTGTTCTAGATATGATCGGGTCTTTTTACTCGGGCGTGTGGCCCAAACTTTCATATTTGATTAATGAATGTATATAATAAGATATTATATTGTTGTATCTTGTTGTTTGTTGCTGTGGATCAACAGCATATTCGGTCCATTTGTATACACTCGCCTTAGTTGTATTATATATACTCTTTTGGAATTCCACTTGCTTATAAGATGGGGTTGTTTTAATTTAAATTTCTTAACTGCATTTTAAACTTCTAAACTTTTTGACAACCCGTCTTCTGATTTATTGGGTGGTTTTCCCGTATACTCAGTTTATTTTTGTTGATGTTGAGAATGTTATCCATCCATGATTCCTGTTACGTTTGAGTATCGGGCTGGCCACCCCTTATCTCGGATCGCGGGTTGTCCCAAATGGTATCAGAGCATCAGGTTCTAGAGTCTTTAGGATCTAGGTGGATTCGTCACGTTCTACCGTAGCGTTCTTTGATATAGAGCCTAAGGTTAGGACTGTGTAGTTGTCTATGTTTGCGATCTTCTGCAAGATAGATAGTATTTTAACTCTATTATTTCTTCATCTCGAATGCCGCCTCGAGAGGTTGCCCAGCGAGACGAAATAGGGTTATAGAAGAGGAGGTAGATTCACCACCGCCGCCACAAGGGACCGTTAATGCTGTGGATGTAGCAAACATAGTAGCCCAAGCGGTTAGCGCCGCCATGACCACAGTGGTTCAACAATTTCCAGGGACTCATGATGTTCAAACTCCTATGGGAGTCCTTTCTAAAGGGCAATTCCCCCAGAATTCGAGGGAGGCACGGATGTTATCAAAGCCAATAAATGGAATGAGGACAGACAACGCCACCTTCGAATGATGGAATGTAGTGAGGAGAGGAAAATAAGTCCTTGCCACTTTTAAGTTAGTCGGATCTGCGTTATACTGGTGGGAAACAATAACCACACCAGAGCAGAGAGACACGATGACGATCACTGAGTTTTACACTTTGTTTGATCGTGAGTACGTTCCTCCCGTAGTTTATAGGGAGATGAAAAAGAAGCTCTAGGATGTTGTGCAGGGAGAGAGATTTGTGGCGGAATATGTAGAGGAGTTTACACGATTGGCGTATTTTGTCCCGGATGAAGTGGCTCCGGAAGATCTCAAGGTTTATGTGAGGTCTAAACTGGAGAATTCGACAAAAATTGCTGGGTAATCCAACTTTACAAACTTTTGGTGAAGTTATGAATGCAGCATTGCTCCATTGCCATGAACATCGGTTATATACACTGGGTAGCAAGAAAGCTACTGTCGTGGGGCAAGCAGGAAAGCTTGGAGAACATGGGATTTGAGGAGGAGCATTTCCCTCATCCCAATCTTCGGGTAGTAAGCATAGAAAGAGGGACCCTCGACAAGGGGTTTCGTCTAAGAGACAACGTTTTAGAGGATTTATTGCGGGTGGCGATAACATTAGGCACGGTAAAGGTGCTTCACGACATGTAGGTCTGGGTGGTCATGGAGGTAAAGACCATTTGGGCCAAGGCAAACGGAAGTCAGTTTCCGAGGGCTTTGCAGCAGCCATACGTTTAGTTTCCACCTCAGGTACCTGACCCGGTTATTCCCATGCAGTAGAGATAGTTACTGTATGGGAGAGTTTATTAAATTCGGGAGGTTATACTTCCTCCAGCTTCGTTAGCATCGCCCGCTATTAAAGGTAAGTTTTATTTCGGAGGTGCTTGAGTTACGCGCTCAGTTGTTTTATGAGCTCTTCTCAGACGACAGATTTGATGAGATCTGCTGAGAGTATTTTTACTAGTGTTGAGTTTTCTACGAGTGATGGTTCGCTCAATTCCTTGGTTGTTTACACATAAGGATTTATTGTGGTATTTTGTGCTTTGAGGCCGATTTACTCGTCCTTGACATGGTCGGGTATGATGTGATTGGTATGCCTTATCTCCACGACCGACATAGTTGAGTAGTAGCGTATAGGAGGGGTTCCTTGTTTGGATTCCGCTTTTGCAGGACGCTCCATGCGTGAACCTCGACGACGTTGGAAGTGGAGAGATGTTGTTCTTTTTTTTCTTTTAGTTAATTTCATTTTACTTTATTTTATTTTATTCTGTTGGTTGAAAGGTTTAGCCGAGAATCACGTAGAAGAGTGATTAATGGCTATTAAAGTGCGAAATAGACGCACTGTGTACAGTTCTCTCCTCTGAACGATGTGAGGGAGACTGGGACGCGAAGTCGAGTTAATACTTCGGGTTATGCCTTGATAAGAAGGCTATTTGAAAGGTATATATATGTTGTGGGGTATATAAGGCTTTATGAAAAGTGAATGTTTGATTCGTTAAATCTTCAGTTATTTGGTAATGTATATAAGTAGAATCTTTTCAGTCCCGAACATGTGTCTTAGACCTGTATATCTTGATGACCGACAACGCGAGGTAGTAGTGTAACGGGAGGGTTCCTTGTTTGGATTTCGCTTCGGCGAGACGTCCCACGCACGAAATCGAACAAATGTCGGGAGTTGAGAAGGGTTTTGGGCACTAGGGATATACCTAGTAATATGCGTATACGACTTAGATAGGATATAGGTAGGTAGACCTTAGGATTGTTTGGACATAAGGCCTTTAGTTATGTGACATTAGTTTAGGAGGGTTGTTTGGAGTTGACCATGAATAAGTTGTGTGTTTACTCTAAGAGGGATTGGATCCCTAGTAACGAGAAGTGGATGATTTCGAGAGGTTTGGTAGATAAGGCCGAAGGAGATGAGGCCTCTCGTAGTTAGAATGTTACGTTGGCACTTAACTTTTGTAAAGAAGGATAAATTGACTTTCACTCCCGAGCCCATGTTTTTAAGCTCGAGGGTGGATTCAATTGGCAAGTCTCTGCCATGATGAGGGAGTAATAATGCCGAAGTATCGACTTATTGTTGATGCGCCTCATAAGTTTAAACGTGTGAGAAGTATTATTCCCTGTTTGAACTGAAGTTCAGCGTGGGGGTGACCGCTGTGTAGGAAAGGGAAGTGTTACTTCCTGGGCAGAATTTAGTCTTTCGTGCGAGCAACATTTCGTTGCAAGATGTCGTAGGAGAGACAAGGGTGGTTAAGACCACATATACAAGCTGCTGATTTAGGAAACATAACTCTTCTCTTTTGACAATGAGGGTGGGGTGCGTTTCCATAAGAGAATTTTTGGTCCCGAACGAGAAGGACTTAAGAAAGGCAAAAAGAGTGAAATCTCGCGGTTCTAAGGTTGCGTTACATGCGAGTGACGGCTTATGTGTCAAATTATACGCCGCCAGTAGTAGTGGCCGGGCATGGAAAGGTTGTTGGACTGCATAGGGTGCCTTTGATTATAGTTCCGACTGAAACAAGACTTTTATTTATCATTATTGGCAAGTTTCCAAGAAGCCATGGAAATCAAATTGTGGTTAAGCACTTCTTATCATCCTCCACAGACGGCCAGACCGAAAGGGTAAACCGCATGTTGGAGGATATGCTCTTTATGTGGGTGCTTGACTTTAAGAGTAGTCGGGAACAGTGCCTTCCACTAGTTGAACTCGCTTATTATAATTTGCATCGATTCACTACCGGGATGGCGCTTTTATAAGCCTTGTATGTTAGGCCTTGTGGATCTCCCGTTTGTTGGTTAGGGGTGCGAGATGATAAGTCTCTCGGACCTGGAATGATCCGAGACACTTCTTTGGAAGGTGAGCTCATTCGGAATCGCATTCGTATAACCAACATCGACAAAAGAGCTAAGTCGATGCGGGGAGAAGGTATGAGGAGTTTGAGGTCGGTGGACCAAGTGTTGGTGCGAGTATCGCCTATGGAGGGCATTAAGCGTTTTGGGTAGAAGGAAAACTTACACCGCGTTACATTGGACCTTTCCTATAAATGTTAAGGTGGGTCCGGTAGCTTATTAACCTTCTCCACTGAAATATTTGCGAAAAATTCATGACGTGTTTCATATCTCCTGCATAGTAATACAAGAGATGTGATGGTGCCCTTAGGCACGTTTCGTTCGAAGTAGGTGCAACTTGACGTTTCCTTCGTGGAGTAGTCGGTTACTATTTTAGAGCGTGGAGAGTGGCAATTTAAAACCGCCGGTATTACCTTTGGTTATGGCGCATTGTAGCCACCATAATGTCGAGACGTCGACATGTGATCGCGGGGATGACATGCGGAAAGGGTATCCGCATTTCTTCTTGTGAGATATGCCTGAATTTTGGGAGCAAAATTCCCTCATAAGGGGGGGAGAATGTAACAACCCTCTCTTTCGGTAGCCTATTTTATATTTATTTACTATGTGTAGTAATTAATTATAAAATGATGGATGTTGAGTAAATATTAATTTAATATGAAAAAAGGTTAATATTTACTAAAATGTTGTATGATTACCTGATGTGTAGGTAAAAATATCCATGTGGTAAATTGTTGTGTCATAAGAATTAAAATGACATTTTGGTTTAATGAGAAACCGGAAGTATAATGAGTTATAAAATTTCCAAATGATAATTTGGATAGTGCAGTTAGTTCCGGTAGGTGTGAGACAGTCAAATTATGTGCCATATTGCATTTTGGCATTTTGGGCACTTTTGACCGGTTATAGCTTAAATGTGTAGTTGCGATTTATTATATCGCGTATTAGACATTTAAGTGGGCTCTTTAGACTTAAGCCTCGTTTTATTTTTCCCCACCCCTATTCCTATTCTTCCATTTTATACAACTGAGCCCTAGAGAAAGAGAGAGAGGAAGAGAACATTGGAGAAAAAGAGAGATTGGAGCTTGGATTGTTGCCTCCACCAAATCAAATCTGAATTTGCAAGATCAAGGCAAGTAACTTACTTGCTATAATATGATTTAAGTGGATTAATTAACATGATTTGTTGTGGATTGTTATGATTTAGTTTAGTTAGGATTTTGTTAAATTATTTGGCTATTAACCCTTAGAAATTGATTTGGATGATAAATGTTGTTGATGATGGTAATTAGACATATCGTGGTGTATTAGTTCCATTGAATGATATGGGCTTGGGTTGTTGGAAGAAGAAATGGAGAGTTTTGGTCTAGGTCTGCAATGACCGGTCGACCGTGGTTCTTAACCGGTCGACCGGGCCTTCGGGAGAGGGCACACTTCTTTCTTTCAAAGGCATAAATGTTGAGGCGCGGTCGACCGCGTCCCCCTTATCGGTCGACCGGCCCTGCCGAAGTGAGCTTTCTGCTTTTCTTCTTAGGCAAAAACTTGAGACGCGGTCGACCGCGGTCTTGGGACCGGTCGACCGGTCCCCTGTTTTCTTCCCCAAATTTTACTTTTGCTTTTAAATCTTTTCTTTTCATGGGGACTTAGGAACCTTCTTGAATGAAGTAAACTTTGGCTTTTAGAGTCCTAGTTGAGTCTGGTTGTCACCCTAGAGTGGAATGGATTTCACTTGGGGTTAAGTCCAAAGGGGGGGTGTTCCAAAGGGATGTTTAGGCATCACTCTTTTGGTTACTTCTTAATAGAAGGATAGGGGTTGTAGGCCCATGTTTGGAGACTTAAGGGCTTATCAAAGTCATATGAACTTTGGGGATTTGTAAGATCATAATGATCATTTGGAGATTTAGTTGGGACTTGTATATTGAGGAATATCGATGATAATATTCAACGGAAATAGGTTCGAATAAAATGAACCCAAACTATGTTAAAGATGATTGGTTCAAATAAATGAACCCAGTTGTTTAATGATGATAGGTTCGAATAAAAAGAACCAGACACATGGATATTGGAAATGGAAATTTGTAATGGTAATTGAAAATGAAAATGAGATTTAAATGGTAAATGTTAATTTACTTAAACACACCTCTCTAAATGACATCATAAGGGAAGTTCGCGCGCTTGGTGATGCCCCCTGGCTAGTGAATGCAGGGTGGATATAGTCCTAGGCCATATGCGGGGTTTTTATATATTTTCTGCGCTGGTTAGGGGATTCCGGGTGTGGTCCTGACTTTCCCGCAGGCAATTGGCCGCTTCCCGACGTTGCGTTATGATCCCAGGCTACCTTGTTTGATAGGCCCCTGGAAGATGATGGTCATTTAGGGGCGCGCCCAGTGGGGAAACTCGGAGGGGCGGTCTTAGAATCGTTATATGTATGAGAATATAACTTTTCTGCATCAAGTGGGACTTGATGGGTATATGCCATAAAGAGCATGGATACGTGCCATAAAGAGCACGGAAATGAGATTAATGAGATGTGTGCCATAAAGTGCACTTGATAATAATGGTATTCCTATTAAGAAATGGTAATATAATTAACTATGGAAGTTAATAAATGAAAGGAAGTTTATATCTTCTTTATTTAAACCAAATAAATGGTTTTATTCCTATTAAGGAATGTAAGAAGGATATGGTAATTGGATTAATGAGAAAAGGTTTTAAATTTAAGTTATTTACTTTTCTTTCGTTTATGTATATGACATTTCATTTCATAATTACTTAAATTGTAATGTAGATAGCATGTCATTATCATATTATCATCCTTATCATTCATACATAACTGTTCATATCTATCATGCTTTTTTTTTATTTCTTCTGGTGATCATATAGAACCCGGCCCTGACCGATTTACTTTCCTTGTTGTATATATAATTGTATCCGCTCAGGTGCTCCCCCGCAAGGACGCCCGTTTTGATGTTCCCATTCGTTTGCTTTCGACGAGCTGTAAGATTTTGCGGGTTATTACAGGATGTTGAATTAGACGCTTTCATCTTTGTGTTCTAGATATGATCGGGTCTTTTTACTCGGGCGTGTGGCCCAAACTTTTATATTTGATTAATGAATGTATATAATAAGATATTAAATTGTTGTATCTCGTTGTTTGTTGCTGTGGATCGACAGCATATTCGGTCCATTTGTATACACTCGCCTTAGTTGTATTATATATACTCTTTTGGAATTCCACTTGCTTATCAGATGGGGTTATTTTAATTTAAATTTCTTAACTGCATTTTAAACTTCTAAACTTTTTGACAACCCGTCTTCTGATTTATTGGGTGGTTTTCCCGTATACTCAGTTTATTTTTGTTGATGCTGAGAATGTTATCCATCCATGATTCCTGTTACGTTTGAGTATCGGGTTGGCCACCCCTTATCTCGGATCGCGGGTTGTCATTTTTCAAGTGGATATTTTTTCTTCTTTTATTGAAAATCATATTTTTTACGTGGAAAACCTTTTTTTTTGAAAATAATTTTTTAAACTGAAATAATTTTATATTCTTATTTTTTTTTGCTATTTTTTTTATTTTGTAATTGGAAATCATTTTTTGGGTGGAAAATATTTTTTTTTTGTTGAAAATTATTTTAATTATTGGAAAATATTTTTTCCTGAAAATATATTTTTTTAACAGAAATTGTTTTTATTTTTTACTTTTTTGCTGGAAATAATTTGTTTTAGGTGGAAATCATTTTTTTTTGTGGAATTTTTTTTTTCTTTTCTGGAATTAACTTTTTTCGAACTAAAATCAGTTTTATTTTTTATTTTTATGCTGGAATTTATTTACTTTTGTTTATGGAAATCACTTTTTTGGGTGAAAAATATTTTTTATTTGGTAGAAATAATTTTTTATACTGAAATATTAGTTTATTTTTTTTGAAATTCTTTAAACAGTTATACTGTGAATTAGTTTTTTTTTATTTGGTCGAAATATTTTACTCTTGTTTAATATTTTTAAACAGTTATATTGTGATTGCTTAATATTTTTTTATATTTGAACTATTTTTTAATAAAAAAAACACGAATTTACATTTTTTAACAACTTTTTTAAATTTCTTTTTGCTAAATAAAATTTTATATATTTTTAACTGTTTTGAATAAATTTTTTTGTCTGTTTTTGACAAAAAAGAGAAAAAACTTAAAAAAAACTTTTTGTTTTAAAAATAAGTTTAATTCTAATTACATATAAAACGTAGAATATATATATATATAATTGATTTTTTTAATATAAATGAATAATATTTATATATACAAAAGGGTACACTCGTCATTTTAAACAAGGTTATTATTGATAATTGGGTGTATATGGTACAACTGCAGACGGCTATTAAGTTCCAATATTAAAATAATATCTATGTAACAATAATAAAAACTAGCGTCCTCCAAACATAAAATATTGTAAATAAATATAACCGAGAGAGTAAATATCCCAAATTATAATAGAGCAATAAATTTAGGGTTTTTTGGATAAAGGTATAATTTAACTTAAAGTGTATAAAAATAGGACATACAATATAATTTCATAAATTTAGTCATGTACTAAAAAGTCTATGAAAAATGACCAATATACCATTTGACAACTCATACAAAAAAAAAATATCAAAATTTTAAAAGTCCATAACTTCACAAATTCAAATTCACAAAATTTATATATTTGAAATCTCCTCATCGATATCTATCCAACAATACCCATATATTTGATATTTTTGACAAAAAAATCGAAACCGATATATTTACTATTTCACTGAAACCTCAATTTTTTCCTGTGAAAACTCCATTTTTTCTGGCGAACACTCCATTTATTTTTCGGGCAAAACACCTTCTTCTCCCACGCTGGCAATGGTGTTGCTGGCGCGGAGCAAAAAAATGAAAGAAATAGACGAAGAGAAAGAGAGAAACAAGGAGAGACAAACGATCCGACGATAATTTCGACGGTCTCCGACGAGGATTCCGATGGGTGGAGTGGAGGTGGGGTGGGGTGGAGTGAAGGTGGGATTATGTGTTTATTTTTAGAATGATTTTTAAATGAGTAAGGATATATCATATAAATATAAATACCTCTATAACTAAAACAAATAAAATTATTTGTTTTGTATACTCCTAACTCTAAAGGGACACACAAATAAATATTATTCTATCACAAAATTCTATAAATCTAAATATAAAAAGAAACACGATTTGGAGCGGGTGCTACTTGATCTTAATTATCTAATAAAGTTAACCCGTGGATTTGGAGCGGGTGCTACTTGGGTCGGGTGTGTTATATATGTGGCAGTTCGATTTAGATACGAAAGGCGCGTTGTCATTGGGAAAAAGAGGAGGCGAGAGCATATGCCTTCTAGGGATTCACAGTATTATTATTTTAAAAACAGTCTCAATTATTTTAATCAAATTAACTAAGATAATAAAAGACCGAAGATAAGCAAAGTTTCTGGTTTGCATTGAACTGATAGAATCCACGTAGACGTGACGGTGCGCACTGCGCCTTTTAAACATTCTGTGAACAAAAGCATTGCATCGCAGAAAATATATATGTATCTATATCTATATAAACACTCAAAATCTAAAGAGAGAGAAAGGGATGGGATGGGACGTGAACAAATGAACACACCACACCACTAGCGGACATCATTTGTTTAATTTTATTACAATCCTTGTTTTGGTTTATTCCTTTTCAAAATCTGAATCAATAGAAACATTTGTGGTGAAATGGTGATGGACGACAACGAGAGTTGCAGTAGTAGAGTGGTGGAATCGTCTCCGGCAAATACTCGGAAGCAGAGAATGAAGCTTGAGGTTTACAATGAGGTTCTTCGTAGGCTGAAAGAATCTGATAACCCGGAGGCTAAAGATCCTGGTTTTGACGATGAACTCTGGGCTCACTTTAATCGACTCCCTACCAGGTACCTTTACCTTTACCCTAGCTTTACTTTGCATGCCTCCTTCGATTTTTATTTTACTTCCTTGGTCAGGATCTCGCTTCAATGTTTCCTTCATCTAGGTTTCTGGATTTCAAAATTATTTTATTAAACCCTTCCGAATTGAAACAGCGTATAATTAAACACCGTTGGCTCGATCTCTCTCTCTACTAAATAATTGATGAGTTTATTTTACGTTAAACTTGCTTGAATAATTGTTTTTGAAGGTACGCGTTGGACGTGAATGTGGAGAGGGCGGAAGATGTTCTGACGCACAAGCGATTACTTCATTTAGCGCATGATCCTGCTAATAGACCTGCATTTGAAGTTCGCTTAGTGCAGGTGATTTGTAATTCTGGAATATTTTTTATCAATATAAAGCTTGCATGCACTTGTTTTTCATTTACCTCGCTAGATCGTATAATGAAGAAATAATGTTAACTGTGATTTGTAGATTGATTGTTTATTGATGAATGGCAATTTCTAAATGGATTAGGTGGACACAATTGTACAAAACCTAACTTGTCCAAAATTTGAAGAAGACTGTATATATCAATTAGAATGCGCGTGATAGTATAACTTTATCCTACATGTACCCTCCACATTGTGACATCTCTTTCTCAAATTTAGAAGATATAACTATTATGCATGCCATGCTATAATTAATGTGTTAGAGAAGGTCCTTGTTTGGAGCTTCTGAGCATGGATTCTTTTTGTTTGTATCCCATGCTCGTTGAGTCCATTGAGATTACAATGGAGTTTATTGGATTAGTAATCAATTCAGTAACATTGTAATAACATGAATGTTGTGTTGGAAGTTTTTATCAATTATCCAAACAACACGCCTTTTCAAACTTAGGTTTTATGCTGTTGACATTTCTTTCCAAATGATTGACAAATTAAATCCTGGACAAAACAAATAATTGACTTTATTGTGAAGGTACAATTTTATTTGGTGATAGGTTAAAGGTCTTAATCCATATTAAATCTTTATATCCAGAAGTTGCATATATAATTTTCAATTTCTGCTATTAAATTTCTTTGTCAATTTTCAAATTTCACAATATACTAAATTAGAGGTTACTTCTCTTGAGTATTTCAGGCCAGGGATTTCACAATTTTTATCACACTGGGTTGTAATCCCATGTTTCTATCATTTTTATCACTTTAACCGTCTAATTTAATTTATCGCAAATACACAGAAAGAAAAGTTTATTTAATTTCGTATTTAGAAATTATATCTCGGTGTATTTATTTCTGAAAAAGTAATATGTGGTGTATCCCGTCTAAATTCTTTTTGCTTGGTTATGCAGGTTTCTCCAGTCTCTGATGGAAACTCAGCTGATTTAGTTCATTCAAGCTCTCCAAGAAAAGAAGTCACCCAAAGGTTCGATTTTTTTTGACATGTACATAGAAGATATTTTTTTAACAAAACACCTGGTGAGGATGGGGACTCCTCACACAGGAAGTATACAATGACAAAATATACAAGCAAGACAAAAAGACTTTGGAACGAAATAATCTAAGGACCAGGGAAGTAAAAAATTACAGCCGCCTGTGACCCAAGGCCTCCCAAAAATCAACAGAAACCTCCGTGAGCCACAAAAATAATAAGCTCAGCATAAAATATCCAATCCAAGAAGGTGCAAATTCAACGCCAGCGAAGCATCTCCTGTTTTTGTCCGTCCACAATGACCATAAAAGGCAACCCCAAAAGGACCTCTACTCCACCCTTTGAAAACCTCTTAGTTGGGCATGACCCATGTAACTCCAAACAAACAGAAAACAAAAATCACAACTCTCTAGCCACTCCACAATGAAACAGGAGATGATTCATCGATGATTCCCAATCTCCTTTACAAAGATTGAATCTATTCACCAACAACTTCCCGCTCACCACAAAATTATCACTTGTAAAGATTACCCCTCTACCTGCTACCGCATAAAGAAATGCCACCTTCAACGGGGCTTATGACCTCCAAATCATCCTCCAAGGGAAGGGTACAATGCCACCCACAAGGATGTCATAGAAATATCAGGCAGAGAAAGCCCCATTCGCTCCAACTTGCCTATCAAGCCAAACAAGAGAATCGTCTTCTCTTGGGGGTTTTCCCCAAGAACGGCTGAGAAATCATCTACCATTTCGAGCACTCGATCCTGAATTGCCTCCTAAAATGCTGGTCCCACATGTGTCTTCCTCCCACCATGGCCACATAATCGGCCATGCGGAAAGTCCCATCCCATGCGGAAACCTGACTCTGCAGTCCTCCATCCTTTGATTTTGCCAAACCAAATCTAGTGGCAACAACACGTCTCTATATTAATTTGTGTTGTGAGTGACAAACTTGAATGATTTATTTGTTTGCTGTATGACATGGCGGTCCTCTATGAATGGAATAAATAATATTTTTTATGTTTTTGGTTCAGTTCTCCTTAATTTGAGTATTAACTCTCACTATCCACGCTGAAAATTATACTTTGAATATGCCAGTATTCATCCACCACCTGCCTTTGGTTCATCTCCTAATCTTGAAGCCTTGGCACTTGAAGCAAACAAATCTCAAGTTCAAGACGGCGACAGTGCAGTAAATTCCTGTGCAAAGTTTTCTAGGTATAATGCTGAAATTTTTCTTAGTTGTGTTGTCTAACTTGTCTAATCATCAAGGATGCTTTAGCATTAACATTTTTCTGGATGGCTAGTCTTTTGCACTTGCCTGCACATGTCATATGTGTTATCATTATCATCATTTTTGTTATCAATACAATTGTTATTTATTTTTGTTAGTGCAGTGTATAAAAAGTGCCAAAACGGAGGCAGAGATTAGGGGTTACAATTTTTAACACGACACGATAACATGAATTTCCCTACACGAAATTGGTGTGTTAGGGTTGACGATACCTTGACACGAACCGGAAAATGCTACGACCCAACGACATGAATAATAAACACGTCGGGTTAGTGTTAAACCCAAATAACTCATAAAAATGACACGAATAGTCCTGGTTTAGTATTCACTAGTATTCGATGAAGAATGCATCATATCTTCTTCGACATATAGGATTCTATAGACTTGGATGCCATTTTATTTGTTAATATTTAAAATCAATGCATTATTAGTTTATGGAGGGCCTGTGAGTGTGAGTGGTATTATTGGTTAAGATAGAAGAGGATACTAATCTTTTGTCCTTGTTAATAGGTTATGCGGGTCAGCCCGAACATGATATGATTAATAGAAAGGTCGGCTTAGTGTTAGTTAGGTCATTTGACAAGATTATTTAAACAGGCCGGAGTAGTATGGGCAAATACATGACACATGAACCCAAAATGACACGACCTGAACACACATGAATCGCCAGCCGTAGGCGATATCCATACTTTTTAAAAACACAGATTTAAAAAATCATGAGAAGTCCTCTCCAAATAAGCAACAAGTTTAATAGATGGGGTTTGCTAGTAGATGTAGCCCTCTCTCTTGAGTTCTTTTAATTTTTTGTACTCCAATGCACCCCAAAGGACATAGCAGAGCATCTCGCATCCTTTTACCGTGAACCATTTAAGGAAAAGGAATCCTCCAATGACCTAGGTTTTCTAACCAAGAAAGTCCAAACATCAAATTTGAACTCTCATTGGCAAGCAAGCAGTAAATTTTCCAGACCCTATCCATCTATTTTTCATATAAAACACTGATTGGCATAGGATTTTCCCCAAATTATCACCCATGAGAATAACTTCCTGGACGCCTCCGCAGCAAAGAAAACCCTGGAGTCCCTACCTTCCAAGTAGTGGCTTCAAGGGAGACTGATCTTAACACCCCTAGCTATGAGTAGAAAGATTAAAGAGGGAAGAGGCTGTTTTAAGTTACCTTTCCATCTCAAACCTTCTTCTAATCCTCCAAATATACAAAACTATTCTACTTATCAAGCAAAGAGATGATGGAATCGATTCCCCAATCTTTTTTGAAGAGGGAACCATTGACTAAGAACCACTTTATCCAAGGCAGTATTGAACAAAGAAACCTCCTACATAACTCCATCTTGTCACGCCACAATCCAACAAAAACCAAATCAAAGACGAGCTAACCTCTATCTTCACATGATCCAAGAAGCTACCTTACCAGCTCTAATGGCTGCTCAAAAGCTTGACTTATAAGATATTCTAATTTCTTTAGTGGCCCAGCACCAGAAACCTCTTCACATTTTCTAGCCACCACGCTTGTTCATAAAGAGAATCTTCCCTTCTAAATCTCCAAAGTCATTTGCGCGGTGAAGTTTGATTGAATTGTCCCAACCTCTTGATTTAGAGACCCCATCATGGATAGGATAGCACACAGTATTCCAATAACCCACCACAAAAGTTTCGTTCGATCTTCTCTAAAGTGGCTTCAGTTGGAACAGGATGGTAAAAGGTGACATGGTAAAAGGTGACATGAAGTATGCCAGGATGGTAAAAGGTGACATGTACTTTTAGCGAAAGTAACCCGCCAGCCTTTGGAAACACATTCCCTCCATCCTGCTTTCCTTTTGTATCTCTGCACCATTGAGGGTCCAAACTGCTTGTATTATTTACAGTTAGTAGCTTTCTTAACTAAGCACACCATTGAAAAGGAGGAATATTGCTGCCTGCAATTATGTTTTTCTAATCTTCTCCGTTGTTATAATGGCAAATTTGAATGGGAGCTTGTTCTTGTGTCACTATATCATGTTGTAGGTTTGATTCAAAATCCAAATTAATATCTAGTTTATTTAAACAATGTGTAGCTGGGCGTAGAAGCGATTTAATCTAAAAACTACAAAACAACAACGACAACAACAACAATTTAGAGGCCACAGCCTCAATTTCTAGTTCTCATTCATATCTCAAAATAAAGTATTGAGTACACAAGAGTGAAGAACATTCTAGTTATAGAGTACTATGAAAAAGGATGATGTCACAAGATAGTGGTCTCAAAGGTGTGACATCATCAATCTAGAAGCCTCTTAAAATATCTAATCACAAAAGTATGAAAATAGCCCCATTCACTTATGTTCTTGCATCACTCTCCCCCGTGAAAAGTTTCCATATAGTACCTATACTGGCGGCAGAAGCGGGGGTTGATGCGCTGCAACGTGGCCTCAATGATCCAAGTGTTTTCGGCCAGTGCTTAATCGTGCCGTTGGATGAGGAAACGGATGTAGTCGCTGAATGGGGATGAAACGACTCCTGATGATAGGACACCCTCAACACAATCAACGTGTTAATGAACGGGGTGGCCCTCTGCTGGGAGAATAGGTATCGGGTGACGCGTTTTGCTTGGAGATGGCAAAAATCTCATGCCGACAACAAATGGAACGAAGTTTCGATTATGAAAGATGAGTGGGTATGGGTATGGGTCGAATGCCTAGCGAAGGGCACCCGATACGAAGACAAGTTAAGTCGGAGTTGTTTGGGTTTGAAGGGGGCTCATCTGCTAGGGTTTGAGGGGTTGGGATGGATTGTGGGTCAATGTTGTTGGGGTGGGCACTGGCTAGCGGAGTTCCGGTTGGGAAATGGGTTGTCAGAGGGGTCGGTGTTGAGCAGGGAGAGGGCTGATCAGGGGTGGGGCGACCACAGACCCACCACGGATCTGGCCTGGGATTGGACGGTCGGCTGGGATATGAGTTTGGGAGGAGAGCGTCGTTTGATGGCGGTAGTGTTGGGGCTGTTCTGCAGAAGTTTGAATGTCAGCTGTAAGAGAAAGGGTTGGTTAAGAACTATGGACTGTAAGCCATAGTAGTTACAGTCACTCAATGGAGATGTTCGCCTTTGGAATGAAGATGGATGAACAGACACTTAAGTCTCGAACTGATGGAATTCGGGAAAAACATAGAATCGGTTATTATACCGGGGGTGAGACATGAACGCAACTTAAGATTCAAGTACCATTGAAAAGACCAAAGGAACGGTGGAATGACTACCTGTAATAAAGCACAAGCTAATACGAGCCGACCAGAAGAAGCAAGGCTTAGATGGACACAATCTTCCTAGAGATGGAGAGCCCCTTGCCTCGCCTTTTCTAGCCTCTCCTTCTTGCTTGCTTACCTAGCCCTTGTCTTAGTGACTCTTCCTCTATTTTTTTTTTCTTTTTTTCTGAGTGTGAAAACGGTAGATGGCTTTTATGCCAATTTGATGTGTAGTTGGGGGATTTAATCTAGAAATTCCATCGACAACAACGACGACAACAACAACAATTTAGAGGCCAAAGGCCCAATTTCTAATTATCACAGTGAGTACAAAAGAGTATGGAGCATCTTACTTATAGAGCACAATGGAATAAAGGAGTGTTCTAGAAAGACGGTGTCACAAGATAGTGGCCTCGAAGGTGTGACATCATCAATCTATAAGCTTCTCAAAATATCTTATGATAAAAGTACGAAAATAGCCCCAATCATTTATGCTCCTGCATCATTAACAATTGGTCAATTGTATTTTGAAGATTATATTTCCTTGTTGAAGGCTATTAGCTGGGCACAACAGCTGCCCTTATATTTGGATTTGATTGTAAGGGAAGCTTTGGGGTTTGTGGTCATTGGTCAATTACTTCTTTTGAATTTTGTCATACCCAAATTACCAAGTGAAGAGCAAAATTCTTTTGGGGCCATTTTGAGTGGAGTGCTGATTCTGCATATTTGTTCGCGTGCTGCTGGTGTGTCCATTTCGGCTTTGAGTTCCACATCAAAGTCTTTTAGGGGTTGGGGGTGATGTGTATTAGAGAGTAGAAGGGGCTAGTTTTTTTTTTTAATTATTTGTACTCATTAAAATATCCTTCCCTTATTATCTTTCTATTATTAGCACTAGGCTTTACTAAACAAATTCCCGCTTTAGTCTTTTTACATTTCAGTAATGTTGCCCTATCTTGCTAGGCACACAACCCTAGGACATAAATGAGCTCATAAGGCTCCATATTTTGTCATTAAATATTATCGAGTGAGGTTTTCATTAGTTGGAAATGTTTCTCGTGTGCCAATTACCCTCTTGCTATCTCTCTCCCCCCCCTCTCTCCCTCTTCTTTCTCTCTGTCACATGAACACACTCAGGGCTGCCCCTGAGATGCCATAATATATAAGAGGTCCTAGGTGGGGTCTTTGCTTGAGCCCTTTTTACACACATTTGCATGTAAGGTTAGATACCCAACAAATCAACTATGGATTTGATAAAGTGGAACAATAATCACATAATTAGTAAAAAAGATCTTTTGCAATCCGAGAGGTTAAGGAAGTGAGAAAGAAAGACCTCTCGCAACCAGTGTGCCTTTCAATTGTTTAAGCATTTTTTTTCTCTCTCAAGTTAGTCAAACAATAGGTCTAATTTTTAACAAAAATACTGGGCTTGTACTAACTTGCCTAACCTACGTGTATAAATTAACATATATGAAGCCTTGTGAAAGTGGGGCCCTAGGCAACAGCCACGGCAGTCTCGGCCCAGGGCAGGCCTTGCACTCAATTAGATAGTGCATATTAAGAGCCACAAGACGATATGATAGAATTGGTTACTGTTATTCATTTTAAGCTCTTAACCTTTTATTTGCATTCTATTTCTGCATTCATTAGTTTAAAAAGCACCTTAATCTCTTTGTTATCGCTGAATATAAAGTTTATGCAATTATTTAGAAAAAATCAATACTGCCAAAGCTCCCCAGTCGGATAGTTTTATCTCTGTGTTAACTCTTGATGTGATTATTATTAATGTAGGCCCATGCATGAAATTACCTTTTCAACAGATGACAAGCCAAAGCTCCTCAGTCAGGTAGTTAGTGTGTTCTTTTATTTAAGTATCAAGTTGTATTTTCATATGATTATTTAGTTTTCCTGCCTGTATGAACTACAGAGAGAGTGGTCTAAGCTATGTTCTTTCTCCAATTGGCAGATTGTATAAGTATATTAGGCTTGTTAAACTGAGCATTAATATATAAATTTACTTTAAGAGGGCATGTAAATTTTTAATCCCGGTTTTTGTTATTGATTTTGTACAAATGAGGACTGTTGGCTTGAGTACACTCTTATTGTTTTGACGTGGAGACTTTTCTTTTGTTCTTTTGACTTATTAAGTATAATATTTTTGAGAAGAGCAATTTTTGAATTTGAATCTATAGGATCTATATAAGCCTACATGTGCCCTTGTATGTGGAAGTCGGGGTTATGTTCACAAGCATGTTTTGTTAGTGGTTAGTAATTTATTACAGTAGTGAGTTTTTGCAATTGACTAGATTTTGCATGTCCAAAAAACTGTAGTTGACTTCCTTACTGGCCGAGGTTGGTCTGAACATTCAGGAAGCGCATGCTTTTTCCACAATAGATGGCTACTCATTGGATGTCTTTGTTGTTGATGGTTGGCCGTACGAGGTATTTTTTTCTCCTTACATTTTATTTAACTGTGTAGCGGCAATGTTTGATTTCTTATGGCTGCAAGACCAGGATACCTGGTATCTATCACATTTTCAAATTCTACTTTCTTTCCGCTGGTATTTAATTCACTGAGATGTATGCAAATGTAGCAGAAATCTTGATTTCTTAATTTTTATTCATTTAAGAATGCTACGCTGATGGGGATCCATTTTATCTTCCTTTTATTTTCACTGTATTTTTCTATTTTTTGGCCTTTTCCTTCCTTAATTAGTTGCCAACTAATTAGGCATTATTTTATTTCTTAATTGGTCCTTTAGTCATTTTAGCTATTACTTGATTAGCAAGTAATATCTCTACTATAAATAGGCGTGTTTTCTCATTTTTGGATTAATTCTCCATTCTTGAAATATAAGAACTCCTTTGTTTCTCTCTTTAGAAATCATATTGTCTTGATTTTTAGGTCATTGACGTGTAGTTCACGTCAAATTGGTATCAGAGCGGTTCCAAACATTGGTGTTAGTGAGTATCAGTGTAGAGCTACGAAGCACCGACACTCTCCCAGAGGAGACGAATCTTTTTTGACACGTGTCGGACACGCGACACGCGAGTCCTAGAGGGTCCTCTTTTTTTTTAGTTGGACACGCTGGGACACGCCCCCGACACGCTAGTTCCTGTTTTTTTTGCTATTTCCTCTTCATTATTTGTTGTTTTTCTTTCCCTTTTCTTTGCTTGTTTTGTTTGTTATTTCTCCCTCTTTATTTTATGCAACTACAGTAAAAAAAATAAGATTAGAAACAACAAAAAAATAAATAAATAAAAGAAAAAGCAAAAAAATGTGTGTTTGAATGTTAAATGCAACTAATGTGATGGTGATTATGTATTATTTATGATTTTTAATGTTAAAGTATGTTTGAATATTGTTTTGTATGGTCCATTTTCTTAATTTTATTATGTTAAATGCTCTAGTAATGTATTTTAAGGAAAAAAAATTGTTTTATTTCTTTTATATATATTTAAATATATATTATATATTATACGTATCCTAGGTGTCGTATCCTAGTTTTTAGAAAAATCACGCGTGTCGTGTCGAAACACGTATTGCGTGTCGAGTTCGTGCTTCATAGGTGTAAAGTATCAACAAAATCGTGCACTACATTCTCAGTGCCTCCGAAAAAGATGACGCGAATTTAAGAGGAGATTAATCAAGAGTTACGAGAAAAAAATTCAAAAATGGAAGAAAACATGCAAGAATTAAAAGATAAAATGGATCAAATGGCCACCATCATCCAACTTTTTGTCAAATCTCAAAACCCAAATCCCTCCCATGAAACCCTAGTTCCAAATCACACTCAAGAAGGAACTCTAAGAGCCGGAAAGCAGCTCGAAGGCATTCCCATGTCTCAAACAAAGAATTCCGACGCCACACAACCCAAAAAAAATGAAACAGTGTTGCCAACATACCAAAATTACCTTCCACCGCTGCTGATCATCCTAGTGGGCAATTTCCGGCGCCGGAGATGTTGGTTCATGGGTCAACTGCTGCTGACCAAGGTCGGAACCCACAACTGCTACTTCGGACCAATCAAAACCCCCTGCCGATACACCTCCTTTGGCCTCCAAGACATTTTGCCCTAGCGGGCGACCCCAGAACCCTTGTCCCGACCCTTTTCAGCAATAAGAAACTCCCAGGAGGCAGCTGAACACCCCCGACCTCACTCCGATCTCTTCCCTTGCTCTTCCGACCCCATGACAACCCATCCATACCTGTTTAACCCTCTAATACCTGCTGGACAACTCGGGGTACTATTTTAGCCCTTCAATTGCTTCCCCGACCCCCGTTACAAAGCCCGTTCAGTGCTCGGAACCCATACCAATTTCCCCGACCAAAATTTAAACCCAAATAATCCTATAAACTCTAATTTTACCCAAGAATGTGCACCCACTCAAAATTTAGCCCTACCCGAGTTGTCCAAAATCCCAAACACAATTTCCCTAAACCATCCACCCAATCTCAACCCTACTCAACCTATTTTTAGTTCTTTTTTAGGCCTTTTCCTTCCTTAATTAGTTGCCAAGCATGTTTGGAACTAATTAGACATTCTTTTATTTCTTAATTGGTCCTTTAGTCATTTTAGCTATAAATAGGCTTGTATTTTCATTTTTGGATTAATTCTCCATTTTTGAAATAAAAGACCTCTTTTGTTTCTCTCTCTAGAAATCATATTATCTTGATTTTTAGGTCATTGACGTGTAGTTCACGTCATACGTTTTCATTCACAGCTGGAATTTCATCAAAGTTTTGCTCAGATCTTCCTTTCTTGATTTAATTGCTATATCACTATATGTCATAAGTGACCTGTTAACAGCACCTCTATAGTTATTTTAGGAACTCTAACAAATGTTGAGCTCTTTTCCTCTCGAGTACGAGAATCATCATGGCCTCCCTTTCTTGTGGTTGATTTTCAGGAAACTGAGCAGCTCCAAACTGTTTTGGAAGAAGAAGTTTTGAAGATTGAGGTGCGTCCATCTGAATTGTTTGCAATATATTCAAACATTTTTAATTTTTATGGAACAAGATAGTTTCTCTTAATTTTTGATTTGATGCTTAACAGAATTTTCTCTCTTTTGGTTCTATTGGATATCAAAATTACTTTAACAACAGCCTAGAAATACGTGGATGCAGAACAAGTGTGAAGAACAATACCCTTATCTTTTGATGTTTAAAATATTTGCGTATCGCTTTACATTTTGCTTGTGGATACCTTGATGGATATATTAACGCGATAAATGACCATATGATTGAGTTGTGATTACAATAAAAACTGTTGCATGATAAACAAGTGAATCCTCGATCACTCGACATTTACATCCGAGATTAGTATTGGCTATGATATTTTTTAATGAAACCCATGGTGTATATTATTTGTTGTTGATTCTGCCTTAATTTACAAAAGTAGAGTATAAATGAACAAAATTGGAAGTATCAAGAAAATTTCTAGACCTAGTAGGGTTTAGAATAAGTGGGACTAGAAGTGGATAGATAGAATGAAACTTTAGAATTTGAAATACAAATGTGGTATATAGGGAGATAGTTAAAACTATCATTTTTGAGATTAAGTTATTTTTCTCAAGAATCTGAGCTATTATCTTTGGGACTAATTACTGATCTCCAGAATCTCATACATACTGCATGAAAACCTCTGTATCATACAGTCATTGCCTGTTATGAGTTAAGATGGAGGTGTGGAAAAGCTAGAGCGGTTGGAGCATCGAAAATGAATAAATTCGCGATTGTAAGTAGTAATAATAAGAGATAAATTTAGACGAACTCATATTACATGATTTATCTATTTTATGAGGAACAACGCTGTTTATTAATATAATTAGAATCATTATGTATATACATTGGTTCATCGGTCCACTTAATGCAAATGAAAATATGACAAAATGCACGAATTCCCACGAGATTACATCTCAAGTTGATGGCAGGACTACATCGAAAATATATCATTAGAATCCCCAAAATAGTTCAGTTAAGCCCCATAATGGCTGCCACGGCTCCAACTTTGAAAGTCACCTGATCAACGGATCTTGTACCAGAATTTCCCTCCAATTACTAATAATAACAAACATCCCAATACCCTTAAGACTATCTCCAAGCGTCCTGGAAAATTGAGTTAAAACCTATTGTACCAGGCCAAGCTAAATCCAAACGACTGGGCAAAACCTATTTTTCAAACCCAAATCTGGAGCCCATCTTTTTCATCCCTTTTTTTTGAATTGTTTCTCAGTGCGGGAAGTGAGTTGCCCACCCAATTTTCTCGTATTTTTCACAAGCCTTGCTGTACGAGGGGAAAACCCAAACGCCCTTTGTAAAATGAGTTAAACGCATTTTGAGCATGTAAAATGGCCAAAATCTTAGAGATGGTCGAAGACCTTTGATGTTGAAGTCCAAAGAGAAGCTATGAATTTGATTCAAGCTATGAATTTGATTCTATCTCATGTTTCCTCCTTTGTGGTTCCTCCGCTAAATCAGAATTTGCTCCCATAGTCACATGGAATCAATATTCCCAAAATTTGGGTTATAGCTGCGTTAATGGTCATCCTTCATTTTCCACCTCAGATGCATTAGATGAATCTTGGTAACCCTCCATGATATCCAAAATGTGGTGGAGTTGCAGCGTTTCCCCATGATAATCAGAAGTAGTCCACTTTTGTCCTATTCTTCTTTTACTTCTTTTTGAATCTCCTCCCCTCCATCCCCCTCCATCATGCCCAGAGTTCTCATTCCTTTTATATGCTATTTTCTTCTTTTTTCAATGCCATCAACATCACCTGTCCAGAATCGCAATCGACCTTTTTATACCTATGACTCATTGTTGAGGTTGTACCTTGCTGTGATAGCAAGTGCCCTCGCTTAAGTTACAGTTGGTCTCGGGTTCGAGACATGGGAGAAGCCTCTCCATATTCATATGTGGGGGTAAGGCCAGCCGACGTCTGTCTCTCCCAGACCTGCAGTTATGCGGGAGCGTTGTGCACTGGGTACGAAGTTTTTTTTTCACTCAATGTTTACTCGGTAATCCAAATGCAGTAAATTCTGATCCTCTCGAAATTAGTCACTATTACAAGCTTCTACTGAGATCACCTGCAACAAGACAATGTCACCGTCGATGAACTCGTCACCGTTGACTTCAACGGCTGCCACCTCACCTCTCCCACGCCAACACCAATTATTGCTCTAGCACCCTTTCACCCACAATTTATAACTTGATAATGTCACTTCCATTTTCAGGGACGGATCGAAAGAGAGAACGCACATAAGGGTATTTTGGGATTTAAACGAAAAATTAACAGTCAATGGTGTTTATTTTTTATTTTTTGGGTGGAAGGGTGGGGGTGGGGGGTGGGTAAAGGTGTATTAGTCTAAACTTTAGGTACTCGAGTTGAACTACATATAAAAATGGGGGACAAAGTTGAATTACCCTTATATATTAAGTTATTCTTTAGTTTGAATAACCTAGGGCCCGTTTGGTTCTGTTTAAATACAGTTTTAAAATTCTTTTGTGTTCATAAAATTGGTGCGCGTTTGGTGAAACATGTATATATATATAGTCAAACATGTATCATACATACATGATACATCATGATACATGTATACATACATATATATATATACACATACATCATAATTGCATAAATATATCATATGTTTTTATGTATATTTAATGAGATATGTTGGGGTATCATACATACATGATACATGTATATACATATATATGTATATATATATGTGTGTGTGTTCATATAATGATATTACATACATGTATAATTCACAATTAAATTATATTCATATATGAATTGATTATATTTTTTAATACATATGTACTATATGTATATTTTATATTATTCCATGCATTAATAATACATGTATAAAACTCTATATAAGTATCATGTATCTATTGATAATATTATTTAACATATGACTCTTACAATATTATATAATTTAATAAATATAAATATACGTAATTTTGTGTACATGTATATACATGTTTTTTATTTATAAAAATTACACACATATTAATGTATTATGTATGTATATTATATACTAAGGTATAAATGCATTAAAATATTAAGAATGAATAATTCTGAGTTGAAAAATAAAAAATAGAATTTAGAAAACACCTTTTTGCTGTTTTCTGAAAAACTTGATTATAACACAGATATATTATAATTTGATGTTTACAAACAGGTGTGCCAAATACAAATTTTATCAGAATTGTATTTAAATACAGAAAACAGAATTATAGTTGCAAACCAAACAGACCCCTAGTATTTGAAGTTTGGAATATATGTTCACAAGAGATCAAATTTCATCCATTCCGTTTTAGTATATTAAATAAAACCTTTTGGATTTTTTTTTGTTATTGTCATGTTCATGTTATGTTTTAAACTTCTGTCGCATACTTCTTATTTTGGTGGAATAACATCTTAAACTTAATCTGTAAGCCTCAAGGCTGAGAGGCAAATACTATCAATATAGCATGTACAATTTGCTGAAAGAATAGATACTACTTTTAATTGCTCTAGATGTATGTGACAGTTCCCAAGTGTTTGCTGTGCACAAGGTATATAGACTTTTCATGTGTTTCCATGGGTTATCTGCCCTCTCCCCTCTCCAATCTTTTGGTTATTAGGTTCTGTTGCGTCTGCTTTCTTCTTTATGCCAAATTTGTACGTGGTATACTTGCTGATTTAACTAAGACATTTGAAATTCTATTCAGAAACAATCTTGGCCAAATCAGCTTGCATCTCCTTTAAGAGATCATGAGCAGATAAGCATCAAATGTGAACCTAATCATTTGACAATTCCTACTGACGGGACTGATGTCTGGGAAATTGATCCCAAGCTTCTGAGATTCGAGTATAAAGTTGCATCTGGGTCATATGGTGATTTGTAAGTTCGTAATATATTCGACACATACTCCAATTTTGTTTTGAGTGTTGAATTTACTATCTTTCCACTGATTCAGATACAAAGGTACATACTGTAGTCAAGAAGTAGCTATCAAAGTCCTCAAAGCTGAGCGTGTAAATGAAGACATGCAGAGGGAGTTCGCCCAAGAAGTATTTATTATGAGGTTTGTCGAATTATATTTCTGCAGATATGATCTGCACTAGTTACCTGCCCTAAAGTAGAAAAAAATGAGCAAAACATGAGATAGTTCCTTCCTAGGATCTATTCTTTGACATGAATCTCTTTCTTTGTAATTGTTTTGGTTAAATTTCGTAAACCTTAAATGTAGTTTATGTAGGCATGAATCTCCTTCTTTGTAATTGTTTTGGCCAAAACCTTTTTGTTTTTGGTATGAAATCTATATCGTTCCCATTCTTTATAATATAAAGGTCGTACCCAGTGCACAAGGCTCCCGTTTAACTGCAGGGTCTCAATCTTTATAATATGATTCAAATAATTTAATAATGTGCAATGCTAAATGGGCAGCCTATAGTTTGTTTTTTAATGTGCTTTTTTTATCACACGCACATGCAATAAATGGAATCTTTTAATATATATATATAGAGATAGATAGATAGATAGAGATAGAGATAGAGATAGAGATAGAGATAGAGATAGAGATAGAGATAGAGATAGAGAGAGAGAGAGAGAGAGAGAGAGAGAGAGAGAGAGAGAGAGAGGCCGTCTCAGGTACGGAGACAATGAAGACTCCCGTGTGGACCATTTGTTTAAATTAGTAAAAAATTGAATTTTTTGATAATTTTTTTGGAGATGATCTAAATAATGAGAAGATCATTTACAAAACACTTCATCAAAAAGTTCAATCCAAAAGTGGGTGAGATGATCATCAAAAGTTACAACAGTCGAAAATGTACATATTCATCATTTTTGCATCTCATCTTTTTAAAATGATAAAAGATCGAAAATTTTGATGATTTTTGTAGATGACCTCCATAGTATAAGAGGTCATCACCTACACATATATCATTTTGAATATTTATTAGATCAATGTCGCGTCAATAGTATGGCTCTTGCACCAAGCCCCCACTCTCACTACCCCCCGAGCGCGCACACACACATCCCTTGAATTGAGCTATTGCCTCACTTGTGTGAATTTAAACTACTATCAATGTGTTGTCTATTTGGTGAAGGAATGCTTTGATATAAGATTATTATCCAATACAACTTCCTAATATATATGATGTGTAACCGGGAGCGGAACTGATTAAATTAAACTACACACTATGAAGCACAGAAACGGAAACGAGTGTCGTATCCGACACGATAACGGAAACGCCGACGCGACAATTTTTTTAAAAAAATGGACACGACACGTCGGGGTACACATAAATATATTTTTAATAATATTCCACGTACACTTCGATCTATTTGCACTAAAAAAGTAGTAATCAAACTAATTATCTAATCATCTAAAATAACATGGTCAAGTATGCAATGTTTAAAAAGGCGTTTGAGGCTCGAGGCGAGACGGGCAAAAAATGCCTCGAGGTTTAAGCCTTAGGTTGAATTTGAGGCTTACGCCTCAATGCGCCTCAAGGCTTACGCCTCGGTGCGCCTCACGCCTCGTCTCGCGCCTTTTTGCTGAGGCGCAAAAAAAAAAACTCTTGTTCTTTTTTTTTGTTTTAAAACTGCACTTAACTTATACTATTTACTATTGTAACTTGAGATTTTTTTTAAAAAATAACCAATATGTTAATTTAAGAAATTTTTAATGAAACTTAAAAACTTGATTTTGTTTGAAATAAATGTACTAAATTATTAACTTCAATATGACTTTTTTTTAAAAGTTTACTGTTTTTTGGTTTTGAACTTAGATTAATATGTTATCTTTAACTAAACTGAATATATATTAAGAAACTAATATATTTTTAAGGTTGCTGTTTTTTTTTAATAAACTTAGGTTGGTATGTTTTATTATTTTTTTTAATAAAATTGTTGTTTTTTAATCTTAGCTTGAAAATTAATGTTTTTTAATAAATTTGCTTGTTAAGTTGCATTGATTAATTTACTGTCATATTATAAAATAACCAATATTTGAATGAAGCTAAAAAAACGATTTTGCCAATATGATTTTGCATTGATTAATTTATTGTCATATTGTAAAATAACTAGTATGTTAAAATTGATTTTCTCAAATTACCTTTTTTTTAAAAAGTTATCTCGGGGGAACAAAAAAATGTCAAACTATGTGAGAAAGTCCTTAAGGATGTTTTTTTTTTTGTAGTTTTATTTTATATTTCTTTGTTATTTTATTTTTATCGTTTTATTAGTATTTTGCTTTTTTTTTTCCTTTTCGGTGAGGATTATGCCTCTAACGCCTCGCCTCTCCGCGACTAAAGCGCCTCACCTCGCCTTTCGCCTTTTTAAACATTGCAAATATGTTATAAAAACATTTAAACCATAAGTCAATAGTTATATATCCACATAAAGTCTTGTATCACAACTAACTCCATTGCTAGCAAAGTAACAAGTAACAATCAATATACAAAAAGAACCATTCTAAACAAAAATATTAATGATTTCAATGGGCTAAATAATGTGACACCCCGCCTACTTTAATCACGGGTGATCAGTCCTTTATCAAAATAAACAGGAATCGCATTTGGTTCATTCTTAGCATCATTGTCGAAAACCATTTAAATTACTAACCACCTATGTTAAATTAAGCAGGTGTCATTTTTTATTTTCCACTAACATAACAACACGCGAAAAATAAAACGGAATAACTCAACCACAACAAATATAAAAGTCTGAATCATCACACGATAAATATATAAATAATGAGTACCGAATAAACCATCGGTTCCAAAACTAAATCCAAACCATAAGTCTAAAGAAAATAAACTGAATGTAACTACATCGTCCGATAAATAAAACTGAAATAATGTACCAATGAAAAGGGGCAACATGCCCAATTGAAGCTACTGAATCAGCCACATAGTCTAGGAATGAGTAATCGCAGCGTCTACTCAAAGTCCCGCAAGCCTCCACAATGCTGCAGCTACGCATCCCTGGAATGAGTCATCAAGCTTGGCGTCCTTGTGGCTGGACATCTAAAATGTTTTGAAAAAAGATATTTTGACACGGGTTAGAGCCCAAAACCATTTGAAAAATATTTAACAAGAAATTAAGATGCAACAATTAAATATGCATTAACACTTTTCATATTTAAGCGGGTGTCGCACTCTCTTGAGATATTACTCACCCTTCAACTATTGTGCACACCTAACGCTGACCTTCTAACCCAACTAATTACACTACCCCACCTAACTAGCCTCGTTACACTTCTTTCTATCACGCTACTCTAACCCGAGTATCCCTTACTTTGATTTCTAAGTTGTTCTACTCATTAACTTATTTAATCATTTCAACTTTAATTACTCATATAACGTTCGCACTAGTTATATATGGAATACCACTTAATCATATAATGTTCACACTAGTTATATTTGAAATTCATTCACACTCTATGTATTTATCCCGTATATAATTATTCACTCCTATTATATACGTACTAGTATACTACAACACTCACATACATGTAGCGTATAGTAACCATCCTTCCGAATAATAACGCATCAGATGCTTGTCTTTACAATGCTATCATATCCCAGGTATGCTCACTCTAACTCGGTTACCACAAGTCGGACTAGCTCACACTGAACTTTGGTAAAAATATCTCAAACGTAGTGGAGGCAGTCATATTTCCCCGAGAGTGAGACCGAATCATACCCAAAACGTCTCACCTCGAAAATAAATCACACAATAAAATACCGGACGATATGACTTGGGGACTATACTCTCCCTGCATTCTAGTGCCTCTCCCTGCATTCTAGTGCCAGAGGATTCACCCACATCGCGCAACCTCCGATGATAGCACTAGAGGGGTATGCTTTCACATAAATATCATTCACACCGATATTTATAAAATACACACACATATATATAGTCGCTATACCCGTATATATAAATAAATACAAATCCGGCGAAACCGTGCCCAACACCTGTAGCACAAGCCAATAATCCCCGAGCCTATCTCATGACTCAAATTTTATTTAAATTCACACTAATTAAATAATTAACGTAGCATTATCTTGATAAAATACCCGAACTCACCCAATCGGCTTTTTTCCATCCGAAATTCCCATTCCCCTTATCCTATTGGAATTCCTAAAAATCACAAATTCGCACAACTTTAATATTCTAACCGATTAAACAACTTTCACTAAAACAACTATAACTCTCTCCACAGATGTCCAAATGATCTCATTCAAATCTCTTTAGATATCTAAGATCCATATCTTTCTTTTCATCTATGGTCCATTTTTTAATTCAAATCACACAGAAAATTGTATGCATTTGAAGTGACGCCAAAATTTGCGTAACTCATAACTCTCTCCGCAGAAGTCCAAATGACCTCATTCAAAGCTTATTAGAAAACTAAGATCCATATCATTCTTTTGATCTATGTCCCATTGTCTAATTCAATTCACAGAAAATAACATGCATTTTGAAGTGATGCCAAAATTTGCATAACTCAGGTATTTTGACAGATTAAACACCCTTTACTAAAACAACTATACATCTCTCAACACAGAAGTCCAAGTTACCTCATTCAAAGCTCATTAGAAAGTTAAGATCCATACCTTTCTTTTCATCTATAGCCCATCTCTCAACGCAGAAGTCCAAGTGACCTCATTCAAAGCTCATTAAAAAGCTAAGATCCCTACCTTTCTTTTCATCTATAGCCCATCGTCTAATTCAAATCAAATAGAAAATGGCGTGCATTTGAAGTTTCGCCAAAATTTCTGGCAGATTCATCAATTTTCTTAATTCAATTACAAGATTCTATCCATCATATAGGGTTCAATTCTTAGATTTCATATGGTTTAATTATCTTCATTCCTAAAAATCTCATTTACATGTGACAACCCTCCCCAAAAACGAATTTGTGTTCACCTACACAAATTTTTGCAAATTAAATTGAAAGCAAGTTAATCACTTGCCTTTCTATGCTTCTAGGGTCTGATTACACGTTGTAAAAGACGAATTGGTGATAACACTCCCAAATCCCCTTCGATTTTGGCTCCTAAAGCTCTCCTTTTTTCTTCCTTCTCTCCTTTCAATTTCTAGGGTTTAAAATATGAACCTTGGCTGCCTCAAACTCATAGACCTAGGTTTTTAATCATAAATCCCAAAATTAGGCTAACGGGCCAAGCCCAAATGTCCCGAATACCCCCGTGTGGGTTCGATCATGTCTAAAAAGGCTCCGGGACCCATTTACTACCCCCGGGTACTCCATTCTGACTATCTCGACCTATCCGGAACCAACCGTGCACTCGAAATCACCATCCGAGTCACTCTGCATAAATTCCTTATCTCGGCCCCATATAGCCTGCACTCGACTCCGGGTTGAGATATAACACTGCCACGTCACTAGGACGTAAAATAATCATTTACTATTCACTTAGTAATTATATTACATAAATATTAATCATTCTCTCTCCCGATTAATATTTTAATAACCACATAATAATTAATTCAAATAAATTATGACACACGTGTAATTTAAAAATATCCGAATTAATTAAATTATAAATACTCAGAGACATACGGGGTGTTACAAATAAGTGCTTTAATACTCCTCATATATCACCATCTCCGTCTAAGCCAAAAACTTCATCACTCCCACAAGTTTCTTAGAAATGTTACAAAAGTGTCTGACTTTTTCTAAATGCCAAATCAGTTCGACACACCATATGGCATGTTGGACAAGTGTCGGAGGAGTGTCGTAGACACGAATACGTCAGCTTCGACGAAGTGTTCGTGCTTCATAGACTACACGAGCAACGGCAGTGGATAATAAAAATTGTCTCTCTCTAATTCTTATTCATCTAAAAAGTAATAGTAATGACCACAGGAAATTGACCAAGGTGAAATTTATCTTGCTAGTCAAGATATCTAAATGGTAAAATGACTAAGGAGGATACCCTAGAACATTCCAAAGGAATATTATCCTCAACCTATTATACTAACTAATAGACACAAAAATAAAATAAGCAAAAAATTACAATTAAATCTTGGGCCTGTTGTTTGATTATAGATGAACTGTTCTTTGATTACAAAAATTAATTTTGCATGAACTTTTATATATAAATGTTAAATATTTAGAGTTCATTTTTGTATTCTACATATTTTAGTTCATTTTTATTTAATTATTTTTGGACAATTGTTCTTGTAAAGGCCATTTATTTTGTTTGTACGTTGAATTGTAGATAATTTATATGTATGCCTTTCAGAAACAATGAATTTGGATATGAAAAGCTTAAGTGAAAAACGAGGTTAATTCATTATCAAAGAGGAGCTCTTTATAAATTTGTTCCATACAATAAAAATGTGCAAATGTTGTAAATGAAGAATTCATATAAGGAATAAATTCATAATGCTCGGTATTAAGCAATTTTTGTAAGCATGAAGGATAGATAGGCATTAAGTGAGGGATTAAGAGAAGACATATATGGTTATACATATGAAATATCTGCCCTCCCCGATCATATGGTGTATAAGCATGGGTAGATGAATGATGTTCCTTTTCCTCAAAAGACAACGAGTAAATTATCTATTTTGGAATCAATGCGATAACTCAAGGTACACAATTTGGTTATAATCATTGGCCAACGAGTCCTCAAGATTAGGGAGGAAATCAAGTTGTTTTGTTCCAAAGCTTTCTGAGTGCCATTTATTCTATCAATTAGTCTTCTTTCCTGTAAATAATAAAGATATAGCTGTTCCAACCTTTCACCCTGAGAGAGAATTCATTCACTGTCTCAGGGAAAAATTTGGGAGGAGACCATGTAAAAAACGATTAATTCTACAAAACAATAATTTGACGAGTTAGAATTGGTCTTCTCTCTCTCTCTCTCTATATATATATATATATATATAGTAGATCAAATGTTTTTTCCTAATTTAGAGTAGGTTTGATCAATTACATGAATATGAGGATTTGGTCTTGTTCTTGACTTATTTGCGAAGTAAAGTCATTAAATAATGATAGTTAGAAATTATATTGTTTTTATTTTTCATATTAATTGTTTATATTTTTTTTTCTTGAATTAGAAGTCTTGAAAGAAGTTTTAAAAGTAGAAACAAACAACAAAATTTCTAACTTATAATTCCTGTTCGGAAGCTCAATCCCTGGAAACCCTAGGCAAGATGGATATTTTATTAAAAATAAAACAGATAGTGTGGAAATCCAATATCTCCTCAACGCTTGCAATGCAACAAAATATAAAAGCAGGCTGTCAGACATATGGCACACCAGCTTACAATGAAACTCAAACTCATCCAAAGCTAAGTGAGCCTAAGCCCAAGAAAAAAAGGAGGAAAATTCTTAATAATTCAATATAACTTAATAACCAATAAAAGGGGAACAAACAAGCACCTAGCAGGTTAAACCACAAAGAGCAAAAAGTCTGAGGTGAGATAAATCGACAATGGTATACAAGACTCAAGGATCTTAGCTTCTCAAACATAGTAAAAATACCACATGGAAGCCTACACAGACTACTGGTCTTTTGGAGCACCAAGCAATAAGTCCCTAATCATCAGAATGGACTAGGGGACTTGTAAGTTTGTTTTTCCAATGCTTGGAACTACTTGTATTATATTATTCACGATACCTATATCATTTCTTCTGCTGAATTTTTTTTTTGTAATTAATCTAGAGGACCATGCCACAAATATTATGTTTTATTTTTGAAAATGACATGTCAGTGAATAATAGATTTAAACAAAAAATTCAATAATCTATTATAGAGCTTTTACTGTATTATATATTTTAGTTTGTTAAAATAAAAAAAGGCTCACTTATGGTCTAGTATTATGCCAAAACTTGAACTAGGCGTCTTCTATTTGGATTTGTGAGCATTGCACGTGTCACAAATCACACACACACATATCATAGTTAAATAATAATTGTGTCAAATGTTGGCAGTAAACTTTTTTTTGTAAATTATTTCAATCAATCTCTGCCTGCCTGCCTATCTAATTATCTCGACATTGACACTATATTTATGGTTTCTTAGATATAATCGGTCTTTTTTCCAGCTGTTTCACCTTGTTTCTTTCACTATTTATTTATTTTATTTAGATGTTGATCATGCTATTTTGCTTATCAGAAGGAAAATATCGCTTGAATCTAAAAAATCGTTAGTTCCTCTGATTAACTCCTTGTCACTTGCAGGAAAGTCCGACACAAGAATGTTGTGCAATTTATAGGTGCATGTACCAGACCTCCAAGCTTGTGCATTGTAACAGGTGAACTCTTATAGCTTATACATGTCCTTGTAACATATAAGAATGTAACAATTATAAGGATGGATTTGTTTCTCTTTCAGAACTCTGGTATTATTACTTTAAAACACAATTTTTTTTAAAATAATCTTCAGAGTATATGAGTGGAGGGAGTGTGTATGACTATCTACACAAACAAAAGGGCACTTTTAGGCTTCCGTCATTACTTAAAGTAGCAATCGATATATCGAAGGGAATGAACTACCTGCACCAGAATAATATAATTCACAGGGACTTGAAAGCTGCTAATCTTCTGATGGATGAAAATGAAGTAAGACCCTCATTCTGTGTTTTTAGTTATGCAAAACTATTTTTTTGTACTGTTCTATATTTTATGTTCTGGATATACCTTGTTTTTCTTATTTTCCATGGTGCAGAAATAAATATTAACATTATTGCTTGTACACTTTTCCCCATGTTCTCTCCTCTTGTTTTCTTTGTCATATTTAAGTTGTAATATTCAAGGAGATCATCCTCTAATTGTTTAGGAGATAATGTATGTATCACGATAGATAGGAGAACCTCAAGCCTCTGATTTTTAATTGGCTGCCTGTCCGTATAATTAGCAAAGCTAATCTTTACTACTTTTATGCTTAAGCTATAGCTTATGATCAGCTTGTTCTTGATAAAGTCAAGTTTTTCTTTTGCTCAATGATGTTGTTTTAGCCCTTGAAGAGCTTCCTGAATAATGAAACCAAACCTTCCAAACCTTGAAGATTTACTTATGCTCAATGATATTGTTTCATCCCTTGAAGGGCTTCCCGAATAATGAACCCTTCCATCCGGATTTTCATGCATGAATGCAATCTTAGCTTATAATGACGAATGGACATTCCTAGTTGTTGGAAACTGGTGCGAATTGAAAAGAGGGTCCCAAGACAGTGAATTGTCTCACACATGTGTACTTCATAGAATTCGATTTTCTTTCAGCTCTCTCATCTCTCTTTCGAATTATCATTTCCCTTTCTTATCCTAATCAAATGAGGTCGTTCACATGAATTTTCATTTTCCATTCTTTACTGTTATGAAAGCATCTCCAATGCAAATTTTTATTTTTGCTTAGGTGGATGTGTAGTAAGGCAATGTGAATCATGTGTGGAAAAAACATAAAATTAACATTGCACCTCAAAAAATTCTTCTCCAGTGCAAATGTCTATCTCAACTTCTATTCTAGGTGAAGTGTCAGAAACACGTTTCATAGTTGCATTGGAGATGTGTTTTAAGTTTGATATATATGGATCCTACGTGGCAATATCCTTCGTTTTGTTGAAAAGAACCTCTAGATTTAGAGGTCTCTTTCACATTATGGATACTCACACATGATGGTTGTATTTGAGAGTTTTTTTGTACTTTTTGTGCATGGGGCTCTTCACATTCTTTCGATCCATATTAGCATTGGAGATGATTTAGTCACTTCCTTTTTCTTAAATAGGTAAACTAATGTTTTCTACTAACTCTACTTAAGATCTTTTCTTATGATATTCTCCCTCGTCAGTTTTGATTGGTACGTTGTGTTGTACTTTTTATTCCAAGTAGTCTTCCTTTTATTTTTAGTGCATATAATAGTTAGTAGTGGCAAATGGGCGGTTATGGACGGGTCAAAAATGGATACAGATAAATTTGGGCGGGTCAAGAGCGGGTCAGACATAATAATTTGGGCGGGTCGGGTCAACTCGGGTCGGGTCGTGTCAAACCTGGGTCAGGTTGCCCCGTTTTTTTTATTTTTTATTTTTATTATATATCCGGGTCATAATAAATGATGTTAACAATTATAAACTTTTAAAAGTTTATAACTGTTATTCAAAAGTTTTAACTTTTAACAGTTATAAACTTATAAAAGTTTATAACTGTTATCCCATTTTTTATGTTTGCATCAATGTAAGAAGAAACAACAAATTTTATTGCATTGTATTAGTTTTAAATGACATACAATACTGCTATGATACCAATATGCCAAGAACTGAATATTCTGAATTGACATCCATATGCCAAACTAACTGAAATTTGAATTGACAAAATTCTTAATATTCTGAATTGACATCCATATACCAATAAATTTTAATTGACAAAATTCTTAATATTCTGAATTGACATCCATATGCCAAAGTAACTGAAATTCATACTCCACAACCACAAACATCCCATACTCTATAACCATCTTCATAAATCCAATAATGAGACATCACAAACTCCCACAATATAATCCAAAATCAATGGTCTTCAAACGCGTGTGAATACGAGTGATCACCCTGCAATAAAATTGTTTTGTAAATATATATAAATAGATAACAATATAGTGTTATATTTTTAAAAAAAGTTGACATGCACTTACTTGATCGCGACTAACAATTAAATTAGCAACTATTGAAGCAAAATCCTCAACTAGTCCTTCCGCCTCATCAGTGTCTTCCGGCGCTACATTAAATGCATAATATCAATAAAGCAAAAGATAGTAATTATATACTATTAAATGCATAATATCAATAAAGCAAAAGATAGTAAAGCAAAAGATAGTAATTATATACTTAAAGAATCCATATTAGATAGTAATTATATACTATTAAATGCATAATATCAATAAAGCAAAAGATAGTAAAGCATATTTAATGTAGAATTTACCTGGTACACCAAATACCCAATCCCTAGTGCATAATAGAGCTTCAGCGTTGTCAGGCAAGATGGAGCTCCGATATTTAGTAATTATTAGAATTTACCTGGTACACCAAATACCCAATCCCTAGTGCATAATAGAGCTTCAGCGTTGTCAGGCAAGATGGAGCTCCGATATTTAGTAATTATACGCCCTCCAACACTAAATGCAGACTCAGATGCTACTGTCGTGATAGGAATACTAAGAATATCACGTGCCATTAGAAAAAGTTCTGGATAAATGAGGATAACGAATTTTGTTGTTTTTCCGGTACTTGAGAACATCTAAATATGGATTTTACCTTGGATCAACTCTGATTTCCTCCAAATACGTATCTAGTTGGGATTTGTTTCTGCCACTATAATGCTGGCTCTCAAAAACATCAAACTCCTACATGAACTTAACATTATTTACATTTGAATAAAATAAATCAAGTAAAGAATAAGTTAAACAATGAAGAAATTGAATCGGATCTTACATCCATCTCATCATTTATGCCACCACTAGCCGCATGTGAACTTGATGACGAGTTGTACAATGAAGCTGAGGGAGAGAGGAGCGTGTAATATTCAAAGAGTAAATTCAACTTGTCACGAACTTCTCTCACTTTTTCTTCCCTGGTCTCAGGACATAGCTTGTTGAAACAGAACTCCACATATTGAATTTTGTATCGTGGATCCAAGATTATTGCAAATGATAAAACCATGCTATAACACTCCCAATATTTATCGAATTTCACTTTCATTTCCCGAGCCATAGTACTTATAACAAAATCTGAATTACCCATCTCTTCATTTATAAGCAATTGAATCTTCCAAACCCCCGGAAAATATAAATTTGCCGTTGGGTATTGGCTTCCGGAGAAAAGAGTCGTGATGTCATAAAAAGGCTTCAAAATCCTAGATATTTGTTCAATTTTAATCCATTCCTCGTCTGTTGGGCAAGTTGTAAAATGTGGATCAATGAGTTGAAGTTGCTTAAATGCACGACGATACGACAATGCACTCTCAAGCATAAGATATGTCGAATTCCATCTTGTCTGGACATCCTGTCGAACTTTTTTATTACAACCGATAGAAAGATTTGATATACAACTCGCAAACCTAATCTTTCTTCTTTCTGTACCCCTCACATACTTCACCGAATCACTGATCTTATGAATAGACGAGTCGATTACTTTCAAGCCATTTTGTACTATCAAATTCAGTATATGCGCGCCACAACGAATGTGGAAAAACTCCCCATCGGACACTAATGAATCTGTCCAACGCATATGCTGCTTTAATACATCAATCAACCCATCATTATATGAAGCGTTATCTAAAGTAACAGAAAACACTTTCTTCTCATTACCCCACTCCGACAAAAGTTGAATAACTATTTCTGCCAAGAGTGGCCCATTATGTGGAGGGGGTATATGCCTAAAATTTAGTATCTTCTTTTGCAAAACCCAATTCTCATCTACATAATGGGCTGTTAGAGCCAAATATCCATCTGTGGTAATAGAGGACCACAAGTCTGAGGTAAAACATATTCTACTCGAAACAAATTCTAGTGAATGTTTAAGACTCTCTTTCTCTCTATCATATATCCTCAACACATCAGATTTCGATGTATTCCTTGCGATGGGTTTTGCATCCGGGTGCAAGAAGATAAGGAGGTCACGGATTCCTTCATACTCTACAAAAGAGAATGGCAAGTTGTGCTTAATCAATGCCATTGCAAGCATCTCACGATACTCGCCTTGATCTAAGACAGGGCGTTGCAAACTTTCAGGCTCCTCGTTTTGATGAAAAGAAGCCTGACGTAACATATTGCTTATACCAGATTTTTTTTCAGCGAGATAAACTACATCGCACTTCCTACATTTTGCCCTTTGTTTACCATCTTCACTAAGCGGCAATTTTTCAAAAGTGTCCCACGCCACAGAAGTGGATCGTTTACCCCTAGAAGTTGCAGTCGAGTCGTTCACACTATTTTCTGCCATATATATATATATATATGGGCCGAAATTTTGAAAAAAAAATACAAATCACAAAGGTTTTTTAGAATAGAAAAAAAATACAACAGGTATGTTTTAGAAAAATATATATGTGCTGAAATTTTGAATTGCTGAAATACAACAGGTATATAATTATTTAGAAAAAAAATGAAATAAAAAACTAAAAGAAAAACATACCTGTTGCTGAAATCAGAGAGAGAGAAACGCTGTGTTGATTTGCCCAAATCAGACCCGCCAAATCAGAGGAAGAGCAACTCGGAATTGCTGAAATCGTCAAATCAGAGGAAGAGAAACTATTTCAGCTCTCTGGTCTGAAATCAGAGCTGAAATCGTCAAATCAGACCCGCCAAATACAAACGCTTGTTTTAGTAATCGTCAAATCAGAGCTGAAATCGTCAAACGCTGTGTTGATTTGGGCATGCCATAATCCCCAAATCATCGACCCGCTCCGACCCTAGGGTTTGGTAACTGATAAAAAGGGTAAACCCAAATCAGAGAGAAACGGTAAGTTCGGTGTCTCCAAATTACGACTTGGCAAAATGGTTAAATTAAGTTCGTAACTGGTTAGTTCGGTGGGTAACCATATGGGCCCAACATCAACCCGCTCAGACCCGCCATTTCCTTTATTTTAAACCATTTATACTCATCTCCAAATTATATGGACCCCGAATAAGAAATGTGGGCGGGTAATGGACGGTTTTGTCCATGTTAAACCATTTTGCCGGGCCTAATAATAGTCTACGTTGTATATGAGCATAACACCTATGCCCACTGCCCTTTTCCCCCATCTTATTGCTAATATGTGCTACTCTTAACCCTTCTCTAACATATTGGTATCTTATAGTTACTCCTATCATCCATCATTAGAGTTTCATGTTAGTTACTTGCATGTGTTGTTTGTATTTCTTTTGTAATCCCCCGACGGTCTGATTGTAGTTTTCTGTAAAATTTTCCTTCCAAGTCGGAAGGTATTCTTTGATTACATATGGTAACACTATGTTTGTCCATCTTTGTTCTATCATCATCTAGTACATTTCTTTATGTTTCTGTTCTTATTACAAGTACTTATTTCGAAGTGTTTTGTAAAAAGATCTCACTCAAAGAAGACACACCGTGGAATGGCTTTTTGTATATCTTTCATTAATTTATCTATCACTATTGCAAACAAAGAAAGACTTAGTTTTGATCTTTTGTGTAAACATACTTCAATGCGGTTTTTTAGTATGGAGTATTTTTTAGTTTTTTTTTTTGGATATCTGTTTGTGTGAGGGAAAAGTTTTTTTTTTTTTTTGACAGCTCGTGAGTTTTTTCGAGGGGTTAAGGGTTGGGTTAAAGTTTAACCCAAATTGCGTGGCTGTTGCGCACAATCGCGCACTTTTGCGTCAAATTGCGCTCAATCGCGCACGCAACAGAAGCATCCTGAATAGCAGACCCAATAGCGTAGTTTTTTCCCTTCGCAAAAGGCAATAGCGCGCTTTTAAAAACACTGGGTATGCACACTAGTATGTCTGTCGTTGTACATATCCAAATTAGTTATCCAATATTGGTAATTATTCCCTTTATATTTAATGTATTACTTTGTCTTGAAATTTCGTAGTTCGTTAATTTCATTGCTCAACAATTGCCACAATTTTCTGTGTGGGATAGGGTCTGGTTTGGGCCGGATTTAACGCTATTTAATTTATTAAAAATTGTAGCATATTGGGCCTGATCTGATAATCCAATGGTACTTTGGTATAAGGATCCGAAAGTTCGATTTGATACTCCAATCCATTTCAATATGGTTACTGACGAGCGATTTCATATTTAGCGAAATAAGGATTTTGGAAGATCTTAATACCTCTCCAATTACATCCATAAAATAGTTTCACATTCAAGAATTAACAGGAACTACTATAAGTAGTGTAGTATTAATGAGATTTAATTAGTAGCGGAAATCCATAGTCATGTTTAGAAAACTCCCAACAAGCAATAATTTCTTTTAATATTAGAAATCTAAAGAACATATAAAGACCAACTCCAATACGGAAGCTTCTACAGAAGTTTAAAATTCAAATAGAAAACCGGAGTGATCAACTCGAATCCACGTATTGGACACCCATTAACTGCCATTGTTAATTAAATTGAGTCATCAACCCAAACTAAAATATAGAACGCTTATAAAACGGATTTGCTAAAATGAATGAATATACCCGACAAGACACGAAATTGATTATACAGTCATCAATTGGCCAGATATGAGTAGATCCAATCTTGACGCCACCCAACATGACCCATTTTCACCTCTAAGAGCAGCCATCCAACAGAGTCATATTCACTTTTCTCCCATTGCATCAACATAAGTTGAATGGACAAAATATAAGGGGAACACAATTCAGCTTGACATTTTCTACAACTAAAATGACATGTTGCATTATACCGTGCGTTCCAGGTTGTTAAAGTGGCTGATTTTGGTGTTGCTAGAGTGAAAGCTCAGTCTGGAGTTATGACGGCAGAAACTGGGACGTATCGATGGATGGCTCCAGAGGTATGCCTTTTGGCCTCAAAATTATGGTTCTTTTTATGTTTATTACTGGTGCCTCTTTCCGCAATCCATAGCTATGTTGGCGACCCTGCAGATTTTAAATTTGTACATATTTTTTTTTTACAAATTGCTTCATCTATTTTGCGCGATTATAATTATGTCTTATTTACATTGAAAATTAATACTTCTGTAAGTACTGTTTTAGTATATAATACATTTTAGCTTCTATATATCATTTTCTTTACCTTCACTCTTTATTCTCATTTGAGATCATAGGAATTCACTGGACTACCTGTAGTGTTGCATAGTTTCTAGTAGAATCTTTTTCTGTTAGCAGACTGGTAACAGCAATGGTCCCCAGGTTTAAATGAGGACCATGATGTAGCAGGGCGGATGAAATTTTCAGTCTTAATGGTTGTGATTGAATTGGTGTATAATTATGTATCCAGATTTTTTTTTTATTTTGCAAAATTTTCTTCATTTGAAGGTTGGAAAAACTCTGAAACAGAACTCACATCTCACATCCAACTTGCAATGCAACATATTTGCAAGATTTCTTTTTTAACCTTAAATTGAGGCCTGGTGTTGAGTTGTTATCTATAGTTTTTGTATGACAATGAATTATTTAATAATCAAAACTTTGATTATATGTTAGCATTATCCACTATGAAGCACATATGCGGATGCGGCACTACATTGGTGATGATTTGAAATTCATAATAGAGACAGGATGCACGTGTGAAATAAAATAATAAAAAACAATTTCTTATGTTTTATCTATATAGTACATCAATTCTTATAGACTGCTTAATACTATACATTTAAGAAGAAAAACAAACAAAAAAATTATTCAAGAATCTCCAAATTCAGTGGATTTTGACTCAGATAAACTAGGTTAAATTCCACTAAACAAAACCCAACATTAATTCAACAAAATTGTGCAAGTCTAACAATAAAAGGACGGACACAACCGTACAGCACATCAGTTTTGACATCTAAAGTCCAGTGTTTCACTGCACTTCGCTGCAGCCCTCTAATCTCTCTCTTTTGCTAACATTCAAGGCACCTTACTGTGGCTCTGTAATATCTCTCGATCCTCGCCTTAGCATTCTGTCATTTATCTCCCAAGCAAACACACAAACACTCACTTCGGAGTTTTCAAACTAAACATCTTATTTCTCCTCGTTTCTTTGTTTTGCCTTGCCTTGTGTATGTTGAACATTGGTTAAAAATTTACTAATAATACCTGTTTTTTTAAGAATATTCATGAGTAGTTAAAGATTCTTCTAGAATCCTACAAAAATTTTAGAAGAATTAGTAGTTGATTTAATGAAAGATTGGGCACGAGGTGTGTTGAGAATGGAACAAGAATCAGGGAAGAATTAAAATCCAGTGCGGTCGTGTCGACCATTTTGAAGAACATGTTTCGTATATTATACATGTTACATGACAGCGTTCTAAATTTTCTTATTTCAATTTTGTTTTATTTTATTATTCATTAATTAATTGTTATTCTTGAACATTTTTTATGTAAATTTAATTATGACATGATAGTATCATACATATTACTATAATTTTTTTTTTGGTTCCAAGTTTTCTGAATGATTTTTTTACATAACATAAATCAATATAGTACATAAACTCAATCTAATACAATTATAACAATAGTAAATGTGAGAATTAGTGGGTGTTTCTTTATGTAATTGACTTGTAATTTAAGTTAAAATTCAATAACTATAACAGATTCATGTTTATGATCGAACAAAATTCACTAGATAATGTTTGGACTTTCATATCAGTATCATCTATGGAAGTAGTGATTCCCCAAAAAGATTCATGCTTCCAATTTTTTGCATCTGTTACACCCATGTCCGAGTCTAAGCAACGGCGGTGCTACTACATGAGAGAAATTAGAAAATAAATAGATAGAAATTTCAACTTATCAAGGAGAGCAGAGCGCAATAAATTGTTGTTATCAGTCTGCAAAGTCGGTTCAACTAACTTAAGAATATACTCGTCACTTTATGTTTCTCTTTTTTTCCCAAAATTCCATTTTAACTATGGTGGTGGACGTATAGAACAAAAGGGGAAATAAAGGGAAAAGAATATACTAATTTGAAAATTACTTAATAAGTTGAACATTAGTTTGTAATTTTTTGAATAATGTTGCATTACGTGTTAAAGAATTCCGGTACCTTACCTGTTTAGTAATTTTAAATCTCTCTCTCTCTCTCTCTCTCTCTCTCTCTCTCTCATACACACATTCACACATGCGCGCGCGCGCGCGAGCACACACTCAGACTTTATATACTGGCTCTTGATGTCACGGTTGATTCGACATGGGATTTTCATCTTTTTTATTTTTTCCAAAGAGTTTGATTGATTAGTCAAAATTATCTGATGATTTTAAGGTGGTGGAGGATTATTTTAGTTGTTAATTTTCGATACTTAATACAGAACTACATTGCTAGTCCCAACTAGCTAGAATAAGACTGTTGGGTTGAGTTTACCACGTGTTTCAATCGAAGCTTAGACTTCGCACAATCGCAGGAGACATCAGTGAAGTTAACAGTTAGTATTTTTGTCACTATAGGTATTGCTCTTACGTGATTCTGTAGAGCAGTAGAGCCTTCTATAGGCTAACTTAGTTGGGGTGTGTGAGTTCGGCGCAGAGAGAAAAATGACACGTGAGGCGTGGTGAAGACATGATTTAGAAGCCATTTGAATTTTCCTCCGTTTCGTGTTTTTCCCCTTCATTTCTTTTTAATATTAATGAGTGAACTATGCTAATGCGTTTTGTGTTCGCTCTGCATCTTTTATTGGGATGTTGATCATCATAACATTTTCTTATTGTATTTCATCTGCACTGAAGGTTATAGAACACAAGCCCTACGATCACAAGGCTGATATTTTTAGTTTCGGGGTCGTATTATGGGAGTTGCTAACTGGAAAGGTATTTTTTCGTTCTCCATGAAAATGGTGGTCTTAGTATTACTCATGGCCTTTGTTTTTTATATTTCGTATTCTTTATATTCTGTTGCATGCTTGCCAGCTTCCATATGATTACCTAACCCCGCTACAAGCAGCTGTTGGAGTAGTCCAAAAGGTAAAAACTATACATTCCACTAAACAGTGACTATGTTTCATGAGTTTTAACTGGAGACATCTTCAATCAAATACCGTGAATGTAACTCATGATACCCTATATGGTTCTGTTTTTCAGGGACTACGGCCTACTATACCAAAGCAGACTCACCCGATGATTACTGAGCTGCTTGAGAGATGCTGGCAGCAGGACCCAACCTTGAGACCTGATTTTTCTGAAATAACAGAAATTCTACAACAGATAGCCAAGGAGGTATATCTTTTCTTGTCTATTTCTTCTCCCATATATCATGCATAAAAAAGTGGCCTTGTGTTTTGTAGGGAGTTTAGCAATTCGGCTTGAGAACTATTCCAATCCAAATTTGGTATACATGATCTCCATAATGTAGGCTCACCAGCATACATCATAACAATATACCTATGCACATACCCATTTTTTAAAAATAATAAAAAAATGTATTTTTCAACCAAATTTGGTATACATTATTTCCATAATGAAAACATCATTTACAAAAAATTTTATCCAAAAATTTAACCTGGGAAATTGGATGAACACGTACATTTTTAACCTTCCAAGTTGAATTTTTAGTAGTTGATCTTCTCATTATGGAGATTATGTATACCAAATTTAGTTGAAAAATACAGTTTTTTACTATTTTAAAAAAATGGATTTGTTCATAAGTATGTTGTTAGAGGTATATTGGAGAGCTTGACTCTCTCTCTCTCTCTCTCTCTCTCTCTCTCTCTATATATATATATATATATATATATATATATATATATATATAAATTGTCTTTAGTAAAATTCTTATGTTTATGAATAAAGGCAAAAGAAAAGGCGAGGTATTTACAAGTATTGCGAGTAAATTGATTAACTTGCATCATTTTCTTTTTAGCATACGACTAGACCTGCAAAATGAGGCACGACACGATAACACGACACAACACGAAATTATAAGTTAATGGGTTTAGTCTTATCGGGTTTGGGTCATTAACGGGTCAACACGGTAGATCCGTTATCATAACGGGTCGTGTTTGGGTTTGTACTCTTACACGATTAAACCCGTTTATACCCATTATCACCCGCTAGTGGTACCGGGTTTTATTGGGTCGTGTGATCCGAACTAATATTACACCCGCTCTAATATTACACCCATGAAGACTAACGGGTGTTAACGGGTATTAACGGATAATATAGGGTTATCCAACCCGTTATCCGTTTAGACCCGTTAATATTAACGGTTGTTAACGGTTCGGGTCGTGTACCCATTAATATTAACGGGTCGTGTTTGGATATTATCATTGAACCAGTTAGTCTTAACGGGTCTTGTACGGATTAAGGGTGTTTTAAAACGTTAACACGACCCGTTAACCCGTTAACACGACCCATTGACAGCTTGAAAATTCTGCTGTTCACTAATTTTATATAATCTAGATTGACACCTGAACTGTGTGGACAGGTTGGAGATGACGGAGAGGATCGGCGTAAGGAGAAAGTGGCTGGTGGATTCCTTTCTGTTCTCAGACGGAGTCATCATTGAAGTGAGCTACAATGTTTATAACATATATCCTTACATCTAATGACGGGTCATTTCCCATTTACCTTTTCATCTTATTATCTGTACATTATTTTCCTCGTGATCAACATTCAGTTATTTCATTTAAATTTCATTATAAGATGTAGCATATCTTTACTTCTTTCCCCAATATATGTGTAGGCATTGATCCTCCTGCATTGCCTCATCACAACGTCATTTTTGTTAAGGAAGGATAATGTTTATGAGCATTGTAACTTCGGAAAATAATATATTGGGTTTCTTCAATAACAAGTTAAATCATGGGATCTATTTCATTAAGTTTGGTTTTGGCTTTCATGATATATTTCGTATGGGATTTGTGTATTGGAGCAATGGAAAGGCATTATTTTTATTATTGTGGAAGTTCAAAATATGCGTGCATGAGATGCTTCTTTTGGAATAAATGCAATTTTTTTTGGAGATATCAGCTTCCAGGCAGGAGAAAAATATTGAAAAAAAGTTATAATCATGGGCATGGTATCACAAACCTATAAAATCTTAGTGCATAGTTAGAAAAGTGAGTATGAGTTGGAGAGAAAAAGATTACCACGTGGGTAAGTGATACCGTGTCATTGTTATAACAATTATACTCTATTTTTTTCAAAGGGAGAGGGAGAGGGAGAGAGAGACACTCAGAGCCTGAGTTTGTGTGTAACTTTCCGCGCACTCTGGCGTTGGTCGTTGTCAAATAACATCGGATATCGCTAAATAAAATATTATTCTAAGTATGTGATAGGAAATATGAGACATCAAAAAACTTTAATTGCACAAGATATAATGCAAATTAATCCATTGAAATATTAGCATCCTTGCAATAAAATTCATAATCATGCTACCTTTAAAATAAAATTAATCTCCAAACGATAGAATAAAACTTGAAATAAATAATTCAACTACAAATCTCTGACTGATAAACAACTGTGGAACCGAATCGCCAACACAAAATTTATAAGTAACCGTATCATAATTAAACGACTGAATGAAAATAAGTCAAATTACTAAAGCGATAAAATAAATCAAGTTGCAATCCAAAGATCTCCAATTCATCCAATTCATCCTGTGCAGCTATTCCAACAACTATATCGGAAATGTTACTCAACGCAATGGGTTAGAGTTCACTGTATTAATACTAACTACTTCTCCTAATTAAGATCTGTGAACTCGGATAAAAGCATTATATATGATAAATATCATAATAAAGTATTTTAAAATAAACAAGATATATATTAACATGCGAGTAAAAATAAAGTACCACTATCTACCTACATAACTAAGCCACCCCAGCTTTCAAGTCCAATTATGACATTTCAATCATTTACTTATGTTAAAGCTATCAATTCAATTTAATTCAATAACCAATTTTATTATTATAGCGACATCGCCATAGCGAACCGACCTTTATATTGGTCCTGCACTTATTCGGGTTCGTCTAAAGTTTTACACCACATAGATTCCCCTTGCTATAGTCAGTCGACCAATTTCGTTAGCGTTGCACTTATTGGCGAGGTTTCAGGCACGACACGTCATAATAGCCAGCCAACCTAATTTTCTTTAGCCTTGCACTTATTGGTGACATCAACAAACACTCTGCTATATCCAACTAGTCCAATTTTCGTTAGCCCTGCACTTATTGACAACGCAAATTCATTTTAATACTCGTTTTTTTTATCTTAAGCATTAATTTTTCATTTTATCAAGTTCATTATTTTCTAAAAGTCCCACCCTTTATTCGAGCCTTTAATTCTCAAACCATCCCTAGTCCCATACCTAGAGCTCTCCAAACCACAAGTGTACCCTAGCCTATCACTTAGGAAGAATACATACCAACAATTTTCACCTAGTCTCGCTCCTTGGAAGGGGTGTTCGCGGTACGGTAAAAACCGATACCGTACCGTTTTGTACCGATAAAAAATGGTAATGGTTTACCTTTTTTACTTACCGAAAATCGAAACTACCGAAACCGAAATTACCGAATTTTTTGTGGTTGGTTTTGGTTTATACATCTAAAAAATCGATTTACCGAAATTACCGTTTTTAAAATAATAAAACATGAAATATTAAAAACACCGTGATAATAAACCTAAATTATAATATAAATAAAATTGTGCATTTTTGTTTTGACTCATTAAAATAATTATAACCCAAATTTATGGAAACATTAATAAATTTTCAACCATCCATTAAAGGGCATCTTATATATAGAAATAGGTGGTAGTTGGTTGGAAGTAATTGATCAAAGAAAAAATCTCCGAAAAACAACAGTGGGTTATTCTCCAAAGGTAGAGTTTTTTTCAACATGGTTATTCTCATTAGGTAGAATTTTTTTCAAGTCCCACATCGTCTTGGTTGGGATATTTGCTTACCATCACTTGCTATAAATATGCTTCCATTGAGAGGTTTCAATAGCAGGTAAGCCAACGAGAGGTGTATCCAAGGTACTTACCTTGGATTATTCCATTTGGTTTTTACAATTTTTTTTAAAGATTTCATTCAATTTGGTTTATAGTATTTTTTTTGTCAAAGAAAATTTGATTAAAAATAAATTAATGTTGAACTTAGTTTTTTTAATTTGTTTCATTTTTAATGGAATTTTTTCAAAAAATTCGTTATTGTTATTACAACAATTTCGGAATTAGCGAAAATACCGGTTTTACCGTGATATAGAGTGGTTCGATTTTGGTTTATAAGCCATTGTACCGATCGGTATAATCGATAATTCTGGTTTTTATAAATAAAAATCGGTTTGGTTCTGGTAAACCCATTTTACCGACCAAGCTGATCGATAACCAGCCCTACTCCTAGGCTAACGAAACAACGAAAAAGTGTACTACTTAGCGCCACCCGAAAATACACATCCATACAAATCTACACTGACTAATCCCATACTTAGAAAGTGTTAACAACGACAAAGGCATACCTACTAGTCCCATACCTATCAAGCAACCTAAATTAAGGTGAAAGCATAGCTACTCTAACAATCCCGTCGTCCCCGCGGTGTCGAATATTAACACACTTAACAATCACATATGACATATTTTTTCAATTATAACACAGTTCTTCCAAACAAATTCCAAGATTCCAATTCAACCAATATACGTCTGTTTAATTTTATATATTTAAACAAGTTTATTAAAAGTCACACAATTCACCAAATTTTCAAGATTTCCATACAAGAGATAATTTTTACTGATTAACACAAGATTCCACTTTAACATACATATTCATGATATTTCTTAATAAAAATTCGATTTTACAATCTACACATCAATATCGTCATTATACGAGTTGAAATCTTATTACAAATTCATATTTTTAATTTTTAAACGTGAAACGTCCCATAAATTTATCATAATTCCAGAGTCTAATCTAAGCGTGCGATTGTTTCAAGTCGTCAATCATATTATAATTTTTAAATAAAAATACCCCCATAATTACTTTCACTTTCCCTAATTAGTCTTCCTAATTTATTTTAAGAAAAACATCATTTATTAAAGTTTAGCAATATTTAAAACGCATAACACTTAAGGGGAACAATAAAAATAGTCATTCCTATAAAGAAGTGTTTGAAGAATATGATTAGATGATTGCGTTCCTATTGAGAAAATAATAAAGACGCATTCTTGGACGATCTTGAGAAAACTTAGTTTAAATCTTCAAAATTTGGGTTGAAAGTTATTTAAATGCGGTTTAGGTTTTGTAGATGAGATGAGCAAAAAATATGGGAGGCTATTGCTTTTTGAGAAGGTTAAAATGTATTATAAAAATCTTAAACTCGCGCCTTTATATTTTAAGGAAAGAAAAGAGTTTGAGTCCTACACAAACACTACAAAAATATGATAAATTTTCGCCCTTCCACTAGAGCGAACCATTTCGCCCACAGGGTCGAACCAATTTGGATTCGCTGCCAAACCGAGATCCCCCATTTTCATATAAAAAGTTACAATTTCTTGAATTAAACCTCGATTTCAACTCCGATAAAATCTCATTTTACATAAATCAAAATCAACATTTTTAAGTATAAAAATTAATTAATTCCATAAATTTATTTTTTCCGAAATTTTATTTTATAAAGGATTTTATGATTTAAAATCACGGGGTGTTACATACTCCCTTACTAGTATAGGAATTTCTTCCTCGAGATTTGGCAAAGCGTAAATGTTGATGTAAAGTCACACAAATAAAAATAAGGTTCATATATGCCTACCCGTAGAATGCCATGATTGGACGTCCATACATCCAACCTATATGCACCTACCTCACGAACAAAAATACAATATATATCCTAACTATATATATAAACATCTCTATAAAAATAACGGTGTACCACGCTTTCCCACGAATCACCACTCGATTCTATCTCCAAAAAGTCATCGCAACGCTTGAATCCTTGAATTAAATCACATCAATGCATCAATACTAGATATACCCAAAATTTATACTAACGACCTGCCAAATAAATATCGTCTCCAAAATTAACTCTAAATATCCTCACATTAAGATTACTAGTTCTAACCTTAATGCTTACAACTGCCCTAACACATAACTCCCTATCTTAAAGAAACACAACTAATATGTATGCTGGATCCAATACCTTTAGTAGTAAGAATCAACAAAGGGAATAAAAAATCGGTAACGCGGAAGCTAAACAGACTCACAACCTACGAGAGATAAGACCATGTTCTGATATCATCTGTAACACCGCGTGCACTCTGGCGTCGGCCGCCGTCAAACTACGCCGGACATCATTAAATAAAATATCATTCTCAGCATGTGACACAAATATGAGACATTAAAAAAACTTTAATTCCACAACATATAATGCAATTTAATCCATCGAAATATAAGCATTCTTGAAATAAAATCCATCACCATGCTACATCTAAAATAAAATCCATCTCCAAACGATAGAATAAAACTCTAAATAAATAATCCAACTACAAATCTCTGGCTGAAATTCATAAACAACCGCGGAATCGAATGACCCACAAAAAATCCATAAATAACTGTTCCATAATTAAATGACTGAATGAAAATTAATCAAACTACTAAAGGATAAAATAAATATCCAGTTGCAATCCAAAGATCTCCAATCCATTCTATGCAGCTACTCCAATAATTATACCTGAAATATTAGTCAACAACACAATGGGTCAAAGCCCACCACATTAATACTAGCTATTTCTCCTAATTAGGGTTCGTGAACCCAGACAGAATCATTATACATGATAAATATCAAAATAAAGTATTTTAATTAAATGAGATATATATTAATATACGAGTAAAAATAAAATACCACTATCTACCTACATAACTAAGCCACCTCAGTATTCAAACCAATTATGATATTTCGATCATTTACTTATGTTAAAGCTATCAATTCAATTAACCAATTTTATTACTATAGCGACATCGTCATAGCCAACCGACCTTTATATTGGTCCTGCACTTATTCGGGTCTGCCTGAAAATTTTCACCACACATATTCCCCTCGCTATATCAGTCGACCCAATTTCGTTAGCGCTGCACTTATTGACGAGGTTCCACGCACGACACGTCATAATAGCCAACCATCCCAATTTCGTTACTCCTGCACTTAATGGTGACGCCAACACACAACCACGTTGCTACAGCCAGTCAACCCAATATTTGTTAGCACTACACTTATTGGCGATGTAAATTCATTTTAATACCCGTTTATTATTAATTTCCCATTTTATCAAGTTCATTAGTTTCTGATAAGCCCACCCTTTATTCGAGCCTTAAATTCTCAAACCATCCCTAGTCCCATACCTAGAGATTTCAAAACCACAAGTGTACCCTGATATATTACTTAGGAAGAATACCTACCAATAATTTCCACCTAGTCTCGCACCTAGGCTAACGGAACAACATAAAACTGTACTACTTAGCCCCACCCCGAAAATACCATCCGTACAAATCTACACTCGCTAATCCCATACTTAGAAAGTGTTAACAACGACAAATGCATACCTACTAGTCCCATACCTAGCAAACAATCTAAAATAAGGTGAAAGCATAGCTACTCCAACAATCCCGTCGTCCCCACGGTGTCGAATGTTAACACACTTAACGATCACATACGACATATTTTTACAATTATAATGCAGTTCTTTCAAATAAATTCCAAGATTCCAATTCAATCAATATACGTCTCTTTAATTTTATATAATTAAACAAGTCTATTAAAAGTCTCACAGTTTACCAAATTTTTAAGATTTCCATACAAGTGATAATTTTTACCGATTAACACAAGAATGCACTTTAACATACATATTCATGATATTTCATAATAAAAATTCCATTCTACAATCTACACATCAATATCGTCATTATGCGAGTCGAAATCTTATTACAAATTCATATTTTTAAATTTTAAACGCGAAACGTCCCACAACTCTATCATAATTCCAACCTCTAATCTAAGCATGCGGTTGTTTTAAGTCTTCAATCATATTATAATTTTTTTAATAAAAACAGCCCCATAATTACTTTCACTTTCCCTAATTAATCTTCCTAATTTATTTTAAGAAAAACGCAACTATTAAAGTTTAGGCAATATCTAAAATGCATAACACTTAAGCATAACAATAAAAGTATTCATGCTTGTAAAGATGACGTTTGAAGAATCTGATTTCACGATTGCGTTCCTCTCAAGAAAACAATAACGACACGTTCTTGGATGATTTTGAGAAAACTTGGTTTAAATCTTCAAAACTTGGGTAGAAAGTTGATTTAAATGTGTTTAAGTTTTGTAGATGAGAGGAGGTAAAAATATGGGACGCTTTTGCTTTTTTGAGAAGGTTAAAATGTGTTTTAAAAACTCTAAATTCGTGCCTATATATTGTACGGAAAGAAAATAGTTTGAGTCCTACACAAACACTACAAAAATATGACAAATTTCTTCTTTGTCACCGGAGCGAATCGGTTCGCCCCCATAGTCTAACTAATTCAGATCCATGCAAACCGAAATTCCCCATTTTTATATAAAAAAGAATTTCTCAAACTAAATCCTGGTTTCTACTCCAATAAAATCTCATTTTATATAAATTAAAATCAAATTTTTTAAGTATAAAAATTAATTAATTTCAAAAATTTATTTGTTTTAAAGTTATAATTTATAAACAATTTTATGTTTTAAAATCATGGAGTGTTACATTGTGGGTCTCAATTACTTTAGGTATTATGAGGTTTTGGTATTTTTGAGCTCTAGGGCGTATATATTGCTAGAGTTTATGCCTCACTCGTAGACTTTATGCCTTCATTGGTTAGTTTTGTTCATTATTGTTTGATGTACGTGTCAATTTGTTCTAATGCATGTATATGTTTTCACTGAAAGAATCTGTTGAATTCAATTTGGTTATATCTTTAGTATTTAATTGTTAAAATTGTGAGACAATTAACACAGTCAATCATGCAATCACTGTTGCGATATTTGTTTTCCTTATAACTTGTAAGATTTCATATTTTAAAGCTATTTGTACCATTTTAGTGTGTATATTAGTTTGTAAGCTCCGCGTGATACGTGGGCATTTTACATGTATTATTTGGACCAACACATAACAACATGAACGTGTTAATCATACTTATTATATGTTCTCAATCAGGGACGGAGCTAGGAAGTTTTGATAGCGGGGGCTAATTTTACTGTGATTTTGGGGGTTCGAGGGCGGGAAGCCCCGGAGCCGATTTTTTTTGAGGTTATTTTTTAGTATTTACAAAAAAATAACGTAATTTGTTTATTCTAATAAACCTACACAAGCAAGTTAACTGTTAACACACGAAATTCAACCATAGAACTTCAACCCAAAAATTCAACCGTTAAATTTCATCAATTTTACCCCTAAAATTCAACCATAAAATTTGAGCAATTAATATAGTTAATAAAGTTCAACAATTAAAGTTAATAAATTTCAGCAATTAATAATAGAGTTAATTTAAGTCATTAATAGAGTTACCTGCTACTAGTAGCTGCTACCAAACCAAATGGATAGAATAGATATAAGGAAATCTTATCTACGTCCCTTCCCTGCTTGCTGGCGCTGCTTGTAAAGTTGGAAGAATGGAAATTAAGGGCTCGTTTGGCAATCTAATTCCAAGGCTTGGAATTGGAATTGAAAGGCCAATTTCAATTCCGTGAAATTGAAATTGGCCTTCGAATTCCAATTCCATGGCTTGGAATTGGGTTGCCAAACATACCATAAATGGAATTTAACTTGGAAGAAGAATGGAATGGAAGTTCGAACGAAGAAGTAACGTGTTGTGCTGCTTCGAGTGTTTAAAATGTTGATGTGTCAAAATAGGTCTTAACCTTTAAGAGTTTAAGTTAAGGTATTTATGTTTTTTACCCCACAAGTTTTATAAAAAAATAGTTTTTACCCCTAGAAAAATTTATACTTACAAAATTATTATTTTTTTCAAAAAAAAACGTGGGGGCTCAAGCCCCCACAGGCCTCCGTCCCTGTTCTCAATTATAATTAAAAAAAATTATCAATATTTACCCCACATAAAAATAATTTACAACTTGAAAGATAAAAAACTACAGGAAACATTATCTTCTTTCTATTTGAAGGCAGTGTATAGTAATTGACCCTTGACTGGGTGCAATTCCATTTTCAGCAACAGTGGTCACCTGCATAATAAATGAAAATAAATATATTGAAAAAGAAGGGGAAAAGAGATTATAAGGTTATTTTGTTGAAAAGAAAACATAGACTAAAACTAAATTAATGACCAATTCACTATCTTTGACGTCTAATTTCAAATTGTTTCATAGTTATGCAAATCTTTTATGAGTTTAAAATGTTTAAGTTATGATGAAGTAAAGTAAATAAGAAAGTTTTTTACATATTAATCTAAGAAATTTAGGTAAATTAAAGATTTCATTATAAATTAATACAAGGCGCTTGCAAACCCTTGATAGATGAAATTCACCATTGATATATATTTCGCTAGAAACGCATAATCACACTCCTCTCTCGTAACATAATTGGGATCATTTGCTCTAACCATAAATTGTGACTTGCAAACATTCACATGATTCCCCATTCAAATGCATATTTTACCTTGTAATCCGTATACTAGATTAGTGGTTATTCCATAATCACTTTTACTCACGATATGGATATTTGAACAACGATCTCATAGTTAATTATAGATTCTAATAATCCTATACAATTATCCCCCAAATGAAATTCATTAAATTGATTCACACCCCCACATAAGCGACTCAAAAAATGCGCTTGTGGTTTCCAAATAAAATTTTCAATTGACCAATAAAATGAACAAAATATTCATAAATAGGTATATTCTATATTCTTTTTTTATTATGTTTTTTTCTATTTGTTCAAAGGTTCTACATATATAATAACAAACAAATTTTATTACTATATCTCACAACATGAAACCTATAAAATAAAGTATTGTTATTGTTTAACAGAAATTTATAATTGTATTCACATTCTAATTAAGTTTAGAATTAGAATTGTCTTTGTAGTTATTTCAACTAATTATTCAAGCCCATGATAAGACAAATGCATAAAAAAAGGTAATAAATGAGAATGTACCTTCCAATGCTCATGAATCAAATTAAGTGGGAAACTCGTGAAGCTAGTTCTTCTTTTGGCAAAAAAACTGTAAAAAACACAATCAAAAGTAATGTGAAAAGCACATGTATAAACTAACTTTCTATCCATTATTATGAGATAATGGAACGAAGCTTCGTAGTTAGAGTGAATAGTAGGTTGGTGGAAGAGTTATTGTTAGAGTGAAAAGCACATGTGTAAACTAACTTTCTATCCATTAATGAAAAACATACTCTCCCTCCCTCCCTCAATTGTTCTCTTCCCATCACCCTATCGAAATCTCTCTCTCTCTCTCTCTCTCTCTCCCTTACACACACACACACATGCACACATGCACTCTGCAATGCCACTACCAGCGGACACTGGGGTGAAGCTACTAGTTGACAGAGCCCCCACCAAACTTTTCAAACCCAACAAAAAAAATACACGTTATGCCTATAATGTAACGCTACTAGTTGACAGGCCCCTCCAAACATTTGAAACCCAGCAAAAAAATACACATAAAGCCGACACATATGACCCACAAGCCCACATCCACAAAAAAAACCACACAAAAATCCTTCTCCACCTTAACCTAACTAATTTACATCTCTACTCTATTCATTTAGCTGAAATTTGGCTCTCCCTTATCACTTTTCATCACCCAAAAAATTCTCCATTTTTTCAAAGCTATCATTCAAAAAGTAAATTGCATCCATTTTTTGAAAGAGAGAATTTATCCATTACTTCAAGGTATCTCTATCTCCCCTCTTTATTGTTTATAATGTCGTATCGTTTTTTTGGTAAAATTATTTATTGTATGTGGTGCAATTATTATATTTTGATGGCGAATGTATATGATATTGTTGGAAAAAAAATTGTGACGATCCGGATATGATTATGATAAACCAAGTTTAAATCATTCTTATTGTATGGGATGAATATAATGTGTTATTAGAATATATAATGTTAAGTTATTGTGTTTAGTCTAATCCTACCTTCATAACTTATGAAATATTGAATTAATCACAAACACAAATTTGTGAAGTCTTCGGTAGGAATGTTCAAGTTCAGGACTAGTTTTGGCCACTATAATATGATAATTGACTTGAGGTGAAAACAAGATAGTTGTAGGCACATGAATTAAGTTTGTAACACAACAAACGGTGTGTAAAACAAAGGTCCGAGGAAGGAGTTATGCTGAAATTACGAACATGGGGTAAAGTAGTCATTTAGCTTTAAAGGATATTTTGTCTTATATGGTGACACATGTCATATTTTAATTGGACAAGGGGGAGGTGACTTATGCCGACTTATAACTCTTTAAATAAGCTCTTCCTTCAGCATATTTCAGAAAGGAAGAGTTTTACCCTAAGGTGAGAGAGTCGGGAACTTCGGGAAGAAGAAAGTGAGGAGAAAAATCCGTAGAAATTACGTAAAAGTCCCTAAGGTAAGGTACCCATAAATCTTGTTATATTTTTGGTATTTCTTATTGAAATGATAGAAATAATCATTTTTTTTTACTAAACTTCCATGTCTTGAGGAATACTTATGAATAGATGCGAGTTTAAGCAAAGTTGAACATGTAAATAATGTATATTGCTTCGATTGGAAACTTTGTGTATTCAAACTCCTATATCTTTTTGTATATTTATTTGGAATTAAATCATTCTAGTTGGAGATAAAAGTAGATTCAAATATGTATAACATATCCTAAAATTATATGAAAATACCAAGAAATGAATCTTTGGTGATAGTTTGAAGTTCATGTATACAATTTGCCCCAAAGGTGTAAGTATACACACTAGGTGTTCGATATTTTGCTTGACATAACAAATGAACCTTATAAATTATGAAACTTCAATTTTGTATTTTTCAACATGTTTATGAGTGTTGGGTGAAATATCACAGGAAGGTATGATGTAGAAAAATTAGAAAAATTCCTGGAAGTTGACTGAACGATTAAAAAGCCTACAGGGCAGATTTGCTTTGTAATAAAGAGATGGACACATCTTGCTCTAGGAAACTTGAAATGATGTGTTGTCTTTTTATATTGGGAACTTAATATGATAACAATCTGATTTACCAAGAATAAATTAAAGTATGTTTGAGCTACGGATTGGATATGTTAAATATCGTAACATGAAATTCAATGGGACTTCATTTATGATAAATGATTTAAATGATATTATATGCTCCTATGAACTGAGTTACCTTTAAGTTATTATTTGGATTATTGATATTCTTAGGATGATACTAATATTTTAAGAATGATAGGAAGGGAGGAACAACCGTTTGAACAAGTTCCAGGCAATGGCAAGGGAAAAACACATTAAGTGGCCTAGGTGAGTGTACTCACTGGTAAGATGTATTTATACATGATTATGGACATTATATGTTGTACTTGCCAGGTTAAGTATAAATATGAGATGTTGTGCTTATCGAGATGATTATGGGTATTTATGTTGTACTTACTGAGTTGATTATAAATATGAGATGTGGTACTTATTAAGATGATTATGGATATTATATGTTGTACTTGCCGAGTTGAGTATAAATATGAGATGCTGTTCTTATTGAGATGATTATGGATGTCATATGTTATACTTTTCGAGTTGATTATAAATATGAGATGTTGTACTTATCGAGATGATTATGGATATTATATGTTTTACTTACCGAGTTGATTATAAATATGAGATGTGGTACTTATTGAGACGATTATGGATATTATATGTTGTGCTTACTGAGTTGATTATAAATATAATATATTGTACTTGTTGAGATGATTATGGATATTATATGTTGTACTTGCCGAGTTGATTACAAAAATGAGATGTCGTACTTACCAAGTTGAATATGGATATGATATGTTGTACTTATTGAGTTGATTATAGTTAAGACATGTCGTACTTACTGAGTTGATTATGGATATGATGTGTATGTATATTACAAGAGATGTTATGGTTTATCAACAACCAAGAATTGTTATGGCTTATTAACAGCCAAGAGATGTTATGGCTTATTAATAGCCAAGAGATATTATGGATTATTAACATCCAAGAGATGTTATAGCTTATCAACAACCAAGAGATGTTATGGCTTATTAACAGCCAAGAGATGTTATGGCTTATTAATAGCCTAGAGATATTATGGCGTATTAACAACCAAGAGATGTTATGGCTTATCAACAACCAAGAGATGTTATGGCTTATCATCAGTTAAGAGATGTTATGGCTTATTATTAGCCAAGAGATGTTATAGTTTATTAACAGCCAAGAGATGTTATGGCTTATTAGCAGCCCAGAGATGTTATGACTTATTAACAACCAAGAGATATTGAGATGTTATATATTGTTACATAGATATGACTTATTGCATTTAATTTTATGAACTAGTGTAGTTGTAATGCATTCATTCAGCTATTTTGCTCACGATTCATATGTTATGTTTTTTTTTCAGGTAATGAAAGGTCACTGCCAAATCTAGGAGGTCGGGTGGGGTTAGCAAGGGATGATTAAAACCATGATTTTGGTCAAACTAAAAAGGGGTAATTTAATCCTACTTATCCTTTGAGCAAGTTTGAATAACCACGATTACTTTAAAATTTGAAAAGTTTTAATTTTATAGATTCATGTTAATAATTGAAAAGAATACTCGTATTTATGTTTTAGTGAAGGACAATATGATTTGACTCACTTTGACTTTCAAACTTAATGATAAGTAATTGGGTTGGGGTGTGTCAACTTTGGTATCAGATCCTAGGTTTTAGAGGTTCTGGGGGGAGGAGCGCCTAGATTTGGCAGTGGAAGTAGAAATTCTTTTGAGTCATAAGTAAATTGGTTTTTGTTGACTAACATTTGTTAGTTATACATATATATTATTGTATGGGATATGAAATGTAAGGATCTTGTAGGAAAGTAAATGAGATGTTAAGATTTATTCAGGGATGACAGTGAATACATGTATTTTAATATGAATCATTGCATTGTTTTATTTGTGGTATGGACAAACATGTCATTGAAGGAATTTTTTTCAAAGACAAAATGTGTTATATGAAAATTATGAAGTATTGGATGTTATATCTTCTTATATACTGGAATATGTAGACTTGAGTTGTGTCACTTATTAAACCATGGTTTGGTGTATGCCCATTTATATAGGAGAGTGAGGTATGGGACCCATATTCCGTTAAAGGATGAGATGGTAAATTGTTAGAGTGTGAATAAAATAAAGATTCACATGGTAAAGGTAAAGTGAGAATATTAATAGTTGCATATGGTTAAATTTGATATGTGAAATGGTCTAAAATTCAATTAGTTGTCAATATATCACAATTGACCTGAATATGGGTTCATATTGAAATATGATAAGTAGAAGAAAAGAGTAATAAGAGTTGAGATGTATTTTTTTTAAAAGTATGAGTTTATGTAGTGAATTTTACTTTTGGGATGTTTTGAAATACTTATATCAATAGTAGAGTTGAGACGAAGTGTTAAAGAGTTGGAAGTTTAAAAATATTGGGGAGCCCTATTAAGAGTATGTGTTGCGTATGAGTATGGGAAAGATGCTAATCGGGTTGGAATATCGACAACTAGTTTGGGTGGTATTGAGTTGTAATTGTCATGGTACGTACATGTTATCACTAAGAGTATGACATATAATGAATATGATTGACATTACACGGAGTCACCAAGAAGTATGTGTAAGGATAATGTGCTATGTAAGATACCACAATGTGATATATTAAGGTATTTGCACAGGTTATTTGAAAGAAATATGACATATAATCATTAACGAAGTATTATGGAGTTGGTAAGTATGTTAAAGTTTTAAGTGGTTATGTTACGTTTAACATCCATGTCACCAAATGAGTAAGATGAGTGTATTAATGATATTGCATAAGAATATCAGGTTAATGAACATTGGGATAAGATTAAGATTGTAAAGTTATTGTGTTAAATGACTTTCGAAGGTCATTGTATATTTAGTTAAAGAACAATCAAATGAGACTAAAAAAAAAGTGAATATAGTGAGAAGTTAGATTGGTTCATAGTGCATGACTGCACAATATACATAAAGATGAATATGAAATCTAGGTTAAGAATAAACTTTTAGTGAATGATTGTTCAGTTTCGATATATGAATAGTAATGAGGCTATAATTAAATTAAGAAATTGTAAGGATGATATTTAACGTACTCTTAAACTTCATAAATGATACAGAAAGTAGTTAAGGTCAAACACATGTATTTGGTGTTGGATGGAAGATGAAAATATGATGTGTAATAAGATAGTCTGAGAATATGATATTTATGACTTGAAATATTACACGATGAAAAGGATAGACTATAGGAATGAAGAGATAAAGGTAAAGAATGATACTAGATTTGTTAAGAATATTCACTCATTGTGAATATACGATGATATGACAGATAATCTAGTATGTGTGAATGTTTGACATATGTATATAAAGGTATGAAGTAATATATGAGTTGGGGATTGGTTTTCATTAATAATAAATCACTAGACGATTATTCTTATGTGTAATGATAAAGAAACTGAAGTTATTAGGAAAAAAAAGATTTGTCGTACATTGAGAAATCGGTTGAAATTCTTGGTCGTAAGGAGCAAGTATTAGGGAATAAAGTTAGTTCCGTAGTTAAAGTGTTATGGAGGATACATGAAATTAAATAAGCAACTTGGTAAAGGGAAGATAGAATGAGAAAATAGTATCCCCAATTGTTTGATAAGTGGAATTCATCCTAAATTTCGGGGACAAAATTTTCTAAGGGGGGAAGGTTGTGGTGATCCGGATATGATTATGATAAACCAAGTTTAAATCATGCTTACCATATGGGATGGAGATAATGTGTTATTAAAATATATAATGTTAAGTTATTGTGTTTAGTCTAATCCTACCTTTATAACTTATGAAATATTGAATTAATCATAAACACAAATTTGTGAAGTCTTCGGTAAGAATGTTCAAGTTCAGGACTAGTTTTGGACACTATAATATGATAATTGACTTGAGGTGAAAACATGATAGTTGTAGGTATATGAGTTAAGTTTTTAACACAACAAACAATGTGTAAAACAAAGGTCCGAGGAAGGAGTTATGCTGAAATTATGAACAGGGGGTAAAGTAGTCATTTAGCTTTACAGGATATTTTGTCTTATATGGTGACACATTGCATATTTTAATTGGACAAGGGGGAGGTGACTTATGACGAATTATAACTCTTGAAATAAGCTCTTCCTTCAGCATATTTCAGAAAGGAAGAGTTTTAGCCTAAGGTGAGAGAGTCGGGAACTTCGGGAAGAAGAAAGTGAGGAGAAAAATTCGCAGAAATTACGTAAAAGTTGCTAAGGTAAGGTACCCATAAATCTTGTTATATTTTTGATATTTCTGATTTAAATGATAGAAATAGTCATTTTTTTACTAAACTTCCATGTCTTGAGGTATACTTATGAATATATGCGAGTTTAAGCAAAGTTGAACGTGTAAATAATGTATATTGCTTCGATTGGAAACCTTGTGTATTCAAACTCCTATATCTTTTTGTATATTTATTTGGAATTGAATCATTCCAGTTGGAGATAAAAATAGACTCAAATATGTATAACATATCCTAAAATTATGTGAAAATACCAAGAAATGAATCTTTGGTGATAGTTTGAAGTTCAGGTATAAAATCTGCCCCAAGGTGTAAGTATGCACACCAGGTGTTCGATGTTTTGCTTGACATAGCAAATGAACCTTATAAATTATGAAACTTTAATTTTTTATTTTTAAATATGTTTATGAGTGTTGGGTCAAATATCACAGGAAATTATGATGTAGAAAAATAAGGAAAATTCCTGGAAGTTGACTGAACGATTAAAAAGCCTACATGGCAGATTTACTTTGTAATAAAGAGATGGACACATCTTGCTCTAGGAAACTTGAAATGATGTGTTGTCTTTTTATATTGGGAACTTAATATGATAAGAATTGATTTACCAAGAAGAAATTAAAGTATGTTTGAGCTATGGATTGGATATGTTAAATATCTTAACATGAAATTCGATGGGACTTCATTTACGATAAATGATTTAAATGATATTATATGCTCTTATGAACTGAGTTACCTTTAAGTTATTATTTGAATTATTGATATTATTAGGATGATACTATATTTTAAGAATGATAGGAAGGGAGGAACAACCGTTTGAACAAGTTCTAGGCAAAGGCAAGGGAAAAATACATTAAGTGGCTAAGGTGAGTGTACTCACTGGTAAGACGTATTTATACATGATTATAGATATTATATTTTTTACTTACCAGGCTGAGTATAAATATGAGATGTTGTGCTTATCTAGAGGATTATGGATATCATATATTGTAATTTCTGAGTTGAATATAAATATGAGATGTTGTACTTATCGAGATGATTATGGATATTTAGGTTGTACTTACCGAGTTGATTATAAATATGAGATGTGGTACTTATTGAGATGATTATGGATATTATATGTTGTAGTTGCCGAGTTGAGTATAAATATGAGATGTTGTTCTTATTGAGATGATTATGGATGTCATATGTTGTACTTTTCGAGTTGATTATAAATATGAGATGTTGTACTTATCGAGATGATTATGGATATTATATGTTGTACTTACTGAGTTGATTATAAATATGGTATGTTGTACTTGTTGAGATGATTATGGATATTATATGTTGTACTTACCGAGTTGATTATAAATATGATATGTTGTACTTGTTGAGATGATTATGGATATTATATGTCTTACTTACCAAGTTGAATTTGGATATGATATGTTGTACTTATTGAGTTGATTATGGTTAGGATATGTCGTACTTACTGAGTTGATTATGGATATGATGTGTATGTATTACAAGAGATGTTATGGCTTGTCAATAACCAAGATATGTTATGGCTTATTAACAGCCAAGAGATGTTATGGCTTATTAATAGACAAGAGATGTTATGACTTATTAACAACCAAGAGATGTTATGACTTATCAACAGCCAAGAGATGTTATGGCTTATTAACAGTCAAAAGATGTTATGGCGTATTAACAGCCAAGCGATGTTATGGCTTATCAATAGCCAAGAGATTTTATGGCTTATCATCAGTCAAGAGATGTTATGGCTTATTAATAGCCAAGAGATGTTATAGTTTATTAACAGCCAGGAGATGTTATGGCTTATTAACAGCCAAGAGATGTTATGGCTAATTAACAACCAAGAGATGTTGAGATGTTATATATTTTTTCTTAGATATAACTTATTGGATTTAATTTTATGAAATAGTGTAGTTGTAATGCATTCACAGAGGTATTTTGCTCACGATTCATATGTTATGTTTTTTTTTCAGGTAATGAAAGGTCACTGCCAAATCTAGGAGGTCGGGTGGGGTTAGTAAGGGATGCGTAAAACCATGATTTTGGTCAAATTAAAAAGGGATAATTTAATCCTACTTATCCTTTGAGCTAGTTTGAATAAGCACGATTACTTTAAAATTTGAAAAGTTTTAATTTTACGAATTCATGTTAATAATTGAAAATAATACTCGTATTTATGGTTTAGTTAAGGTAATTATGATTTGACTCACTTTGACTTTCAAACTTAATGATAAGTAATTGGGTTTGGGTGTGTCAAAAAATGCTTATAATTAATATATTTTTAGTGCTAAAATTTTGTATAAAAGTGTAAATAACCCTAAAAAAAATCGTCTAGGGGGCTCCCGCACCCGAACCCCTGGTATATTTTGCCTTCCCTAAAAAATAATTTCTGACTTCGCCCCTAAGCGGACCCCTATCACACCCTTGCAAATGCTACCCCCAACTCGTGGTGCCCTTCAGTAACTACCCACCCCCACTTCTAAAGTTATTGTATTTATTTGGTTCACCCATTAGCACTGAATTCTTTAAGGTTGCACTCATACTCGCTAAAAAATTATGTGGGTGGTGTCGTGTTTTCGGGTCATGTGGAATTATGCCACCCTACTTGATGGCCAATTTGTTATACGTTATATGTATATGGCTTGTAGGGAGGATCCAACGGAACCACTTACTTAAGGACTAGCTGGCGACCATTTTTTTTTAAATAGTAAAAAAAATTACTTTGGGTTGATTATTTTTGGGGATGATTGAACATTTCAGCGGCTCCCCCCGTCTAAAGAAACTAAGCTCAATGATGTTTTTTTTTCAATTTTATAAAACTCAGCTCAAATGTGATTGTATGTAAGCTATAGTTTTTTTTAAAATAGCAAAAAGGAAAATCATTATGAATTATTTTTTTTGGGAAGGTTAGGTGAAATATTAAAACACGTCCTGAAAAAAATCAGCCCAAAATATTTTTTTACTATTTGTTAAAAAATGGTTGTAAATAGTTCGCACCTGATCACGCCTCCTGACTTATATATATGCATGTGTTATAATTTGGAGGTGTTAAATATGTGTGGATACCCACAATACAATCTAAAGCTAGAAATACGATAATGCAATGTTAGAATCATGAGATGTCAAGCATGCAAATAAAAGTTAACAAGTCAAAGATACAAGCGTGACACATCAGTTATACAAGCACGACAAGGCAAAGCTAGTTGCCAACTCACATGTTGACACACCAAATTGTTTTTAACTATAAATAATACCGCCTGGTTGTACTTTGGAATACATAAGTGAAAAAATTAAATAAAATCTCGAAGATTTAATCTATTTGGTGTTCAAATTCTATATTATTCAACAAGTATGAATTTGTTATTTTCAAGTTAGCTAATCTTCTACGGCATAACTAAAATTTTATCCAAGTTTTGTTTCTACTATAGTTGGTAAATTTTCTTTTATGTTACAAAATTTATTAGTTATAATTTACTTAATATTCTATGAGATACATCTGATTAGTTCTACCATATCTTCATGCCTAATAAAGATAGAGTTACAATATCTTTTAACAGTAGAATATGTGAACATGGTATATCTTTTCCTTAGTTATAAAAAAGTCTATTATTTTTATTCAAAACTTGTTGTTTTGTATCTCAAATAGTTTATTGCTATATCGAATCGTACAAAGCTTGCTTTTGCTGCGTTTGACATATTTGGAAATAATTTTCTTTCATGGATCACAAAAGCTGTAGGACTGTGCTAAAGGCACGATCTTTCCATGACACCATATCTACGAAGGATAAAAGACCGGCCAAGTACTCGCAATTCCTTTGGACCATCTTAAGAGAGCTCTACGACCATTATAGGACTATTATCCTCACACAATCTCACTATGAATGGTCACAATTACAGTTTCAAGATTTTAAAATTGTATTTAAGTATGACTTTGCATTATTTATAGTAACATCATAGCTGAAATTGTGTGGCCTTCTGGTAAGTTAAGAGGATATTCTTGAGATAACATATTGAATATTTCATAGCTATAATTGATATGCCCTAGATATGATGACACATGGAGGAACCAGAGGATGACACCTGTTATATAAGTCGGCTAAATTTTACTATTTTATATTGGCATCATACCTAAAGGGCTCTGTTAAGTAACACTGTCAGCCCACTCAGCACAAGCCACATTACTAGTTGACGAAAACACAAAGAGAGCGTGCAACGTTAGGGAAGATATGAAGATATTCTCACCATTTTTTATAACTAACTGATAATTATTCCTTTCTCTAGAGGTAAAACGTGATCTCACCTATAAGGGAAAATTTCCAATTGAGTCTATTTGTAGTGTTAGCTTAATTTTGGACAAAAATAATTGAGTCATAGGATAGTAGTTTGTTATATTCTTTTGTGCCAAGTTTTATGTCATCAACATTTCATTTTTTCCAAGGTCTCTAAAGGTATGAATTCATTTAATATATATAAAGACTTGATTATTTTTTATGAGTGTATTTTTATAAATGTTTTATAATAACGACTTTATATTTTTTCTCAGAAAGTCATTTTTAATCTTTACATACAACTTTTTGGGCTTAAATAGCAATTTTGGATTTTCTGAAAAGTCGTTCGAACGAGATGCCTAGGTCTTTCGAACGAACCTCGAACAAGATATTGAACAAACTTAATATCTATTTTCTCAAATATCGTTAGAATGACATTATTCGAACGAGTTTTATCTCACGATATTTGTGTCTATTTCTCTTTTAAAATCTCGTTCGAACGACATTCAAAAGTCATTCGAACGATCTAGGCGGGTTTTGTCAGTTTTTAACTTTAACCTCCCACTTCCCCACTAACCACTTCCCACTAACTTTTCGATAACTTTAATATGTGCGGGAACACAATTTGGTACAAGACTTTGGAGATATTTTCTAACACTTTGAGAGCAAAAACTTTTCTTCCAAAAGTTCCATTTTTGTGTTGATATTTTCATGGTTTAATTTCTACCAAAACACAAAGTTTACATTCGTAGTTTAGTATGATCCAAGTTTCTTAATATATTATGTTTTGAGATCATCAAGTTGGCACCGAGTTTTATTCTCATCCTAAAAGAGAAGGTTTCCTAGGGAGGAGTCCGTGTTTGTTGTGATTTTCGTGGTGTGCATATGGAGGAGAGGCTTTCGTATGTTTAACGGTAGCTGAGCCCCATCGGTGGGTTTCGAGAATGCGGTGGATTCAAAAGTTATCAACTAGGTGGAGGTAGAAAAAAGAAGAAGCGGCAAGGCTTGAGAGGGAGTCGAGTCGAGAAAGTAAGTCTTTTGTCTTGTTTATGTAAAACCATACTTATTGAATTTGTTGGCTGGGCCGTCCATGGTTTTTCCCGTTGTGGGTTTTCCTCATACATCGTGGCGTTGTGTGATTGTTTTTATTTTTATCTTGCTAAAATAATTTAGATGCATGTTTAGGTGTAAAAAGATAAAAATTGATTTAAACACAACATTGGTGTAATTTTGATGCTAAATTAAGTTTGGGTAATTTTAGTTTAATTCAAGTCAAGGAATTTAATTGAAAAATATTCATGTTTAGTTTGTTTGGCATATGAAGAACTTGAATTGAGTTTATTTGATTTTTATTTGAGAGAAAATTAAATATTTGTTTAGTTGATTTTAATTTTGATTTTGTGGAAATTAAAATTTTGAAATCTTAATTGTTTAATTTGAAGAAAATTTTAAGTTTGGTATATTGTGTGAACTATCTCACATTTCGAATTTTAAAATTGGTGTATCAAAGAATATCTTATAATTCACCCCGCCTAACAAGTGTTATCAGAGCCGGAACGCTAAATTATCATGTTAAGAACCTTTGTTTAATTTTGATTTAAAAATGGAAAATTTATCTCTTGCAAAATTTCCCGTTTTTAATGGTTCCAACTATGCGTATTGAAAATCGTGTATGAGGTCAGCACTTAAATCCTTAGATGAGATGGTTTGGCTATCAGTAGTTAAAGGGTGGACCCTACCAACATGCCTAGAAGGAGAGGGTTGTGTACCTAAACTCGTAGAAAGATGGAGTGAGACTGAGCTTAAGTTAGCTAATTTTAATTCCCGTAGTTCAAATGCCCTTTTTTAGTGCGGTCACACTGGATGAGTTTCTCCGAATTATGACGTGTGAAATATTTAAGGAGGCATGGGATATACTCCAACTCACCTATGAGGGAACAAGTGTCGTTAAAGCTTCAAAACTCTAAAACCTCACCACTCAATTTGAAACCATTAAGATGTTAGAAAGTGAGACGTTTGATGAGTTCTATGTGAAACTGTCAGATATTGTGAATTCATGCTTTAATTTGGGAGAAAATATACCCAATAACCGTGTCGTAAAGACAACTTTGAGGTCATTACCCGATAGATTTATTCCATAGGTGACTGTTTTAAATTCTTTAAGCACTTTAGACTCTACTAAACTAGAAGAGCTTGTAGGTGACTTAAAAACCTATGAACTTGACATGTTTTCCTCCAAGGATAAGAAGAATAAAGATAAGGGAGTATCTTTGAAATCTAGAAAGGAGGAAACACCGGTTTCGAGTAATGAGTTTAAGATTGACTTGGAAGATATGGCTTTGTTTGCTAGGAAGTTTAGAAAATTTCTCAAGACTAATAAAGAGAAACTTAAAAATGTTTTTAAGAAGTATGAGAAGTCTAAGCATAGTAAAGCCAAGAAATTCCCTAAAAATCATAATGAGGATCTTAATAGGGACGAGTCAAATAGATGTTATGGTTGTGAGGGTTATGTCTATAGGACATTGGAGTGTCTTACTAAACTAAGGAAGGAAGGCAAGCAACCGATTTCATATAATGCCACCCTTAGTGATAGTGAACCAGAAGAGGGACCCGATTCCCCCATTGAGCGCAATTTCATCGCGTTCTTAGCAAGTCACGTGAGCATTGATAATGAATCTTCCCATGAAGATATTACTTTACATGACACTTCCGAGGCCATTGTTTGTGAATCCCAAGAGGTTGATGGTAGAGAGAGTGGAGGAGAGAGTGAGAATGAATTGGAGGTAGAGGAGAGTGAACTTCAAGTAGCCTTTCATGAGTTGTATTCAGAGTCATTAAAATTAAAAAGGGAAAACTTGAAGTTAGAATCTAAAATAAGAGCACGTGCCGTACGTAGTGATGAGAGCATTTTAATTGAATATCTTAAGGCACGTGAGAAAATTCTTCGTGAGAAGCTAGAGTACGTAGAAGGTGAAAGAGATAGCCTTAGCGATTTAATGGAGGTTATGAAGAAAGAGCTTCTCGAGTTTGAAGAGAGTAGGAGTTTACTTGAGTCTCGAATAGTAAAACTTGAAGTGAAGTTGAAAGACTCAAGTCGGGTAAAATTTAATTTGGAGTGTAGGTTGGAGAAATTAGATAAAATCTTAGTGACCATCCAAATCAAAGACGACAAGTGTGGTATTGGCTTCGATACTCAAGATACTTCCTCTAATAAATCCAAGACCATAGTTTTGAGAGAATCGTCTAAGAACACTAGAAAAGATCAATCCTTAGGAAATACCTCACGTCGTGTTTTCACTTGCACACATTGTGGTCGGAAGGGGAACCTTAGGAAATTTTGTTTTGATCTTAGAAATGGTCCTATAAAGTCAAAGGGTAGAGTCGCTAAGGTCACCAAATACCGAGAGCGTCGTGTTTCACTTATGTGGGTTAAGAGATCCGATTTAGAGACTTTACATGACAGAGTTTATGATTCTTATTTACTTTCACATGATTCCTCGCTTGCTAAATCTAAATGTTGATTGTGTTAGTTATATTTACATAGACTAGGTTTTGTGCCTCATGATATATTCTTGCTAGTTGTATGTTTGTTTGTCATTTTCTAGTCTTTGCTTCATCATATATATGTTGCTAGAATTATGACTTATGTATCTTTTGTATTTAATATTTATTTATTGTGTCTTAGTTGAAAAAAATATAAAAAGATTTTTATTTGTCTTTTGGGTTGTCTTTGTGTTTGTTTAAAAATTTGAAAAACTCAAAAATATTTTCTATTTTTGTGTATTATAGTTTTACACATATTATGTGTCATATACTTGTGTTTGAATCCAATATCATCCCCGCTTACACATGGCTAGAACTTTTGGTTAAGATTTCAATCCTTAAAGTGTTGTTCATCATGCTTGCATGGAGTAGTTTGACTTTGACTAGCTTAATGGATTCTCTTTTTATATGCCTCGATTCACACATGCACGAGCTCATTTGATCTTTAACATCACATGTATATTTGAGCTAAGTGATATGTTCTCCTATCAATTTAGTTATCCACATGTTTCTATGACTATGGAGGATTTGTGCATGTAAGAACCATTGCCCGAATTTAAAAAATAGAAATGATACCTATCCAGTATAGTTATTTATCAATGGAATCGGGCTGCGAAAGACAAAATTACTTTGTGTGAATAGACACCATTAAAATATGGCCTAAAAAATGTGGCATTGTTAAAATTTTCCAAGGCCAAAGTAGTTGAGTTTGATATGAATATTAAAAGAAAATAATTATTATATTTGAGGAAGTTTGGATGGATATATCAATGGGTTTGCACAATGACAATGTATCCTAGTTATGCTATTTTTGTCATGAATCTATTGGTTTGTAGAATCATCAAAATTCTAGGCTTGTGTGCATTGTGTATGTTTGTTCCTTGAGTTCACTTTATATTGTCACATGAGGCTATATCTAAGTTGATAAAGTTTTGCAATCAAATAAGAACTCCGTGAACATGTTTAAATGATTGGGTCTTAATTCATTTGTTACTAGTTCACACCCATTCATTTTCGTTTACCACATATTATTTAGACACATTTTTGCCATATGAGTGTGGAAAGCTTAATGTATTTTGTGTCGTGTGTGGTGTTTATACCTATGTATATGCGCGTGTGCATTATTGGTATCTTTTGTGTGTGTGTGTGTGTGTATATATATATATATACGATATTTATTTTATGTTTGAATCTTTGCATTGCTATCTAGTCCATGTATGATTCATGTTGATATAGATATTCATCTTGTTGCGATTGATATCTCATGCTCATATTCGATTATTATATTTGGTATCATTTTTCTGTCGCATCATAGTTGGTATTTGTTAAGCTTTGTGTTGAATTAGTTACTTCTCATGCCATGTGCTTTATTATTATAGTCACTTTACTCACCATTGCATGTTATACTTGTTTTTCCATTATTCCTATCCCTTGTTACATTTAGGGGGAGAATTTGTTTTAATTGGGGAGAAATGAGTTAATATATGCACTTTAATCTTTGTCTATTCCTGAACAAAAAGGGGGAGAAATGGTATCTAAACCTTTTAATTTGGCAGATCTAACTTAGGGGGAGACGTCGCTTTCTTAAGTAGGTCATGTTAGACAAAGGGGGAGCATTTAATTATGTTATTTATCTGGTTATATTTCCTATGCGTTTGATGGTGTGTTTAAGTGTGCAAGTTTTCATCTTTAGTGGCAACCTTTTAAAGCGGCAAAGCATTTTATCCCATGTGTCTAGTCAAGCGTCTGAATTTTTTTTTGAGAGAGTTTATGTCTTTTTAGAAGATCTTGATGGTCCATAGGATTTTTATTTTGGGTTTTGTCCCGAAATAGCCAAAGGGGGAGATTTGTAAGGGAAAATTTTCAATTGAGTCTATTTGTAGTCTTAGCTTAATTCTGGACAAAACTAATTGAGTAATAGGATAGTAGTTTGTTATATTATTTCGAGCCTATGACGTTCGAGTTGAAGACGTAGCTTCCAAGTCTATAGTAAAGATGTCCTTAATGCTGGTTTTTCGTGCCAAGTTTTATGTCATCAACATTTCATTTTTTTCAATGTCTCTAAAGGTATGAATGCATTTAATATATATAGAGACTTGGTTATTTTTTATGGGTGTCTTTTTATGAAAGTTTTGTCATAACGACTTTATATTTTTGCACAGAAAATCATTCTCAATCTTTACATAAAACTTTTTGGGCATAAATAGTAGTTTTGGATTTTCTGAAAAGTCGTTCGAATGAAACTGGGTTCTCGTTCGAACGTGATGCCCTGGTCGTTCGAACGAACTTCGTATCTCTTTTTCAAAATATCGTTAGAACGACATTGTTTGAACAAGTTTTATCTAACGAGATTTGTGCCTATTTCTGTTCTGAAATATCGTTCGAACCAAGTCGTTCGAATTACAATCAAAAGTCGTTCGAACGACCTGGGCAATTTTTGTTAGTTTTTGCCAGTTTTTAAATTTAACCTCCCACTTCCCCACTAACTTTTCAACGGCTTTAATATGTGAAGGAACACAATTTTTTACTAGATTTTGGGGAGATTTTCTAACACTTTGAGAGCAAAAACTTTTCATCCAAAAGTCCCATTTTGTGTTAATATTTTCATGGTTTAATTTCTACCCAAACACAAAGTTTACACCCATAGTTTAGTATGATCCAATTTCTTTATATATTATGTTTTAAGATCATCAAGTTGGCACCCAGTTTTATTCTCATCCCAAAAGAGAAGGTTTCCTACAGAGGAGTCCGTGTTTGTTATGATTTTTGTGGTGTGCGTACGGAGGAGAGGCTTTCGTATATTTGACGATAGCTGAGCCTCATCGGTGGATTTCGGAGTTATCAACTAGGTGGATATATAAGAAAGAAGAAGCATCAGGTCTTGAGAAGGAGTCGATTTGAGGAAGTAAGTATTTTGTCTTGTTTGTAAAACCATACCTAATGGATTTGTTGGTTGGGCCGTCCGAGATTTTTCCCGTTGTGGGTTTTCCTCGTACATCGCAGCGTTGTGTGTTTGTTTTTATTTTTATCTTGATAAAATTATTTAGATGCATGTTTAGTAGTGAGCCTGGCCCAATTCTGGCCTCGTACTGTCGTACCCTCGTAGGGTCGTCTGGAGCCTGGTGAAGGGTCGGCCCCTCGTAGGGTCGTCTGGAACCTGGTGAAGGGTCGGCCCCTCGTAGGGTCTTCTGGAGCCTGGTGAAGGGTCGGCCCCTCTAAGGGGTCGTATGGAGCCTGTTGGAGGGGTCGACCCCTCGTAGGGTCATCCGTTTGGAGGTTATCATCAGCCAGGCCGAGGATATAAATGGGTATATCAATCACCCCCCAGCCCTTAGCCATAGGTGCTGTTGAGATGGCTGAGGGATAGTGTTTTAAATGAGATGCATGTATGATCAGTTAGGTGAGTGACACCTGGGCAGATACTCATTGCTGTTCCAGTTTCCAAGGCATGGCAGCTGCACACTGCGCTTGGGGCATTGCACCCTAATGATGCCTCCTCGTGGGCTGTGTCCTGCCTCGGTCAATGGGCCCACTCATTGCTAAGGTATTTAAGAAATTTTCAAACTCTCTCTCCTTCTTCTTCTTCTTCTTCTTCGCACCCAAGCCTTCTCTCTCTAAAATTTTCTCAGTTTATCGCCATTTTCTGCAGCCTTCAACCCTTCAAGCCTAGCAACGTTCTTGCTCTCTTTATCAGGTAATCTCTTTCATTCAGCGCTCTCTTTTGCCTTCATTTTTATTTGCTTTTTAGGGTTGTGGGGTTGCGTTTTCTTTGGGTTATCCCATAGCTTTTTCCGGTGTCTTCTCCGGCAACTGTTTCTTGGATGTTGTTGAGTGTTCTTGAGTGTTCTTGAGTGGAAATCATCAATTCCCTTTTTAATCCAAAAGTCTAATTCGGTCAACTAACAACTTGTTTGTAGTTAAGTTCCTCAAATTCCTCAAGTGTAGGGTCTTCCCTTTTAATGCTTAGGAAGCTTTACAGTTTAGCGTCTGAATTCCCATCCTTGAGAGAAAAGCTTTTTGCAGAGATCAGACGAGTAGAGGAAGAGGAAGAGAGGAGACGAGGGGCCAACCCTAATTGGGTACGACCCATCTTTCCCATTCCTCTTGCCACCATAAAACCGTTTGAACCGTCTGAGTCTTGTGGGTCGTCCCATCGTCCAACCGAGTGTCATTCAAGCGAGATGGACGAGAGAGCGTCCTCGCTAACTGGCGCTGGACCTTTCGGTAGGCATGAGACATTTGACCTAAGCCCAGGCCGAGAGGCCGAGGGCATGTTCCCCTCTGAGGCAGTCCCTGTAACAACCCTTTCTCCCCATGCATTCCAAGTGGCTTTCCCCCAGGGCCCTCCAGCCGATGAGGGGGATGAGGACGAGGACGATGATACAGATGACGAAGTTGATACCTCCCATGCCTCGTCCTTTATCTCGTCTGTTAGGGATCTTGACCTCCTGATATGGAGGCATGCCTATGGAGTGCCCCCCAGCGTGACTATGAGGGTTCCCTCTGAGGATGAGAGGGTTTTTGATTGTGGCGAGGGAGAGGTTGCAGTTTATGAATAGATGTTCAAAGTTGGAGTCAGATTCCCTTTGCATACTGCCATCGTAGATATCCTATCTGCCCTGGGTGTTGCTCCCTCTCAACTTCCTCCCAACTCTTGGAGGACGATCCTGGGTTATATTTCCTTGTGGAAGAATGCCTTTACCGACGAGCCCTCGACTGACCTATTTTTGGGTTGTTATAACATCACCTCCTCGTCCAAACAGCCTGGTTATTACCACCTGGGGGCAAGGAGGTCTGAGAAGAAACTCCTCCATGTGGCACAAACTTCCAACCACGATTGGAAAAATAGGTTTTTCTTTATCTCTGGGGAGTGGGAGCCTGTCGCCGATGGTCCGAGGGTCCCCAGGAAATGGTCTAACCCCTCCATGAAGGCCAGATCAGACCCTGGACTTAGCCTGGAGGAGAAGGACATTGTTGATTACCTGAGAGGACGAGGGAGAGAGGGTGAACTCGCAAAATTCGAAGACCTGATGACCCCTCGGTTCCTCAAAGAAGCTGGTCTGAGGGTTGGCCCTCTGACAGAACTATGTGAGTTATACTGAACATTTTCCATTCTTCACCTGTTTTGAAGTGTTTTCTCTTTAGATCTGCATTTTTCTAACGTGTCGTCCTTTTATCAGATCGTCCTGCAGGTACGTCAGACTATCTTTGGGAAATGACTGCTCCCAGCTTATTATCTGGACTGGCCAAGAAGAAAGGGAAGGAGCCTCAGCAGGCTCCGAGGAAGACAAGGGCCGCCGGGCCGACGGTGGTGGAACCGACCATCGATAATAATAAAAGAAAGGAGCCTGAGGCCCTAGTTGACCCTCGGCCTGATTCTCGAACGAGGGCCAGGGTCGAAGCCTCTGAGGGGACGACCTCTTCATCCAGCATGGGGGCCTTCTGGTCTAAAAACCTGGCACATCTGAGGGTCGAGCCCTCGTCACTCATCGCAAACTTGAGGGCAGCCAAGGCCTCAATGTTCTTTGCACCCTCGGCTGCTGACTACGACTTTTTGTCAAAGATGCCCCCTGCCAAAGTGTATGACTACGGTCTGCATGCCCTTGCACAGGTATTGGTTCTGACCCATACTTTTAATTTCATTCTTTCACTAACTATTCCCTCGACCCCTCTTGACATCTGTTTATTTTTCGTGCAGTCTGTATGTGCCTTCACCTCAGCCACCAAGTGGATGACTGAGAGCCAACAGAAGTTTCATGAAGCTGAGAGGGTCATTCAGCATGAGGCTGACTTGTAGACAGAGCTCGAGACTGCGAGGGCTGAACTGGAGAGTGCTGGGACTGAGCATGCCAGGGTCCTAGATGAGCTGACGAGGCAGCATGTTGCAGACCAGCAGGCCAAGGACTTGCTGATAAAGGAGAAGGATGAGGCTTTACTCAACATAGAAGCCAAGCACAAGACTGATCTCGCAGAAGCTGTCAGAAAAGCCGAGGCCAATGCTGTTGAGGCTTACAAGGTTTCTGACGAGTTTCAGGGCTTTGGACTTGAATATCTGGAGAGGGGGATCAGGACGGACTGTCGATGGGTCATCCTCAGATTTGGCGACGTCGTCTCCTCGGTCCGCCCTTCAATTGAGGCAGTCGGATTGGACGACCCTCTGATCGCCGAGGCTCTGTTCCAAGTAGAATCCCAAGTACAGGTTGAGGGGGTCGGCACGTATGAGGATCGGCCAGTTATGGTTATTGAAGAGACCCCCTTGGTGGATGTTGAGGCTCTGCCCTCTGACATTGTCCCTTAGGGTGGCTGCCTGTAGCCCATACCCTCACAATGTATCTATTATTTTTGTACTCTTTTTTGTAAAACACTTGGATATCTTCATCAGTTTGGCCCTTGTAAAACACTTGGATATCTTGTATCTCACTTTCATTAATATCATATCGTCTCCTTTACTGTCTTCTATATCAGTTTATTGCATGATTTGCTATTTTTTGTTAGCCACTAACCTTTCCCTCGTCTTTTTTGAGGAGAGTGGTGGGGTCGTCCCCTCCACTGGCCCTCATTAAAGCCGGGGGATTAAATTACCCAACATGATTTTAACAAAGTCTACCCTCGTCTTTCTTGAGGACAGTGGTGGGGTCGTCCCCTCCACTGGCCCTCATTATAGCCGAGGGATTAACTTACCAAATTAATGGTTTTTACAAAGTCTACCCTCGTCTTTCTTGAGGACAGTGGTGGGGTTGTCCCCTCCACTGGCCCTCATTATAGCCGAGGGTTCAACTTACCAAATTAATGGTTTTTAACATAGTCTACCCTCGTCTTTATTGAGGACAGTGGTGGGGTCGTCCCCTCCACTGGCCCTCATTATAGCCGAGGGTTCAACTTACCAAATTAATGGTTTTTAACATAGTCTACCCTCGTCTTTCTTGAGGACAGTGGTGGGGTCGTCCCTTCCACTGGCCCTCATTATAGCCGAGGGTTCAACTTACCAAATTAATGGTTTTTAACAATGTCTACCCTCGTCTTTCTTGAGGATAGTGGTGGGGTCATCCCCTCCACTGGTCCTCATTATAGCCGAGGGTGGTTCTCTGTAGATGTTTCCATGCGTGCTAGAACTGACAACCACAAGATGAGGGAAATATTGATATTTCTCATTAATTTTCCAAAGTGTTCTGCTGGAGCAATTCTCATTACAATTATGGTCTTTCAAGACCTTTCAACACTACTGATAGTATTTCTTCAAATGATCTGCATTCCAGGGGTTGGAAAAAGGTTCACCTTCTAGGTTTTCTAGTCTATAGGTCCCAGGGACAACTTCATCGATGACCCTATATGGGCCATGCCAATTAGGATGGAGCTTGTTGGGCTTTTGCCAAGTCTTCTTGAGGACCAAGTCCCCCACTGCGATAGGCCTCTGTTTCACCCTCTGATTGTAAAACCTTGCGGTCCTCTGCTGGTAGGAAGCCTGCCTTATCTCAGCGTCCTCCCTCCTTTCCTCAATCAGGTCTAAGTCGAGTCTCCTCTATTCCTCATTTCCCTGGGGGTCGTACATTTGGACCCTATGAGTAGGAAACTCAATTTCGGTGGGGATGACGGCTTCTGAGCCATAAGCTAGCATGAATGGGGTTTTTCCGGTAGAGGTCCTCACTGTCGTCCTGTATGCCCATAGTACGGCATATAACTCCTCGACCCATCTTCCTTTTGCCTCCTCAAGCCTCTTCTTGATTCCATCTAGGATTGTCCTGTTCGTAACTTCGGTTTTCCCATTGGCCTGAGGTTGGCCTGGGGTGGAGAAGAATTGTTTGATACTTACCCTCTCACAATACTTCTGTAGAGAGGCATTCTTGAACTGAGTCCCGTTATCCGAGATGAGGGTGTTGGGTAGGCCATATCTGCATATCACATTTTTCCAGATGAACTGGAAGGTCTTCTGCTCTGTAATCGTGACCATCGGTTTGGCCTCCACCCACTTTGAGAAGTAGTCAATCGCTACAATAAGGAACCGATAGTTGTTGACAGCTCTCGGTAAGGGTCCTACCAAGTCAATCCCCCACACTGCAAACGGCCATGGAGATGTAACGGAGGTAAGAGGCTGATGGGGTTGATGAGGGATGGTAGAAAATCTTTGGCATTTATCACACTTTTTTACATATGCTGCGGCGTCTTTCCCCAAGGTCGGCCACCAGTAGCCTTAGGTGATCACCCTCTTCGCTAGGGATCTACCCCCAATGTGTCTTGAGCACGACCCTTCATGCACATCTTGTAAAATGGAAGGGACCTCTGAGGGATGCACACACCTAAGTAGGGTGAGCAAAAACCCCTTTTTGTACAAGGTGTCTCCGATGACAGTGAATTTTGCAGCCCTGTACCTCAGCTTTTTCCTTTCTTGCCTTGCTTCTGGCATCTCACCCTCTTTGATGTATCTGATCAGGGGGTCCATCCACGAAGCTTCTTGAGAAACATTTAGGCAATTGCTAAGTGTTTCCTCAGAGTCCTCAATTGTTGGCCGAAGCAAAATTTCTACTGGGACCGTCCTCCTGATGTCTGTTCTTGTTGCCGAGGCCAACCTAGCAAGGGCATCAGCACGGCCATTGTCGAGCCTAGGTATCCTCCTTAATTTCACTTCTCTGAAGCCCTTCAGTAATGACCTCACCTTCTCAAGGTACCTAGCCATCCTCTCGTCCTTAGCCTCGTAGGCTCCTAGTATCTGATTCACTACTAGCCTTGAATCACTATGGACCAAAATCTGGCCGACACTAAGAGACTTGGCCAAGGAGAGGCCTGCTACTAAGGCCTCATATTCAGCCTCGTTGTTGGAAGCTTTGAAATTGAACCTTAGGGCGTACTCGACGCTTGTGCCATCGGGTGCTGATTGTATCAGTCCAGCTCCACTTCCGCTGTCACAGGAGGACCCGTCAACGAAGAGGCTCCACAGAGTCTTTCCCTCTGAAAAATTTCCCTCAGAGAGGGACCCCTGTCTAAAGATGTATCTTCCCTCTTCGTTTTCAGTCGCTTTCCTTCTAGCAGTGCTTGTCCCAGCCCTATCTGTGGGTGTGCCAGCGGGTCTGTCTTCTGTATCCGTCTTCCCGAGGGTCTCACCCTCGGCCTCATCATCTTCCCAAGTGAACTCAGCCACGAAGTCTGCCAATGCCTGCCGCTTAATGGCCGTCCTAGGCTGATACACAATGTCAAACTCCCCCAGCTGTATAGCCCAGGCCATCAACCTACCTGATTTTTCTGGCTTATGTAGGACCTTCCTAAGAGGGGAGTCGGTGAGGATGACCATTGTATGGGACTGGAAGTACGGCTTCATCTTCCTCGAGGCATGGATCAAGGCGTAGGCCAACTTCTCCATCCTCGGGTATCTTTGCTCTGCCCCCTGGAGTGCCTTGCTGTTAAAATACACAGTCTTCTGTATCCCATCTTCGTCTCTCACAATAGCTGCACTGATGGCCGACTCTGAGACGGTGAGGTACACATAAAGTCGTTCACCCTGCACGGGTCGTGATAGCAGCAAGGGAGACCCTAAGTACGTCTTCAGGTCCCTGAAAGCCTCATCACACTCTTCACTCCATTCGAAGGCCTTCCTAAGGGTCTTGAAGAATGGCAAGCACTTGTCTGTGGCCCTAGACACGAACCTGTTCAAGGCAGCAACTCTCCCTGTGAGCCTCTGAACGTCTTTAATAGACTTGGGGGTCTTCATTTCAACAAGGGCCTTTATCTTTTCAGGATTGGCCTCAATGCCTCTTTGATTGACAATGAACCCCAAGAACTTCCCTGCTCCGACCCCGAAGACACACTTGGCCGGATTAAGCTTCATCTTGTATTTGTCCATCGTATTAAAGGTCCTCTCCAGGTCTGCCACATGATCCTCTGCCTTCAGACTCTTAGTCAGCATGTCATCTACGTAGACCTCCATAGACTTCCCAATTTGGTCTTCAAACATTTTGTTTACGAGGCGCTGGTACGTTGCCCCCGTATTTTTTAGGCGAAAGGGCATGACCCTGTAACAGTATGTCCCCTTGTCAGTGATGAAGGCGGTCCTCTCCGAGTCTTCAGGGTTCATGAAGATCTGGTTGTACCCTGAATAGGCATCCATAAAACTCATGAGCTCATGGCCTGCGGTAGCGTCTACCATATGGTCAATGCGGGGGAGAGGGAAGCTGTCTTTGGGACAGTGCTTGTTGAGGTCTGTGAAGTCCACGCACATTCTCCACTTGTCGTTGGCTTTTGGGACAATGACTGCATTGGACAGCCATTTAGGGTAGATGACCTCTCTGATAAATTCAGCGTCTTCTAATTTTTTGACCTCGTCCCTGATGACCTCATATTTTTCTCTGGAGTAAATTCTCCTCTTCTGCTTCACCGGCTTCACTCCCTCTACCACATTGAGCTTGTGGCACATGATTTCAGGGTCAATCCCTGGCATATCTACATGGCTCCAGGCGAAAACGCTTCGCCTTCTCCACAACAGTTTAATGAGGTCTTCCTTGATGTTGGGCTTCAGATACTTGCCAACTTGGACGGTTTTTTCTGTGTCATCCTCATCGAGGATGATGGATTCTACCTCTTCCGCAGCCTCTCCTTTCTTTAGCTTCGTTTAATCTCTGGGGTCTAGGGTATCAATATTATAAGTGGTTGTAACCCTCTTGTGTGCCTCCCTTTCTTCAGCGGAGTTGTAGTAACATTCTCTCGCTGTCGTCTGGTCTCCCTGAACTGGCCCCGTAAGGGGTTGGAAATTTGATCATCTGATGGACCGTAGATGGAACGGATTCAAACCCCTTGAGGACCACACGCCCCAGTATGATGTTGTAGGCCGAAAACACCTGCTCATCCATCACAAAGAAACTGACCTTCTTGGTGAGCCATCTCGGCCACTCGTCCCCCATCCTCACATCGGCCTCATATACCCCAAGGGGGTGAACCTTTTCCCCACTGAACCCAATCAATGGATGATGGTAGGGGACGAGTCTAGCACGGCTGAGACCCAAGGCTTTGAAGCATGGCTAAAACATCACATCTGCAGAACTACCCCCGTCTACCAAGATCCTCGGCACCTCGCATCCGTGCACCCTGGTAGTGATGACGAGAGGGTCATCATGTGGGGCTAAGAGGCCTTTAAAGTCCATTCTTGAAAACCCCACTATCAGTGTGTCCATATCAACCTTCTTCCTCTTTTATGACTTGACCTCCAGGGAGGTTGCGTGTACCGTCTTCGCCACTGCCTTGGCCTCAGCCACATGGGCCTTCCTGTCGGCGACCTTAGACCCTCCTCCTGCGAGACCCCCGGAGATCATTCCCACTCCGAGCGAGATCATATTAAGCCTCTTGACAGGGCCATGGTCGTCTCTCGACGGGAGGTCAGGGTCGTCCTCATCATCAGAAGGGTCGTCCCCTCTTTTTTGAGGACCTTCTCTGCATGCATCGCCTCGCTTCTTTCTGGGGTCGTCCCCTCGGCCCCTCTTGAAGGCACCTTTGTCGACGTACTTTCTGAGCTTCCCTTCCTTTAGCATCTTCTCAATCTCATCTTTCAGAGCAAAGCATTTGTCCGTTACGTGGCCGTGGTCTTGGTGAAATTCACACCACAGGTTCTTATTCCTCTTATCGGGGGCTGCCCTCAGCTTCTCAGGCCACTTCAGGGACCGGTCACTCTTAATCTCGTTGAGAATCTGTTCACAGCTGACCGTCAGAGGGGTGTACCCAGCGAACTTGTTATCCGAGGACCCCTTCTTCCCCTCTTTGTTCTTCTTAGGGTATTTACTCCCACTAGCACCTCCTCTTTCGTCTTCATATTTTACAGCCATCGCCTCTTCGGCGTTCATCACCTTTCCTGCTGTCGACAATAGTTCAGCCATCGTCCTCGAAGGGTCTTTAGCAAGCTTCCATAACAGCTTCCCCTTTTGGAGTCCTCCAATCAGGGCTGTCATAGCTATGTTCTCCTCATAGTCTTCCACCTCTAGCTTCTCCTTATTGAATCTGGCTATATAGTCCCTCAGACTCTCACTCTTCCCCTGCTTAACATAGAGCAGGTGGGTGGTCTTCTTCTGTGGCCTCACCCCAAAGCAGAAATTATGGATGAACAGGTCTGCCAACTGCTTAAAGTTTCCAATGGAATTTTTTGGAAGAGACGTGTACCAGATATGCGCAGCCCCTGTGAAGGTACCAGAGAAAGCACGACACCTCATCTCATCTGAGATAGAGTATATGTCTGCTGCCGACTGATACACCTCCACATGATGGACGGGGTTGGTGCTCCCGTCATACCTTGGGGTGACCACGGGTGGCTTGAACTTTGATGGCGTGGGGAAGTTGACTATCTTTGCCACAAAGGGTGAGCTTATGGTGTACCCCCTCTGAAGAGGGTCTCGGCTCTTCAGTATATCACCGATCTTATCCTCTAACCGCTGGATTGAGTCATTCCAGGGCCTCACAGGGTCGGCCTGGCCGATGTTATCCCCTGCTGCCTCTCCGAGGTGGACGGAGGGTTCCGCTGCAGCAGGCCTGTGTCGGTTGTTCACTTCCCTTTGGCCGTCATCTCGTCCTCGGGGTCGGCCATCTGCTGCATCCCTCCTGTATCTTGCAGCACTTCTTGGCCTGGACAACTGTTCCCGCAGGTCATTTACTGGGCCTAGCCTCTCAAAGGCCGACCCCCTGCTCAAGCGATCAAAAGCAGAGCCTCTTGGGCGATCATCAGGGTTTGGTCTCCCGCACTTTCCCCTACTGTCCTGGAGGGGTCCCACAGTATTGTTGGAGACCTCGTAAGGTTCCCATCACTCTATAGGAGCCTCCTCTCCCTCCATATCTCCATACCTATCCTCAGGGCAAGGGTTTTATTGCCTCCCCAGGCATAGACGCCGGGGGTCAGCAACATCCCTACGCCGCTGAGGGGGTGGCATGTCTTTGCGTGGTGCCTGGGGTGGTCCCCTGGCCTCATGCTGCCCTGGAGCTGCTGCCGGAGTAATCATCTCAGGTGAAACCCCTGGTGCTCTTAGTATGTTCTGGCTTAGAGCTGTGAACTGCCCTTGCATCATCCGCTGGCTTGCTGCCAGAGACTTTAGGGCTGCCGCCACATCAGCCATCTCAGACTGAGGCGGCGGCTGACTGGAACTGGGTCTTCCACCCTCATCCGACGGGGGAAATGGTGGTGGCGGCATCTCAGGTGCCATGTGCTTGAGCTATGAAAAGTTGAATCTGAAGAAAATACTGGTGAGCTTGGGAACCTTAGTGGGTCTCTTTCAATGGTGAAACACCTCCTCTCAGGGGGAGTGTTGGTTCACCACCAGAGTGCCCAGTGAGGTCAAGCTGTACAAAGGAAGAGATGTCTTCTCGTTCCCACAGACGGCGCCAAACTGATGATGCTGAGATTTAGCACCACCGGATAAGTGATAGTAAGCTCAAACAGTCGCAACCATGGCAGCCATAGAGATGTATAAGTGTATAAGTATGTAGAAGGGGATGAGTATAAGAGGAACTAAGACAATGATGTATAGTGGTTCAGCCAATTTGGCCTACATCCACTGTGAGTGTGTGATCCACTAAGTATGGGCACTAATGGCCTTGGATACAATGCACATAACCCTCTCTCTACTGTGTGTACAAGCAGAGTTTTAGCTAGGGCTACAGTTAATTGATCGATCCTCTGTAGGGTTGTAGGTGACAAGTATATATAGGTCTTGGGGGGTGTAGTGTACCCCCCAAGTATACATGGTGCATGTGAATGATGATCTAGCCAATCCCCTGTTGACACCTGTAGATGCAAAATGATGACATAATATTCCCTTACGTGAGGGTGTAATTTGGTTATAACGGTCTTCCACGTGCCATGTGAGCCTCACGCGCACTGTTCCACGCGTCTCCCAAACCACGCACTGTCATGATGTCACCCTCGGCCTATGAGCCGAGGCCGAGGGCAAAGTTTCTTCCAGTAGTGAGCCTGGCCCAATTCTGGCCTCGTACTGCCGTACCCTCATAGGGTCGTCTGGAGCCTGGTGAAGGGTCGGCCCCTCGTAGGGTCGTCTGGAACCTGGTGAAGGGTCGGACCCTCGTAGGGTCGTCTGGAGCCTGGTGAAGGGTCGGCCCCTCTGAGGGGTCGTATGGAGCCTGTTGGAGGGGTCGGCCCTTCGTAGGGTCATCCGTTTGGAGGTTATCATCAGCCAGGCCGAGGATATAAATGGGTATATCAATCATTCTGGACGACGAGCACCCTGAATGAACAACTCAAGTAGGTTCGTCGTTGGAAGTCTCATTGAAACAGGAATTGATAACTTTCCTAAGAAGCAGAAAGAAAACTTTTTCATGGAGTCATGAGGATATGCCTGGGATAGACCCAAATTTCTTATGTCACGAGCTCAAGGTGAATAAGGAGATCAAGCCAGTGAAGCAGAGAAGAAGAGTGTTCATCCCCGAGAAGAACCAAGCTATACAGGAGGAAGTCGAGAAGCTCCAGAAAGCTTGCTTCATTGAAGATGTTAAATATCCAGACTGGTTAGCCAATGTGGTGATAGTAAAGAAGAAAAACAACAAGTGGAGGATGTGTGTAGACTTCACCGACCTCAACAAAGCATGCCCAAAGGATCACTTTCCATTGCCCCGAATCGATCAACTGGTAGATGCTACCTCGGGACACGAGCTGCTGAGCTTCATGGATGCTTATTATGGCTACAATCAAATTAAAATGAAACCTGAAGACAGGGAGAGTACTTCTTTCATTACCCCTAGGGGAACTTATTGTTATAATGTTATGCCTTTTGGTTTGAAAAATGCAGGTGCGACATATCAGCGGCTGATGAACAAGGCCTTTGCTGAACAAATCAGTGACAATATGGAAGTCTATGTTGACGATATGCAGACAAAGAGCAAGAAAGCTGCCGATCATCTAGTTGACTTAAGTCAGACTTTTGATCAACTGGATAAATATCAAATAAAGCTGAACCCGACGAAGTGCGTATTTGGAGTACGAGAAGGCATGTTTCTCGGTATTGATGTAAAAATTAGATCACTCCAATTATTCAATCACAGATAAATAAATGAGACAAAGAATTTTAAAGTGGTTCAGCCTTATAAGAATGGCCTACGTCCACTGTTTTATTATTGCTGAGTGTTTAAGAATTCTCGATTACAAGTTCTATCAAGAAATTCCCGTCCCCTTACAATGAGGATTGTACAATGTATTTATAGCCCTGAGGCTGTAATGTGAAAGGGTAATACATTAAATGATGTACATATGAAAGGGTAATACATTCAATGCCCCTTTAGCGTGTGCGTCTGAATGATAAGCATTTAATGAATCAGTCGAACTGTTGGTTATCCAGCTATTAATGCTTTGTTCGAGATGCAGCTCGGACCGCCTAAGCTTCTCGGTACTCAAGAGTTCCTCGGAGCGTATGAGTTCCTCGGAGAGTATGAGTTCCTCGGAGATTTCTTTGGAGTAGTATGGTTCCTCGAAGCGGGTGAGTTCCTCGGAAGTGATTGTTGTTGCCATGTAGATTGCCACGTGTCTTTACTCAATTGGGCCATGTCAGCAGACGAAATTTGGTATCAACAGAAGCCCCCAATGTTTCATAGTTCGAAATTTGAGGAGTATGGAACATTCTTTCTCGGAATATGGTAGTTTTAAATGGTCCTCCTGATATTTGGGAGTCTTTTGTATTTATTTCTCCCTCCAATTTCGTAGAATCAAGCCTTTTGAATTTTTTATAACCGCCTCGATCTCCGCATATTTTTTGTCCTTTTAGCCGCCGGTAGCGTAATCGTTTCTTTTCATAATCATTACTTTTCCCTTTTCCCAAGGCAAGGTATTTAAGCGTCACAGACAATCCCATCGTCTTCTAATTTTCCAAATTTGTATTTTCGAGTTTTCCATAGTCTCTTTCTCTCTTGTGTATTCATCTTCTTCCATCGTTCGTTGTCAACAGATCCACTCTTTTTCTGTAAGATCTTCTTCCTTCTTCTTCATTTCCTTTATTCATCATGGTTTATCCTGTTGAATCTCTTGATAAGTTTCGCTCTGATTTTTCTATTCCCTCTTGGGTTGTCTTGGAAGAGCTTTCTGAGCCTTCTGATTATTTCCATTTGGCTGAGGGACATTGGTTCCCCAGCATCTTTATTTCTGAGTGTGGATTTTCTTTTCCACCAAATCCCTTATGTCTGGAATTCTGTCATTACTTTGACGTTGTTCCTGCAAGAATAGCCCCCAGTACATGGAGAATAGTTAATGGGGTTTATAAATTAAATCAAGTCCATGGAACTCGCATAGGAATTCCAGAAATCATGTATTGCTATAGATGGGCAATTAATGATAACATTTTTTATTTAAAAACTAGATTTTTAAATAGGGCCTTAGTAGTCAATCTCCCTGATGCCAATAGGGATTATTTTGAGCACGGGGTTGTCATAAAAAATTGGCAACATGCTCCTTTATCAGGAGATGAAGTTTATCAGGGTCCCAGATGCCCTCCCTATGGCAATGGGATAGGTTATTTTTATTTCATTTTACTTATTTTAAAATCATGCTTCTTTTGTGTTTGATAAAATGTGCCACTGATATTTCAATGTTTATTTATTTATTTGCAGTTGACAGTAAAAGAAAGTGTCCAAAGGAAGCAGACGTTAACATAAGACATTTGAAACTTATCTGGAGTCTGCATCAAAGTGTTATCGACGAGCACATTAGGTCGGCTTCATATCTGCTGCAATACAAGAGCTACACTGCTCGTCCAGTAATAAGTGAATCAGAGCTAGTACCAGCTTCCACCAGCTCCTCGCCTGAATCTCACGTCTCTTTAAGCGAAAGGATGAAGAGAAGAAGACCTCCCACTCTCTTCAAGAAACCTGTCTATGGTTCTGGAGAGGCCAAAAAGAGTAAAACTGATGTCCCAGAATGGATAAAGAAAACTGATGCGCCTTCCTCGACTGCTGCAGTTGTGAAGGTTGTAGAGAAGCCCGCAGTGGCTCCGAGCAGGTCTGCTGCTCCTGGAGAGGTGATTGTAATATCACCGACCAAGAGTTCTTCCTTGGTCGAAACTGTTTCTGTTCCCCCGAGGAGGCTGAAGAAAAGCTCCTCGGTCAATTTGGATGAAACCATCTCACAGCCCCCAACCACAAGATCCGGGGTTCCTACATTTATTCCTCCTAGCTCTGCCATGAGTTCGGTAAAGTCCTGGATCATTCCCGAGGTCTAAGGTACTGAAGAAAACCTTACTCGGGACATGGTCACTTCGTTAGCTGCTCACCACCTTGCTTCAGTAAGTCTTCTTACTTTGAACTTTTCATATTTCCCTTGTCATTTCTGTTTCTGACTTGCTTTCTTTTTCTTTTCACAGTTGACGAGCTGCTTCAATATAATTTTGAAGAAGGATGAGGCAATTAAAGCTTCGAGCTCCTCGTCCAGTGTGGAGGGAGCTCTGGAAGAAGCTATCAGGTCTTTGGACGATTCTCGCCAAAAATATGCCACTGACAAGGCTGTCTGGGAGAAGAAGCTTTCCTCCCCCGAGCAGGAGAAAGATCGAGTTATTGAAGTCTCCAAGGAGTTGGAGAAGAAAAAGAATGCCCTGGAGAAGGCAAATAAAGAGCTCGAAGAGAAGCTCAAAACTGCTGGGGAGCTTAAAGATAAGTTCAGGGTTGCTGAGGAAAGGTTGGGCCAACTTCAGGAAGTAAGTCGGCAGAAGGAGGAGGTTGAAAGAAAATTGAAAGCTGTTGATAACCTGCTGTCCGAGAAGCTTTCCTCGTAGAAGTTGAAGAGGAAGATGGCTGTGAAGAAGTCCTTCAGCGCTGGCCGGGACAAGGGGTGGAACAAGGGGTTGGCTGCCATGATGTCACAAGTTGAATATGGCAGCCTAAAATACTTCATAGATGGATGGGTTGCAGCTCTCTAGGAGATGAAGGTTGATGAATCTTCTGAGCTCTTCCAGCAACACATTCCTGGTCCCCCTCCCACTCCTGAAGATGAAGAAGAGGACGAAGCTGCCTCCGAAGAGTCTTCAATGGTGATGGGAGATCATCCCCCAGCCATCCAGCCTGCTGCCGAGGAACATCAACAAATCGTTAATTCTTTGAGCAACTGCTAGCACTCCCCGAGCAACTTCCTACTCCCTCCGAGCAACCTACTTCCTCGTCCCAGCCTCCCGAGAAGGTTTTGGGAGATAAGAAAAAGGTGTAGAGTTTTTCGGGTTTATCTTTATATTTTTCTTTTGTCAATTGTAACCATGAATATGTAACTCTGAACTTTATGATCTAATAAAACTTGGACTTTTTTGCATACTGTTGTCTATCTTCTATTCATACTCTGCTTGTACTTCTTATTGATTATTGTTTTTCTTCCTCATCTAGTTTCTGGACAGGATGGAGTTACTATCTGCCCATGATACAAAGTTACTGCGATAATGTAATGATTATTTTAAAGTTGGTCACACAGTCCTGAGTGCAGCACAAGTTGTCAACATCCTCGGCCAAGATGCTTCAGAACAAGCAGTTGAAGCATATCAATATCTGAAGTGTCTACTTGATCGGGCGGTGGCCAATAATGTGGCTTATTATGACATGATCGAGGATTTCCAAGGCACCCTCGAAGACCTTCAAAATCAATACAAAGAATCAACTGCCCTGTTGCATGAGGGCTACGAGAAGAAGTACCAGCAGATCATTGCCGACAAGGGCTACGAGAATCTTTTTGCTGGGTACGATGTAAGGGAAAGAACCTTGAGGGGTGAGGTCGAGGAGTGCAGACAAATTGCTGAGTTGCTAGAGCAAGAGAACAACAACTTTCAGAAAGAGCTATCACAGTTGAAGTCTGCAGCCTTTTCTTCAAAATCCTTAATCCCAGTGACCGATGAGGGATTCTCGTTCTTAGAGGTCGAGAACGCCAACTTGAGGGACGAGTTGGAAACCTTAAAGAGAGCTGGCCCCTCTACATTAACTCGTGGACGAGCAAGAGCTCCTCGGGGACGAGCAAGAGCAGCTCGAATTCCTGTCGAGGAACAGAGGACTCAGTCTGCATTAGAAAACCAGGCCTTCCAGCTGATGGCAAAGAATCAGGATTTGGCTGCAATGTCAAAGAAAATCAGGGACTTGGAAGAGCAGTTGTCTGAGAAGAAATCTACCGTGGAGAACAAAGACCTCTCGTAAAAAATCTCCACGAGCATCTGGAAAGATTGACCTATCAGTTCCATAAATAGCCCAGAGAGTTCTGGATGGCTGGATACAACGAAGCTCTCTATCACTTGGACGATCGTATCTAGAATGCCAATAATGAGGGCTACAAGCAAGGCTGGCTGAATGCCTTAGGTGTGCTGCAACTCGAACATGGTCATTACCTGTGGGACTACCATGATCCCGGGCTGCTCGACTTACCTGTGCCACCATACAAATTGGATATGAGTTGGATCCCTGCTCGGGCCATTCCTCGGAGCTTAATTTCCAAATATCTCGGTGACTACAATCTCCATTCAAATGCCGAGATATCTCGTCCCGAGCACCTCTTAGATCGACCATCCGTGATGAATGTTAAGATGTTGAAAGATCTCAACTTCATAAATTCTCCTCTGGCTTTAAATGATCCGCCTGCTGGCGAGGAACCTGTGTCAAAAGCAGAGGGGAAAAAACCAGTAGAATAGGAATATCAATGTAATAAATTTGTATACATTTCACAATCAATGTAATTTTCATTTCATTATCAATGTAATTTGCTTTGAATTTAATTAAAGACTTTCATTTTATTTATTTGCAATCTTAATTGCTATTGTCCTGTAATACTTTACATCTATGCATGTGTATCTGTTAAAAAGATAGTAATATTGCGTTGTTTGTCGACCAACTCAATAATAATTAAAAAGTTACTAGTACAAAAAATGTTGTGGTAGTCATTTGGCAAACATAACGTTTTGTTTCTCGACCAACTTAGTAAAAAGTTACGAGTATAAAAAATGTTGATTGATCATTTTCTCGTTTTCATAAAATTTTTCCGACCAACCAAGGTCGATAAATTTTCCTTGTCGACCAACTACAGTTAGTGGGTTTTTATCCCCGACCAGCCATAGTTAGTAGATTTTTTCTTAAATGTTTCCGACCAACCAAGGTCGGTAAAATTTCCTTGTCGACCAACTACAGTTGGTGGGTTTTTATCCCCGACCAGCCATAGTTGGTACTTTTTCGAATAATTTTACCTCCCGACCAACTCAAGTTGGCATTTTCGAGAATATATTTACTTCCTAACCGACATAAGTTGGCATTTTTAGGAATACTTTTATTTCCCGAGGAACATATAGTTTTACCTCCCGTAGGAATACAAAGTTTTTCTTCCCGGAGGAATACAAAATTTTTTTCTTCCCGGAGGAATACAAGTAGCTTCACTTCCCGGAGGAATACAGGTGGCTTTACTTCCCAGAGGAATATTGGTAGCTTTACTTCCCGGAGGAATATTGGTAGCTTTACTTCCCGGAGGAATATAGGTTTCTCGACCAACCTTAGCAGGCATTTTCGAGAAGGTAGTTTTACTTCCCGGAGGAATATAGGTTTCTCGACCAACCTTAGCTGGCGTTTTCAAGAAAAAAATTGAGTAGAGCTTTGTCGAGTCTTTCCCCGAGTAGTGTATAACACTAATATTCTCCAAAAAACTTTCAATAAAAAGAAAGAATTCGACATAATATCTTCATTATATTCATCATTGATAATACTTGCGTAGGTGCTCTGCATTCCAGGCATTCTTAAACTCCTCGCCTTCTAAAGTTGCTATTCGATAAGTTCCTGGTCGAACAACTTCTGTAACTCGGTATGGTCCATGCCAGTTTGCCTCCAGTTTATTGTGTTTTTGAATCATTTTCTTCAGCACGTAGTCTCTTTCTTTTAGGTCGTACTTCTTCACCTTTTTGTTGTAAAACAAAGCTGTTCGCTGCTGGTAGGCGGCATTTCTAATGGATGCTTCTTCTCTAACTTCCTCGATCATGTCTAAATCCATCCTTCTCATTAAGTCGCTGACAGGGGAATTGAAATTCAGTACCCTGTGTGTTAGGAGGCCCAACTCGGCAAGTATAACAGCTTCACTTCCAAACGCCAGCATGTATGGTGATTCTCCTGTTGCTACTCGGGGAGTAGTTCGGTAATCCCAAAGTACTGATTGTAGCTCGTTAATCCAGTTTGCTTTCGCATCATCCAATCTTTTCTTTAAGCCATTTAGTAGCATTCTGTTTGTCACTTCAGTTTGTCCATTGCTCTGAGGATGGCCTGACGCTGAGTGGACCTTCAAAATATTTGATTGATGGCAATAGGCAGCGAACTCCTCATGATCAAATTGTGTTCCATGGTCTGTGATGAAAGCATGAGGAAGACCATATCGATAAATGATGTTCTTCCAAACAAATTGGTACACCTTCTCGTACGTCATATCGATAAGAGGCTCAGCTTCTACCCACTTAGTAAAATAATCAACTGCGACGACGAGGTATTTGAATCTTCCTCGGGTTGTTGGAAGTGGTCCAACCAAATCTATTCCCCACATGGCAAATGGCCAAGGGGAAGTTATAGGTGTCAACAATGCTTGTGGAGTTCTTCGGATGGAGGAAAAACGTTGGCACTTGTCACATTTCTTGGCATCGGTTATACAATCAGCCCTCATCGTCGGCCAGTAGTATCCCTGCGTCATCACCCTTTGCAAAAGCATCCGACTTGCTACATGAGCTCCACATGACCCTTCATGGATCTCTTCAATCAAATCTTTCACCTCGGTGGGATGTACACATCTCTGCAAACCTGCCATAATTCCCCGTCTATATAAAATACCATTAGTTAATACGTACCGAGCAACTTTAAACTTCAATTTCTTGGCCGCGAGCTTGTCAATTGGTAATTCTCCCTCCTCAGTGTATGCCCTGATAGGATCCATCCAAGATGGTCCTAATTCAAGGGCATATCTTCATCTATGCTCCGACCAGCTAAAACTTCAATTGGGATTGTTCTCCGGAGCTCGGTACGAGTAGCTGATGCTAGTCGAGCTAAGGCGTCTTCTCTTGCATTCTCTATTCTTAGTATCCTGACCACCTGAATAGCAGTAAATTCTGATACTAACTCCATCACCTTTGCATGATACTTGATCATTAATTCTCCTTTGACTGCATATACTCCCATCATTTGGTTTACGATCAATTGAGAATCACTGAAGACCATAACCTGCTGCGCCTCCATAACTTTTGCCAGATTAAGATCTGCAATCATAGCCTCATACTCAGCCTCATTATTGGAAGCTTTGAGTTGGAAACGTAGGGCGTATTCCATGTCGATCTCGTCCGGAGTGCTCAAAACTATCCCCGCGCCACATCCTGTAGTGCAAGATGAGCCATCTACATATAGCCACCATATAGGTAACTCGTCTTCAAATTTCTGATCAGTCAAAGTTCCTCGGTGAAATATTTGTTGCCTCCTTTCATCCTCCCCGGATATTTCTTGCTCTTCGTCGATCATCTCTTCTTGCCCTTTTACCAATCGGAATTGGTCCGAGCTCGAATTTAATGATCTTGTAACATCCACTTGCCCTTTTACCAACCGGAGTTGGTCTGAGCTTGTGTTTGTTGATCCTGTAACATCCACAGGTTGATCAGCGAGCAACTTTTGCTCCTCGGGGGTATCAGGATAGGTGAACTCTGCTATAAAATCTGCCACAGCTTGCCCTTTTAGTGATGATCTGGGTTCATAGACTATATCATAATCACCGAGCTCTATTGCCCAGTACATCAATCTCCTTGATTTTTCTGGCTTATGAAGGGCTTACCTCAATGGCATATCAGTATATACGACTATGGTATGAGCCTGGAAGTATGGCCTCATTCTCCTACTCGCCTCAATCAACGCCAGTGCCAATTTTTCTAGCCTTGGATATCTGATCTCTGCTCCTCGGAAGGCCTTACTTGTGTAGTAGATTGGTTTTTGTACTCCATTGTCCACTCTGATCAACGCCGAGCTAACTGCATTCTCGGACACTGCTAGATATAAATACAATTTTTCTCCCATCACTGGCCTGGATAACAGTGGAGGTGCTCCCAAGTATTTCTTCAAGTCTTGAAAAGCCTTCTCACATTCATCATTCCACTCAAAAGTCTTTCTGAGCGTTTTGAAGAATGGGAGACATCGGTCAGTTGCTCGCGATACAAATCTGTTGAGTGCTGCTACTCGTCCTGTAAGACTTTGCACCTCTTTCTTCGTCGTTGGAGATCGCAGCCCTAATAGAGCTTTGATCTTTTCAGGATTTGCCTCAATGCCTCGTTGATTGACAATGTACCCGAGAAACATGCCTTCTCGTACTCCAAATATGCACTTCATCGGTTTCAGCTTCATTTGGTATTTATCCAGTTGATCAAAAGTCTGACTTAAGTCAACTAGATGATCGACAGCTTTCTTGCTCTTTGTCAGCATATCGTCAACATAGACTTCCATATTGTCACTGATTTGTTCAGCAAAGACCTTGTTCATCAGCCGCTAATATGTTGCACCTGCATTTTTCAAACCAAAAGGCATAACATTATAACAATAAGTTCCCCTAGGGGTAATGAAAGAAGTACTCTCCCTGTCTTCAGGTTTCATTTTAATTTGATTGTAGCCAGAATAAGCATCCATGAAGCTCAGCAACTCATGGAACTGTAAGAGTTCCCTAGAATGCGCTGCATCTCATCTCATCTGGGACAGCATAGATGTCGGCTGCAGCTTGGTATTGTTCTATATGAAGGACATGGTCAGTCTTTCCATCATATTTAGGGGTCACAACAGGTGCTTTGAACTTTGATGGTGTTGGAAAATCTACAATGGACTGGACAAAAGGTGTTCCTCGAATAAAGGTTCGTTGTAGATGGTTCTTGGCCTTAGCTATTTCCCCCAATCTATCCTCCAGCCTCTGAATAGATCCTTTCCACGCATCATTTCCTTCCTCGGGACTATTGGTTTGAGCAACTGATCGTGTTAAAGTGGCTTCCTGGGATCGATCTTGACGAGCAGCTGGTCGTTCATAGGATCTATCTTGACGATCAGCTGGTCGCGATTGGGCAGATCCTTCTCTTAAATCTGATGGTCGTTGAAAACTTCTCGATGCGACTTTAGGAGGACTTCTACTCCTTCTAGGTCCTAATCGATTGAAAGGTGATACCCTGCTTAACCTCTCTAGCGCACTAGTCCTTTCTGGAGAGAGAGTGACACGTTGTTCAGTATCGATGGCTCTTACTGATGAAGTTCGTCCAGGTTGATAAGAAAAATCTTCACATTCCTCATTGCGATATGAATTGGTACCCCTAGTACGCAAGGATGGTGCACGGGTGTTTATTTGAATACTCCGCAGTCCTAAATGAGTTGGTGCACCGCCATGGAGGGTTTGGATGAGTTGTCGCATTGTTTCTTGAATGACGGTCTGGACCTGAGCCAAATTTGTCATTATTCCAGCCAGATCTAGAATATTTGGCGGAGCAGATGAATTTAGAGGGTTTCCAGTGTTTTGATTACTGGATTCTGGAATATCAGCCATTTGTGATGAATTGTTTTTGATGAAAAACTATATTACCAGTCGTTTCCCACAGACGGCGCCAATCTGTTGATGTAAAAAATTAGATCAATCCAATTATTCAATCACAGATAAATAAATGAGACGAAGAATTTTAAAGTGGTTCAGCCTTATAAGAATGGCCTACGTCCACTGTTTTGTTATTGCTGAGTGTTTAGGAATTCTCGATTACAAGTTCTATCAATAAATTCCCGTCCCCTTACAATGAGGATTGTACAATGTATTTATAGCCCTAAGGCTGTAATGTGAAAGGGTAATACATTAAATGATGTACATATGAAAGGGTAATGCATTCAATGCCCCTTTAGCGTGTGCGTCTGAATGATAAGCATTTAATGAATCAGTTGAACTGTTGGTTATCCAGCTATTAATGCTTTGTTCGAGATGCAGCTCGGACCGCCTGAGTTGCTCGGACCGCCTAAGCTTCTCGGTACTCAAGAGTTCCTCGAAGAGGTCTTGTTCCTCGGAGCGTATGAGTTCCTCGGAGAGTATGAGTTCCTCGGAGAGTTCTTCGGAGTAGTATGGTTCCTCGGAGCGGGTGAGTTCCTCGGAAGTGATTGTTATTGCCATGTAGATTGCCACGTGTCCGTACTCAATTAGGCCATATCAGTAGACTAAATTTGGTATTAACACTCGGGTACATTGTCAATCAACGAGGCATTAAAGCAAATCCTGAAAAGATCAAAGCTCTATTAGGGCTGCGATCTCCAACGATGAAGAAAGAGGTGCAAAGTCTTACAGGACGAGTAGCAGCACTCAACAGATTTGCATCACGAGCAACTAACCGATGTCTCCCATTCTTCAAGATGCTCAGAAAGACTTTTGAATGGAACGATGAGTGTGAGAAGGCTTTTCAAGACTTGAAGAAATACTTGGGAGCACCTCCACTGTTGTCCAGGCCAGTGATGGGAGAAAAATTATACTTATATCTTGTAGTGTTCGAGAATGCAGTTAGCTCGGCATTGATCAGAGTGGAGAATGGAGTACAAAAACCAATCTACTACACAAGTAAGGCCTTTCGAGGAGCAGGGATCAGATATCCAAGGCTGGAAAAGTTAGCACTGGCGCTGATTGAGGCGAGTAGGAGAATGAGGCCACACTTCCAGGCCTATACCATAGTAGTATATACTGATATGCCATTGAGGCAAGCCCTTCATAAGCCAGAAAAATCAGGGAGATTGATGTATTGGGCAATAGAGCTCGGTGAATATGATATTGTTTATGAACCTAGATCATCGCTGAAAGGGCAGGCTGTAGCAGATTTTATAGCAGAGTTAACCTATCCTGATACCCCCGAGGAGCAAAAGTTGCTCGCTGACCAACCTGTGGATGTTACAGGATCAACAAACACAAGCTCAGACCAACTCCGATTGGTAAAAGAGCAAGTGGATGTTACAAGATCATCAAATTCGAGCTCAGAACAACTTCGATTGGTAAAAGGGCAAGAAAAGATGATCGACGAACAACAAGAAATATCAGGAGATGGTGAAAGGAAGAAATAAATTTTCCACCGAGGAGCTCTGACAGATCAGAAATTTGAAGACGAGTTACCTATATGGAGGCTATATGTAGATGGCTCATCTTGCACTGCAGGATGTGGCGCAGGGATAGTTTTGAGCGCTCCGAACGAGGTCGACATGGAATACGCCCTACGTTTCCAATTCAAAGCTTCCAATAATGAGGCTGAGTACGAGGCCATAATTGCAGGTCTTAATTTGGCAAAAATTATGGAGGCGCAACAGGTTATTGTTTTCAGTGATTCTCAATTGATCGTAAACCAAATGATGGGAGTATATGCAGTCAAAGGAGAATTAATGATCAAGTATCATGCAAAGGTGATGGAGTTAGTATCAGAATTTACTGCTATTCAGCTGGTCAGGATACCAAGGATGGAGAATGCAAGAGCAGACGCCTTAGCTCGACTAGCATCAGCTACTCATACCGAGCTACGACGAATAATCCCAATTGAAGTTTTAGCTGGTCGGAGCATAGATGAAGATCTGACGATGAACTTTATTACCCTTGATTTAGGACCATCTTGGATGGATCCTATCAGGGCATATATTGAGGAGGGAGAATTACCAACTGACAAGCTCGCAGCCAAGAAATTGAAGTTTAAAGCTGCTCGGTATGTATTAACTAATGGTATTTTATATAGACGAGGAATTATGGAAGGTTTGCAGAGATGTGTACATACCTCCGAGGTGAATTAATTGATTGAAAATATCCATGAAGGGTCCTGTGGAGCTCATGTAGCAAGTCAGACGCTTTTGCAAAGGGTGATGATGCAAGGATACTACTGGCCGACGATGTGGGCTGATTGTATAGCCTATGCCAAGAAATGTGACAAGTGCCAACGTTTTTCCTCCATCCGAAGAGCTCCACAAGCATTGTTGACACCCATAACTTCCCCTTGGCCATTTTCCATGTGGGGAATAGATTTGGTTGGGCCACTGCCAACGACCAGAGGAAGGTTCAAATACCTCGTCGTCGCAGTGGATTATTTTACTAAGTGGGTAGAAGCTGAGCCTCTCATCGATATGACGTACGACAAGGTGTACCAATTTGTTTAGAAGAACATCATTTGTCGATATGGTCTTCCTCATGCTTTCATCACAGACCATGGAACACAATTTGATAACGAGGAGTTCGCTGCCTATTGTCATCAATCAAATATTTTGAAGGTCCACTCAGCACTAGGCCATCCTCAAAGCAATGGACAAACTGAAGTGATAAACAGAACGTTGCTGAATGGCTTGAAGAAAAGACTAGATGATGCAAAAGAGAATTGGATCAACGAGCTATAATCAGTACTCTGGGCTTATCGAACTACTCCCCGAGTAGCAACTGGAGAATCACCATATATGATGGCATTTGGAAGTGAAGCTGTTATACCTGCCGAGTTGGGCCTCCCAACACACAGGGTACTGAATTTCAATTCCCCTGTCAGCGACTTAATGAGAAAATTAGATTTAGACATGCTCGAGGAAGTTAGAGAAGAAGCAACCATTAGAAATGCTGCTTACCAGCAGCGAACAACTTTATTTTACAACAAGAGGGTGAAGAAGTGCAACCTGAAAGAAGGAGACTATGTGCTGAAGAAAGTAATTCAAAAGCACAATAAACTGGAGGCAAACTGGCATGGACCATACCGAGTTACAGAAGTTGTTCGACCAGGAACTTACCGAATAGCAACTTTAGAAGGGGAGGAGTTTAAGAATGCATTGAACGCAGAGCACCTATGTAAGTATTATCAGTGATGAATAAAATGAAGATATTATGCCGCATTCTTTCTTTTTATTGAAAGTTTTTCGGGGAATACTAGTGCTACACACTACTCGGGGCAAAACTTGGCAAAGCTCAGACTACTCAAATTTTATCTCGAAAACGCCAACTAAGGTTGGTCGAGAAACCTATATTCCTCCGGGAAGTAAAGCTACCAATATTCCTCCGGGAAGTAAAGCTACCGATATTCCCCGGGAAGTAAAACTACCAATATTCCTCCGGGAAGTAAAGCTACATGTATTCCTCCGGGAAGTAAAGCTATTTCTATTCCTCCGGGAAGAAAAACTTTGTATTCCTACGGGAAGTAAAACTATATGTTCCTCGGGAAATAAAAGTATTCCTAAAAATGTCAACTTATGTCGATTAGGAAGTAAATATATTCTGGAAAATGCCAATTAAGGTTGGTCGGGAGCTACAACTATTCCAAAATTACTATGGTTGGTAGGGGATAAAAATACACTAACTGTAGTTGGTCGACAAGGAAAATTTACCGACCTTGGTTGGTCGGAAACATTTTATGAAAACGAAAAAATTACTAACTATGGCTGGTCGGGGATAAAAACCCATTAACTGTAGTTGGTCGACAAGAAAAATTTACCGACCTTGGTTGGTCGGAAACATTTTATGAAAATGAAAAAATCTACTATGGCTGGTCAGGGATAAAAACCCACTAATTGTAGTTGGTCGACAAGGAAAATTTATCGACCTTGGTTGGTCGGAAACATTTTATGAAAACAAGAAAGTAATCAAACAACATTTTTTATACTCGTAACTTTTTACTAAGTTGGTCGAGAAACAAAACATTATGTTTGCCAAATGACTACCACAAAATTTTTGGTACTCGTAACTTTTTAATTATTACTGAGTTGGTCGAGAAACAAAACTTGGGTAAACAAGAAATTCATACCACTCGACAATAAGTTGGTCGACAAACAACACAATATTGTTATCTTTTTAACGAATACACATGCATAGATGTAAAGTATTACAAGACAATAGCAATTAAGATTGCAAACAAAAATGAAAGTCTTTCATTGAATTCGAAACAAGTTACATTGATAATGAAATGAAAATTACATTGATTGTGAAATGTATATAAATTTATTACATTAATATTCCTATTCTACTGGTCTTTTCCCCTCTACTTTTGACACAGGTTCCTCACCGGCAGGCGGATCATTTAAAGCCAGAGAAGAATTTATAAAGTTGAGATCCTTTAACATCCTGATATTCATCACGGATGGTCGATCTAAGAGGTGCTCAGGATGAGATATCCCGGCATTTGAATGGAGATTGTAGTCACCGAGATATTTGGAAATTAAGCTCCGAGGAATGGCCCGAGCAAGGATCCAACTCATATCCAGTTTGTATGGTGGCACAGGTAAGTCGAGCAGCCCGGGATCATGGTAGTCCCACAGGTAATGACCTTATTTGAGTTGCAGCACACCTAAGGCATTCAACCAGCCTTGCTTGTAGCCCTCATTATTGGCATTCTGGATACGATCGTCCAAATGGTAGAGCGCCTCGTTGTATCCAGCCATCCAGAACTCCCTGGGCTGTTTGTGGAACTGATAGGTCAATCTTTCCAGCTGCTCGTGGAGATTTTTGACGAAGAGCTTTTTGTTCTCCAAGGTAGATTTCTTCTCAGAGAGCTGCTCTTCCAAGTCCCTGATCTTATTTTACATTTCAGCCAACGCCTGGTTCTTCGCCATTAACTGGAAGGCCTGGTTTTCTAAGGCAGACTGAGTCCTTTGTTCCTCGACAGGAATCTGAGCTGCTCTTGCTCATCCCCGAGGAGCTCTTGCTCGTCCCCGAGAAGAAGAAGAAGGGCCAGCCCTTTTCAAGGTTTCCAACTCGTCCCTCAAGTTGGCGTTCTCGACCTCCAAGAATGAAAATCCCTCATCAGTCACTGGGATCAAGGCTTTTGAAGTGGAAGCTGCAGACTTCAACTATGACAACTCCCTTTGCAGGTTGTTGTTCTCTCGCTCTAATAATTCGGAAATTTGTCTGCAGTCCTCGACCTCACCTCTCAGAGTTCTCTCCCTCACATCGTACCCAGCAAAAAGCTTCTCGTAGCCCTTATCGGCAATGATTTGCTGGTACTTATTCTCATACCCCTCATGCAAGAGGGCAGTGGATTCTTTATATTATTGCTGAAGATCCTCGAGGGTGCCTTGGAGATCCTCGATCATGTCATAATAAGCCACATTATTGGCCACTGCACGATCAAGCAGACACTTCAGATATTGGTATGCTTCAACTGCCTATTCTGAAGCATCTTGGCCGAGGATGTCGACGACTTGCTCTGCACTCAGGTCTGTGTGACCAGCCTTAAAATATTCATTACATTATAGCAACAGCTTTGTATCATGGGCAGATAGTAATTCCATCCTAGCCAGAAACTAGAAGAGGAAGAAAAAGCAATAATCAATAAGAAGTACAAGCAGAGTATGAAGAGTAGAAACGACAGTAAGCATAAATACAAATTCAAATTTTATTATATCATAAAGTTCAGAGTTACATGTTCAGGATTACATATGACAAAAGAAAAATATAAAGAGAAACCCGAACAACTCTACACCTTTTCCTTGTCTCCCAACACCTTCTCGGGAGGCTGGGACGAGGAAGTAGGTTGCTCGGAGGAAATAGAAAGTTTCTCGGGGAGCGCCAACAATTGCTCGGAAGAAGTAACGATTTGCTGAGGTTCCTCGTTAGCAGGCTGGATGGCTGGGGGATGATCTCCCATCACCATAGAAGATTCTTCGGAGGCAGCTTCGTCCTCTTCTTCATCTTCAGAAGTTGGAGGGGGACCAGGGATGTGTCGCTGGAAGAGCTCAGAAGTTTCATCAATCTTCATCTCCTGAAGAGCAGCGACCCACCCATCTCTGAAATACTTGAGGCTGCCATTTTCTACTTGGGACATCATGGCAGCCAACCCCTTGTTCCACCCCTTGACCCAGCCAGTGCTGAAGGACTTCTTCACAGCCATCTTTCTCTTCAGCTTCTCCGAGGAAAGCTTCTCGGACAGAAGCTTCTCAGCAGTCTTCAGTTTGTTCTCAACCTCCTCCTTCTGCCGACTTACTTCCTGAAGCTGGCCCAACTTTTCCTCAGCAACCTTAAGCTTATCCTCAAGCACCCAGCAGTTTTGAGCTTCTCTTCAAGCTATTTATTTTTTTTCTCCAACGTATTCACTTTTTTCTCCAACCCTTTGGAGACTTCAACAACTTGAGCTTTCTCCTGCTCAGTGGAGGCAAGCTTGTTCTCCCAGATTGCCTTGTCAGTAGCATATTTCTGGTGAGAATCCTCTAGAGACTTAATAGCTTCCTCCAGAGCTCCCTCCACACTAGACGAGAAGCATGAAGCTTTAATCGCCTCATCTTTCTTCACAATTATATTAAAGCGGCTCACCAACTGTAAAAGAAAATGAAGCAAGTCAGAGACAGATATAACAAAGAAAAGATGAAAAGTTCAAAATAATGGGACTTACAGAAGCAATATGGCGAGCAGCTAATGAAGTGACCATGTCCCGAGTAAGGTTTTCTTCAGTACCTTGGACCCCGGGAATGATCCAAGACTTTACCGAGCTCATGGCAGAACTCGGGGGAACAAAGGTAGGAACCCCAGTTCCAGTGGTTGGGGGCTGTGAGATGGTTTCAGCCAAATTGACCGAGGAGCTCTTCTTCAGCCTCCTCGGGGGAACACGAACAGTTTCGACCAAGGAAGAACTCTTGGTCGGTGATATACAATCACATCTCCAGGAGCAGCAGACCTGCTCGGAGCCACTTGGGGCTTCTCTACAACCTTCACAACAGCAGCAGCCGAGGAAGGCGCATCAGTCTTCTTTATCCCCTCCACTGGGACGTCAACTTTACTTCTTTTTGCCTCTCCAGCACTAGAGGCAGATTTCTCGAAAAGGGTGGGAGGTCTTCTCTTCTTTATCCTTTAACTTAAAGGGATGTGTGATTCAGGCGAGGAACTGGTAGAAGCTGGTATAGGTTCTGCTTCAGTTATCACTAGACGAGCAGTGAAAGAAGTGGTGTAGCTCTTGTACTGCAGTAGATATGAAGATGACCTAATGTGCTCGTCAGCAACACTCTGATGCAAACTCCAGATAAGTTTTAAGTGTCTTATATTAACGTCTATTTCTTTTGGACACTTTCTTTTGCTATCAACTGCAAATAAATAAATATTGCCATCAGTGACACATTTTATCAAACATAAAGGAAGCACAATTTCAAAATAAATAAAATGAAATAAAAATAACCTATCCCATTGCCATAGGGAGGGCATCTGGGACCCTGATAAACTTCATCTACGGATAAAGGAGCATGTTGCCAATTTTTTATGACAACCCCGTGCTCAAAATAGTCCCTATTAGCATCCGGGAGATTGACCACTAAAGCCCTATTTAAAATTCTAGTTTTTAAATAAAAGGTGTTATCACCAACTGCCCATCTATAGCAATACATGATTTCTGGAATTCCTATGCGAGTTCCATGAATTTGATTTAACGTATGAACCCCATTAACTATTCTCCATGTATTGGGGACTATTCTTGCAGGAACAACGTCAAAGTATTGACAGAATTCCAGACATAAGGGATTAGGTGGAAAAGAAAATCCACACTCAGCAATAAAGAGACTGGGGAACCAATGTCCCTCAGTCAAATGGAAATAGTCAGAAGGCTCAGAAAGCTCTTCCAAAACAACCCAGGAGGGAATAGAAAAATCAGAGTGAAACTTATCAAGAGATTCAACAGGGTAAACCATGATGAATAAAGGATATGAAGAAGAAGGAAGAAGATCTTACAGAAAAAGAGTGGATCTGTTGACAACGAACGATGGAAGAGATGAATACACAGGAGGGAAAGAGACGATGGAAAACTCGAAGATACAAATTTGAAAAGGTAGAAGACGATGGGATTGTCTGTGACGCTTAAATACTTTGCCTTGGGAAAAGGAAAAAGTAATGATTACAAAAAGAAACGATTACGTTACCGGCGGCTAAAAGGACAAAAAGTATGCGGAGATCGAGGCGGTTATAAAAAATTCAAAAAGCACGATTTTATGAATTGGGAAAGAGAAATAAATACAAAAGACTTCTAAATATCAGGAGGACCATTTAAAATTGCCATATTCCGAGAAAGAATGTTCCATACTCCTCAAATTTCGAACTATGAAACATTGGGTGCTTCTGTTGATACCAAATTTAGTCTGCTGACATGGCTTAATTGAGTGAAGACACATGGAAATCTACGTGGCAACAACAAACACTTCCGAGGAACTTACACGCTCCGAGGAACCGTACTACAACGAGGAACACTGCTTCCCCGAGGAACTCATACGCTCCGAGGAACAAGAACTCTCCGAGGAACTCATACACTCTGAGGAACAATAACTCTCCGAGGAACTCTTGAGCACCGAGAAGCTTAGGCGGTCCGAGCAACTCAGGCGGTCCGAGCTGCACCTCGAACAAAGTATTAATAGCAGGATACCAACAGTTTGACTGTTCATTAAATGCTTATCATTCAGACGCACACGCTAAAGGGGCATTAAATGTATTACCCTTTCATATGTACATCATTTAATGTATTACCCTTTCACATTACAGCCTCAGGGCTATAAATACATTGTACAATCCTCATTGTAAGGGGACCGGAATTTCTTGATAGAACTTGTAATCGAGAATTCCCAAACACTCAGCAATAACATAACAGTGGACGTAGGCCATTCTTATAAGACTGAACCACTTTAAAATTCTTTGTCTCATTTATTTATCTATGATTGAATAATTAGATATGATCTAATTTTTTACATCAACATTGGTCGAGGAGAAAAAGACGCTGAAAGATAGTTATGAGAAGGTTTTTGAAGAGTTAAAAGATAAGGATGGGAAGATGGTGTCCAGGACTGAGGAGTTGAGCAAAATGGAGCAGGATAATGTCGCCCTCAGGAAGAAATATAATACCGACGATGCTAAAATCCGAAGCCTGAATGATGCTCTCGTAGCGAAAAAGGATAAAAAAGAGCTGTAGGTTGCTCGCGATGCTTTGGCTAATGTCGGTACTGCTACTGTTGAAGCCTTCAAGTCATCGGCTGAATTTAACACCGAGTGCCTTGGCTATTTCTTGGATGGGTACGAGGAGCTGAAGAAGAGGGTTGATACTCATTACCCCGATATTGATGTGACTGTGAATGGCTTGCAGGGAGATGAAGAGGAGGCTGCTAACCTTTCTGGGGAAGAGGGTGACGCCCTGCCTGCTGATGCCTGAAGTGATAGATTTCTTGTATTTGTTTTCTGTGACTCATATTTCTACTTAACATTGGCATCTTGTAACTTAGAACTTCGCCTTTGATATAATATTTACTACGTTTTTGTATTTTCAAAATGCGGCTTGGCTGATTAATTATTTGCTTTGTTGAGAATATCAGTTACAATGTTTTTTGCTTGGGTAACCTATAAGGTCGTTCAGAGATTATAAATAGTGAAATAGTGAATTAACACGAGTATAACCGTGGGTGAATGAACTGACCACGTTGTGTTGCTACTCGTGAGGTCATACACCAGACGTAATCAACTACCTTATTTGTGACTAATGAAGTCATACAGGGGTTTGGTAAAACTCAACGGGTTTGAGTTATTTAATTATTTGTGAACTGTGAGGTCGCACAACTTTTCTAGACAACCATAATGTTCGCAACCCATGAGATTATACATGTAGCCGGCCACCTCGCTCGTGACCCGCGAGGTCATACAAGGGTTTGGTGGATTTGTAGGAACAGGTTTGCTACCAACCTGATATGGTTATTTTAACGCTATTGGTTACGCCGCCTTGTATACTTATCAAACACACAAAAATAAATGAAACAAGTGATTAAACTTCATTTAATTAATTGAAATGATGCTTGTCACATAAATTAAATAACTAACTGGCTACTGATAATATTTCCTAAGATGCTCCGAATTCTAAGGGGTTTTGAACTGCTCGCCCTCCAAAGGCTCAATTATGTAAGTCCCCAGCCTTACGACACTAGTTACTCTGTACGACCCATGCCAGTTTGGCTCCATCTTGTTGTTGTTTTGTATTACCTTCTTAAGGATGTAGTCACCCTCTTTCAGGATGCTCATTTTTACCCGATAATTGTAGTAGCATGCCACCCTTTACTTATAGGCTGCAACACTCAATGCAATATTTTCTATGACTTCCTCCACTAGGTCGAGGTCTAACATTCTCACCAAATCACTTACTAGGGAATCAACATTGAGGACTCTGTGACTAGGGAGTCCTATTTCAGTGGGGATGACTACTTCCATGCCAAAGGCGAGCATGTATGGTGTTTCCCCCGTGGTAGTCTATGGAGTGGTTCGGTATGCCCAGAGTACGTTGTGAAGCTCATTACCTAGTTCCCCTTTGCCTCGTCGAATCTTTTTTAATTCCGTCCAAGATATTCCTATTGGTGACTTCGGTTTGGCTATTGCACTGTGGATTCTCGGGACCTGAGTGTAGCTTTCGAATCTTAGATCTGTTGCAGTAGGCTTTAAAGTCTTGGTTGTCAAACTGTGTGCCATGATTAGTGATAAATGTGAAGGGCATGCCATAGCGACATATGATCATCTTCCAGATAAACTGAAATACCCTCTCATACGACATCTCTACCAGGGCTTCAACTTCCACCCATTTAGTAAAGTAGTCTACTACTACCGTAAGGTATTTGTATCATCCTTTTGTTCTTGGCAACGGTCTGACCTGGTCTATACCCCAAATGGAAAATGGCTAGGGTGATTCTCAACACTTTTGGTTTTGTGAATCCGCCTAATCTCTGCCGAACTATTTCCAAGTACCTAGTCATGGATTCCTCCCTATATTTATATACTCCCCATATTTGGTTGACAACCAGTTGGGAGTCATTATATGCTATAATATGCTCGGCGCCCATGGACGCTGCTAGGTCGAGCCTTACGATTAAGTCCTCATATTTTGCCTCATTATTAGAGGCTTTGAACTATAAATGCAAGGCATATTCCACATCTATATCATCTGGTGTGGCGAGTATGATGCCAGCACCACTCCCTCCTGAATAGGGAGATTCGTCGACATATAACTTCCATATCGGACGATCTGGTGTGAAGTCTCCTTCCTCCATTTTCCTGCCCTTAAAGAGTCGATGAGACGAGTCGTGATGTCCCTTTTCTACTATAGTGGAGCTTTATCCTTGAGGAGTTGGCTATGAGTTTGCTGCTCTCGTGGTTTCTTTTAGGCATGGTGGTTCGTTATTGGGGGTAAAGCTCTCTCTCGGAGGAGTCTGCTTCATCGATTTCTGATCGTAAGTGAACTTTGTAATGAAGTCTGCTAATATCTCCCCTTTATTGTGATCCTCTGCTTGTATCGAATATCGTACGCGCCTAGTTCCACCGCTTATGCCATAAGCTGACCAGATTTCAAGTTTGTGCAGGACTTTCCATAGCGGTAAGTCGATGTAGATCACTATGGTGTGAGCCTTTAAATATGACCTCATCCTTTGCGAGGCTTCCTTAGTACGTGGGAGAGCTTATCCATTTGAAGATACCAGACCTCGACCCCTTGGTAGGCTCTGTTGGTATAATAAATTGGTTTTTGAACCTTTCCTCACCAGCGCTGAGCTGGAGGTTGATTCGAATACTACAAGGTATAAGTAAAGCGTTTCCCCTCCAACAGGTCGCGACAGGAGGGTCGAGGAGCCCATATATCTCTTTAGTTCTATGAACGCATGTTCACACTCTTCGTTCCATTCAAAGGAATTCCAGAGCAATTTAAAAAAGGCAAGCACTTATCAGTGGGTCTTGAGACATACATGTTAAGCGCTATGCGCTCGGTCAGTCTTTGCACCTCCTTCTTCGTTGTCAGGGAAGTCATGTTAAGAAGTTCCTATATCTTATCGGGATTGGATTTGATCCCTCACTGGTTTACGATAAACCCTAAGAACATCCCTTCCTTCACTCCGAAGATGTACTTGTCGAGATTCATCTTCATCTGGTATTTCTCTAATTTATCGAAGGTCTAGCCGAGTTCCCTGATGTGGTCGGTGTCCACTTTACTCTTAGTGAGCATATTGTCCACGTATATTTTAATGTTAACCCCTATCTGGTCCTTAAAGACTTTGTTTACCAGTATCTAGTAGGTAGCACCCACGTTCTTAAGGCCGAACGATATGACATTGTAGCAGTATGTGCCTCTATAGGTTATGAAGGAAGTTTTATCTCTGTCCGAAGGCTTCATTCGGATCTGGTTATAGCCAAAATATGCGTCCATGAAACTGAGCAGCTAGTGGCCTTCCATGGCGTCGACTAGCTGATCAATCCTCAGTAGCAGGAAAAAGTCTTTCGGGCAGGCTTTGTTCAGGTCGGTGAAATTAACGCACATCCTCCACTTGCCATTTTTCTTTTGTACCGTGATGACGTTGGCCAACCATTCCGGGTACATGACTTCTTCAATGAAGTTAACTTTCTATAGTTTGAGGACTTCGTCATGAACAACCTAATTTTTGCTGGAATTAAAAACTCTTCGCTTCTACTCGACCGGTTTGGCGCCCTGCATCACATTTAGTTTGTGACATAAAAAGTTGGGGTCTATCCCCAGCTTGTCCTCGTGGATCCAAGCAAACACTATTTTTCATTACCACAAAAATTCGATAAGCTCTTTCCTCAAAAGAGGATCCAATGACGACCTGTTCTGTCTGGGTGGCTATCATCAAGTGGGATTGTCTTGATCTCTTCGACTGGCTTCCCTTTAACTAGCTTTTCCTAATTTCTAGGATCAATGGTCTTTATATGGAAGGTGGTCATCAGTTTTTTTGTTCTTCTGGAACTTCTAAAATAAAGTAACATTCGTGCGCTACCTTCCGATTACCTTTTAGAATGCCTACCCCAAAGTGGGTTGGAAACTTCAAACATTGGTGCACTGCAGATGGGACAACTTTGAATTTCTTCAAACCGACCCTTCCGAAGATAACATTATAGGCCAAGAGCACGTTCTTATCCAGGATGAAGAATTCTATTTTCTCTATTCAGCTAGATACTGACCATAACTTCTAGTTCTATTATCTTCAATGGGTACACCCATTCTCCTAAAAATTCGATCAGAGGCTGACGATAGGGCATGAGCTCCACGTCTTCTAGCTTCAGCTTCTTATAACATCTGTAGAGCATTACGTTCGTAGATATTCCATTTTCCAGTAGGATCCTTACTACTCATCCTTCTTGGATGACCATAGTGACAACCATAGGGTCGTCGTGGGGTATAACACCCCTAAAAGGTCATCATTTGAGAAGTGGATGATTAACTTGCCTTTGTTCACCTTTTGTGGCGTGTTGTCGGAGCTTGATGTCAGGTTGAACTATGCTTGCTCGCAAGATCGGGCCTCATTATGGTAGGCCTTTCTTTCTACTGGGTCTTCTCCACTGCTGGCTCCACCTTTAGCAATGAAGTGACAATCAAAAGCTATCATGTTGACGTCACGTATGAGTTCCGTGGGCTTTTTAGGGAGGTTTATATCGTCATTCGAGTCGCCGTCCTTTGCCCTTTTTTTGTCGGCCGCTCTCCAGTAAGGCGACTCTGAACGTCTTCTACCTTTTCTTTCTTCCAGATTTGATCGTCCACTATTGTCAATGTATTTTTCTAGCTTACCCCTCCTTATCATCCCTTCAATCTCATTCTTTAAGTCTATGCAATGGTATGTATTGTGGTTGTGGTCTTTATGAAATTCACAATACTTTCTTCTATCTCTCTTATTTATCGGTAACTTAAGCTTTCCTAGCCATCTGCGGTCTTTACTTTCTTGGATTTCTTCTAGGATGTGGTGGACTCTAGCCATAAGGGGCGTGTACTCATCGTACTTTATCGTCTTGTCTCCCTTCTTATCCTTTTGCTCATGCTTTCCGTTGTTCCTGCCACTAAAGGTTTTTGATCCATGAGACTCTTTAACCACCATTGGCTCTTCAGTGTTTATAATCTTTCCAGCTTTTGCTATAAGCTCAGTTATGGTTTTGGGTAGCTCCTCGACTAATGCCCAAAATAGCTTGCCTAGTCTTAATATTCTCATCAGGGTTTTGATGGTAGTGGGCTTGTTGTAGTTTACTACCTCCAGATTTTTAGTGTTGAACTGAGTGATGTAATCATGGGTGCTTTCATTTGCCCTATGTCGGACATCGAGAAAGTGGGCAACAATCTTTCCTGGCTTAGCACCAAAGAAAAAATTACTGACTAAAAGGTCGTACAGCTGTTGAAACTCTTAATCTATCCCCTAGGCAGACTGTTGTACCATATCTGAGCCGAGCCGATTATGGTACTAGAGAATGCTCGGCATCTCATTTCATCTGGGATGGAGTAGATATCTTCGACGACCTGATATTATTCAAGATACAGGATGGGATACTTCTTCCCATCGTACTTTGGAGTGATGACTGGTGGCTTGAACTTTGACAGAATAAGGTATTCTACAACAGAGGGCATGAAGAGAGATCCTTTTGTGAATTCGCATTGAAGAGGATTCCTTGACTTGGCCATTTCACCGAGATGGTCCTCCAGGCACTAGATGGAGCCTTTCTATTACTGGTTATTGAATGGTTCGTCTACTCATCCTCAGCTTTCGATCGAGTTCTCTCATGGGAGGTCTATTCGGCTTCTGTCGACGCTCTTGTAGAATTACGGGAGATCCTAGTGGTGGACCATCCTGATATGCTTTTTTGGGACCGGTCGCATGATGCTATCGATATTTTTTAATGGATATAATGCTGTCCTAATCGGTCAAACGCTGGTCCTATGCTCAATCACTCTATCACTCTAGGGCATTCCTCTGAATATGACTAATCGTCAAAGTGGCTAGGTGATTGGATGGAGGACGTAGCCTCGGGATGGTACAACTGGTCCCGCTAGGAGCCAATTCACCTAGAGTAATTGGTATTAGCACCGGATCCCATATTTAGTCTCCTGGGATTTTTCAGGGCTCGCCTATGGTATTCGTATTACTTTTCCTTGTGTGGAGCTTGAGGGAGTCGCCTATCACCGCTCCTAAATGCCTCGAGTCTGGGAGTCACATATTTTGGGTTGGGCACCGGTGGCCCGATCTGGAGTGTGTGTGTCAATTGCTTGACATTTTCCTACATCTCCTCGAGCCCCTTAACGATGCTTACTAATATGCTATGCAGGTCACCAGCCACGATAGGGGTGGGTGGTGTCTGCACCTCCACCATGTGACTGCTTTCAGGATGATCCGCCATTCAAACTTTCTCTGTTGAGAGTCTAAGTAAGTTATTTTAGGTAGGAACTGCAATTGCTTGTGACTATGTTCCCACTGACGACGCCAATTTGTTAACGTCCAGAATTGGAAATAATAAATAATAAGAGAAACAATTGATAGGATATAATTATGGTGAAGAATGGGGATGAGAGACAATGATAACACAAGGGGTTTTATGTGATTCAGCCCTAAATTAGAAGCCAACGTCCACGGTGATATTATTACGATGTTGTGTGTAGTTACAACTTAGGGTTTTCTTATTACAACTCCAGATTTGAGAAGTTATCAAAGAAGAGCCCCATCCTTCACGTATTTGTATCCTATTAATATATGGATATCATATATTTACAAAAAGATGAAGTACCCTTATAATTTAGGATGTTACATCTTTACACAGGTTTATTATAATGTATACCTGCATGCCTTGAGGTGAGAAACTGTTTAGATAACGAGACTTATGGATAATCATGAGGTATCTATTCTTGGCGGCTAGGATTCCACGTGGTTCACAAGGTATGTTTGACGTGTAAATATTCACAAGGATATATGCGTACCCAATCATAAGATAATAAGGCGAGCCGAGCATTCCAATTATTGAGACGACCTCTTCAAGTGATGAGGCCGAGCACAATAAGCAAATCTCATTAGACTATTAGAGTTTATTTAATAGAGGTACGATTTTGATAAAATTTTCCACCCCCAAACAAAAAGGAACATAGTCCTCGATGTTAAGTAAAATGATTTTTAAATTTGAGAGAAGAAAGGAGGAAAAATATTACCATAATCAATCGCTAATAAAGTGGATATATGAATCCAAGAAGAAACCTGAATAAGAAAAGAGATAACAAAATTTGTACAAGTCTAAAAACATGATAAAGCATTGGGTGGTGTGACACACCACCCCCAAACAGGATGAGAGCCATACAAGAAATCGCGGGCTGCCTCCCGGTAGTGCTAAATTTAATGTCTTCAGCCAGATCGAACCATTCTCACCCTAAAGATATCTATGAAAGTGCGGGGTGGCAGAAAAATTGGGTGATGATAATCACCCCCAAACAAGACTGAAGCGTCAGTCTTGTTGGATAAAGGCTAAAACATGTCAATGCACTTGTATGGAAAAGTGCATCACATGATGCAAAGCATCGGTGGACCATGGGTGGGTGGGAAAAAGGGTAAAAGTGAGGGTGGAAAGGGTGAAGAGGTATCGGCCACGAGACGTGTTGAGCTTAAAAGTGAGGGCAACTAGGTCCCTATAAGCATGGTGCTCAAGTTGTATGGGGAGGCAAAATTATTTGGAAATAGTGATGGGGTGGGCCTCATAGAAATCACACGACCGTTCTAGAAATAGACGATGATAATGGTCGTGCCGTGACACGCCAGGGAGCTGTCGATGGAAAAAATCAATACCACAAGAGAGTGGCGGACATAGAGTAACAAGATCGGTGTCACGGAAGTGGAGATTAGCACCACAAATACTCTCATGGATTGTGGGGTGGATGAAGAACTCACGAGATGGCTCGTGGAGTGCAAAGATGAAAGATGGGTGCAAGTAAGGACCTAAAGAGATATTTAGCAATAGGAGAGGTATGAGGACTAGGTCTAAACAAGGTGGAGGGTCGGGTGGGACAATGGGTGGAGGAAGATGATCTATCTCTAGAGTAGGGGATACACACTCATCGGGAGGGTTGGAATAATCTTCAAGGTCATCCTGAAGAGGGAGTGTGGTATCAAGTGATGGTGAGATCAACTTATCCACCAATGTGTGACCATCCGTGGCGGTGAAAGGGTTTAACGAGGCATTAAGATCCGAGATATATGAATCAACATCAATATCAGACTCAAAGTGAGCTAAACATCTTTGGAGAGGATCCATAGCAACAGAGGTGGGAACCATCTCCGATGCAATCTCGGTGCATTGGGGAGCACTCGGTAGCCGGAGCTAACCTATAAGGAATGGGCGTCTCGAGGACACACTCAATGGGTGCAACATGTATAAACTCGAGCGTATTTTTGGATATAACACGTGGGGAATGTGAACCTCAAGTGTGGGTTATTTTGGATATGGCAGGGAGGGGCGAACCTCAACGTTAGGTTCTTTCGGATTATGAGGGTATGGATAAGCCTCACTAGCGAAAGGTAAGTCAACACAATTGTCAACTTGGGGCTCGGACCATGGAATGGTCTCCACATCGAGATTCTCGGGAGGATAGGGTTGGTCACACTCAAAATCCGTGTCACAAGATGACTGATCATCACTCCACGTGTGTGCAACAATGGGTTGACTAGAGGTGAAATCCGACTCGCTTTCACACTCAAATTCATTAAGGCATTGTTCAAGCCTTTGAATAACTTGAGTTTGAATTTGAGTTGCTTGCTCTTGCTCGAGTATGAACTTTTGCAAGAGGCTTTTGAGAGCGAAGGTGGATGATAGTGGTGGAGTGATAGTTGGTGGTGCAACGGTGGATGAGTGAGGTAGACACAACACACTAGTATCATGGCTAAACAAAGAATACTCATAGGAAGTTTGGGGAGTAGGATCAAGTTCATCATACACGAAAGGATCGTCTTCGTGATGGACAAAAGGTTGATATTCGGTGGGTGCATAGTGAGGGAACTGATTGGGATAAGGTGCACAAGGGTGCCATCACGACTGTGGGAACGTGTGAGGATCTGCAACACCGGGTTGGGATTCGTATTGCGTGGAAGGGTTATCAGGCCTCCACGAATAACTAGGGTACTCACACGACTCAGAATTGGATACATCGGGATAGTAGGCCGAGGTGGGTTCCGGAACAGTGTCATATGGATACACATGTTCCAGGGTGGGGTCGGATTGATAAGGAAGGTACGGACATTCATGGGACATGTGATCGGCGTGAAAACAATGTGTGCACAACAAAGCATGTGACTCGTTGATACTCGTCATCGGAGGCGATGAAATGTGAGTTGCGTGCGTAGATGGGTCAAGAGTATCAACGGTACTCGTAAGAGAGGTGAAACCACTAAGGATATCATAAAGAGACGGCTCGGGATCACTCTAACACGTGTCGTGTGTCAACGAGAAATGACCAAAGTAGTCCCATAAGGGACATTCTTCGGCCATGATGGGAAGAAAATATTTTTGTTTTTTGAATTTTTGAAAAAGAATGAAAATATTTTTGGTATTTTTTAATATAAGAAAAAGGAAAAAAAATCTTTTTGAATTTTTGTTTGGATTTGTTAGAAAAATGAAAGAAAATATTTTTTTCGAGAAAAAAATATGAAAAATATTTTTGAATTTTTTGAAAAAGGGATAAAAGTGGATTCGGTATGAAACACACTAGGATGGAGCACAAAAAATCGACTATCAAGGGATTAGAATTAGACACGTACAAGTAAGGGAAAATCCTAACTAGCACGTAGCCAATTTTTATCTTTAATTAGGTGAATGAGTAGTCAAATTTTAATTAATCTGCGGGAAAGAAAATCACGAAATCTTATACGTCACCTTTGGAAAATTGTGCTCCTACTTGGCTTGTTAGTTGATTGATTTTAATTAAGTGATGGCACGGGTTAACAAGCAAGTGGAGTTAAGTGATTGAGTCGGGTGATGAAATCCCTTCTCGTTTCAATGACCGGGTCTAGGTCTTAAATTTATTAATTCATCAAACCATTCAAAGTAAGACTATGCAAAAATAAAATCATATTGGAGCAAATAGTCAAACAATAAATGGACTCGCTAACAGGAGAGGCGCGCGTGATAAATAAATGTACCTCCTACGACTTTTACACACGTAGGGTGAACACCAAGCTGAGTCGACCGGGGGAAAGTTTGCCTAACTTCAGTCGTCCCCGGGAGTCCTACGGATCCAAAATAGAGAGGCTTCTAATCCACTCCAATAACGCTCTCTCTCTCTATCTTGTCCCATTTCCATTTCCCTTTTCATTTTAAAAAAAAAATTAATTATTACAAATAATTAGTGTCCAAAGCACCACAAATAAATGTATAAGGCCTCAATATCCTAATACAAACATTTTTTGAAAAATAAATAACATATACAAATAAACAAATGTACAAGTCTTCAAAATGCTCCTCAACTCGAAAAGTCGGCAACGACACTTCCTGAAAAGTCTATCGCCAAAGTTTGAGCAAAGTCCAACGCTTAAAAAGCCGGCAACTGCGCCATTTGATATCTCACATTTTGCGTTTATGTCGTTGTGGGATAAAAGACGGTTAATCAAAAATCCCTTTTGTACCTACAAACACACTAAAATGTATATTGGCAAGTAAGGGGTCAGTCCACGCTTTCTAATGTGGACAAGAGTAAGTTGAAAACGATGTATGATTTTTAAAATAATTTTGAAGGGATATTTATACTACTAACTATGAACTACAAATTAAAACTACACTAATATATAAAGAAAATGATAAAGTGAGCTAAATATGAGGAAAGAATAATTGTGAGATAATTCAAAGGATTGAACTTCACCACTTAACCTATTTATTTTCATTAATTAGTTTGTATATTTGAAATATCCTAAAACATATATAAATTCACAAATCAACTCTCATTGCAAATGTAAATTTACATATAACCTTTTTAGAAGATTAATATTTAAATTTCACATACTCATAAAAAATAGATTTAAATATTTTCTAATAAATCACCCGCTAGGAAAAAATTACTAAAAGCATTTAAATCATAAAAAAATAAGTTTTGGAGTTGAGAAATTCTAACTATAATATCATTCAAAAATTGCCTATCTCTAGTTTAATTAGCGAATAAACATTATAATCTGAATTTGCAATTTTCTCTTGAAAATAATTCACCTTCTCTCGAGGCGTAAATAAAAATTGTAAAATTTTAATATTAATATTCAAAGGGGCATAATAAATAAACAAACCAAAAATAAAAATAACTAAGTTAAGGGTTCCATGTCACCCCTTGAATGGGATGTTTAGCGTCTCATTATGGTATTATTACATATAAAATGTAATAATGACACAATATTAGGCATACAAAATAAAATGGAATGGAAAAAAAAATATGTTGAACCAAGTCTCCTTGAGCCCAATAAGATTTTTTCCAAACAAGAACAATTAAGTGCACCTACAAATATGAGTTTTATAACACACAAAAATATCACTCAACTCATAATTTGTATCTCATAAAATATTCTCGCTCACTCAAGTCCCTAAAAAATTATAAAAGAAGAAATAAATTTTTTTTATACAATATTACACTAAAAATGAGCTCCAAAAGTGGAGCTCTAAAAGAACTAAACTCTCTCTACCCTACACTGTGTCCGTCTCCAGTCTGTTTTATTTCTACCCTCCTCCCCCTTTTTTTTATTTGAAGAGATGGTCTTCTTTTATGGCATGAAGTAAGGGTACAGTAGATGATGGGTTTGGCAGAGGTAGGTTTGGGATTTGGTCTTGGCAGAAACGGGTTCCCGATTTTGAGGATGTGGTAGGTAGGTGGGGTTAAATCAATTTCGGATTTTTTGGTTGAAGGCAACTGTTCTTGGTTTCGGGTTTTGATGATGTGGGTTCGAAAATGGTATGGATCTCGGTTCTTAGCGGGTTCGGGTTGAAGAAAATGGGGCTGGATGGGTTTGGGTATGAAAAGGTCCGAACCGGGTAGGAGATGGGTTATGGCAATTTTCGAGTTGACAGGTATATGGGGCGGACTAGGGTCGCGGTTTTAAGTTGGAGTTGGTCTCGGGTTGAGGGAGATTTTGGGTTGGTATGGTGATTGTGGGAAAGAAGAGAGAAAAGTTGGTGAGGGGCAGTGGAGGATCCAGGATTACGTGTGAAGTGGGGCGAAAGTTTCGATAGTTGCCGGGGGTTCAGGGGCGGGAGCCCCCGAGGCGATTTTTTTGGAGGTTATTTCGAGTTTTTTCGAGATTTTTTGGATTGTTTTTACTTTTTTGGGCATAATATTCATTTTCAACACTAATTGGAGTGGGAGATGATTGAACCTTGCTTCGGATACGGTTGATGCGTTGTATCCTCTTTTTCGTTTAAAATATTTCTCCATTGATTCCCTATATTTACAAATTTAATTTAATTTCACATATAAATTTAATTTCATATAGGGTTTTTTTTGGAGTGGGAGAAAATAGGGTTTTTTTTTATTTGGTACGGGAGAAGAGGGAGTAACAGGCTTTTAAGTTTTTTTTTTTTAGTTTATTACAGAGTTTTCCCTGAACTTTGAATATAATTTCAAGTAACCTCCAGGTTTAATTTTTTACACAAAAAACCCTAAATTTTTTTTTTTTTTTTTTTTTAAATGAACTGGGGCGGCCGCCCCACTTCAGCCTGGGGTGGATCCGCCCCTGGTGAGGGGTGGTAGTTTGTTTGTAGTTATGGAGGAGAGAGAAGGTGGATTTGGTGGGAGATGATGAAGATGGTGAGGGTATGGTGTTTTGGGTGTGTGTGAGTGAGTATGGTTGGTTAATGGTGGGAGCAGTGCTACACTACCCGGTCCTAGTACATACTCAGTACCGGCTTTGCTGAGTTGGATAGAAGATGGTGAGGTGATGATTTAAATTAAACTAAACTAAATGTGGTATGATAACAACTAACTAGAAAATGACTAAAATGGAAAATAAAGTTTAACACTAAAATAAGAGATAAAGCGAGGTAAATAATTGTGAGAACAATTAAGGAGTGGGATTACACCACAAATTTTAGCTATTCTAATTAATTAATTCAATTAGTTGAATTCTCCCAAATTAATATCAAAATTACAAACCAACTCTCGTTGCAAGTGTAATTATAACAGTAATCTTTTAGAAAATTAAGTTTAACACCCCACAACTCTAGAAAAATAGATCCACGCTCCTTTTAATTAATCACCCGCTGGGATCGATCAATTAAAATTTATGTAAATCTTAGAAAATAAATTTAGAGTTGAAATTTAAGTTATAATACCCCACTTAAGAAACCCCTATCTCTAGTTCGAATCTAAAATGGGTATTATAACTAGAATTTCGATTTTCTCTCGAAAATCATTTACCCTCTCTCGAGGCATAAATCTAAGGGTGAGGGATCAAAATTAACATTCAAAGGGAATTTTCAAGTAATCAAACTAATTAAACTAAAATAACATCAAATAAGGGTTTTCCCCCACCCCTTGAAAGGGGATTACCTAACACGATATTAAACATGATGAACAAATTGTACTAAAATAAAATAGAAGGGAATAGAACAAGCGAACCAAATCTCTTTGAGAAATTTGAACTTTACTCTTCCAAATTGAAGCATACAATCCCTATAATTGAGCATCCAAGTGATTTGAAATTAAATATCCACTCAATTAACTCTCTTACAATATTTAATCTCACAAAAATAAAAAGAATAAAATAAAACTATTTACAAAAGGTGTTTTTCTCTACAATTCTCTCTCTAAAAATTTCTATCTAAAAGCTCTTTCAAATGGGGTCTTGAGTCTTCATTTTATAATAGGTATGAAGCTGGGGGTATTTTGGGAAGGTTTAATGGTGTAGGATAAAATGGGGAGAGGTTTTGAAATGTATGTGGGGGTAATTTAGGAATTAGAAGGGAGCATGTGGTTATGGTGAGGTCACGTGGGAAGGTGGGGGAAATGAGGTAATGGTGATAAAAACAGATTTGGTTTATGAGGGTAATTTGGGTAAAGGTTAAAAGAGGTTAGTTGGGGTTATTATGGGAAAAAGGGAATAAAGGGATAAATGGGGTTATTTTTCATTGGGGTATTTGTTTGGTTTTTGCTTTGATTGGTTTGTTGGCAGCTCACGATTTTGAGAATGGAAGAAAAATGGGTTTGGGTATGGTTTGAAGATGAGTTGAAGTTCTTGGGTTGAAGGTAGGATGGTTTGGATCGGATTCTGCTTGGGAGGCATAAGGGGTTTGGTAGTAGAGGATAAGGAGTTGAAGAGGTCCGGTTGGGGTTGAGATCGGAGTAGGGTAGACCCGAAGATGGGTCGGGTCACCGACGGGGGATGTTCGCCGGAGTTGGATTTCGGCCAGATGTGGGTTGGACTCCGCCGGTTTGGGTCGCAGTCGCGATGGTTGCCGATGGCTGGGATCGACGCCGAAAGGTGAGAGAGAGAGGGGTCGGAGTGGTCGACGACGGAGATGGGATTTCGGGCTGTCTCCGGAGTGTTCATGGCGGCATCGTCGCTAGAGTAGCAGGGAGAGAGGGGCGACAGTAGGATCGCCGGACAGGTAGGGGCTGGCCGGCGGGTTCGCGAGCAGGGGTCAAGTATGGAGTCAGGAAGCGGGTAGGCGGTTAGCTTGGGGGTTTGAGGTGGTGAATGTTGGTTTGATTGTAGAAATGGTTGGTGAGTGGTTATGGAGGATTGGAGAGATGAGAGAGAAAGGTATGGGGAAGAAGATGAGCTGGGTTAGGGGTGTGTGTAGGTGAGGTATAGGGTAAATTAGGATGTGGATGAGGGTGAGGATTGTGTTGTGTGTAGTTTAGGTGTAGGTTAGTATGGTGTGTGTGTGTGTAGGGTATTTAGATGAGGATGAGTGTTAGTGTGTTTAATTTGTGACCCCCTAAAAATAATGAAAATACAAATAACTAAAATCCTAAAAAAATAAAAATTAGTAAAAACTAAAATTAAAACTTCTAATCTATGAAGTAAAACTAAAATAAAAGAATAAAACTAAAAACCTAATAAAAATATAAAAACAAAAGATCTAAAAAGTAATATAAAAAAACTAAAAATAAACTCTTAAAAAGAAAATGTAAAATCTAATAAAACTAATAAATAAATATAATCCTAAAAATTTCAATCCTAATAAAATAAGAACTAATAAAAATCAAAGTAAAATAAAATTATACTAATAAAAATAAAATAGAAAAATAGAAAATAAAAACTAGAAATCCTAAATAAATAAAAAATAAATTCTAAAAATAAAAATGATTCAAACTAAAAATATAAAAAATATAGAAAGACACAAACAAAACACACACAGGGTTTAGGATAGATTTAGGCTAAGCTTAGGCTCGGGTAAGGTTACCAGGTTGGTAATTAGCTCCATAAAACGTGCATTTGCCTTGATATATAGCTTTTGACATCGCAAACGGACATTTGACCTACAAAATAAACATTTAAGCACACAAGACCCAAATTGTCGAGAATTAGAAACTAAAGTATATCTATTCGGGGTATAAATTGTACAATTTTGGGTGCTTATCACTCTCTATGTGCTTTCTATCTCTCAAGATGTAACAAAAACTCCTATAGACATGAAAATATGATAGGTTGGGTATCTTCCTTGTCCATAACTTATATGGCATGTGTAACATGTGTGGATGTAGATATACTTTGTTCATTGTATGTCATGCGGTACTCACCGTCTCTGCCCAAAAACGTTTAGGCACGTTTCTCCTTATAAGTATAGATCTAGCCATTTCTTGAATCGTATGGTTCTTCCTCTGAATAATATTATTTTATTGTGGAGTACAAATAGCTAAAAACTCATGTTTAATACCCACTCCATCACAATAGTTATCCACTTCGACTTTCTTAAATTCAGTGCTATTATCACTATGCATCCGAATAATAATGACACCATGTTGGTTTCGTAGGACACAACACTTGATTGCTATAAATTCAATGCATCAGACTTTTCTGTAAGAAATCCTACGATAGAGTATCTAGAAAAGTCATCGACCATCATGAGAATGTATCTCTTACCACTTAAACTCTCCGTATGAGTAGGAACCATAAGATCCATATATATCAACTCCAACACACGAGAAGGGTAATGGTATTCAACTTTCGATGGGGACTTCAAATTTATTTTTCTTGGTTGCAAGGATAACAAATTAAGGAAGTTGGTTTCTCAAGTGAGGGTAAAACACGCACTAGGTCTTTCTTCACTAATCTCTCAATGTCTCTAAAGTTCACATGACCTAGTCATTGATGCCAAAGGTCCATAAAGGAAACTGTGGCATTATTTCACACAAAGTAGGACTTGTGAATGATCCCATAATAATTATCATCGGTCCGCACTCCTTAAAGTAATTGTTCACTGAATTGATCATATACGCTATATTCAGATCGGTCGATCATTACCACAAAGTTTGCATTGCAAAGTTAGCTTATACTAATCAAGTTCCCTTTCAACCTTTCAACATACAACACATTGTTTAGTCTAGGAAATTCGGGTATCTCAACACAACCACGTCCTAAAATAATAGACTTACTCCCATCTCCAAAGGTGACTTTGCCTTCCTTGCGATCCACAAGGTCAATAAAATACGACTTATCACCAGTCATTTGCCTAGAGAACCCACTATCAAAATACCATTGGGAAGTATTCTGAACCATAAGAGAAATGTGAACAATAAGGAATTTGTCATCTTGCTTAGGTACCCAAGTGGATGTAACCTTTTGTTTGCCCTTATCGTTATTGGCTTTAGTCATAGCATTAGAATCATTCTTAAAATGCATAGAAATCCTTTGAAATTATTACACTAAGCTATGCAAAGTCGCATCTAGGTATTCAACTCTCTCTCTAAGACTAGTAAAATTGCTATAGCGGTGCGCATGATTATGTCTACGTTTAGTTCTCCCTAACTTGAAGCGAAATTCCCTAAGGTAACCTCTCTTTTTGAAATAGGTGCAAACATAGAATTCTTTGGGTCTGCATTGGTTCACTTGTTTAGTTTGAATTTTGTTTTATGGTTTAGGTCGAGGCCCGTAAGGATTTACTATAAATTTAGGAACAGGTTTTGATGCGGCATAGGAAATGGACGCACCGTCATAACTTATGACTTACCTCTCCCTAAAGCCTAAAGTGGGATCAAAGAACATTTTTCTAACCTTCTTCGATGTATCCCCTATAGTGACTTTGACCTACCGGGCACGCTCAAGATCTTTCTCGAATTAATATACAATGTCTTCAAGTTTCTCATGAGTCTATAATGAAGCTTGAAGATCTCTCGTAAGACTAGTCACTTTATTGGTCAAGTCATAATTTCCCTCTCCATTAAAATGACTCGCTCGCCCAAAGGCACCCTCACCGAGGAATCGCTCTCCCAACTCTCTCAAATACTTCTCTAAAGCTAATATCCTAAGCGCAAACTTTTCTTTTTCTTTTTCATTTTAAATGACTCAATATAAAGCTCGACGCAAGCACTTTACATGTTACTCTCTTCGTCACCCAAAACTTAATCTCCCTCACTCTCTTCGAAACGATTAGACTCACTGTTGAGGTCATATCCTCATCAGTGTGAGACGTACTCGAAGTACCAACATGACTAGCCATGAACACGATGAAGTTACATCCATGCAGTGATTCATCCCTGGAATCCACCGTTTCTACATCGCTATCACTAAGTGTGGCATTGAAGGAAGCTTTGATTTTGCCTTATCTTTTGAACCTTGTAGCGCACTCATGATCTTTGTGACCTTTACCCTCACACTCATAACATCTCTGTTCATCTTTTTTAGGATACTTTCCTCTCATTTTTCAAAATTCTTCTTTCCCGATTTATACTCTTTATCTTTCTCAAAACTTTATTTTCTTTGGAAGTATTTTCTTTTCTTAGCTTGAGAAGTTTTTTTTTTGGCAAAAATGGCAAGATCATCGAAGTCAAAATCATATTCGAAGTCGGAAGAGACCTCCTATTTCTTTTAAATATAACTTTTAAAGCAATTCCCTTTTCCTTTGGTTTAACAGTTTTGAAAAACATATTGATTTCATAAGTTTAAATGTCTTCTACGAGTTAAGAACGGTAACCTTAGGAATAAATCGGGATGGAAGGGATCTCAAAATATTTTTCATAATGCGCATTTTAAGGAATTTTCTCACCCAAATTAAAACTATAGTAAACGATATCAGACAATCATGCATAAAATTCATCAAATAACTTAAACTCAAGCACAATAATGGTCTTAAATTGTGTGTTGAGATTTTATAGCTTAAAAGCTTTCACAACATTAGTATGATCATGAGTAATATAGAAGGTATCCATGATTCCTTAGACGTGGTGCACGTAGTGATGCGGTAAACTTGTCAGGGGTGACGGATCTAGAAATGGCACTTAACCCACGAGAGTTAAAATTACTCCATTTTAGTTCATCTTCCATCCAAAAGGTGAGGGGTTTAGGACCTATGACACCGCCATTGATCACAGTGGTTGTTGTCCACCCTCTTTCACAAATAAGCCAGACACCCTCATCAATCACTTACAAAGCCGACCTTATTTGATCTTTCCAATAAGCATAATTAGAACCATAAAAATAGGTAGCCATTATACAAATTTTCCACAGAGGCCCAAATTTAGATATCATAAAAAAACTTAGTGTAACCTTCTCTGATACTAGTTTGAGAAAGCTGGTTCATATGAATAGTCCATATATTAGGTTATGCACAAAAAGATTCAAATATTAACCAAATTTTATCTCGATTCATAATTAGGTGTTCAGTCAAATTCAAGTCCAAACTAAATAGCCAAATCACATAATCAAACAAGCATAGAAGAAGTACGAAAAAATCCCTTTCGGGCAAAACCTATATTTTAGCACTGTAGAGAGTTTGACAGACTCGACGACTTACAGACTACTTAGAACTCCACTAAGTATAGTGTAGTGGTATTCAAGTCTCTAACATGTACGTAACAGTCAAACACGGTCCATATGAAGCAGCTCTGCCCTTGGTATCCACTAATCAACCTCATGATTCACGATCCTTTATTCTTCAGTAGTAGAGCCTCGACTCCACAAATCAGTAGTAGAGTAAAACTTTACAAGGGTTTGATGCAACTTATGAAAACTTAAGTTTAATAAAAGTCTATAAATCGTATAAGGGATGTATGATTGGTGAAAGGAAAGCGTTTAAACCAAAGATGCACACTTTTAGTGCAAAGATAGCAGATGATTGTTTCAAAAAGAGTTGATAAAAACTGACCAAAATAATCCCTTTTATAAGAAAACACATTTTTCGAGGTGACGAATTCATTCGAATGAAATAGACTCTCGTTCGAATGAAAACAGTGGTATTATTCTAACAAGGTGAAGTCTCGTTTGAACGAGATGCCTATTTCATTCGATCGACCTTCCAATGAGCTTCCAATGAGAGTTACTCTGGCAAATAGAGATTATCTCATTAGATATTCTTTTGAAGAGGGTTCGAACGAATTAATCATTTCATTCCAACGAGATCAGTATCTCGTTCTAACGAGATTGAAATCTCGTTCCAACGAACTGAAAAAAATTAAAATTTTCTTTTCAATTTTTTTTATAAAAAATTTCTCGATTAAGAAAAAAAATCATCATAGAATATATTTTACGAGTAAAATCAAAACCACAAGTTCGTATATCTCCATAAAGTGTTCATGACGATTGCAATGGCTTGAATCTTGAATACGTAGCTTGGTCACTAACACATCTTCAAATGATCGTGGAGGCGAATGCGGATGTAGTGTTCAGTTTGTAATTTCGGTTTGTAACGAAATATGCCAAAAATACCTAAGCTTTGAGCAATTATAAAATCTTGCTCTTACAATGAGGATGGACTAAGAATATTTTTTCTTGAGAACAAGCAATACATGTTATATAATTAGATAAAATAATTTCCTGGCTATTTAATTGATTCCCAAACGAGCTTTCAATAATGTTTCGCATCATAGTAGGTTCTGGTTAACCAAGACAGTTATGCAAAAGCATAAACATATTTTTATCGATGAACTTCTCATTATTAGATATATAATATTCTATAACTCTTATAATTGTTTAAATTATCTAGAAGATAAAGCATAAAGTTTCTTGAGTATTTTTTTTGGTCTGAGATAGTTGCAGTAATACAAAGAAAATTAATATTACGGTCATTCATAGTCTCAATAGTGTACACATTTCGGCAAATATCTTTAAAAATGAAATGATTTTTTCTAAACCTGATTGGATAAAAAGCATTAGTGATATGTAATTTTGTACCATATGGTAAAAATGTGGTGGCTCTTCCAGAGCCTTCTATCAGATTTGCAGTTACTGATGTAGTGTTAACACTAGCTTGAAATAATGTTAATTTTGAAAAGTAATTTTATCTCAGAGGATTATATGGGTCGTTGTTGTGTCTGCTAGACATACATCTTCACTATCCAATCCTAATTTAAACAATCTAATTTGAGATATGATATATGCTAAATGAAAAGAATAAAAGACTCATATATTTATAAACATAAAAAGTCATGATAAAAAATTACAATACTACAAGCCAGAAGGAAAAATAACTGATAAGTAATATGTAAGCTTTAAAACAACTCTAATTGGTGGAAACAAACCCATCACCACTTAGATGATCGATTTTTCTAACTGAATCCTTAAAGAAATCTGACACTACAAGGACATTAATGTCAATGGGACTATCAATGTGAAAAACATTGTCGAAATTTTCTCCAACGTATTTTCCTTTATCTTTCAGTGATGCTTGATATCACTCTACCAAAATGTTTTTGTGTACAACATGTTTTTGACCAATGACCTTGTGACACCCCGCCTAATTAAATACCGGGCGATCACTCCTTTATTAAATTAAAATCAAGGTGAACATTTGGTCCATTCTTAGCATCACTGTCGTAAAAATACTTTTCCAATTTAAACACCCTAAATAATTAAGCTAAGTGTCAAAACCATTTAAAACCTTATTCTCATTTTATAAAATCCGGTTATAAAACCTTAAACCATTAACATCTAAAGAGTCACACATTAAGAATAAAAATAGAATTTAACATACACGAATTTAATCATCAATAATAAATCCCAACATTTACAACACTAAAGGAAAACATCCTAACAGTAATAAATCCCGAAATAAAGGCACTGAAAGTAAAAATTTCAATCTCTGACAATACCAACTAAATAATAGAAAGAGGGCGACACATGCCCCTGCTGGATAAAACTGAACTAGGAGTAGAATCAAATGGATGAAGTCGTCTAAACAACAGGCCTGCAACTCCCACCTAAGCTGCAGAACGTTCCTTCCAAAGGATCCTAAGTAAGACGCCCCTGTGGCTGGGCACCTGTAATACATACATATATATACAAGAGAGAAAAGGAAATAGAAATGGGTCAGAGCCCGATAGTGTATATGATTTAAAAATTAGTTTAGCAAGTATTTAAATTGATACAGGCCAATGCAACAACATATTAGTGCGACACTCTCTTGAGAAATTCTCACCTCTCTTCTAATGTGCACACCTATCGCACTAACCTTCCCAATGGTCTATCTCGTCATATACCACACTATCTTTCCCCAATGATTTAACTTATCTTACGTTATTCGCAGGATTTACAACTGAACAACACAAGTATTTAAAACGTAGGATTTCAATTTGTAACCAAGGTTTTCCTTTTAACTTTATTAATCAATATAGTTTTCCCGTGTCATATTATACTTTCTCAAAACAATTATTTATAATTTGAGTCATCAACCATGTCCTACATATCAAATCACAGTAGGCAGTTCCAGATTTCAGAATTTCATATATATATTAACTACTCGTATAATATATATATCATAACAGCACCCCACATAAAAACTATGGTGCGGACATACTCTGCTATCCAATCCCCGTATCAATCGTACTAAAGGGAATACAAGTTCGGAATCACTCTCGAACTGTATAAATACATACATAAATAATATTGAGGTGAAGCATAGTTTCCAAGTCCAAGAGGTCAGTACATACCCTCACGTCTCTTAGGACCGTGACTAACGATTCGATAGCCTGTACTTAGGATTCCTATCTTCTAGGGTACGAGTCAATATCCCCCATAAGGCACACGAGATAAGATCGTCCCAGCGCGGTAACCTCAGGGATAGCAAGTAGCGCGGGCATGATTTTCACAAGTATATAATATATGAATACACAATCATATAAATATACCACTTTTATTATATCAATTTAGGTTTATCCAATAACCCACATTCACAACATTTATTCTTATTTTCCCATTATTATTTATCAAGTATAATGGTTCGTTTCTAACTTTAATTCGAAGTATAATGGTTCATTTCTAACTTTAATTCGAATGGTTTTTCCAACTTACTATGTAACCCTCATGGACTCTATTCTTCCAAATGTACAATTCAGTAGATATCCATTTATGTTCCAACGTAACTCTCTCTTACGTGTCTCTCCCCTTTAATATATACTTACATTATCCCTTATGCAAAATATCCCAAAAATATAGATTTCGCCTTACATTAAAGGATTTTGAATTTTATTTTCAAAGATGAGAATTTCAAACGGTTTCGAAATCGGAATAAAAATGGAGTTTTAATTGAATTTTTTTTTATTACTTAGAAGAGTCCTCAAAATATAAAACTCTCTAATAGTCCTCAAAACATAAAACTTTCTAGTAAAAATAATAGTTTTAGAAATCTGACCGTCTGATCAAGCTGAATTTTTGTCAGCAGCCCTGTCTCGCCGTTCGCTACAACATACTAAAATTTCAAGCGATTCCAATGGTCTGATCATCCGAAATAATTTTTTTAGTGTTTGTATCTGATTAGAACTCTTTTCTTAGTCAAACTCTTAATCCTTTACATGACAAAGGGTTTCCAGAATATCATATAAATCATCACTACATGCAATTTCCTATCTCAAATTGGGTTATTCTTCCATACAATTCATCCTAATAATTCCTAAACCAATATGAAAGATGCTTCAACGAAATAAGCAAGATAAACACTTGCCTGGGATTTTCATAAATCTGGTTTGGTGTTGAATTTGGTGTGGTTGCGTTCCCCGTCTCGCGATCTACGCGTTGGCGGTGGCGGCGATACAAACGGTTGAGTTTTGAGCCTTGGAATGCCTTGAGAGCTCTCTCCTCTCCTCTCCAATGGCCGTTCTAGTATTTTGAGTTATCTAACCCTTGGAGATAACCTAAACATCTGATATAACCCCTTTAATTTTCGTGGGTTTAATTACCCAAAAATACAAAATGACTAAAATGCCCTCCCGGGGTACTAATTAGGCCTAAAAACGCCCCGAGACCCAAATCAAACCCCCGGGTATACTTTTCTGACTATCTCGACCCTTCCGGACGCGTGGCGCACTCAAAATGACCATACGAATAACCTATAAAATATTCACTTTTATTAATCCACATTTAGTTCCGACACGACACAGGCGCGTCCCGACTTAAATTTCCACAATTGTCATTTTATTCATACGTGACAATATTATAAAAATAAATCTCATATATTACTATACTCATCCAGTAATATGCAATAAATAATATATTCCCAATAATTACTAATTCTTGTCACGCTAGTAAAAATTTAAAACAACATTTCGGATTAAAATTAAATTAATTTATCTCAATTAAATTTAATAAATCCTTAAATTTAAAAGCCATGAAAATACGGGGGATTACATACTTCCCCCTAATAACGGAATTTCGTCCCGAAATTCGGAAAATAAGGCCTATCAGGTAGCACAATTCTGGATATCCTTGTCAGTACGCAAACTATCTACATAGTACGGCGCTCAATCACTATAGCTTTTTCCTCACAGCAACATTGTTTTACATTCTCATTGGAGACACTTCACATTGCACTCCCAACTGACAACATTTGAATAGGTTATGTCTATACGTTATAAATTCCATTATCTCACTACCATTAGGAGGCCGCACCTCACTACATGACAACTACTCGGATTTATTCATACAAAAAATTCCCATTCTGAGAAGATCATACGAACATTTGACCACTCTTGACTGCCTAAAACAGTCGTGGAATTCCACCATAGTTATCGGATATTTTCTCGACCGATCCAAAAATTCTGATTATCTACTCTCCTCTAAACATACGGAAGGAGAATAGTCGAGGTTCTTCCATAACAAAACCTTAATAAATACCTCGTGCGTGACAAACAGGTACGAGTGCTTCTACAGAGCATTATTGAAATCATCGTACCAAGATTCCAAAATCTCCTTCACGTGGCTCCACTAATCTTTAATCACCATGCGCTTATTCCCTGGCTAAGGGTGATACATCCTACTCGAAACGAAATCTTATCTCCGTTGGTTCCTGAAATCCCATATCAAAGGTGGGATTCACCAATCTCATCCTGATTCAGAAATTTATACTGCGCCGGACCATGCACTGGTGCGATCCTTCCTTTCAAAGGAAGTCTGGGGCATACTAGTTAATATTGTAAGCCAGCCCAAAGGAATATCAATCACTTCCTTCTCGGCGAATTAATTCACATGTTCGGGATAAACCCTTGATCTTGTTTTGAGGATGGCAACCCATCCAAGAACTTTACAGACTTTACCAACCTCTTCCAATTTCAGGAATTTTCGATAAACACAAAATTCTTTGGTTGATTCTCCTCTTTCAACCAAACCTTACCTATGGGCAGTGCATGTAGAGACTACTCACTACATCTTGCTAAACATCGATTCTTCCCTTGAAATGTCTCACATTAAGTGACACGTAATACTCCCCTTCCTTCCTTGGAGTATGCCGAAAGTTCCGACCCGTGCTCTTCTCTCCATGAAGCGCACTTCTGGATCTCTTATACTATACTAACATCATTACTCTTTGTATGCGCAAGTCGCTCTCACACTTGACTAATAACAACTCCGCTCCGGGTGTGCTTCATAATAATTAAATTCTATTTTATTCAAGGAATACCATTTCTTGAATGGCTTCCCACATCCTTCCAATCAAGTTAGGGCGTGCAATTCTAATTGCACACTTATGTATGGATTATCGCCCCTCATGTGACGTTTAATCCACTCTATCACTTCCACTTCGTTATACTAGTCCCACAAACATATATTTCACACGTCTATTACCACGTCCCTTCGACTCGGACTATTTTAACTGTAGTTAACCAAGATGCCCACATTTTTGCAACACTCCGACCGCCCTGGGAGAGCGAACGACATGCTACTCATCTTGTAGGACTAACTAAATTCAACGTAATAGAAGGAATAGGGCATTCAAATTCCATGACAATAAAAGAGGAATAATAATTCTCAACCTTCCTCAGATAAGTACCACAATTTTCCCAAATAGGTACAACAACAAAAATAAATCACTAACGCTCTATTCATCAAAATAATTACAGGCCATCTCTTTTGTATAATATAAAGTTCTTTCCAGATAATCCATGCTAAAAATCATTCCAACTCTTTATTCACCTTGTGTTATGTACGCGGTTATGACATTTGGGTACTCTCAATCACCCTAGAAATCAAAATTCTTAAATTCTCCTTATCATCGTTCCACCCTCAACTCGTGGGGATAACTTTCAATGCTTTCCTACCACAAAAATCCGGCTCCAATGACCTTAAAAAAAATTCAACTTCCAACTTACATACATAATTACTTGATCCCATTTCGACCAGGATACCGAACTCATGGAATAGTGACCAAACGTCTCCCTATTTCCAACCTTACGCTAAGTTTCATGCGTGGGATGTCTCGCAAAGCGAAATCCAAACAAGGAACCCCCCCGATACACTACTACCTAGCATTGTCGGTTATCGAAATCCGTTAGGTCCTCCGTCCATAGTATATACCCCTTTATTCCGTCCCTTGACAGAAAAGTTACAATTTCTCTCGTAATTATGCTTAACAAAGAACGTTTCACCAATTTCACTATCGTCCCGTATTGGTTGATGGTAATTACATTCTATAAACCTCGAATACATACGATCGAAATTCTCTAAATTTCCTTTTTCTAACATTAGGGGTATAACTCTTAACTCCCACATCTCTTAAGGATACATATAACACTGCACTCTTCCTATCACTAAGTCCGGAGTGCTAAACATAATACCGAGTCAAGTCTTTTCGCTCAACGGTAAATCCCGGTACATACTGAATCATACTGACAAAGTCTATACATACATTGGTATCGAATATCTCGAGCCCACTATCTCCTCCGAAGTCTCTAGGATAGATAATATAAGTGCGAGTCCAACCTTCTTACAGGTAAAGCCACGCCAAAACAAAACGTGTTGCACTAATGTAACTACTTCGATAGCCTTGCAATAAATGCCCACTATCATACTACCCATTTCTATAACATTTTAACAAAGATAATATCATACTCGTGTATCGCATCACTACAACGAGTAACCTCAAAAAAGTATAAAACACTGTTAATATACTCATTCATCCCCCGCGGATAGCACCAAAGAAAAATCCCGCTATACTAAGGAAAAATATTCACATAATGGTAACATTTATAATGATATGCATTAAACTCGTCTCACATGCTAATCTAGCAATGAACAAAATATGGTGACTCGCTCGTGTCACATAAACACTCCGCATCCTCTAAGGATACAACTTATACTTCCATCCTGGCAATCGTCTTGACTGCACAAATGGTTTCCGAACGTAACACGTTTGCCCAAACCAAAACAAAATTATTTTAATCGTTGCCTTTTACTAGGCACCGTATTCTTGTCCTTTTTCTCATTTTGGAACATATTATCGTGAGCGATCTCACTCCGCACAAAATACCTCAACACATAATCCACTTACCACTTGTCCTACTAACCAGGTTAGGATTGTCCTTCTCTCGGACTTTAGTAGACTCGATTCCTGTTAGCCATCCCGGTTGTTCCCTTAGCTTTTTAGGCCATAAAGATCATGTTACTATCTATAATAGTACTTACTGAATTTACCATCACTTGGTAAGAATTTAACTATCTGAAGCATTTAAATGGTTTTCCTGATGTGTATCCACATCCTTTTGTGGTCCTATACCACCACCGTTGTATTCAGTCTTATTCTCGACTAAATTCTTCGATTCCTTTAACTTCCCCCACAAAGAAGCGTTATCATCTATATTGACAAAATATGACATTGTCAACCTCTGAATCGGTCGTCCATCATAATTTCCTCCTCGAGTATTATCAACTATTATTACAAGTTGGTCTCCCACTTGGAGTCGTTTCCTCCACTAGTATCTACCTCTTTCGATACAAAATTTGCTAACGATTAGGATTCATATCCATAATTGAACTTCTGTCATGCCTTCCTGCGATGAGTTCAGAACCACGTTTGCTTCTCATCCTGAACAGTTGAGGAAGGAACATACGGTCAACACTGTACCTAAGGTTCTTCTATAGGCATAGCATTCCACTTCTAAAATTGGTGGTTGACTCCAACCATTATAATTTCGTCCCGAAAGCCAAGAAAATTTTCTCTAAATTTTCACTTTCAGTTTGCCACACTCCGTCCTATATTTAAGCCTTTGGATACTTTACCTCCTTTGGTAAACACATACAATTTCGCGTTTCTAAAATTTCCCACTGACAGTCTCTACACATTTTTGTAATACGTTGGGTAAGTTTACCCTCGCACCTCATTTGACTATAACAGCATTTGAAAATCATTGCTGCATCTTAGTCGCCTTTCTAGTCGTGGCTTCTCGTGCCATAATGGAGGTGACCTCGACTACGGTCATCATCCTCGGATATTTTTCATAATCTCAACTGAGCCGTGCCTCCTGATGTACGCTTAACGGTCCTCTTCTGACATCCGTCATCGCTCAGCACACGCACACATCCGAACGAAATTAGAATTCACTAGTATATACACATTATAGCAGGAGAACGAAATCTCGTCAAAGGAATCGACAATCCTAAACATAGGGCTCTATAACAAACAAAGCAACGCTGAAAGCATAATAAGCCGTACAGATCCTAAGGACACTAGAACCTGATGCTCTGATACGACCTGTGACACCCCGCCTAATTAAATACCGGGCGATCACTCCTTTATTAAATTAAAATCAAGGTGAACAGTTGGTTCATTCTTAGCATCACTGTCGTAAAAATACTTTTCCAATTTAAACACCCTAAATAATTAAGCTAAGTGTCAAAACCATTTAAAACCTTATTCTCATTTTATTAAATCCGGTTATAAAACCTTAAACCATTAACATCTAAAGAGTCACACATTAAGAATAAAAATAGAATTTAACATACACGAATTTAATCATCAATAATAAATCCCAACATTTACAACACTAAAGGAAAACATCCTGACAGTAATAAATCCCGAAATAAAGGCACTGAAAGTAAAAATTTCAATCTCTGACAATACCAACTAAATAATAGAAAGAGGGCGACACATGCCCCTGCTGGATAAAACTGAACTAGGAGTAGAATCAAATGGATGAAGTCGTCTAAACAACAGGCCTACAACTCCCACCTAAGCTGTAGAACGTTCCTTCCAAAGGATCCTAAGTAAGACGCCCCTGTGGCTGGGCACCTGTAATACATACATATATATACAAGAGAGAAAAGGAAATAGAAACGGGTCAGAGCCCGATAGTGTATATGATTTAAAAATTCGTTTAACAAGTATTTAATTTGATACAGGCCAATGCAACAACATATTAGTGCGACACTCTCTTGAGAAATTCTCACCTCTCTTCTAATGTGCACACCTATCGCACTAACCTTCCCAATGGTCTATCTCGTCATATACCACACTATCTTTCTCCAATGATTTAACTTATTAAAGGTTATTCGCAGGATTTACAACTGAACAACACAAGTATTTAAAACGTAGGATTTCAATTTGTAACCAAGGTTTTCCTTTTAACTTTATTAATCAATAAAGTTTTCCCGTGTCATATTATACTTTCTCAAAACAATTATTTATAATTTGAGTCATCAACCATGTCCTACATATCAAATCACAGTAGGCAGTTCCAGATTTCAGAATTTCATAAATATATTAACTACTCGTATAATATATATATATCATAATAGCACCCCACATAAAAACTATGGTGCGGACATACTCTGCTATCCAATCCCCGTATCAATCGTACTAAAGGGAATACAAGTTCGGAATCACTCTCGAACTGTATAAATACATACACAAACAATATTGAGGCGAAGCATAGTTTCCAAGTCCAAGAGGTCAGTACATACCCTCACGTCTCTTAGGACCGTGACTAACGATTCGATAGCCTGTACCTAGGATTCCTATCTTCTAGGGTACGAGTCAATATCCCCCATAAGGCACACGAGATAAGATCGTCCCAACGCGGTAACCTCAGGGATAGAAAGTAGCGCGGGCATGATTTTCACAAGTATATAATATATGCATACACAATCATATAAATATACCACTTTTATTATATCAATTTAGGTTTATCCAATAACCCACATTCACAACATTTATCCTTATTTTCCCATTATTATTTATCAAGTATAATGGTTCGTTTCTAACTTTAATTCGAAGTATAATGGTTCGTTTCTAACTTTAATTCGAAGGGTTTTTCCAACTTACTATGTAACCCTCATGGACTCTATTCTTCCAAATGTACAATTCAGTAGATATCCATTTATGTTCCAACGTAACTCTCTCTTACGTGTCTCTCCCCTTTAATATATACTTACATTATCCCTTATGCAAAATATCCCAAAAATATAGATTTCGCCTTACATTAAAGGATTTTGAATTTTATTTTCAAAGATGAGAATTTCAAACGGTTTCGAAATCGGAATAAAAATGGAGTTTTAATTGAATTTTTTTTTATTACTTAGAAGAGTCCTCAAAATATAAAACTCTCTAATAGTCCTCAAAACATAAAACTTTCTAGTAAAAATAATAGTTTTAGAAATCCGACCGTCTGATCAAGCTGAATTTTTGTCAGCAGTCCTGTCTCGCCGTTCGCTACAATATACTAAAATTTTAAGCGATTCCAATGGTCCGATCATCCGAAATAATTTTTTTAGTGTTTGTATCTGATTAGAACTCTTTTCTTAATCAAACTCTTAATCCTTTACATGACAAAGGGTTTCCAGAATATCATATAAATCATCACTACATGCAATTTCCTATCTCAAATTGGGTTTTTCTTCCATACAATTAATCCTAATCATTCCTAAACCAATATGAAAGATGCATAAACGAAGTAAGCAAGATAAACACTTGCCTGGGATTTTCAGAAATCTGGTTTGGTGTTGAATTTGGTGTGGTTGCGTTCCCCGTCTCGCGATCTACGCGTTGGCGGTGGCGGCGATACAAACGGTTGAGTTTTGAGCCTTGGAATGCCTTGAGAGCTCTCTCCTCTCCTCTCCAATGGCCGTTCTAGTATTTTGAGTTATCTAACCCTTGGAGATAACCTAAACATCTGATATAACCCCTTAAATTTTCGTGGGTTTAATTACCCAAAAATATAAAATGACTAAAATGCCCTCCCGGGGTACTAATTAGGCCTAAAAACGCCCCGAGACCCAAATCAAACCCCCGGGTATACTTTTCTGACTATCTCGACCCTTCCGGACGCGTGGCGCACTCAAAATGACCATACGAATAACCTATAAAATATTCACTTTTATTAATCCACATTTAGTTCCGACACGACACAGGCGCGTCCCGACTTAAATTTCCACAATTGTCATTTTATTCACACGTGACAATATTATAAAAATAAATCTCATATATTACTATACTCATCCAGTAACATGCAACAAATAATATATTCCCAATAATTACTAACTCTTGTCACGCTAGTAAAAATTTAAAACAACATTTCGGATTAAAATTAAATTAATTTATCTCAATTAAATTTAATAAATCCTTAAATTTAAAAGCCATGAAAATACGGGGTATTACAGACCTTTCATGCCACTTCGATAATAGATATTATCACATTATTTTTTACACCATTTCCCTTGTCTTTATTTGTATGGATAGCATTCCATAACAAGTGGTATGATGTATTTCTTATATTTTATGACCAGAATTATGTTTTTTAAACCTTCACCCTTATAATAACTTTATCGACAATGACCACCACCATAACCTCCACCTTGACCACCTCTGGGGACATGTCCTCGTCGATGTCCACGATTAGAAAAAAATGTTGGCATGTAATTCAGTCACTAGTGCAATACCAGTTGGAAGATATTCATGATTTCTCATTAGAAATTTGTTATGTTGTTCGAAATATAAAAGAACACTTGATAATGTCCGCTACTCATGCTAATGACATTGTCGATATTACTCTTATAAAAAATGTTATTGTTGATGCTAGAAATTGGATTTATATAAATTTTAGTTATATTAGAAAAATTCACTAATGTATGAGAGTATATGTATGCTCTTGTGCGCTACATATAATTTATTTTTTCGTATTCCGTGTAAAAAATATATTATGTATTTTTAGTCCATGAGGTCGTTCCGGCAGAGCACAATAATGTTATATATGGTCCAAATATGCATTGACTTCTTAACCCAACTTCAACATGATTACATATTGATATTACCACTTGGTTGAGGTATTTGGAATTTATAAAAGACTTTAACACTTTATCTCACGCAAATGAACTTTTTCTTAAAGTGGAAACTTATTTTATATGTGCGTGTGTTAATTTGGTTTTGGTTTTCGGTGTTATACATATGGAAGTATACTATTAATAATATAAAGTATATTTTCAAAAGTTATTTTTATAAGTATATCATTTGAAGGTTTAAGTAGTTTCAAATCCTTTGTAGCTTTTTATTACCCTGAAAACAAAGTGTGGGACTTTCGTTGATTACTCGTTGTAGCAAAATAGGCCTTCAATGAAGCGAAGACATGCGTTCATTGGCCACGATGTCATCTAGAGTTTTTAACTTATATATCACAAGTGTTCCTCGTGACTTCTTTCGCTAGAACCTCACTTCAGGGACTCAGTTGTTCGCATCAATGAATCCCTGATTTTATGGTCTTAACTGGTGTCTGCAAACCAATTATTTTACAAATATCTTTTTGGAAACCGTGAAGGATTTTTGGGAAACCAAATCTTCTCCAAACTCAAGTGATTTGATATCTTTTTAAGATGTCAGCTCCCTCACTTTTCTTAAGCTTGTCTTCCACACTTAGAAGAGCTTAATAAATATAGAGAGTTTGATTTCACAATATTTCTTCGTCAAAACTCAAAAGAAATAATATTGAGAAATTATAATTGAGAAAAAACTTAATCAAATAGGCAAATTTTGAAAAGTTTGTTTTGAGTGTAAATAATCTCGAGAGTTAAACCATTGTTTATATTCTTCACATTTATCTTTTTATGCTTGAGGTGTTTAATAATCATAACTGGATTATAACCTATTCTATATCTAAAGTTGAATATCTTAACTCCGATATCTAAAATGAGGTTTTTGATCTATTAAAAAGGTCAAGCATAGTGCGATATGAGGATGGATAATCCGACTTGTATGTATGATGAATGTAGCTTTGAATGAATTTCTCATTGGAATGAAGGATAGTCTCAACATTCATAGGTAACTTCTTATTAGGGGACAATAGAGAGGCATTTTCTTATGTTGTGTAAATGAACTTTTCAAATATAATGAGAGACTTGGATGCACCAAGGTTTTTTACCTTTAGGTAACTTCCTCGTAAATCTTTCCTTGTGCTTATCGTGTCGTTGTTTAGTGTAAATATACTTATTTGATTGCATAGACTCACCTAGATCTATGTTTATATCCAACATGATCCATTGTTAAATTGACTTAGGGTTTGCATCTAGTTAATTCACACAATTAACTTTTATTAGATCCTAATTAATTTAATTTGATTCGATCTATTAGATTTGTCACCTACATGCATGTTAATTAGGTGAATCTAAAATTTGGCAGAGCTAATTAAAAAATCAATAATTCTCATTAAAACTTATTCACCACTCTTTAGGTTTTTTTGAGTTGAATAGATTATGTAGAACTCACCACTTACTAATGAAATTGTTGACAGATTCCTTGAGTTTTTTCTTGAGAAGTTCAAGATCCCGACAAGTTTCATCCAACTCTTCATTATACTTGTACTGATCCAATAATTCTTTGGCTCTATCTTTCCAACTACGAATTTGGGATTCTTTTAGTGATAGGAACTAGCGAAGGGCGCTTTCCTTGAGAGTCCGTTGGAACATCTGAGCCATGATCTCCTTGGTTGCCCCATGTAGGCTTATGGAGAGATGGTAGTTGTGAAGATAAATAATGGGAGGCCTGCTACCTCCAAACTTCTTGATATCAAGTATTTTGAATTTCTCCAAAAATTAGGCATTCGAATAAGGGGACATGGGGTAATCCACATATTTCCATGAGATCTTAACCTGATCTAAATTCTTGGAATGAAGTATAAGGTTTCCCTTAAATTGTTTCAATTATTCCTCATTGTAATTGGTAGGAATGGGCGATGGGAGGTTAGCCCCTGGCTGAACAAGATTTTGTATTGGTAGATGAGGAGGTGGTGGCCTATTGACTCGATGACACATAGAGGGTGAAGATCTTTCTGATACTCTTCTGGAACCCACATCATCTCAGGAATTTATTTTCCCATAGCACGGGGGAGGAAATATCATGTTTGGGGACATCAGGAATCTATTCTCTATTTTTTTGACATTTTTTGGACATCGACTTGCAGACTGTCTATTTTTGCACTGAGCTGAGCAAATACCGTCATTAGGTCCGATTGAATATTAGAATTTTATTCGGATTTTCCACGTGGTATATTCAATAAGGCCATTTGTTTTCTATTGAAGTGGATGATGGGGTCTTGATGGCAAATCTGAGCCAATAGGGAACCAAGCCAAGGAGTGCGATCGCACATGAGAGGGAAATAATTTTTTAATTTTAATAAAGAGTATTTTTTTGGCATTTTGGAGAAGGGGAGAAAATATGTTTTGGTATTTTTGAAGAAAAGGAAGAAGGAAGAACCCCTAGTGTAGCTGTGATTATTAGTTTTCACTTGTATTATGTTTCGTTATGGGTGCAAGTGAAATGCTGAAGAGGACCCTTGTTTGGGAAAGGATGTGATACTTGATGTAAGACACGCTTTGACTTGTTTTCAGACTCACGGTCAGGGTCCAATGTTAAAAATGAGCGAAATAGCACAAAATTTTGGTGGTAAGACGACCCAAAATTTTGACAGGATTTCTCGTTAAAATCGTCAAACTAGGTATGAGTGTCCTTCGTTAGATGCCTATATAAGGTTTATGCATAGAAAGTTAGTTTAAAAGTTATCCCTTTGGAATGACTTCCACGATATACGCCTTTCCTATAAGTGCAATCATTCAATAGAATATGTGGAAAAGTCATTTGATATATCTAATTGTACGTGAATTTACCCACAACATACCTCATGGTGATGGTACATATGAGAGGGAATTTGATATACTTGACATATATGAACGAATTCCCTACTATATACCTCAAATTGTGAGTTCCATAAAGAGGTTGGATATGAGGGGAACCGTTTGATATATGCCAAAGGTTCATGGCCAATGGAAGGTGGGAGTCATATCGATTAGGTTAACCGCACCCCATAGAACTAGAAACCCATCACGAAGTGACCCCCAGTACGAGACAATATTTGGGTCTGAATGTAGTGCTCACGTGATGTAGTAGGGAAAATGCATGAGTTTTAGTTTGTATTTTTATGCATGCTAAGAAAGATATGTATAACTACTACGCGTGAAGTTGATCATAGGAGTGCATATGAGCAGCATGTGAAAAAGAACTAAGTATACAAGTAGAGTAAAGCGAGTAAATATGTACAAGTAACACGAAGAATGAAGTATGTACAAATCGATAAATCATGGTGATATATACAAGGTGTGAAACATGTTTACATACACAAGTGAGATGGATGGAGTGAGAGTAACATGATGATGTGTATATGTGGAAATAACCGGGAAGAGTGTGCAAGTGAGAGTAGTGCCTAGTGAAAGCAACATGGAAGTGTGTGCGAGTGCCATAGGATATATATAAGTGATGTAAAGTATGTGAATATATATACAAGTGGGAATAAGAACGGGTATCTACAAGTGATATGGGGTAGGTGAATCATGTGAATAAATGGAGTGAAACATGGAAAATAGATATAGGTAAGTGTGAAATATGTGAATAAAGCATGAGCATATCCGAGTTAATAAAGCATGAATATATATCAGCGATTACATACATTTAATAAAAAAAGGTGGTATATACATGTGATGAGAAACTGAGCATGACGGAGAGAAAAATATACATGGATAGTGCTGACATAAACATGGCCTATATACAACATATGAGCACGAAAGTAAAAGGAGGAATATACAAGTGAAAACATATATACACATGTCAAAAATAGAGAAAGGGGAAATAAAAATCATGTAAAATAGAGTCTAGTCCTATAAAAATATTTTATCCCTAGTGGATTCACCACTATGGCCATCCGGCTCAGGTGCGCCCCGAAGAAGACTTGGGTGAAAATGGGGTCAAGGAATAGAATTCCCTTTTCCCCGTCCACGTGATATTCACAGATCCCATGAACATAAAGTTGCTGTCATCAAGGGGTAAAAATTTAAAAAATGGTGTTGCCAACCTATTTTACTTCATACAGGCAAAAGATATAGCCGTTGCCGGAGAAATGACATCAAAATACTAACTGATGCATACGAAATAAAATATATCACAGGTCCGGAGACTAAGTTACGGAATGGAAAGGTGTTTGGCACCCATTTCGCCCTTTTCAGTCTCTCATGGACTATAAAAAAATATTCTCCTTTTTCTCCTAAAATGTGTATAATGTATGTGGGGCGAAAAATGCATATATAAGCAAAAAATTGTCAATGAGCAAAATATCATGTGCACGTCATGGGAAAGATAGGAACGAATCATTCGAAGGAGTATAAGTAAAGGAAAGAGAATATGTATGTATATATATATATATATGTATAAAGAGTATTAGCAGTGCAACGGATCGTGACTCACCATAACTAAATGAGTACGTGTGTCTGACGGCACCGCTAAAGAGTAATAGAATAATTCAAATATATATTATGAGAAGTATGCCATATCATGAATTATTATGAAAAAAATAGTACGTGTGTCTAAAAGGACAGCTAAAAGTAGGCAAAAATAGGTATAAAAATAATAATAGAAAAATAATGAGTAAAATAGGAAAATTGAGGGGATAAGAGTACTCGAATCCAAGGAAAACCCTAGATGCCTACGTAGCCAGAATCAACATCAAAGTCCACATTGCTCGAAATAACATAAGGGTGAAATTTATGCCATAAATCCAAAACTAGAGTTTTCTATTTTGATTTATAGAAATATGTGCACAAGTGGTGAAAATGTAGAGAAATGAAAGAAAACTCTAATTTGGAGTTTATGAATTAAGCCCTTCTTTGGGGCTTTTGAAGTTATGAAGAAAAGTTTTATGAATATATTGATAATAAAAAGGGTTATTAGAGGTGATAAAATCAAAATTAAATGGAAATATATGCTAAAAGTAGAAAAATGTAAGAAAGGACACTAAATTAGTAAGCTTGAGTAGATAGAATGTAGACCTTCATAATAACTTCAAATCTGAGTTTGGATAGATAGAATGTAGACCTTCTAAATAACTTGAAATCAGATTTTGGAGAAATATAGGCTGATTTTGATTGGTGATGTAATGGTGGAAAAGTGGTGATGAATGGTGAGGGAATGGAATGTTGGAGATAATGTTTAGAAATGGATGTTTTGAAAAGCTACGCACTAATTTTGAGGCCAAAAGGTCCTCAACAATGATGTCAAGGTTTCCTTAAATAGGAAACCCTGAAAAGGATAAAAGACCAAGACGCCTATGGGGTTTATCAGTCGATATAAAAGTTGACTTGCCTATCGGCAAGGGTGCCATACTTGGGGGACAAGTAAAGTATACCCTACCTATAAGTAGGGGGAAGGTGTGCCTCTATGCAAGTTGAAATGGACTCTCCAGAAAATGATCATAAAATACATATTATAAGTTTGATTCACGCATGGCATGGACCATTAAAAAAAGGATTCAAAGATATATGAAAGTGTGCTGAGGTACTCTTAGGTATGAGACTTTATGAAAGTCAAATAGAGCTCGATAGGGTCCAATGACCTTTGATTCAGGGTTTCAGAGTAAAAAGGACACTAAATGCGAACTGTAAATCCAATTTATGCACGGTATGGATCGCTGTAATGGAGATTCATATCCCTATAAAAGTGATTTGAGAAACTCACGGGTCTGAGAGTTGGGTCTGAGAGTTTACCAATGTTAAACAGAGCTTGGGAGTGTCTGGTGACCTTCGATTTAGAGTTTCAAAATAATAAGGTAACTAAATGTGAACCCTAAGTTCAATTTACGCACGGTATGAACCATTAGAAAGAGGTTTCAAAGCCTTATGAAAGTGAATTGAGAAACTCTCCTGACTGAGAGTTAGCCAAAGTCAAATGGAGCTCGAAAAGCATCCGATGACCTTTCGGGTAAAGGGGTGGTAAATGCGAACCGTAAATTCAATTCATGCATGGTATGGATCGTGGGAGAGGGGATTCAGAGCCCTATGAAAGTCTTTTGAGATACTCCTGGATATAAGAGTTCACCAAGGTCAAACAGAGTTTGGTAAGAATGTAGTTATCTCTAGTTTAGGGTTTAAAGGAGGACCACATGTCCAAGGTTTAAAAGGATGATACTTGGACATATAGAGGTGTATAGCGGTACTAGAATGGGGTGTTTACAATGAGGAATATACCTTATACTTCGACATTAGTCAACCTCATGTATATAATAATATGTACTAAACATAACATCTATTATGCCATTGGCATGGTCATTAGATTCCAATCTAATCCAGGTGAGGGGAACTGGACTGCTGTGAAGTACATTCTCAAGAACTTGAAGAGGACTAGAGATTATGTGTTAGTTTACTCACCAAAGAGTCTAGAACCCATTGATTACATCAACTCGGACTTTCACTCGGATGGGGATTCCAGAAGATTGACCTCAGAATATGTGTTTATCTGGGAGGTGGAGACATGAGTTGGAGGGGTATTAAGCAATCATATATTACTGATTCGACCATGGAAGTAGAGTATGTTTACACTTCAGTGGCAGAAAAAGAGGTTGCTTGGCTACAAAACTCCCCAAGTGACTTGGGTGTGGTTCCTTCAGCGCAATCGACTATTACATTTTATTATGATAATAGCGGTGTGATTTCAAATTCTAAAGAACCATGGATTCATAAGAGTGCAAAGCACATTGAGTGCAAGTATCACCTAATTTAGGAGATCTTGCAAAAGGATGATGTCATCGTGACCCGAACTGCTTAAAAGAACAACCTAATGGATCATTTTACAAAGAGCTTACTAACTAGGACTTTTGAAGGTCATGCATAAGGAATGGGAGTCAAGTTCATGACCACATGGCCTTAAGACTAAGTGGGATATTATTGGAGATTTATTCTTAAAACCATTTGTAAAACATTTTATTTTATTAATAAAGATTGTTTCATTCATTTTGTAATGATAATAAAGTTTATGAGAATATTTTATATTTGTTTTCGTATATATGTTCGTAAATAAAGCTTAGTAGGAATTCCAGTGACTTGGCTTCGGTCTATTCACAAAGAGATTGGAATTTCAGTTCAAGCACTATTAAAAAGTTCACAATATAGATAAGGAGTTGACATCCTATCAGAATGGTTGTAATGAAATCCTAGTAGTTTATCCCAAACAATAGGAACCTTTATAATGGTTCGGGAACTTTCATGATAGTTCGACAGATTATTATGATCAGTACATATCAAGAATGTATTGAATAGGACCATTCGTGATATTTGAGTCTAGGAGTTGTCTTGATCAGACTCGGGCGATCTCACACTATTTGCAAAGGGTATATATATTCTTAAACCCGAGAATTATGAGTATTGGAGTGCTTATATGATTGTTTCTTTGATTTCTATGGGTGAGATTCGATTTTAGATTGAATCAAACCTTCCCTTCATATTGGTTAACCGTTATGTAAGTAGGTCCGAGATCTTAATTCGGAGGAATTCATATTCGAGGATACCTTAGATTGCGATACCACCTTAATAGACTTAGAAGATTTTGTTTCCACAAGTAAACTTGATCAGTGGGTTACACTATACTAAAATACTAATTTTGTGACTACTTTCTTGTGACTGCTAATGGGGGTGACAAACTTGATCGCTCCTGGGAGCAGTCATAAAATAATTTGTAAATGCCATTAGGAGTGATAAAATCTTTGGATAATGAAAAATTTGAATCAATTGGTTTATCACTGCTAATGACAATCACAAATCTTTCCATATAATTAATTTGTGATTGCTATAAGCAGTCAGAAATTTGTAACTGTCATAAGCAGTAACGAATTTATCAGTAGGGTTAAGTTGGGACATATATGAAGTCTATGAAATAAAGAATATATTAAATGTTGATTAACGTCAATTAGTGTCAAATTGATTTGACCAAGAGGGTATTGGTAGCTTAATGTGGGGAATCACATTATGTACCATTATCAAGTTTGCAAATAAGAGCTCTTTATATCTGAGTGAATTTCTAGATAATTAAGTTAAAGTGAAGTCTTAATTATTTATGATTAAATAGAGAAGTAAAATAACTTATGGTTATTGTATGTAAAAATTATTCATCTATGTGGATCAATAAGGAATGGACACCTATCCTCCTATGTGGCTATCCTCACACCACTTACCTTCTTGGTCGGCTCCAGAGACACTTGGTTGGCCAACAGGCAGACTGACCTCAAGAATACGAACCATTAAGAATAGCAAAAGTCACACGGGTGGAATAGCTAAAAGCCTTTGTACACGTACCTGTGAATATCAACAGTCTTATATATTGTATACAGATGCAAATGCCTGAATATCTAAAGGCATTCCATCTCTTGGGTTCCCAACCAATAAAAACACATAATCTCCCTTAGCTCAAAGGGACGATTGAATCAGGCACAAACATACTCAACCCTGAGCTATTGTAACCACCAGAAATACTAAAAACAGTGGATGTAGGCTTTTGAACCACTTTAAAAACCTAATTGTTGTGTGTTTGTCTTGCTTTATTATCTTTATTTTATCTGTGTAAGGACATTTTTCTCATGTCCGATATGTTATATTTATGTATGTCGTACGCCGCTACAAAAGGCACATCACTTCCCGATCTCACATGACGGCTTCTATCCGAATTCAGGGAATCAAGCATTCAACATCTCCATCAAGTGTCCCACATCTGCCTCAACAACTTCACGTTCCACGATTTTATGGATTTTATGCAAGTGATAAGCAAGAGAAGTCAAAACAGTGAAATAAGGCATGATATGAAAGTTCAAGGGTATTTTCATAATTTTATAGCCACCGTCTAAAGGTCCGGTCAACTGGAAAGTTGAAGAGCTCGATGCCACGAAGATACTGGAAGAAATGGCACCCCAATTCGAGCTACGGTGAAGAAGTTATGACCTTTTGAAGATGGAGAAAATTCCTTAGAAGAATGCTGATTTTTTTCAGTCCCAAACCAGCAAGGTACCGCAAATCGCATTGTGAACCGGTTTAGGGTACATCAGAACCGGTTCAGGGTACCTGACGTTGGCAAGAGTTCCAAAAATTTAAAACTCTTTTGGTTTCCTTATAAAAGCCAACTTCGGGGGAGTTATTTGATAAGACTTTGAGAGACGTTTTTGAGAGACCAAATACATCAAGTCTTCATATTTTTGTGTCCCAAAACTCATGTTTCATTCACACCAAAATTCCCATATAATTTTTTGAATCTTTTGGAACCCATAGAACACTTTGCTTTTGTTCATCTTTCGTGGAGTGCGTCTCTACATCGTATGGCTGCGTGTCATGGAGGATCTTGCTGCGTGAAGATTCTTTGCTGAAGATTGGGCTGTGAGTCCTTGGAGGGTGCTGCGTGTATTCTCTTGCTGAGTTCAAGACTGCTTGTCTTTGTGGGTTAGCTGCACGTTGATCCATTGCAAATTTCTCTATGTAATTGTAAGTTGCGATTTATAAATTCATAGTGAAATAAAGGTTTCACCCGAAAGGTTTTTTTTTCCTGAAGTCTGTGTCTCAGCATATTTACTGTGTCGCATGCTTTATATTTGATAGGTTGATTTAGATGCATGTTTAAGGGCTGAATTTATTTGATTTAAAAGTAGACCCAAATTAAATAAGGTTTAATTGGATACGTGCAAATTAATCAATTATCACACAGTCTCACTTTACAAATTGGTATCAGAGCGGGTTGCGCTAATTTATCGCGTGATCCTGATTTTTCAAGATTTTTTTTTAATACAATTTGGCTTCTCACGTCGTCAAATTGGTATCAGAGCAGGTTGCGCTAATTTATCGCGTATTCCTATTTTTCGCAAAATCATGTGATATTGATTTTTTAAAAAATAAATTTTGTAAAAAATCTCAATTTTTCAATGGAACGCCCATTTAATGAAGAGCCTATTTTTGAAAAAGTTCATGAGTGTGCTGAAAAATTGAAACTTTTGAATTTGAAACTTTGCAAAAGAATTAAAGTTTTGGAAAAAGAAAATTCTTGTTTTAAAAGTAAGATTGAATATTTGCAAGCGTTTTAAACTCAAAGTGATATTTGTCGTGAGCACTTTGGTAATTTGTGTATTGATTTTGATTCTTTGAAAATTGCCAAAAAGAAGAGTGATGAGAGAGTTCTAGTTTTAGAGAAGTAATTGGAGGACTTAAAAAATTCTAGGGTTCCCATTTGTGCCATCGAGGATAAAAAATTAATCGATGATTTGACTGCACGTGAAAAGACTCTTAGGAAAAAGTTTACTTTAATTGAGGGAGAGAGAGATACGCTTTTAGGAATTATTGAAAAATTAAAAAAGGCGTCCCTTAATTTGGAGGAGTTTAATTCTTTGCTTGAGTAAAAAATTTTGAAGTTAAAAAATTGTTTAACAGACTCAAGTAGGTTTGATAGTGATGGTAATGACTCATCTTGTTCTCATGCTTCTAGTGCTAAAGACAAAACCATGATTTTTTTTAGAGGGTCAATTAATCCCAAGGACATTAGAAAAGATCACACTTTAGGTGTCGTTCCACCCGTTTACACATGTTCATATTGTGGTAGGAAAGGTCACCTTAGGAGTTTTGTTTTGATCTTGGAAGAGGTCCTAGGAATTCGAAGTCTAGTGTTTTATTGGTTCCCAAAACCCCGTGTTGACGTGTTACATCTGTTTGGGTTAGGAAATAACTTTTAGATACGTTAGATTTTAGAATAGTTGATTCTCGTTTGCTTGCACATGATTCTTCTCTTGCCCTATCATATAGATGATTGTGTTTGCATGTTTGTCATACAATAGTTGTGGTTTCATGATATATATTTGCTAGTGTGTTGACATGTACTTTTGTATGTTTTATTTTTTTTTGAAAATTTTTGAAAAATACAAAGAGATTTTATTTTGAGAAAATCCAAAAAGATTTTTGTATTTTGTTTGCACTGTTTATGGATAGACACTTAGGATGACCAAGTCACAATATCATTGCATTTTTCATGTGACTATTTATAGTGTTTTGAGACAATATATCATGTCAGCTTTGTGCTTAATAATGTTTGCAGTCATTAAGATGTAATTAAGTGTTACTTCCTACATGTTTGAATCATGATTTCCTTTATTGCACACATGCACGAATTTTCTTGATTATTGTGCTTGTCTTGTCATATATTGGCTGGGTGTTTTCACTTCAATCATGTCCTTTAAAACGAAACAAGCGTGATAAAACTTGATAAGAAAGTTGTGCATATAAGAACCGTTTTGTGCGTTTGTGTGCTTTATTTAAAAAAATGGGAAAGGACTACGAAATGTTCATTTGGCATTTGTGAATACTAAGCCACCGTTTAAATTGGACCTAGAAAATTGAGGAATTTTATTATCCGGGGTCCAAAGAGGTATAAAAGAGCCCAAAAAAAAGAAAAAAAATTAAGGCAATAAAAAGAAATTCATGCCAATTATGAGCCAATTAGGTTTTTGCACCAATTCTCCAAAGTTTGAGAATTTAGTTTATACACCTCTAAAAGAAAATATATATGAGGGAGTTTGGATGGAGAATTAAAACGGGTTTGCACGTCCTTGAATTCTTTAAATGCGCTACATAGTTTTGGACGTTATTGGTGTGGAAATCATTCTGACTTTGATTTGTTGATTTTCATAAGACGATGTCATCTAAATTCAACAATTTTTACACCTAAGGATACTTTTGATGTTCATTCGTTAGGAGTACACGTATGAATCGTGCACATATGATTGATTGAGTTGATTTACCTATCAAATGTGTTCACACCCATACATTCCGTTTCCATGACTTGGTTGTTTGTGTTTAAATACATGGTGTGATTTTTGTGTCATGTTTTACATATTTTACAAATTGTATCTTATTTTTGTGCAAAAATTTTGAAAAATAAAAAATAGTTTGTGAAGATTTTTTAAATATCTCTTTGCAAAAACGCGTTTGCTATCTGATTGATGCCTTGTTTTGAATACGGTGACACCCCAACTTTGCTTGTTTGATTATTCTCATTTTTCTATCTGGGGACATAATAAAAAGGGGGAGAAAGAATTATCATTTATGGGGGAGTTTGAATTTTGGGGGAGTTTTTGATATTTCACTTATGCTCTTCTCATACATTGGTATCTATGTTTATCTCATTTCAAACTCGATACGTCACTTGGTATTTTTCTTTATCTCATGTGTGTAGGTACTACATTGATGATCATATGTTGCACACCCTGGTGAGAAAAGATTGAGATTTTGAAGATTTGAAGAACAAACGATGAAGACTTATTCATTTGTATCTTTCCAGTATTGGGTGAATGGGAGGGTAGATTTGTATAGGTCAATTGAATGATAATAATTAGGATGTTTTTATGTATCTACCAGCATATACATAGGGGGATATTTGTAAGGACATTTTTCTCATGTCCGATATGTTGCATTTATGTATGTCGTACGTCGCTACAAAAGGCACGTCACTTACCGATCTCACATGACGACCTCTATCCGAATTCTGAGAATTAAGCATTCAACATCTCCATCAAGTGTCCCACATCTGCCTCAACGATTTCACGTTCCACAATTTTATGGATTTTATGCAAGTGATACGCAAGACAAGTCAAAACAGTGAAAGAAGGCAAGATATGAAAGTTCAAGGGCATTTTCATAATTTTACAGCCACCGTATGGAGGTCCGATCAACTGGAAAGTTGAAGAGCTCGACGCCACGAAGATACTAGAAGAAACAACACCCCAATCCGAGCTACGGTGAAGAAGTTATGACCTTTTAAAGATGGAGAAAGTTCCTTAGAAGAATGCTGATTTTTTTCAACCCCAAACCAGCGAGGTACCGCAAACCACATGGTGAACCGGTTCGGGGTACACCAAAACCGGTTCAGGGTACCTGACGCTAACAAGAGTTCTAAAAATTTAAAACTCTTTTGGTTTCCTTATAAAATCCAACTTCGGAGGAGTTATTTGATAAGACTTTGAGAGACGTTTTTGAGACACCAAATACATCAAGTCTTCATATTTTTGTGTCCCCAAACTCATGTTTCATTCACACCAAAATTCCCACATAATTTTGTGAATCTTTTGGAACCCATAGAAATCTTTGATTTTGTTCATCTTTCGTGGAGTGCTCCTTTACACCGTATGGCTGCATGTCATTGAGGATCTTGTTGCGTGAAGATTCTTTGCTGAAGATTGGGCTGTGATACCATGGAGGGTGCTACGTGTATTCTCTTGCTGAGTTCTAGACTGCGTGTCTTTGTGCGTTGGCTGCATGTTGATCCATTGTAGATTTCTCTATGTAATTGTAAGTTGTGATTTATAAATTCATAGTGAAATAAAGGTTTTACCCGAAAGGTTTTTTTTCCTGAAATCTGTGTCTCAGCATATTTACTGTGTCGCATGCTTTATATTTGATGGGTTGATTTAGATGCATGTTTAAGGGATGAATTTATTTGATTTAAAAGTATACCCTAATTAAATAATATTTAATTGGATGCGTGCAAATTAATCAATTGTCACACAGTCGCACTTTACAATCGGTGATTATAAATTTGGACCCACTCTATTTTTAGACATCAACAGATTGGCGTCGTCTATGGGAATGACTGTTGGTCAACGTTCTCTACCTATTTTATTCATTTATTCACCTCGAAAGTTCTCTAAGGAATGTCAATTATTTTGGAGAGCAGACTTGTAGTTGCAGGTAACAATCTAGATCCATTTGCTCCTCTAGAGTTGCATATCTTTAAGGAATTTTACTTAACCTTGCTAAAGGACAAAAATCCATGAAAGAGTCAGTTCAGTAATTGTCTCTCATGTTGAAAGACAAGTCCACTACTGTGCTATCCCAAAGGGACATGGTGCCTCCATTAGAAATGAGATAAGTAGCCTTTTCAGATCTTCTCATGATAAATCTTACCATTAGGGGAAAACATCATCAATTTGATCAACGAATTATTACAATGGTCGATCTTTCTCCTCTAAATGGTCGAGCGTGTTAGAACACTTAAGTAAGGCATCTACCTTTGATCGTTTGGGGCCCTGAGTAGCCATAGGTTATCACAAAGAGCAAGTTCGATCTTGCGATCACAGAGAAGGATCCGTTAGGTCTAGGGATAGCATAAGAAGTTTGTGCATACCGAGCAGACTTCTCAGGAAGATTGCTCATAACATGTTCACAGTAAAGCCACTAAATCTGCCTCAGCCAAGTCTAAACCAAAGGACCATTCCTGAAAAGGATCCATGCAGTGACTATAAGATCGTTTGGGAGAAATGGCTAAGACTAAGAACCCTTTGTAGAGGAGTTTTTTGAAGGGATCCCTTTTCATCTAGGCTAGTGTAGATTACCCCATACCTTCTAAATTCAAACCACCAGTTGTGACTCCCAAGTATGATGGGAAAAATGATCCAGTCCTCCATTAAGAAATATTAGGCTACTACTGATATATACTCTGTCCCCGACGAGATGCATTATCGTACATTATCAAGTTCCATCACAGGCTCAGCCCAGATATGGTACAATAACCTTGCCAAAGGAAAGGTTTTTAGTTTCCTTTAATTGGCCAAGCTATTTATCGATAACTTCTATTTTGGGGAAAAGTCGGTCAAAATGTTACTCATATTTTAAGCGTTAGTCAAAGACCTAGAGAAACTACTCGGGAGTACATCACTCGCTTCAATAATGAGAAGCAAGAAGTAATTAATTAAGAAGAAAAGATTTCCATCACAGTGCTGATGAGTGTATTACTCGCCAAGGACCTTTACTATGTGCTGGCGAAAAATCCTCCCAAGGCCATGAAAGAATTGATGGCTAAGGCTGGGAAGATTATGAATGCCGAGGAGGTGGTAGATGCAAAAGAAACACCAGAGGTAAAGACTAAAAGACAGAAAAGTTCAACCAATAAGGATAAGAAAGATAAGAATATTGATAAAATCAAGAAATATGATGAAAATACCCCCTCACCAAAGGCGTGCATCGCATACTGGAAGAGATTAGGGGCAATGAAGAGTTAAACTATCTTGGGAAACTAAGGTCGCCTCCCAACAGAAGAGACAAATCTAAATATTGTGATTTTCACAGAGATCACATGCATACCACTGCCAGCTGCATCACTATGAAGAACGAAGGGTAAACTTTCATCCGATGGGGGAAATTGTCTAAGTTTGTTGGTCGAATTGGTGGTTAGGATGAGGTCTGAGTCACTTTATAGATAAAAAGAGGATAAGAAAAGGGCTCGTGATGATGATTATAAGGACAATTCCGACCTGTCGAAGAAACCTAAGGAGCTAAAAATTGAGGTCAAAATAGTTTTTTTTACTGTAATTTCATTACAGGAGGAGATGTCAGTGGAAGAGATGAGATATCTGATAGAAAGGCTTATCAAAATAAAGCCAATGCCTGTCCTTCCATCAAATAGATTGACATGTTCAAGTATACAGATGGTTAGCCTAGGAACGTGAATAAGGACATATTAGTGATCGACTTCTCCAAGAATGATTTAAGCAGAGTAATTTATCCTTATGACGACCCACTGATTATCACTTATCAAGTTCATAATGATAGAGTGGAAAAAATCTTGGTAGATAATGGGATTTAGGTAGATGTTATGTTTTATAACTATTTTCATAGGCTAGAGCTACGATACAGAAAATTAGAACCTTATCACAAGGACCTCATAGGATTCTCAGGAGAAATTTTATCCCTTGGGGATAATCAAGTTGGATGTCTTGGTCGGCACTTGGCCAACAAGCAAAAAGGAGAGGATTTACTTCTTCATATCGGATAAAAATGTCCCTTTAGCCTACAATATGATTCTCATCAGAGTTTGGATGAAGCAGTTGGAAGCAATACCATCTACATTACATCAGTGTATGAAGTTTCCTACTAATTATGGAGTTGGCATAATGAATAGCAACCAGATGGAAGCTAGAGAGTGCTATTACACTTCTGTCAACCAACATAAAGTCCAGAAGAGAACTACCACCTATCATGTCGACACTCTGGATCCACGATAGGAAGAAAACCTGATCAAATGATAGGTTATGGAGGCAACAGGGGCCATTGTGCTTAATGATGAGAAGCCGGAAAGAACCACTAAAATTTTCATGAACTTAACACCTTCCATTAAACAGGAATTGATTTCATTCCTTAAACAATGGAAGAATGTATTTTCTTGGAGCCATGAGGATATACCAGGAATTGATCATAATTTCATCTTCCATGAGCTTAACATCTACATAAATACTAAGCCGATCAAGTACAAACGCAGAGTGTTTAGTCCCGAGAAGAATATGGCCATCTAAGAGGAGGTGGATAAATTAAAAAGATCTTAATTTATAGAAGATCTCAAGTATCCCAGTTGGTTGGCCAATCTGGTGATGGTAAAAAAGAATAATGACAAATGGAATATGTGCGTAGACTTTACTGACCTCAACAAAGCATGCCCAAAGGATCATTTTTCTTGACCAAAGATTGATCAGAGTTGATACAACTGTAGGTTATGAATTACTCATCTTCATGTATGCCTATTCTGGTTACAACCAGATTAATATGAAGCCAGAAGACAAAGAGAGCACATCTTCCATCACTAGCCGAGGTACATACTGCTAGAACGTTATGCCCTTTGGGTTAAAAAATGCTAGAGCAGCATACCAGAGGCTGGTGAACAAAGTGTTTGAAGAGCAGATTGGTAGGAACATAGAGTTATATGTAGACGACATGTTCACATGGATCAAGGTTACCGTCGACCACATTAAAGACCTTGCTCAAACGTTTGACCAGTTGGAGAAGCACCAGATGAAAATCAACCCGACTAAATGTATATTCGGGGTACAAGAAGGAATATTCTTAGGTTATATAGTGAACTAAAGAGGAATCGAAGCTAATCCTCACAAGATAAAAGTTTTAATTGAGATGCAATCTCCCACATGCAATAAAGATGTGAATAAATTGACTGGAAGAGTGGCAGCCCTCAATCATTTTGTGTCCCGAGCAGCATACAAATGTCTTTCCTTTTTAAAGGTGCTCAAAAAGACCTTTGAGTGGAACAATGAATGTGATAAAGATTTCTTGGAGTTGAAAAAATATCTGGGGTCTCCACCACTACTCTCCTGACCAGTTTTGGGAGAAAAGTCTTATTTATACTTGACTGTTTCAGATTTAATTATTAGTTTTTCCTTGATCCGGCTAAAGGGTGGAGTTTAGAAGCCAGTTTGCTACACCAACAAAGTATTCCAACGAGTAAAAATCAGGTATCCACGATTGGAAAAGATAGCACTTGCACTTATTGAAGCTTCGAGGTGGATGAGACCATATTTCTAGGTACACACTATTGTGGTGTACGCTGACAAATAAGAAAAGTCAAGAAGGTTGATGTCCTAGGCAGTTGAGCTAGGGTAATATGAGATTGTCTATGAGCCAATAACTACGTTGAAAGGGAAAGCATTAACAAATTTCATTGCAAAATTCACGTACTAAGAGGTGAGTAATAACCCAAGTTTGCCTACCGAGCATACTTTTTAGGAAGAGAGCTCAGCTCCAAAGTAAACTAAGGTTGTCGCTGACCAACTAAAAACATTAGCTCCCTAAGAAAAGGCTCAACGATTAGCTGAACAAAGCAAGAAGATATTCAGATATGGAGTATTATTAGAGGAATACTTCAACAATGACATTCCAGTTTGGAAATTATTCGTGGATGGATCTTTATGCGCCACTGGAAGTGGAGTAGGACTTATCATCAACACTTATAATGACATAGATGTGGAATATGATTTATGTTTTCAGTTACAAGCTTCCAACAACGAGGCCGAGCACAAAGTATTAATTATGGTCTTGGAACTAGCCTTATCACTAGGTGTCGAGTAGGTGATAACACAGTTATTCTCAACTCATTATCAATCAAATTCTTCAGATATATGGATTTATAGGAGAACTTATGGTAAAATATTTGGCCAAATCTATGGAGGTTATCTCCTTATTTTTTACAGTCAAGGTGGTCCGAATCTCCAGAGTGGAGCATCGATGTGGAGGATTTTAGTGTTATATTTGTGGAATTGGTGCCTTCTCGGATGGATCCGATCAAAGACTACATTGAAAAAGGGTTGATGTCATCCAACTAGAAAGAAGCTAGAAAGCTGAGATACAAAGAGACCAGTTATGTTTTAGAGAAAAGCATTTTATATAAAAGGGGAAACACTGTCTCCCTACTTCGTTGTCTTCATCCCGCCGAAGTACATGACTTGATTAAGGAGGTACATGAAGGCTCGTGCAGAGCTCATTCAGCGGACCAATCATCAATATAAATAATAGCGATGCAAGGCTACTATTGGTCGACAATAAAGCCAGATTGTGTTTCTTTCGCTAAGAAGTGTGATAAATCCCATAAGTTAATTATTATTTATAGAAAATCGGGGCTACCCTAACTCCCATCACATCTCCTTAGCCATTTGCTATTTGGGGAATTGACTTGGTCAGCCCATTACTGATAATAAAGGGAAGGTTCAAGTATTTGGTTGTAGCAGTAGATTACTTCACTAAAGGGGTGGAAGCTAAGCCCTAGGTTGATATGACTTATCAGAGAGTTTTTCATCTCATATGGAAGAAGATTATAGATCGCTATGGGATACCTTATGCCTTCATTACTGATCATGGTACTCAGTTTGATAATGAGGAGTTTGAGGAATATTTCATCCGATCCAAGATTCAGAAACTTCATTCAGCACGTGGAAATCCACATTGCAATGGTCAGATAGAGGTCACTAATAAGACTTTGATTGACAAGTTGAAGAAACGTTTAGATGATGCTAAGGGGAACTGGATCAATGGTCTGCACAACATCCTTTGGGCTTACAAGACTATACCAAGAAAGAAAACACACTACACCAAAAACAATAATTTGGCACACCCTCACATTGAAAATCTGGCACAGTTTAAAACAAACTGTGCCAAATTTTGGCACGGTTTAATGACAATCTGGCACACTTGACTAAAATATAAAAGACCCTAAAAAAATCATTATACTCATTCCCGCTCACCCGCTCAATCATCTTTTAGGTTTCAGAGTTTTGGTTCCTAAGCGGGTACTCTTTCTCTCTCTCTCTCTCTCTCCCTCTCTCTCTAAATCATCTTCTAGGGTGTGGAGGCTCTTTGGTTTTGCAGGGTTTGTTTTTGCTGTTAAAGAAAATGGGTCAAGTGAGTTTGTCATGTTTTCCCATTGACTTTCATTACGTATGATATGTATAACACTGTTTGGTTTTGATTTATGAATCATTGCCAATTAATTTAGCAATATATTGGTGCTTTTTTGTTATTTTTCATTTTTGTTTATGAATAATTGCATTTGGGCTGACACACAGGTGAACCACAATCAGACTAGCCTCTTTCATAACCTAATCAGTTAGAAACTGGTAATTGGTAAAGGTAGTAATAATATCTGTGACTTATTATTATGTAATGTTTATTTTCCTTGGAATCATTTGTTTTATGCCAAATTATGTTTGGTGTTATTTTAGTTTTGAGAAAAAAGTAGGTTCTCAAACTGTAAAATCCTTTGGAAGTTCATTATAAAAGTTTAAGTTGATTAGTATTAAACTACATTAATTCTTATATTTTTTGAGAATCTATTTTAAGCATTATATTTAGGGCAATTTACAATTAGGTCCCTTGGTAACAATTTTTAAACATTTGAGGACAATTTACTGTTAGGTTCACTTGTTATGCCACTGGCGTGGACTTCTACAGGAAGAGAATTGGTGGACCTAAGTGTTTAAAATTTGTTTGTGAGGGACCTAAGAGTACTTTCCCCTTATATTTATAGTTTTCCTTGAAAACAAGAAGCGGAATGGAAGCGAGACTTGGTTTTTTATTAGCACATTGTAGTCAGCACATTAGTTTTATTAACACCCCTTGCGTCATTGCTGCCTATTTTGTACACATCACATTAGTACACTAATAATAGTTATAAACGTGGCACTGACATAGGTTATATAGGTTATATCCAGAGGGTGTTTTGAGAATACACCTTTGTTCGTGTGAACTTGGGGATGAAAACATTCTAGCTCTTAAGTATAAGGATGATGAAATGTGTACTTTGGTAAAAAAATTTGTTGGTTTGTGTCTTGAATTCTTATGTCTTATTGGCTGAGGTGTCAATTTACTTTATGCAGGCTGGTGCGCTGGAAAATATTATTAAACAATCTCAGCTTGAGATAGTTGAGCTACAACATACTGTGGAGGAACTAAGGTACTCTATTGGTTATACAAGTTCTTACAGTTCGAATTTCATCATAGTGTATTAATTCATAACATGATGTTTAACTTAAAAAAAAATTAATATTGGTATCTTTGAAATAAGAGAGTAAAGATACTTCGATTCCATATAGTTATGCACTTGGTTGTACTTTTGAATTTAACACTTCCCCATCACAATGATGTTTTGGACTATGAAATTTAAAATGGAAGTATAAAATATTGTGTATATATTTCTGTGTAAAAACTCATTAAAACCTATTTATAGTCATGTTATTTTTGTTATTATTTTGTAATTCAACACTATTGTTTGCATTTTTAAAATTTTAATCTACTCAACTCTTTGTAGTCTGACTAGATGATGGCATGTATTAGTGATAAAAGAACTACCTAATGGGATTTGGCAAGTATTGATGCTAACATGTATTGATGACTAGATGCTAGCATGTATTATTTTGTAATTCAACACTCATGTCTCTTTCTTTTTTCTCTCATTCTCTATGACTTTCCTAGATGGTACACAATGTGAATGCTAAAAAGAGAGTACCCAATATCTCCCATATTTTAAAGATTTCCTCCTCTCATGAATGAGGCATATACTTACATCACAGAGTAGTTATCTGTTTTTTTTACTTTTAGTTATTTTTTTTTACCTTTAGTTATTTGCTTTTTAAATTTAATCGGCTCTAATTTGAGTTATACTAAAATAAAATAGAAAATATTGCAATCGCACTAAACAACTATGGCTAGGGAATTGAATGTTCGGTCATCTATAATATTTTTAGTCTAGTATTTTGGATTTTCTAATTATGGCGGGCTGAATTTGACATAAGGAACTGATTTAAAGCTTATGGGATGAGGAAAATAACACCTACCAACTCTATCGACTGAAACATTTGGTTATTTCCTATGATATTCTCCAAACAAAAGAACATAATTTAATCTCATTTCTAGTGATATTTGTAGCTTCTTGTCAAAGTAGTCTTAGAGGCGAAGCAAAAGCTGTTGACAGAGGATGTGAGCAGAATGATGAGGAGAACAATAGTTTAGGTGTGTGGCTCGACCGTATAACAATCATTGGGTTTGGGGTGGCTATTAGCGTTCATGTAGCGACATAAAAAAGGACTTCTAAAGGTATTTCCCATGATTCTGTGATTATAGTAATCCTCCCTAGTTTTTTCTGACTATTCAAAATCTCAATGAGCTTCACAAGTTGATTTGGATCCATCTTATCGCTCACCTTGATTACACGGGGATTAGTGATTCCTCTTAGGAACTCAACATGGGCCCCATCCAGTTAATGGGTTCATTCTCGACCCAAAAAATGTGCAGAGCAATCATAGTACAAGCCATAAGTTGAATCCATCCTAGTAAGAGATTGCTCATAAGGCAAAAGCAAGCACTCAGGTTGAACTTTAGACCGATTGAAATTAGGGGAACTTGAGCATCTTGAACTTATTGATGGTTGCTTCTATTGCTTTTATTTGATTTTTGATGCAACCTTGGGATGTTATGTTTATTTACCGAATAACGCAAGTTATAATTTTAGCACAAATAAGGCATCACATGATTTTGTGTCAAAAAGGCACCGCCTCAAACATAACTTATTTACAATCAGTGCCCACATGGTTTGAATTACACCTACAAATCACGAAAGGTGTTTCATAGTGTGCTTGAATTATAAGGCCGGGTCATGTGTTTTATTGGAGTGGATTGATCTGAAAACACCTCTGAGATCGAAACATTGGGGCAATTGTGTATTATGGAGAAGCAAAATTATGTAAAACAGCAGCAACAAGAGAATGAGATGAATGAATAGTTGAAAAAAACAGCTTGATTCACAAGGTATGAAAAATGAGAATTTAGTGGCGGAGAATATCAATGATATATATTCAATATTAACTCACGTATTGGGTTTCTTGATTGTGTTGCGAATGATTTCTTATGTTAAGGTATCACTTATGATTACTTATCGGTATTTAATTTACATATATTGAAAGAAGTAGATAGAATGTTGATAGTTAACGGAGTTCGAATAAAGAATGTATTTCTTAGTAAAGGGAATATCTTTATGAACATGAGCATTCACAATTTCATTTACGAATATGTTCTCTAAATTCCAGTTGTAAGACTGTTCGACCGTTAAGTTTTCATGGTTTTTCTTCTCAAGCTGTTGAATCAATTGCAACCCTTAGGTGTAGGTCTTTATCCTGTAGCAATTGGTAGATGATATAGGTATTAGCTACATGTTGGTTTTAATCCAACCATAATTTTTTACCGAGTATATCAGGTAGGTTTCACAACTGTCGTGCACTCATCACTTTGGTTCAAACCATTGTTGATATCTCTATTGCTCAGAATAGTGCTAATATCTCTATTGCTGATATCTTCCACATATTGCTAATATCTCTATTGCTCGTCCTCGATAATACCATCTTCCATTTCTCAGAATAGTTCTAACAGTTGAATTATTCAAGATACGAGCGTTGAGAAACTAAAAATTAGAGCATCTGGATAAAAAATTTACTCCTTGGATCCATGAGTCAATACCAGAATAAAGTATCTCTACCATCTCCAAAAGTATAGAGCATATGAGGTTTGGTCACCAATCTACATTTTAGAATAGACCTCCATATTCATGAGCATTCACTTGGAACTTCCATAGTCCATTTTTTAATTTTAATAACATTCTTCCACATCCACATTGACCAAAGATTTTCTCTATTTTTTCATAATTACATGAGAAGACAACAACTGGTGAAATAGCTCTATGTGTTCAGATGCCTCTATTTCTGCATAATTTCATGAGAAGACCAAAGATTTTCACTTAGTTCAAATGTTTCTATGTGTTCATATCCCTTTTCTCATATATGTGAAATACCTATTATTTTCCACAATAAATTTCTTATTTAACAAAACGTTGTGAATCACACCATACCCTCTCACAAAGACAGAGGCATGTCGTGCATCATAGAATACCCTCTTTTCCAAGTTGTACCATGTTATCGGCAAACCTGCAAACTTCTTTAGCCTTGACAACAGTGGTTTTAATGCGGTCGTGCTTCACCAACTGTGAGACCATTGGTTTGAGCATAGAAAGGCGATGACCCGGGAGACGATTTAGCTTCCTCAACTTGGTCATTATGCTTCAATGCGCACACACACAGGGAGGGAGGTGATTGCTCAAAATACCACAACATGGTGGTGATGGTGGTTGCGCTGCTGCGATGTGGCTCGATTGACCAATACAACTAATCTTTAAGAACAAAACAATTAGTAAAGAACTTGCCAAAGGAGTTGGAGTAACAAACTCGTTAAAATAATCCAACACTGATATAGAAAAAATATTAAAGACACTCAATTTCCAAGCATACACTTGCTCAAATACAAAAAGATTGTAAATCCCAAAAATAAACATTAGCAAATAGAATACATTGTATTATACATAAGGTGGTGCTTATGGACCGCATAGCCTCCAACACATCCAATCGTGTGTAAGGTGAATAGAGCTCAGTTATATGTGTTTTATATGTGTGTGTTAACAAAAAACCAAATTCAAATGTTTTTTTTTTATAATTTAGCATAATGACATACTTATTTATATATGCAGATCTGTGAAACATACAACATAGTGACATGTTTATTTACTAAGAATATAAGTTATATCATTTATATGACAGTCGTAGCAGAGAATGTAGTGGTTCAAAGTTGATTTACTAAGAAGGCTGATATACAAAGCTGAGTATGGTATTGAGACTGCTGTTCGATTGGATGAGGATGTCAATGCAGTGGTTCATTCATTGGTTAACATGTATGTTTAGTTTACTTTATCTAGTTGTGTGTTGCAATACGGAGAAACTATTACATTAGTTTAGAATGCAGTGGTTCATTCAATATAGTTTTTATTACATTATAAGTTTCACTATATAAATTTAACATTGAGATAGAACTGCCTTGCCTCCCTCTCATCTGTTTGCCTCCCTCCATTTCCATATATTTTTCCTCCCTCCAAATGCATAATAAGATAGTATAGTCTTCAATGATATGTTCTTAGGTTCATCATAAATATTAGATGAAAATTCATTTTTCATTTATATGAAGAAGGTATTGACTCAGTCTATGCATTTTGTGTTGAATCTGCAAAAGAAATGATTTATTCTTTCTTTTATACTCCAAACTCACTATGAAAAAATTGAACCTCACAATATTTATAATAGATAGACCCGAGGGCACAAATAACCTTTCTAATATGCATAATGGATAGGACCTGAGGGTGATTGAGAGTAGCTGATGGCAGTAACAATCATAGTGTGGTGTAACTTGGTTGTAATTTTATTAGTATTCAACTTTGGATTTTGTTTGCTGACATATTAATTTTATTTGTTGTTCATTAATCAACATTTATCATATTTCATTATATTTGTGTTTGGCTGGGCATTTATACATTTGTAATATGTGTCACTGGCATTTCATATAGTGGGAGTATAAGAATGTCAAGTAAGCACAATCCATGATTCTTTGATTTTAATGTTCTCCTTTAAATAAATTTTGAATAATAGATGAGTATTTGGTTCCCTACTAGGTTTTTCTTATTAGGAGAGTGTTATTCCGCTGCATTTTACATGATTCTTTGATTGCAATGTTCAACATGTTTTTTTTCTAAGATGACACACTCTATTGCACATCGGTGTGGTTCAAATGATATACACGCGGGAAACATATATTTTCGACAGATAATACGACTATACGGATAAGCAATATCATCACATCGAACAGTTTTCTCAGGTATACTGGCCATTTTAAATAGAGTTATCTCAGGTATTCTGGCCTTTTTATGAGTAGTATTGTGATTGACCAAGCCAATCCATAGTACTGATTCTAACAGTTTCACCGTGTCCTACAGATTCAATTGTGTCCACCCATGTCTGTTCATCTGCCAGGTACTTACCAAATGACATCTCTGGTGGAGAAAATGAGAGATATACAAGTTGAGGCCAAAGCACCTCATTGGTGGTTCGATCTGATTCGTTTGGACTCGCTGAATTGAGTTCTACATCAGCAGAGTCTTTAATTTTTCCATATAAAAGTTAATGATTTCCCTTACTAAATTATGTTATTTGTAGTATAAGAGTTAACTGTTTGGAATCTTGAAGTCTCCCTGATGATGTTTTCTTTGAATTAAACCACTGATGGGGCTACTATGGTTGAAGTTGCTACAAGGCTTCTACGGTACCAGCTGCTACGGGGCTGCTATGGGGATCTCTGGTTGCGCTGCCGCCCTCTCCAATTGTTTCTGCCCTCACTGTCCCTCACCGGTTATTTCCGCCAAATGATACACATTAAATTAGAGAAGACCTACGGTATACCATAAATTCACTTGCACCAATAACTGGTAGTTCATTTTGTGTTGTTCATTTCATGTTGTTTCACTAATTGATTCCATTTCGGCCAATGCCGATTTTTTTCTCTCCTTTTTGCACATTCAATCTTAAACCATTGCAATTTTAGGTTGGTATGTGGAAGGTATACTAAAAATGTTTAAAGGTACCTTTTTTTCTAAGTTGGTATGCGGAAGGTAGACTACAAAATTTAAAGAACCGTCTAAAGCCCTTGAACCTAAGTTGATATATTTATGATTTTTTTTACGAAGTTTGTTTTGTTGAAATATTTGTTAGATAAATTTGAGATCATTGAATATTGTTGGATCGGTTGTTATCCCTTAAGAAGGTGGATAGTCTAATAAACAAAGGAGACTATGCCCATTTTTTCCTTTCTAAATGGACACTTAATAGAACCTTTATGTGAGTCATGTTTTTCTCGCACTCATCGTTTCAGTGGTATTGACATTTGGTACTATTTTACAGTGTGTAAATCATGTTGACAAAGTCTCGTGAAGTTAATGCAAGATCGTTTTATTTACATAGAGCTCATGGTGTTTTAGATGATGGAAAGTTGAAAACTTTTTACCAACGGATCTCAATGATCCACATTTGGATTTATTTTTTATTACATGTGCTCCTTATATGTATCTATTTCATTCGCATCTAAAAAAATCCCCACTTTTCCTTTTTTGATTATCCTTGGCTTGGGTATTGTTGGTTTAATACTCAACTGAAGACTTTAGTTTCTTGTAGCCATCTCTATAAAGCTTAGGTTATTTCATTATTTTCATTTTGGGGATTTTTTGTCGGTTTATTCTTCTTTTTGTTTTAATAAATTTGGCTTTTCGAGCTTTCTATAAAGATAGTCTTCATATGTGAATTTGTCTATTGTCTAGAAGAAATAATTAGCTAAAGTTACTCATTAATTCTTTGTTACTCGATATGCAGGATTAATTATTTTTTTTGTAATATTATTTATATTTTTTTTACTAACTCGAAAATTTGGCACAATTCAAAACTGTGCCAAAAGCGAACCAAATTTTGGCACGGTTTTGACTGTGCTAAAAGTGTACCAAAATGTACTCAATCTGGCACAGCTAGAAACTGTGCCAACAGTGTGCCAGAAATATCAAATTCTGGCACAGTTTAAAAGTGTGCCAGAAGTGAACCTGTTTGGAAGAATCTGGCACACTTTTAAACCGTGCTAGAAAAAATGTCAATTTGGAACACGCGATTCTGGCATAGTTCAAAACTGTGCCAGATTTGATCTGGAACAGTTTTAAACCGCGTTAGATTGTTGTTTTTGGTGTAGTGACAGGAGAGACTCCGTACATGCTTGTTTTCAGTACTCAGGCAGTGGTACCAACTGATATAGGTTTATCGAATCACAGGGTATTGAATTTTGACTCCCCTAAGAGTGATCTTATGAGAAGAATGGATCTAGACATGATTGAAGATGTCAGAGAGGATGCTTTACTTAAAATTGGTGTTTATCAATTAAGGACTGCTAGACTCTACAATAGGAGGGTCAAACTGACCAACCTGAAAGAAGGAGACTATGTCCTGAAGATGGTAATCCAGAAGGGGAACAAGTTGGAGCCAAACTGGCACGGTCCTTATTGTATCTCGATAGTCGTTCGACCACGCACCTATCACTTGGAAACACTAATAGGGGAAGAATTTAAAAATCCATGGAACGCCGACCACCTCCAAAAACATTATCAATAATTTTGATTTAATGTAATCGTTTATTCAATTTAATGAAGTTGCGGGTTCTTACCAATTATGCTTCCTTTTATCTTTTTTTGGGGATATGGTGATATACATCCACCACTAATAAACTTTTCCAACTTCAAAATTCGAACTTCCAACTTCAAAGTTCAAACTTTTTCAAACTTCACAATTCAAACAATTCCAACTTCAAAATTCAAACTTTTCCAACTTCAAAAAAAAGTTTAGAAATTTCCTTTACGCTTCGTGTATTATTTCGTCATTGACAAGTCCAGAACAAGAAGTTAGTAAAACTTCATGTATGACTTAAAGTTAAACACAAGAAGTTTTACCCGACAGGGTTAAACACAGGAATAAATATACATTCCTAACACACTTGGTCGCTAATGATAACTGATGCAAACACTTAGCTTAATAAACTACTTACAATTTTACCTAAGTGCATTAGTAAAATCTAAGGCATTATAAATTAGGTTTAACATTGGACCAACCACTTACCATTTAATAAGATTACCTATTTGTCAAGCCGATCAACTAATCACAAGGTTAAATAAAGGCTGAATGTATTAATGAACATACATAAAAGCAAAGTTTATTATATTCCCAACATATTTTGTGTTACAATACAAAACAAATAAGCAAGAAATACAAGTCTATTCCATCGGGCATTTTCCTTCGACTTTACTCATCCCAGCAGGAGGCTCGTTAAGAGTGATAGGCAAGGTTGTATCTCTAAAATCTCTTGGCCTTTACGTATGCTTCTGATCGATCGATCTAACAGATGTGGGGGGCGAACATATTTATCTTCTTTTTAAAAGCTATAATCCCGTATGTATTTTCTCATTAAGCTCAGAGAAATGGCATCGACCAAAATCTAGTTGACATCAATCTTGAAGGGGGGATCAGGGTAATCCAACATACCTAGATCATGCCAGTACCATAATTCATTTTTATTGTGTATCTTCAACAGCTCCAACAAATTCAACCAACCCTATTTATATCCTTCCAGACAAGCTTGTTCCATGTGGTCATCCAGGTGAGTTAAAGCTTCATCAAATTCATCCAGACAGATAACCTTGGATTGTTTATGGAAATTAAAAGTTAGTTTGTGTACTCTGTCTTAGAGCTTTTTTATGGATTTATCCTTTTACTGTAACAAAATTACGTGGTCGGCCAAGGTATTCTTAGTTCTCTCTTCATCCATAATTGGCTGAGCAACAACTACTTGTCTAGAAGGTTGTTCAGTCTTGGTTTTTATCTTCTTTAAGTTTCATAACTCCTCTAGAAGTTTGGAATTCTCTAATTTTAGAAAAGAGGTACCTTCATTCGACCCAGTATCAGCTGTCTTCTTCAAGCTCTCCAACCCATTCCTCAAATTGTTATTCTCTTTCTCAAGAAGAGTAGCGATCTCCCTAACACTTTTAACTTCTCAGTTTAACATAATTTCTTTCTTTTTTCAAGGCAAATGGGATTTCTTGTAGCTTCTTATCAAATCCTCAACCTACATTTAATGCTTTATACATGGCTTCATAATCAGAGTGTAGTAGGGCTCGAGAAACATTATGGTCATCTTCCAGCTGTTCAATCATCTTGTAGTAGGTAGCGTTATTCTCCACTGCACTATTAAAAAGACTGTGTAAATGAACATATGCATCTTTCACTTGATCTGAGGCATCTTCACCAAGAAACCCTACCAACTCTGTTTCAGTCATATTCACACAACCAGCTTCAAGAAGACTGTTGCAACGTTTCAATAGAGGTCAGATTCGACATAAATGATCATATTCTTGCGGCATCAAATTGGAAATTCACAAGTATAAGAACATAAGTCCGACCAAGAAAGACAAACAACAATAATCAAATAAGGGAAGAGTATAAAAGAGATTAACAAAACTTCTTCATTTCATTGATAAGTCAAGTGTTATAATTGTGGTTCCATTACAAAAAATAAAATAAAAAATACATAAAAAGCAGGCAAAAACTAGCTAAAGGAGTTAAATCTTCTCCTTATCCTTGGTAGCTAATTCAAAAGGAGGAGGTAAGTTAATCACAACCAGTGACACTATGAAGGGTCCCCATATCCCTCTTCATCATCAAACTCCTCATCCAAGTTGGGAGGGGTTATTGATTTTTTCTTTTGGAATAATTCAAAGTCATCCTGTGTACCGACCTCCTTCAAGGCATCCAAACAACCATCCTTATAGGAAATATTCTTGGCATACTCAATTTGGATGGCTGCATATGTAAATGCCTTGTCCTAGACTTCATTGGTGGCCTCTTCCTAATATTTTTTACTCTTGGCCTTCAAAGTAGTAAGTTCAATATTCAGACTGGTAGTTTTCTCCTTAGAAGCCTTTGACTTGCTCTCAGCTTCCTTTACCTTGTCCTCGGCAAAAGTCAGTTTATCATCGACAAACTTTATTTTATCTTTTACTGCAGTTTCCCTATCCCCGGTCACCTTCAACTTCTCCTGCTAAGCCTTCGTCCCCCTCTTCAAAGCTTCCCTATATTATTGCAAGGACTTATGCAAGCCTTCAAAAGCTTCCTCTACATCAGCGAATGAAGATTTCAGGTGGTCATCCTTCTCTAGCATTTGGTTATAACCAACCAAGAACTGAAAAAGAAGAAATACACAACATTAGTACATAAGAAGTTCAACAGACATTATTGAAGACAAACGAAAGAGTAAAATACTTACAAGTGCCAAATTATAGTTAGCCCTTTTAACCAACCGAGCTCTGGATATCGGGGCTACTGTTGACTTATTCACTGAAAGAGTTACAGTATTAATCAGACCCCTGGATAATCAAGGGTTGATAGATATGAAGGCAGACACAACTCCGAATTGGTCGGCAGAAGCTTTTTGGGCGGCCATCTCTTATTGACTGGGCAAACCTCTCTCTCAACCTCTTGAATTGAGGCTCAACAATTCTTGTTTCTTCAATATTGAGCACTTGAGGCCTATTATCAGTTGCTGTAATTTTCTTGGCAAGAGGGGGACATCCAAATTGATTAAAAAAATTTGGGATTCTTCTCTTACCATTTCTGTAGAGGGTGAAGTTGGCATGGTTGTAATATCAAGAGATTTAAAGTAAGATGATGTTCCTTTTTGTGCAAACTCTCTCTGTACTCCAGTTGGCTCAATAGTAAGGAGGTGGAAACTGGTTTCTCATCCAAGTTTATAGGGGATTGAGGCAGAATAATTATTGGCCGTGCAATAAATGAGGTAACAAAACTCTTGTATTCTACAAAACAAAAGCTTCTTAGGGATGCTTTTCTCTTGGTCTTTGGTGGATGGCCCATAAATAATTAAGATCTTCAATATTAATGTCCCCTTCCTTTGGACACTTCTTTTTATTTTTCTTTGCACAAGAACAAAGCAAGATAGTTAGTTGGCAAATCATCAAAGATTTAGTAAATAAAAAAAAAATAGAAAATCAAAATATCATACAACCTATATCACGCCCTTCCCGGGGGCACCTGGGTCCAGTATATCGCACCCCCTTAGAAAGAGGGTATGTTGCCAATTCTTCACTACTACACCATAATCCCAGTAAATCCTTATTTAAGTCAGGAAGATTAACCACCAGTGCTCTCGCTATAAGAATTTGTACCATTAGCAACATACAAATTATGTTGCTAAAGTTAGAAATATGTTTCTAAAAGATTTTGGCAACATATTTTGCTATGTTGCCAGCTTGTTGCCAATTGTCTGTCTAGGAAACCCTTTGGCAACACAGCAGGCTTGTGTTGCTGAAGGTATACTTTTGGCAACACGTAATTGTGTTGCCAAAAGTATTTTTTAATTTGTCAAATTTATAATAAAAAATATTATTTGTGTTGCCAAAAGTCACTCAATAGCAACAAAAATAGTTGTGTTGCCAAAAACTATATCTTTTGGCAACACATGAGCTGTGCTGTCAAAAGGCTATACCTTTGGCAACACAGGTCTTGTGTTGCCAAAAGCAATATCTTTGGCAACACAAGAGCTGTGGTGCCAAAAGGTACGACTTTTGGCAACACAACTCTTGTGTTGCCAAAATTGTACCTTTGGCAACACAGCTCTTGTGTTGCCAAAAGTTATACCTTTTGCAACCAAACATGTGTTGCCATATCCAAAGTGATAGATGTAGATGATAACTTTTGGAGACAAAAAATTGTGTTGCCAAAAGTACAATATTTTTATTTATTACCTATTATTTTTTTCACAATTGTAAGCACTTTTAAACCTGCACCTTTTTCATCAAATGTGCAACCTTATAATCCAAAATAACATTACGCATTTTTCATACAATCATAAGTAATACAAAATTCCACAATTTTCAACCAAATCTCATAAATATGAATTATAAAATAATATTTCACAAATTCACTGTCTCAAAAAAACAAAGTGTCAATTTTTAAAAAAAATTGGACATAGCCTCCTTTGTTTATTGGACTATCCACCCTATTTAAGGGGTAACAACAAATCCAAAAATATAAAAAAATTAAAGTCCCAAATTCGGAGATGGGAGCTAGAAGGCCGGGAAAGGAGAATATGAATTTATTCTTTCTGTGGGACTTCCTCAAAAATGCCTGAGCAGCCTTTGCGGGAGCATCGCAGAGCATGTTTTTGGAAATTGCAATTCTTTTAAGTCTTTTGCACTCACCTGCTTCTGGATTAAGTGCTACTGTCTTCCCATCCTTCTTCCCACCTCTCTCCATTATAACTCTCTCCCTCTCGATTTCCTGTACGATTTGACAAACAATAAACATAATCAGTTTCTCGAACAAAGATACAATCACATAAGTAAAGATACAATCAGTAACATACATGAGCTTTTTTTCATCCTAATCTTACTTGCATCCAAGGAAAAGAAGATTTATATTAAAACATTGGACATTTTATATACATACAGTTCATATCAGTATATAAATGTGATGTGTACAATCGTATTGATTATTGAAATATTAAAAAATGGAAAACATAGATTAAGGATTTGGAAGTAAGATTGTCGACTTACCATGGTTGTCGCGGGTTTGGATGTTTCAGGTTCTCAGTACAGATTCGACCTGAAAGAGAACAAAAACAAATTCTCAATGTTGAGATATATTGAGCAATGGTGTAGGAAGTGAGGGGTGTGTGTGTGTGTCACTGATTTTTTTAGTTACCTATTTCATCATTTAACTACTATATCCATTAGTTCTGATTCACATTATGGGAAGCAATAATTGAAACGGTCCAAGCGACTAATGCTACCGACTACAGAAAATACAAACAAAAGAGAAAGAAAAAAAATCAAATAAAAGAGCCACACAACTATTCGAGTAACCAATGGAAAAAATCAGATTAGAATATAGGCATGCGTACAATTGAGTCAATTTCAAATAAACCACGTAATGCTTAGATTTCAACCCATCTAACGGCTGCTTCCAATTGAGCTTGAAGTTTCTCCAAGTCCAGCTCCTTGGAATAAAGTATTTGCCTTGTGCTCGACCGTATTATGTCTTGTGCAAGAAAATGAAACATCAAAACCCCAGTTGGAATGAAAAAATAATAAAAATGTAATCTTTAAAAGACTTTAATCTCCACATTTGGCATGCACATACACACATATATATTCTAAGGAGTTCAACTAAAGATAAATGCACATTCGGCACACACATACTAAAGATAAATGCATTATCTCTAGATCATGTAAATTCATACTTTCTAGTACAACTCTGAGATTAAGAACACCAACCGGGAACATCTATTTTTTCACATTTGATAGTTAAACATCTGGTGCTAACAAAAGACATTAAAATTAGAAAGAAAAAACAAAATTAGACCCATATGTCTAATTTAGAAAGAAAAAATAAAACAACTCGACTTCAACTTCGAAACTTGAATTAACAACACTCACGTTCCAATAAGAACAAAACAACTGTTATATATATATAGTTATATATAGTGTATATACATATATATACAAATACATATATACTATGTATACTGTTATATATAACATATATATACATAGTATATATAAACAGTTATATATATATATATATACTGTTATATAAATGTATACTGTTATATAAGTATACATTTATATAACAGTATACATATACTGTTATATATATATAACTGTATATATATATATAGTTATATATATATGTATATATTATATATAACGGTATATACAGTTATACCGTTATACAGTTATATAACTGTATTATATATGTATATATTCTATATAATATAACTGTATTATATATGTATATATAATAAAACCGTTATGTGCTAGTTTCATAAGTAAAATAGTGGTATATCTACCATTTAAGTATATAACAATATGATAATGGCCTCATCATTATTTGAGCCATCATTAAAGGTTTCAATTCCTCACAAATCATGTCGGAGATTAAGGTTAGGCCCTTAAATATCATGGGCTTGGAACAGAGTTATGCTCAACCCTCGAGGTCTAAATTGATTATTGAATCTCTATAGGAGGCTTACACAAGTACAATAGCTGAGTTGTTCTAAATCTCAGACATGACTTCACAAGTTGATCTATATAATCCATAATTTTGGGGCAAATAATCTCTCCTAAACGGGGCCTAACTCTAACCAACGACTTCTTATTTGTGTTAATAACTTTAGACTTGAATGTTATTGGCATACCTTGGGCAAAAAGTTTTTTGTAAGGTATACAACACCATAATTCAACTCAGATATTGTAAAGGGAGGCTCAATTTCAGTGTGAAGATACATTAGTCCCTTAGCGATGCCTATAACAATTTTCATTCTCCGTGTCCAGCTGAGCTGGCATCCATTTCCGATTGTAGTTAAGATTTCATTTACATTTTGTACGCATTTGGGGTATTTTCAAGGTAAGCATTAGGTAAAATTTATGTTACCTCTTTTTGAGAATAGCGCTTGAGATAACCTGTCCAGTGCTCTTCTTTAATCCGAAGGGCTGTCACAGCAATATTGGGCCCAACTTTCATGATGCCTTTGTAGACTATACTGTCTGGAGAGGAACCAATAATGCCTTTGTAGACAATCTCGGGCTTGAATTATGCATACTCCACAGACCCCCCCTTCATCAGTATCTAAAACTACAGAATAATATGGGAGAAATATTACTACCATATCCTAAAATAAGAATTTTGTTCCAAAAAAATTGTATAAACAATTTCAAAATCAGTAGAGCTTAGAAATTTACCTAGGCTTTAGATCATGTCAAAAGAGCAGAGTTAATTTCCTTAATCAACATGTATCTTGTTGCTTATGAACCTACATATGAATTGAACAAATGTCAGATATCAATTGACAATCTGAGTACATGTAAAAAAATGCAACACTTCAAAAAGTATTCAACATTTAACAGAAGATGCCTATGCTCATTGCAATGCACTAAATTCAAACTAAGCCGATGGTTAACATGTTCCATCCATAGTTATAAACTCAAAAGTATATAAATGAAATTGTAAACAAAAGTGCATAAAGACATACATATATATATATATATATATATATATATATATGTGTGTGTGTGTGTGTGTGTGTGTGTGTATGTGTGTGTGTGTGTGTGTGTGTGTGTGTGTGTGTATTAGTGTAAATTAAACTAATAATGTATCTCATTGAAATTTGAAGAAAAAATCATTAATTATTAAACACTATGTAACTCATTTTATATATCATACGTGCATCGACTCAAATATGTAGCGTATGCAAATATATCATTAACAAATATACTAAATGAAAGTAGGTAATTGATTAAAAGAGAAATAAGGGCTTGAGCACCTCAGAAGCCATGTAATAAGGGCTTCCAAAGATTTCAGAGAACCTCTCACCTGAATATTTAAGACATGTAATAAGCCATGTAATAAGGGCTTCGAAAGAGTTCAAAGCTATCCATCAAAACTTTACGAAGGGACCAAAATTGGTTCCAATTTTGAAGATCACCAAAACAGGGGAAATAACTTCAGCATGCAATTGTGTCATATAAAAAAACTATCATATAAAAAAAAGTAAAGAATCCTAAATTGCAGTAAAAATAGTTTTATTAAAACTAAGTCATTTAATCGTTCGTCTAGGTAGTCATTTAATCGTGACTTTATCAGCAGTATTTGAATGCGAGAGAGATGGAGTTTAGCAGCGTAATCTGTGATCGCGATAATGTAATAAGTTTTCTGTAATGCGGATAGATGGCGAACCACCACAACACATGTTCAACCATCCATAATCTTCTGAAGTACTTCTTGAACCAAGATCTCTAAAAGACACCTATCAACAGTTGGGAAAAAGGTCAGGATTAAAATAGTTCAAGTTGAAAAACACATTGATACACAAACTGTAACTTTAACTATAGATTATTGTAAAGCATCCATTAACACCGAGGATTTCAGATGGTAATTTTGGTGCAGAAGCCATAGCTGTGGTGACAGTTAAAGTTGTCCCACTATTGGATGATGATTGTGTAGGCGATGTTGAGGCTGTAGCAGGCATTGATCCAGCGCGCCTGTTTAAATCAGTGCCAAATTGCAACCCTTTTCTCTGAGTTCCCCTGTTGCCGGTTCTGTTGATTCAACTGTCATAGCTGGCTGCATTTTTATAGTTTTCTACTCAATGAGGAAGATCACACATTACAGTCTTGGATCTGTACCTATTAGTTCTCTAATGTGCCTTTTGCTTATCATATGTGCCTTTTTCTTATCAAGTGGTTAGAGTTCCTTTAGACCATTTGATGATTGGATATGTATAACTTTATTTTTTTGCTATGATATTATTTGGTCTTATTTGATTTGTCCTCCAATTATGACACTAGCTATTTTCAAATGTCCGTCTTAAATGCACTTCATCCCTTATAGTAGGGATATTGAGGACATGAACATGACTGTTGCGCATACCTAGATAAGTCGATTGTTGGTGCATGAGTTTGGTGCTTGCTGGTATCTACACGGCATGGTGATCCACCAGATCATGTTGGGTGAGAATTTAGTCCCACTAGTATATCCTCTAAAACATATGCGGGATCCATAAAGATTATTTATTAAGGATATAGAGGTGGCACTTATTGGGGATCCCTATTACTCATCTCAGAATATGGTAGGGTATGTCAACTACATGGCCTTTGTGACTACATGGTTGATGGCTCCCTTTATTGTCTATGTCATTGCACTTGTAAGAGTTGCTCATTCTATTAGAGATAGTGTTCATGCTCGACTCAAGCAGTTGGCAGTGTAGCTTGGAATTTTTGCGAACCCATCCCTGGATATTTAAGTTGGGGGCACCATCATGTTATATTTTAGTGTTGATGCTGTCTGGTTTGATGAGAAAAGAGATTCCATTTTTCCCTATGGGGCATTAGATGGATTCCCCCCTTTTCCTCTGAAGATACTAATGTGAGACATATGTTACTAACTTATTTTAGTATTTCCTTCTACCTTAGGTAGTAATTATTTTTGTGACACTAATGTTTCTTATGATTCTATTACATGCAAGGTGTGATGATGAATACTTCTTCGCGTCATCAAGTGTGGTAATGGATGACGTCTACTATTGAGTATGATCGGGATATTGAATGTTCTTTTGTTTCCTAGTCGACTACTAACGAGTCTGATTTAGATGGTTCTTACAGTTTTAGTAGCACTTATAGCGAATCAATTGATATATGGAAAGAGGCATGTGATAAGTTATGAGGCATGTCAGTAGATGTAGAACTAGAAAATTAGTTTTTAGCTTCTGATATATCTGTAATTTTATTTTCTATTGTAACTAAAATTTAAATTTAAGAGAAAGAGAGGGAGAGAGAAATATGTACAGAAAGTTAATGGTGCCTTATAGGTGTTCGTGACTCTTATGGGACAGTTGTGTGTTTGTTTAACGTTTTCACCATTCGATGGATTTTTTTTATGCTTAAGTCTAACTTTTTTGCAAATTTATGTCGTACATTCAAACCGAGAGTGTCGTGATTACGTGGCCGGTTCCTACGAGTTACATCGATCCCGTGCGAAGCGTTAGTACCTCTTACGGGACCACTTTGTGCTTACTTTACGTTTTCACCCTTCGATTGCATGTTTTTATGCTTAAGTCTAAATTTTTTGAAAATTTACGTCATACACTCAAACCTGGAGCCCCGTGACTACGCAGTTGGTTCCTACAAGTCACATTGGTCCCGTGCGAGTTGTTCGTGACTCTTAGGGGATCGTTTTGTGGCCATTTTACATTTTCACCCTTCGATGGCATGTTTGTATGCTTAAGTCTATTCTTTTGCAAATTTACATCGTACACTCAAAACGGGACCCCCGTGACTACGCGATCGGTTCCTACGAGTCACATTGGTCCCGTACGAGGGATCGTGACACTTATCGGACTGTTTTGTGACTGTTTTACATTTTCACCCTTCGATGGCATGTTTTTATGCTTGACTTTAATTTTTTGCAAATTTACGTCGTACACTCAAATCGGGAGCCCCGTGACTACGCGGTCGGTACCTACGAGTCACATTGGTTTCGTGTGAGGCGTTCGGGACTTTTATGGGGCAGTTTTGTGCTTGTTTTACGTTTTCACCCTTCGATGCCATGTTTTTATGCTTAAGTCTAACTTTTTATAAATTTACGCCGTACACGCAAATCGGGAGCGCCGTGACTACGCGGCCGGTTCCTACGAGTTACATCGATTCCGTGTGAGGTGTTTGTGCCTCTTACGGGACCATTTTGTGCTTGTTTACGTTTTCACCCTTCGATTGCATATTTTTATGCTGAAGTCTAAATTTTTAGCAAATTGACGTCGTACACTCAAACCAGGATTCCCGTGACTACGCGGTTGGTTCCTACGAGTCACATTGGTCCTGTGCGAGGTGTTCGTGACTCTTACGGGACCGTTTTGTGGCTATTTTAGGTTTTCACCCTTTGATGGCCTGTTTTTATGCTTAAGTCTAATTTTTTGCAAATTTACGTCGTACACTCAAATCGGGAGCCCCGTGACTACGCGATCGGTTCTTACGAGTCATATTGGTCTCGTGTGAGGTGTTCGTAACCGTTTTGTGTTTGTTTAAAGTTTTCACACTTCGATGGCATATTTTTATGCTTAAGTCTAACTTCTTGCAAATTTACGTCGTACGCTCAAACCGATAGTGTTCAGACTGTGGCCGATTCTTACGAGTTACATCAATCCCGTGCGAGGCATTCGTGCCTCTTATGAGATGACTTTGTGGTTGTTTTACGTTTTCACCCTTCGATTGCATGTTTTTATTCTCAAGTCTAAATTTTTTGCAAATTTACGTCGTACACTCAAACCGAGACCCCCGTGACTACGCGATCGGTTCCTACGAGTCACATTGATCCCGCGCGAGATTTTCGTGACTCTTATCGGACCGTTTTGTGGTTGTTTTATGCTTTCACCCTTCAATTGCATGTTTTCATGCTTAATTCTAATTTTTTTTGTAAATATACATCGTATACTCAAACCAGGAGCCCCGTGACTATGCGGTCGGTTCCTACGAGTCATATTAGTCCCGTGCGAGGTGTTCGTGACTATTTCCAAACCGTTTTGTGGCTGTTTTACGTTTTCACTCTTCGATGGCATGTTTTTATGCTTAACTCTAATTTTTTATAAATTTACATCGTACACTCAAATCGGGAGCCCCGTGACTACGCGGTTGATTCCTACGAGTCACGTTGGTCCCGTGCGAGGTGTTCATGACTCTTACGGGACCGTTTTGTGACTATTTTATGTTTTCACTCTTTGATGGCATGTTTTTATGCTTAAATCTTTTTTTTTGCAAATTTATGTCGTACACTAAAATCGGGAGCCTCGTGACTACGCGGCCGGTTCCTACGAGTCACATCGATCCCGTGCGAGGCGTTCATACCTCTTACGGGACCGTTTTGTGCTTGTTTTACGTTTTCACCCTTCGATTGTATATTTTTATGCTGAAGTCCAAATTTTTAGCAAATTGGCGTCGTACACTCAAACCGGGAGCCCCGTGATTACGCGGTTGGTTCCTACGAGTCACATTGATCCCGTGCAAGATGTTCATGACTCTTATGGAACCGTTTCGTGGCTATTTTATGTTTTCACCCTTCGATGGCCTATTTTCATGCTGAAGTCATATTTTTTGCAAATTTACGTCGTACACTCAAACCGGGAGCCCCGTGACTACGCGATCGGTTCCTACGAGTTACATTGATCTCGTGTGAGGCGTTCGTGACTCTTACGGGACCACTTTGTGCTTGTTTTACGTTTTCACCCTTCGATTGCATGTTTTTATGCTTAAGTCTAAATTTTTTGCAAATTTACGTCCTACGCTAAAATCGGGAGCCCCGTGACTACGCGATCGGTTCCTACGAGTCACGTTGGTCCCGTGCAAGGTGTTCGTGACTTTTACCGGACCGTTTTCTGGCTATTTTATGTTTTCACCGTTTGATGGCATGTTTTTATGTCGAAGTCTATTTTTCTTGTAAATTTATGTCGTACACTCAAATCGGGAGCCCCGTGACTACGCGATCGGTTCCTACAAGTCACATTGGTCCCGTGGGAGGCGTTAGTGACTCTTATCGGACCGTTTTGTGGTTGTTTTACGTTTTCACCCTTCGATGGCATGTTTTTATGCTTAACTCTAATTTTTGGTAAATTTATGTCGTACACTCAAAGCGAAAGCCCCGTGACTTAAGCAGTCGGTTCTTACAAGTCACATTGGTCCCGTGTTAGGTGTTTGTGACTCTTACGGAACTGTTTTGTGTTTGTTTTACGTTTTCACACTTTGATGGAATTTTTTTATGCTTAAGTCTAACTTTTTTGCAAATTTACGTCGTACACTCAAACCGGGAGCGCCGCGACAATGCGGTCGGTTCCTACGAGTCACATCGATCCTGTGGGAGGCATTCGTACCTCTTACGAGACCATTTTGTAGCTGTTTTATGTTTTCACCCTTCGATTGCATGTTTTTATGCTTAAGTCTAAATTTTTTGCAAATTTACGTCGTACACTCAAATCGGAACTCCCGTGACTACGCGGTCGGTTCCTACGAGTCACATTGATCCCGTGCGAGGTGTTCGTGGATCTTACCGGACCGTTTTGTGGTTGTTTTATGTTTTGACCATTCGATGGCATGTTTTCATGCTTAACTCTATTTTTTTTGCAAATTTACGTTGTACACTCAAATCGGGAGCCCTGTGACTACGCGGTCGGTTCTTACGAGTAACATTGGTCCCGTGCGAGGTGTTCGTGACTCTTACCAGACCGTTTTGTGGCTGTTTTACATTTTCACTCTTTGATGGCATGTTTTTATGCTTAACTCTAATTTTTTACAAATTTACGTCGTACACTCAAACCGGGATCCCCGTGACTACGCGATCGATTCCTACGAGTCACGTTGGTCCTGTGCGAGGTGTTCATGAATCTTACGGGACCGTTTTGTGGCTATTTTACGTTTTCACTCTTTGATGGCATATTTTTATGCTTAAATCTATTTTTTGCAAATTTACGTCGTACACTCAAATCGGGAGCCCCGTGACTACGTGGTCGGTTCCTACGAGTCACATTGGTCCCGTGCGAGGCGTTCGTGGAACTTAACGAACTGTTTTGTGGCTGTTTTACATTTTCACCATTCGATGGCATGTTTTTATGCTTAAGTCAAAATTTTTTGCAAATTTACGTCGTACACTCAAACCGGGAGCACCGTGACAATGCGATCAGTTCCTACGAGTCACATCGCTTTCGTTCGAGGCGCTCGTACCTCTTACGGGACCGTTTTGTGGTTGTTTTACGTTTTCACCCTTCGATTGCATGTTTTTATGCTTAAGTCTAAATTTTGTACAAATTTACGTCGTATACTCAAATCGGAACTCCCGTGACTACGCAGTCGGTTCCTACGAGTCACATTGATCCCGTGCGAGGTGTTCGTGACTCTTACCTGACCGTTTTGCGGTTGTTTTATGTTTTGACCATTCGATGGCATGTTTTCATGCTTAACTCTAATTTTTTGTAAATTTACGTCGTACACTCAAACCGGGAGCCCCATGACTACGCGGTCGGTTATTACGAGTAACATTGGTCCCGTGCGAGGTGTTCGTGACTCTTACCAGACCATTTTGTGGCTGTTTTACGTTTTCACTCTTTGATGGTATGTTTTTATGCTTAACTCTAATTTTTTGCAAATTTACGTCGTACACTCAAACCGGGAGCCCCGTGACTACGTAGTCGATTCCTACGAGTCACATTGGTCCCGTGCGAGGTGTTCGTGGCACTTATCGAACCGTTTTGTAGTTGTTTTACGTTTTCACCATTTGATGGCTTGTTTTTATGCTTAAGTCTAAATTTTTTGCAAATTTACGTCGTACACTCAAACTGGGAGCCCCATGACTACGCGGTCGGTTCCTACGAGTCACATCGATCCCGTGCGAGGCGTTCATACCTCTTACGGGACCTTTTTGTGATTGTTTTATGTTTTCACCCTTCGATTGAATATTTTATGCTCAAGTCTAAATTTTTTGCAAATTTACGTCATACACTCAAACCGAGACCCCCGTGACTACGCGGTCGGTTCCTACGAGTCACATTGATCCCGTGCGAGGTGTTCGTGACTCTTACCGGACCGTTTTGTGGCTGTTTTATGTTTTCACCCTTCGATGGCATGTTTTCATTCTTAAGTCTAATTTTTTTACAAATTTACATCGTACACTCAAACCAGGAGCCCCGTGACTACGCGGTCGGTTCCTACGAGTCACATTGGTCCCATGCGAGGTGTTCATGACTCTTACCAAACCGTTTTGTGGCTGTTTTACGTTTTCACTCTTCGATGTGATGTTTTTATGCTTAACTCTAATTTTTTGCAAATTTATGTCGTACACTCAAACCGGGAGCCCCGTGACTACGCGGTCGATTCCTACGAGTCACGTTGGTCCTGTGCGAGGTGTTCATGACTCTTACGGGACCGTTTGGTGGCTATTTTATATTTTCACTCTTTGATGGCATGTTTTTATGCTTAAATCTTTTCTTTTGCAAATTTACGTCGTACACTCAAACCGGGATCCTCGTGACTATGTGGTCGGTTCCTACGAGTCACATTGGTCTCGTGCGAGGCGTTCGTGGCACTTATCAAATCATTTTGTGGTTGTTTTACGTTTTCTCCATTCGATGGCATGTTTTTATGATTAAGTCTAATTTTTTTACAAATTTACGTCGTACACTCAAACTGGGAGTCCCATGACTACGTAGTCGGTTCCTACGAGTCACATCGATCCCGTGCGAGGTGTTCATACCTTTTATCGGACCGTTTTGTGGTTGTTTTACGTTTTCACCCTTCTATTGCATGTTTTTATGCTCAAGTCTAAATTTTTTACAAATTTACGTTGTACAGTCAAACCGAGACCCCCGTGACTACGCGGTCGGTCCCTACGAGCCACATTGATCCCGTGCGAGGTGTTTGTGACTCTTACCGGACCGTTTTGTGACTGTTTTATGTTTTCACCCTTCGATGACATGTTTTCATGCTTAAGTCTAATTTTTTGCAAATTTACATCGTACACTCAAATTGGGAGCCCCGTGACTACGCGGTCGGTTTCTACGAGTCACATTAGTTTCGTGCAAGGTGTTCATGACTCTTACCAGACCGTTTCGTGCCTGTTTTACGTTTTCACTATTCGACGGCATATTTTTATGCTTAACTCTAATTTTTTATAAATTTACGTCGTACACTCAAACTGGGAGCCCCGTGACTATGCGGTCAGTTCCTACGAGTCACATTGGTCCCGTGTGAGGCGTTCATGACTCTTACAGGACCGTTTTGTGTTTGTTTTACATTTTCACTCTTTGATGTCATGTTTTTATGCTTAAGTCTAACTTTTTGCAATTTTACGTCGTACACTCAAACCGGGAGTGCCGTCACTACGTGGTCGGTTCCTACGAGTCACATTGGTATGTTTATTATTTGTTTTACATTTTCATTCACCAATGTTCAAGTTTCAAATGTTGTATGCTCTCCTTAATCAATTTAGAACACTTACTTATTTCATAAAATTTCAAGAAAGTTTCCTTTGTTTATTCATGAAATCCAACCTATTTTACTATTAAAATAAACCCAACAACAACAACCATCATAAAAGCTGTAGCTAAACCACCAATAAATCCCTTCCACCGATTTAACATCTAAAAATAGTATATAAATCCATATATCCCCTTCCTCCATGTCAACCACTTATTAAGGCCTTAAGACACACATCTTACACAACACATACACGTGCACACAACTAAATAAAGAATTTACTTTGGTAAAGGTGCACTACATTAGAAAATCTTCTATTATCAATATAAAATACTTACCAAATTTATTCGCAACTTGAGATCCTCCGAATAAGCTCCCTCATTCTTGATCCTTGCATATTTGTGCAAACAACTCGAGATCTTCCCTTTTCCGATCACTTCTTCGAGTTCTGTTTTAGCTTTCACTATTGTTTCTGATTGCGCAGTACCTCTGCCATAGCCATTCTAGTGTGCTGATGTTGTATCAGTCCCGACACAAATAGGTTCTACAATACCAAAATTATATTTTAAAAAGATATATTAACCATTATATAGGGAAAGTAGTCATTTTACAACAATATGTGACTTAATTTTCTGATTTGTGAATGTTCTTGGTTTTTTGTTTTATTTACCAGTTTTTCAATTTTGGCATAGGACATACATGAAGAATTAGTGAAGATGAGTAAGTAATTGAGAAAGGCGATAAACCAAGCACATGTGTTCGATGTGGGTCCTGTCAATTTATTCTGAGTTCTATTGTGAAATATTGAGTATTGTCCTCACCCTGAGTTTGTACGGGGGAGTAATTCGAATAGGGATCCAAATTAGGAACATACACAAGAAAGAATACTTCAAATAAATGTATTATTCAAAACAACTGACATTCTTTGATAGAACAGGGCTATACATCTTTTCAGTGTAGAGAAGCTGGTATGCATAATAAAATGGAAGTAAATACTTGTAAACATAAAATCACTACTGGTGTTAATTTTTTAAAGGATAAATAAAGAACAGTTTTTAATATTGCTATTACCTCAATCTGTAAAGATATTCTAGATGACATAAATATCAATGACTAATCTGTAAATAAATCAGGCCACAAATTAGCATAAAGTACGTAAGAAAACTCACACACTAAGCATAACTAAATAGATTTGAATTTCACATCAGAAATTGATTGGAGAAATTGAACAACTAGCAAAGAGGCTCAATTGAAAAATAAGTAACTAACTAAATGAAATGCAATCACAAACCCTTGGTCGAAAACATGAAGTAATGATACAAATTGAAAGTAACAAAGAATACGAAGGAGAAGATGAGATTACGGGACTGAACCTTTGTAAACGAACAGGTTAATACCTATGTAAGCAACGGTACACCAAGCTTCGCAAGGAGATGAGATTACGGGTAGATGAGAGAGAGAACCTCCGAAGGAGAAGATGAGAGAGAGCGTCGGCAAAAGAGGGACTGATGGGGGTATTGGGTCGTTGGTGAGAGCGGCGTGGGGGTGTGTCGATTTGGGGGAAGTTTAAAATGGTTTTTTTTTGGTACAATTTGATATATTTTGGTATTTTACATTTAAAAAAAATATATAAAACACCTTTTGCATCACAATTTCCTTTGTTGCCAAAAGTGGTCTATTTTTCTCAACAAGAGTGTTATGTTGCCAAAAGTTAGGTCATGTTTGGCAACAAATAATTATGATGCTAAAGGTTAAAATTCTCCCACCTTTTATTTTGCTACCTTCCCGCTTAAAATTTTAACTTTTGGCAACAAAGTTTATTTTATGCTGCCAAAAGTACCCTCTAAAATAGTCTTTTGGCAACATAAATAAGATTTTGTTGCCAAAAGGGTATCTTTGGCAACAAAAATAGTTTGTGTTGTTAAATATTGTTGCTAATGGTGCAAATTCTTGTAGTATCTATTGACCTACCTAGTTATCAAGTAGTAGGTATTGTCACCTGTGGTTCCTCATTTATAATAAAACATCAACGCAGGGATGCCAATATGAGTCCCATGGTATTCATTAACCTATTTACCCCCATTTACAGCCATCCACGTATTGGGGGTTACTCTCGCTAGGACTACATTAAAATAATGGAAAAATTAAAGAAAGTGGGGATTTAGGGGAAAGGTGTTGCCACACTCAACATTGGACAAAGTTGGGATCCAGTGACCCTCAGACAGTGACAACACATCAACAGGGTCACTTATTATCTTTAAACCTACCCAACTGGGGATTTTTCTTCTTTTTCTAAACTCTCTAAATAATCTCCGTCTATAATGTACACCATGTTTGAATGACATAAAAATCAAAGAAGGGAAGAATAAAGCAAAAAAGCTTATAGAATTTGAGAAACAACGGTAAAGAGCAAACAACAGAAGCAGAAAAAGAAATCTTAAGAAGAAAGAGAAAATCTAAGTTCAGAAGTTGGGTGATCAAAAAGGGGGGGGGGGGGATATTTGTCCTTTTATAGGTTACCCCAAAACTAGAAATGACATAATTAAACTGAACAAACGACTGAACTATTGGCGGACGCACGATTCCCAAAATGTGAAAAGACCAGCATACCCTTTGGCGATTCGTTATTTTTCAAATTATTTACAAAATTGCCACCTCATGCTAATCTGGTAAAAACATTTACAAGTCCAAGAGGTCTGCTGCCGACCAACACATGCCGAGTATGATTCTGGAACAAATACTCCATATTTTCGATCAATCATGAAGCATGGAGCATTGAGAGCTTTTGTTGTATTTAAAAATTATTCATCTACATGGACCAATGAGGAATGGACATCTGTCCTCCTATGTGGACATCCTCACAATACTTACCTTATTGGTTAGCTCTAGAGACATTAGGTCGACCAACAAGCCGACCAACCTTAAGAATACGAATCATCAAGAATAACAAGAGTCACTCAGGTGGAATATCCAACAGCCTTTGTACACGTACTTGTGAATATCAACAGTTTTATTTGTTGTATATAGATGTAAATGACTGAATATATACATGCATTCATCTCTTGGGTTCCCAACCAATAAAATATATAATATGCCTTAGCTCAAATAGATGATTGTATCAGGCACAAACATACTCAACCCTGAGTTATTGTAACCATCAGAAATACTAAAAACAGTGGACATAGGATTTTCTCATAGCTGAACAACTTTAAAGCCTCTTTTTTGTGTGTTTGTCTTACTTGATTATCTTTATTTTATCTATGATTATAAATTTGGATCTCTATTTTTAGACATCAACAACGGTAATTACAATTTGGGATTTATGAGTATTTATTTAGAAGTCAATTTAGTTATTTGTCTTGGATTCCTAGTATAGTCCACATACCCAAGTTGTTAGGTCCACATTCTCAAGTAACTTAATTTAACCTAGGCCCACCACTTATTATTCATCATTGGCGTTAAATATGGGCGAGAGAAAATACTATTCACGTTTTTGTGAAGAATCCAAGAGAGAGAGGACCATATCTCACTCAAGAGCTAGGGTTTTCATCTCAAAAAGTACCAACATGCCTACTTAGATTTGGGAGGATCATATACTAGAACATCTAAGTTTTTCAAAAGGTCCAAGTGAGTTTTTGGAGATCCAAAAGAAGGGAGCCTTTATCATCAACAAATACTTTTCTCCCCATCGGATTGCAGTCAGATATGAAAAGGTATTGTGTTACAAAACCTAAGATTATTATTCAAATATAGTTTTGGTTTTTCCTCTTTCTATTATCTGATTAATCAAAGATTCAAGGGTTAAATTTTTTTATTCCACGTATATCGATCCTCAACACTTGGAAGTTCTCATCTTTCTCAACCTCCTCCCACAGGTAACCAAAGATGTCGACCTCTTCGTATGAGAAAAGAGAGTCGAGACCATCAAAAGAGGATATGCCTCTTCTTCTTCATCCCTCTATTTTTTCGAGTAAAAGGGGAAAGACTCCCCAAGGTAAACGCCCCTCGCAGCCCTACTTGGAATGGGGGCGAAAGTTGGGATGGCTGAGTCACCAACCACTGTGTAATCGGTTGTTATGACTTCTGTGTAATCCGTTGTTGTGACTTAAGAAATTGCTGGGAAAGCTTTGGTAGAAGTGACGGTACAATCGTAACTGAGATGTAAGTGGGTCACTATCCAATGAGGTCGCACGCTGACTAGGGTTCTTATTCTCCAATAATGTTAGTATTACTCAAATTGACTTAAAAGTTTTGGGGCTTCCCGTTGCAATGGCGATATGCATATAAGATAGGCAGATTAGTAGAGGAACAAAAAATATAAATTTATTGGTAGAATGGTGGGCGACCTACTAGGGGATTCGACCACTGCAGGAACCCGGAGACCTATGTAGTTATTACCATACAAAAGCCTAAAGAATAGTCAGATATTTTTTCAGTGTCTTTGTTTGATCTGGGAAACCACGTAACCAAGCTACGAGACTTATTCCTAGCTTGGAAATGTTATGTATCAAGCCTAGGGGAACCCATCAGGTCGTAATAGTACTTGTTTTCATTTCGACCAAGGTTGGCCCCGAAGATTTGGTTTATAAAAACTGTGCCTATAACGATATTGTAAAAACTATTGTTTGCCTAGATTATAAGTATTCCATAGTAATGGAGTACTTCCACCACCAATGGGTGGATGGAAAAGAGAACTCCCCCTTCATTATGGCGACCATCATAAAAGAAACTTCACGGTCAAATCAAAATATATCCTCCTCTTCCGGTGAAGTTCTAATGTAAACGTTGTTGGGAATTAAATGTTTTAAACGAAACTCTTCTAAGTCATTTTCTAAAAAAACTTCATACTTCCTTAAGCACCTAGACATGGCAAGAGGGTATGAGGAAAGAAAAAATGAAAAAAATGAGAAAGAAAAAGTTCTTTGGTTTGAGCATACTCTAGAGAGAGACAAAAATGGACTATACTTTGAAATGTTGTAAAATGATGAAGGTATCAAGCCATCAACACCTTATACTTTATGTCGCCAAAATCAAATCAATCGTCCTTTTAGTATTGGGCAAAGAGCCTGCCCCAATAGTTGCACAATCTACGCCCTCACGCTTAATCATGACATGCATAACCCACGACGTTTCGCGAAACCCTAAGTATGGGAATCATACGCATCATGTAGTAAATGATTACAACCCACTTCCGGAAATGGGCACATATGGGATTAAGTAACAACAATTGAGGAAGCCCATGGTGACAAATGTCCAAATAACAACAAGATCGGACCGACCAGATCAAGAAGACTGATCACCCCAATCTTGGGGACAATTGAAGGGAGATATGGTCGATCACCCCGTGTGGACTGACATGTGGCTCCCAAGTATTGAGGGTTATAGTAAGTCGAGTATCAAGGAATAGTTGATTTGCAATCAAGGAAGATCACAATGTATCACGGACGGCCAATTATAATACGGCTCTATTACCTACAGATAAGCTCGGAGTGAAGAGACCTAGAATTATAGGAACCTTTTACTTACAAAATAAGGGAGACCTCATCCTATTGAGGATATTGATTTATATATTGCTCATGACGACTTTGACTCTCAGTTAACAACTCTAGCACTCTAATCATCCTTTATTCTTCTAAGAAATAAACATCTCTCCATCCCTTCCCCATGAACGTTTTATCGAACCACGTACATACAGTGTCCTTTATTTGGGGTTAATTCATAATATTTCATTTATTGTGGGATTGATATCCCCTACATTAAAGATACGAAAACTATGCTCTTCTGCTAATTGAAAATATGCATAGACGCAATTAAAAACTATGTAAATAAGATGTGAAAAATAGGGTAGATTATGTACTATAGTTAATTGATAAAAAATTAAAGTGTGATGTTTTAATAATTTAAGAGCTTAATTATTAGGATTTAAAAATTTGGAACTAAGCTCTTAAAAACCTATAACATTATGGACTTCCCATGTGATTTACTTAATTGAAAAATTAAAATGCTATTTGTACAAATTGATGTGACACTAATTAATGTTAGAGAGATATAAAGATAGAACATTAAAAGCAAGGTTTTAAAAAACGCAGGGCGTGATCGAGACGTGTAGCCCAAGCCTTAAGCCTCAGAAGCCTAGGGGAGCCTTAGGCGTAAAAATACGTGAAAAGGCATTTAGGACTTTTTAATATATTTTAACATTTTTAACTATAACAAGGCTATTAAAAACACTAAATAGTACATACCTTAAAATATGTCTGAATATATGCAAACTAAAATACTATATTTTTTTAAATTCTAAGAAAAAAAATGCGCATTTTTTGGACGAGAGGCAGAGAGGTTCTGGATACCATTTGTCTTTTGATTGTTTTGAATGACATATTGGTCCGGTTTAAAAAAAAAAGTATTTAAAATGCGATATTATTTCAAAAAAGTGTTTTTGTTTTTTAAAAAAAAAAGCGTCTTAAGCTTTTTAACAAGAATAAGACGTAAAAGGCTTAAAGCGAAGTGTTTTTTTCAATCTGCAAGTCTAGGCGTGCCTACGCAGAGCCTAAACGAGTATTTTAGATCACTGATAAAAAGTGTGACTCCCAAGATTAGTGATTGGTGTCGAATTAATTTGTACAACTTATTTGTACTTATAGCATAAATAAATTTTATAAATCATATATTGAAGGAAACAAGCTTAATTTCAACATATAGAAATAAACGATAGGGGTTATAATAGAAACAATTAAAGGAAAAATCTCAAAAAATTAATTGAAGGATTCATCACTCACTCAGGACTAAGAAGCTTACCCCCTCAAGGTAATCTTTGTCGCAATGGAAAATCCTCCGTATAAAAAAAATTAAATAAAAAAATCTGAAGGGAAGGGTTGCCATGCCACGCAAAACGTATTTAATCGGGTCAATACACCACCTTCCGTAAATTCCAAACGGGAAAGTTGCCGGATTGGCAACCCATTTATGTCGTCATTAAGGCCACCTGTTCTCTCTCTCCTCCTCGACGTTCAACATTCCTTTTCCTCTGCAAATTTAAAGCGTTTTTAATGGGACTCTCACTCCACGCGTCCAACACAAACTTATCTACACCCCAAAATCCGATTTCCCTATAGTAACAAATATTCCCATATCAAAAAATAATAATTTGATAATGGACTTCCCTTCTTCCTTAAAGAAATCATTTAAATCTCACGGTTCGTACAAGCACTCAAGAAGAATCTCGGCGGGTGCCGTAGACGATGAACTCCACGAACACCAGCCAATTCTCTCCGATCACCAGCGCCACGACGATTGTTCAACGAGGGCGTCAACCGACCACCGTGAAGTCATCGTAAAAGTTGACGCTGTTGATAAGACGAAAGCCCCCAATGGCATTTGGCGAGAATCAAGTTATGATTTCTGGACAGACGGAGAGAAACGTGCGGATGTATTTAATTTCCAACATGAGTCTTCCACGTCAGATGACCCACCATCCAAACTGATAGGTCAATTCCTGAATAGGCAAAGAGATGCCGGGGGTGAGATATCTTTGGATATGGATTTAGAAATGGACGAGCTTCGTGATGGTCAGACCCCACGTACCATTCCCGTAGCTGAAACGCCTACTAATATAAATAATATTTATAACCGAGATTTAAGAGTTTCATTTCAAGCCCTTGCATCATCTGATATCAGGCCTGAATATCTTGAAAAACAAGAATTATCGACATCTGATGATGATGATAGTCCCGAACATTATCCTAACAGGAGGCGGTTTTCAAATATGTCCCATGCAATGGGTAATGCAGGCGATGCTGAAGTTTTAAGGTGTACCTCGGTACAAAGGAGAATGAGTATATTGAGGACAAAGACGCAGTCTAGGTTAATGGACCCGCCCGATCTTCCGGAGAGGAGATCGGAGAGAGTGGGTACGATGAGGTCAGGGATGTTGAGTCGGGCGTCGGGAATGTTAGGGAAGGTTGTGGATGATGAAGAGGAAGACTCGTTATTTGATGAAGATTTTCCGGAGGACTACAGGACGTGGAAACTAGATGCGTTGACTTTGCTTCAATGGATTAGTCTTGTTTTGATCGTGACTGCTTTGATTTGTACTCTCACGATTTCTAAATGGAAACGTATGTCTTTTCGAGGACTTCATCTGTGGAAATGGGAGGTCTTGGTTCTTGTTTTGATATGTGGTCGACTAGTGTCCGGTTGGGCTATTAGAATTATTGTCTTCTTTATCGAGCGAAATTTTCTTTTACGAAAACGAGTGTTGTATTTCGTTTACGGGATTAGGAAGGCCGTCCAGAATTGTACTTGGTTGGGATTGGTTTTAATTGCTTGGCATTATTTGTTTGATGACAAAGTAGATGGCACTAATAACTTCTTGAGGTACGTGAATAAAGTTTTGGTATGTTTCTTGTTGGCAACATTATTATGGTTAGTAAAGACACTTCTTGTGAAGGTCCTTGCATCTTCGTTCCACGTGAGCACTTTCTTTGATCGAATCCAAGAGTCTTTGTTCAATCAATACGTGATTGAAATGCTTTCGGGTCCTCCAGTGATTGAAATACAAAACAATCAGGAAGAAATGGATAGAACGATGGCTGAAATTTCACAACTTGAGGACGCGGGGGCCAAACTGCCCCCTGAGCTAAAGGCAACAGCCTTCCAATCTAGCAAGAGCGGGAGAGTAATAGGGAGTGGGGGGCTGCAAAAACCTTCCAGAGGTCAAAGCATAAGGTATTCTAGGGCATTATCTAAGAAAGCAGATGAGGGGATAACGATTGATCATTTGCATAGACTAAATCCTAAGAATATTTCTGCCTGGAATATGAAGAGGCTAATGAATTTAGTTCGCTATGGGGTCCTGTCTACCCTTGATGAGCAGATACGAAATACGACACAGGAGGACGAGTCTAACACCCATATTAGAAGTGAATTTGAAGCAAAACTTGCTGCAAGGAAGATATTCAGGAATGTGGCTAGGCCTCGGTCCAAGTGAGTTTTGTATGCATTTTATATTATCTTTCTATTGCACAATTCGCCTACTTGGTTATTTTTAATCTTTGATCTAATAGGTATCGTATTGAATTTTAAGCTTAAAGTTTGCATTACTATTAAAGATTTTTTGTACAAACCTCAAAAGCGCAAGTAGTGACATAGGCAAGTAGTGAGATAGGTAAAAGCAGGGACGAAACCAAGATTACATCTTTGGGGGCGAAGATAAAAACTTTGGCAAAATAATTTTATCTAACAATGTGATGTATAAACTTCATGTTATATTTACAATGAATACATTTTTTTAATACAAAAATATAAAAAGAAATATTGACAGCACGGGATAAGGAGGCATTTTCCGGGGGGCTTACATGCAAGAGAAAATTAATTAGACCACATAAATCTTCAAGGGTTACGCTTATTGGTAGGAGGCTTAAGATTACACTTTAAAGTGAAAAAATAACTTTTTTCCAATAGCACCCTACATTAACACTTAATTGTTGTGGAAAAATAAGATTAATATACAAATAATTATGATGAAGGCAAAGAAAAAATGAAAAAAAATAATTGCTTTAATGGATAACACAACAGAACTTTAATATTATTGAGACCCACACACTTAAAAGAGTGTTTCAATTATAGTTTTTTTCAAATAAAGAATTTATTAATATATAGGAAAATTCATAAAATTAATTGAAGGGAAAAAAAAGGCTTGATATTTTGTTTGGAGTCACATATGAATATACATCACAAAAAATTACTCCCATAATACCAACAAATGTTTAATAGTGTTTGTATATGATATTTAAATAACACCACGTGTAGTTGTGAGGAGTAGTAACATAAATAAAATCCTTGAAAGGTAGAAACCTTAACACTTGAAGAGATAAAATGGGATTTAAGCTTTTATCATGTGGTTTGATTTATTTACAAGAAGCTTTTGAGATAATTGGAGTTTGTTATCATACATAAAAGGTTTTCAAAATCTCAAGGGGGCCATGGCCCCGCTTTGCATCTATATCGTTTTGTCTCTAGGTAAAAGTTTTATAGAAAAAGAACGTAAAGGGTCAAACTCATAACATGATGAATACATACACACATAAAAAGAAAAAGCTTAGCTCACAATATCATGATAATTTTACATAACACGATACAAATCTTCCAAAAATTTCAAAAATATTGGAATAGAATTATTATGATTTTCCCTAGACTCGACAAAAAAAGCTAAAAACTAGGTCTATAAGTCTAAGTGGATCAAATTTGATTCCCTCAAAGCACCTTAAGCTCCTTTCTCTCCAAATCATCCAGAAAAATACAGTGGGAACCCGTCTCCAAATGACTCTAACTCCCTTCCAGTCTTTCGGGGGATACAACGACTAAACCAATGCCCTCACCGATTTGGGCTCCACCCACTCAAGAAAACCTCCTATAGGCCTACTTGAATATCAGGAAATAGTTATTTTATTCATATATTCACCCAATGTTTAAATAGCCTAGCTACAAGCTAAATAAGGAAAAGATATAAAATAGGAAAATAATAAAATCAATAGGAAGAAAATAAAATCAACATCCTATTGGTCAACATGACCTAATATAGACTCACTAAATAAGGGAATACAATAAACATATCTTCAACACTCCCCCTCAAGATGATGCGAAGATATCGAAAAGACCCAGCTTGCCAATAGATGACTTTAACAACGTTGGTCCAACAGACTTGGTGAGAAAGTTTGCGATGTGATCTGACGATGAAATATAAGAGGTAGAGATAATACCACCACGAATGTGCTCTCATATCAAAAGGATATCTACTTCAATATGCTTAGTCCGCTCATGAAGAACTGAATCTGAGGCTAAGCATATGGTTGACTTGTTGTCACAAAAGATTGTGGACGGTTCTTTCCTAGGGAAACCTAGTTCACCCATCAATGATTTCATCCATAAAAGTTCACAAGCTCCTTGAGCAATGGCTCTGTATTTAGACTCGGTAGAGGATCTAAAAACAACTTCTTGTTTCTTACTCTTTCAAGAAATAAGGTGATCACCACGAAACATACAAAAATCGAAAGTGGATCTTCTATCAGTGAGATTTTTCGAATAATCTGCATCTGTATACTCACTCAATCCATGTTGAGGTCCTGACATATAGTACAATCCTAGTCCGGGACAAGACTTGAGATACCTCAAGATGTGATATACAACATCTAAGTGGGGTTGACGTGGGGTATGCATGAATTGGCTAACCTTGCTTATAGCAAAGGCAATGTCAAGCCTTGTATTCATCAGATAGATAAGTCTTCCCACAAGGCGCTGATAAACTGTTGGGTCTGAGAGACATTCCCTCTGACTAGCAGCAAGGGGAAGGTTAGGATCCATTAGAGAAAAGACAGGTGTACAACCCGTCATACCAGTGTCTTTTAACAAATCTAGGACATACTTACGTTTAGAAAAAGAAATCCCATGCTTTAACCTTGCTACTTTAATTCCCAGGAAATACCTTAGCATCCCCAAACCCTTTACATCAAAGACAAGACCCATATATCATTTTATTTGAGAGATTCCCGCATTATCATCACATGTGATAATAATATCATCCACGTACACAAGTAAAAAAGTGAGGTACTCCCCTTTATGTCCAACAAAGAAAGTATGGTCTGAATGGCATCGAGTAAAGCCAGGGGAGTTAACAACATCACTAAATCTGAAGAACCAAGCCCGTGGTGACGATTTCAAACCATATAATGATTTCTTTAACCGACAAACTTTGCCTACATAAACCAGGCAGGAGATCCATGAAAATAGTCTTATGAAGTTCTCCATGTAGAAATGCATTTTTAATGTCCAGTTGCCACAAAGGCCAGGAGAATGTGGTTGTGAGGGAAATAAGAAGCCAAACAGAAGTCATCTTGGCCGCAAGGGAGAACGTGGCACCAAGTTCTTGCCCTAGAATTTAAGTGAACCCCTTGGCCACCAATCTAGCTTTATATCTGTCCACAGTCCCATCAGATAGAAATTTCACATTAAAGACCCGCTTGCAACCATCTGTTTTCATCTCGGGAGGTAATGGAACTACATCCCATATCTGATTCCGATGCAAAGCATCCATCTTGACCTGCATAGCCATGACCCAAGAAAAGTCCTGCATAGCCTCAGAGACTGACCTAAGGATTACAACAGTGGAGGTATTAGAAAGAAAAGTTTTATAAGACTTTGAAAGGCCCTGATAGGAAACATACTTACAAATGGGATGGTTAGTAGAACATTATAAAGTTAATCATTGAGGAGGTCGTTGATCCCGAATAGGATATCTAGGAACAGGAGGGGAAGAAGGAATTACCTCAGGGGGACTAATGGTAGGCTCTTGGACTGAAGAAAACTCTAGTGCAGGGAGGGAATGGAGCTGAGGAACGAGGGCAACGGGTATAGACCTGAAGTTATCGTTGAATGGAAGGATGAAAGACTAGAATGGGACGGACCGAAAGGGACGCATCCGGAGCTATGGGTGACAGAGGGGGATCTTGCAAGGTCAATGTATCCTGCACAAGAGAAGAGGTTCCAAAAAAAGGATCATGCTCAAGAAATGAGACATCAAGAGTATTATGTGTACGATTTGTGTGAGGATCATAACACCGATAGCCCTTTGAAAGAGTAGAATACCCCAGGAAAACATACCTAATAGCCCTATCATCTAGTTTTATCTGAGTTGGACTCCGATTGTACACAAAATAGGTGCACCCAAAAACTCGGGGTGGGACAGAAAATAGAACCCGGTTTGGATATAGCAAGTGAAAAGGAGTTTAGCCATGGATAACTGGATTAGGGGTACGATTAAGAAGATAAGTAGCGGTCAGAACGACCAAGTGCTAGAAGCGTTTGGGAACATTCATTCCATGCAAGAGACATCGGACCACTCCCATAAGACTCCCGTTCTTCCGTTCAACAACCCCATTTTTCTCAGGAGAAGAGGGGTTCGTGAGTTGATGAAGGATACCCTTCTAGTTTAGTTGAGACAAAAACTATCCGAAACATATTCTTTTACATTATTAGAACGAATGCACATTACTACTGTTTGGAACTGAGTTTTGATCATTTGCAGGAATGTTGTAAAAGAAGACAAGATCTTCGAATTTTTCTTAAGTAAATATACCCAAGTGCAATGGGTGTAGTCATCAATAAAGGTGACATAATACCGGGCCCCAGAGAGAGCGGTGACTGGGGAAGGACCCCAAACATCAGAGTGAATTAGGTCAAAAGGGGATAGAGATCAATGCATGCGAGATATATAACTTGAACAGGTATGTTTAGATAAAGCACACATTGTACAATGAAATTTATGAAAATTGTAAGCTTTTATTAACTCGGGAAATAAAATACACAAGTACTTGAAGTTAAGTGACTAATGCGAGAGTGCCATAAATGTAAAGTTTTCAAAGAAAAAATATAAGAGCTTGACGCAGGTAAAACAACGGCTTGCAATGCGAAAGGAAGAGATATATATGGCCGATCCCCAAAGAAATATAGCTCGTCACGCTCATACCCCATGTTAAAAATCTTCTTCGAACTCAGGTCCTATAGAATACAATGATTAGGGAAAAATATTACGGCACAATTATGACTTTTGGCTAATCGACTCGCAGACAATAAATTGAAAGCAAGATTGGGAACATCTAAAACATGGTTTAAGGTGATAAGTGGTGAAAGGACCACAAAGCCTTGTTTATAAATAGGAGTGATAGAGCCGTCGACAAGTTTAACCCTATGAGTAGGAGATGCGATAGAAAATTTAAAGTTATCGGACGTACTAGTCATGTGACCATTGACCCTAGAATCCAGAACCCACTTGTTAGGACTAGAGAGAATATGAAGTGCAGTAGGAGTACCTGAGGCTGTCATAGCAGTGGGAGAGGGACTGGGAGACTGAGATTGCTGAACTATAGAAAAAATTTGATCAATTCCCTCATTAAGGCTGTTAAAATTTGAAGGTGCTGACGTAGGGGCCCTTAAAGGAGGTGGCAGTAACAAGCGCTATGTGAGAATGGTGAGGCGGTGATCTTTTCCTTTACAGTGGACACAAACATTTGGAATTCCAGAAAAGCGATGAACTTGTTGCCCAGAGGAAACAACAAAAGCCATTTGATCTGATGAAGGGACAGAGGTAGGAGTTGCCGGAGGCACATTAAGAGTCAATTGATGCCGACGTTTAGATTCCTCAACCATTGCATATACGCTGCCCAATGAGGGAAGATGTGTAGTATTCAAAATCTATGTGCAAAAACCCTGAAATTATGGTTACAACCCCATCAAGAATTGATTAACTCTCTGCTCCTCCAATTGGGTATTAATAGCTTTTGCAATTATAGGAGTCATGCCTTGTACATCCGCTAAGGAGTTATGTTGCGTAAGTTCTTCCCATCGCCATTTGAGGTTCCCATGATAGAACTATATAGAGTCTGTCTTCTGGGTAGCTTTTGCAATCTATTTATACAGTTCATAGACCCGAACTACATTTCGAGAATAATCATACATTTCAGTAAGGGTTCTCCAAAAATCATGCACAGTTTCATGGAACATAAATAGTTCAGACAATTGCGGATCCATTGAATTGAATAGCCACTATAGAATGGTATAATTATTCATCTCCCATTGTTTCAATTTTGACACGCCCTTGTTATCCAGTTTTGCAACGTTATTGAACAGCCAACGGAGTTTCCCTTGAGCACCGAGGTAAAGACGAACATACTGAGACCAAGAGGAAAAATTTGCGCTAGTTAAAGGAATCGAGGTAATATGATGTGCTGGGGCAGGTTGCAAAGACGATGAGGGCTGTTGTGGTGGAGCTTCAGTATTGTTATCCATTAAAATAGAACACCGAACAGAAATAGAAACTCAAAAAATATATGAGAGGATACCAGTATCGTAAGGAATCCCCAAGAGCAAAAACTGAATAAAAAAATAGATTTATAGGGCTGCTGGATCATAGAGGGAAATGGACATAATAAAGATTTGTCATAAAAAAAACCCTAAAAGGGTGTAAGGAACCAGTCATCAGAGACGAACTAGAACGTGAAGGGATGAAGGTCGTGAGACCCCCTGGTTGAAAAAAAAAAGAAAAAACGAGAGGAAGGGGGTGGGAAGGTTTTGGGGAAGAGAAAAAAACTTAAAGCGAAGAGGAAGAAACTGACTTGATCTGATACCAACTTGAATATTAGGAAAAATTTATTTTATTCATATATTCATCCAATGATTAAATAGCCTAGCTACAAGCTAAACAAGGAAAGGATATAAAATACGAAAAGAATAAAATCAATACGAAGAAAATAAAATCAGCATCCTATTGGTCAACATGACCTAATATAGACCGACTAAATAAGGGAATACAATAAACATATCTTCAACAAGCCTCTTGTCATCCAACAATTCAGAAGCAGGTCATCAGTTGTTTCTTTCGCCTCCTCACACAATCAACACCAACTAGCCATCGGTTTTCTCCTTTTCGGCATGCCCTCTGATCGCTGTCCATACAAAGAATAGTGAAAACATTGAAGCTCAAAGTGAGTTATAAGGAACTCACTTTGAGAAGATTGAAACAAACTCTTTTTTTGCACAAATGAGAAGATTGAAATTTTATTCCATCCATTTTTGCTATTGGACACAATGGGCTTTTAAGTGACATAATTATCATATCCTATCCTTTTACTAAGCCTATCAAACGGGACTATAGTGTAAACTACCCTACTTTATTTACATTCAATCATAAATTTATTTTGTTCTTTAAGCGATTCATTTTTTTAATACAAACTAGTGTTTAGTTTAGGTATCATGTTTCTCATTATTTTTAACGTCAGCCAACTGAACGGTAGTGGTTGCATATTTCATTTCAGGAATTTGATGTTCAAAATTATAAATTCAATAAGATTTGTTTTGAATCTGTGTCACAAACAAATGTTGCAAAGCACAAACTGCTTCTGCAGGAGCAAATATAGTGAACTCGATAGAGGAAGTTATTTAGTAATTCGACTACTAGAGAACTGTGATTTGGGAGATTTCGAGAGTATTCAAAGCCTGGTGCCTCTATATTTAACTCTTGCTTCAGTTATGTGTTTTAATTAAATGGAAATTTATTTAATGATTTTAGCATTAAACCTCAATTATTATCATAATTGCAATGTAATGTGCAATAGGATGCAAATACATAGATAAGTACATAATCAAAAATTGATAACACGTGTGCCTCAAAGTAATGAAGGACATGTTGGAAATAAGATTTCAAAGACACTCACAAAACTATCTTGTATTTAACACTCAAATATTATTACAAAGAAGAAAACACTCTTACAACTCAACTTCTCTCTATTACAACTAATAAGCTTTGCTTATTATCTTCCTTGTTGTTTGATGATTCTAAGAACTCAAGGATGATGGCTATTTATACTAGGAAAAAATCAAATGCACTCATTATGGTTCGACCTAAATTAATACAAATATTCATAAACCACACAACTTTCTTCCACTAATTCAACCACTATGAAGCACTAAGAATAAATAAACACACCTTACCTAACTTAGGAGGCTTCTTAGAAATTGGTTGATTAAATATAAAACAAGTTTATATTTCAACACCCCCTCTTAAACTTGTTTTGTTATGCCAAGAGAATTTCTTAATCTGACAAAGTCCTCATACTTCAGCGGCTTGGTAAAGATATCGGCAATTTGGTCTCGAGATTTTACGTAACTCAGTTTCACATCTTTTCTTGTAATACATTCTCTTATGTAATGGAAACGAGTATCGATATGCTTGCTTCGATCATGAAAAATTGGATTCTTTTCCAGGGCTATCGCTGACTTGTTATCAACACAAATCTCTATTGGATCCTTTTGTAATAAACTCAGTTCCTTCAGCAGATTTTTAAGCCAAATCGCATGACAAACACATGATGTAGTGGCTACATATTCAGCTTCACATGTAGAGAGTGTGACAATTGATTGCTTCTTTGACATCCATGTGAAAACGGTATCTCCCATGAAGAACACGAACCCTGTGGTGCTCTTTCTATCATCTGTATCTCCACCCCAATCGATATCGCTATAACCAACAAGCTTGTAATCATTAGAAAAAGAGTATAACAGACCAAAGTCAATTGTACCTCTCAGATAGCGAAGAATTCTTTTTACAGCCTTAAAATGTGAGGTTGTTGGGGTTTCCATGTATCGACTTACAAGTCCAACTGCATAGAGGATGTCAGGTCTTGTACAAGTTAGATAGCGCAAACTTCCAACCAAACTCTTGAAGAAAGTTGAATCTATGCTTTCGCCTTCGTCATTCTTCGATAGCTTAGCTCCGCACTCCACTGGTGTGTTAATTGGCTTGCAGTCATTCATCTTGAACTTCTTGAGTATCTCCTTTGTGTAGCCTTCCCGTGAGATGAAAATTCCATCTTCTTATTGTTTAACTTCTATGCCAAGATAGTACGCCATTAGCCCAATATCTGTCATTTCGAACTCTTTCGCCATTGCTTTCTTGAAGTCATTGAACATGTTTGGGTTGTTTCCAGAAAAAAATTAAATCATCCACATATAAGCACACGATCAAAATATCTCCATCTTTGATCTTGATATACAAAGTGTTCTCGTATGGACATTTGTTGAAACCATTCTCTTGAAAGTACTTGTCAATACGACTATTCCACGCCCTTGGTGCTTGCTTTAACCCGTATAGAACTTTCTTCAGCTTTAAGACTTTGTCTTCATGTCCCTTCACTACATATCCCAAAGGTTGCTCGATGTAGACTTCTTCTTCAAGTATTCCATTCAGAAATGCAGACTTCACATCCAGCTGATGAATCTTCCACCTATTTTGAGATGCTAGGGAGATAATTAATATCACAGTTTCTAAGCGGGCAACAGGAGCAAATACTTCATCGTAGTCAATTCCAGCTCTTTGACTATATCCTTTTTGCGACTAGCCTCGCCTTGTGTCTTTCTATTTCTCCCATAGCATTCCTCTTCATTTTGTACACCCATTTGACACCGATAGCCTTCAGACCTTTTGGAAGTGAAGCAAGTTCCCAAGTGTTATTCTTCTCGATGGCGCTGATTTCTTCATCCATCGCGTCTCTCCATTTCTTGTCTTGTGCAGCTTCTTGGAAGTTTACTGGTTCACAATCGGCAAAGAGGCAGAAGAGTGTAAAATTATCATGTCTTTCGGTTACCTCATAGAGATCCCGTAGACTTCTTGTGCGGGGAGCAACTCTTTCATTGAAACTTTAACTTGACGATGGTGATGAGTCTCCAAGAGTTGTTGATGTTGGTGAGGTAGGTGGAGTAGTGGTCTCTTGTTGAACTTCTCCTTCTTGCTCTATCATGGTTTCTCCATTCTCTTCTTCAAAGTCGGGAAAGAAGTTGAAATCATCTATACTTGAGTCGAAATCAAATTCTCCTTCTTCATCAAATATCACATCTCGGCTAATTACAATTTTTCCATTGTTAGGATTGTATAATTTATAACCTTTGGAGTTATTGTCGTAGCCAATGAAGATGAACTTCTCACTTTTGTCATCAAGTTTGGTTCTTCTCTCGTCTGGTACATGTACATGGGCTATGCTCCCCAAAACTCTCAGGTGGGAGATACCCGATTTTCTTCCACTCCACGCTTCTTGCAGTGTCTTTCCCCAAACGTTTCTTGTTGGAGAACGGTTGGACAAGTAGACAGCACACGCCACTGCTTCCGCCCAAAATTCCTTGGGTAGTTTCTTTCTTTTGAGCATACTCCGAGCTATGTTGAGGATAGTTCGGTTCTTTCTTTTCGCTACTCCGTTTTGCTGAGGGGATCGAGGAACTGTCATTGGTCGACAAATTTCATTTGCTTCACAAAATTCTTGAAAATCACTAGAAGTAAATTCTCCTCCTCGGTCAAATCTCATTGCCTTGATCTTACGGCCACTCTCCTTTTCCACGGCAGCTTTGAACTTCTTGAATATTTCAAAAACTTCTGATTTCTGCTTCAAGAAATATATCCAAGTTTTTCTTGAAAAATCATCAATGAAGAGAAGGAAATAATTACTCTTACCGAGAGAGCTTGGCTTGATCGGACCGCATACATCGGTATGGATTAGCTCGAGTGGATTCTTAGCTCTTGAGTTTGACTCCTTTGGAAAGTTTTTCTGAATTGCTTCCCAAGTAAACATCCTTCGCACAGTTGGTCAGGGTGATTAATGCAATGTAAGCCTCTCACCATTTCCTTCTTGGATAGTAGCTCCATCCTCCAAAGTTGAGATGCCTAAATCGAAGATGCCATAGCCACGATGCATCTTTGTAACATACCTTTAGACACTTTGCAACATCGTTTTGAATATTCAAAGGGAACATTCTATTTTTTGACATTTTTACCTTGGTAATTAAATCTACTTTGTCATCTCTTATAAAAAGACTGCAGTTTTTCATATGGATATCATAACCTTTTTCTAAGAGTTGACCCAAACTCAAGATGTTACTTTTCATATTAGGCACATAGTAGACATTTGAAATGAATTGGTGACTACCATCTTTTGCACGAATAAGGATGTTACCTTTTCCTTTCACCGATATTGTGGAATCATCTCCAAATGAGACATTTTTGCTTACTGACTCGTCCAACTCCACGAACATGTCTTTCCTTCCACACATGTGATTGCTTGCACCGCTGTCAAGAAATCAAGAATTTTCTTGGCTACCATCAGTCTCCTTCCGTGCTAGAAGAAGAAGATTTTCTTTCTCATTTATCTTCTCCTCCGCATAATTGGCCTTCTCCTCAACTCTATTATTGGGTGCTCTGCATTCTGAAGCATAATGCCCAAACTTCTGACAATTATAACAATGAACTTGAGATTTGTCATACCTTGAGTTCGGATTGCTTCTTCCACGACCTCGTGTTGAGCTTTCCCCTCTCTTGTAGTTGTTATTGGAATTGTAGTTATTGGAATTATAGTTGTTAGAATTCCAACCTCGTCCACGTCCGTAACCTCGTCCTCGGCCACGACCTCTTCCTCGTTAGCTTCTATCGTTGTTGAAACTTTCTTCTTTCTTTGTCGGATAGAGTTCCGTCTTGAGAAGTTGTTCCACAGTCTCTTGCTTCTTCTTCTTCTTCTTCTTCTTCTTCGTATGCTTGCAATGACCCCATTAGTTGTTCGATTGTCAACTCATTCAAGTCTTTGGTTTCTTCAATCGTCGTAACGATGTACTCGAATTTTGGATCTAACGAACGTAGTATCTTCTCCATGATCGTCACATCTTCTAACTTCTCGCCATTTCTTTTTAATTGATTTGAAACAGCTAAGACTCTTGAAAAGTAATCGGAGATAGACTCGGACACTTTCATATGTAGAGATTCGAAATCACCTCTTAAAGTTTGAATACGAACTTTTTTCACTTGTTCGGCTCTTTTGTAAGAGGTTTGCAGTTTCTCCCACGCTTGCTTAGAGGAGATTGCACTTGAAATCTTCTCGAAACCATCATCATCTAATGCTTGATAGATGAAATAAAGAGCTTTCTTGTCTCTCTTTCTTGAGTCTTTCAAACTCTCCTTCTGAGTTTGGTTTAAGACATCTTCATTTTCTGGCTCACTGTAACCTCTCTCCACGACTTCCAAAACATCGTGTGCACCCAAAAGTGCCTTCATCTTAATACTCCAATTATCATAGTTATTGTTGTTGAGTATCGGGACTTGAAAGGATGCCATACCACCATTTGCCATAATTCTAGTGAGAATTTGGAAATTTTGATTGCGCGGATGGATCCGAAACGCCCAAAAACCTTGGAAACAACGTGGACCCAAAAAATAAAATTTGGTCAAAGTCAACGGTCAAAGTCAACAGTCAAAGTCAACGGTCAAAGTCAACGTTTGGTCAACGGTCAGCCTTTTGTCAAGGCTCGACAACACGGTCAAGCAGCTCAAACAGGCTTCACGGCTCGGTCAACAGGCTTCACGGCTCGGTCAACTCGGCTCCAACTCGGATGATTTGGCTAACTCGGTGAGTTAACTCACTTTCTGGCAGCAACGTTCTGGTGACACGTGGCGGCGCTTCAGACCTCCGATGGGGATGAATCTGATAGCGTTGGATTCGTCTCGAGAGCTTCGATTTGATATGCTATAGCGTATACTTTGAAATAAATTTTCAATTGCTCTGATACTACTTTGTTGGAAATAAGCTTTCAAAGATACTCACACAACTATCTTGTATTTAGCACTCAAATATTTTTTTTTGATAAGTAAATGATATATAAACCAACGCTAAGGGAGCGAACCCGTATACAGGAAGTATACAAAAAACAAAATCAACAAGAACAATGGGAAGAAATCCAAAAAAATCCACCCCGCATATAAAGCCAACTTAAACCACAGCGTGAAACCCTTCCACGAACTCTAGAATCTCCTGAGTTGAGACGACATATCTCTCCTTCCTCCAACTAATAAGAGTGCTCAAGAATATATACCGAATCCTCGAGGGCGCCGTCTCAATACCATCAAAGCATCTCGCATTTCGCTCCTTCCAAATCGACTAGAAGATACAACGTGGAACAATACGCCACACACTCCTATCCCCCGACCATCCCCACGGCGGTCTCCAACCATCCAGAAGATCCCTAACAGTCCATGGCATAACCCAAGAGGTACAAGACATGGCAAAAAACAAATCCCACAATCCTCTCGTCACCTTACAATGAAGAAGAAGGTGATTGGTCTTTTCCTCCTCCTCCTCCTTACACAACCAACAACGACTCGCGAGACGGTATCTTCTCTTTTGAAGGCCTTCAAGAGTCAAGATAGCCTGCCTAGCCGCAGTCCACACAAAGAACCTGACCTTCTGGGGTGCTTTCACCTTCCAAATACTCTTCCAAGGGAAGAGGTCTCTAGGATTCCCCCTACCGCTCAGAATCTCATAGTACCCTTTGACCGAGAACACCCCAGTCCCTCCCCCCTTCCATTTAAGGGAATCCTCCGTAACCGTTGGGCGAGGGGCCGAACCCAACCACTGAAAGAATAAATCCGCCTCCTGCAGCTCCCAGTCCCAAAGTCTTCTTCTGAACTGAGGGTTCCACATCACTCCTTCCCCGCTAAACGATATGTGCTCCACCACCAACCCATCTTGATTCCCACCCAGGTTAAACATCCCAGGGTAGAGCTCCTGAATGGATCCCTGAACACCCCACTTGTTCTTTTAGAATCTGATCCTGTCGCCTCTCCCAAGAGAAAACTCGATATGACTGGAAAAGACCTCCACTCCTTCGCTATATGTTTCCACAAACCCATTCCATGCGGAAAGGTCGCCACCAATGGCCCCCACCCAAAACGAGTACCACCCCCTCTAGCATAAACCACTCTTCTCCACAACCTATGTTCCTCCCGAGGAAATCTCCACAGCCACTTCCCCAGCAAAGCTTTATTGAAGTTAACCAAGTTTCTCACACCCGCCCCTCCTTCCTTAATCGGCTTTCAAACCTCCTCCCACTTCACCAGACTATGTTTCAAGCTACCCTCCGTGCCTCTCCACATAAAATTACGCATCAGCTTCTCCATTTTAAGACGAACAGCCACGGGAATAGGCAAAATGGACATATAATAAGTAGGCAAGCAGGACAACGAACTCTTAATCAACGTGAGTCTCCCCCCTTTCGACAAGAACCCATTCTTCCAACCTGCCAATTTTCTACGCATTCTCTCCAACACCGGGTCCCAGATAGATTTAGACTTGTACTTAGCTCCAAGAGGAAGTCCAAGATAAGTACAAGGGAGATACCCAATTCTACACCCCATGATGCCCCCGAACTCTTCCGCCGTTTCCTCACCCCCGATTTGGATGACCTCGCTCTTTCCCGCATTAATTCTCAAACCAGAAACCGCCTCAAAACATACAAGGAAAGACTTCAGAGCATGCACTTGCCTTTGATCAGCATCACAGAAAACAATCGCATCATCCGCAAATAACAGATGAGAGACAGACACCTGATTAGGCCCCGGAGCCCCTAACGAGAACCCTTTGATCCACCCAGCATGGGCCACCTTCGCCATCATCCGACTAAACGCCTCCATAACCAAAATGAAGAGGAAGGGGGACAACGGGTCTCCTTGACGAAGCCCACGAGAGCTCGCGAAAAAGCCCTCAGGAACCCCATTAATCAGAACGGAGAATCTGGCCGTCTTAACACACCTCCCAATCCACCGACACCACCGCTCACCGAACCCCATCCTCCTTAACAAATACATAAGGAAATCCCAATTAACATGATCATACGCCTTTTCGATGTCAAGCATAAAAGCTAATCCCGGAGGACCACTTCTAAATCTGGATTCCACGCACTCATTAGCTACCAAAACAGCATCAAGAATCTGTCTGCCCCCCACAAACGCGTTTTGAGACTCAGAAATCAGCGGATCAATAACCTTTCTCAGCCTAACTGACAATACCTTAGCAAGAAGCTTGTAGATGCTACCAATCAAGCTGATAGGTCTGAAATCCTTAATATCGATCGACCCCCCCTTTTTGGAGATCAAGGTAATAAAAGTCGCATTCAGCCTCAGCACAAAGTAACCCCTGTCGTGGAATTCATGGAAAAACTCCATCACCTCCCCCTTGATCACGGACCAACAGTGCTGAACAAATGCCATCGAGAAACCGTCGGGACCCGGCGCCTTATCCCCTCTCATCGAGTTCAGAACCCTCTCCACCTCCTCCTCGGTGAAATGACCCTCTAAACCATTCGCCTCAGAAGCGGAAATACTCGCAAACTCAGCCCCATCCAGAGAGGGCCGCCACCCCTGCTCTTCCTTGAACAACCCCTCAAAGAACTGAGAGATAGCCCCCCTAACCTCTCTATCCTCCTCAAAAACCACCCCCCCCATTTTGATGTTCCGAATATGATTACCTCGCCTATTAAAACTGGCCATCTTATGGAAGAACTTGGTGTTTAAATCTCCTTCTTTCAACCATAATGCTCTAGATTTTTGTCTCCAGCTAATTTCTTCCTGAATGAGCCTCTTCCCGATCTCCCCTTTTTTCCTCTCCCTAACTCTTTTCTCCTCCTCCGAGAGTCCCAAACTCCCCTCTTTCTCATCGAGCCTCCTGACCTCCTCCAATAAATTAGTAGTGCCCAAACGGACGTTCCCAAACACCTCTTTATTCCACCTTTTCAAATCTTCCTTGAGAAAGCCCAATTTAGAGGCCAATCTAAAGCTGGCATTCCCTTCCACCACATAACTAGACCACCATGCTCCTACTCTATCCACGAAATCAGTCTCCTTAAGCCACATATTCTCAAATCGAAACGGCGAACTACCATCCCTCCGTCCTCCACACTCTAATAAGATGGGACAATGATCCGAGGTCACCCTAGGCAAGCACGACTGTACCACCCCAGGAAAATGCTCCTCCCACTCCTTGGAAACAAGGAAACGGTCCAGGCGAGACATAGCAGGCCTATCCCTGAAGCTAGACCAAGTAAAAAGCCCGCCCACCAACGGAAGATCCATCAACTCCAAGTCATCAATAAAGTCTGAAAAATCACGCATATACCTATTGATTCTTCCACCACTACTTTTCTCCCCTGAGAACCTCACCACATTGAAGTCCCCACCCATACAACCGGGAACATCCCACACCCTACTAACCCCTGCCAATTCTTCCCACAATTCCCATCTACTCGCATCCTCCACTGGACCGTAAATACCCGAGAAGCTCCAAGTAAAACCGTCCTCAAAATTTTTAAAGAGGCAAGAAAGGGTCCATCCACCCTTCATTGTCTCAATCAGATCAACCACTTCCGAATTCCACAATAACAACACCCCTCCCGAAGTACCATCCGCATCTAAGCTCACCCATTTAACCCCCCTCCCGCCCCAGATAGAACTGACACAACAAGCATCCATATGGCACATCTTAGTCTCCTGTAGACACAAAATGTCGGGCCTCCACCTGGCTATGGCCCCCCCAATCACTCCTCTTTTGCCTCTGTCGTTCATCCCCCTAACATTCCACGTAATAATGCGAAGCTTCATAGTACTATACTACTTTAAACTAAGTCCACCTCTTTACCTTTCTTTCTCTCCCCGTCCCCACTTCCCCTCTCGATTTTATCGAACAAAGCCCATGCTTCCCTCTCAAAGCCTTCAAACGCGACCCCCGAGTCTTTACTGATAGCTTCCATCATGTCCTCTTTCCATCCCTCCGGATCCTCGTCCCATACTTCTTGCTCACTTCCCCTATCATCACCTTCTTGCTCCGGGATCACTATGTCCACCCACAGACGAGAATTATTCAAATCCTCAATACTCGAGCCACCCCCCCTAATTCCCTTTTTAACCGGCGACTGATAATCTTGTAACACCCTGTTTCCTGTTCCAGACGAGGAAGTAGTTTCACTAGCCATCACAGCCACCTTGTCACTATTGAATGATCCTGATACCACACCTTTACAAGTTAGTCTCTCCCCTTTATGAGCCGTCTTGTGCAATTTTTTATTGCCACCTTTCTTTCTCGACGCCAAAACTTTTTTACCATATCTCCCCGAACTCCTGAGAGCCTTGATATTTTTAAGACCTAACATGGCATTGCCCACATACAAATTTTTATTTCTATTAAAACTTAATTTTGACGCCACCGGTTCCATACTAACTATAGGATCCTTTTTCTCCAACTCCTCCAAGCTTAAGTCAATTGTAACAGTCCCTTTGTCCTCACATCCCACACAGGCTTCGTCTATATTAAAATTACTATAACAGACCCCACTCACGACCTTACCCCCCACCAATTTATCCACTTCCTGGACAGACCCAATCTTTGGCCGATTCTCCTCAAACCCCGGTACTAAAAAATCTTTAGTCAAACCTGACCCTATAACTTCTGCAGCCAGCGGGTTACTTGGTGCCACGCCTAAACCCATTTGAATATCCCTTGTAGCTGCAGAAAATTCTGCAGTGCCAATCCCACTATTCCTGCGTAATAACACTTTATCAGCCGTAGCCTTAAATGAGTTGTCCTCTCCAACTGACCTTTGTAAACCATGTACCTTGACCTGCTTCCTTAAACTATTGGTGTGACCCTTTTTTGACGTGAAAGAGACTTCACTTGGACCAATGTCACCAACCTCAAACTCAGAAAATGTGTAGCCGCTCCCTGTGCTACCAAGGTCCCCTCACTGCCAACTGCGTAACCTGCGACCTGACTACTGCAGACGCCGTCGCCCGCTGCCGGCCGACCCACTGTCTTCGCCGTACATCCCGGTATTCCACTGTCCTTCACGCAGCCCCTTCCCGTCACTCTAACCTCCTCTTTACGCAGCCCCTTCCCGTCTCCAACTTCCGAGGTGCTCAACACATACCCATTAATGGAGGAAGATGGTTGATGACCCATCAAACCTTGTAACTTACTGGGACGAGAATCAAACTTATACCCTTCATGGCTATGGGAAATATCTTCACCGAAGTAACACTCCTGAATTTCCTTGCATACAGACAAAACATATACCCATCCTCCTACGCCAATCTTGATATTAGGCGGGATAGCAGTACCTTCACTCACAAGAATTCTCGCCCACTGAGTTTCTTCTCCAGTCAACGTAGCATGGTCCACCTTGATGAAACCTCCACACTTCTCACCAATGGCTCTAAAAACTTCTTCCCCCCAAAGATGGAGGGGGAGACCCATCACACGGATCCACCGGTGGCCCAAGTCGCTTGGGACATGCGAGAAACCAGCATAAATATGCCACCTTTGTAACAAAACTGGTTCTCCCTCAAACTTCCATCCATTACCTCCCAGAATCCTATCACCTTCTTCTACCGAAGCAAACATAAAGAGAAATAATGAAGGGTTGAGGTATCTCACTTGAATTCCTCCCACCGGTTTCCACCGAGATTCTGCCCATCGTAAGACCTTGTCCTTCCCCGGAGGAGAGCTCACATTACTACCAAAACGACCAATCAAAGCTTTTTGAAAAAATTTAATTCTAGAACTACACGAGTCATCTACAACTGACAGGTCCGTCACTAGCTTGGTGTTAGATGCGATGTTTATAGCCGAAAACGGCCATGGCTCCACCGAGGCAGCCTGCAGATAAGTTCTTCCATCTACCACCTTACCTTTAACCTTGACCTCATTACAATGCTTCTTACATTCCACAAAAGGTTCCACCCTCCTGAATACATGACACACTGTCGTCCACCTTCTCCCCGGGACACATTCCGATATCTGAACTTGAATCCTCGAATCGACCTTCCTGATGACAATGTTGAAGTAACCTACATTCCCTTTCCAAGAAGAGAAAGCCATGATCTTACGGCCCGCGTATTGCCTCATCTGAAAAAAATTTCCGGTAAACTTGGAAGCCTTCCAAAGGCAGGAGCTCAACCACAACACCTCCCCCTTGACCAACAGCAACTCCTTGACTCCCTTCTTGCTACTAGAACATAGTCTAAACTGGTATGCACCGCCAATAGACTCCTTGGACAACCTGAAGCTGGTGTCACTAGCACGGAAGCTGTGATTTAGAGCTGCCATTCCCCCACTTTTTCTCTTGACCTTATGATGAACAACAGGATCGGAGCTATGAGAGCATCCTTATTATCTTAAATTGTTGTTTGACTCAAAATTGTATTATCCAATCTAATAAGATTTTGAAATTATCTTGTAGAAAGGCATAGGTTATAATTAATTTTAGTCAAATAATTAACAGTAAGCAAAAGATTTTTATTTTTTATTTTTTATTTTTATTTTTTTTTATTACAAAGAAGAAAACACTCTTACAACTCAACTTCTCTCTATTACAACTAATAAGCTTTGCTTATTATCTTCCTTGTTGTTTGATGATTCTAAGAACTCAAGGATGATGACTATTTATATTAGGAAAAAATCAAATGCACTCATTATGGTTCAACCTAAATTAATACAAATATTCATAAACCACACAACTTTCTTCCACTTATTCAACCACTATGAAGCACTAAGAATAAATAAACACACCTTACCTAACTTAGGATGCTTCTTAGAAATTGGTTGATTAAATATAAAACAAGTTTATATTTTAACATGACAAAATTATTTCATAAGTACGTGTTTTATTAATGTATATTGAAAAAAAATCTAGATTCAAGTTCTTAATATGTCCCCACATAGCACACATTATCATAAACCCGGCATAATGTGTGATAGCTCATGTATGTGTGTACATGCGCATGCTGATGGGTATCTTGTTGTAACCATGTCTTGTTTTTGTATCAGTTCGAATTTAGCCAGTCACATGACATATAATGCTTGCTAGATGACATGCCAAGCAGTATAGAAATACCTTCTCAGAATCTTATCTCTGTTTCATCATCCCTCTTAAATGCAATTGATTACACGAAAGTTATTTTCTTGATTTACAAAAGAAGCCTAAAAGTTCATATAGTGGTAGCCGTTACCAACATTTGATATAATTGTTGTTGGCACTTCATTTTTTTCATTCATAAGAAACTACACGACCTTTTATTCTGAAATATACAAACTCTGGAGATATGACAATGGATTGATGATCATCTACAATCGTCTCCGACATAACCCACTGAATATGACTCAAGGATATGAAAATCTCTCATAACTCCCTCGCCACCCTACAATGCAAAAAAAATGATTAGTCGTCTCCTCTGCCTCCTTGCACAACCAACACCTACTAGTCAATCTACTGTTCCTCCTTTGGAAGCCGTCTGACGTCCATATTGCTTCTTTAGTTGCAGTAATGGACTTGAGGAGCCGCATTTTATTCTCCACGCTTTCTTCTACGGATATGGATCACTTCCCGGCTTCCTCAAAAATGTATAATAGCTGTTAACCGTAAAGATGCAATCCTTTAAAGGAAGAAATTAGCTCCTTCCAAACTGCGTTATTTGTTTTTGAGTATGCTGATCATTTGGCACAAAGAAGGATCCACTACGCTCTCTTCCTTTCTTTGTGGATTTTTTGGAGAAGTTTTATATATTAGAGTAAACTCTTATTGGTCGGAGTTCGGTTCTAGCTATGCTGAGCAGTTTTATTTTATTTTTTGGGTATACTTTCTGTATAGAGGTTTCCACACTCTAAAGTGAATTCTTATACTACATATTTAAATATAAAAAAAGTTTATTATTCTTGTTTTTCTTAGTTTAAAAATTGGTATTATCCACTGTTAAGGTCATCTTAATTGATGTGGTATGTTAATTTTTTTCTTGGTCTACCGTCATTCTCATTTTTCTATCTTGAATATATACTTGCAGTCATATCCTCCGCATGATGAAGAGATACAATCATCTCTGTGCTCATCAGCCTTGTAAATTCATTAATTTTGTAATTAATCCCATATTACAAGTGACTAAAATAACTTCATTAATTTTTTAGTTAATCATATATGAATGAGCGTCTCATTTATTCTTTTTATGGCAGGTTCATCTACTTGGAAGACCTAATGCGTTTCTTGCGACAAGAAGAGGCTTTGAAGACCATGAATCTCGTAGAAGGATCGTCTGAATATAATAAATTTGGCAAGTCAGCCTTGAAGAACTGGGTGGTAAGCATTAGGGGATAGATTAAGTTGTTATTTACTTGTATATAATTAACTATTCGTATTATAATTTTTTTCCTTTTGAATTTACAATCTAGAGCAAATAAATCTCTCTCATGTTACAAACAAATAATAATTTTTGTCACGACTCAAGTGTGATAACTTAGGGACTCCCTAACATATACCAATGATAGTTAAAAATGGATGTATCAATTATTATGATGATGTCATACCCGATTCTTATAGGTCAATGCATTTAGAGAACGAAGAGCGCTTGCCTTGACTCTTAATGATACAAAAACAGCAGTCAGAAAACTTCATCATATGGTGAACGTTATAGTTGGCATCATCATTGTAGTTATCTGCCTCGTAATACTAGAAATTGCTACAAGCAAAGTTCTACTTTTCGCAACCTCGCAGATCGTCGTTGTGGCCTTTATATTTGGAAACACATGCAAGACAATATTTGAAGCTATCATCTTCTTATTTGTTATGCACCCATTTGATGTGGGTGATCGGTGTGAGATCGATGGAGTTCAGGTACAAAATACATGTTTGGCCTCGTGCATATTTGTATTTGCCTCTTTACATGTTTGCAAGTTTGTTGTACTTTCGGTATAATACCTCCACTTTTGTTCAGATGATAGTGGAAGAGATGAATATTATGACGACTGTATTTCTGAGATTTGACAATCAAAAGATCATATTTCCAAATAGTACTCTTTCAACAAGACCTATCGGTAATTTCTATCGTAGTCCGGATATGGGAGATTCAATTGATTTCTATGTCCATATTGCAACTCCAACGGAAAAGATCGCCGTTATTAAGCAAAGAATAACAACGTAAGTATGGAATGCACTCGCTTTTGCATTTTATTGTCATCTTTTTAACTTTTCAATGCATGTTGTCTTGTAGTAATGGGCATCGTCACTTGAAATCTCATATTTTCATAAATTAAGCCTTTATTTCCTTCAAACATTAATAATCCTACCTACTGCGGCTAGTGGTAAATTGATTTCCTTATAGGGATGCACATTCACATCACATATTCTCAAATTTTGGAACATGAATGGCGTGTTGCTTTTTCTTTCAAATGATCATGTGTCTCTGGATTGAACTTCTAATGGATTATTTCGTGTGGTTTGCCTTGCAGTTACATTGAAAATAAGAAGGACCACTGGTATTCGACTCCCGCGATTGTGTTAATGAACCTAGAGGAGTTGAACAAGCTAAAGATGTCAGTATGGCTAAGACATAAAATAAATCACCAAGACATGGGAGAGAAGTGGACGAGGAGAGCCTTGTTGATCGAAGAGATGGTTAGAATTTTTAAAGATCTTGATATCGAATATCGTTTGCATCCCATTGACATCAACATTCGCGCCATGCCTCCTATAAACTCTAACCGAGTTCCTTCCACTTGGACGACTTCTTCTTGATGGTTGTCTCTCAGTGAGTATATGATACATAGGGAACTCGGGGCCCTCTTAGAATGATGGCATAATTTTTTCATTGTCATCCCTCTCTTTAACAATTAATTTCCTTAATTTTTTATATTTGCCTTTGTATTTATCATTTTCTATATGTATATATTTACTCTTTTAAGCATATTGACATTATCAATCACTCCAAACATAAATCATTTTGAAATTATTGATCACATAAATAATGACTTCATTTTTCTTGGATATGGAAATCCCCACCTAGCATCCATTGAGATAGATCATAGCATATTATTCAGAATTTTTTGATAAATAAATGTATTATTCGAACCAATCACTAAGGGAGCGAAATCTGTATACAGGGAGTATACATTACAAACCTATAAAGAAAGGACATAAAAAGAAAGGCCCGACCCAAATACTAACTCACCTATAAGCCTTGGTGAAGTTCCTCCACGAACTCTAAGACGTTAGAACTAAAAATGACATTCCTCTCCTTATACCAACTTAGTAGCGTGCTCAAAAAATGGTAAAGTAACCTAGAAGGTGCAGTCTTCGTACCTTCAAAGCATCTTGCGTTCCTTTCTTGCCAGGTTGTCCCAAAAATACAATAAGGGACTAGACGCCACATTTTCCTATGCCCTTTCCACCTCTTGGGGAGATCCAAACCTCTAATAATGTTTGCACTGACTCAGGCATAACCCACAAAATTTAACTCACGTCTAAAAACAACCCGCAAGCCTCTCGTCACCCTATAATACAGAAGAAGATGATTGGTTTTCTCTTTCACCTCCTTACACAACCAACAACGGCTGGCCATGATCCACCTTCTCTTCTCCAGACCCTTTGTCGTCAATATGGCATGTTTCGTAGCCATCCAAACAAATAAAATCACTCTTAGGGGCGCCTTCGACTTTCATATTTGTTTCCAAGGGAAATGAGCACTACGATTCCCATTACCTATCAGAATGGAATAATAACCTCTCACTGTAAAAAAACCCTTTCCACCAATCATCCATCTCACCTTAGCATCCCTACTAGATGGCCGAGGGGTTGAACCTAACCAATCAAAAAAGGCCTTAGCCTCTTCAAGCCTCCAATTCCATAAGCATTTTCTGAACTAAGGGTTCCACATCACCTAATCCTCGACAACTGTCAAATGATTAGCTACTAAACTATCCTTGTTCCCACAAACCCTGAAGATATCAAAAAACTGTTCTTGAAGAGAACCATTCAGTCCTTGCCTATCTTTCCAAAATCTTATCCTATCTCCTCTCCCTAAAACAAATTTCGTCTGTTTGGAGAACTTTATCCACTCCTTGGATATGTGCTTCTATAACCCCACTCCATAAGCATACCGCCTCACACTCGATCCCCACCCACGAGGCGAACACCCTCCTCTAGAACCCACTACTCTCCTCTAAAGCCTATTCTCCTCATGAGGACATCTCCATAACCACTTAACTAAAAGAGCTTTGTTAAAAAGCTCCAGATTCTTAACTCCCGCACCCCCTCCCTCACTGTCTTGCAAACCTCCTCCCACCCCATAAGGTAGTTGTTATATTTGTCCTCATTACCTCTCCACTCTCATCATTTTCTCCATCCTTTTTCGAACTCAACATGATAATGGCAAAATGGACATGTAGAAGGTCGACAGACTAGAAAAAGAGCATTTCGTTAACGTCAATCGTCCACCTTTGGTTAAGTACCTAGTCTTCCACCCTACTAACCTCCTTCTGATTCTCTTCAGCACCGAATCCAAAATAGCTTTAGACTTAAACTAAGCCCCTAACGATAATCCAAGATAAGTCGCAGTGAGAGTGCCTTTCTTGCAGGCTAAAATGTTGAGAAGACTCTCTATGCTCCCAATCCCCCCGATCAGAATCATCTCACATCTTCCCACATTAATGCGAAGACTTGACACTACCTAGAATATGAGGAATAACTTTGAATCCCACATCTGGCCCTCTTTTGCCTTGCAAAATATAATTGCATCATCGGCCAATAAAATATAAGAGACTGTAATTGAATACGTGTTCAACTGCCCGATCGTAAAATCACTAGTCCTCCTTGCCATGACCACTCGACTCATCATCCGACTAGACTCCCCCATCACTATCATGAACATAAATGGAGACAACTGATATCCCTGCCAAAGCCCACGAGAATTGGGGAATAATTTCCTCAAGAACCCCATTGATAAAAACAGAGAACCTGACAGAAGAAATGCACATATGAATCCAACGCAACCACCTCTCTCCGAACCCCATCCTCCTCAGCAGATACATAGGGAAATTCCAATTGATATGATTATATACCTTCTCAATATCAAGCTTTTATGCAATACCCGACTCCACACTTCTTAGCCTAGACTCCATACACTCATTTGCCACCAAAACTACATAAAGGATTTGTCTTTTCCCAACGAAATCATTTTGAGATTCATATTTATAGGGATAGATGAATTTCTTTTAGCCTAATAAACAAAAGTTTTTCTAAAAGCTTATAAGCAATACATATGTGACTAATAAGTTTGTAATCCCCAATATCAATCGAACCCCCTTTTTTGAAGATCAAGGTAATGAATGTCACATTCATCCTTTTTAAAAAGTAGCCTATTTCATGGAACTCTCTGAAGAAATCAATCAAACCTCTCCGATAACAGACTAACAATGCTAAAAAAACATCGTGAATATGTCTACGAATGGTGCCTTATCCCCACTCATTGAGCACAATACCTGCACTATTTCCTCCTTATTAAACTGACCCTCAAACACCTCAGCGTCAGCCCCCGATATGCACCCTAACTCGGTCCCATAAAGAGAAGGGCGCCACTCTTCATCCTCTATTAATAGATCCTTAAAGAACTGAGTCATGCCCCCTCTCTAATTTACTCAAGCTATACGCTTCCCACATAAATTTTCCTGATATGGTTAAAAAGATGATGAGAGTTAGCCAATTTATGAAAGAATTTAGTGTTCTTGTCTCCCTCCCTTAACCACAACGCCCCCAATTTTTGCCTCCAACCAATTTCCTACTGCAAAAGCCTTCTCCCAATCCCCCTTGCTCTCTTCCCTAACCCTCTTATCCTCCCTAGATAGACCAACACTAATCTCGCACATAGACTCCAACACTAAAGGCGATGTCAGGACGGCTGGAAATCAAGTAGAGAAGACTACCTAACATACTTTGATACAAGGTTTGCTCAATGTCCTTGCCTGAAATGCCCTTGCTAACCTAAGTTGAGGTAGTCATCGGGGTATGTGCATGCTTAGCGGAGTCTAAACCAAATTTCTTCACAAGGTCTCTCACATACTTGGATTGGGATATGAAGATCCCATCCTATAACTGATGAATATGGAGACCAAGGAAGAATGTAATCTCACCAACCATACTCATCTCGAACTCACTCTTCATATCCTCCTCAAAGTCGTGAGTATGGGGGGAGCACGTGGATCCAAAGACTATGTCGTCCAGATAGATCTGGGCAATAAAAATATCACTTACTTATCTCCTAACAAACAAGATCATATCAAGTCCCCCTCTCTTGAAGACACGAGCTAAGAGATAGGAAGTAAGCCTCTCTTACTAAGCACAGGGTGCTTGCTTCAAACTATATCGGGATTTTCTCAGATAGTAGACATGTCCTGGGTGCTTAGGGTCTTAAAACCATTTTGGTTTTTCCATATAAACCTCTTCCTGTATAATTCCATTTAAAAAGGCACTCTTGACATCCATTTTATATAACTTGAAGAGCAGATGGCATGCGATGACGAGTAGTAAATGGACGAACTCAAGCCTCGCAATAGGAGAAAATATCTCCTCAAAGTCTACACCCTCAATTTGTGTGTATCCTTGAGCAACCAACCTAGCCTTGTTTCGAATAATGGTACCATCCGCATCCATCTTATTCTTGAATATCCACTTAGTACCAATCACGTTCATCTCACTAGGTCGGGGGATAAGTTCCCAAACATCATTCTTTCTAAAATAAAGCAACTCTTCCTGCATAGAAGATATACATTGCTCATCTTTAAGTGCTTATTTGTGGTTCTTTGGCTTGACATTGGACGTGTAGCACACAAAGCTAAAAACATTCTCTAGCTAAGTATGAGTCTTAACCCCTAATGTGGGATGTCCTAGAATGGAAGAAGGTTCATGACTCTTCCAAACCTAAGCAGGTGTGTTCCCTAAGTCAGGAGTAAGGTCCTCCCTGGGTGTGTAATGGACAATAGGATCATCACAAGTAAATAAGTCATCCTCACACAAAAGGCTAGGATCAACAAATGCCGGTGGTTCGTCATCTTACACGGTGACATTTACTGACTCCATAACCTTATAGCTGATAAGGTTAAAAACTCGGCATCCTCCACTCGTCACTTCGGGAGTCAAACTTTCGTAATTGCTCTCTATCCCGTAGGATGTAGAATTTCCTCCTAAAAATATGGAATTATAAAAGGTTGAGCTTCTTTCCAGTCCACAATTCATAAGGCATCTTAAGATTGTGTGGATGAAGATATACCCTATTCACAATATGACATGCAGTAGACACCGCCTCTACCCAAAATCTCCTAGTAACTCTATGACCTAGAAGAATATATCTAGGCATCTCATGAATCGTCCGATTCTTCCTCTTGACAATCCCATTTTTTCGAGGAGTCTTCATGGTAAAAAAATAGTGTTTAATCCTAAGGCTATCATAGTAAAGATCCACATTTTCTTCCTTAAATTTAGTGTCGTTGTCACTACCCATTCTATTGATAGTGACACCATGTTGATTTTATTGGATACAAAACTTTATCATAAGAAACTCTGCAACATCAGATTTCTCTCTCAGAAAACCTACTATGGAATAACGAGAGAAATCATCTACCATCACGAGGAAATACCTCTTATAACCTAGACTCTTAGTGCTAGTAGAACCCATAAGATACATGTGAATTAACTCAAGCACGGGTGAACTGGTAATGGAATTCAATTTCCTATAAGAACTATGGACTAGTTTTCCTAGTGGACAGGGTCCACAAATCGCAAAAGTTGGCTTGATGGCAAGCCACGTACTAGGTCCTTCTTAGCTAAGCGCTCCAAATCTATGAAATTAACATGACTTAGACGTTGATGCCACAGGTCCATATTAGTGATAATGGCGCTGTTACAGACAAATGAGGACTTTGGCACAATCCAATAATAATTATCTTCAGTCCCCACCCCTTACAATAGAAGTTTACCGGCTTTATCATACACGTTACACATGTTCCGATCAAACTTTACTGCAGAGTCAGCGTCGCACATCTAGATAATGCTGACAAGGTTTGATTTCAAACCTTTGACTTACAAAATGTTATCTATCTTAGAAAACCTAAGTATCTCCACTGTACATCATCCTACTATGCTAGATTTACTCCCATCTCCAAACATGAATTTACCTTCCTTGTGATCCTCTAGGGAGGTAAAAAAATAAGACGTCACCTATCATGTGCCTGGAGCACCCACTATCAAAATAGCACTGTGAGGTATTATGTTCTTTAAGAGCAACATGAACAAATAGGTCTTTTGCATCATTTTTGGACACCCAATAAGTGGTAACCTTTTGTTTACCCTTGTTGATGGTTCTAGCCGGGATGTTGGAAGTATCCACTAATGGCAAAGACATCCGTTGAAATTCTTCTATCAAACTCCAAGATGTAGCGACTAGAACTCAACCTACTCTCTCAGACTAGTAAGATCACTAGTGTGTTGTGGCAGAGGATATGTACGTTGAGTCCGACCAAAACTATAGTAAAACTCCCTCAAGTAACCTTTTCTCTTGCAATAAGTATAAATGTATACAGTCTTCGACCTACCTTGGTTTTCTCCTCTTGGCTGAACTCTTTTTGGGGTTTTGGTTGGTGGCAATATGGATTCACTGTAAACTTAGGAATCGATTCCGATGCGATATGAGACATGGAAGCACCGTCAAAACCAATTCCATGCCTTTCACCAAACCCTAAGGTGGGGCTGAGGAGCATCTTTTCCATCTTTTTAGATTTATCCTCAATATTTACCTTGACCTTCGAGGCTTTCTCAAGATCATGTGTAAATTGGGCTACAAGAGCTTCAAGTTTCTTTCGAGCCTCCACGGATGCTAGGAGGTCACTCATAAGACTATCCAGTTGTTTGGTCAAGTCCCCTCTTTCTTTATCAAAACTACTCCCTCTCTCTAAATAGTCTCTCTCTAAATAAACTCTCTCTCCACACAAACTTTCTCTTTATCTACACCAACTTTCTATCTCTCTTTCTCAAGATAGTGCTAATGGAGGACTATCTCTCTCTCGTCTCTCCTAAATCTTTTTCTAACACGATCATCCTAAGATCTAACCCTTTGTTACACTTTTTAGTTTAAAAAGATTCAGCATATAAATATGCATAAGCACGTCGAGGGTCACTCTCGCTCTCACTTGCAGCATCCTCCCCCTCACTCTCATCATTTAAACTGTCGAGGTCTCCTTGTGATGAAGTTTCCTCATCGTCGTGAGGTGAACTGGGAGTACTCACATATCTAGCCATAAATGCGGTGAATTTGCATTAATGTGGTGATTTGTCTCCAGAATCAACTGACTCGACCTCATCGTCGTCACTAATGGAGGCATTTAATGTAGATTTGTTTTTACCTTGACGTTTCAATATAGTTTGACACTAAAAATCCTTATGACCTCTCCCGTCACACTCATTACATCTCTATTCGTATCTCTTACGCGTATCCTTTTTATCTTTATCAAACTTCTTTCCAAATTCGTTTTTTCTCAAAATTCTTTTTATCTTTGAAATTGCCATTATTTTTAATTTGAGAAATTCCTTGAATTTTTTGTAAATAGTGCCAAATCGTTTAAATAAAAATAAAACTCAATATCAGACGTTTCTCCTTCTCTACATTTAGCCGACTCTACCCTCTTTCTAGTTGAATCCTCATCTTTTCTAGCTTGGGATTTAAGTGTTATCCCTTTATTTTTAAATTTAATTGCTTTAGTAAACATATCAATTTCATACGTCTGGAGGTCCCCTACCAGTTCTTCTAATTTAAGAGTGTTTAATTTTTTTTAATTAATTTAACACAACGACTTTAGGGATAAAACGCTTAGGAAATGATCTCAAAATGTTTTTAACTACTCGTGAGTCAGGAATATGTTCACCAAGGTTAAAGCTAGTATTGACAAAATCTGACAGATGTGTATAAACCTCATTAAAACATTCAGATTCAAGCATGTTTATTGTTCAAATTGAGTAGTTAAAATTTTCAATTCTTTAACTACATTTTTGCGTTCATAGGTAAGTTGAAGAACATCCCATTCTTCCTTTGACGTGGTACACGTCATGATGCGTCAAAACTCGTCGGGTGAGACGACTCCAGAAATTTCACTTAGTCCACGAGAATTATATGTGCTCCATTTAAATTCATCCTCAGTCCAGTCTATTATAGAGGGAGGAGTCCACCCTTTTTCACACACTAACCAGACACGTTCATTAATGACCTTTAAAGTAGATTTCATGCGAAATTTCCAATAAGCATAATTTACCTCGTAAAAAACTGGCATCCGATTATATAAGTTTTCCATTGAACTCAAGCTTTTCAAAATTCAATGTTTTTCAAGAAATTGATATTCAGAAAAAAAAATCAAAAAAATTACACGGTATAATTGTGTAATTGACTCTGATACTAATTTGAGAGTGCTCTTCCGTTCAATGTCCAAAATTATTTAATTAAATTCCAAATTTAACACTAGTTTTAATTACACCCTAAACATGCACCTAATTGCAATTGAAACTAAAGAAGATAATGTTGCCTACCAATTGATTTGCAACCTAAAACAATGCTTTGTAGTGCGGATGGGGGTATTGGACAACTCGAACAACTCGTGGATTTTTTTTACTTAGATGTAGATTTCAGAAAACTATCCTTTTTATGGAAATGGGTTCTCCATCTTGCATCTCTTTTATTTTTGTTTATAGATTTTAGTAAATAAAATAATGATCCTTTTGTATATAGTGTAACTAGTAAAAGGATGGAATGTCCTAATATTTATCATAAAGTTCAAATGTCAACGATCTTATTTCTTATGTGTTATCTAAATTTATATTTAAGATTTTTTTCTTTCTTTTTTAAATTTCAAAATAAGTTCTCACACCATGTAACAATTAAAATATTTTCTCCCCAATATTTTATCATATTATATAAATATAATAAATTGAACTTCGTCCGTGCATTGCGTGGGTTGAAACAAAGTAAATATTATAAAACGAAAGACTAAAGTAAATTTTGCTTTATTGTTGCTCATTCAGGTGGAACTCCCTCCTAATATTCTCCAGCGTAATCATATCCCTTTCCATATGCCTATGTTTTATCTCCAACCTCCTAGTTGTGAGTACCTAAATAATTCATCCCGTGAATAAGAATAGACCCGTCAAGTTATCTTGAATCTCTCCATAGATTTCAATGATAATCTATAAATGTCTTGATGTTTATTTGATGTTTTAATGTATTTTTTTAGTCCTTAGACCATTTTAATCTTTTGGATTGTAATTGAAGATGCTTAATTGCTGCGTATTTGAAGATATCGTTGTATGTTTGAGGTAAGATATACAAAAGAGTCTTGTATATGAATATTTTATTGATTTATTTTGGTTTTAATTATATTGAATTGGTTTGAAGATTTGGCTATAATTTTTGTTGAATTTGGATGGTTTGAAGATTCTCTTTGAAGTCTTAAGGGAAAAGAAATGAAGGAACTGCGATATTTTGTATTATTTCTATGCTCAAAATGAAAGAAAATGACACAAACAGAAAAAAGCAATATGCATGTCATAGAAGCCATAATAAGTATTCTTTTTCCCAAAGTTCTTTTTTTAAATATTTTTATTAAAAAGGGTTTTTCAATATAGATTTAATGGTTTAATTAGGGTTCCAAAATAGGTATTGGGTTTAAATTTAGGGTTCTTTACTTCGTCCCCTTTCATTTTGGATATTTGGGTTTTACGATTTTGTTTTTTTGTCGAAACAAGGGATTTTAGGGAGTTCACAGGGTTGTTGAGGGTTATCATCTAAAATTGGTTTCAAGGTTTGCCTTAGCATGTTAAGGTCTCCAATCCGAGATAAAAAAAATAATAAAAAAGGAGTAAAATGAAGATATGGAAAGACTGAGATGAGAATAAGAAGAATTACACCAAGAGTTACGTGGTTCAACCCTCAAGGAAGATATTACGTCCACATAGTAGATTGTTCATTCAAATGGAAAAGAGGTCGACCACATTTCCTATGCCTGATCTACAAAGCTGAGCCGAGGTCATCCCTTGGTAAGTCTACTCGGACAAGGACGAGTGTGACACCACATGTAATTTAACCATGGGTGATCAGTCCTTTATTAAAATAATCAGGAATCTCATTTGGTTCATTCTTAGCCACACTCTCGAAAACCATTTTAAATTGTTAACCACCTATGTCAAATTAAACCGGTGTTAATTTTATCTTTCATTAATATAACAACATGAGGAATATAAAATAACATAACTCAACCATCCATACAAATATAATAGTCTGAATCAATCCCACAAGAAGTAGATAAATAAACGATACCGAATAAACCATCGGTTACCAAAAAAATCTAACTGTAAGTCTAAAGGAATAAACTGAATCCATAACATAGTCTGATAAACCAAACTGAAAGAATGTAAAAATTGTAGGGGCAACACGCCCAAATAAAATACTGAATCATAATCCTGCATGCCTCAATAAGTGCTGCAACTATGCTTCCCTTGAATGAATCATCAAGCTTGACATCCCTATGGCTGGACACCTAAAATATTTTGGAAAATAAATTTGACATTGGTCTCGGCCCAAAAACTTTTGAAAACATTTAACAAGTATTTAAATCACAGTTTTAAAGAAGTTATTAGATACACTCGTTAGTTCCACGCAGACTCCCTTGAGTTCCTCACCTCTCAACTATAGTGCACACCTAACGTCTCCTACCTAGATATGCTACCGAACCTAACTAGACATGCGTATCCAACTAACCATAAAAGGTTTATCTCCCCCGTATCGCCGATACGAAACACTACCGTGCAACCAATAAATAATATTAATCATATATTATTTTTGCATCATCTATTAAGTTTCTATACTTCAATTACTTTTAGATACAACAATATTTCTTCTCTAACATCACACATAAGTAGAATACTCATACTTTTAGATATACACAATCTATTTTTCTTCCATCGCACATAGTAGAATAATCATACTTTTAGATATACACAATCTATCTTTTCTACCATCACACATAAGTAGAATAATCATACTTGTATATATTTATCACACTATAATATGTAAAACTATAGCATCCCCCGGAATGGTCACTGTGATGCATGCATACTCTGATAGCTATCCATGTACGTCTCGTACCAAAGTAAGGACTATCGGTTTGGAATGTCTCCTCGAACCATAAATCAAATCAACACATAATGGAGGCGAACACAGTTTTAAGTCTTTGGGATACACACATACCTAATGTACCCAAATGTCTGGTAACACTATCATAAGTGCACCACCCTAAGTCCTATGCTCTGGGTCAAACATCCAAACCTTGCTAGAATCACCAAGGTGGGATCGCCCACTGCGCGGGACCTCCATGATAGCATGCGACGTAGATATGTTCCCACACATAATCAATCACATAATAGGTATTCACACAACCTATATATACACACATTCAGCATTGGTAAGCACACAACCCATAATATAACCTGTACATAGTATATCTCTCTCGAATAGTCAATATACTATCAATTTACAATTATAAATTCTTATCGTATTTTCTCGTGTATCGCTCACTACCCGAAGAGATCTAGTTACCCCTTAAGTAATATCAGTAGTTAATATATCCTTGTGCTGTTGGTTTAAATCTTGCTCTTACTCATGCTCTCCATAATTCCTAACCTTAATTCTCTCACTTGGCTAAATCGTAATCCCTACCATAGGTCTACTGGGGCTCACTAAGTCATTCCCTATAGTTTAAAAATATTACAAAAGTCTTCCAATCATATATGTGCAAATTTAGGGCATAAACCAAAGAAATATTCAAAATCTGGGCATCCGAATCTATTTGGTGTAAACTCTAATTGATTTGCCACCTGAATCGATTCGTCCAGGAGCCGAATCGATTCGTCCAGCAGCCTAATTGATTCTCTACGAGCATGTCTCCTTCTTCCTCTGACTGTTACGAGTTTTCAATCGATTCAAATCCTCAAACCTTCATACAAAAATCCTAAACTCCCATCCAACATAACCAAACATTGAATATGTGTATAGGGATAATTTCAAACGTAAATAATACATCAAATCCATAAAAACTCAATCCAAGAACGAATTTAAACCCCATAATTATCGAAAACCTACTTTATGGTGTTCTTCATTTATTTTCGTCAAAATACATAGATTTCTTCGATGTTAATCATCACATTACCTCTAACTTCATATTATTTATGTAAAGGAATTATTTCTACATGCATTACTAATTCCAATCATGGATTACCCCCATCTAATCCCCAAGAATTCAACCAAAACATGTAATATAAATCGTACACTATATGGGTATTATAACATGATTAAATTAATCACAAGATAAACACTTGCCTTAATATAGTAGGTCTGATTTTTGTTTTAGTATGATGAGGTTGCTCCCCCCCTGCTCTAATTTTGATTTCGGCACGTTGGTGATGGAAAACAGTGTGAAATAGCCTTGGTTTATTCTCTTCTTTCTCTCCTATGGCCTCTCCTCTCTCAAGCTTGTGTTAACCCTAGCCTCTAACTCAAAGGGGCGAATATAACATCCATATTTTTGGAGTTCCTTATACCCTAGTCTCCTAAATGATCGAAATGTCCTCACATGGTGCCGGGATGGTCTAAAATCACCACAAAACATAAATAATACACCCGAGTATACTATTCAGACTATTTCGACCCATTTGGAATCAATCGTAACCTCGAAATCAACGTCTGAGTCACTCTATAATAATATCCTATGTTGATCCCATATAGTCTACTATTAACTCCCAATTGAGATATAATACTGCCACATCACTATCACTCACTGTGATGTAAAAATAATTATTTACTATTCACTTAGTAATTTTATTCCATAGACATTAATCATTATCTCTCCCGATTAACATTTTGTTAGACACATAATATTTAATTAAATTAAATTATGATAAACGTGTAATTTAAAAATAACCGAATTAGTTAAATTCTAAATACTTAAAAATACGGGGTGTTACATACTCCCCCCTTGCAAAGAAATTTCGTCCTTGAAATTAGGATGTGCTCAGTACTAAAAACTTGGGACTCTTAATCACACGGCATCCTCTTGTAGGAGGGTAGTGAGACTGGGGTCTATGAATAACTGGAAAGGGTGAGGCGTGACCCACTCCAATGGACACTGTCTGCAAGTCTTCAAGGTCTCCTGGTGCAACTTCTGAAGAAAACTTCTCCTTCTGGTAACAATGGAACTCGAGCTTCAACTCACTCCCTGCAGGAAGATGAACTTTCACAGCAAAAATAGTAATTTTCTCAAGGGAAACACCTGAGAGTGATGGCTGTCAGTGGGGAGTGAAGGAACAAGGCACTCAACACTAAGAGAATGAGCAGGGAGAGAATACTAGGTAGGTCTGGTGATATTTTAGCAGAGTAACAGTGCAATTTTTCTTGTCTATCTTTTGACCTTGCCCAGGGGTCTATTTATACATGGGCGTAAGGGGTGAGCTGGCGATTTTGGGCGCCAAAATTGAGAGAGTTGGTGGGGAACAATGTCTGAAGTGTACCATTTGTCCCTACCTGCAGGCAACTGCCTGTCCCCTCTGCAGGCGCCACCTGGCGCCGACCAAAACTCAAAAAGCACATATGTCCCCTAATGGTGACAAAATAGCAGATTTGGTAGTTATCTTTTGAAGCGGTAACTTGTGGTGCAATTTTGTAAATCTTTGAGGGAGGGGACCTTAAGGCCTCACAAAGTGTTATTTTTCTTGAGAGAGACCTCGAGGACCCCCTCTTCTGGAAAAGTCATTTTCCTTGTAAAGAGTTTATTTCTTGTGAGTAGCCAACTCTTTGGCCACTCACTTCATTTATGACTAAGTGTGCAGTGTGCGTAGCCTCGAGTGGCTTCTGGGTCTTCCTACTAGTATTCTCTCAATCCTATAGTGCTAAGTGGTTGAGCTTGCTCAACATACCTTGTCCCTCAGCCGCCAAGCCAAAACTCCCAGGAGGTCCCGACGCGCCTGTTCGAGCCCTGCTTGCTCGACTAGGCAACCTGTGCAAGAAAGTAAAGTGTTAGTGCTGTTGTTCATTTAGAGCCTGCTGTTTCATGATGAAAACTCCTGTAGCAGCACTTCTCGAATAACATTTCTGCAGTGACCCCTGCAGTGGCGCTGATGCTGTGAGGCGGCGCCGACCCTTGTCGCGGCGCCGACGCTCGAAGTGGCGTTGACGCTTGAAGTGGTGCTGACGCCCGAGGTAGCGCTGATGATTGAATCGACGCTGACATGTGAGGCGGCGCCGACCCTTGTCCCGGTGCCGACGCTCGAAGTGGCGCTGACGCGTGAGGCGGCGCCGACCCTTGTCCCGGCGCCGACGCTCGAAGTGGCGCCGACTCTCGAAGTGGCGCTGACGCGTGAGGCGGCGCCGACCCTTGTCCCGGTGCCGCCGTTCGAAATGGTGCCTACGCTCAGAATGGCGCTGACGCTTGAGGTAGCGCTGATGCTTGAACCGGCGCTGACAGGTGAGGCGGCGCCGACCCTTGTTGCGGCGTCGACGCTCGAAGTGGCGCTGACGCCTGAGGTAGCGCTGAGGCTTGAATCCGCGCTGACAGGTGAGGCGGCGCCGACCCTTGTTGCGGCGCCGACCCTTGTTGTGGTGCCGACGCTCGAAGTGGCGCCGACGCTTATCCCGGCGCCGATGCTCGAAATGGTGCCGACGCTCGAAGTGGTGCTGACGCCTGAGGTAGCGCTGAGGCTTGAATCCGCGCTGACAGGTGAGACGGCGCCGACCCTTGTTGCGGCGCCGACCCTTGTTGTGGTGCCGACGCTCGAAGTGGCGCCGACGCTTATCCCGGGGCCGATGCTCGAAATGGTGCCGACGCTCGAAGTGGTGCTGACGCCTGAGGTAGCGCTGACCCTTGCGGTGGCGTAGGGACTCGCCGCGGTGCTGACACTCGCGATGGCTTTTGGACTTCTGGGTGACCTCGCGAGTACCTCTCAGATGTTATTTAATAATAAAAAAAAGCATATTTATTTTATTTTGCTTTTTTTTCTGTTTATAACACCCTTCTACATTAGCCCCTCGTGCAAAGATTTTTGGTTGGGTAAACTAAAAAAACTTTGTACGCTATAAATCTGGTTTCAACAATTATATATATATTTATATATATATATTTTCCGAGGGATCCTAGGATCATTAAATTCTGTGGCCCTTTATCCGAGGTATTTAATTTTTTGAGAACCCACGCGTCAGTGTGGGAACTGTCATCTCATCATTTGGGAAAAAAAGATCATCAACTTTTTGCCTTCCTGCACGTTTTTCCATTTTGGTGAAAAAAACATAAGCCCCTTATCTTAGGGTCCTTCATCTTCTTCAACCAAAACTTAAGCATCTTTGGGTTTGTAGTGAGAGAAAGTGAGAGAGGGATATTTTGTTTTTAAAACCCCATAGCCATCCATCTCCTTTTTTTTGCTCTAAACTTCCCAACTATCATACCCTCTCATCCATGGATCCTAAACCCACGAAGGTTTCTCCAAATTCAAACAACCCTAAAGTACCCAAAGCTCTAAACTCCATGTCTTCTCCAATGTCTATTTCAACCATTTCTATGGCTGATGGTGATACCGCCGGCGACCCTTGGCCGCGGGTACCTCTCGGCGTCAATGTGCCGTCCATCATTTCTGAGTTGGGAAATTTTGAGGCGAGGCCTCTCGTGGATTCCTCGCCCCCTCCCTTGGCCTCTCGTGGTGTCTTGGACGCTACTCTGCTGCCGGCGAGGGTTCTCGCGAACGACGAGGCAGTTCTCCGAGGGTCTCGTCCCCTCTCGCCCACAGGTCTTGGATCCCCGGGTGTCTCACCTCATCTGGGCAGGGGAGAGGATTTATGTGTCGAGGAGGCATTTTTTCGAGGGTCTCATCTCCTCTCGCCAACAGACCCTAGGTCTCAGGGTGTCTCGTTTCTTTCCAAACTTCGTGACAGCACGCCGTTCAAGCACAACGTGTCCTCGAGCCGAGACCTCTCATGCTCGGGGTCCTCATTTCAGAGTTCTTTGCCCCCGGATATTCCCTCTACGGGTCTCTCGCCAATTTCAAGTCCTCGCGACTTTGACGGTTTCGGACGAGACATGTCCCGCCCCGTTCTGGACCTCTCGCACTCGGGGTCCGCGCGCCCTTGTCGTGGAGGTTCCTTGGCTGCCGGTTTTACGTGCGAGGGTCTCTCTCCCGTGATGAATTTTTGTGGGAGTTCCTCGCGTGATGCTGTATCTTCTATGGGTATCTCGCGCGTTCGGTCGTTGGTGCCTGGGGGTGTCTCGACCTTGAGCGTCTCGGCGCCCGTGAGTTTTTCTGAAATTTATCCAATTGGTGTGGATAAGGGTATCTCGGGTTTTTCTGGCGTCGTCAGTGGTTCCTCGCGCGTTGAGCTAGGCGCGGGGAGTCCTTTGTCTGTTGGAGATGAGTTCGGAAGAAGGGGGGTCTCGACGAGTTTTAGTGCTGACGCTCGAATTTCTCCTTCGGGTGCCTCGATGCCTTTGCTTGATTCTGAAATGGGTATTTCAGCTTGTGGCCACTCAAGAATTGGTCTCGCGTCCACGGGTCTCTCATTTGTGGAAGGGGGTGTTTCTACCTTTTGTCACCTCAGGGATTCCGTGACCCAGGGCGTCTCGACGACTATTGGTGTTACGGGGGGCATGCCATTGCCCAGGGGCTCTTCTTATGATTACGATGGGGTTTCTGCCTCCACCTCTTTTTTTACGAGAGGGGACCCCGGGGGTCTCTCGCTCGGAGTCTCCACTGGTGTGAGTTCTTTTCTTGAGCCGCTGGCTCTGGGTGGTTCATCAGCTACGCCTACTTCCTCTCAGGCATGGAAGGATTATATGCACATTCGTCAAGGGCGGGACTTCGGTATTTATCACCGTGCTCCCTTTTTTGGCCTTGCTGACAGTTTCATGACTTCACTTTCCGACTTTGGGGAAAAATTTTTGGGTGCTGTTCTCGATCGGTCTCATGTGGGGTTAACTGAGTCTGCTGATCTTCCTACTATTTCTCCGGATTCAATTCTCCGAATCCGAGTTGACCGAGGCGACTTTCCCTATTCCAATGTTGAGGTTAAAACCCCCGGAGGACCTACAGAGGAGTGGGCCAGTTGGGTTAACTATGTTCTGAGCGTTCCTGATTACGTGGCTATTCTCAGGGAGGTGGGGCTCTTCACCGCCGTCAGCAGTCTGAAGTCCTGCACCCTCTTTAAACACGGTTCTTCGCTCAATCTCTTATTGTCCCGGTGGAGTATGGAGTCTCACACCTTTGTTACGGGCTGGGGAGAATTTACTGTTACTCTCGAAGATATATGTGAGTTGTACGCCCTTCCTTTCTTTGGGCAACAGGTCTTTACTGATGACTGCGAGGACTCCCTAGAGCAGGAGTTGGTGGGGGAGTTACGGTCATCTCTCGGGGAGTGCTCGAGATATGTGGCCATAAATGTAACGGGTCATTCCAAGCATTCCTTTGCCAAATGGCAAAGATATTGGTTCAGAGACTTTGAGCAATTGCCAAAGGGGGAGACTTCTCGCGCAGCGCCCAAATCCCAGGATGGTCCTAAGCTTCACTCTCCTGCACATTTAGCCGCTTTCCTTGTTACGTTCCTGACTCGGCTCCTTCTTCCAGGTAAGCCTGAAGACTGTCCCCGCGAACTTCTTTTTAGGTTGGCTGTGCGATTGTCTCGAGGTAGACCAGTACCTATAGCTGCCCTGACTTTGGGTTCTCTTTACACCTGGATAGACCGAGCACACATAGATGTAGAGAGGTCCTGCGGTCGGTATGATGTTGCTAACCATGTCAACGCCCCTTTCTTGATGGCCTTTTTGTTTGAGCATTTCCCCCACTTTACTTCAGGGGCTCACGCTTGTCATAGCGACGCAGCGAGGCTTCTTCGGTGGCATAAGAAAACTCCCAAGCAGTCTTTGGGAATGTTGATTGATGATATCGAGGAGTTTCAGTTTCGGCCTTATACCAAGCGCCCTGGGGGTACTTTCAGCTGGCTTTCTTTCCCTGGTGATGGCGGAACCTTCTATTGTCCTTCCGCAGTGGGGTCAGTTTCCACGTGTCCCCACATTAATGTGATGGCGATGCTCTTACCATGTCACCTTCCTTCTTGGACCGAGTTAGGTCCCCGTGCTGAATTTTACCATTCCGAGAGGGCAAGACGACAGTTTGGTTATGATCAGGGTGTCCACACTCCTCCTCTTCCTACCTACAGCAGTCATTCTGAGGCATTCTCCGAGGCGTGCACGAGCTTTACTCTTCAGGGGTTATTCCGCAGGGTCAGTGGTTTGGGTGGTCTCTATGTGCCTACCAGTGATTATCAGCCTTCATTCACTTCATCCTGGTTCCTTCTTTGGCAGCAGCAGGTTCGTCTTATTCAAGAATGTGTAGTTGGCCCTCCTCATGAGACTAACCCCATTAAATATACCAGAGCTCAGTTTTTGGTCAGGCGGACGCAGAAAGAGCCTTGGTTTCTCAGTACCACCTCTACGCCACCCTTAGAGCAGGCCATCCCTATTTTAGTGAAACCTCTCTTTGACGAGTCACTTCCGCCTCCGTCGACTGAGCTTCCCCCTGTGAAGTCTAAAAGCCAACCAAAAAGCAAAGGGAAGGCGGGCACCTCTACTACTAGCAAAAGGAAGCATCCTGACACCGATGTTTCCAATTTTGTTCCTGCTACTACTGCTTCTCCTCCTTCCTCCCCTGTGAGGACCCGGGCTGCGAAAAAAAAGAAAGGAAATGGCGCTGGCATAGCTGCTTCCTCTACGGTGGACCAAGGTTACTCCTCACCGAGCTTTACTTCTCAGGAGACGCGGGTCGCGTCCATTCCTATTGCAGAAGGTACTATATCACAGCCTCCTTTACTTAGTGGAACCAGTTCTCGCGGAGTTCTTTCATCTCCCTCCCCTTCATTGGAAGAGGAACTAGTTGATTATGGAAGCACCCCTTCCTATGACGACCATAGTTCTTCTTCGGGTGATATGGGCGGCCTGGGTTTCCATAGCGAAAGCACTACTGACACTTATGCTTTGTTATCAGTCTCCAGAGAGTCTTCTAGCGATGATGAGGCCTCCCGTTCTCCTGGGGGGGTCAGCCCCACCCATCTCCCTTATAGCCAGACTACGCGCCCCGTTACTGTAAGCGTTCTCCCTTCACTTGTCTATATATATTTTTTGCATACGATTTTCTTTCTTCCCTTCATCATATATATGTATATATTTTCATTTAAAGCATTCTGTTATATTTGTGCAGGCCACTTCCATCGAGGCAGGTGGTTCTCCTCTTCCCCCACTACGACCGACGCCCTTTCAGCGGGAGAGGAACTCCATGCTCATTTCCTCCCGGGGACTGTTTAGAGAGGTTTGTTGTTTCCTCAGTTCATTTAACATCTGTTGTAATTTATTCATCTCCTAACTGCCTTTTGGTTGCGTATACTGTCGCTTCCTCGTAGCTTTCGTCCGTTCATTTTACCGTCACTCGGACCACTCCTGTGGCTTCCCCTTCTCCTCAGGTATGCCTCGTTATTTTCAAAACTTTCATTGCGTCATTTCCTTTTGTATTCCTTTTTTTTTTTTTTATTTATCCATTTATCATGCGTAGAGAGCTGTGTCTTCGGGCGTTGCCACATCGTCCTCTCTTGTCTTGGCGGCGGGTACTTCTGCAGCTGAGCCCCTGGAGGCCTCTTCATATGAGGTAGTACTGATTTTTTTTTGAATATTTGTCTCCTCTCAGCAGGAGTCTTAATGGCTCTTGGATTTTCTTCTCAGGAAGGGGCTCCTCCCTTAGCTGGCGTTATCGCCCCGGGTTTGTCCTCTTCGGGGAGAATTTCTATCCCTAGGGTCCGCGTATCTATGGATGGTAGATCTTTGGTTCAGGTGATTTCTCGTGGCCCAATATTTACCGTGGCCTCCACCAGTGAGCCCACACTTCAGGTCAGTCCTTTCTGTTGAAGCAATGGGATCTCCTTTTCCTCGAACATGCAGTAAACAACGCATCTTCATTCTTTGCAGGCCATCAGTACAGCCCCTACTGCGCAGACCGTCTTTTTCCGCGCTTCCCCCTTAGATGGGGTTCAGGTATTCTTTTATTTTCTTAGTTCTATTTTCTTATCTGTCCAGTCTGTGCTTATCGTATCCCTCTTTTACTTTGTTGCAGTTATCCCTTGGCGCTGTTTTGAGTGCGGCTCCTGCCGCTACCGTTTCAGCAGCCCCTATACAAGGGCTGGTTTGTCCTGTCGCTGCGCCTCTTCAGGTAGCTATCCCTACGGTGCCTGAGGTTGAGGTAGCTTCTTCGGAAGTATTGGTTACCGAGGCAACCTCTTCTGGAGCATCAATCAGTGTTGTTGCCCCTACGGGAGCCCCTGCTCCTCCTTCTATGACCGTTGCGGAGGGCATTGTTCAGGTACCGTGTATAAGACTGGCATACCCCCTCTTTTTACTATTCCCTTTTTCATTTCTTCTTGCGTATACTGTGCAAGCATTCCTATAATACCCTTGTCTCATTGTTTCCAGGTGTGTGAGGATACTCCGGTGACTGTGGAGTCTGGCAGCGGGGCAGCTGTGAGAGAGGTACTAGACTGGCGTACCCCCTCTTTTTACTATTCCCCTTTTCTTTTCTTCTTGCGTATACTGTGCAAGCATTCCTATAACACCCTTGTCTCATTGTTTCCAGGTGTATGAGGATACTCCGGTGACTGTGGAGTCTGGCAGCGGGGCAGCTGTGAGAGAGGTACTAGACTGGCGTACCCCCTCTTTTTACTATTCCCCTTTTCTTTTCTTCTTGCGTATACTGTGCAAGCATTCGTATAACACCCTTGTCTCATTGTTTCCAGGTGTGTGAGGATACTCCGGTGACTGTGGAGTCTGGCAGCGGGGCAGCTGTGAGAGAGGTACTAGACTGGCGTACCCCCTCTTTTTACTATTCCCCTTTTCTTTTCTTCTTGCGTATACTGTGCAAGCAATCCTATAACACCCTTGTCTCATTGTTTCCAGGTGTATGAGGATACTCCGGTGACTGTGGAGTCTGGCAGCGGGGCAGCTGTGAGAGAGGTACTAGACTGGCGTACCCCCTCTTTTTACTATTCCCCTTTTCTTTTCTTCTTGCGTATACTGTGCAAGCATTCCTATAACACCCTTGTCTCATTGTTTCCAGGTGTATGAGGATACTCCGGTGACTGTGGAGTCTGGCAGCGGGGCAGCTGTAAGAGAGGTACTAGACTGGCGTACCCCCTCTTTTTACTATTCCCCTTTTCTTTTCTTCTTGCGTATACTATGAGAGAATTCCTATAACACCCTTGTTTCATTGTTTCCAGGTGTATGAGGATACTTCGGTAACTGTGGAGACTGGTAGTGGGGCAACCGCGGAGGGAGATCACAGTTCTGAGTTCACTCCTTTAGTCGGTGATGCTGATTCTGGTGGGGAGTCTTCTTTTCTTCCCTCTGAGGCGGGATCTCGCCACTCCGAGGGCGATGATGAAACAGAGGACGTTGCGACTATTTCTAGTAGGCTATGGCGTGAGGAGTTACCAGGCCGCTTCAGGGTACATGAGCGTCAGCTCTTGGATCTCATCTTGGAGCACCACCCCGAGACGTTCACTTCTCAGAGTATACTCCAGGTTGACAGTCTTACGGCCTTCAACTTGAGGGCTCTTGCCAGCCATGTTCATGAGTTCTTGGCTACCTCCCCTGCTAAGCTGACTAGCTCTTCTATCTTGCTATTCTTGGATGCTCTCCGCGACTTACAACAGTTCTATCATTTTCGTTTGGATTGGCTTGACGCAGGGGTTCGCCCCTTCCTGAGTGTTCCTTTCCGGAAGATAGTGAGGTTTCACACGTCCCGGCAGTCCAGGGTTGAGCAACGACACGCTGAGGCTACGAGGATCCGAAATCAGATCGCCCTACTGCAGGTGAAGCTTGCCAGACTTGAGTCTGGCGATGAGGAGGATGATGCTAAATTCGTCCGGTTGGAGGAAGAGTTTCTACGGGAGGCTGGTCCGTCATATGCTGGCGCCATCGCGCGCGATGATTTATTTTTTGTGGTTTCTAGCCGATAGGCTACTTCTTGCTTTGTAGTGCTCAGAATTCTATATGTACATCGCTTATCATTCATGTATGAAACACTTTTTTTTGAATGCACCTCTTGTAACTGTGAGGTGTTGGAATGTGACTTTCTTGGGTTGCCCCTCTGTCTGTGGGGGTATTCCTACATATTACTGCTTATAGTCGTAGAGGCTGGGTTGGGGAGGAGGGTGACCCCCTCCCCTTTCTGGAAGCCTGATTTTATCATAAAACTATATTAATTTATGTCTGGGGGACTTTGCTCAGTATACTTTCTCTTAGGATGGACTTACCTCCCAAGTGTAGTGAGCAAAGTTCCCGACCTCTCTTTTTTTTTACTCTCTTCTAACTTAATAGGGAGCGTATATGTATGTATAAATAAGTAAGCGAAATAAACGTCAAAATGATAAAAAACGTTGCTATTTCATTTCTTTTACTTTTGTCTATCGTTTACATTGTAGTATTGCTTCAAAAAAAACAAAAAACTTTTCTGGTGTAGGAGCAATCCTTGACATCCGTTGCCGACATGCAAAATACAAACAAAACTTGTTAGTTGCTACTAAGCATGGTACCTCTTCAGCCACTTGCAGTTGATGGACTGGAGGCAATCACTCTCAGGTTCTGATATCTGGCAGTAGCCCGACTTCCCCACTCCTCTGACAACAAAAGGGCCTTCCCAGTTAGGTTTGAATTTGGACGCCGACATGCTACGGAGATGGTGGGTTGATGCTCGTAGGACTAGATCTCCCACCTGGAATTCCCTAGGCTTAACCAAATTTTCATAGGCTCTGGACAGTTGCTGAGTGTAGACTTTGAAATTCTCTCTCGCCTTGTCCCTGTGCTCATCTAGTGCCTATAGCTGCACATGCCTAGGATCTGGAATGAGCCCATTGCTAAGAGAAATTCTGGCCGAAGGTACCGCCAGTTCCACTGGTAGGACAGCTTCGGTTCCATACACTAGAGAGAAGGGAGTGAAACCTGTTGGCTTTCTCTTCGAAGTACGATAGGCCCATAACACCATAGGCAGCTTCTCATCCCATGCCCCCGGCATGTCTTCTAGCATCTTTTTCAGAATATTTATCAGGGTCTTATTAGTAGCTTCCGCCTGGCCATTGCCCTTGGGGTAGGATATGGTTGAGCTATTATGCACAATCTTATACTTGTCCGTGAGGAGAGCCATCTCTTTGCATACAAATTGCTTCCCATTATCCGTTAGGATCACTTTGGGTATACCAAACCTACATATGATATACTCTTTTATAAACTGGGTTACCACTTGGGCAGTGACCCTCCTTAAAGGAATGGCCTCCGCCCATTTGGTATACAATTCTGTAGCCACAACGATAAAGGTCTTTCCATGAGATGCTGGGGCGATCTTACCCACCAGGTCGAACGCCCATGTGTGGAAGGGATAGGGGGTTGCCAAGCTTTGTAGGCTGACGGAGGGAGCGTGCACCATGTTTCCGTGCACCTGGCATGCTCTACACTTTTTCACGTATCCAATGGAGTCAGCCTCCATGGTCGGCCAGTAGTATCCCAACGTCATCAGCTGATCATACAGCTTGGCGCCTCCCATGTGGGAGGGCTCATGAGCTTCTTTCAGCACCTTTTCCACTTCCTCTTTGGCTACGCACCTTAACGCCTTCTCATTATACCCTTTCCTATACAGCTCTCCTTTGACCAAGTAGAAACGTGCTACCCTTTTTCTAAGGTAGATTTCATCCGCTCTCTCGGCGGGCAGCTCCCCATTCTTCAGATACGCTAGGTACGGCTGTCTCCAATCTTCGAAGGCTTCCACGAAGTTAGCTTCCGTCGGCTGATCAAAATTATCTTGGCACTTTAGACAACTTTGCTGCAAGCGGGCCGCTTCTACGCTCATGGAGGGCCAAAAATACCCGCTTCGCTGCAGTCTTCTGTAAAGGGGAATATCTGTATCTCCGCAGTGCCTCTGGTGCATTTCTATTAACCTCTCTTTGGCTTCCTGCTCCCCTACGCACCGTGCCAGAAACCCTCCGGGACTCTTGAAATAGAGAGTTCCCTGCAGCACATGATAGTTGGCTAACTCCAAAATTTTCATTGCCCCTTCTCTGGTTTCCAGTTGCCTCTCCACCAAACGCCTCCAGTCTTCCGGCTCGTCACTTGGGAATAGGGACTTTACGGTAGTAGGCACTGTTCTCCGCCTAACGGTGATGGTTGCCTCTGACTCCTCCATGTCCAACTTTTGTGCTATGGTGGCGAGCGCGTCAGGGTGCCTGTTCATCGTTCGCGCCTGCCTCTCCACAGTTACTTCCAAGAATTGTCTCAGCAGTCGTTGGATGATGTGTCTGTACGGCGCTAAGTTGGCATGTTTAAGGGAAAACTCTCCATTGACCTGCCTTACTACCAGATTGGAGTCTCCTCGTATACACAATACCCTGATCCCTCTTCTGAGCGCTTCCAACATCCCTTGAATGAGGGCTTCGTACTCAGCTTCATTATTTGAGCATTTAAAATCTAACTTGAAAGAGAGGGTAATCTTCTCTTTCCCATCTGACAGTATGACGCCAGCCCCACCTGTTCCTTGTGCACTAGAACCATCAAATTCCATAAACCACTTCTTCACCTCCTCCGCCATGCATGCTTGGAAACTTTCTCCGGGTAGCTCTTCACTAGGTGGTTCGAAAACCCCACTCGGGAAGTGGGCCAGCAGATCTGCTACCGCCTGGCTCTTGATGGCTTTAGGCACTACGCACTTTAGATCATACTCTGACAAAATCAAAAACCACCTTGCTGCTCGTCCCACGAGTATAGTCCGCGCGAGGAGGTACTTGATGGGATCACACTTAGTGATTATGTGAATGGTGAAGGCTAAAAGGTAGTGTCTCAACTTCTGGGCTACAAATACCAGCGCCAGGCAGTGCCTCTCAACGCTGGTGTATCTCGATTCTGTCCCGGATATTACTCTTGATAGGTAGTAAACCGGCCTTTCCGTTCCTTCCTTCTCTTGCGCCAAGAGGGCCCCTATCGACCTCTCTGTAGAAGTGAGGTAGAGCAGCAGTGGCGCTCCGGCTTCGGGGGGAATCATCGTGGACGGAGAGGCTAGGATTTCTTTAATCTTTTTGAACGCACTCTCTTGCCTCTCTCCCCAAACCCACTTGGCTTTGTCTTTTAGTAGAGGCACGAACGGATGAGTTACTTCTGCCAACGCAGGTATAAACCTCCGCAGGTAAGATACCTTTCCCAGGAAGCTCTTAAGTTGTCTCTGACTCTTGGGCGGTGGCATCATCACAATGGCTTTCATCTTCTCTGCATCCACTTGCACCCCTTGTCTATTTACCACAAAACCTAAGAATTTCCCTACAGTAACCCCAAAGGCACACTTTGAGGGGTTCATTCTCATCTTATACCGACGACACCTCTCGAATACTCTCCTGAGATCTTGAATGTGCTTGCTTTCTTTCCTAGACTTCACCACCAAATCATCCACATAGAATTCTAGTATGTCATGAAATAAGTCGTGAAAGATTGCCATCATGGTCCGCTGGTATGTGGCCCCAGCGTTCTTCAATCCGAAGGGCATGACTGTATAGTGAAAGTTCCCTAACGGCGTGCGGAAGGCAGTCTTCTCTGCGTCGGCGGGGTCCATCTTAATCTGGTTATTTCCAACATACCCGTCCATGAAGCTATACATCTCATGTCCCGCGGTGGAATCCACTAAGCTGTCTATGCTGGGTAGTGGGAATTCATCCTTAGGACACGCCCTATTCAAGTCGCGAAAGTCTACACAGATTCTGATTTGGGTCTTATCTTTCTTTGCCACTGGCACTATGCTGGACAGCCATATGGGGTGCTGAATAGGCTTGATGAACCCTGCCGCTAACAATTTCTCCACCTCAGCCTTTATTTTTAAATCAAGGTCTGCTTTATATGTGCGTGTGGCTTGCCTTACCGGAAGGGCGTTGGGAAGGATGTTCAATCTATGAGAGCTCACTTCTGCGTCTATTCCCGGCATCTCCGTGTACTTCCAAGCAAATACATCAGTGAACTCCTCAAGTAGCTCAATGAGCTCTTCCCTCTGCTTCGGTTCCAGGCACTTGGAAATTAGGATGGGTCTACTCTCGCCCTCTTCCGACCCCAACTTGATTTCCTCTAACTCCTGCAGCTGCTCTCTGGGTCCGTCTTGCATGCACTCCGGCGCCTCTTCTGGTTCTTCCACATGCTCAACAATATGGGATTCATCAACAATAAAACACTCGGGCGCCGGGTCGATGCTCTCGTCCCAGAACATCGCCCGCGCAGAACGTTATAAACGGTAAATGACTTTTCCATTGGGCAAAACCACTTTCTTGCAAGTTCGAGGAGGCCTAGCTACCTCCTCTACCTTCCTCTTGCCTTTTTCTATGTGGGGAATTATTCTTTCCCCTAGACGATCATGAACGGATTTTTTCTGCGGGACCCTTCCCTCAGCTATCTCGCTTCCTGCTAGCTTTCTCGTAGAGACCTTTCTTTCCTCGTCCAACTCAGTGTAAAAGGCGGCATCTACCAGGTGGGCCTCCTCAACTGCGAAGGGTCTCTGCGTGGCCTTGATCACTATCTCTGCACCTCTAATATTTGCCTTCGCGCACTGATGGTAGGTGGAAGGCACTACGCCATGAGTGTGCATCCACACCCTTCCAATGAGTAATTGGTAGCTGGTGTCAGCGTTAATAACATGAAATTTGATGTGGGAGGTGAAATTTCCCAACTTAATTCCCACATTCACATATCCGATTGACTGCATTCCGGCGTTGTCGAATCCGGAGATTACTAGCGGTACCGGGACCACCTTCTCCTGGTCAATTCTCATTTCATATAACGTACTGATGGGCATAATGTTAATGGATGCTCCTCCATCCATCAACGCCCTAGGAAACGAGACTCCATTAATTATGGCTGTGACGTATAACGGGCGATTGTGGAAGTAAGGCACTGCCCTATCCGCTTCTGAAAACACCACTTCAGAGGTATACTTCTTAATCATCCTTCCCATTGGCCCCTGCCAATTTAGCGAAGGGTCTCCATGCTGCTGCACCGCCTCCAAGACTTTCCTCGTGATGGACACCCTCGTGTCGTACTTCACCCCTATCTGGTCGAAAAACCACTTGAACTTGGGGCTCCTTGCTATGGCCTCACATTCAGAATCTAAGTCTACCTCGTACGTCTGGGCACTGCAAACATACTCCGCTTCAGAGGTCCCTCCCTCGTCTAGAGCGAGGATGACGTCTACCTCGCCTTCTGAGAGACCGACTTCCTCAGCTTCCCCGCTCCCGCTTTCATACTCCGGAGTGAAGAACCACTCCTCTTGCTTTCTTTCCAGCTGAAGTCTGCTTAGTGACAGATTTTCTAACTCCTCGCATAACTGCTCGCCGTCCTCCCGTTTCGTAAGACTTCTCGCAGCTTCTTCATCATAGGCAACTACCATGTTGGCAGTTCCAAAATGATGCGTAGGGAGGGGGTTCTCGTTAACGTCCACGGGGGGTATCTGCAAGGTACCTCTGGCCACCTACTCACCAATGATCCTTCTCAAGTAGTAACAATCTTTGGTAGAGTGCTGCACTCGTTGGTGCAATTCGCAGTACTTCGGGTTGGCCTTGTCAGCTGTAGTGGGGGTCTCTACTTTTAGGTTGGGGGGTCCTGTTACGCCTTCTCGCACCAGGGTGCGGTAACAATCCATGGCCTCCGCTACGCTGCACGGTAGTGGCGGCGGGACATCCTCCCCGAACTTTCTCTTGTTGCCGGGACTGTCAGTCCTGGCCCCGGGACCTCCCTTCTTCCCTTTGTTACTCCCGTCCACATAGTTAACCGCCTGCCTCCTCGTAACTTGAAACCTCCCGGGGGTCGGTGGAACTTGTGTACTCCAACCCGGGGTTCTCGGTTTGATTATCATAGCGATATTACTGGCAGCCCTGGTGAATTCTCTGAAAGTCCCATCTCTAGTTTCGTTGATCAAATGCAGCTTGTACTCTTCCGAGAGTCCTTCCACACATATTTGTAGCAACCTGGCCTCCGCCACGTCCTCGTGAACATCTAAGGCCCTCTCGCGAAATCGCTTGATGTAGTGCATCAATTCCTCTCCTGGCTTCTGGACCTCTTGCGCCAGGTGCCTCAGTGTAAATTCATCCTCCGCTACAAAAAACTTCTGGAGAAACTGCCTGTGCATCTCTTCCCAACTAGGGACGCTATTAGGCACCAAGTGGGAATACCATGTATAGGCTTTCCCAGTGAGAGTTTTAGAGAACTCTCTCAATCTCAGGCTCTTGTCGCCAGCGTGTACTCCCAGGTACTCGACGAACCTCTTCACGTGTTCTCGAGGGTTCTCCCCCCTACCGCCAAACTTGATAAATTTTGGTGGAATATACCCCTCAGGGTATGGCTTCTCACTTACTTCCTGTGGATAGGGGTCTTGTAATTCCTCGTATAGGTAGGAACCCTCTCTTTGAGAGGAGGAGAGGAGCTTCCTCACTTCTTCCATAGTAACAGCCTTGGAGGGTGATTCCTCCAAACATGTGGTTTTAGGAACTGGAGAACCTGTTGGCGCCAGGACATGCTCCGGCGCCGCCTTCCGAGACGGAATCGTCTCTGCCGGAATTGTAATAGGAGTGGCTACCCCTCCAGAAGGGGCAGCAGCAGGTGTCACACAACCTTGACCCAAGTTTGATAGATCCACGTTGTTTTGCTTTAAAAAGTCAAAAAACATTGCCATAAGGTTCATACCTGCCATTGGAGCCACTGCTGGCAAACTGGTCTGGCCTCCCTGAGGCGCTGGCGCCTTGGCTCCGATCACCACCACGTCTTCCTGAGTAGTCTGGTCACTGTGAGCTCCACTACCAGATGGAATGTCCTCAAAAACCAACTGCTTGGAGACATTGAAACCTTCTTTGTCCATGGAAATGAGAATACCTCCCCAGCGGAGTCGCCAAATGTAGGAGGGTAGTGAGACTGGGGTCTATGAATAACTGGAAAGGGTGAGGCGTGACCCACTCCAATGGACACTGTCTGCAAGTCTTCAAGGTCTCCTGGTGCAACTTCTGAAGAAAACTTCTCCTTCTGGTAACAATGGAACTCGAGCTTCAACTCACTCCCTGCAGGAAGATGAACTTTCACAGCAAAAACAGTAATTTTCTCAAGGGAAACACCTGAGAGTGATGGCTGTCAGTGGGGAGTGAAGGAACAAGGCACTCAACACTAAGAGAATGAGCAGGGAGAGAATACTAGGTAGGTCTGGTGATATTTTAGCAGAGTAACAGTGCAATTTTTCTTGTCTATCTTTTGACCTTGCCCAGGGGTCTATTTATACATGGGCGTAAGGGGTGAACTGGCTCGGCCTTCCTGCCGAACCGGTTCGGGGGATTGACACCCGAAAATCCCTTATTTTATTAAAAAAAATAATACTTAGAATTTACTTCCGATTTCAATTCCATTTTTCATAAATAAAAACCAACATTTTAAATTACCAAAAATAATAAAATCCCAAAATTTAATTTTTCAAATTTTGAATTAATTTAATTTATTATTGGTGTAAAAATTAAGGGGTGTTATAGCATTCTCGGCATGGCTACGTCATACGAGTATTGTCGATCACCCCACAAATCTCAATTTAATTCTTCTCCATATTTCCCCAACCATCATCTAGTGGTGAAAAAGTTTTCCCAGTGCTCTGTATACTGCACTACCGACTCTACTGGCCCTTTAATTATATAATAGCTCTCAGCTTAAAGTGTTACCCACATGCACTTTATATAACCAAGGTACTAAAACCATGCTCTAATGACCAAAAATCTCCCAACTCCCGATGTTCGCTAAGTTTTGTGTGTGGGATGTCTTGCAAGCAAAATCCAAGCAAGGAACCCTTCGATATACTACTACCTAACATTGTCGGTTATCGAGATTCGTATGCCCTAAGCACATAATCTGGACACCCCAAACTCTAGTCCACTAATATTAAAGTCTACCCTCCCACTCCCATGTTGATAAAGATGATGTATAACACGACACTCTCACTATCACTAAATCTCTAGAGCTAAATCAACAACGAGCTAAATCTCTCCGCTCGACTGTACACCTAATATGCCCTGAATTACATCAGTAAAAGTCCTTATGCAACGAGTTAAAATAAAACAAGACAAACATACTCTCTGATGTCTCTTTTACAATATAACATAGATACAAGCTCGACCCTCTTTCAGGTGATACCTTACCAAATGATACATCATACCCTAGAGCAGCGGATACGATAGTCTTACCATAATAGTGTATTACCGCTCAAACCCTCACTAACCAGTCCGTACCCAGGATAATATCATACTCATAAAACACATTTCTAAAACGAGTAAATATATAAAAATGTCCTCTCAGTGTTCGTACCTATTCCCCTACAAAAGGAACCAAAAAGCATTGTTATTAAATGGTAACTATATACAACCTATATCAATCTTAACGATACATACACTAAACCCATCTCGTGCATGAATATTGAGCTAACTAAAATACCTTGACTCACTCATGTCCCACTAATATTATCCTTTTCGCTCGAGGATAAAACTCATACTTTTAATTTCCAATAACTCTAATGGTTTGACTAGTTTCGGGAGACAATACTCTCGTCCAAACTGTACCAGAAAATTGTATAACTATTGCCCCTACCGGGCATCCCTCTCTTGTCCCCTAACTCGTTTCGCACAAGATCAACGCATGTGTCCCTACTCTCCACACATAAAACCTTTCTGTTTCATTCCCCTATCTCTAGCACCACTGGTCATGTCGGGGTTGTCCTTCTTTCGAATTTGGTACTCTTGGCCTCGTGATGACTACCTATGTTATTCCCTTGGCTCCACTGGCCCTGTTGAACAAGCTTCTGACCCGGACGACCCTATTTTAATCCACCATCCTTCAGTTGTTATTCCCTTGATCCGAATAATTTAAATGGGTCCCCTACTGGGTATCCGCTTGTGGTGCCTCACTAAAACCTGTAACACCCCGAATTTTTGTGTATTTTTATTTAATTAATTTGAGGAATTAATTGAGAAAAATACGCTTTAATTAAATTACGCGAGTGAAGTAATTTAAAATGATTAAATGGTAAATTTGTTAAATTGGATATTAATCGAGAGTTAAAAAAGGATTAATATTACATGATAATATTTACCAAGTGCGAATAGTAAATAATTGATAATTATGGTGATACGGCATAGCGAGTGATATGCACGTATATTTACCTGGGGTGAGTTACACTATTAGGTGCTGCCCACTGCTGTTGTGTATCAGGATGAGATCCTTGAACCCCACCTCCGAGAGGTAATTTAAGGAGGCATTGGGGGATAGTCTACTTCGTAACAGACCTAGCTCAAAATTGACGTAGAGCATTATATGGTAATTGGTGACGAAATTATCGATTGGTAGAGTTGTGTGTATTAACTTATACCTGTTTGTTATGGATGAGGTTCCTTTTGAGGTTTAATATGGAAATCCTTGCCTCTCTACCTCTGGTTAATTCGAAGTGAGAGGATAACTAGTGTAAGGACATAAGTCTCCGATTGAGTCTTAATGTAGTGTTGGCTCAATTCCGGGCAAAAGCATTTGAGTCATAGGATAGTGTTCAAGTGTATCCATCCAAGCCTATGACGTGTTTGTTGAAAATGTAGCGGCCAAGAGTATAAAGCTTCATTATATGCCGGGTTTAGTGTGCCTCGTTTCTACGTCAACAACATTAGTTTCAATGCTCCCAACGTATGAATGCATTTTATATATATATAGGAGCTTGGAAATTTATTGGGTGTATTTTATAATTTTTTTATAAATTATTTTAATGACTTTGTTTTACTCAGAAAATATTTTCTAGAACTTTTCATAAAAATGTTTGGACTTAAAATGAATATTTTACTTTCTTACACGTCATTCGATTGAACTGGCATCTCGTTCGAACGAGATTGCCAGGTCGTTCGAATGAGTCTTCTAACGAGATTGTTTTTTTCGCATTGGAACCTCGTTAGTAAAGTCGTTCGAACGAAAAAGTCGTTCGAACGACTTTGAACGACTTTAGCGGGAACAATTTTTTGACAGCTTTTTGTAGTTTTCTCCATGTTCCCATTATGTTTTTCCCACTACTTTTTGACATATTTATAAGGTGCGGAAACCAACCTTTTGGAATTAACTTTTTCACATTCTAAGAGTTTTTAGAGAGAGCAAAACTTTCAAGAAAAGGTCCATATTTTGTGTTTGATTTTTATGGATTAAATTCACCAAAAACACATACACACCCAATAGTTTTGTTTATTCCAAGTTCCTTAATATATATCCTTGCTTAGAGTGTTTGGCGCTGGGTTTTTCTCTACACCTTAAAGAAGAGAAGTCTGGGTTTACTTCTACATCCCACAAAGAAAAAGTTTATTTTGCTGTGACATACCCACTTGGAGAAAAGCTCCTTGTTCAGGTGGCGGTGATCAGAAAAAGTCCGATCGGTGGATTTCGAGACCGCGGTGGACCTCCATGGTTATTCGCTAGGCATAGGTGTATTCAAGAAGAAGAGTCGGGGCTTGGACGAAGTCAAGTAGGGTATTGTAAGTCTTTCTATCTTGTTCTTGTAAAACCGTACTTAGTGAATTTGAGGCTAGGGCCGTCCGAGGTTTTTTTATGTTGTCAGTTTTTCCTCGTACATCGTGGCGTAGTGGTTCGTTTATTTTATCTTTTGCTAAATTCACCTTAGATGCATGCGTAGGTAAAAAGATAAAATTGTGTTTAAATCACTACTTGTTTAATTTGATAAAATTGATATTAATTTAATTCAAGTCATCATTTAATTTGTTAAAATTGGTTTGGCCTAATTTGGTAATATTGAAAATATGGTTTAAACAAATTCTAGGGCTTGAGTTGAATTAATTTGGTTTAAGTGAAAAATATATTTGTTGTTTAATTTAATTTCACTTTGAGTTTGTTTACTTTTAATTTGAAAGAAATTAAAAGTAGTTATTTGTGTGTGCTGAGTTGAGCCATCCTTATTCCGCATCTATAAAAGGAAATTATTTTTTGTAAGATTTTAAAATTGGGGGTATTTGTAACTTGAGATTAGTATAATTAATTTGGTTTAAGTGAAAAATATATTTGTTGTTTAATTTAATTTCACTTTGAGTTTGCTTAATTTTAATTTGAAAGAAATTAAAATTACTTATTTGTGTGTGTTGAGTTGAGCCATCCTTATTCCGCATCTATAAAAGGAGATTACTTTTTGTAAGATTTTAAAATTGGGGGTATTTGTCACTTCAGATTGGTATCAGAGCGGGATCGCTAAATTATTGCGTTTAAGATCCTTTTAAATATTTTTAACTAAAATGGAATTTTTCCCATTTTCAAAATTTCCTGTTTTCGATGGTTCCAACTACGTGTATTGAAAAGCGCGTATGAAATCAGCACTTAGTTCTATTAATGAGAGAGTTTGGTTATCTGTTGTTAATGGGTGGCCCCCACCCACACATTTGGTAGATAATGAGCGTGTCCCTAAACCCGCCGATAGATGGAGTGAGAATGAATTTAAACTTGCAAATTTTAATTCTCGAGGTTTAAATGCCTTCTTTAGCACAGTCAGACCGGATGAATTCCATCGCATTATGACGTGTGAAACCACTAAAGAATCTTGGGATATTTTACAACTCACTCACGAAGGAACTAGTGTTGTAAAAGCTTCTAAACTCCAAAACCTCACCAATCAATTTGAAACCATCAAAATGAATGAAAAATAAATTTTTGATGAATTTTAGGCTAGACATTCCGATATAGTTAATTCATCTTTTAATTTGGGAGAGAAAATACCCGACAACGGAGTTGTAAAGAAAATTTTAAGGTCCCTACCCAATAGATTTATTCCTAAGGTGACCGTGTTAAATTCTTTGCCCACTTTAGCCTCTACGAAATTAGAAGAGCTCGTAGGTGATCTACAAACCTATGAACTAGACATATTTTCCTCCAAAACTGAAAAGAAAATAGAAAAGGGCGTTGCTTTGAAATCCCGAAAGGAGGAAAAACAAGTAGTAGAGAGTGAAAGTGAGAGTGACTCAGAAGATATGGCCTTATTTGCTAGGAAATTTCTTAAATTTAACAAAGATAAATTTAAAAATGATTTAAAGAAATTTGAAAATTCTAAGCATGACAAAGCCGAAAAGAACCCTAAAAATTTTAATGAGAATTTAAATAGGGACGAGTCAAATAGGTGTTACGGTTGTGAGGATTATGACCATAGGGCGAGAGAGTGCCCCACTAAACTAAGGAGAGAGGGTAAGTAACCAATTTTCTATAATGCAACCCTTAGTGATAGTGATAAGGAAGAGGGACCCGATTTCCCCACTAAGCCCAACTTTATGGCAAGTCATGTGAGTGAAAGTGAGCACTCCTCTATTGATGAGATATTATCACATGACACTTCCAAGGTCAAAGTTTATGATTCCCTTATTTTTGATGTTTGTGAGAGTGAAGAAGAGAGAAAGAGTGAAAATGAAGAAGAGGTTGATGTGAGTGAACTTCAATTTGCATTTCAAGAATTATATGAAGAATCTATTAAATTAAAAAGAGCAAATTTGAAGTTAGAAGCTAGTTTGAGAGAGCGTGTCAAGGTCGTTGATGATAATGTGTTGGTTGAAGACCTTAGGACATGAGAGAGAGATCTTATAGAGAAGCTTGAATATATAGAAGGTGAGAGAGATAGCCTCAGGGGTTTAATGGAATTCTTGAAAAATGATCTTCTTGCGTTTGAAGAGCGGAATGTTTTATTAGAGTCTAACATTTTAGAATTAGAAAATAAATTAAAAGACTCTAGTAAAGTCAAATTTGATTTGGAGTGTCGTTCGGAAAAATTAGATAAAATATTAAGAACGGTCCAAATTAAAAATGACACTTGTGGTTTAGGCTTCGATACTTGTAATTAATCAACATATAAAGCCAAAACCAATGTTTTAGGAGAATCCTCCTGGAACAATGTTAAAGATCATTCCTTAGGAAAATCTTTTCACCGAGTCTTTAGGTGCTCACATTGTGGTCGAAAAGGTCATCTTAAGAATTTTTGTTTTGATCTTAAACGAGGTCCTAGATAATCCCATCGTAAGGCAACCGAGGTAGTCAAGATTCCTACACCCCGAGATCGTCATTCGTCATTAGTTTGGGTTAGGACATCCGACTTGATAGCTTTGCAAAATAGGATTTTTGATTCTCATTTACTTTCACATGCTTCCTCTCTTGATAAATCTAAAGGTTGAATGTGTTAGTTGTTTGTATACTCTAGCTTTTTGTGCTTTATATCATATATCATGGCTAGTTGTATGCATGTTTAATCATTTTCTAGTCTATGCTCCATACTTAATCACATGCTAGAATAATGATTTTTGTTTATCTTTTGTTCTATACTTCTTTCATTTTAGTTTGCATTAAATGAAAAATACAAAAAGATTTTTGTTTATCATTTGTGTTTTATCTTGTTAGTAATTTAGGCTTTATGAATATACAAATGATTTTTTGGGTGTCTTTCGAGTAAATTTTTTTTGGTTCAAAATTTTCAAAAACTCAAAAAGATTTTTTTTGTGTGTATTTTAGTTTGACACACTCTATCTTGCATATATTTGTGTTTGAGTCGCTTTTTTTTCACTCCCATATGGCTAGAGCTTTTGGTTAAGATTGTCAATCCTTAAGATGTTCTTTACCATGCTTACATAGAGTAGTTGGATTTTGTGTTGCTATAATGGATTTTATTTTTATATGCCTCAATTCACACATGCACGAGCTCACTTGAAATTTTAACTTCAATTGTATATTTGAGCTTTGTGAGGTGTTCTCCTTCCAATCTAGTCATCTACATACTATGTGACCTAGGAGGACTAGTGCATGTTAAAATCCGTTGCACGTGAGATTTGTGTGAGATATAAAATGATATATATATATATATATATATATATATATATATATATATATATATATGTGTGTGTGTGTGTGTGTGTGTGTGTGTGTGTGTGTGTGTGTGTGCACGGGGAAGGGCTCCGAATGGAAATATCATCCTTTGCGAGTAAGCCACCGTTTGTAATGGACCTAAAAGAAATACGTGGTCCAAAGGCCTAAAATTAAAATATGGTATTAAAAAGAAAAATAATTGCCAAGGCCTATTTTTAATTGATATATTCATTCAAAAATAATATATGCTTATTGAGGGAGATTTGATGGTATATGAACAGTTTGCACAATGTCCGTTTATCCTAGTTGTGCTTTCATTGTCATGACTCTATTGGTTTATAGAATCATCAAAATTCTAGGCTTGTATGCATTGTATATATTTGTTCATTGAGTTCAATTTATATTGTCACATGAGGTTATATTCAAATGTTATAAAGTTTACAATCAAATGAGAACTCCGTGAACATGTTTTAAGTGTTTGGATCTAAATTTAATTGTTACTAGTTTACACCCCTACACTTCTGTTTCTATATGACACATTTTTTGCCATACGAGTGTGAAAAACTAAGTGTATTTTGTGTCATTTGTATATATATATATATATATATATATCCGTGTGCATTATTGGTATATTTAGAATATGTATATATATGATATATTTTTTTGTCTTTTCCTTGATCTCTAGTCCATCTATGCTTCTACTTCATAATTGGTATCTATCTTGTTGCATTTCTGTTGATATCACATGCTTAATATTTCATGTATCATATTGGTATCATTTTCTTGCATCTTAGTTGATATCCGTTATTCTTTGTATGGATTAGTTATTCTTTTGTTGCTCATATGCTTTAATGTTCTTATCACTCTAAGATTCATCGTGTTTAAATTAGTTTTTATCCTTTGTCTATTCCTGAACAAAAAGGGGGAGAATGATAGGGGATAAATGGTATTTAATCCTATTGTAATCGTATCTTCATTTAGGAGATTTATCTTGGGGGAGTCGCGACCTTCTTAGGTAGATTTTATTTGATAAATGGGAGAATTAATTTAGGGGGAGTAATTATTTCAATTGCATTAAATACTTTGATATTCCCTATGCGTCTGATAGTTTGCTTAAGTGTGCAGGAATTCTTCTAAGTGGCAACTTTCATCGATCTAAGATATTGATCCTTGGGTCTTGAGTCAAGTTTGGGTGGGATGTTTGAGTCTAGTAGAGCTTGACGGCCCTTTAGGATTTTGTTTTTATTTTTGTCCCAAAATAGCCAAAGGGGTAGATTTGTAAGGACACAAGTCTCCGATTGAGTATTAATGTAGTGTTGGCTCAATTTTGGACAAAAACATTTGAGTCATAGGATAGTGTTCAAGTGTATCCATCCAAGCCTATGACATGTTAGTTGAAAACGTAGCGGCTAAGAGTATAAAGTTTCATCATATGCCGGGTTTAGTGTGCCTCGTTTCTACGTCAACAACATTAGTTTCAATGCTCCTAAGCTATGAATGCATTTTATATATATATAGGAGCTTGGAAATTTATTGGGTGTATTTTATAATTTTTTTATAAATTGTTTTAACGACTTTATTTTACTCAGAAAATATTTTTTAGAACTTTTCATAAAAAGTTTTGGACATAAATGAATATTTTATTTTCTGACAATCGCTCGATCGAACTGGCATCTTGTTCGAACGAGATTGCCATGTCGTTCGAATGAACTGGCATCTCGTTCGAACGAGATTGCCAGGTCATTTGAACGAGTCTTCTAACGAGATTTCTTTTTTCGCACTAGAACCTCGTTAGGAAAGTCGTTCGAATGCAAAAGTCATTCGAATGAAAAAGTCGTTGGAACGACTTTGGCGGGAACAGTTTTTTACAGTTTTTTGCTGTTTTCTCCATGTTCCCACTATGTTTCCCCCACTAATTTTTGACAGATTTATGAGGTGCGGGAACCAACCTTTTGGAACTAACTTTTTCACATTCTAAGAGTTTTTAGAGAGGGCGAAACTTTCAAGAAAAAGGTCCATGTTTTGTGTTTGATTTTTATGGATTAAATTCACCAAAAACACATACACACCCAATAGTTTTGTTTATTCTAAGTTCCTTAATATATATCCTTGCTTGGAGTGTTTGGCACCTAGTTTTTTTCTACACCTAAAAGAAGAGAAGTTTGGGTTTACTTCTAAATTCCACAAAGAAGAATTTTATTTTGCTGTGACATACCCACTTGGAGAAAGGCTCCTTATTCGGGTGACGGCGACCAAAAAAAGTCCGATCGGTGGATTCTGAGACTGCGGTCGACCTTTGTGGTTATTCTCTAGGCAGATGTGTGTTCAAGAAGAAGCGCTGGGCTTGGACAGAGTCAAGTAGGGTGTTGTAAGTCTTTCTGTCTTATTCTTATAAAACCGTACTTAGTGGATTTGAGGCTAGGGCCGTCCGAGGTTTTTTTCCGTTGTCGATTTTTCCTCGTACATCGCGGCATAGTGGTTTGTTTATTTTATCTTTCGCTAATTCACCTTAGATGCATGTGTAGGTAAAAAGATAAATTGGATTTAAATCACTACTTGTTTAATTTGGTAAAATTGATATTAATTTAATTCAAGTCGTCATTTAATTTGTTAAAATTGGTTTGGCCTAATTTGGTAATATTGAAAATATGGTTTAGGCAAATTCTAGGGCTTGAGTTGAATTAATTTGGTTTAAGTGAAAAATATATTTGTTGTTTAATTTAATTTCACTTTGAGTTTGTTTAATTTTAATTTGAAAGAACTTAAAATTAGTTATTTGTGCGTGTTGAGTTGAGCCATCCTTATTTTGCATCTATAAAAGGAAATTACTTTTCGTAAGATTTTAAAATTAAGGGTATTTGTCACTTCAACTAGATTTTTGGACTGGACGTGATTTGAAGTCGTTGTTAAGAGTGGAGTGAACCATAGAGTATTTTAAATGGCTTTTAAATTTCTTATTAGTGATGTCACCACGAATTGATGTTTTGAGAACTTACATGATTGGTCAGATGTTCATGTGATTTCTCTCAGAATGGGAGTTTTGTTTTTGGGGTGGATACGGGAAGCTAGAACCTAGTGATGTTCGACCTTCCATTAGTATTTGAGGCGATAGAGCCAATTTTGAGATCACATGACTGATGAAGTTTATCCGTATGTAGTGAATCCAATAAACTTGGGCTACCATGATTAAGCCTTTGATAGGTGGGTACCACAAGCGAGGTTATATTGGAGTGACCTTTATGTTATTATGATTCAAATTTGGTTCTAGAGGATGACGTGATGTTAAAGATCCTATGTTTTAGTACCAGTCTTCTCCTAATTTTGAAGACAAAATTCCCTTATAAGGGGGGGAGTATGTAATACCCCAAATTTCTGTGTATTTTTATTTAATTAATTTGAGGAATTAATTGAGAAAAATACGTTTTAATTAAATTACGCGAGTGAAGTAATTTAAAATGATTAAATGGTAAATGTGTTGAATTGGATATTAATAGGGAGTTAAATATGGATTAATATTACATGATCATATTTACTAAGTGCAAATAGTAAATAATTGATAATTATGGTGATACGGCATAGCCAGTGATATGCGCGTATTTTTAATTTATCTCACCGGGAGTCGTGCGTGTACATGATTTTGTGGTGATAAATGAGAAATATATTTTAAGTGACTCAAATGATAATTTAGAGGTCACAAATGGTTCCGGATTAGTAAAAATAATCGAAATAGTGTACTCGGGGGTATAGTTTGAGTCCCGAGTCAATCTTGGACCAAACCGGCACTTATCGAGGGTGTTTCGATCATTTTTATAAAGTGGGTTAAATGACCTACGAAATTTAGATGATTAGGTTTGCTATTTGGATATTGGGGATTAAGGTTCATAACACAAAAACTACTAGAGAGACCTTTAGAGAGAAAGAAGAGCTAATTCTCAAAGCTTAAGGGGAAATTCTAAAGGTAGTTAAGAGTTCTTCCACATCAAGCCAAATTGGAAGGGGAGATTGAAGAACAAACAATCAACCCTCAATCAAGAACCACAAAATCAGATTTATCAATTCAATGCAAGTGTATATTGCAAATCAAATTCAAGTTATAATACCCGTGTTTAGGGAGTTTTAAGAATTGGTTGATTTTTATTGAAGAACCTTGAATTAAATGTATGAATTAATCACATGTTTGGGTAGGATTGCATGTAGAATAAATCCCTATGTAATGATAAAATGAAATTTGAATATATTTGGTGATTAACATGGAATATTTATGGGTTCTTGGTTGAAGAACATGAATCTTGAATGACTTAGGTTTTATTTGATGAACACAAGATGTCAATCTTCCAGAATTTTTGATGTAATTTTAAACGTATGTCATTTTAATTGTACTTCTAATTAGAGTGTGAACCACACATGAATGGAAAGTTCTATTGCTTGGCTATCAATTGAACTTTGAATTAGGTCAATCAGAATTCTGTAGAGAGAGTAATCGACATGTTACTACAGGGTGTTTGATCTGCCAACATAGTAATCTACCAAAATTTTGACGTAAGTTTAAATGTGTACGATTTGAATTTTATGTCTAATTAGAGTGTTAATCATATATATATATGGAAATTTCTATCTCTTAGATTTCCAATGAATTTGGAATGAGTTCTATCGGAGTTCTGTAGAGGGAGAAATCGCAATTTTACTAGAGGGTGTTTAATCTGTCAGAAAATTTATGATTCGATTCGATTGTCCAGAAAATGTGAGATTTTTCTTTTTAAGCCTCAAATGACTAAAATTTTATCGGTGAAGTGTTTGGGACCTTGATGAAATATATTTAGGGAATAATTATATGGTAGGTGGACTATGATTGAGTGTTAGACTTTAATTTTGTGAGAGAATTAAAGTGGAGATTCATAGGCTTGATTGTGACGTATTCTAATTCGAGATGATATGAATATAATTACAAAAAAGCGTGAGCGAGCTTAAATTTGTTGGGTTAGTAGGTTAACAAGGGTAACTACTGAATTGATATAACAAGGGGTAACTAGGACCCTTAGAGTTGTGTGAATACTCGATTTAATACGATAGTGAGATAAATTATAAAATAAAATGTACGGTGAGTATTTGAAAGAAATATACTACGTACAAGTATGAATGATTAGGTTATGTGAATACCTATTTTTATTAAAGCTTAGGTTGTGTGAAGACCTATTATTTGTTAAATTAGGTATTGGGGTCGATGGCTTTTTGGACCAATCTACTAAAATTCGAGTTGGGGTCGATGGACACTCCGGACCAATATCGAAGATATATAATATTCATTGGTATCGACGGAAGGTCTAAGACAATGTACATATGCATTAATATTAATTGGTATCGACCGAAGGTCTGAGCCAATATGCATGTAAATTACATTTACCTTGGGGCCAATGTCTTTTCGGACCGATATAAATGTTAGGATAATTGGGGTCGATGGCTTTCCGGACCAATAATTTTTATCGTATATATTGTGTAAAAAATATATACCTCATGATACTGTACTTATGTGTAAGGGTAGACTTGTAGATGATATATATATATACATCTAGATGATAAATTAAGTAGAGAGAAACTTAATTACGAGATTAAAGATATATTAAGAATATATGCATGTACATTACATTTACCTTGGGGTTGATGGATTTATGGACCAATGTAAATGTTAGGAAAATTGGGGTCGATGGATTTCTGGACCAATGTAAATGTTAGGATAATTGGGGTCGATGGATTTTCGGACCAATAATTCTTACAATATATATTGTGTGTGAAATATGTATTCCGAACTAAGAGATATAAATCACTATTGGTGATCGAAGTATGATTCCGAGACAATAACCCTTAAAATGTGATGTGGGGAGGTGATTATAAAGTATGTGCTTATAGTATACATTTTGTTCGAAATATATACCTCATAATACTCTACTTGTGTGCGGTATTAGAATTGTAGATGATATATGTAGAGATATATATCTAAATGGAAAATTAAGTAGAGAGAAGCCTTCATTACGGGATCAAAGATATATTAGGAATATCTATGGTTAATTAAGTAGTGAAACTTAATTATGAAAGTTAAGTGATGATATATGTGAAATGTTATATGAATTAAGTAGTGAGACTTAATTATAATGATTAAACATAACATATGTGAATGTTATATGGGAAATGAATAACATGTGAGAGATGTTACTAATGAAGTGTGTTGTATGGGCGATACGGGAAAGTAGATTATTGATAAGATCGGTTATATACTTTTGTCAAGATAGCTTGGGTATGATAGCTTGATGGGCTAAGTATAGAATGTTAGGAGTGCACATTAGATGAGAGGTGAGGAAACTCAAGAGAGTGTGCGTGAACCTAACATGTGTAATCAATAACCAATTTTAATTGTGATAAATTACTTGTTAAATGTTTTCAAAATGTTTTGAGTACTAACTCTTGCTAGGAAAATATTTTAAAAACCTTTTAGGTGTCCAGCCACAGGGATGCCATGCATGATGATATAATTCCAGGGACTCAGAGTTTTAGCATTGTGGATGCTGATAGGATTTTGATTAGCCTATTCTCTTATTCATATCTAGCATAGGATCTCATTTTGTATCTCTTATATAGACTATTGTCAGTGGACAACCTTGCAGTTTCAGTCTTGTGTTTGATTTACTTTACAATTTGGATTTAGATTTTATTTGACTTTGGGTATTTTTGCCATTGGATTTTAGCATGTATTGGATTCATTTGCATATTATGATGGTTTGGATTATAGTCTATTGTGTATGATGATTTAGACTTCAAAAGTGTTCTTTTATTACCAGTTAATTTAAAATTAAGTTTTGGCACCAGTTTAATTAACTTAGATGGTTAGTAATTAATTTTCTTTTTGACAGTGATGCTAAGAATGAACCATATGAGAAACCTATTTTAATTTGATAACGTTTTTATCACCCGATGTTTAATTAAACGGGGTGTCACATGACTGTTACATCTAGTTTTGACCTTTTGGCTAGATTCTCCAACACTCTTGGATTCTTCACATGGAAGTGTTAATATATTCATTATAAAAGCACAACATTGACGCCATCTGCACAGGTCATCCAATCCTTATCCCCCTTAAATGATTTTGACTTCTACCCGTGAGTCCATCATCCAACTTAAGGGCTCCTTTCTTCTCGTAACCACCTCACCTAGCAGGAAGTTCATTAAACTAGTAAATTCTTTCTCAAAATTGGACTCTGTCCGGACCTCCTACGATAAGTCTGGAAACTGCATTCGCATTTATGTCTGAACAATAGATGAAAGAACTTGAGGTCAAATTTCACCTAAAATTCTTTGATTATAATAATATATATTCTCATAAGTGGTCCCTGACTCCCACCACTGCAACACTGATCCTATGGCTCAAAAGTTGCCAAAATTTATTTCTCAGTGTCACTGCACTCCACCATATGCAAATGTGTTTGGATATTTTCCTTCCTTTTGTCTATCACACTTAAGCACTTTCCCAAACTCTTGCGGATGGCCCTTCTGAAAAGCCCCTCCGACTCTCTCCCGTACGGACTGTACTGTGTGAGTCTAAAATTTGTGCCACCATCTTCCATAGTGGTACTTGGGGGAATTTCAACTCCTTAACGGTTATCTAACCATTGATTGCCTAGACAATAGTAATGGTGACTTCTACCTTGGTCATTATTTCCATAATATTCTGTGGCTCCAAATGAGACTCTCCTCCTGTAGTCCTCCTAGTGGCCCTCACTAGTCGTCCTATATTGTTCGGCATACAAAACCCAACCAAACTTGTATATGAATTGCGTCAACTATACTAAAGAGAGGGATAACGTAAGTCATATTATTAATCGACAGTCATACGCATATGGATTTACATAAAAAGAGAAGTAATGTTAAAAAACTTAATAAGTCCGTACAAATACTAAGTACTCTAGAACCTGATGCTCTGATACCATCCGTGACATCCCACCTAATTTAACCACGGGTGATTAGTCCTTTATTAAATAAACAAGAATCTCATTTGGTTAATTCTGAGCATCACTGTTGAAAAACCTTTTAAATTACTAGCCACCTATAACAAATTAAACCACAGCAAATTTTATCTTTCATTAATATAACAACATGCGGAATATAAAATAATATAACTCAACCATCCATACAAATATAATAGTCTGAATAAATAACACGATAAGTAGATGAATAAATAATACCAAATAAACAATTGGTTCCCAAAACAAAATCTAGATTTAAATGTAAAGGAATAAACTGAATACATAAGATATTCTGATAAATAAAATTGAAAGAATGTAACAGCTGTAGGGGAAACACACCCACATGAAATAATGAATCATAATCCTAATCTATGAACGAATAACACTAGCATATACACAAATCCTTCATGCCTCAATAAGTGCTGCAGCTACGTATCCCTAGAGTGAATCATCAAGTTTTGTGTCCCTGTGGATGGACACCTAAATTGTTTTAGAAAATAGATTTGACACGAGTTAGAGCCCAAAACCTTTTGAAAATATTTAGCATATATTTAAATCACTGTTTAAAAGAAGTTATTAGATACACACGTTAGTTCCATCACTACACAAAAATGGTCAAATTATCACCTTTCAGCCGACCACCCTTGTCACGGTCATTAACCGTGACAACAAACACGCGTTTTGTGTCACGGTCATTGACCATGACAAGATTGTGATAAAGAATTTTTACGGTCATTGACCTTGACATGACCGTGACAATGTCGTCAGTAAAATAAGCCCTAGGCTTTTTTTTCCCACCGATTTTTGGTTTTCCCCCTCTCTCTCTCTCTCTCTCTCTCTCTAAGGTGTGTTTTTTTCCTCTCTTTCTCTTTCATTTCTATATGTGTGTGTATGTGTGTATATGTATGTGTATATGTGTGTATGTGTGTGTATATATGTGTGTGGTGGTGTGTGGTGGGGGAGGGGGCAGGGGGTGGTGCGGGTGGGGTGGGATGTGTGGGTACGTGTGTGTGTGCAGGTGTGGTGGGGGTGGGGGGCAGGGGGTGTGGTGGGGTGAGGGAGGCAGAGGTGGGGTGGTGGGTGGGGGTAGGGGGTGGGGTGGTGGGGGTAGGGTGTGTGTGTGTGTGTGTGCAGGTGTGTGCGTGTGTGTGGCGGGGGGAGGGGGGAGGGGTTGGGGTGGTGGTGGTGGGGCTGTGGTGTGTGTGTGTGGTGGGGCAATCTTAACAATTGTATAGCTTTAATTGTAATTTTAATTGTGTAGTTTTAGATGAAAGTAAATTAATAATTAGTGCCCATTTCATATGAAAGTAGGATTGCCCCTCATTGTAAATTAGTAAATTAATAATTGTATACTTTAATTGTTAGTTTAATTGATGAAATGAATTAATTGAGTAGATGAATTAGAAGGAGTACATGTTACACATTTGTTGTTGACATTGCTGTTGGATTATTTTGTTTAGTAAATGTTGGATTGGTTAGTTTTAAAAGTGTCCTGACCACTGGATTATTGTCCATATGGGGGTGGATTTTTTCAACTTGTTTTGAAAATTACTTTGTATATCGAACAATATATATATAGTATGTGCGTGTGTGTGTGGTGGGTGGAGGGGGAAGGTGGTGGGGTGGGGGTGATGGGGTTATGGTGTGTGTGTGTGTGTGTGTGGTGGAGGAAATCTTAACAATTCTATAGCTTTAATTAATAAATTGTATAGCTTTAATTGTAATTTTAATTGTGGTGGGGTGTGTGGTGGGGGTGTGCGTGTGTGGTGTGGGAGGGGGCGTATGAAAGTAAATTAATAATTAGTGCTCATTTTTATTTGTAGTAATTGTACATATTTGCATGTCTTCTTCTAATTTTTTTTATCTGTACTAATAACATTTTTTTACAGCAAATGTCTCCTTCAGGTATTAAGGCGAGGATGATGATGCTGGTTATGATGATGTCGTCTGGACTCGGTGGTAGCGGAGGCGACGAGGGCTCTTCGGCCCCTAAACTCCCCAAATATGGCAAATTTGGGATTACCATCGAGAACAAGTCAGAGCTATTAGCGAGATCCCTCAAGCTGCTAAAGACGGTCATCGACGCGGGGTTTATGTGTTGGAAGGAGGTGCCATATGAACTCAAGTTAGCTATTTGGACGGCACTACAGGTGATATATTTATATTTATATGATCATTTTATATTTCTATTTATATTTATTCGCAACTAACATTTGTATTTGTTGAACATGAACAATTCAACTTGGATCTAAAGCTACGCGATTCCGTCTTGGAGCAGTTGAGGGAGCAACACAAGACGTGGAAGAAAAATATGCGGGCACGATACTTTGGAAAAATAAGAGAGTCCATTATAAAATGGCTTGAATCCCTCCCGTCGAAGGAGCCGATCTCATTGGCACAATGGTAAAAGTTCATTGACAATGAGATCGGGGAGCGATAATTGGAATCTTGCCAATCGGGGAGGGAAAATCAGGGAAAAAAGATGGACGTACACTACTCCGGCCGGACGTCTTACGCGGAGGTGGAGCATAGGATGAAGGTAAGATTTAATTTTTCTATAACTACAGAAATATATTATTCTGCATTGTGTTACTTTGCGGGGCCGATACTAATTTTACTTTATTTTATTTCAGAGGGTAGGGAGTGGCCCTGGGGGTAAGCCACATAGGCTCGATACTTATGTGGCTCTTTGGATGAAGAAGGGGAAGGATAAGGAGGTTTCCCCGAGTGTCGCGGCTACGATTGTAAGTAATCCAACATTTTACTTTTTGTTAATTACGTTATAATTTTTTAGTTTACTTATTTTACTAATCATGTGTTTTTTGTCGTTTCAGGTAAAGCTTAAGGAAGTGCATGAGTCGCAGTCTGATACTGATAAGGAAGCTTTGTCCACAGACGCACTCAGCCAAGTTCTTGGCTCTGATCGCAAGAGGAGGACAAGGGGGTGATCTCGCGGGTGGCCAAATTTAGGATCATCGGATTGGAGATGAGCAACACCGGGTTGGCTCAAACGGTGGAAGCACATGACGCGAAGCTGTCCCGTTTGGAGGCGACGGTCCAAGATATGTACTCATTCATTAAGCATACATTGGGCGGAGACCGTAAGGGGAAAGGGAAGGAGAAGGCGATGGAGGAGGAGGTGCGGGAGGACGAGGCGCAGGATGACAAGGATGTGGACCTCGCTTCTTCATCATCGACACGTGCGTACTTCGATGATCCACTTCCCTATTTGGCACCCTTCAACAGACCGATGTCGAGACTTGGTTAGCCGAGGGTGTTCGTGTTGGACGTATTTCATGGCCAACGGATATATCGGGGGTTGAGGGACCCGAATATCATCCAGGGTGGAATAGTTCATGGACGTGAGCTTCAAGAGATCGAGTCCAAAGTGCTCGTCACGCATGTGATACTCGGGAAGGAGAACTCCCTATTGTGGTTGCGTGAACAATGCGGAACGATGTATATTAGTTGGTGTGTCAATTCGTATATCGTGTGGCCTACTCACCTCCTCACATTTACCCCAGACATGTAGTGACATTATTTTTAAGTTGGTACATTTGAATTATATTATGGATTATATCGTCATGTATATTGTTTCTATTTTAAATATATATTTGCATTATCTTTAGTTTATTTGGATATATGATGTTGCTATAACAGGTACAAATATACTGCTGGGCAGTGGCCATACTGCCCAGCAGATTATTTTTGAATTCTACCCAAAATTGTCACGGTTAATGACCGTGACAATTTTTTTAAAAAGGGTCAAGGCTTTGTCACGGTTATTAACCGTGACTAAACGTGTCACGATCATGTCCTGTGACATGACCGTGACAATTCTAACGAACTTGTCACGGTCAATGACCGTGACACGTCCGTGACAAAAAAAGTTATCTCGCCCCGAATTGTCACGGTCATTGACCTTGACAGGTTGAACTTGTCAAGGTTAATGACCATGATAATTAGGCAGATTTGGTGTAGTGCATGTACACTCCCTTGAGTTTCTTACCTCTCAACTATAGTACACACATAATTTATCCTACATAGATATGCTACCCAACCTAACTAGACATACGTGTCTAACTAACCACACAAGGTTTAGCTCCCCTGTATCTCCCATACACTCCCATGTACCGCCCATACGATATGCTACCATACTACTAATAAAGAATATTAATCGTATATTATTTTTGCATCATCTATTAAGTTTCTCTACTAAAATTACTTTTAGATACAATAATATTTCTTGTTTACCGTCACACATAAGTAGAATACTCATACTTTTAGAGATACACAATCTGTCTTTTCTACCATCACACATAAGTAGAATAATCATACTTTTAGATATACACAATTTATCTTTTCTACCATCACACATAAGTAGAATAATCATACTTTTATATATTTATCACACTATATTATATACAACTATATCACCCCCTATAGTGGCCACCGCGATGCATGCATACTCTGCTATCAGTCCATGCACCTCTCGTACCAAATCAAGGACCGTCAGTTCGAAATGTCTCCTCGAACCATAAATAAAACTAACATATAATGGAGGTGAACATAGTTTTAAGTCTTTGGGATGCGCACATACCTAACACACCCAAATGATCGGTACACACTATCATACACACAAATTATGCTCCACCCTAAGTCGTATGATTTGGAGCACACATCCAAACCTCACTGGAATTGCCAAGGTGGGATCGACCACTACACAATACCTCCGTGATAGTAGGAAACATAGATATGTTCAAACACATAATCAATCACATAATAGGTATTCACACAACCTATATATACATACATTCAATATAGGTATTGTGACACCCCGCCAAATTAAATATCGGGTGATCAGTCCTTTATAAAATTTATAACAGAATGTTCAGTTGGTTCATTCTTAGCATCACTGTCGAAAAATTAAATCCAATTAATTACCTAACATTTAATTGAGCTAGTGTCAAAACATGTTCCAATTAAACTTTAAACCAATTAATTTCAATATTCGAAACATGTAATTATAAACCATACACAAGAATTAAATGCTGACTGAATCAAATACTGAATAATTAAGACTGGATAAATCCTCCCAGTTCACAGTTACAAACCAAACTATAATAAATACTCAAACCAACTGAGAAGAACTACAAGGGAAACTGAGTATAACTCTGCTAATGAGAATGGGCGACACATGCCCTAACTGAGATATCTGAACTAGGAATTGAATGAAATGAGAGAAGTGTCTAATCTCAAATAACCTGCAACTTCTACAATAGCTGCAGCTTGGCAAACCATCCAAGTATCTAGAACCTTTGTCCCTATGGCTGGGCACCTTTACTAATACATATATATAGCAAAAGAGAAAAGAGATGCAAGAAATGGGTCAGAGCCCAATGTGTAAAAATATTTGTTTTAGCAATTATTTAAAACTGCATTAAAACAAGTATTATATGCATGTTAGTTCGAACTCTCACATGAGATTCTCACCTCTTGACTAGTGTGCATGCCTAACGTACATCTAATCCAACCTATCCATCTGACACACTTCTAACTAGGTGAAAGGCTTATCCATCTAATTACCCCTTATAGTAGTATTTCGATTTTAGATCTCAACACTTACCATTTTAAATAATTGTTATCACCCTAAAGTCAAGTATTCACTATTTACGTTACTGAAGATTTTACTATCTTAATAATCTGATATTTTCTCATTTTAGATATACCAAAACCATACATATATATCTTTCACTATTATATATATGTATTAACCCACACTTAATGTCCTACAATTATCACATTGTAAGTATAACACAAGTATATATAAATATCCACCACTATTATATATATACTAACACAGCACCCCAAGGACCTGTAGTGCATTGCATACTCTGCTATCATGTCCCGGTACATCTCGTACTCAAATACGGACTATCGGTTTGGAAATCTCCCACGAACCATATAAACAAATCATACATATTGGCGACGAACATAGTTCACATACCTATGGGTCACGCACATAGCTACGCTCCCACAGTCAGCGACTTATCAACTCACAAATAAGTCTTCACAGTTGTATGTTCTGAGGACAAGTCAAATATCCCCCCAAAGGTCACTCAGGATAAGACTGTCTCTACACAATCCCCCCGCTATAGCAAGCAGCTAGGTATGTCATACACATAATATCAAATATAGGTATACACACAACCCATCCAATCAAACGGTATACACAATCAAATGTCATATTCCATACGTAGTATCTTCATCACTAAATACTATCAACGTATTTTAAGTTACGATATTCCCTCTCTCGTAATATATTTCTAACGATAATATGTCACCCGAAAATCCTTAATACATAATCATAAGAAGTCCCAAACATAATCACTAACTTTTATTCTTATAAGTTCCATATCGTTGTAACTAATATCGTAAGTATTCATCACTTAATACTCTCGACGCAATTACAATTACGATTATCTCCCTCTCACAATCTTCAAGGTAAATTCACCGTTCCAAATATTTGAATCATTACACCTAAACAACTCCCAATAATTCTGCACTATTTTGGATTCATCGAACACTGATTTTTCTCACTCAAATTGGCTGTTTACACAAATAGGGGCAAAATAGGAAATTCTCTGAAAATTAGAAATCTCGCTCGAACCAGAATGGATCTCGTTCGAACGACTTCCACGTGTCGTTCTAACGACTTCGCGCGATAACCAATCTCGCTCGAACGACTTCGAGCGGGATCTCGCGACCTGAGTTGTTTCGTCTTCAATCTTAGACAACCTCGTTTTTCACTAGTTTTCAACCCTAAAAACTCTAAAATATCATCCCAAACTCCAATCAAATTTCCCAAATCGAATCCTAACATTTGTAAATGAATTCTAACAACCTAGAATCATTGAATCATCACCAATTATTCATAAAATTCGAAATCCCTAATTTTATTATCAAGAACCCTAGTTCTTAAATTAATTTGCATAACTTCAAATTAAACCCAGATTTATTCATAGAAATCATCCAAATTTTATAGGCATCATCCTATCTACATATGGTATTCAAATTCCTATCAAATCAGCCCTAGTTTATGATATAGTTCTCCAATTTCACCTAAGTTAACTTTTATAACAAAGGTTATTAACCTAGACTAACATGAACATAATTATCGCTAAAGAAAGCAAGTATAAACACTTGCCTCGATTTCGAAGGTCTGATCCGTTGATGTTGTTGGTATGGATGCGCTCCTTGCGTTTCGATCTACACGATGGTGGTGGTGGTTGTGCAAGGTGGTGAAAATAGCTTCTCCTCCTTTGGAATTTGCTCTCCCTCACCTACTGTGGCTCTCTATTGATTTTGGTGTAACCTAACCCTAATTGTCCCCAATTAAATGATATAACATTTCTCCAATTTTCCTCCATTTAATTTGTCCAAAAATCCAAATTACAAAACTACCCCTACCGGGTGCCGGCTTGGCCTAAAAATATCCTGGAGTCCAAATAAAATACCCGGGTAGAGTTTTCTGACTATCTCGACCCCTTCGGACTCAACGGCGCACTCGAAATGATCATAAGAGTTAATTAAAAATAATTTACCTTTTTATTCCACTTAATTAGTCCTGACACGACTCACACGCACGTCCCGACTTAATATAACAAACTGTCGTATTTCTATATCACAACAAGTTATATAAAATCGTCATTCCATATTACTTATTCTCATAGAAATATTAATAGTTACTAACTTCTCATCATGCTAGTAAATATTCAATTTAAATCCGTATTAAATAATTAATTCTCATATTTTAATTTAATTAAACCCGCAATAATAATAAATCACATAATTATTTAAGTCTTCGACAATACGGGGTATTATAGGTATGCACACAACCCATATTATAACCCTTATGTAGTATATATCTCTCGAATACTCAATGTACTATCAATTTACAATTATAACGTCTTATCATATTTTTCCAAGTATCGTTCACTACCCAAAGGGTCCTAGTTACCCCTTAAGTAATATCAGTAGATAATATATCACTATGCTGCTGGTTTAAATCTTGGTCTTTCTCATGCTCTCCATAATTCGTTCCAATTCTCGTGAATTCTTAAGTTTCATATTAAGCCCGAATAGGTCCTAGCCTTAATTCTCTCACTTGGCTAAACCTTAATCCTTACCATAGGTCTACTGGGTCTCATTAAGCCTCTCCCTATAGTTCAAAAGTATTACAAAAGTCTCTTAATTATTTATTTGCAAATTCAGGGCATAAACTAAAGAAATTGTCAAAATCTGGGTTGCCAAATCGATTCAGTCTAGAACCGAATTGATTCACCAGTCGAATCAATTCATCTAGGAGCCGAATCAATTCACCACGAGAAGGTATCCTTCGTTGTCTAACTATTACAAGTTTGCAACCTATTCAAATCCTCAAACCTTCATACAATAATCCCAAACTCCCATCCAACATAACCAAACATCAAATATGTGTATAGGGATAATTTCTAACGTAAATAATACATGAAATTCATAAGAAATCAATCCTAGATCGGATTTAAACCCCATAATTATCAAAACCCTAGTTTATGGTGTTCTTCATGTATTTTCATCAAAATACCCAGATTGCTTCTATGTTAATCATTACATAACCTATGATTTCATATTATTTATATAAATGAATTAATTCTACATGCATTCCTACTTCTAATCATGTATTACACCCATCTAATCCCTAAGAATTCATCCAAAACATGTAATTTAAACCCTATACTACATGGGTATTATAACATGCTTAAATTAATCCCAATATAAACACTTGCCTCAATATGGTAGGTCTGATGATGAGGTTTTTATCCCCTTGATCCAATTTCGATTCCGGCACGTCGTTGATGGAAAACAGAGTGGAATAGCCTAGGTTTATTTTATTCTCTCTCCCATGGCCTCTCGTCTCTCAAGATTGTGTTAACCCTAGACTCTAACTCAAAGGGGTTGATATAACATTCATATTTTCGGAGTTCTTTCTACCCTAGTCTCCTAAATGACCAAAATGACCTCACATGGTGCTAGGTTAGTCTAAAATTGCCCCAGAACCTAAACAATGCACCCTAGTATACTATTCTGACTATTTCGACCCATTCGGAATCAAACGTGACCTCAAAATACCCAACCAAGTCACTATGCAATAATTCTCTATCTCGATCCCATATAATCTACACGTGACTCCCGATTTATATATAACATAGCCACATTACTATCACTCGCTATGACGTAAAAATAATTATTTACTAATTTTTATTCCATAGACATTAATCGTTATCTCTCTTGATTAACATTTTATTAGACACATAATATTTAATTCATTTAAACTACGCACAAGTATAGTTTTAAAATAACCGACTTATTTAAATTCTAAATACTTAGAAATACGGGTTGCTATAATGAGCTCTTCCTCTATTGAATGATTTTACTCTGTTCTCTTCAGACCGTGATATGCTCTACAAACATGGTATAGCTCACGTCATGGAATCCGTAATAAGTATTCTCTTTCCCAAAGTTTTTAAAAATATTTTAATTAAAAAAGTGGTTTTCAATATAGGTTTTATGCTTTAATAACAGTTCCGTAATAGGTATTGTGTTTCAATTTAGGGTTAGTCACGTCGTCCTCTTTCATTTTGGATATTTTGGGGTTTTCATTTTTTGTTGAAATAAGGGATTTTGGGGAGTTCATAGGGTTGTTGAACGTAATTTTTATTAGTTTTGGGGTTTAATAGTGTTGATATTGGTGTTATTTTGTAGTGTAGTCCGTGGAGTTTTGGGAGAAGTTTGCTGGAATTTTGGGTTTTTCGAGCTGTTGGAATAAAATGTTTCAACTAGGTTTAATCTTGGAGTTTAAATTCATATTTGTATTTATTTTAGATTCTAGATTTGGGTCTTTAATTTTCATTTTTGTTAACACATGATTTTGTTACCCAACATTGTAAACACCAATTCAATATGCTATTTTGCAAGAAGAATTTATAATATAGTGTTGTTGATTTGAAAAATGATTTTCTATATGCTACGTTTCTTATTTATAGATACGAAAAATTGATGCAGTAATAATAGTAGTCCTCATTGATTTGGTAAACTCTATGGTCATTTTATTACTCAAAATATATGTGAGAATGGGAATAGTGAATGATTAGGTGATGGTCTGATGCAAACCCAACATATACTGAGAGAATCCACACATGTTCAATCAGTGAGTACCATTTGAGTTTCAATCGTTTTGTATAATATGTAAATAAGTTATCCATGACCTCATACTATTATATGTTAGTAATTTACTAATGTTCTTGAAATGTTCCAACCAAGATGGTTGCTAAACTCAACGAAAAAAATAATCTATTTATACTGTCTTATATTCATCATTTCTAGGATGTAGAAGTCGAGTAGTGTAGTTCATCTTCCTTTTCAATTTAATTTATGGTTCAGTTGGAAATTGTACCAAATTTAGTTTTTTCCAAGTCAGAGATTGTATTTTTGATACTTGCCTAACAAGTACCACTTCTAGATGTATGTTTTTGATGTTATGCAAAAGAGGATATGTTTGGTATGGTACTTTTTGGATAATTTTTTTAATTAATAGTTCATAAATCTTATATACACAACTTTTTTTTTTATTAATTATGATTCTTGTATTTTTCATTGATATTGGTTGTTATATTATGTAAAAACTTTTTAGCTCTCCCAATGTAATGTTTTATCTTTGCATTGTCATTCCCAAGCCCAGATAAATGGTTTTGGGAGAGGTTAAAGATTTTACATGTATTTATCTCTATCTTTAAATCTTTTTTATTTTATTTTGAGTAATGTTTGAGATGAAATTTTAGCTTTACTCTTCCTTCATTTAATTACAAGTTGTTGATTGGATTGTAAGGACATTTTTCTCATGTCCAACATGTTACATTTATTTATGTCGTACACCGTTACGTTTGGCACGTCACCTCACGATCTCAAATGACGGCCTCTATCCGAATTCTAGGAATCAAGTATTCATTATCTCCATCATGTGTCCCTCATCTGCCTCAATGACTTCACGTTCCATGATTTTAGGCTCGTAATGCAAGTGGTACGTAAGAGAAGTCAAAACAGTGAAACAAGGCCTAATAGGGAAGTTCAAAGGAATTTTGGTAATTTTATAGCCACCGTCCGGAGTACTGGTCAACTAGAAAGCTGAAGAGCTTGCCGTAACGAAGATACCGGAAGAAACGACACCTCAATCCAAGCTACGATGAACAAGTTATGGCCTCTTGAAAATGGAGACATTTCCACAAAAAAGACTTGGGAAAAATGCTAAGTGTTTAAGTTCCCTTGTCTAGCGATTTTTTTCGAACCGAGGGCCGAACCGATTCAGGGGGAGAACCGGTTCGCAGGATACCCGAACCGATTCGGGGTACCTGACGCTGGATAGAATTTCAGAGCTTTTAATTTGTGAAACTCTTCATGTGTTTCCCTATAAATACCAACTTCGGGGGAGCTGTTTGGTAAGACTTTGATAGACGAATTTGAGAGTCCTTTTTCCTCAAGTCTTCATATTTTTGAGTTCCCAAACTCATGTTTTGATTCACACAATTTCCAATCCTTTGTGAATCTTTTTGGTAACCCAAGAACACAACCTTGTGTTTGTTCAAACCTTTATGGAGATATCTTTGCAACCGAGGGATGCATGTCATTGCTGAGGGAGACTCTACAAAGTGTTATGACTGCATGTCATTGAGGAGAGCTGCGGTTCTTCCTTTGTTAATTGGGCTGAGAGTCCTTGGAGGGTGCTGTGTGTATTCTCTTGCTGAGTTCAAGACTGCGTGTCTTTGTGGGTTGGCTGCGCGTTGATCCATTGCAAATTTCTCTATGTAATTGTAAGTTACGATTTGTATATTCATAGTGAAATAAAGGTTTTACCTGAAAGTTTTTTTTTTCCTGAAAAATGTTTCAGCATATTTACCGTGTCGCATGCTTTATCTTTGATGGGTTTATTTAGATGCATATTTAGGGGCTGTATTTATTTGATTTAAAAGTAGACTCTAAGTAAATAAGGGTTTCTTGGAATCTTGTGAATTATTTTAAATCGATATCACACACCGAACCTATTCGGTTTTTCAAAATTGGTATCAGAGCGGGCTTGTGACACCCCGCCTAATAAAATACCGGGTGATATGTCCTCTACCAAATTAAATCAGGAATCTCAGTTGGATCATCCTTAGCATCGCTGTGGAAAACTTTTTAAGACTTACTAACCACCTAGTATTCCAAAAACTGGTGCCAATTTTAACTTTTTAATTAAACAAAACAGTACATGCGGAAATAAATATAAACCATTCACATAACTGAATAAAACTCAACTGAAATAATTAATTACACAACTTGCCGAATAAACCATCGGCCACCAAAGTGAAATAATCCAATACAATATTCAACATCGGAATAAAACAAATCTGAAAACTGAACTGAAAGTCTGGGAGACATGCCCTAAATAAAACTGGAACTGATGAGTGATTCCAACTCTAGGAATGAATGAATGATGCGTTTAATCCAAACTCTTGCTAGCATCCACATATGCCAGAGCTCCGTGTCCCTGGAATAGAATATCAATCCTGGCGTCCCTGTGGCTGGACACCTAAAAGGTTTTGAAAATAGTTTTATAGCAAGGGTTAGAACCCAACATATTTTGAAAATATTTAGCAAGTGAATTAACTGCAGTAATTTAAAATGCATGAATGCGCTTCATATTTAAGTTAGTGTCGCACTCCCTTGTGGACATTCTCACCCCTCCACTATTGTGCACACCTACCGGTTACCTTAACCCCACCTAGTTGTGCTACCCCGTCCAACTAGTCCTGGTATAACCTTCCCTAGCCATACTACTCTAACCCGAGTATAATGATTCCTGAATTATAAGTTATTTAACAATTAACTTAATTAATTCCTCTTAAATAGTAGCATATAACCGTGTCACAAGTTATATAAAGTAAATACATCACACACTTTATTATTATCCGTATATAATATTTACTACCATTATATACGTTCCTTAGCCACAAAATCAACACATAAAACATACGTATATCCATCCCTTCGAGTATACCCTCACCGGATGATTCCCTCTAAAATGCTATCTCACTAGGTGTGCTCACAAAACCTAGTTTCCCCAAGTTGGAATTGCTCACCAACTTGGCCAAAAATATAAACGCAGTGGAGGTTATACTAATGTCATTTACACAACACTCCGGCACTGTCAGGAATATTGCTTCCACGTGAAAGGAAGCGGGAGGGGAGTGGGAACTAGCCAGTCGGTTAAGGCAGGAGGGAACAATACCAGTGGGGTATCCCAGCAACATACCGGGGGAGATCAAGGGAAGGATTTCTAGCAGGGGAATCATACCAAACGATTAAGAACTGGAGGCTATCGGCAGGATGGCCAGGAATTTCAACAAGGTCGGCATGGAAGGGACTAGTGGCAGGGTGAATGTATGAGAAGGTGTTTCGTTTATGGGGAAAGCGAGACACTTGAAGAGAAATTGTCTTAAGCAAGGCAGGGGCCAACTACAGGACAAGGTCCTGGATGTACAGCCACTAAAGCAAGTCATGGGTGCATTCGGGCAAGGAGAAGATGCTCCAGAACCCGAGGGTCAGCCGATGAAATTAGAGTATAGAGGTAATTATTTTTACCCGAGGGGCATGGGGTATATTTTTGAGTGACAAGGAGGATGTCACAATAAAATACTTATTTTTACTAAAGTTTGCGGGCGAGTCGAATTTAGTGAGCACGTTGGCGGTAGCAACCATAGTATGTGGATAAACTTTCCGTGGGGTAGCGGAGTTTCTTGGTATTCTTCACGGGAGAGTGGAGGTGTACACTGAGTGAAGGTTTGAATTATGCGAAGAGTTACTACTTTTGAGAATTATGGGAATAGGGTTGATAATACTTTCTAAACATCGGCTGGATAGCGATGGAATTTAACTATTGTCGATTGTGGTGTAAAAATTTTAGTGTTCGCAACACCAAGGTATGGTTGGTACTAGGTATCACCGGAGAGGGCGTATAGCCTATATATATGTGGATATATATGTTGTATTGCGTGGTACGATAGCACATAGTGAGATTTTGTGTTCTCACAGTTTATCCCGGTAAGTGGGGATGTTTACTGAAGTGAATCGGGGTGGTTAGATTTAATTTCGAGCAAAGAGGGATAGCTCGGGGTTTATTTTGCACTAGGACTAGTGATAGTAAGGGCGCGGTATTTTATGTTGTCTTTGATAGCATAAGGGAAAGCGTATATACTTTTGTGTTGAGAGACAAGTATTTGTGGGGGGATGTTTGGACGTTAGCACATGGGTTGGGTACCCGGGCAGTAAATATATATATATATATATATATATATATATATATATGTGATATAATAGGGGTTCAAAATTATATTACGGGTTACGACTAGCATAGTCGGGTGACTTTCGTGCGGTAGAGCACGGGGATAGGGTGTATGGGCACCCGGGTTAATTAAGGCAAATTTTGTGCAGTTAAGCACGGGTATTGGGTGTATGGGCGCCCTGGTTAATTTTAAATGCATATTTGTATAACGTATGGTTAGAAGCGGATGGGATAGATATAGCGGGCTTTGGAGGCACATGACTAGAGAGTAATATGCAAAGCTTTGAACATTACACTCATCTTAATTTCAAGGACGAAATTCCTTTGTAAGGGGGGGAGTATGTAACACCCCGTATTTTTGTGCATTTAATAGTTAATTAATTCAGGAATTTTAAATTACTTGTGTGTTGTAATTTTAATTGAATTAATTATGGCAATATATATATTTAAATATTAATCAGGGAGTGAATGGTTAATGTTTAGGGAAATTCATTTACTAAGTGAATAGTAATAATTTAATTACGTCATTTCGGGTATTAATGACGGGGTAAGCACTTATCCTAGTCGGGAGGTGTGAGATAAGGATTTTTATAAATTAATTCAGATGCCAATTCTGAGTGCGCGGTTGTGTCCGAATGGGTCAAGATAGTAAAAAAAGAGTATCCGGGGGTAGTAATTGGGTCTCGGGGCATTTTTGGGCATGACCGGGCCCACACAGGGTGATTTGGGCTATTTTAATTAAGCCCATTAGGCTAAAAACGGGATTAAGTGTTTTTAACCTAATTGGGAGATTAAGGAATGGCAGCCAACATAACTCTAAACCTAGGGTTTGAGAGGGGATTTGGGGGAAAGCAAATCAAGAGCAAATTGGAGGTTATTGGAGCCAAATTAAGGGACATCAACAACGGATCAGACCCTACAAAAAATTCTAGGAAAGTGGTTAACTGTTTTTACTCCTAAATTGTGATATCCAATTCATATTTTAGTGATGTGTAACTAAAATTTGTTTTGGGGATAAATGGGTACAAAATGGGGTTTTGTTAATGGAATACTTAGCTGAGATTCAAAGTAAGAAATAGGTATATTATATATCCCTAAGTAAAGATAAAAGGAAATTTTAATATATTTGATGATTAACATGGAATCTTTATGAGTTCTTGGATGAAGAACATGAATCTTGAATGACTTAGGGTTTATTTGATGAACACAAGAGGTCAATCTGCCAGAATTTTTGACACAACTTTAAACGTATACCATTTGAGTTTTACTTCGAATTAGAGTGTCAACCATATATGCCTAGAAATTTATTTCTCTTAGCTATCCAATGAACTTGGAATCAGGTCAATCGGAGTTCTGTAGAGGGAGTAATCGACATTTTACTAGAGAGTGTTTGATCTGTCAACATAGTAATATGCTAGAATTTTGACGTGAATTTAAACGTGTACGATTTGAATTTTACTTCAAATTAGAGTGTAAACCATACATTACTGGAAAGGTATTTATCTTAGCTATCCAATGAACTTGGAATCAGGTCAATCGGAGTTCTGTAGAGGGAGAAATCGAAATTTTACTAGAGGGTGTTTAATCTGTCTAAAAATTTGAGAATTTTCTTTTTAAGCCTCAAATGTCTAAAATTTTATCGGGGAAGTGTTTGGGACCTTGATTAAATATATTGATGGAATAATGATATGGAAGTAGGTCTATTATGATTGAGTGTTGGACTTTAATTTTGTGAGAGAGTTAAAGTGGAGATTCATAAGCTTGATTGTGACGTACTCTAATTCGAGATGATAAGAATATAATTACGAAAAAGCGTGAGTGAGCATAAATTCATTAGGTCAGTGGGTTAACAAGGGTAACTACTGAATTGATATAACAAGGGGTAACTAGGACCCTTAGATTTGTGTGAGTACTTGAATTAATACGAAAGTGAAATAAATGCGTAAAGCAAACAAGTACGGTGAATATTAAGAAGAAATATATTGCGTACAAGTATGAATAATTGGGTTGTGTAAATACCTACTGTTTTATAGGATTACTTGGGTTGTGAATGCCTATTGTGTGTTTCCTTGTGATAGGAACATAGACTCGGAAAATATTAAGTTATGGGCCAAGTGAGTGAGTCCGGGGATAATGGTTGAGTGACACCAAGTTATTAAATTAATGGATGTGTTAATTAATGAAGGTAGAGTCGGAAGGTAGACTCGAAAAAGTATTAAATTAATTGATGTTGTGATTAATTAATTTAGAGTCAGATTGTAGACTCGGGAAGGGTATTAATTAATTAATGTGTAAATTAATTAAATGAGAGTCGTACCACAAACTCGGATAGGTATTAAATTAATAGGTGTGTTAATTAATTTAATTAGAGTCGGGTGATAGACTCGGGAAGGTATTAAATTAATAGGTATGTCAATTAATTTAATTAGAGTCAGACCATAGACTCGGGAAAAATAGTATATTAATTGAGGTGTGAATTAATTATATTAGAGTCGGACCACAGACTCGAATTTGTGTTAATTAATTAATGTGTAAATTAATTAAATGAGGGTCGAACTACAGACTCAGATATGTGTTAATTAATTAATGTGTAAATTAATTAAATGAGGGTCGGACCACAGACTCGGAGTTGTGTTAATTAATTAATGTATAAATTAATTAAATAAGAGTCGAATCATAAACTCGGGAAAATTTCACATAAATTATTGTGTAGAGTATTATTATTTAGAGTCGGACCACAGACTCGGGAAGATAATAAATTATTAAGTGAGAAAATTAATTAAGAGAGTCGAGACATAGACTCAGAAAATTTAAGGCTAGTGTTACGGATCTTTGAGTACACGGTAAAGCCGGGCTTTATATTATATATATACGGTGTAGTGATAGTATATATATAGATGTGTGTATATATTGTGTGTGCTATTAAATATCAGTGATTAGATATTTACTTAATTTATATACTCTAGTGCTATCAAGGGAGGTTGCGCGATGTGGGTGAATCCCCTAGCTTGAGGAGTAGGGTGAGTATATCCCCAGGTCATAGCGTTCGGTATATATGGGTGAGGGATTTATCTCACTTTCAGGGAAGGAATATGACCGCCTCCACCACGTTTATATTTTTGTCCAAGTTGTTGAGCGATTCCAACTTGTGGAAACTAGGTTTTGTGAGCACACCTAGTGAGATAGCATTTTAAAGGGAATCATCCGGCGAGGGTATACTCGGAGGGATGGATATACGTATGTTTTATGTGTGGATTTTGTGGCTAAGGAACGTATATAATGGTAGTAAATATTATATACGGGTAATAATACAGTGTGTGATGTATTTACTTATACGGGTAATAATACAGTGTGCGATGTATTTACTTTATATAACTTGTGACACGGTTATATGCTACTATTTAAGAGGAATTAAGTTAATTGTGAAATAACTTATAATTCAGGAATCATTATACTCGGGTTAGAGTAGTATGGCTAGGGAAGGTTATACCCGGACTAGTTGGACGGGGTAGCACAACTAGATGGGGTTAAGGTAACCAGTAGGTGTGCACAATAGTGGAGGGGTGAGAATGTCCACAAGGGAGTGCGACACTAACTTAAATATGAAGAGCATTCATGCATTTTAAATTACTGCAGTTAATTCACTTGCTAAATATTTTCAAAATATTTTGGGTTCTAACCCTTGCTATAAAACTATTTTCAAAATCTTTTAGGTGTCCAGCCACAGGGACGCCAGGATTGATATTCTATTCCAGGGACACGGAGCTGCGACATATGTGGATACTAGCAAGAGTTTGGATTAGACGCATCATTCATTCGTTCCTAGAGTAGGAATCACTCATCAGTTCCAGTTTTATTTAGGGCATGTCTCCTAGCCTTTCAGTTCAGTTTTCAGATTTGTTTAATTCCGATGTTGAATATTGTATTGGATTATTTCACTTTGGTGGCCGATGGTTTATTCGGTAAGTTGTGTAATTAATTATTTCAGTTGAGTTTTATTCAGTTATGTGAATGGTTTATATTTATTTCCGCATGTACTGTTTTGTTTAATTAAAAAGTTAAAATTGGCACCAGTTTTTAGAATACCTGGTGGTTAGTAAGTCTTAAAAAGTTTTCGACAGTGATGCTAAGGATGATCCAACTGAGATTCCTGTTTTAATTTGGTATAGGACAGATCACTCGGTATTTTATTAGGCGGGGTGTCACAGGGCTGCGCTAATTTATCGCGTATTCCTATTTTCCGTAAAATCGTGTGATATTGATTTTTTTTGAAAAATCAGTTTTGTGAAAATTCGCATTTTTTATGGAGCACTTATATAATCAGATGCCTATTTTTGAAGGGTCTAATTATGCCTACTGGAAAGCCCGTATGAAATCGATTTTAAAATCTATTGATGAGCGTGTTTGGTTGCTTTGCGAAAATGGTTGGACTCCTCCCATGATCACTATTAATAACATCAGCACTTTAAAACCCGTGTCAGCCTGGACTGAAGATGATTATAAATTGTCCAATTTTAATTCCCGTGGTTTGAGTGCTATTTCTGGAGCTGTCTCGCCTGATGAGTTTCACCGAATTATGACGTGCACCACGTCTAAAGAGGCTTGGGATGTTTTGAAACTGACACATGAGGGTACGAACGAGGTTAAAGAATCAAAATTACAAAATTTGGACACCCAATTTGAGACTATTACCATGTCTGAGTCTGAATGCTTTGATGATTTTTATGCTCGTTTGTCAGACATTGTTAACGCATGTTTTAATTTGGGTGAGGTGATTGATAACACGCGTGTCGTTAAAAATATTTTGAGATCTCTCCCAAAACGCTTTATTCCTAAAGTCACTGTTTTGAACTCTTTAGGAAATTTGAAATCACTTAAGTTGGAAGAACTTGTAGGAGATCTTCAAACCTATGAGATTGACATGTTTCCCAAAACCATTAAGGCTAAGGATAATGGCATTGCTTTAAAGACTCATTTTAAGAAAAAGAAAGAAAAAGTTTGTGAGTCCAATTCTGAGGGAGATTTTGATTTTAATGATATGGCCTTGTTTGCGAAAAATTTTAAAAAATTTCTCAACATGAACAAAAATAATTCTTCCAATAAAAAGAATTTTTTTGAGAAAAATAAAAAGAAAGGAAAGGCCAAAGAAAGTGGTGAGAGGGAAAAAGAGAATGACTCCGATGAGGAGTGTGAGGAAGATTTTGAGAACGTCACTTGTTTTGAATGTGTGGGTAAGGGACATAAGTCGTTTGAGTGTCCTATGTGGCTTAGAAAGAAGGAAAGAAAGTAGCTAGGCCCGCCACACTTAGTGATAGTAGTGAAGGTGAGGGTGATGAGACTAGTGGTGAGAAGTTTGTAGCTTTTTCTAGTCGTGTGAGCACACCCACCTTGTCCCACAATAGTGCACACGAATGCGATAGTGATGATTTGAGCGCTTCAAGTGAGAGTGAAAGTGAGCTCCAAAAGGCTTTTAGAGATTTGTACACCGAGACCTTGAAAACAAAGAAGTATAATAGAGATTTAGGTCGTCGGGTTTTAGATTTGGAGAAAGAGAAGGAGGTTTTGAGAAAGGAGAAGTGTGATTTTACCAACACGTTGTCTAGTTTGACGACACGTGTATTCCAACTCGAGAGTGAACTCGAACGTGCCAGGGAGGTCAAAGTCAATTTTGTGAACGCACCCAAGAAGGTTGAAAAGGTGGTTCGTGTAACACCCCACGATTTTTTAGACTGAGAAATTAAATTTTGGCAAAATAAAATTTAATTTAAATTGGAGAATTTTAAATTTGGGAATTTGAGTCCAAAAATATAGGATGTTGTAAAGTATTCCGAATGAAGATTTTGAGGGTACCACTGATCCCGGAAGGGCCGAGATAGTCAAAATGACTGTCATTGAGTTTTATTTCGGCTCCGAAATGTTTTTAAGTCAGTTGACTCGAATTGGAGTAAACGAGTCATTTAAATAGTGTACTAACATTTAAAATTGGGTTTATTGTTTTAAAGGATTTAAGGCTTACGGATGAAGCCTTCTCTTTTGAGAAAAGAGAGAAAAAGAAAGAAAAGAGAAAGAAGAAGAAAGAAAAGGAGAGAGGCAGAAAAGCTTGGGGATTTCCGGCCAAATCACGACATCAAGGACGATCCAACCTCTACAAATCTGAGGCAAGTGTTTAATCTTGCTAAATAGCTATTTGTGTATTTCATTTCATAATTTGTGGGTTAAAGAAATGGATTTTTTTGGGTATAAACATCAAAACCTAAATTTTGGTTCAAATCTTGAAATTGAAGATTTTAATTGGGTTTAAGAGATAAAAATTGATGAGGTTAAATTTAGGATGTGTTTTAATGTTGGAAATTATGTTGGGATTGAAGATTAAGGGTTGGAAGTAGTATAAATCGAATTTTGGGGAATTTTGGGTTATAGAAAAATAGCCATTTTCGTGGCTTTCTGAACTGGCCGAATAGATTCGCCCCCACCGAATCGATTCGCCAGGTTACAGAAGTCTCAGGTCTTTAGGATCGAATCGATTCGCCCCTAGCAAATCGATTCGGAGGGTTGCAGAATCTCAGGTCCCTTGGACCGAATCGATTCGGATGGGCCGAATCGATTTGCTATTGGGCCGAATCGATTCGAAAACAGAGCATTTTGAGAAATTTTCTCTTTAGTGAATTCAAACCCTTTATGGTTGGGTTTATTGATTTGGGGCTTTCTCTTATGAAGTAAGAGATATCTTTTGGTGACTTATAGGGGGTCTCTCACTTAGTATATGATAGTGGGGACTTCTTGGAATAATTGGATAAGAAATATCCATGTATGTTGTGAAATTTCTAGGCCGACCTATATGTCAAATCCTTATAAGGATAGGATATTGTTAAGATAAAATTTGGAGCCAAATGGAGGAGAGTGGTCGCATACTCTTAAAGAGTGAGGGGTCTCATATCCTTAGAAATGTTCAGACTAAGGAACAATTGATAACTCAATAGGAGTAAGGGTTCCTGAGATTTATTTGAACCATAGGTGAAATTGGGAACGTTTGGGATCGTACTATCGACTAGAATAAGCGGTAGCATAAATTCTAGTTAGGATAGTTTACACGTAACTGTGGGGATATGACCATTGAGATTCCAATACTTGAAACGAGGTTGGAATAATTTGAGGGTTTTAGACTATTAAGTCATTGATGTGCCTATGGTTAAATAGTACTAAGGAAAAATATGTACTTTTAAATATGGATGAAATGTGTAGTGATGGATTCCTTCACAAACTCTTGGGTGATAACCCTAATGTTGAATACATATGTATAGATATATACATATGGTTTTGGGAGACTATTCATCATAGGAAAAATGATTGAATATGTTTCAAATGAGGGATTGTCTTCACATATCAAGGTAAATTTAAAGGAAATTGTGGTGACGACTTGTATATTAAGGATTATGTATACTTATAGCCGGGTTTATATATCTTATACATATGAACGAGAATTAGTTTGTATATATAATGATGTATCGATGTGTGAATATATGTACATATATCTATATATAAATATGAATATATGGATATATTTATGTTGTGGACATACATGGTATGGATATTTAAACCGTATATGATGGTTTATTATTTGATCATATGATGGGATCATATGGATGTATGTATATTGCGCATGTGAGATATATATATACTTATGTGGCTAAGCATACCCCGCTCATGCTATCATTGGGAAGTTTCCGCGCAGAGGGTGAGCATCCTGGCATATAGAGCAGGGTGTGGATATTCCCCAGGTCATAGTCATCTGGTGTGTTATTATACGATAGATATATTTTTAGGATGAGACGTGGTGGGTATGTTTCGTCTCATTGCCAGTGGAGCTATGATCGCTTCCCGGGACGTCGTGTGTGTGAGTTATCACGAGGTGGGTGTCATTGATCCCCACCAGGTGGTCCCCAGTTGCTACGTGAGCTGGGCATTTGGGATGATGATAGCATTGATGCAGTTTTATCGGCGATATATATAGCCGGGTGGATTATGTACATGTCCATTGTACATCAGATATGATATGTACACTTGGTCATGGGTATGGATGATTGGTATATGTATATATATGGTGAGCATAAAATACCTATATATATATATATATATATATATATATATATATATATATATATATATTTATATATCCTATAGATGAAAGGATATAGAATCTTTGTGGAGTACATCTTGGATGATTATGGTGTACTAGATTGATGGGGGTTGATGTATCGCATTTAAGGAATATTTTGGTTACATCCTTCCAAGGATATTATTGGAGTTTTGGTAATAGTGGTAGTATTATATTGTATATATGGCATTATGGATCTCTAGGATCGACATTGTCAAGGAGTAGTGTAATGGGGTGGTTCCTTGTTTGGATTTCGCTTTGCGAGACACCCCACGTATAAAACACAGTGCAGTGTTGAAATTGGAGAAATGTTCTGCCAGTTATGGTATGTACGGCATTATGGATCTCTATGATCGACATTGTCAAAGAGTAGTGTAACGGGGTGGTTCCTTGTTTGGATTTCGCTTTGCGAGACACCCCACACACGAAATGTAGTACATTGTTGAGAGTAGAGAGAAGTTCTGTCGATATTTATGAGGGGCATAATGGATCTCCAGGATCGACGTTGACATGGAGTAGTGTAACGGGTTGGTTCCTTGTTTGGATTTCGCTTTGCGAGACACCCCACGCATGAAACGCAGCGCATCGTTGAAATTGGAGGGAAGTTGTGTCAATAATAATTTGCATGCTTATTAATTTGAAATTTAAATCATATGTTTCAACCCAAATGCATATTGGGTAACTTATTAAATTATAATTGGTTAAAGTATAAACCGGAATCCACTAAGCCTAATAAGGCACATATGATTGAAAATTAATACTTAACTGTGGTTAAAAAGGGGGTGGATTCTTGGGGTATGATAGGAAGGTAGATCTCGTGGGTATAGGCTAGGCCTATGATAAGTTAGATTGTCCTAATAAAATGAGGGCAATTTAACTAAAAGTTGAAGACGCGAATAGGTGCGCGCCTTTAGATGAGAGGTGAGTTGGGGTTCCACGAGAGTGCGATTCCACTTTAATTATGAAATAAGTGCACCGATATTTATTATGCACGGTTAACACACTTGCTAAATATTTTCACAACTCGGGCTCTAACCCATTTACTTTTCTCTCCTGCTTGTATATATATATATATATATTATTACAGGTGTCCTACCGCATGGATGCCGGATGACTTCCTATCCAGAGTCTTGGGAGCCGTGACAGGTGCGGACTATTGCGGGATGTATCTAATAGTCTCCTCCTACTTTCAAAATTCTAGGTAGGATTCATGTTGTATATCGGGTTTGTGCCCAAGGGATATTTATAGATGTTTATATTTATTCCATTCCAGTTATTGTATTTGCTGTGACCCGACAGCTTATTCGGGTCTACTTTTTTAGTATATTCTGTGGTAGTTATTTCTTTCATTTTCTTATTCTTGCATTTCATTTATCTAGTTCTTTCATGCATCTTTCTTTCTTTTATTAGTAGTGTTAGTTGTTTATCTGTTGCATTTTATTTAATTTTAACATCTCTCCTATATGATATCGGGTAGTTAGTCCTATATTATATAGTACCGACAGTTGACGTTGAGACTGGACCATTTGAAACTCCTGATTTAATATAGTATAGGGCTGGCCACCCGTTATTAATTTAGGCGGGGTGTTACAGATGGTATCAGAGCATTAGGTTCTAGAGTCCTTAGGATCTGTGTGAGTTTTCTGGATTCTTCCGTTAACGTTCTTGACATAAAGCCCTACAATTAGGACTATTGTGTTCACTGCGTTGTTTTCTTCTGTGAAGTATATTCACTTGATTGACGTTCTGAGAATGGTTGCTCTTGTTTAGTTTCAGACGTCGCCTAGATTTTGTCGATAGGAAAGGATAGGATTAAAAGTACAATACCCACAGCATATTTTGGGTACGCTTAAATCGGGGGTATTTGTTTTCCTCGATTCCGGAGGAGATATTAAGGAGAATTAGGCCTTGAGAAAGAGTGGGCAAGTGTGGTCTTTATGCGATATCTTCTAGATAGTACAACGTCCTATAAGGAGCTAGTAGAGAGTGGCTCTATTGAGTTTGGGAATGTAAATTGTTAAGGTTGTTGGTTCATTGAGGGGAGAACTTAGTTTATGTAAAGGTGTTGATGTGCTGTAGGGGAAATTTATTTTATATAATTGAGAGGTTCAAGTTTGGTAGATTTTGTTGAGCGGATAATTTCGCTCCTAGTTGTGCTAGTTTTGAGAACTAGGAAATGGTTAGCCGTATTGTATTTGTTGAGGACTTGTGTTCTAAACATAAGGTATTTGTTTGGCGTATCGAAAGACGCGGAATATAAATTATATCGTATTGTTATATAGGCCCTCGGGCAGCATCTAAAATATGAAAATCTTTTTATAAAAGTTTATCCCTAGTTCAACTAATCTCCATTCCCGACCTAGCTACATAGTAGTGTGTTGGGAGGGTTCTTTGTTTGGATTTCGCTTGCGAGACCTCCCCCGCACGAAGGTAGCTAGTGTCACGAATTGAGGAGAGTTCAACCTTAGGGAATTTTTGAACTTATATATATTTAGTATGTTATTATAGATTATAATACCGAGGGTTATGTTACAATTGGAGGCTAATGGATCATGATTAAAATTTTACGAGTGGGAACTCGGATACAGGGTGTATGGGCGCCCTGGGTAGCTAGTGATTTTTAAATTTATATGGTTCGACATGAGAACCAGGAAGGATCGGTATAGTGATCCTAAGAGTTGATGTTAGGACAAGATGTTATTAAGGTCCTATGTGTATTTTAAATTTCGCGGACGAAATTTTTGTAAGGGGGGAAGATTGTAACACCCCACGATTTTTGAGACTGAGAAATTAAATTTTGGGAAAATAAAATTTAATTTAAATCGGAGAATTTTAAATTTGGGAATTTAAGCCCAAAAATATAGGATGTTGTAAAGTATTCCGGATGAGGATTTTGAGGGTACCATTGATCCCGAAAGGGTCGAGATAGTCAAAATGACTGTCATTGAGTTTTATTTCGGCTCCGGAATGTTTTTAAGTCAGTTGACTCGAATTGGAGTAAACGAGTCATTTAAATAGTGTATTAACATTTAAAATTGGGTTTATTGTTTTAAAGGATTTAAGGCTTACGGATGAACCCTTCTCTTTTGAGAAAAGAGAGAAAAAGAAAGAAAAGAGAAAGAAGAAGAAAGAAAAGGAGAGAGGGAAAAAAAGCTTGGGGATTTCCGGCCAAATCGCGACATCGAGGACGATCCAACCTCTACAAATCCGAGGCAAGTGTTTAATCTTGATAAATAGCTATTTGTGTATTTCATTTCATAATTTGTGGGTTAAAGAAATGGATTTTTTTGGGTATAAACATCAAAACCTAAATTTTGGTTCAAATCTTGAAATTGAAGATTTTAATTGGGTTTAAGAGATATAAACTGATGAGGTTAAATTTAGGATGTGTTTTAATGTTGGAAATTATGTTGGGATTGAAGATTAAGGGTTGTAAGTAGTACAAATCGAATTTTGGGGAATTTTGGGTTATAGAAAAGCAGCCATTTTCGTGGCTTTCTGAACTGGCCGAATCGATTCGCCCCCATCGAATCGATTCGCCAGGTTGCAGAAGTCTCAGGTATTTAGGACCGAATCGATTCACCCCTAGCGAATTGATTCGGAGGGTTGCAGAATCTCAGGTCCCTTGGACCGAATCGATTCGGATAGGCCGAATCGATTCGCTATTGGGCCGAATCGATTCGGAGAGGCCGAATCGATTCGAAAACAGAGCATTTTGAGAAATTTTCTCTTTAGTGAATTCAAACCCTTTTTGGTTGGGTTTATTGATTTGGGGCTTTCTCCTATGAAGTAAGAGATATATTTTGGTGACTTATAGGGAGTCTCTCACTTAGTATATGATAGTGGGGACTTCTTGGAATAATTGGATAAGAAATATCCATGTATGTTGTGAAATTTCTAGGCCGACCTTTATGTCAAATCCTTATAAGGATAGGATATTCTCAAGATACAATTTGGGGACAAATGGAAGAGAGTGGTCGCATACTCGTAAAGAGTGAGGGGTCTCATATGCTTAGAAATGTTCAGACTAAGGAACAATTGATAACTCAATAGGAGTAAGGGTTCCTGAGATTTATTTGAACCATAGGTGAAATTGGGAATGTTTGGGATCGTACTATCGACTAGAATAAGCGGTAGCATAAATTCTAGTTAGGATAGTTTACACGTAATTGTGGGGATATGACCATTGAGATTCCAATACTTGAAACGAGGTTGGAATAATTTGAGGGTTTTAGACTATTAAGTCATTGATGTGTCTATGGTTAAATAGTACTAAGGAAAAATATGTACTTTTAAATATGGATGAAATGTGTAGTAATGGATTCCTACACAAACTCTTGGGTGATAACCCTAATGTTGAATACATATGTATAGATATATACATATGGTTTTGGGGGACTATTTAGCATAGGAAAAATGATTGAATATGTTTCAAATGAGGAATTGTCTTCACATATCAAGGTAAATTTAAAGGAAATTGTGGTGACGGCTTGTATATTGAGGATTATGTATACTTATAGCCGGGTTTATATATCTTATACATATGAACGAGAATTAGTTTGTATATATAATGATGTATCGATGTGTGAATATATGTACATATATCTATATATAAATATGAATATATGGATATATTTATGTTGTGGACATACATGGTATGGATATTTAAACCGTATATGATGGTTTATTATTTGATCATATGATGGGATCATATCGATGTATGTATATTGCGCATGTGAGCGATATATATACTTATGTGGTTAAGCATACCCCGCTCATGCTATCATTGGGAAGTTTCCGCACAGAGGGTGAGCATCCTGGCATATAGAGCAGGGTGTGGATATTCCCCAGGTCATAGTCATCCGGTGTGTTATTATACGATAGATATATTTTTGGGATGAGACGTGGTGGGTATGTTTCGTCTCATTTCCAGTGGAGCTATGACCGCTTCCCGGGACGTCGTGTGTGTGAGTTATCACGAGGTGGGTGTCGTTGATCCCCACCAGGTGGTCCCCAGTTGCTACGTGAGCCGGGCATTTGGGAAGATGATAGCATTGATGCAGTTTTATCGGCGATATATATAGACGGGTGGATTATGTGCATGTCCATTGTACATCAGATATAATATTTACACTTGGTCATGGGTATGGATGATTGGTATATGTATATATATGGTGAGCATAAAATACCTATATATATATATATTTATATATCCTATAGATGAAAGGATATAGAATCTTTGTGGAGTACACCTTGGATGATTATGCTGTACTAGATTGATGGGGGTTGATGTATCGCATTTAAGGAATATTTCGGTTACATCATTCCAAGGATATTATTGGAGTTTTGGTAATAGTGGTAGTATTATATTGTATATATGGCATTATGGATCTCTAGGATCGATATTGTCAAGGAGTAGTGTAACGGGGTGGTTCCTTGTTTGGATTTCTCTTTGCGAGACACCCCACGCATGAAACACAGTGCTGTGTTGAAATTGGAGGAAAGTTCTGCCAGTTATGGTATGTACGTCATTATGGATCTCTATGATCGACATTGTCAAAGAGTAGTGTAACGGAGCGGTTCCTTGTTTAGATTTCGCTTTGCGAGACACCCCACGCACGAAATGTAGTACATTGTTGAGAGTAGAGAGAAGTTCTGTCGATATTTATGTGTGGCATAATGGATCTCTAGGATCGACGTTGACATGGAGTAGTGTAATGGGGTGGTTCCTTGTTTGGATTTCGCTTTGCGAGACACCCCACGCACGAAACGCAGCGCAACATTGAAATTGGAGGGAAGTTGTGTCAATAATAATTTTTGATGCTTATTAATTTGAAATTTAAATCATATGTTTCAACCCAAATGCATATTAGGTAACTTATTAAATTATAATTGGTTAAAGTATAAACCGGAATCCACTAAGCCTAATAAGGCACATATGATTGAAAATAAATACTTAACTTTGGTTAAAAAGGGGGTGGATTCTTGGGGTATGATAGGAAGGTAGATCTCGTGGGTATAGGCTAGGCCTATGATAAGTTAGATTGTCCTAATAAAATGGGGGTAATTTAACTAAAAGTTGAAGACGCGAATAGGTGCGCGCCTTTAGATGAGAGGTGAGTTGGGGTTCCACGAGAGTGCGATTCCACTTTAATTATGAAATAAGTGCACCGATATTTATTATGCACGGTTAACACACTTGCTAAATATTTTCACAACTCGGGCTCTGACCCGTTTACTTTTCTCTCCTGCCTGTATATATATATATATATATATATTATAGGTGTCCTACCGCATGGATGCCGGATGACTTCCTATCTAGAGTCTTGGGAGCCGTGATAGGTGCAGACTATTGCGGGATGTATCTGGTAGTCTCCTCCTACTTTTAAAATTCTAGGTAGGATTCATGTTGTATATCGGGTTTGTGCCCAAGGGATATTTATAGATGTTTATATTTATTCCATTCCAGTTATTGTATTTGCTGTGATCCGACAGCTTATTCGGGTCTACTTTTTTAGTATATTCCGTGGTATTTATTTCTTTCATTTTCTTATTCTAGCATTTAATTTTTATAGTTCTTTCTTGCATCTTTCTTTCTTTTATTAGTAGTGTTAGTTGTTTATCTGTTGCATTTTATTTAATTTTAACATCTCTCCTATATGATATCGGGTAGTTAGTCCTATATTTTATAGTACCGACAGTTGATGTTGAGACTGGACCATCTGAAACTCCTGATTTAATATAGAATAGGGCTGGCAACCCGTTATTATTTTAGGCGGGGTGTTACAGTTCATAAGGGTAAAGGTGAGAAGTTAGGAATAAGTCATGACGGTGCTTCTACTTTCTAATTAGCACCCGAGCCGGTTCCCACTTTAATGCTTGATTCTCGTGAGTCTCACCCTAACCCAGCTAGGCGTCCCATTCCTATTAGGAGAGTGCATCGTAGAGTTTTTGAGAGAAGTGTTACTAGGACTATTTATGTTTGCTCACATTGCAAGAGGAAAGGGCACCTTAGGAAATTTTGCTTTAAGTTGGGTTATGTGTCACGCTTTTCTTCTACACGTGTTTCTGACACACATGCACCCACACATGATACTTTACATGCTCCCGGAGACTACATGAGAGAGTTTACACATATAGGAGAGCAAGTTATGTTCTTAGTCAAAACTTCACAAGAATTGATGGATGTTTTTCATAAGTTGTCACCACCTTTGGAAAACCCCTCCACACCTAATGATTAAGGTTTGACTTGTTTACTAGCATAGGGTGATTTTTTATGATGACATTGTTTGCCTATTGCTAATATGTATCATTTTTGTACGTTTTATTTTTTTGAAAAAATTTGAAAAATACAAAAAGATTTTATTTTGATAAAATTTTGAGAAAATCCAAAAAGATTTTTTTATTTTGTTTGCACCATTTATGGATGGACACTTAGGATGGCCGAGTCACAACATCATTCCATTATTTTTCATGTGACTATTTGATAGTGTTTTGAGACAATAGGTCAATTCATCCTTGTGCTTTATAATATTTGGAGTCAATAAGATGTAATTAAGTGTTACTTCCTGTGACACCCCGACTAATTAAATACCGGGTAGCTACTCCTTTATAAAATTAATTCAAAATGCCAAGTTGGCTTAGTTAATAACATCACTGTCGAAAACATTTTAAAGATTACTAACCACCTAGTATTTAAAAAGTAAGTGCCAAATTTTATTAAATCTGATTAACATGCAACAAGAGTAATGAAAAACTAAATAACACCATTCACCATACTGAAGTAAAATGAATAGCCATCACAATATGTAAATAAAACCTGGAGGAAAAACTCCTCAATACAAATCCCACAACTGATAAGTAAACTGAAATAAATAACTAAAACTGAATACTGAGCAATACATGCTAGAGTCTAAAAACTGAAATGTAAAAATGTCTAATAGAATTGGGCAACATGCCCTACAACTGATAGATGCTGAGACTGGAATCCAAATGAGAGAGGCGTCTAACAGCAAGTCCCTGTAGCTTCCACAAACAGCTACAACTCGTCTTCTGAATGAGAATCCTATGCTTGGTGTCCTTGTGGCTGGGCACCTAAAATGGTTTTACAAGAAAATATATTTGAAAGCAAATGGGTCAGAGCCCGAAAGTGGAAATCATTTTAAAAACCTGCAAGTGCTTTAAAAACATTTAAAACATTAAATGCAAAGTACATGTTAGGACGTGCACTCACATTAAATTCTCACCTCTCGACTAACTGTGCACTCCTAACGTAAGTACCCATCTATAACTACCCTTTCCACTAGCTAAGTGACAACGTAACTAGCTAGACTGCCAAGGGTTCTACCCATTTTACTCGGTTAATTTAACATAATAACGCTCGTAATTTAATAGAGGTTTAATGTAAACTCAGTTACTAACTATGCCATTGATATAACTATCAGCTAACTCATTATATATCTCGAAACAATACCGTAATATTTTTACAACATTATCATGATGATTCTCATTAATTAAATGTATATTATTCACGTCATAAATATACAATACAAGCACCCCGCAACTAAGCTGTAGTGCACACATACTCTGCTATCCATCCTGGTACATCACGTACATAAGGATCACATATTTCGAATCTCTCAGGAATAGTTCAGATAACACAAATCACAAATAGTGGAGGCGAACACAGTCACCATCACATGGGTCACGCACATACCTACGCTCCCATGATCATGCAGACTTATTAATATCACAATAAGTCCTTCTATGACCTATGTTCATCAAGGTACCAGTCTATATCCCCCCCGTAGGCACACAAGGATTAGAGGGTCCTAAGCGAACGTAACCTCCCGTGATAGCAAGTATGGTAGGTATGTCATACACATAAACTATATACTAAGCATTCACACATCTTAGATATCACCATTTTAATAAGGTATAAGCTACATCATAATACCATTATTCCAAACTTATGTATTTCACGTCTCCCGTTAATATAAAGTTAAATTACCAACACGTCTCACGTCGTAGTCCCTTAACCTTAAAACCTATCTATAATAGATTATTAGGTTCCGATTATTCCCAAATATAACATCTTTATTCCTAAGGTCTTTACTTCTGCTCTAAACCTTATTTCATCGAATTACACAATTTTGCACTATTAACCCAAACGTTACCTCTCTAACGAATTTCAATAACCTAGAATAATTCCCCGAATTGCATTCTAATTAAAGTCCACTATAATAATCACACCTACTGGTCTTCCTTAAGGGTGAGGGTATTCATAAGATCTCCAAACATATTCTCCAAGGGTTTCCACCATTAAAATCAAATTAAGGAAAATTTTACTCATTCTGGGAAGGTCGATCGATCGACCTATGAATATCGATCGATCGATATAGTCGATCGATCGACTGATGAATGTCGATCGATCGATCGAACAGGTATGGCTACGGACTGCTTCGTTTTGCAGATTTGAAAACGTCCCAAAATTTATTTTTAAGGCATGATTCTCTAATATAACGTTATAGTAATGTCTCATAACCATCATACAATATTACTAACGTCCACAAACCAATAATTCAACAACTAAAGGCTACATATGGGTCAATCTTCATAAAAAACCTAGTTTCCAGATTTTATCTCAAGAACATTCATAACTTCATCTTAAATCCGTATTTGATATCACAAAAGGCAGTATTTCTCTTAATATAATCGTCCAGTAACATTCTACATGCAACCTATATCCCAAAATTAAACTAATAACTCCAATCTTATGGGTTTGTCATTATCTTCCAAGAACATACAAAATTTATGAATAATCTAACATGGAAGAAGCATTCTCTGAAATTTAAAATGGAATAAATCACTTGCCTTGATTGTCTCTGGATTTGGTGTTGGATTTGTAAGCTCTTTCTGCAGATTTTCTGCAGAATTCCTCCTCTTTCCCTTCCTTTCTAAGCTTTCTTCTTCCAAAGGTGGCTATGGTGGCTAGGGTTTCCTTTGGGAGAGTTGGAAGACTAAATGATAACCTACGTAGCTTTCTAGGTTAATAAAGGGTTGGTTGGGTCAATTCCTTATCAGATTACAACTCTCAATTTTCGTCACTTTTAATTACCCAAAAATACCAAATTACTAAAATACCCTTTAAGTTACCGGTATGGCCTAAAAATACCCCGGGACTCAAACTATACCCCCGGCTAGTGTTTTCTGACTATCCCGACCCTTCCGGACGCGTTGACGCACTCAAAACGACCATACGGATTATAGATTTTAAATTCACTTTTAATATCAAAATATTATACCGTGACGCGGCGGTCCCACGCGTCTCAACAAAATTTCTAAAATGCCGTATATAAATCCCACGACAAATTTTATAATACCAAGTTCATATATAATCATATATGCACAAAATCAAATACCAATTCGCATCTCATTAGTATTTATAACCCGGATTAATTTCCAATTAATACGCTAATTAATTAATTAATCCCAAAAATAATTATAGTCAAAAGTACGGGGTATTACATACTCCCCCCCTAATAACTGAATTTCGTCCCGAAATTCGAAACTAGAAAGTACCTGCTAAAAACAGTTCTGGATAACGCTCGCGCATCTCATCCTCGCGCTCCCATGTGGACTCCTCGACATTGTGATGTCGCCACTGAACATGCACTAACGGGACTATCTTTGACCGCAGTTTCCTCTCGCTTCGGTCCAAAATAGCAGTTGGCCCCTCCTCGTAAGAGCTATCCGGCTGGAGATCGATGTCCTCCACAGCAATGTGAGAATGAGCCAAATTGTCCCTAAGGTATTTCCTCAGCGAGGAAATATGGAACACGTCGTGAATCCGATGCAAGTGCTCCGGTAGTCCAAGTCTATACGCAACGGGTCCGATCCGCTCAATAATAGGAAACGGCCCCACATACCTTGGTGCCAACTTCCCCTTCTTCCCGAATCGCATAATCCCCTTCATCGGAGAAATCCTGAGCAAAACTTGGTCCCCTACTTGGAACTCCCTGAAAAATATCTTCGCATCAGCATAACTCTTCTGCCTGTCTTGAGCTACCCGAATGCGACTCCGAATCAACTCAATCCTTGCCGAAGTATCCTGAATCACTTCCGGCCCAAGTAGTTTGTTGTCCCCCACCTCCAACCAACATGCTGGGGAACGACAAGGCCTACCGTACAACGCCTCAAACGGAGCCATGCCAATCGTGAACTGATAGGAGTTGTTGTAAGCAAACTCCACCAGTGGAAGGTACTGCTCCCATCCACCCCCGAAGTCAATAATGCACATGCGTAGCATGTCCTCCAACATCTGGTTGGTGCGCTCTGTCTTCCCATCGGTCTGTGGATGATAAGCCGTACTCAACCGCAACTCCGTGCCCATGGCCTCCTAGAAACTTTCCCAAAACCTCGAAACAAATATCTTGTCTCTGTCAGACACGATATTCAGGGGCACACCGTGAAGTGTCACAATCTCTGAAATGAAGAGCTGGGCATACTGTCCCGTAGTGTAGTCAGTCCTTACGGGTAAGAAGTGAGCGACCTTGGACAACCTGTCCACAATTACCCAAACGGAGTCGTGACCCCTCTGCGACGTAGGCAACCCCGTGATAAAGTCCATGGATATGCTCTCCCACATCCACATCGGAACCTCCAATGGCTGTAGCAATCCTGCTGGTCTCTGATGATCCACTTTTACAAGCTGACAAGTGGCGCATTTTGAGACAAACTCAGCGATATCTCTCTTCATACCGCTCCACCAATATTGCCGTCTCATGTCTTGGTACATTTTGTCCCCTCCGGGATGTACCGCGAACCGTGAGCCGTGCGACTCAGCCATAACATCGTGCCGCAATTCTTCCCCTTCTGGAACTACCAACCTCCCATTGAAGCGTAATCCCCCGTCTGAGCTAACGGTATAGGACTCGGCTCCCTCTGCTAGCAATTGAACTATCTGCTCCTGACAGAACGAGTCATTGTCCTGTGCCCGTACTACCTTCGTAACAATCTGCGGTGTAACGGTCATCACAGACATGAAAGATCGGGCCACTGCATCCTGGTGTCCCAATTCCTTCCACTTAGCTTTCCACACCTCTGCCACCTCATCTGCTGGCCTACGGCTCAACGCGTCTGCTACCACGTTAGCCTTACCCGGGTGGTACTGGATGTCGAACTGGTAGTCCTTCACAAACTCAAGCCACCTACGCTGCCGCATATTCAATTCCTTCTGCGTGAACAGATACTGTAGTGACTTGTGGTCCGTGAACAACTGAAACTTCTCCCCCAAAAGATAGTGCCTCCAACTCCGTAAGGCAAATACCACTGCTGCCAACTCCAAATCATGCGTGGGGTAATTCTTCTCATGAAGCTTTAGCTTACGGGAAGCATAAGCTATGGCCTGTCTCTCCTGCTGCAATACACCTCCAAGCCCTTGCAAAGACGCGTCGGTGTAAACCAAATACTCAACTCCCGGTCTCGGCAATGCTAACACAGGTGCTGAGGTCAATTTGTCCTTCAATTCATCGAATTCCAACTGACAGGCATCACTCCAGATGTATGGCACACCCTTACGAGTAAGATGTGTCAAAGGACCTGCTATCTCCGAGAATCCCCGAATAAATCTCCTGTAGTATCCTGCTAGACCCAAGAAACTACGAATCTCCGTTGGTGTCGTGGGCTGTCCCCACTCCCTCACCGCTGATACCTTTCCCGGATCGACAGATATTCCCTGATCGGAAATAATGTGACCCAAGAACTGTACTTCCTTCAGCCAAAACCCGCACTTCTCATATTTTGCATACAACTCGTTCTGACGGAGTGTCTGCAAAACCTGCCTCAAATGCTCGGCGTGCTCCTCCTCTGTCTGAGAGTAAACCAGAATGTCATCAATGAAGACAATGACAAACTGATCTAGGAAATCTCTGAACACCCTGTTCATCAAGTCCATGAACACTGCTGGAGCGTTGGTCAAGCCGAAAGGCATAACCCGAAACTCGTAAGAACCATATCTCGACAAGAATGCGGTCTTCGAGACATCCTCCTCCCTGATACGCAACTGATGGTATCCTGACCTCAAGTCAATCTTCGAGAAGAAAGAAGCTCCTCTCAACTGGTCGAATAAGTCATCGATTCGAGGCAACGAATACTTATTCCGTATCGTGACCTTATTCAACTCTCGGTAGTCCACACACAATCTCAGTGAACCATCCCTCTTCTTCACAAACAAAACTGGAGCGCCCCAAGGTGAGGTACTCCTGCGAATAAAGCCCTGCCCTAACAGCTGCTCTATCTGATCCCGTAACTCTCGCATTTCAGCTGGAGCCATACGGTACGATGCACGTGCTATAGGTCTCATACCCGGTAGCAAATCTATAACGAAGTCTATCTCTCGACTGGGTGGTAAGCCTGGTATCTCCTGAAACACATCTGAATACTCCCTGACACCCGGGATCGAATCCAAAGGAATCACAACCTCCTTAGAGGTATCCTCCTCAATGTAATACAGATGAGCTGTCGATCCTCCCTCTGGGCGAGGCATCGCCACTATAAACATCTCCTGCCCCGGAATGGCAAAAACAATGCTCCCGCTGAAGCAATCAATTATGGCCCTATATGCTACGAGCCAATCCATACCGATGATCACATCGTGAACATGCATGTCTAACACTAACATGTCTGCAGGCAATACCAAACCACCAACCTCTACCCCGACTCCCCGGCATATAAAGAAAATAAGTGACCCACTCCCTAATGGTGAGTCGACACATGTCACTGTGCTCTCTGCCGTAGCTAACAATCCTAAAGCTTTCGCGAAGTGTGTAGCAATAAAACAGTGTGTAGAACCCGTATCAAATAACACCCGACCCATAGTGCCATGGATAGGAAACGTACCCTCGATCGTGGGCGGTGCCTGTGGAACTGCAGCCTGGTGAACGTTGTAGACACGTCCATACTGTAGCTTCCCCTGCTGAGCTGGGACTGCTGGAATGGGTGGCAATGCTGCCATCTGTGGCGGTGCAGGAAGAGCGGCAGGAAACATAGGTCTCTGTGGCTCCTGGCGAGCACCCTGCTGCTGCTGCTGTGGGGCCCTGCCCCTATCAGGACAATCCTGCTTCTTATGGCCAGTCTTGCCACAAGTAAAGCACTTCCCTGGGAAGTTCCCTCCCCTCTGCCCCTGCTGTCCCCGGCCCTGGTGGCCGTTACCATTCCTCCCTTGGCCCCTGCTGGCCCTGATGGAACTGCTGCCCATTCTGCCCCTGCTGGCCCTGATGGCCGTTTGGACCCTGATGGCCCTGGCGAAAACCTCCCTGACCCTGCCTGTAGTTCCCTGACCAGAACCTTTTATTATCCCCCTGCTGGGAGCCCTGCTCATTCTGCCTCTGCCCCTGACCCGATTGTGCCCCGCTGGCACCATGTCCTCCAGTCCTGCCCTGATGGCTAGACTCCCCCGACCGCTTGCCCTCGGCCATATGAAAACGGTGGTCCTGGCAGTGTAGTAATGCAGCGTTAACCACATCAGAATACGTGGCCAACGATATGTTCCCTAGCAGATGCTGACGGATCCTCCAATTCAACCCATCAGTGAACTTCTCTATCTTCTTCTTCTCTGTTGGAATCTCGTCTGGAACGATATTCAACAGGTTAGTAAACTCGGCCTCATACTCGGCCACTGTCTTGCCCTCTTGCTTCAAACTCATCAGCTTCCTCCTCATCTCTGTATGAACTGCGGATGGGAAGTACTTATGGTCGAACCGCACCCAGAACTCCTGAATCGTGAGGGTATCCCTCTCCTCCGCGGTGGTAATAGACTCCCACCATTGTAGTGCAGATCCCACTAGCTTGAAAGTATCTAGCACCTGTTTCTGAACGTCAGTGCACTCATGCATCCTCAAATGCCTCTGCATGTCCTTCCTCCATTGGCTCGAGACTACCACGTCTGAGCTACCTGGAAACTCTGGCGGATGCGCTTTCTAAAAAGCGTCTCTTACACGCTCCCAAGCAGACGGGAATGCATTAACCTGTACTGGCGCGACAACCGGCGGCGGTGGTGGTGCCTGCTGAATAACGGCAATCGCGGCATTTACCGCTTGAGCTACTATAGCTGCAACCTCAGCGGCGTTCAACATGCCCTGAACTGGAGCGGGCTGGGGTTTGGGCGTTGCATTCCTGGGAACTCATCGTGCACGTCGTGGAGGCATCTGAAATATGAACAAAGTTTATAAGTTCACGGTTTATAAACTTAAAATAGCTGAAGAACGAAGCATACACAAAAAGAATACAACATTCCTAAAATATAGGGCTCTATATCAAAGAAACGTAGCGGAAACATAATAGCCGTACAGATCCTAAAGGACACTAGAACCTGATGCTCTGATACCACCTGTGACACCCCGACTAATTAAATACCGGGTAGCTACTCCTTTATAAAATTAATTCAAAATGCCAGGTTGGCTCAGTTAATAGCATCACTGTCGAAAACATTTTAAAGATTACTAACCACCTAGTATTTAAAAAGTAAGTGCCAAATTTTATTAAATCTGATTAACATGCAACAAGAGTAATGAATAACTAAATAACACCATTCACCATACTGAAGTAAAATGAATATCCATCACAATATGTAAATAAAACCTGGAGGAAAAACTCCTCAATACAAATCCCACAACTGATAAGTAAACTGAAATAAATAACTAAAACTGAATACTGAGCAATACATGCTAGAGTCTGAAAACTGAAATGTAAAAATGTCTAATAGAATTGGGCAACATGCCCTACAACTGATAGATGCTGAGACTGGAATCCAAATGAGAGAGGCGTCTAAAAGCAAGTCCCTGTAGCTTCCACAAACAGCTACAACTCGTCTTCTGAATGAGAATCCTATGCTTGGTGTCCTTGTGGCTGGGCACCTCAAATGGTTTTACAAGAAAATATATTTGAAAGCAAATGGGTCAGAGCCCGAAAGTGGAAATCATTTTAAAAACCTGCAAGTGCTTTAAAAACATTTAAAACATTAAATGCAAAGTACATGTTAGGACATGCACTCACATTAAATTCTCACCTCTCGACTAACTGTGCACTCCTAACGTAAGTACCCATCTATAACTACCCTTTCCACTAGCTAAGTGACAACGTAACTAGCTAGACTACCAAGGGTTCTACCCATTTTACTCGGTTAATTTAACATAATAACGCTCGTAATTTAATAGAGGTTTAATGTAAACTCAGTTACTAACTATGCCATTGATATAACTATCAGCTAACTCATTATATATCTCGAAACAATACCGTAATATTTTTACAACATTATCATGATGATTCTCATTAATTAAATGTATATTATTCACATCATAAATATACAATACAAGCACCCCGCAACTAAGCTGTAGTGCACACATACTCTGCTATCCATCCTGGTACATCACGTACATAAGGATCACATATTCCGAATCTCTCAGGAATAGTTCAGATAACACAAATCACAAATAGTGGAGGCGAACACAGTCACCATCACATGGGTCACGCACATACCTACGCTCCCATGATCATGCAGACTTATTAATATCACAATAAGTCCTTCTATGACCTATGTTCATCAAGGTACCAGTCTATATCCCCCCCGTAGGCACACAAGGATTAGAGGGTCCTAAGCGAACGTAACCTCCCGTGATAGCAAGTATGGTAGGTATGTCATACACATAAACTATATACTAAGCATTCACACATCTTAGATATCACCATTTTAATAAGGTATAAGCTACATCATAATACCATTATTCCAAACTTATGTATTTCACGTCTCCCGTCAATATAAAGTTAAATTACCAACACGTCTCACGTCGTAGTCCCTTAACCTTAAAACCTATCTATAATAGATTATTAGGTTCCGATTATTCCCAAATATAACATCTTTATTCCTAAGGTCTTTACTTCTGCTCTAAACCTTATTTCATCGAATTACACAATTTTGCACTATTAACCCAAACGTTACCTCTCTAACGAATTTCAATAACCTAGAATAATTCCCCGAATTGCATTCTAATTAAAGTCCACTATAATAATCACACCTACTGGTCTTCCTTAAGGGTGAGGGTATTCATAAGATCTCCAAACATATTCTCCAAGGGTTTCCACCATTAAAATCAAATTAAGGAAAATTTTACTCATTCTGGGAAGGTCGATCGATCGACCTATGAATATCGATCGATCGATATAGTCGATCGATCGACTGATGAATGTCGATCGATCGATCGAACAGGTATGGCTACGGACTGCTTCGTTTTGCAGATTTGAAAACGTCCCAAAACTTATTTTTAAGGCATGATTCTCTAATATAACGTTATAGTAATGTCTCATAACCATCATACAATATTACTAACGTCCACAAACCAATAATTCAACAACTAAAGGCTACATATGGGTCAATCTTCATCAAAAACCTAGTTTCCAGATTTTATCTCAAGAACATTCATAACTTCATCTTAAATCCGTATTTGATATCACAAAAGGCAGTATTTCTCTTAATATAATCGTCCAGTAACATTCTACATGCAACCTATATCCCAAAATTAAACTAATAACTCCAATCTTATGGGTTTTTCATTATCTTCCAAGAACATACAAAATTTATGAATAATCTAACATGGAAGAAGCATTCTCTGAAATTTAAAATGGAATAAATCACTTGCCTTGATTGTCTCTGGATTTGGTGTTGGATTTGTAAGCTCTTTCTGCAGATTTTCTGCAGAATTCCTCCTCTTTCCCTTCCTTTCTAAGCTTTCTTCTTCCAAAGGTGGCTATGGTGGCTAGGGTTTCCTTTGGGAGAGTTGGAAGACTAAATGATAACCTACGTAGCTTTCTAGGTTAATAAAGGGTTGGTTGGGTCAATTCCTTATCAGATTACAACTCTCAATTTTCGTCACTTTTAATTACCCAAAAATACCAAATTACTAAAATACCCTTTAAGTTACCGGTATGGCCTAAAAATACCCCGGGACTCAAACTATACCCCCGGCTAGTGTTTTATGACTATCCCGACCCTTCCGGACGCGTTGACGCACTCAAAATGACCATACGGATTATAGATTTTAAATTCACTTTTAATATCAAAATATTATACCGTGACGCGGCGGTCCCACGCGTCTCAACAAAATTTCTAAAATGCCGTATATAAATCCCAAGACAAATTTTATAATACCAAGTTCATATATAATCATATATGCACAAAATCAAATACCAATTCGCATCTCATTAGTATTTATAACCCGTATTAATTTCCAATTAATACGCTAATTAATTAATTAATCCCAAAAATAATTATAGTCAAAAGTACGGGGTATTACACTTCCTACATGTTTGACTCATGTTTCCTTTATTGCACACATGCACAGATTTGTTTGGTTATTGTGCTTGTCTTATCACATGTTGGTTGGGTGTTTTTACTTCAATCATGTCCTTAAAACGAACCAAGCGCGATAAATTTTGATAAGGAAATTGTGCATATAAAAACCGTTTTGTGAGTTTGTGTGCTTTGTTTGAAAACGGGGAAGGGCTGCGAAAGGTTTATTTTGCCTTTGCGAATACTAAGCCACCGTTAAATAGGACCTAAAAAATGGAGGAATTTTATTATCCGGGGTCCAAAGAAGTTTAAAAGAGCCCGAAAAAATTTATATTCAATAAAAAGAAATTCATGCCAATTTATGGGCCATTTAGGTTTTTGCACCAATTCTCCAAAGTTTGAGAATTTAGTTTAACACCTCTATAATGAAAATATATATGAGGGAGTTTGGTTGGAGATTTTATAACGGGTTTGCACGTCCTTGAAAATCTTGAAAAAACGCTAAATAGTTTTGGACGTTATTGGTGTGGAAATCATTTGACTTTGATTTGTTGATTTGCATAAGACGATGTCATCTAAATTCAACAATTTTTTTTACACCTAAGGATACCTTTGATGTTCATTCGTTATGAGTACACGTATGCATCGTGCACATATGATTTATTAAGTTGATTTACCTATCGAATGTGTTCACACCCATTCACTCCATTTCCATGATTTGGCTGTTTGAGTTTAAATCCATGGTGTGATTTTTTTTGTCTCATGTTTTATATATTTTTTTTCAAATTGGTAGCTTATTTTTTTGTACGAAAAATTTGTAAATTCAAAAATAGTTTGTGCTTTTGTGACACCCCGATTTTGCTTGATTGATTCATTCTTCTTAATTGTCTATTTGGGGACATCATAAAAAGGGGGAGAAAGAATTATCTTATTTTGGGGGAGTTTGAATTGAATTTTGGGGGAGTTTTGAGATTTGATTTATGCTTATCATTTATTGGTATCTATGTTTATCTCATTTCAAACTCGATACGTCACTTGGTATTTTTTCTTTTTCCCATGTGTGTAGGTACTACATTGATGATCACTGAATTGCACACCCTGATGAGAAAAGATCTGAGATTCCTGAAGATTTGAAGAATAAACGATGGAGACAATTCATTTGTACCTTTTCTAGTTTTGGTTTCATGGGAGGGTAGATTTGTATAGGAAATTTCGCATTTGATAATTCAGTTTTTTATGTATGTACTGGCATAGACATAAGGGAATATTTATAAGGACATTTTTCTCATGTTCAACATGTTACATTTATGTATGTCGTACGCCGCTACATTTGACACGTCACCTCACGATCTCACATAACGACCTCTATCCGAATTTCGGGAATCAAGCATTCATTATCTCCATCATGTGTCCCTCATCTGCCTCAATGACTTCACGTTCCATGATTTTAGGCTCGTAATGCAAGTGGTAAGCAAGAGAAGTCAAAACAGTGAAACAAGGCCTGATAGGGAAGTTTAAGGGAACTTTGATAATTTTACAGCCATCGTACAAAGGACTGGTCAACTGGAAAGCTGAAGAGCTTGCCACAACAAAGATACTGAAAGAAACGTCACCTCAATCCGAGCTACGGTGAACAAGTTATGGCCTCTTGAAAATGGAGATATTTCCAAGAAAAAGACTTGGGAAAAATGCTAAGTGTTTAAGTTCCCTTGTCCAACGATTTTTTTCGAACCGAGGGCCGAACCGATTGGAGGGTTGAACCGGTTCGCAGGATACATGAACCAGTTCGGTATACCTGACGCTGGATAGAATTTCAGAGTTTTTAATTTGTGAAACTCCAAGTCTTCATATTTTTGAGTTCCCAAACTCATGTTTTGATTCACATAATTGCCAATCCTTTGTGAATCTTTTTGGTAACCCAAGAACACAACCTTGTGTTTGTTCAAACCTTTGTGAAGAGATCTTTGCAACCGAGGGTTGCGTGTCATTGCTGAGGGAGTCTCTACAAAGTGTTATGACCGCGTGTCATTGAGGAGAGCTGCGGTTCTTCCTTTGTTGATTGGGCTGAGAGTCCTTGGAGGGTGCTGTGTGTATTCTCTTGCTGAGTTCAAGACTGTGTGTCTTGGTGGGTTGATTGCGCGTTGATCCATTGCAGATTTCTCTACGTAATTGTAAGTTGCGATTTGTATATTCATAGTTAAATAAAGGTTTTACCCGAAAGGTTTTTTCCCCCTAAAATCCGTGTCTCAGCATATTTACTGTGTCGCATGCTTTATCTTTGATGGGTTGATTTAGATGCATGTTTAGGGGCTGTATTTATTTGATTTAAAAGTAGACTCTAATTAAATAAGGGTTTATTGGAATCTTGTGAATTATTTTAAATCGATATCACACACCGAACCTATTCGGTTTTTCACATGTCATTGATGACTTGGAAAATTGGTTAACGATTTTTGCATGTCTTCTATTTAATACAAGGTTCATGTAAGTTACTCGTTGTAATATGTGAAAGATAATTAGTTTTTTTCTTGGTTACTTATTCCCTACTTGTGTTTTTTATTGAATAAATTTTGCAGGTTCATTTCATTTTAGGTGGGGTTCATTGAGAAATAATTCATTTTTTACTTGTTACTTGCATCTTTTATCTGTTCTAAGTGAGATCTTAATTATTTTATTATATTTACCCATATATATGAATATAAAGATATATTGGTAATTACGCATGTAAATTTTCTTATTTATGTAGTAAGTTTCTTTCTATTTGTATGAGATGGAGTGTTAAGTAGGATATATGTATTAAGATTTTTTCCCCTAGGATATCATATATATATTATGATATTTTTCAAACGAAAAAAATTATTTTCTATTTATAATATTTATAGATGGACTCTTATTTTGTGTTGGGTTATTTCACACATTGTGATTGTAGTGTAGTTATCGGTTGAACTTATTTCGAGATATTTTGTGGTTGTAGTTTGTTTTAAATTTAAACTTGACTAAAAAGATATTTTGAAAAATTATTAGTATATGATCATTTTGAGGTTTAAATGAGTTTTACAGGGATAAAATTAAAAAAATAATCAATTTTCTCAGAAAGCTATACGTACACACCAAGAGGTACAAAGACAACGTTTAAGAAGTACGGTATCCTCATCGGACTCTCGGTTGTCAAAATTGACTAGTATACATATATTTAAGCTGAATAGTGATCTTTAAGGAAAAAAACTATATACGACAATCTAGTCACTTGGAAATAAGTACTAACATATCAAGGGATCTTAAAGTAAATTGTGGGCCCGACTTTTGTAATTGACTGGTATATGCTAGTTTAGGGGTTAATAATGGTCTTTTTGGGGATGAAGCTCAAAATAATAAATAAATGGCCTAGAAAGGTGCACCCAGACACTCTAAGAGGCATATAACTAACATGTAGGGAGTGATAACGACTTAATCGGACTCGTGATTGCAAAATCGACTAGTATACACCCATTTTTGGGTTAAAATTGCACTTTAAGTCGAGAAAACTGAATATGGAAATTCGACGGCCGAAAAGAGGTATAAACACACGAAGAGGTACTACGGTAACTTGTGAAAATTAATCGTGTTCTCATCAGACTTTCGGTTGACGATATTGACTCATATATGCTATTTTTGGAGTTAAAAATGGGCTTTTTGGTGAGGAAGCTTAAAATAGCAAATACATAACCCTAAAAGGGGCAAGGATACTCCGAGACGCCCAAAATTAATGTTTGTCTAGGTTTATTAATATTACGGGGTTAATGTAATCTATAAGTATTTGACTCAGCTATAAAGACAATTGTTTGAATTATTAAAAGAATTGGCGTGTTTGTCTTAAATTGTCAAAAGTGAAGAAAATTTGGGTTTAATGTAACTTAGATTAAGTTCAACGAATTTCATTATTAACGTACACCTAAGTTTATTAAGTCTTATATAAATATACAATACATGTGATATATATTAATGAGGAGAGTAATGCTACACTTTGTACAAACTAGTGATTATGAATTTTCCTTATGCCATCATATATAGACTTATGATGGCTTTTTTCAAAATGTTGTATTCAAATGGGGAAACATTAAGCAATGACCAAAATATTGTTGATTATGGTTATTTTCTTTAAATAATCCTCACACCCCAAATTAGGAGTCCAATATTATATTTTGGGTTGTCCCAAACTAATGGATTCATTTTTTGGACATAATCAACAAACCAAGTTTCATAACAATGAACAAGTGTTGATCCTCGCCATTAATTGAATGTATCCTTCTTCTATGCGAAAAATGGACATGGTCTCTTAATTTGGGACAAAAGGTGTATATAATATTCATAATTGTTTTAACCGTTATAAATTTTATTAACTTGTTACAAATTAAGTTATCATGGGTTCCAAACCGTTACAAATTAAATATATCCGTCACTAAATTCTTAACCATATACACATTAATGCCCATTACAAATTCCAATTTGTAAGATATTTTTCCCACTATAAAATTTGTTAGAATAATAAATAACATCTATTTTTAAATGAAAAAACTCATTGCAAATATTTTGTAAAGGGAGAAAATGTTACAAATTATCAGTTTTGGTATAGTGAAAGAATTCACAAATTTCTAGTTAAATCAAATTCTAAATATCTTGTGGATATTGTAAATGGTAAATCAAACCCTCTATGGAATCAGTTAGACAACTTGGAATTAATTAATGACATTGTAGAGAACATGAAATATTATTTTTCTCATTGCTTTAGACGGGTGAGCACAATACCATTCTGGTTTTGCTAATTGGGTGGTAGCTTCATCCAATAATAAGTTTCATGACTCTTTTCATATTATTCATAATCAAATAAGAGGTAGGCTTAATATGTATTTATGGGGCTTTCATTCAAATTGATTAACTTCAAGCATTATTTTTTTCCCAAACATGGTCATTTGATATTCTTTGTACATGAAGTTAGTTCATGAATTTATAATATTTTAGTATTTTCACTTTTCTAGGTATTTTTTCCATTATAAGGGGTGAATATAAATCCTTTATCTCTTTTAATTAGAGTCGAATGTAGTTGCTCCGCAGTCAATTATGTTCACAATTTTCTTTATTTTTCTTTATTGTTGCATGTATGATCCACCAAGGAGAGGTTATTAATACTTAAATACTCAATAAATCACCATGGGTGCCATCACCTTACTGAAATAAAATAAGATCAACGTACAATCATGGAGGGCATTAAGAGGACTAGGTTGGCCTTTTCCCATAGCAAACCTCCTTCTTATATGAGCCATTGGCGATGATTTAGGTTGACTTCGATGTGGGCGTGGGAATAATGTTCGGGAATTATTCTTAAAACCATGTGTAATTGTTACTTTTTTAAGTAAATATGTGTCAGTTCATATTAAAATAAGAATCATCACTATAGGAATTACTTATATTTTAGTTAAATATATTGTAGACATGTCGGTCAATAGATCTTAACAATAATTATGTTGAGTTAGCCTTGGGTTGATCACAAAGAGATCGGGATTTCGATTACAATAATATTTAATTTTTCAAAACCTATGTAGGAAGTTGAAACCCTATCGATATTGTTGACATGAAATCCTAGTATTTTATCTCAAACTATGAGAACCTGTGAGATAGTTCGAGAACATTTTCAATAGTTCGACAAAGAATTTTGATCGATACATCGCGGGAATATATTGAAAAGGTCACCCATGAGACTTTAGTCTAAGGGTTGTATTGAATAGACTAAGTAAATCTCACGCCATTTGCAAATAGTGCATAGATTCTAAATTAGGAGAATCATGAGTATTGGAATGCTCGTGCAAATGTCACTTCGATTGCTATTTGTGTGTCCTGATTTTATCGGGTCAAATGAACCCTGCATATTGGGTGGCAGTTGTGTGAGTAGGTCTGAGATCATAACTCATAGAAATCTATGCCTAGGGGATACCGTGTAATGTGATTCCATCTTGATATACATACATTATTTTTCCCACCAAGAAAAACTCGTTCGATGGTCTATTATATAATCCCGATGGAGTTGCAAATAAGTTAAATCTGAGAATAAATGAATTGATTAGAGATTGGTTAAATTTGATCAATAAAACATTGATTTGACTAATGGATATCGAAAGCTTAACATGTAGAATCATATTATGTACTATAATCAACATTTCAAACAATACTTCATTATGTCTAAGTGGTTTATGAGATAATTAAGTTGTAGTGAAGTCATGATTATTTAGTGGAGTTGCTTTTTGACTAAATAAAGAAAGGAAATAACTACATAATTATAATTTGGATTTTTGATTATTTATTTAGAGCTAATTTAAATATTTGTCTTGGGTCCCTATTGTAGTTCATATACCTAAGTAGTCAGTCTCATACTCTCAAGAAACCCAGTAAGGACCGAGCCCACCTTTGTACTTGTATATAAGGCGTGGGAAGGGATTTTAATCATTATTATTGCTTATTAAGATTTAAGAGGGGGAGAGAAAATACTATTCACAATTTTGTGGATAGGGTTAGAGAGAGACCACCATATGTCAATCATAATCAAGGGTTCATCACAAAAGGTGTCCACCAACCTACCTGTCTTTGGGGAGGACCAGACACTAGAAAATCCTACCATACATCAGGTTTAATCAGGATTTTTAAAACACCTTGGAGGGAAGCAAGGATTTCATCACCATTTACCTTTGTCTCCTCATATTAATCAAAACAATAATTTAAATGGTATGGATTGTGTTTACACCACATTTTACCCGGTTCATCTCATGACATTTTTTCGAATGGCTAAGATAATGGAGGAAGTTAGTAGTGGTTATATGGTGGTTAGTGCAAGAATTTTTTGTGGAAGTAGTGGGTGGGTTGAACAGGTTATTATTTGATTAGAATTAGAAGTAATTTGGAGGAAAACATTGGTGGTTATTATTGAGAAATAATTCGAATTCAAATCGAAAGTTACTTGGAGACAAAATGTAAACACAAAGTTATTGGGAGCCTAAGAAAGTTAGATATTGAAGGAAACTATAAATTTATCCCTTCATGAATAGGAAGATAGGACTCCCTCATAAAAAACACATTAAATTACTTTTATCCCCTTTTTATTTTCTTTTCCTTTCTTATCTTTCTTGTATCTATGACATTTCTTTCATTATATAGTAGATTGTAAGGTAGTTTGTAATATTTCTTTGAAAAGTTTATTTAATGTTTATTTCCTTTGGATTTGTACTCTATATTTCCTTAGTATAATTCTTTACTTTACTAGCATCTTACTTTCTTGTAATCTTTTACTGTAATATCATTTTCTTTACTTTTGTTTACAAAGATTTACTTTTTTCAATCCATGGAATTTACAATTTTTCTTCTAGTTATTTAGCCCATCTTAAGACTCGAATAAAATTCTTCCCTCAGAGAAGCATAAGTCATCTTAATTTAGGCATCAAACGCAACACAGTCGCCTAATATTATCACTAGGTTAAGAATTTTGATTGGTAAGTCCATAAAATCTTACCTGGCACGCTCGTAACCCTAATTAATAACCAAGCCAACTTAAAAATAAAATCAAAACATATTTTTGGTACGCGCAGTGGGATCAAAGTGATATTTAATGGTTTGTCATGGCTAGAGCAAAAATTGCCAAAATGAGTCTTTCCCATTCATGATTTAGACCAATATTTTGTTGGTGATGATCTTTAATGGTGTATGAGACAAACAATCAAAAGTGTCATTTTTCCCAAAGTTTACAGCATTTTGCTAAAAATCTTTGTAATTTGATTATAACACTCCTTGTCAGACCAACGTTTTACAAAGAGCCTATTTTTTCGAAGAGATTACCATGGATTTATAAAACAAATATGATGATGATCCTCAACCTCTTGAATTAAAAATATATAATGCTAGTTTAGAACTCGGGGGGTTTTGAAGATCATCAAAGGATTTCAAAACCCATGGAGCCCAAAGAGTTAGTTTTCAAACCAAATTTTGGGCAGAAAGAATAGTTTCAAACATATATAGAGTTGCAATAAAAAAAATCCTGAAATATACGCTTTGAACCAAATCATGGGGGAAGAGTGCACAAATTTTTTGTTGAAATTAATGAAAACCTTAGGCCCCACGATTTTTCCCATCTGTGTCGACTCTCATGGATGGTGAACTACACTGGAGGTTGGTAGGAATTGGGTAGGATGTTTTTCAACATTATTTATAGTCTAATTGGCATGAAAAAATGGGTTTGTGGACATTAGGAATAAATTTTAACCCCAACAATTGGAATCTTATTGGCTTGACATAAGACTTTATTTTATTTTTGAGTTGTGTGCATTTTCATAAAAAAAAAGTCATAATTCTCTTTATAGAGGTCCAAATGAAGAACCATTTTTTGGATTGGAAACTTGAGTTCTAAAGATTTATTTTGATACCCGAATCATTTTCTATGTCAAAATACACAGATAAATCCATGCTCTGTAAGTTAGACCAAGTTTAAATCCTACATCATTTTATGTTTTCACCAAAACACATTTTAAGTAAAACGATTATAACTCTCTCTACTGAGGTCCAAATGACGAACCACTTTTTACATTGGAAGACTGGCCTCCGGATCTTTCTTTTGATGTATGGCACATTTTCTTATTCAAAATAGACAAATAACAACAAGCTTGGGAGTAAAGAAACATTGTAATTATTCCTTACTTTTGTAAAACATCGAAGTTTAAAAGTTTTTTGTCATTACTGAACAACTTTGGTGACCTTCGAAGTTTAAGATTTTCCAATTATTCACTATCTTTTGTGAGTCTTCGAAGTTTCATTTTTTTATAGTAACTCACCACCTTTGGAAACCTTCAAGATATAAGTTTTTTCCAATTATTATCCATCTTCGGTAAACCTTTGGAGTTTAAAAGTTATTGTGATTATTTACTAGCTTTGATGACCTTCGAAGTTTAGAATTTTTATTCATAATCTTTGGTGAACCTTCGATGTTTAAAAGTGTGGGACCTACTATCGATCAAGCTCATAAGAGTAGCCGGCCAAGCCCATAAAATCTAATTAGGTATCCGACCCAAATTATGAGCCTTGATTAGAAATTAAACTCGAGATAAGATCGAGTCTATCCCCAGGAATCTCGAGGAGATATTTAAGGCATACAAGGTCTAATATGTTGGTTACAACCACCTTTAATGAACAAAATATATTGTACCCCCTGGTCTGGGGCATAGGGGCATGTAACAGTGACCTTATTGAGAGTTACTTAATAAAACATTATACCTCTCCGTGGATGTAGGTAATTTTTAGAACCCATTATATTCTCATGTTATGGTTGTGATTATTTGTTGTTATTGATCTCTTGGTGATTATTTTCTCATATTATTTGTGTTGAGATTTTTGTGACCATAATTGGCACCGTATGTGGGAATTGATTGTTATTCCTATGAAAACCTTCATCTACAAGAACCAACGATGTCTCATCACATCAGCAACGTCCCTCAAGCAGGTGACATTCACTAGCAGCTTACCCCTCATAGGGTAAGGTCTGAGATTCATCATTCAAACCAAAGACTACGCCAGGAAAGGCAAGTTTCTGAGGAAACCCAGACTCAGGTCCACATAAATTTCTAGATTGATAGACACCTCTGAAGCCAAACTCCAAGAGCAGGAGGAGGCCACTCGCCAACAGGAAGATGATAATGCTCGCCTCAAAGGGAGATTAAAAATAATGGAGAGAGAACTCCATCGAAGCACAAGGCGATGCCACAATCTAACTCCTAGTGCTCAGGCATGAAAGTTTTGCAGCCAAGGAAGGAGCCCAAGTTATGGTTCATAAAGAACTGAGAGGTAGACGTTGGATGATGACCATTCAGGATGACTGCAACAAGCTCGACGTTATTAAAGCCTGATCGACAGAACGATGACATACGGAGTTTAAAGCAGAGGCACATGGACCAACACCCAACTCATTAAAGTGCCAAATCTACACGAGATCTAGACAAATGATCTTTAAAAACTCAGATGAAGTCCCTTTTTTCAAGGACAATAGAATAAAAGGCCCCAAATAAGTTCGCGATCCCTAGGTTCAGGATTTACGATGGGAAAACCGATCCCATCGACCACGTCTGACAATATTGGTCGGCCATGACTCACTGGAGTCACAACTATCAAGTGTTGAATATTCCCCTCAATATTACATAATGTGTCCCAAAAATGGTTTGAGAAGCTACCTCACAGGTCCATTATAAACTTTAAATCCTAGGCTGATTTATTTATAACTCATTTAAAAATAAGCAGCTCCCACCCGAAGAGGATGAGTACATTAGTTACTATGGAAAATAAGCTACAAGAGAACCTCGGGGAATATACCAAGAGGTACTGGGAAGTGTTTAATGAGATTGAAGACTGCTCGGATCAGGTTACCGTGGCATCTTTTAAAATTCGTTTGCCAAACTCCTTCCTCCTACACCAGTCCTTAACTAAGAAGGAGGCTACATCCATCGAGGATTTGATAGCTCGAATAGAGAAATATACCAAAGTAGAGGATGTGACCCATTTATTGCAGAGGATAATGGTCGCACGAAATCTAGAAAAGGAGTGGAGAAGAACGAACCTCAGAAGAAGGGGAACAAGAATGAGGACAAGAATGGATCCAAGAATGTGAATAAGAACGAATCCTTGCAGGCATTTCAGGATGTGAATACAATATTTAATGAGACAATATATAAGATTCTCGATAAAATCAAAGATGATTCGTTAATAAATGGCCAAAGAAAATGGGAGATGACCCGTCCAAACGAAATAATGCAGTAAAGTGCGTGTTCCATAAGGAAGGTGACCATAAGATCAAACATTGTAAAGTCCTCAAATCTTATCTCAAAGAGTTGGCCCAAGGTGGGCATCTTAATGAGTTCATGGAAAAGAAGTTAGAAAAGGTAACAACGAATGGACACTAGAGGCCCGATAATGTCTTCGAGGAGGATATTGGCCATGAATTTGCGATAATCCATGGGGCTTCATATCTCAAGAAGATACATGGAAATGCCGCTCGGAAGGAAGTCAAGAAGCTTACTGCAGTCATGAAAACCTTTCAAATTGACCCAGCCAAAACTCAGGGTGGGACACATAGACGATCGGAGGACGTTGATTATAATTAGCACATTGTGTTTACTGATGAAGATTTGGTTGGGGTGAGAACCCCTCATCATGATGCACTGGTCATCACACTCAGGATAGGCAACTGGGACGTCGATAGGTTGCTCATCGACCAAGGTATCTCATTCGAAGTGATATACTTAGGGTTGTTAAGGAAGTTAAAGGTGAGCGTAACCGACCTCAAGGAAGACACTGTTTCATTGGTCGACTTTGCTGGGAAGATTACCATTACTTTAGGTAAGATTTTCTTGCCAGTCAGGGAAGGAAATATTAAAAAAATGATTGAGTCCTTGGTAGTCGACATTAAGTCACCACACCATGCCATCTTTGGAAGAGGATGGCTCCATGCAATGAGGGTTGTACCATCAACGTAGCATGAAAAAATAAAGTGTGTGACTGATCGGGGAGTGGTCAAGATCCATGGAGACCAAGCTATGGCTAGAAAGTGCTCCATTGCGGCCATTAGCCCCAAGAAGGAAAAGAAAGCGGAGGAATCAAAAAGTAAGGAAGAAGCCCAAGAGGAGTTGATACCCTCTAAATAGAAGTTAAGGTATGGTCGACCAAGAGTGGAGGAGACCAGGCTTTATCCCTTTGAAAGGGTCATTGAAGACCTGTAAGAAGTTTCTGCTAAAAGCAGCTCTACTGAGATTTTTTTTGATTGGTACCTCCTTAACCGATCACGAGAAGAAAGACTTAGTCATGCTCCTTTGGAGCAACTGGGATGTTTTTTTATGGGAACCCTACGAGATGCCTAGGATTGATCCCATCGTTGCTTATCATCGATTGCATGTTGACCTAGCCTTCAAGCCAATTGCACAAAAGGCTCATCAAATAGCTCCAGAGAAAGAAAAAGCAGTAGAGAAAGCCATTAGGAAGCCACTGGATGCAGGTTCCATACGGGAGGTCCAATTCCGTAAGTGGTTATCCAACCCAGTAGTAGTTCCTAAGATCAATGGAAATTAGTGAGTTTGGACCGACTTCACTGACCTCAACAGGGCCTCTCCTAAAGAAAATTTCCCTCTTCTAAGAATTGATCAACTGTTCGACACCACCGCATCTCATGAGAGGATGAACTTTTTAGATGCCTACTCTAGATACCACCAAATCCCCCTTCACATGTTGGACCAAGATTGGACCTCCTTGATAACCACTGTTGGTTTGTATTGTTACATGGGTATGCCTTTTTGCCTTAATATAAGGACATGATTTTATAAATGTCCATCACAATTAAGTATGTCGTATATCGCTACAAACATCAAAGAAAGTTCAAGATCAAATACACAACAAGACGGGTCCAAATATCAAGATTCTCTAATAATCAAGCCTCCACGAAATAAACTTGATAAAGTTGTGTTTTTTGATTCCTTAAAAATTCACTTAGGATATTGGGATATTTTTCATAAAATATTTTCTAAGTGTTGGAGCGGAGTTTTAATGTTTTCGTCAAAAAAATAATTTTTGGAGTTTTTAAGGCAGTTCATTTACCGAGAATATGAAAAAGAAAAATATTTACTCATAACCTCGTTCGAATGACAACCTACATCGTTCAAACGACATGCTATGTCGCGTGATACATCAAACGACATCCATTATTGTTCGAACAACATGTCGCGTTAAGATTTTTATATATAGGACTCTTCAACTCCATTTTTCACAAGAAGACTCTTTATTTTTTTCATTCTACAAACATTGCAAAATCGGTAGAACACTTTTGGCTTCTTCTTTTAGGGGTTATCCCTTAATTTTAAATTCACAAAGTCCCAATTGTTCATGCGAATTGTTTTGGAGTTCAAGAACACATTTTGTTGGTGTTCAAAACTTTGTGGAGAGAATATCTGCATCATATGGTTGCATTTAGTTGAGGAGCACTCGAGGGTGTTTATTTATTGAAGATTGGACTGCAGTCCGGGTGGTGTTCTTGCATGTGAACTGTTAGTGACTCTAGACTGCATGTCTATGTAAGGTTGCTGAGGTAATCTTACTGTAGATTTCATTATAATTATAAATTGTAATTTGATTTTAGTGAAATAAAAGGTTTTGCCCTGAGGGGATTTTTCATGAAATCCATGTATCAACATTTTTTTGTGTCGAATGAGTTAATTATGATGGTTTGGTTTCAGTACACACGTAGTGATTTAACTTTAAGGGCTGAATTTAACTGATTCAAAATTGACACTAATTAAATAAGTTTGCAATTGGAATTTGCGCAATGGTTTAAATCTGTATCGCACACGGCTTCAGATTTTACAAATTGGTATCAGAGTAGGTTACTGTAATTTATTGAGTGATCCCTGTTTTTCAAAAATTTGTGTGATAACTTATATAATCTGTTGCTTGTTTTTGACGTGTCCAATTATGATTACTGGAAAGCCCATATGAAACTCCATTTGAAAGAAATCGATGAAAATGTTTGTTTAGTTTCTGAAAGAGGCTAGAATCCTACCACTGTCACCGCAAATAATGCCACTAATTTAAAACTTGTGTCAGATTGGACTGAGGATGAGTTTAGGTGGAGCACTTATAATTTATTAGGGCTTAGTACAATTTTTGGACACATCACCCCTGACGAGTTCCGGTGTATTATGACGTGCACCATGTCTAAAGAAGCACGGGATATTTTGCAACTCACCCACAAAGGCACTAACGCGGTCAAAGTGTCCAATATTCATAATTTGACCACTCAATTTTAGACGATCACCATGCTAGAGACTGAGTGTTTTGACGATTTTTATGCACATTTGTCCGATATTGTCAACACTAGTTTTAATCCTGGTGAGCCTATACCTGATGCATGAGTGGTTAAAAAGATTTTAAGATCGCCGCCGAAACGTTTTATCCCTAAAATAACTGTTTTAATTACCTTGGGTAATTTGATTCGTCTAAAATTAGAATAGTTGGTAGGAGACCTCCAGACGTACGACATTAACATATTCCTCGACACTGTCAAACCTAAGGATAGAGGGATAACACTTAAAGCCCAATCTAGAAAGGGAAAGGAAGTTTCCCAAGTGACAAGAAAAAGAAAGTGAAATATTAAGAGTCTGAGTCTGAGGACGAGTCTGATTTTGACATGGTCCTGCATGCAAAGAATTTCAAAAAGTTTCTCAAGTTTTCGAAACAAAATTCTTCCAACAAAAACATTTTTGAGAAAAAGAAAGACAAGGCCAAAGATAGTGGTGAGAAAGAGAAGGAGGGTGAGGAAAATCTTGAAAATGTGAAATGTTTTGAGTGTGAGGGCATAGGGCATAAGTCGTTTGAGTGTCCCACTAGACTTAAGAGAAAGGGCAAGAATGTTGCTATGCCACCGACCCTTAGTGAAAGTGAGGAAGATGTGAAAGATTCTGAGGATGAGTCTTCCCAAGGAAAGTTTGTTGACTTTTTATCCAGTCACGAGAGCACACCTAGTTTGTCCCATGATGATGAGTACACTTGTGTATGTGAGACCCCCGAGGAGGTTTTGAGTGTTTATAGCGAGTCTGAGGAGGAGGGTGAGTATAGTCCCCAGGTCATAGCGTCTAGTTATTTAAGCAAGTGTGGTTCTTTACACTGGGTAAGACATCTTGGGTATGATTCGATCTCACTTTCAGATGAGGAACTATGACCGCTTCCCATACGGTTGCATTTTATTTAGGGTACGGTGATGAGAAATCGACTTGGATGCCCATACGGATGTGTGAGAAATACCCCGGAGGATGATAGCATTCTAGAGACTACATCCATTGAGTTATAACTCTAAGGGATGGTTAATATACTTATATATGGACAAAATGAATATTATAATGTGAGACAATTTCTGGAGCATCTGGGAGTATAAAATCTAGTCTAAAATATGTGATATAGATATATTAGATACGAATATCATATAAGTAATAAGTAACACTAAAATGTGAATTGTGCAATAACTAGTGAGAGTTATTTATAATGAACGGATGAATTAGAAGCGAGAATATAATAATCCATAGGCACGCAAAAGCATAGGATATTACATACGCGGGTTATTGAGATACTGTATGGCATTAAGTTAATTGGTGAGGCGCTAGTTAGGCTGGGTAGCGTAACTAGGGTGTTTAAAATAAATGCGTTAGGTGTACACTGTTAGATGAGAGGTGAGGGGTATCTCATGTGAGTACGACACCAGTTTAAATATGGAGAATATCATATTTTGAATATTAAAGTATTTTAAACACTTGCTAAATATTTTCAAAACGAATTGGGATCTTACCCACTTTTAAATATTTTCAAAAACCATTTATATGTCTAGACACAATGATGCCTGGATGAAAATTCTTTCGAGTCTAACATTGTTGCCGCAGTTGTAGATGTTGGAAGGTGTTGATTTTGATGCTTCAATCTTTATGATCTAGATAGGAGGTATGATAATTTGTATTTGGTCATGTTTCCCGATTAATGTCATTTATTTAATTTCTAGTAAATATTATGTTCGCATTCGATTTGGTTGTGTTATTATTTTACCGAGAGTTATCAATTATTCATTCTTTCATTTCTGTTGTAGTTTATATTATCGTGTGAATGGTTTTAATTGTGCATTAAGTTTAAAAAAGATTAGAAAGTTTAAAATTTGACACCGGGCCTAATAGGTTATTTGTAATTAATTGGTTTTCGATAGTGTTGCTGAGAATGAACCACATGAGATTCATGTCTTAATTTGATAAAGGACTCATCACCCGATATTTTATTGGGTGGGGTGTCATAGGTGGTATGAAAGCATCAGGTTCTAGTACCCTTAGGAATCTATGCGGACGCTATGCTCATCATTTCCTTCTATTTGATATAGAGCCATATGCTTAGGATTATTAATTTATATGGGGAGATTTCGTTCTCCTGTAATAATGTATATATATTAGTGAATCTTATTTGCATTCGGGTGTGTTCGTCTGTCGAACAATGAATGGATGACCGACAAAGGCCGTGGGGAGGAAGCAGGAGGTAGGGCGCAATTGGGGTTGTAGAATATTTTGGGGATAAATACCATAGATAAGGTCACCCCCTATTATTTCTCGTGATGTTAGGAGATATAAATATTGCTAGGGTGTATCATACGATTTTAAAGTACCCCTATAGTAGAAAGTGGTGCTAAATTAGACTCACCGAGAGTGATTAAAGTGGGAGAGAGTCAGACGGGTCTTTGAAGAGGATCATCTGTTGGAATTTAAGAAATGCTGAAATAGTGTGTGTTAGGGAGAAAAGTTATTGAGGCGGGAGCTAACCACCACATTTATGAAGAAAGATGTTGTGTTAATGCAAGGATTTGAGGTACGATTTGACCTCAAGTTCCTTTATCAGATGTTTAGGAGAAGATATGAACGTTGTTTTGAACTCATCACAGGAGGGTCGGACAGAGGTCCATCTATGAAAATGAATTTAATTATTTAGCAAAAGTTGGTACCATATGAGGTAGGTATAATGGAGAAAATAATTCTTGAGTGGTTAAGTGACTCGCGAGAAGAGTTGCCAGCACTTAATGGAAATTTTGCTTGGACGGTCGATGCAGATAGTGACAATGTCATGTTTTCAAAGTGAAGATATTAACGCTTATCAAAAGATTTAGTCGGGAGTAAGACTGGATGAAACGGTGTTAGTGAAACACCACAAGGGGGAGACCCACCTGGGTACCCATTTAAATAACTCAAATGGCTGAATTTTTACCAAGTGACAGTGAATCTAGTCAGGGCTCTTAAAGCCACTAGTGTATTACTTAAGGCCAGCTCAATAAGGGAACAACTATGGTAGCAATCAAAGTTGAGACAACGAGAGTTCGAGAGAAGGATAGCCCTAATATGGTCTAAATGACCTGAGTTACGTGGATTATATATAGAGCTATGTATGTGGAGGGTCGGACCACATGCCTTAATGTTGCTCAAAACGAGTCAAGGGACAAGAGTATGGTGCCTAACATGATCAATGATTAAAGTAGTTTCTAGTTTTTCTTGGAAAAGCGTGTTATGTCTGGGGACCATCTGAGCTACCAGGGTGATTGGTAGGGTAGAAAATATGAGTTTTAATCTCGGAGAAGGAGGTATGTTTCATGTGACCTGAATGAGTCATGGTATTTTGATTATCGCTAGATTCATGTGTGAGATGAGTTTAGTGCATATATCAATAATATTATTAGTATGTTTATATATTTTCAGTGGTGTAGCGGGGCTATATTTGTGTCATCCGAGGGTGAGCGATTGTATTGATACTGGTATATATTTTTACTGGAATTACTCGTTTTAGTGATGTGTTGTACGGGTATAATATTACCTTGAGTATAGACTGGTTAGAAATGGTTAAAACGATAGTGGGTTGTTATTGCAAGGATATTGTGTTCGTTATTCTACGGCAAGAAGTGTCGTTTTCGCAACGTCTCACCTGCGAGAGGGTTGAGCTCGCATTTATATTATCTTATTATAGAGACTTTAGAGGGTATGGTTGTCTCGAGATATTTGATCCCGATGTGTAGGGATTTACCGATAGGATTCGAAGTGTATTGGTTACTGGGTTTTCTATCAAGCGGAGAGATTTAGCTCGTTATTATATTTAGCGCTCAGGACTGGGTGACAGGAACAACGCGCTGTCATAACACTGCTTTAGATATGTGAGATTTAAGATTGATATTTATATGTGTGGGGACATGATTTTTAGAGTGTGTGTCGTGTGTTTGAGGGTTATGGAAGGTGATTACGACCAATGATGAGTGATAGGGCATTTGGGGGTAAAGTTCCATGTTTAAATGTGATTGCGGGAGGAGATACAACTTTTATGTCAAGGGATGAGAATTTAGGGGTACATGCTATGGACTGAGGGCCTAACGGATTTCGATATTTCAACAATTCTAGGTAGTAGTGTATCAGGGGGGGCTTGTTTGGATTTGTCTTTGCGAGACATTCAGCACATGAAGCTTAGCGTAATGTTGGAAGTGGGGAGATGCTTGGTCATTAGTCCACGAGTCTGGTACCTCGGTCATTATACAAGTATGTAGTAATAACTGTAAGTTGTAAGTTATATGACGATTTAAGGCTAGAGAAGCCGATAGTGCTATGATGATCAATGGATTTCAATATTACGATTACGATTATGGGGTGTGTGCGTGCCCTGATCAATGGATTTCAAAATCATCCGAGTTAAAGGGACGTGAGAATATATGCGTGGAATATATGCCTGTGAGGTAGTTATAAACAAATTTGAAATGGTAAGATGGATTATAATCGTGTGAGAAAGATGATAATCCAAGTATAGTTTTGCATTTAAAGTAGTACACCTGATATGGGTTAAATGGCTATGAGAATCCATCCACAAGGATATCTCTTGAGAAGAGAAAAATCCAATTATTGTGGGAAATTGGGGCGGAGTCCTACTCAGTTGAATGTTGAGAGTGACTTGCGCATCAATAGAATGATGATGTCAATAAGGTATAAAGGTCCAAAAGTGATCATTGTGGTGGAAAGTGAACGGATCGAGAATTTTGGTACCCCAAGGAAGAAGGGGAGTATTAAGTACCGCTTAATGTGAATACATTATAAGTGGAAATCGGTGTTAAGCGGGAGATAGTGAGTTGTCTCCACATGCACCACTCATAGATAAAAATAGGTTGGAGCGTGATGATCAACCAGAAAATTTTGTATAAAGTTGACAATTCCAGTGATGGAAGGGGTAGTCAGGATGGTAAATTTCTTTGATGGGCTGCCAACATCAGGATAAGGTCATGACTTACTTCAAATATGTGGAACAAGTTGACCAAAAGTAAGTAACTATCATTCCTTTGGGGTGAGTTACATTATTAAATAGTGTGCCCCAATTTTTGTTTGAAAAGGAGGATCGCACCGGTGCAAGGTGCCGCCCAACATTGTTGTAAATTAGGCTGAGGTCCTTGAACCCCACCTCCATTAGGGATTTTCAATAAGGAGTGAGGATGATGTTTTGTTTTGGGCAAGTCGTGTCACTTATAGCCAGTTGAATAGACGGGAGTTGATTGACGACTATTAAAGCGACATGAATGTAATTTTGGAATCACTGCGATTATTTCACTTCCACCACTATATAGCTTGTAAGTGAAGTAAGGCATAGTACGATAATTGGGAGAAGACATTACCGAATGGTAGAGTTGCGTGTAAACACTTGTACTAATTTTTTGTGGACAAGGTACTTATTGAGGTCTTGTGTGGAAAACTCTGACCATTCTCCCTCTGGTTGTTTGGAGGTGAGGAAATAGCTAGACTTTTGGATTGGATAAGAGTTAGAGTCCATTGACTAAAGTGGAGGAACCACAAATTATTTTGGGTGGCTCTTGACTGTCGTAAGATTTACGTCACCATGAACAGAGATTTGAAGGACCAATAGGAATGGTCAGATGTTCATATAGTTTCTCTCGGGATGGGAGTTTTGTGTTAGGATGAATACGGGAAGCTAATACGTTAGTATTAAGTTGATAGAGCCAGTGATGTATGGGCTCGTCTTATTCGAATGTCGTTGGTAGAAGCACAAGGTGCGATGTCCTGTTATTGAGGTGTGACCTTATAACTGATGAATAATATCATTATTAAGAGAGTTGCACAAACTTGTTATGAATCTGGGGCTGTGGTAATTAAGCCGTAGTTTGAGATTGATTTCAAGTACTAGAGGATGTTTTATTGTTCAAAATCTAACATTTTGTTACTGGTCTTATCCGAATTTTGAGGACAAAATCCCTTTGTAAGGGAAGAAGTATCTAATACCCCGTACTTTTATGGGTATTTAAATTACATGAGTGGGTGTAATTTAATACTCGAAGAAATGATTTGGGAAAATTAAATGAGAGAAAATTTAAAGTTGTGGGTTAAATATTAATTGGAGAGTTATGGATTATTGTTGATGTGTGCTATATGTACTTACACGAATAAGAAACTGAAATTGGGTTATTTTATATCAGATCGGGGTTGGGCAAAGCGATACTAAATAATATTTTATTTGGAAAAATATGTGTGAAGTCGTATTGAATTTAAAAGGTGATTTTTTGTTGAGTGACTCAGATGGAAGCTTCGAGTGCACGGTTGGTCTCAGAAGATCCAAGATAGTCAAAATAAAGTACCCGGGGGTAACGTTTGGGTTTCAAAGACTTTTTGGACCAATAGAACTCACATTTGTGTATACGAGTCAATTTTGGGTTTACTAAGTGGAGAACCCCTATTTTTCCTCTTATAAGAAGAGAAAAAGAGAAATGAAGGGAAAAAAAAGAAAGAGAGAGAGAATTGAAGAAAGAAAGAATAAGAAAACGGGGTGAAAGGGAGAACTCGGGCCAACTCCGATGGATTCTCAGCACGACGTCATGGGATATAACCAATGAGCCAAGTGTTTAACTTGATTTAATTATTTATGTGTGCTAATTGTTCATATCATAGTTGGTATAAAACTATAAGATTTATGGGTTGGAACTCTTGTATAAAATGGGTTTTTGAGAGATGATTCCATATGAACTTGATGTAATAATGATCCCATATGGAATGCAAGCTTGAAACCATGTTAAGGGTGTAAAAAATTGGCGAGGAATAAGAAGAAATGGAAATTGTTATTCAATTAAGAAAAAATGTTTAATTCTTAAAAGTTTTATGAATCCCATAAATTTGTTGATGTATTGGGTGCAAATAGGTGTGTTGATGTTGTATAGATGGTTGGGGATGGTTGGAAACCATGGATATGGGGTTGTATGTATGTTGGTTGAAGAATTGGAGAAGAAGAAGAAGAAGATTTCGCAAAAGTAGGTTTCTTAACCATTTTGAATCAATTGGCGCAAGAGCGAACCGATTTGGTAAGGGCGAATCGATTCGGTCTCCTGAGAATCGATTCGGCCCTGACATATTTTGAATTTTTTTTCTTTGTTTTAAGGATTGAAGAGAAATAGCTTTGTGGAGATAATTATTAGGGGATCCTAAATAGAGTATTGTGACTTGTAAATGATTAGAGGAGTGATTTATGAACCTTGGGTTAGTGAGAATAAATCTGGGGTATAAATTTGAGGAGCGTTTGGAGATGAACGACACTTTGAGAATTAATTCGGTCGGTTTATATACATTTATGCATGTAGAATATATATGTGTCGATTATATATTAGTAAATCCGAATGTGTGAGTAGGATAAAATTAGAATGCTAGCTAGACTTGATAAGCTAATATTAGGAACTAAGTAATATAATGATTGAATCAAGTGAGTGAATACTTGGAATTTAATATAAGTTGTGCGCATACTTATAAATTAATACGAATTAGTATATTCGGGATGATAGGATAATGCCACGAGAGATAGGCCTGAAGAGCCGGATTGATAATTTGTATATATATACGGGTATAGAGATAGTATATATAGTTTGATTTAAAAATATATCTGTGTGTGATTGATATATTTATATGGAACATACCCTTCTAGTGCTATCATGAGAGGTTGCGCGATGTGGGTGAATCCCCTGGCTTGAGGAGTAGGGTGAGTATAGTCCCGAGGTCATAGCATCCAGTTATTTTAGCAAGTTTGCCTCTTTACGTCGGTACGAAATCTTGGGTATGATTCGATCTCACATTCAGATGAGGAACTATGATCACTTCCCATACTCTTGTGTTTTATTTAGGGTACGGTGATGAGATACCGACCTAGATGCCCAGACAGATGTGTGAGAAATCCCCAGGAGGATGATAACATTCTAGAGACTGCATCCATTGAGTTATAATTCTGAGGGATGGTTAATATACTTATATAGCGAGTGATATATATGTATGGATACACTTGATGTGTATAGTATATATATATATATATATATATATATATATATATATATATATATATATAAAGGATGTAATGTGAGATAATTTCTGGAGCATCCGGGAGTATAAAATTCGGTCTTAAATATGTGATATACATATATTAGATAAGAATATTTTATACGGAATAAGTAACACTAAAATGTGAATAATGCAATAACTAGTGAGAATTATTTATAATGAATGGATGATTATAAGCGAGAATATTATAATGCATAGGCTGGAAAAAGCTTAGGATATTTCGTATGTGGGTTGCTGAGATAGAGTATGGTGTTAAACGAACTGGTGAGATGATAGTTAGGTTGGGTAGCGTAACTAAGGTGTTTAAAATACAAGCGTTAGGTGTGTACTGCTAGATGAGAGGTGAAGGATACCTCATATAAGTGCGACACCAGTTTAAATATAGAGAAAATCATATTTTGAATATTAAAGTATTTTAAACACTTGCTATATATTTTCAAAACAAATGGGCTCTGACCCACTTTCAAATATTTTTAAAAATATTTTAGGTGTCCAGACACAGGGATGCCTGGATGAAAATTCTTTCGAGTCAGACGTTGCTGCCACAACTGTAGATGTTGGCAGGAGTTAATTTAAAGGCTTCAATCTTTGTGATCAAGATAGGAGGTATTGTAATTTATATTCGGGCATGTTGCCCAATTGATTTCATTTATTTTATTTCTAGCAATTATTTATGTTCGCATTCGATTTTGTTGTGTTAATGTTTTACTGAGAGTTATCGGTTATTTATTCATTTATTTCCGTTGTTGTTTATATTATCATGTAAATGGTTTTAGTTGTGCATTATTTTTAAAAAAGATTAGAAAGTTTAAAATTTGACACCGGGCCTAATAGGTTATTAGTAATTAATTGGTTTTCGACAGTGATGCTGAGAATGAACCACATGAGATTCCTGTCTTAGTTTGATATAGGGATGATCACCCGATATTCTATTGGGAGGGGTGTCATAGGTGGTATCAGAACATCAGGTTCTAGGGCCCTTAGGAATTTGTGCGGACGCTATGATTTCAGCATTGCCTTCTATTTGATATAGAGCCCTATGCTTAGGATTGTTGATTTATATGGTGAGATTTCGTTCTCCTGTAATAATGTATATATATTAGTGAATCTTATTTGTGTTCGGGTGTGTTTGTCTACCGAACAACAAATGGATGATCGACAAAGGCCATGGGGAGGAAGCAAGAGGTAGGGACCAGTTGGGATTGTAATATATTTTGGGATAAAGACCATAGTTGAGGTCACCCTTATTGTTTCTTGAGATGTTAGGAGCTATAAAGATTGCTAGGGTGTAGCATACGATTATCAAGTACCCCTATAGTAGAAAGTAGTGTCAAATTAGACTCGTCGAGAGTGATTAAAATGGGAGAGAGTTAGACGGGTCTTTGAAGAGGACAATATGTTGGAATTTTAGAAATGTTGAAATAGTGTGTGTTAGCCAATGGAAGTTAGATACCCAGAGCGTTTGGCATATGGCGGAGTGTGGTAAACCCAGAAGTGAAAATTTCAAGTAAATTTTTATTGGCTCGTTGGAGAAAAGTTATTATGGTGGGAGCTAACCACCACATTTAGAAAGTAAGATGTTGTGTCAATGGAAGGATCTGAGGTACGGTTTGACCACAAGTTCCTTCATAAGATGTTCTGGAGAAGATGTGAACATTATTTTGAACTCATCACATGAGGGTCGGACAAAGGTCCATCTATGAAAATGAATTTCATTATTTAGCGAAATTTGGTACCATATGAGGTAGGTACAATGGAGAAGAGAATTCTTGAGCGGGTGATTGACTCGCGAGAAGAGTTGCCAGCACTTAAGAGAAATTTTGTTTGGACAGTCGATGAAGATAGTGACAATGTCGTGTTTTTAGAGTGAAGATATTAATGCTTCTTGGTGAAGGTAGTTAAAATAATCGAAAGATTTAGTCGGGAGTAAGACTGGATGGAACGATGTTAGTGAAGCACCACAAAGGGGAAACCATCAGGGGACCCATTTAAATGATTCAGATGGCTAAATTCTTACCAACTTATAGTGAATCTAGTCAGGGATGTTAAGGGCAATAGTGTATTACTTAAGTCCAACGAAGCCAAGGGAACAACGGGAGTAGAAATCAAAGTTGAGACAACCAGAGTTCGAGAGAACGATAACCCTAATATGGTCTATATAACCAGAGTTAAGTGGATTATATATAGAGATATATTTGTGGAGGGTAAGACCACATGCATTAATGTTTCTCCAAACGAGTCAACATACAAGAGTATGGTGCCTACCAAGATCAATGATTAAAGTAGTTTTTGGTTTTGCTTGGACAAACGTGTTATGTCCGGGGACCATCTGAGCAACTAGGGTGATTGGCAAGGTAGAAAATATGAGTTTTAATCTCGGAGAATGAGGTTTGTTTCATGTGACACGAATGAGTCACGGTATTTTGATTATCTCTAGATTCACGTGTGAGATGAGTTTAGTGCATATATCGATAACATTATTAGTATGTTTATATGTTTTCAGTGGTATAGCGGGGTTATATTTATGTCATCCGAGGGTGAGTGGTTGTATTTATAGTGGTATACCTGGAATTGCTCATTTCAGTGATGTGTTATACGGGTATCATACTACCCTGAGTATAGACTGCTTAGCAATGGTTAGAACGATAGTGGGTTGTTATTGCAACGCTATTGTGTTCGTTATTTCAGGGCATGAAGTACTGTTTTGGCGATGTCTCACCCGCGAGAGGTATGAGCTCGCATTTATATTATCTTATTATAGATACTTAAGAAAATATGGTTGTCTCAAGATATTTGATCCCGATGTGTAGGGACTTTACCGATAGGATGCAAAGTGTATTGGGTATTGGGTTTTCTACCGAGCGGAGAGAGTTAGATCGTTATTATGTTTAGCGCTCAGGAGTGGGTGACAGGAAGAACGCGATGTCATATCAATGCTTTAGCGACATGGGAGTTGATATTGATATTTATATGTGTGGGGACAGGATTTCTAGAGTCCCGGTCGTGTGTTTGAGGGTTATGGAAGGTGATTACCACCAATGCTGAGTGATAGTGCATTTGGGGGGAAAGTTCCTTGCTTAATTGTGATTGTAGGAGGATATACAACTTTGATGTCAAGAGATGAGAATTTAGGGGTACATGCCATGGACTGAGGGCCTACCAGATTTTGATGTTCAGATAATGCTAGGTAGTAGTGTATCGGGGGGGTCCCTATATGGATTTCACTTTATGAGACATTCAACACATGAAGCTTAGTGTAACGTTAGAAGTGGGGAGATGTTTGGTCATTAGTCCACGAGTCTAGTACTTCGGTCATTATAGAAGTATGTAGTTATAACTTTAAGTTGGAAGTTATATTACGATTCAAGGGTGGAGAAGCCGGTAGTGCTATGATAAAGCACTGAAGTTTTTCATCACGAGTTGAAGAGTGGAATAATGCCGAGAAGGATTAAATATCAATTTATGAGGTGACTGAGAATACCCAACTATCATAGCCACGATGCGAATGAGTGGGAAATAGGATAATGTGCGTTGTATGTGAGACGTATGTGATGTTTATGCCAATATGCACAGGTTATAGGGTGTGTGGGTGACCTGATTAATAGATTTCAAAATCATTCGAGTTAAAGGGACATGAGAATATATGTGTGGAATATATGCCTGTGAGGCAGTTATAAAAAAAGTTGAAATGGTAAGATGGATTAGCATTGTGTGAGAAAGATGATAATACAAGTATAGTTGTGCATTTAGAGAAGTACACCCGATATGGGTTAAAAGGCTGTGAGAATCCATCTACAAGGATTTCTCATGAGAAGAGCAAAATCCAATTATTGTGGGAAATTGGGGCGGAGTCCTACTCAGTTGAATGTTGAGAGTGACTTGCGCGTCACTAGAATGATGATGTCAATAAGGTATAAAGGCCCAAAAGTGCGCATCGTGGTGAAAAGTGAACGGACCAAGAATTTTGGTACCCCAGGGAAGAAGGGGAGTATTAAGTACCACTTAATGTGAAGACATTATAAGTGGAAGTCGGTGTTGAGCGAGACATAGTGAGTTGTCTCCACGTGAACAAATTATAGATATAAATAGGTTGGTGCATGATGATCAACTAGAAAATTTTGTATCAAGCCGACGATTCTAGTGAAAGAAGAGGCAGTGAGGATGGTAAATTTCTTTGATGGGTTGCCAACATCAGGATAAGGCCTCGACTTCCTTCAAATGTGTAGAACAAGTTGACCAAAAGGAAGTAACTGTCATTATTTTGGGGTGAGTTACACAATTATATTGTGTGCCCTAGTTTTGTTTGAAAAGGAGGATCACACTGGTGCAAGGTGACGCCCAACATTGTTGTAAATTAGGATGAGGTCCTTGAACCCCACCTCCAGTAGGGATTTTCAGTAAGCAGTGACGATGATGTTTTGTTTTGGGCAAGTTGTGTCACCTATAGCCAGTTGAGTAGACGGGAGGTGATTGACGACTAGTAAAGCTATATGAATGTGATTTTGGAATCATTATGATCGTTTCACTTCCACCACTATATAGTTTGTAAGTGAAGCAAGGCATATCATGGTAATCGGGAGAAGACATTATCGAATGGTAGAGTTCTGTGTCAAACACTTGTACCTGTTTGTTGTGGACAAGGTGCTTATTGAGGTTTTGTGGGGAAAACTCTGACCATTCTCCCTCTGGTTGTTTAGAGGTAAGTAGATACTTAGACTTTTGGATTGGATGAGAGTTAGAGTCCGTTGACTAAAGTGGAGGAACCACAAATTATTTTGGGTGGCTCTTGACTGTGTTAAGATTTACTTCACCATGAACCGAGATTTGAAGGACTAACATGAATGGTCAGATGTTCATATGATTTCTCTCAGGATGGGAGTTTTACGTTAGGATGAATACGGGAAGCTAATACATTAGTATTAAGTTGATAGAGCCAGTGATGTATGGGCTCGTCTTATTCGAATGTCGTTGGTAGAAGCACAAGGTGAGATGTTCTATTATTGAGGTGTGACCTTATAACTGATGAAGAATATCAGTATGAAGAGAGTTGCACAAACTTGCTATGAAGCTGGGGCTATGGTGATTAAGCCGTAGGTTGAGATTGATTTCAAGTACTAGAGGATGTTTTGTTGTTCAAAATCTAACATTTTGCTACTAGTCTTATCCAAATTTTGAGGATGAAATTCCTTTGTAAGGGTAGAAGTATGTAATACCCTGTACTTTTATGGGTATTTAAATTACATGAGTGGGTGTAATTTAATACTCGAAGAAATGATTTCGGAAAATTAAATGAGAGAAAATTTAAAGTTGTGGGTTAAATATTAATTGGAGAGTTATGGATTATTGTTAATGTGTGCTATATTGACTTACATGAATAAGTAACTAAAATTGGGTTATTTTATATCAGTTCGCGGTTGGGCAAAGCGATCGGGAATAATATTTTATTTGGAAAAATACGTGCGAAGTTGTATTGAATTTAAAAGGTGAATTTTTGATGAGTGACTCGGATGAAAATTTTGAGTGCACAGTAGGTGTCGGAAGGGCCAAGATAGTCAAAATAAAGTACATGGGGGTAATGTTTGGATTTCAGGGACTTTTAGGACTAGTAGAACTCACATTTGTGTATACGAGTCAATTTTGGGTTTACTAAGTGGAGAACCCCTATTTTTCCTCTTATAAGCAGAGAAAAAGAGAAAGGAAGGGAAAAAAATAAAGAAAGAGAGAAATAAAGAAAGAAAGAAGAAGAAAACGGGGAGAAAGGGAGAACTCGGGCCCACTCCGACGGATTCTCGGCACGAGGTCATCGGATATAACCAATGAGCTAAGTGTTTAACTTGATTTAATTATTTATGTGTGCTAATTGTTCACGTCATAGTTGGTATACAACTATAAGATTTTCGGGTTGGTATTATTGTATAAAATGGGTTTTTGAGAGATGATTCTATATGAACTTGATGTAATAATGTTCCCAAATGAATTTAAGCTTGAAACGATGTTAAGGGTGTAAAAAATTGGTGAGAAATTAGAAGAAATGGAAATTGTGATTTGATTAAGAAAAAGGGTTTAATTCTTTTTAGTTTTATAAATTCCATGAATTAGTTGATGTATTGGGTGTAAATAGGTGTGTAGATGTTGCATAGATGGTTGGGTATGGTTGGAAACCATGGATATGGGGTTGTATGTATATTGGTTGAAGAATTGGAGAAGAAGAAGAAGATTTCAAAAAATTAGGTTTCTTAACGATTTTGAATACATTGGCGCTAGAGCAATCCGATTCAGTAAGGACGAATCGATTCGGTCTCCTGCGAATTGATTCGACCCTGACATATTTTGAATTTTTTTCTTTATTTTATGGATTGAAGAGAAATAGCTTTGTGGAGATAATTATTAGGGGATCCTTAATAGAGTATTAGGACTTCTAAATGATTAGAGGAGTGATTTATGAACCTTGGGTTAGTGAGAATAAATAAGAGGTATAAATTTGAGGAGCGTTTGGAGACGAATGACACTTTGAGAATTAATTGTAACACCCCGCCCGCCCGGGGAGAGCGAATGGAGAGCTAATGCGATAAAATAACTAATTCCACAAGTGATAAGGTATAGAGCATCTAAATAAACCCACAATAATATAAATCCACTAATCTCAATCTCTTTAATTACAACAAGTCTCTCGAATTAAATACAACAACTAACTCGAAAATAAAAAACAAATCTCCAAAGCTCTATACATCAAAATAATACAAATATTTCCCAAACAATCCTTGCTAAAATCAATCTCCATAGCGCCCCAAAATCCGCGCTAACCTTCCACTAAAAGAAAATATGGGGAAGTGCACAATACGACATGAATTATGCTCAACAAATACGGATTAGCAACGAATAAAACGTAACAACACGAGTACGAATATTCAAATCAAAATGCAAATCTCAAAGCATTTATCAATATAATTTCTCAACAACACTTTAACTCGGTCACCAGGCCTCACCACATCCGTATATACTTTATCAAGCCATAGCCCGGGAAACAGGAATTTTGGCAGGTTCCCAACATTTGTGCCATATTAAAATCTCATGACAACGTGCTCATCAACAATATAATGATACCACATGAATCAAAATAATTTCAACAATTATTTTCCAGATTTTAATGAATTTATCAATTCAAATATGAGTTCAATTAACAAGAATTCAAAGAGAATGACACTCGCGAGATTTAAGGAGCATATTGTGTAAAACCCCATACCTTAAACCATAATGAGAAACCAATGATCACATCCTCAAGATCAACACAAAAGATCTACAAAATCTCCTCCAAGAACCTCCAACAAAATATCCCCAAGAACACCTCTAATCTAAGGTTGGAACTCACAAATCTCAAGGGCCAAAGTATAATTAAAAAGAAGAGGAATATAAAATATATTTGCTGCCAAAATTTGTGCCAAAAGTAGGTTAAAAAGGGTTGCCCATGACTTCCTTTTATAATGCAAAGAAATGAAAAGTTGGAATCCAAAAGACTCCTTTAAATAAGGCAAATAAATGAAGAGTTGAAAGTCAAAACAACTCCAAGAGTTAAAAACATTTAAAAATCATTTTAAAATCCGTTTTAACTCCGATTTCGAAACCGTTTGAAATTCTCGCCTTTAAAAATAATAACCAACAAGTTTGAGCAATAAAAATAATTTTATCAAAAACTTTATTTTTCCTCTTTATTTTGAAAATACCCCAAAAATTACGCGGGTTATTACATTAATTCGGCGGGTTTATATAGATTTATGCATGTAGAATATATATGTGTCGATTATATATTAGTAAATCCGAATGTGTGAGTAGGATGAAATTAGAATGCTAGCTAGACATGATAAGCTAATATTAGGAAGTAAGTAATGTGATGATTGAATCCAATGAGTGAATACTTGGAATATAATATAAGTTGTGTGCAAAATTATAAATTAATACGAATTAGTATATTCAGGATGATAGGATAATGCCACGAGAGATGGGCCTGAATAGCCGGATTGATAATTTATATATATATATATATATATATATATATACGGGTATAGAGATAGTATATATGATGTGATTTAAAAATATATCTTTGTGTGATTGATATATTATTATGGGACATACCCCTCTAGTGCTATCATGAGATGTTGTGCGATGTGGGTGAATCCCCTGGCTTGTGGAGCAGGATGAGTATAGTCCCGAGGTCATATCATCCAGTTATTTAAGCAAGTGTGGCTCTATACGCTGGGTGAGATGTCTTGGGTATGATTCGATCTCACTTTCAAATGAGGAACTATGACCCCTTCCCATACACTTGTGTTTTATTTAGGGTGCGGTGATTAGATACTGAGCTGGATGCCCGGATAGATGTGTGAGAAATCCCCGGGAGGTTGATAACATTCTAGAGACTCCATCCATTGAGTTATAACTCTGAGGGATGGTTAATATACTTATATAGCGTGTGATATATAAGTATGGATACACTTGATGTGTATAGTATATATATATATATATATATATATATATATATATATATATATATATATATATATATATATATATATGGATAAAGAATGTAATGTGAGATAATTTTTGGAATATCCGAAAGTATAAAATCCGGTCTAAAATATGTGTTATACGTATATTAGATAATAATATTACATACAGTAACACTAAAATTTGAATGGTGGAATAACTAGTGAGAGTTATTTATAATGAACGGATGAATTATAAGTGAGAATATTATAATGCATAGGCAGAAAAAAGCTTAGGATATTACATACGCGGGTTGTTGAGATAGAGTATGACATTAAACAAATTGGTGAGATGCTAGTTAGGTTGGGTAGCGTAACTAGGGTGTTGAAAATACACGCTTTAGCTGTGTACTGCTAGATGAGAGGTGAAGGGTATCTCATGTAAGTGCGACACCAGTTTAAATATGGAGAATATAATATTTTGAATATTAAAGTATTTTAAACACTTGATATATATTTTCAAAACTAATTGGGCTCTGACCCACTTTCAAATATTTTCAAAAACCTTTTAGGTGTCCAGACACAGGGACACCTAGATGAAAATTCTTTCTAGTTAGACGTTGTTGCCGCAGCTGTGGATGTTGGCAGGAGTTGATTTAAAGGCTTCAATCTTTGTGATCTAGTTATGAGGTATTGTAATTTATATTCAGGCATGTTGACCAATTGATGTCATTTATTTTATTTCTAGCGGTTATTCTATGCGCATTCGATTTGGTTGTGTTAATGTTTTACCAAGAGTTATCGGTTATTTATTCATTCATTTCTGTTGTTGTTTATATTACCATGTGAATAGTTTTAATTTTACATTAAGTTTAAAAAATATTAGAAAGTATAAAATTTGACACCGGGGCTAATAGGTTATTATTAATTAATTGGTTTTCGATAGTGATGCTGAGAATGAACCACATGAGGTTCCTATCTTAATTTGATATAGGAGAGGTCACTCGGTATTTTATTTGGTGGGCTGTCACATGAAGATCATTATGTTGCACACCCTCATGAGAAAAGCTTGGAGATTTGAAGATTTGATTGTTAAAGCAAAGTTTGAAGACTTAAAAAATTATCTTTCCACTTTTGTTGATGGGAGGGTAGATTTGTATAGGTTATTTTGATATATTGATAATTCAAATGTTTTTATTTTGTACAGGCATAGACATAGGGGAAGATCTGTAAGGACATAATTTTATAAATGTCCGTTACAATTAAGTATATCGTATATCGCTGCAATCGTCGAAGAAAGTTCAAGGTCAAATACGAACAAGACGTGTATGAATATTAAGCTTCTCCAATAATCAAGCCTTCACGAAATAAACTTGGTAAAGTTCTGTTTTTAATTCCTTAGTAATTCACTTAGGATATTAGGATATTAGGATATTTTTCACAAAATATTTTCTAAGTGTTGATGCGGAGTTTTAATGTTTTTCATCAAAAAATTAATTTTCAAACCTTTTGAGGCGGTGCATTTACCGAGAATAAGAAAAAGAAAAATATTTAATAATAATCTCGTTCGAACGACAGCCTACGTCGTTCAAACGACAGGCTATGTCGCACGATACATCAAACGACATCCATTATCGTTCAAACGACTTGTCGCCTTAAGGTTTTTATATATAGGACTCTTCAACTCCGTTTTCCACAAGAAGTTTATTTATTTATTTTATTCTACAAACAATGCAAAATTGGCAGAACACTTTTGGATTTTTCGTTTAGGGTTTTGTCCCTTGATTTTCAATTCACAAAAGTCCCAATTGTTCATGTGAATTGTTTTGGAGTTCAAGAAGACATTTTGCTGGTGTTTAAACCTTTGTGGAAAGAATATATGCATCATATGTCTACGTGTCATTGAGGGGCGCTCAAGGGTGTTTCTTTGTTGAAGACTGGACTGCGGTTCATGTGGTGTTGTTGCGTGTGAACCATTCCTGACTCTAGACTGCGTGTCTATATAGGGTTGCTACGGTTATCTTATTAAAGATTTCATTGTAACTGTATATTGAGATTTAATTATAGTGAAATAAAAAGTTTTTCCCTGAGGGGATTTTTCCTGGAATCAGCGTGTCATCTATTTTTGTGTCGTATGATTTATTTATGATGGTTTGATTTCTGCACACACTTAGTGATTTGAGTTTAAGAACTGAATTTAATTGATTAAAAAAATTGACGCTAATTAAATAAGTTTGCAATTGGAATTTGTGCATTTGTTTAAATCAGTATCACACACGGCTTCAGATTTTACACTTAAGAATGCATGAGCGACTTATCAACGGCTAGTTACAAGGATGTTCAAGAAGCAAATGGGGGAGACTATGGAGGTTTACATTAACGATATGCTTGTCAAAAGCAAGTTTAAATATGATCATCTATCTAACCTAGTAGGGACTTTCGATATCCTCAGGAAAGACTGAATGAAACTCAACGCAAGTAAGTGTTCTTTGAGTGTCTAGTCAGGAAAATTCCTTGGATACTTGGTCATCAAGAGAGGAATAAAGGTGAACCCCGACCAGATTGGCGCCATCAACAAAGTCCAGCCCCCTCAAATAATAAGGGATGTACAAAATCTCATTGAAATCCTCGTCGCGCTTAATCGGTTCATTTTAAAATCTTTCGAACGATGTAAACCATTCTTTCAGTTGTTGAGAAGAAACGAAGACCTGGCATGGAGCGAGGATTGCTTTAGAGCCTTAGGATAACTCAAGGCCTATCTAATTAGGTCTCTTTTGCTCGTGATTCCTAGAGAAGGCGACCCTTTATACCTTTACCTTACCATATCAGACCATGATGTAAGCTCCGCCTTGGTATGAGAAAGGGAGGGCAGCCAACATCCAGTTTACTATGCAAGCAAGACACTTTTGGAAGATGAACTTCGGTATCTACCATAAGAGAAGCTCGCCTTTTCATTGGTGATAGCCTCGACGACACTAAATAACTATTTTGAGGCTCAATCCATCTTCGTGGTCACCTCCCATCCTCTTAAGGCTATTATGAGGAAAGTCGACCTCTCCGGCCGATTGTCAAAATGGTCAGTCGAGCTCGAAAGATTTGATATTAAATTTCAACCAAGAGCAACCATCAAGGGATAGAAATTAGCTAATTTCATCATTGAATTCACTGGAGAGCAGCCTGCCGATCAGCCAAAACTAGTCGACCAAGGGAAAGCTTACAGGGACCTAGGGCTTGGACCCTATACGTTGATTGAGCCTCCAACTCAAGGGGGCAGGAGTAGGCATCGTACTAGTGACACTCTAAAATATGGTGCTTGATCAAGGCATCAAACTGGGATTTTAAGCCTCTAACAACAAAGTAGAGTACGAGGCACTGATCGTTGGACTACGTAAAGCACAAGTGATAGGGACAAGGCATCTTCAGGTCTTCAGCAATTTGCAGCTGGTATCCAACTAAATAAACGGTGATTTAAATGTAAAAGATGAAAGTATGGCATCTTATCTCACTGTTATGAAGAGTTTAATGGCCAACATTATGAATTTTACATTCAATAGTTCTCCAGAGGACAGAACAACCACGCAGATGATTTTGCAGCTTTGAGTTCTATAATAGACTCTGACTTGAGAAGAATAATTCAAATAGATTTCTGTGTGCAACCCAACATTGATCAGACTATAAAGCTCGAGAAAATTTTTGAGCAGATTCTCCATATTGATAAAGCTCCGAGTTAGATGGATCCCACTATATACTACTTGTGAAGTGATTTGCTGCAGAGAGATAAGAGATCCTTCACCAGCCCCTACCTGCAGTGCGTGAATCGATAAGATGTTGAGCATATTTTGTACGAACTTCACGAAGGCATTTGGGGAAGCCATACATGGGGAAGATAATTGTCCTTCCGAGTAATAAAAGAAGGGTATTGGTGGACATATATTCACAAGGACACTAGAGTCTATGTTTGGAAGTGAAAAAAGTGGCAGAAACACACACTCATGGTCAACTAGTTCGCTAGTGACCTCAGGTCATTGACCAGCCTGTGGCCCTTTAACTAGTGGTGTTTGGGCATCGTAGGTCCATTGCCTATAGCGACATGTAATCGAAGGTATTTATTGGTCAACACATATTACTTCACCAAGTGTATAGAGGCAGAACCATTGGCGAATATTAGGGATACAGACATGATGAGATTTATATGGAGAAACATCATTACTAGCTTTAGCATACCCCGGACGATCATTACGAAAAACGGGACGTAGTTCGAGAGCGGACCCTTATAAAGTTTTTGCAATGATCATGGAATCAAGCATTATTTCATCTCTCTAGTGTATCCCCACATCAATGGTCTAGTGGAAGATTCCAACAAGACAGTAATTGATGGACTGAAGAAATGCCTGGAACGGGCCAAAGGAGCTTGGACGAACGAGCTGCCCCATATCCTCTAGGCCTATTGTACCACACCATAGCGAGCAACTAGGGAAAATCCCTTTGCACTCATATATGGAATTGATGCAGTTATTCCTCTAGAAGCTGGGCTCCCTACCATGAGATCTACACTGGTTGACCAAGGCCACAATAATGAAGCATTACTCACTAAACTTGACTTAGCTAATGAGTGGCGAGAATTGGCTCTAGTTAAACTGGCGTCTTACCAGCAATAACTAGCCAAGAAATATAATCAAATAGTCAATTCTAGGAAATTTCAAGTAGGAGACTATATCCTAAGGAAAGTCCTCGACAGTGCTATGAAACCATCAGATGGAAAACTGGGGCCAAACTAGGAAGGACCTTTCAAGGTAGTGAGGGAAAAACTACAAGGAGCCTATCACTTGAAAATGATGGAGGACAAGGATATACCAAGGGCTTGGAATGCGACCAATCTGAAGAAATTATTCATCTAGAATTTTTTTATTTGTGCACCATTTAGTTTAAGAAATTTTTTATTTTAGAAACTGATGTTGCTTGTCATTTACAATTTTGATTAATAAAAGTTGATTGGTCTTGGAATTCTACATGTATTGGTTATCTCGATTATATTTTGATATATGCACCCTTTCTAAGTTATAGGCCTCACTCCTTTTATGAGTATAATAGAACTCCTGGACTACACTAAGTTGGCTAACCTACTGGCCCTAACTAAAGAAATCCAGAGAATAATTAGTAGGGACAACAAGAAACCCTCCTCAGGCCTTTGTCCAAGAACACAAATGGACTCTTAGGTTTCTCCGACAATAAAAAAAGACCTACATGGGATCCTTAAGCAACATGGCTAACCCAGGTTGGTCTCCAACATAACTTGGCTCCAGAATCCTACTCGGGTGAATTGTCCATTAATCAGGTGCATTCTCACCATTTCCTAACTTAAGCCTAAGGTAGTGTGACAATACGACCTAAAAGGTAAAGTGGATGGGATGGTATGGCCAAGGCATATCGGGCTGGGGGAATGCTCATTAAATTCTAAATAACATTTAGTCGGCCATAGTACACAAAATGATTAGAGTTTATTAACTAGAAGCAAACAACACATATTTAGTCGGCCTATGCCGAAAACATAAATATTTTATTACATTTCATACTAAAAAGTTACATCGATACATGAACAACAGTAAATAAATAAATTAACTCTATGAAGATCTAGGTTGGTGAGCAAGATAGTCTGCTACTTGAGCTTTCCCACCATCATCAGGATGAGGAGTAAAACTCTACACAGCCTCCTCCGGGCATAACTCCAGCAGTTGCCTTGTATTAGCATCTATAGGGATCTAGAAATCATTCTTTCTAAATGAATTTGGATCCAATCATGGGGGAGTGATCTCATGCCAGTACCATAGGGAAGAGTTTTTGGGAACCATTAACTCCCTAAGGGAACTTAGCCACCTTTTAATAAAGGCCAGTTCCTTTGTCTCCTTCAGCTTTGTAGGGGCATCTGTCCAGCTCTGATCATAGCCATCAGCCCACACCTGTCGAGGACCCTTTTAAAATAAATGTCATAGTCATGTGACGTCTCTCTGGAGTTCGGCAGCGATATCATACGCTCTCTCAACATCCCCCTTGAACTCAGCAACTTCCATTTGGATACAATCTCCACCAGGTATAACTTGATGTGTATACAATGATGAGGAGCTTCGAATGATTTGGGGAGCACTTCTCAGGTCATTATCCTTAAGGCATGCGACCTCCTTCCTTAAAGCATCATTTTCCCTCTACAACACCTCCCCGACTTAGTTGATCTCGGATGCATCGAGGAGTTTTGCCTTTATGTCATCCATTTCTTCCTGAACATAAGCGTTAATCTCCTCCATCTCTGTTAGCCTATCCTTTAGCGTGGAAACTACTTTGGACTAATATTTATAGTCCTTATTCCTTGCCCTAAGGGACTTACAAATCTTAATAAGCCCGGCGAGCTTGGTCACTTATGTTCGAACCAAGGATCTATCCTAGACAAGAACTGACAGGGATATAATCATCAAGGTCAACAAGCTACAAACATCGAACACAAGTAACACATGAATCAGTGAATGAAAAAGTAAAATTTCTTTATTTCATCATAAAGTGGCATCGGCCAAGTAAAGAGTACATCAAATAGCAAAAAATAAAAACAAAAATACAAAAGTGGAGAAGAAGGCCTAGAAGTCAAATTAACAGCATCAACCTGCTCGAAAAAAGATGACTCTTTCCCCTTGTCAGTAGTAAGAGTACTAGAAACCTCACTTATCTTAACCCTAGGCTTACCTGTTGTATTTGGGGCATGATTCACTCCCTGATTGCTAGAAGGAGCATCAATAGTAAGGGCAGAAGGTTCCTCGGTAACTCAAGAAGTAGGGGCATCCTCATTGCTAACAGGCTTAGGGCTCGAATAATGCTCGATGAAGGGAGGGAAGTCAGCAGCAACTACGACCCAATCTCAGCCTTTCTTAAAGTTTTATCGGCTGATATATTTGATCTGGACATCAGTATCTTCGTACGCTACCTCCCAGCCCTCATTATAGTCTCTCTCCCGAATGATGGACGCCTCCAACTTCTTCACCTTCTCGACCAGCTCCTTATTCGTAGCTTCCATCACCTTATTTTCTTCTATAGCGATCAGATTTCCCACTACTACCAGGTCATAAGCCTCGCATAGATCCTTCATCTTTTTAGCCGCATTGACCTTCTTCAGAGCAAACAAAGCCTTGGCTTCTATCAGAGCCTTCTCGAAGGACTTTTGGGCCTCCTGGGAAGACCTCAAACTCTTTTCAAGCTTAGAATTTCTCCTCGATAGCTGATCTTGACTGCATAGTGGGACAGTGTAGTCGGACACAAACTACAAGAGAGACAAATCTTAGTAAACAGAATGAGAAATAATTGCAAGTCAAATAAATAGAGAAGGGGGAGTAGTTTTACCAAAGCAAGCCCTTGAACTAATTTCATGGCTAACTAGTCAGGGCCCATGCTTGAAGAATGCTCATGATCTTCCATGAGCATTGCCTTTTCAAGCATCAGTGGGGCAAGATGAGGGTCTGTAGCCACATAGGCCTCCTTAGTTAGAATAGCCACACACACTAGAGAGGCTTGTGCTTTCTTTATCCTTTCTCATTATCTCTTTCCCACCTCTTCTCTCTTCTTCTCATCTTTTTTTCTTCTGTACTCCTTTTTTCTTCTTCTCTCCTCCTTTGTTCCTCTCTCTCTCTCTCTCTCTCTCTCTCTCTCTCTCTCTCTCTCCTCTTATTTTTCTTTCTTTTTCCTCTCCGCATCTTTCTCACGAGCTACCGTATTGAAGCCACTTATAGTATCCCCAGGCTTTTATTTTTGAAATTTCATCCTATTAGATAGAAGAACATCATCGTCATCATCATCAGGGATTAAGTTCCTTCTTCTTAGAGGAGCCATTACTTCCTCACTAGATCCTTCATTGCTCGATATCTCCTCATTGGATCCTCCTTTACTGGATCCTACCTCTTCACTACCACCTCTGCCACCTTCAACAACCCCAGTCTCAAAGATCCTTTCCTCTTCTTCGTCTTAATCGATGGGTTTGAGAGAACTGTAACAACCCGTCCTTTTAGACAATTAAATTCCATAATTAAATTAAGTGGCAATTTGGGGAATTTTCCTAAATAGTAAATTTTGGGATTTTCGATGATTGAATGATTTTTGATGGGTGCTGTAATTATTTTTGGGACTATATAGGTCGAAATATTTTAATTATATGTCGTCGTTGAGTAAAGCGACACGAGGTAAGATTTTTAATTGGAAAACCCGCATTTAATTATTTTGGGTTGGAATAGTGATTTGCGATCAAGTACCTCGGATGGGAATTTTGACTGCGCCATAATTCTCGGAATGTCCGAGATAGTCGGAAAAGAGTGTCCGATTGTCGAAAATGAGTTTCGGGTAATTTTAGAGGTAAAAGTAACTCGTATTTGGGTAAACGAGTCGTTTTTGGGTTTTAAGGGTTTAAACCCCTTTTCTCCTTATAAAAGGAGGAAGAGAGGGAAAGAAAAAGAAAGAAATAAAGAAAGAAAAGAGAGAGAAGAGAGAGAGGAAGGAGAAAGAGGAGAAGAAATGGGAGATCTCGGGCCAACTCCGCCGGATTCGACTCGAGGTCGTCGGATTATATCCACGAGGCAAGTGTTTACTTGCTTTATTTGTTTTTAAGCATAAATATCTCATATCATTGTTGGTATAACAAACCCTAATGATTTTGGGTTGGGTATTCGTGGATAAAACGGGTTTTTGGGAGTTAAAACGAATAAACCCCTAAAAATGATAAATTGGAGAACTTAGGTTTTTCTTGAAATTAATTGGTGATTCCGGGTTCTAGGATGTTTAGAACCAGTATTATAGGTGTATTTGTAGTTGGTTGAGGTTGTAGGACGTTGGGCTAGGCGAAAAAAGCATGGGAGAAGCTTTAATGGCCGAAACCGTCTCGGAGAAGACGATGAATAGTGAGGCAGCGTGCTTGCCGAATCGATTCGGCCTAGAGGCTAATCGATTCGGCTCTTGGTCAAAAAATAAAATTTGTAGATCTCTTCGACGTGGGAGCCAACCGCGTATTTTTCTGATTTTTTTTGGATTTATAGTGATTTTTCTACGGAGAGCTGTCCGAGATTGAAATCATTAGTTAGAACTTATTGGAGATAGATATTAGGGGTTCTCAAAAGAATTGTTAGGACCTCTAAAGAATTTGAGGAGATACAAAAACTTTGGGTTTGTAGTAATAAAACCAAGTTAGGATTTATATGGATATTGGATTGAATTTTGGGTATTTTGGATATTGAAAAATCGCCCAAACTGTAGCCCTCGAACTGGCCGAATCGATTCGGGTACAGGCCGAATCGATTCGCCTAAAGCAAATTGGGTTTCTGCAATGGGCCAAATCGATTCGGGTACAGACCGAATCGATTCGCCATTTACAGACCTGTTTGCAGAATACTTTCCGAATCGATTCGGATTGGGAACCGAATCGATTCGCCCACCCGAATCGATTCGCTAAAGGGGAGAATCGATTCGCTTAGGTCAGAATTTCTAGTTTTCTCCCTTTAAGAGTATGGGGAGTTGAATTACCATTTGGGATTTTATGGGGATTCCTAAATAAGGGTTTTGAGGATAAATAAACCTTTAAGAGATGATTGAGGTAATTAGTATTGAACAAAGTAAGGAAATACTTTGGGTTTAGTATCATGCTTATATGAAAGCATGGTTATGATTCCTCAAGGGAATCTTTGGGATTATTGGTCATCGCTAGAAGCTATAGGCCACTATGGCCGTTTATATATATTCTAGGAAGAATATATAGGATATGTATATACTATGTGATTTAGGTATATATATATATATTATGATGGAAATGATTTTGAAAATATAAAAATGAATATTTTCAAAATGGAAAGAGAAATGTTTTTCATAATTAATAAAATATGGATTACACACCTCTCTAAATCGCTATCATAAGGGAAGTTGTGTTCGTATGGTGAAGCCCCCTGGCTAATGATGCAGGGTGGATATAGTCCTATAGGCCATGTGAGCGTTTGTTGTTATATTTTCTGCACTGGTTAGGAGATTCCAGGTGTGGTCTTGACTATCCCGCAGGCACATGGTCGCTTCCCGACGTCTTTCGATATAGGATCCCAGGTTGTCTTGGAGGCCCTGGAAGATGATAGCCATTTAGGGGCGCGCACAGTGGAGAAATCCGGACGGGCGGTCTTAGAACGCGTTTATTAAAGCAGTTCATAATAATGGATTTGCTTTAATTACATTTCCTGGATATAGGAAGGGAAACAGGTTATATTATTTGTCTTCGGTAACACTTCCCAGATGGAAGAAGGGATGTGGAAGCATATGTCATGATCAAAGCATTTTTATGATAATGAAAATGTCTTTGAATACATTTCCTGAGTATAAAAAGGGAAATGGGATAATTGATAAAGGAAAAGCATTTTTATGATAATAAAACTGGCTTTTAAAAAGGTATATGATTTATTCAAGCAATTCATGATAATGAATTGGCTTTTAAATACATTTCCTGGATATGAGAAGGGAAATGGAAGTTTTTGAAATGAAAAGGATAAGTATTGATAAATACTTTGTATATGGATTCTCATTCTGGGAGATAGATCCGGATGGTTATGGTAAAATATGTATATGTATATATATGGATGAATCGAGTACCGAGGGTCTAATGGATCCCGACGTTCGACCGTGCCGCATAGTAGTGTATCGGGGGGGTTCCTTGTTTAGATTTCGCTTTGCGAGACACCCCACGCACGAATATGGCATTGTGTTGAGACTGGGGAGAAGTTTAATCCTTAAGTACTCTAATATTATAAAATGTTTATGGTATATATATATGTATTATATATATCTTTCTGTACTGAGGGACTGGCGGATCTCGACGATCGACCTTGCCGCATAGTAATGTATCGGGGGGGTTCCTTGTTTGGATTTCGCTTCGCGAGACACCCCACGCACGAACATGACATAGCGTCGAGATTAGAGTGAAGTTATGCCCTTAGTACATCTGTTTGACTATCTAGGGTAGATAGTGGTGAGGTATTAGACTAGTTTAGCAGGGTAGCTTGACTAGGATGTTTAGAGGGATGCGCTAGGAGTGCACTATTAGAGGAGAGGTGAGGGGTATCTCATGAGAGTGCGATACCAATTTAAATATGAGATAAAACTATTTTTCTAAAAATAAATCATTTATGCACTTGCAAAATATTTTCAAACATTCGGGCTCTGACCCGTTTGTCTACTCTCCTTTCTTTGTCTATACTATATATATATAGGTGTCCAGACACGGGGACGCCTGGATGGAAATTCTTTCGAGTCAGACGTCTGCTGCAGCAGCTGTGGATGCTTTTAGGTTATCGGTAGTCGTTTCTTTCTTTGTACTCTAGATAGGAGATATTGTATAAACACTCGAGCCAATGGCTCAATTGCATTTATTTATTCTTTCAGTACAGCATTCGATATGGTTGTAATTTTGGACCGAGTGTTCGGTTATTTTAGTTCCTTTCATTTCCATTTCAGTTCATTACGCATTTAATTGTGGATGTTTTAATTTATTTGCTAAAAAGAGTAGTTAAGTAAAAGTTTTTAACGCTCACCTAATAGGATATTAGTAATTAAATGGATTTTCGACAGTGATGCTAAGAATGATCCATATGAAACTCCTGTTTTAATTTAATATTGGAGTGATCGCCCGGTATCTTATTAGGCGGGGTGTTACAGATGGTATCAGAGCATCAGGTTCTAGTGTCCTTAGGAATCTGTGTGGACGTACTACGCTTTCAGCGTTGCTTTCGATTTGTTATAGAGCCTCAGGAATAGGATTGTTTATTTCTATTGTGAGATTTCGATCTTCTGCCATATTAGAAGATTATAGAAATCTGTTACGCGCTCGTTGAGTATCGTGTGCGGAGCTCGGAGGGCAGCAGGAGTGGAGCTTAGCTGGGGGAGCTGGTAGAAGACGGGGATGAGGATCTTAGTAGATGCCACTCTCCTTGTGGCAAATGCTAAGGACTGTTATGATGACTACTAAAGTATAGTAGTTATGAGCAACCAAGTACTACTGCGATAGAAAGTGGTACTAAAGTTGGATTTCCCCGTGAAGATAAGGGTTCCAAAGGGATCTTACGGATAGTTCTCACCGTGAGTCCCCATGAATCAGCAGGACGAGAAGAATGCAGTTTTGGGAATTATTCGCCTAAGGTTCAGCCAGGGGCCGACGGTGAATAAAGAGTATTATGGAAAAGTGAACCTTGTACCTAAGTGAGTTAGGTGCAATGAATATTGAGTCCTCTCCAAGGAGGATGGGCTCACTAAAGAATGGGTATGTTCGAGGACCCCATGGTTGGACATCCACTCGGGGAAATCGTTATAATGAAATTGTGGTTATGAGTTTTACCTCAATTGAGGAGGTATATTAGGCGTGACTAGATGAAGTCGCGGTATTAGTTAGCCCTAGAATCGTGTGGGTAATTTGAGTTATGGCGGTATCGACAACATTATATCATGTATGCCTATGTGTTGTCCGCAGTAGCGGAGTTTTATTTTTTCTTCATTCGCCATAGAGGCGGGTGCTGATATATGGTATATATATACATATCTGGTTAGTGATGCTCGTTTTATATGTCTATACGAGCATGGTGGTATGAGGAGCCTAATACATTATGGTGTATTTTCGGAGCGATAGCAGGCTAAGAATGGCAAGTCTATCGTGTCCATGGTTCCTCGAGGGAACAGGTTATTGTTGCGATGTCTCACCTAGATATAGGTTGAGTTCACCTTATTTGTTATGGGTTAATGGAACTTCAGTGAGAAGAGGTTTCCTTATCGTGATTTGGGTTTATGGCGACCTTATATATATGATTTCAGGCCACAGGATTTTCGTTAAGCTGAACATAAACTCATTATTGTTTGCGCAAGGACTTAAAAATGAGTGCGAGCGCAGGGTGGTATGACTCTTAGTTAGAGATAGGAGTTCAGATCATCTTTTTATTGGATTAGGGGATAAGGATATCCCGGTTGCAGGTTTAAATGACAGAACTCCATAACCAACGAAGTCAAGGGTTAATGTGTGGAGGGGTTCCTTGTTTGGATTTCGCTTTGCGAGACACTCCACACATGACTCTTAACGGCGTCGGGAGTGGGGAGCTGTTATGGGATGCAAGGATGTTGATTTTGTGGAAAGGTCTTATAGTGTGGATGAACCACTATAGGCTATGAGCCACATGATGTTGATATACTTATGGAGATATTGTGCTATGGAAAAGCAGTTAAGTGGTCCCCTCGCCACAAGTGGGTGGTTGAGGTTGGACTTAGAGAAATTTTTTTGAGGATAATAACCAGCCTTAATGAAAAGGCAGACTTTGAGAAGATAAATTTTGGGTACTATGTTCGTGACACTTTTTACAGAAAGTGGGCACTTCGATTGATTAGGTTTCCTTCTGTATGGGCGGAAGGATAAGATAGTAGGAATGCGTTCATAGGATAGCCTTGTAGGATTTAGGAAGTCCCGCCTATGTGCCTTGGGTCGCTATATCTCGATGACCGACTACGCGAGGGAGTAGTGTAACGGGAGGGTTCCTTGTTTGGATTTCGCCTTGGCGAGACATCCCACGCATGAAACTAAGCAATTGTCGGTAGTTGAGAGAGGCCTTGGGCACTAGGGACATACTTAGGATTATATTAGTTTCGCGTAGGTATGGTGACACATAGATTATAGCCTTGTTAGGATGTAGGTTCGCTAGAGTTAGCAGCGCCGAGGTTAGGAGTTGGAATTTCACGGGCTGGAAGGACCCATAGGTGAGTATTACACCGAGGAAAGGAGACCCTTATTGGGAGAGAGTGTTACGTGTCAGACGTTCGCTACGAATGTGCAGATGTGCACAAGTTAGGAAGGTGTATGGGCACCTTGGTAAGGTGGTTTGGTATACTGCCTAGTTAAGATAGGAGTAGTACGCAAGATTGAAATTCATGCCAAGAGGCATTATAGATGATGGGTATTATGTGACGTATTAGAGTCACTTTACGATCGTGGTAGTCATGTAGCTTATGGTTGGGAACCATTGAGTTAGTATCTTTCTCTTGAGGTTTTAGGATTTGTAGTGATCCTAGTTAGATGGTGTAGGTTATACCTGAATTTCGAGGACGAAATTCCGTTGTAAGGGGGGGAGTATGTAACAACCCGTCCTTTTAGACAATTAAATTCCATTATTAAATTAAGTGGCAATTTGGGGAATTTTCCTAAATAGTAAATTTTGGGATTTTCGAGGATTGAATGATTTTCGATGGGTGCTGTAATTATTTTTGGGACTATATAGGTCGAAATATTTTAATTATATGTCGTCGTTGAGTAAAGCGACACGAGGTAAGATTTTTAATTGGAAACCCCGCATTTAATTATTTTGGGTTGGAATAGTGATTTGCGGTCAAGTACCTCGGATGGGAATTTTGACTGCGCCATAATTCTCGGAATGTCCGAGATAGTCGGAAAAGAGTGTCCGATTGTCGAAAATGAGTTTCGGGTAATTTTAGAGGTAAAAGTAACTCGTATTTGGGTAAACGAGTCGTTTTTGGGTTTTAAGGGTTTAAACCCCTTTTCTACTTATAAAAGGAGGAAGAGAGGGAAAGAAAAAGAAAGAAAGAAAGAAAAGAGAGAGAAGAGAGAGAGGAAGGAGAAAGAGGAGAAGAAATGGGAGATCTCGGGCCAACTCCGCCGGATTCGACTCGAGGTCGTCGGATTATATCCACGAGGCAAGAGTTTACTTGATTTATTTATTTTTAAGCATAAATATCTCATATCATTGTTGGTATAACAAACCCTAATGATTTTGGGTTGGATATTCGTGGATAAAACGGGTTTTTGGGAGTTAAAACGAATAAACCCCTAAAAATGATAAATTGGAGAACTTAGGTTTTTCTTGAAATTAATTGGTGATTCTGGGTTCTAGGATGTTTAGAACCCGTATTATAGGTGTATTTGTAGTTGGTTGAGGTTGTAGGACGTTGGGTTAGGCGACAAAATCTTGGGAGAAGCTTTAATGGCCGAAATCGTCTCGGAGAAGACGATGAATAGTGAGGCAGCATGCTTACCGAATCGATTCGGCCTAGAGGCGAATCGATTCGGCTCTTGGTCAAAAAATAAAATTTGTATATCTCTTCGACGCGGTCGCGTGGGCGCCGACCGCGTATTTTTGTGATTTTTTTTGGATTTATAGTGATTTTTCTACGGAGAGCTGTCCGAGATTGAAATCATTAGTTAGAACTTATTGGAGATAGATATTAAGGGTTCTCAAAAGAATTGTTAGGACCTCTAAAGAATTTGAGGAGATACAAAAACTTTGGGTTTATAGTAATAAAACCAAGTTAGGATTTATATGGATATTGGATTGAATTTTGTGTATTTTGGATATTGAAAAATCGCCCAAACTGTAGCCCTCGAACTGGCCGAATCAATTCGGGTACAGGCCGAATCGATTCGCCTAAAGGAAATTGGGTTTCTGCAATGGGCCGAATTGATTCGGGTACAGACCGAATCGATTCGCCATTTACAGACCTGTTTGCAGAATACTTTCCGAATCGATTCAGATTGGGAACCGAATCGATTCGCCCACCCGAATCGATTCGCTAAAGGGGAGAATTGATTCGCTTAGGTTAGAATTTCTAGTTTTCTCCCTTTAAGAGTATGGGGAGTTAAATTACCATTTGGGATTTTATGGGGATTCCTAAATAAGGGTTTTGAGGATAAATAAACTTTTAAGAGATGATTGAGGTAATTAGTATTGAACAAAGTAAGGAAATACTTTGGGTTTAGTATCATGCTTATATGAAAGCATGGTTATGATTCCTCAAGGGAATCTTTGGGATTATTGGTCATCGCTAGAAGCTATAGGCCACTATGGCCGTTTATATATATTCTAGGAAGAATATATAGGATATGTATATACTATGTGATTTAGGTATATATATATATATTATGATGGAAATGATTTTGAAAATATAAAAATGAATATTTTCAAAATGGAAAGAGAAATGTTTTTCATAATTAATAAAATATGGATTACACACCTCTCTAAATCTCTATCATAAGGGAAGTTGCGTTCGTATGGTGAAGCCCCCTGGCTAATGATGCAGGGTGGATATAGTCCTATAGGCCATGTGAGCGTTTGTTGTTATATTTTCTGCGCTGGTTAGGAGATTCTGGGTGTGGTCTTGACTATCCCGCAGGCACATGGTCGCTTCCCGACGTCTTTAGATATAGGATCCCAGGTTGTCTTGGAGGCCCTGGAAGATGATAGCCATTTATGGGCGCGCACAGTGGAGAAATCCGGATGGGCGGTCTTAGAACGCGTTTATTAAAGCAGTTCATAATAATGGATTTGCTTTAATTACATTTCCTGGATATAGGAAGGGAAATGGGTTATATTATTTGGCTTCGGTAACACTTCCCAGATGGAAGAAGGGATGTGGAAGCATATGTCATGATCAAAGCATTTTTATGATAATGAAAATGTCTTTGAATACATTTCCTGAGTATAAAGAGGGAAATGGGATAATTGATAAAGGAAAAACATTTTTATGATAATAAAACTGGCTTTTAAAAAGGTATATGATTTATTCAAGCAATTCATGATAATGAATTGGCTTTTAAATACATTTCCTGGATATGAGAAGGGAAATGGAAGTTTTTGAAATGAAAAGGATAAGTATTGATAAATACTTTGTATATGGATTCTCATTCCGGGAGATAGATCCGGATGGTTATGGTAAAATATGTATATGTATATATATGGATGAATCGAGTACCGAGGGTCTAATGGATCCCGACGTTCGACCGTGCCGCATAGTAGTGTATCGGGGGGGTTCCTTGTTTGGATTTCGCTTTGCGAGACACCCCACGCACGGATATGGCATTGTGTTGAGACTGGGGAGAAGTTTAATCCTTAAGTGCTCTAATATTATAAAATGTTTATGGTATATATATATGTATTATATATATCTTTCTGTACTGAGGGACTGGCGGATCTCGACGATCGACCTTGCCGCATAGTAGTGTATCGGGGGGGGGTCCTTGTTTGGATTTCGCTTCGCGAGACACCCCACGCACGAACATGACATAGCGTCGAGATTAGAGTGAAGTTATGCCCTTAGTACATCTGTTTGACTATCTAGGGTAGATAGTGGTGAGGTATTAGACTAGTTTAGCAGGGTAGCTTGACTAGGATGTTTAGAGGGATGCGCTAGGAGTGCACTATTAGAGGAGAGGTGAGGGGTATCTCATGAGAGTGAGATACCAATTTAAATATGAGATAAAACTATTTTTCTAAAAATAAATCATTTATGCACTTGCAAAATATTTTCAAACATTCGGGCTCTGACCCGTTTGTCTACTCTCCTTTCTTTCTCTATACTATATATATATATAGGTGTCCAGACACAGGGACGCCTGGATGGAAATTCTTTCGAGTCAGACGTCTGCTGCAGCAGCTGTGGATGCTTGCAGGTTATCGGTAGACGTTTCTTTCTTTGTACTCTAGATAGGAGATATTTCATAAACAGTCAAGCCAATGGCTCAATTGCATTTATTTATTCTTTCAGTACAGCATTCGATATGGTTGTAATTTTGGACCGAGTGTTCGGTTATTTTAGTTCCTTTCATTTCCATTTCAGTTCATTACGCATTTAATTGTGGATGTTTTAATTTATTTGCTAAAAAGAGTAGTTAAGTAAAAGTTTTTAACGCTCACCTAATAGGATATTAGTAATTAAATGGATTTTCGACAGTGATGCTAAGAATGATCCATATGAAACTCCCGTTTTAATTTAATATTGGAGTGATCGCCCGGTATCTTATTAGGCGGGGTGTTACAAGAACCAAATTCCTCTTCTGGAATATCAAGGTGGGAAATCGTATTAATCAGGTGAGCTATGAAGCTGGTGCTTGTATTTTTATACTCTAGCAAGAATGCAGCAGACCTGGGGTGCTCACCCTCAGCTATGGGATCCCTTATCTCCCAAGACTTTATCAACTCGATAGCTCAAATCTCTCGAAGAGAAGGTTATTGGTTTCTAGCCTTTGCTAAAAAAAGATAAGAGAATATTAGAGAAAGAACACATAAAGAACAAAAAGGTTGGACAACAACATATGTGCTCCTCCCCATATATAGAGATCCGAGGTCCCCTGTACCTTGTACCCTTTGCTTGGGGAGGAAATTACCATTTCCTAGAAATGAACCCTTAAGACAAGTAGTCCTTGTGGGAATCAGGTAGATTTACTACCCATAGACTATCCGGAATCCTCACTTTCAAATACGAAAGCCCTGAACTTGTGCGAGAAAAAGTATAACAAAAGAAGATTTCATCTAATCCCAACTTGGTGCCATAAATTTGATTTATTCTATAGACGCCATTGAAAATTTTCCAAACATTTGGAGAACACTGAGAATGAACTATTTTGAAATATTGAAAGAACTATAAAATAGAGGATTTAAGGGAAATTTAAACCCCCTTAAGATAATAAGAGAACGTGTATCCAGTGTCCATCCTCAGCGTCATGAATGTTGCGAGGAATTGGGACACACTCAATATCTACCCAGTAGGGGATATTGTAGCACTTTCTAAATTCAAGAAAATATTTATTATCTATCTTCACCATGAAAAAACTAGAAAACCCTAACTACAGTGGAATGGGGAATAACAACAAAAATAAATTAAGGAAGAGAAGATAATTGAGCTTACGAATTGAGAATCAGGATTAAGATGATGAAATTCCACAAATCTTTGAAGACAATGAGCAAGAAACAACCTGGAAAATGAAGAGCAAGAGATAGATTGGGAAGAAAGAAAAACAATGAACTTGAAGTGACGATCAAATTATCCCCACACTTGAGTGTAAAATCTTCAATGATAGCACACACTGATCTAAGTAGATTTTCAGCTCAAATATCCAGTAAAATTACAATTCACACCTCTCCTAATTGTCTAAACTACAATAGTTCCATCAAGAGGGGGAACGATGTTTTTTTTATAATTTATGAGACCAAATTGTGACCCCAAAAATTTTAGGGGCAATTGTGGGTACCTACTGTCAATCAAGCCTATAAGAGTAGCCCACCAAGCCCATAGAAGATAATTAGACGTCTGGACCAAATTATGATCCTTGATTAGAAATTAAACTTGACATAAGATCGAGTCTATCCCCAAGAATTTCAGGGAGATATTTAAGGGATACAGGGTCTAACGTGTTGGTTACAACCACTTTCAATGAACATAATATATTATACCCCTAGCCCGGGGCATAGGGGCATGTAACAGTGACCTTCTTAAGAGTCACTTAATAAAATAGTAGACCTCTCCGCGGACGTAGGCAATTTGCATAACCACCTATATTCATGTGTTCTGATTATGATTTCCTATTGTTCTCGATCTCTTTGTGATGTTTTCTCTTATTGTTTGTGTTGAGATTTTTGTCACCATAAAAAGTTTTTGTTATTCTTCACCACCTTTGGTGACCATAGAAGTTTAATTTTTTGCAATTATTCACCATCTTTGGTGATCCTTTGAAGTTTATTTATTTTTTGATTATTCACCTTCTTCTGTGACTTTCTAAGTTAAAAAATAAATAAATAATGTTTCAATTATTTAGCATCTTTGATGACCCTTCAAAGTTCAAAATTTATGTGATTATTCACCATCTATGGTGACCTTAGAAGATTAAAAATGGTGAGATATTCACCATCCTTGGTGACTTAGAAGTTAAAATGGATGATATTATTCACTTTAATTGTGATGATAGAAGTTAAAAACGAAAAATAAATTATGTCATGCACATTTCACCCTTTCTATGAAGTTCATCCAATACTACAATTATCAAGTCTCCACTACCTAAATATTTCTCACAACTTAAGTGGTGTGTGGGGTATGTCTACACCATTTTTTATCAGGTTCATCTCGTGATATTTTTTTCACGACTGGCTAAGATCATGGGGGGAAGTTAGTAGAGGATATATGGTGGTTATTGCAATATTTTTTTATGCAAGTAATTGGTGGTTTAAAGAGGTTATTATTTTAATTCGAATTAGAAGTTATTGGGAGGCAAACATTGGTGGTTAGTGTAGATTATTAATTCAAATTCAGACCGAAAGTTACTTGGAACCAAAATCCAAACTGAAAGTTACTTGGAGTCGAAGAAAGTTAGTTATTGAAATAACTATAAATTCAGTTATTCATGAATGGAAATAGAAAACTCCCTACAAAAAAACGCATTTACATTACTTTTATCCTCTTTTTCCATTTCTTTTATTTATTTTATTACGACATTTCTTTCATTTGGTAGTTAATTTTAAGGTAGTTTGTAATATTTTCTTTCAAAATTATTTTGATTCTTTCCTTTACATTTGTGATCTACATTTCCTTAATGCAATTATTTATTTTATCCGTACCTTACTTTCATGCAATAATTTACTTTAATCGCATTATTACATTTACAAAGCTTTACTTTTGTTTCAATCCATGCAATTTACTATTTTATTCTAGTTATGTAGAAAAACTTAGGACTCACACCGAAGCCTTCCCTATAAGTCATCTTAATTGATGCATTGAATGCAACACAATTGTCTGATATTATCATTAGGTTAAGAATTTTGATTAGAAAACCCATAAATCTTGCATGGAATGCTTGCAGCCTAACTAATCACTAAACGAAGTGAAAAATAAAATCCAAACATATTTTTGACATGCCTGTTGGGATGAAAATGATTTTTAATGGTTTGTCATGGCTAGAGCACAAATTGTCGAAATGACATAATGAGTATTTCTCATTCCTGATTTAGACCAATATTTGGTTGGTGATAAACTTTAATGGTGTATGAGATAAATAGTCAAAAGTTTCAACCATTTTGCTCAATGTATACAAAATTTTGCTAAAAATCTTTATAATTTGGTTGAAACACTCCCTATTGCACCATTTTTTTTTATAAAGGGCCTATTATGGCAAAGAAACTACCACCGATTTACAGAAAAATATGATGATGATCCTCAACCTCTTGCATTAAAAAAAATTACAACGCCAGTTTAGAACTCGGGGGATTGGAAGATCATCAAGGGATTTAAAAAGGCAGGGAGTCCAAAGTGTTACTTTTAAAACCAAATTTTTATCAACAAGAATATTTTCAAACATATTTAGAGTTATAAAAAAATCCAGAATATATGCTTCGAACAAAATCACCAGGGGCCAAAAATTTAAACTGAAAAGAATGAAAACCTTAGCCAAGATCTAAGATGTTTACCATCTAAATATACTCTCATGGAATGGTGAACTACAATGGTTATTGGCAGGTATTGGGTAGTGTGTTTTTTCCACATTATTTATAGCCCGACTAGCTTGAAAGATAAAATCCATAGCCATGGGGAATGAATTTGAACACTAACAATTGGAATCATATTCACTCGACAATAGCCTTGATTTCATTTTCGAGTTGCGCGGTCACCCAAAATGCTTGGATTGGAAGCTTGACTTCTATAGATTTCTTTTGGTACCTGCATCATTTTCTTTTCAAAATACACAGAGAACTCTATGTTTGGGAAGCCACGCCAAATTTTCGACTACTACAGTGTTGTGTTATCACCAAAACATATATTAGTAAAATGATCGTAACTCTCTCTATATAGGTTCAAATGATGAACCTATTTTTCCATTGGAAGATTGACTTCCAGATCTTTCTTTTACTTTATAAATCATTTTCTAGTTCATAATACACAAATAACGAAAAGATAGGGAATTCGGGCCAAAATTTTGGACTGTTATAGAAATTTTTGGTAACTTTCAAAGCTAAAAAACTGTTGCAATTATTCACCATCATTAGTGACCCTTCTAAAGCTAAAACTCTTGTACCTATTCACCATTTCTGGTGGCCCTACAAAGTTTAAAAGTTTTTATGATTATTCGCCATTGTATGTGACCTTCAAAGGTTAAAATTTTGGCCATTATTAACTATCTTTTGTGATCTTAGAAGGTAACGATTCATTATAATTATTCACCTTCTTTTGTAAACCTTTGAAGTTCAAAAGTGTTTGTGATTATTTATTACCGTTTGTTCTTTGGTGAACTTCGAAGTTTTTTTATTTTTATTTTTTTATTTATCATTCACCACCTTTGGTGACTTTTGACGTTTAATTTTTTTGCAATTATTCTCCATATTTGGCAAACCTTCAAAGTTTAAAAGTTTTTGCGATTATTTACTAGGTTTGGTGACCTTTAAAGTTTAAAATTTTTATTCCCCATCTTTGGTGAACCTTCGAAGTTTAAATTTTTTTATAATTGTTTACCGCCTTTGGTCACCTTTGAAGTTTAAAAAGTATGCAATTATTCACCACCTTTGGTGACCTTTTGAAGTTTAAATTTTTTGTGATTATTCACCATCTTTGGTGACCTTTGAGTTAAAAAATAATATTTCAATTATTTAGTATCTTTGGTGACCCGTTGAAGTTCAAAATTTATGTGATTATTCACCATCTTTTGTGACCTTATAAGGTTAAAAATGTTGAGATTATTAACCATCCTTGGGTGGCCTTCAAAGTTAAAAGGGATGATGATATTCACCTTATTGGTGACTATAGAAGTTAAAACCGAAAAATAAATTATGTCATGCACATTTCGCGAATTCAATGAAATTTATCCACGGCTCCAATTATCAAGTCTCCACCACCTAAATATTTCTCAAAATTAAAGTGGTGCGAGGGGTATGCTTACACCATATTTTATCGGGTTCCTATCGTGACATTTTTTTTATAGAAGGCTAATATTATTGAGGAATTTAGTAGCATTTATATGGTGGTTATTACAAGATTTGTTTATGGGAGTAGTCGGTGGTTTAAAGAGCTTGTTAGTTGAACTCAAATTACAATGTTTTTGGAGGTATATATGTGTGGTTATTGTACAGAATTAATTTAATTTCAAACAGAAAGTTACTTAGAGTCAAAGAAAGTTAGTTATTTAAGAAAACTATAAATTTATATCTTCATGAAGGGGAAGAGATGACTCCCTCACTAAAAGTGCATTTACATTACTTTTATCCATTTTTACCTTTTCTTTTCCATTTATTTTATTTCTTTAATTTACGACATTTCTTTCATACCGCAGTAGATTGTAAGGTAGTTATAACCTTTTCTTTTTAAAATTTATTTAAAGTTCATTGCCTTTACATTTTTTCTCTACATTTCTTTCTTTTATTATTTACTTTACTCGTAATTTACTTTCTTGCAATATTTACTTTAATCACACTTTCTATTCTATTATTTACAAAGCTTTACTTTTCTTTTGATTCCATGTAATTTAGCATTTTGTTCTAGTTATTTAGTCCAACTTAATACTTGCATCAAAGTCTTCCCTAAGGAAAGAATAAGTCATCTTAATTGAGGCATCGAGCGCAACAAAATCGTATGATATTATCACCAGGTTAAGAATTTTAGTTGGTAAGACTAAAATCTTACTTGGCACACTCAAAACCTTAACTAATCATTAAACTAGGTGAGAATAAACACAAATAGATTCCTAAAACCCTAGGTTTAATCTTTAGACCTAGTTCTTATTTCCGTTTTAATGCGTGATTAATTAAAGATCCGTATGGCTGATTTTTCTTTGTCTGTAAATGTCAATTTCAAGTTGTTTCTACTAACACTTGGTATTAAATCCCCGATTGAGATTAATTGTGTATTAAAAAAGTCCATATTGCCCATATAGAAACCCTAATTTGCAATATTGTATGATTATACATATTTTTTTAGTGTGTTGTACAAATGAGGTTTTGTGGAGATTATGTTTGTGTCCGTTTCCATCATCGTCACGCATTATTTTTTGTATGATTGAATCCTATGGTGGTTTATCCATAGTTACTTTTCGTTGTTGATTCATTATGGTTGTAACAATTAGGTTTATCTTCAATTATTTCAGTATCATTGTATTTAGAGGCGATTGTAAGGGAATGTAATGTTTATATTAACTTAGAATCATGTATTAGGGTTGGTTTAAGTGTTTTGAAAACTTTAATGTTTTTTCGTGATGTTTAGGATAGGCTATGTAGATTTTTGCATGGAAAAAGTGAGAGAAAGAAATAGATGTCCCCTACAGGTCGACCGTATCGATTTGAATAGGAGCCCAGATCGATCGAATCAGTCATTTAAGAAGTGGTGTTTTAGCCCTGTAGGGGTTTTTCAGTGGTTTCCCACAGTGGTTCTTCCCCAAAATATTTCATGAAGACGGAAGATCAATTTTCATTGTTCAATTCCCTCAAGAACTCTTGGTTTTGATGAATTCTACTTCAAATTTGATTCTTGGCCAAATGAAAGACTTATACAACAAAGATTCTTGTGTATGAAGAGTTTTACCTCATGTTGAAGTCTAGGTCATGATGGAATAGGCTTTTATGCTCTTTATATTTTCCTGCAATTATTTAACTATTTAGATGAAGGTATTTTAATTATTATGTTTAATAATTTGGTATGCTAATTGTATTAATTAGGAACACCCATTTTATGGATGACAAGAATTTGATTTTGAGATCGGCCTAAATCACCGTTTTTTTAGAAAACCCACTCTTATTTTTCTTTTATAAATTGAATTAAATCAGGGTAATTAAATTTTAATGTGTGAGTCAAATTGGTAACTCCAAAATTTATTTTTCAAAGAATCAAATTTATTTTTTTGTTTAATAAAAATTAAAATGTGAGATCAAAATATTTATTTCACACAGTTAAATTTGAAAATTACCAAGGACTTTAATTGGGTGTTTTATAATTGAATGATTTGATTTCAATACCCTCAAATTTTTATAATGCTAAGTGGGCAAATGGTTTCAACATAAATCCCGTGGTCTCCATCAGTATTGTAAAATAATGATGCAATTAATTCCTCGGGTCATCTTGAGCTCACCTCCTGTCAGATGCTTTTAATCGCGATATCACAAAAAATTTAAAACTCATAAATGATAGTTTATTGAAATTAAATGTGAGTGAGTTCAGTCCTCCCATCGAGGAAGTTCTACATGAGAAGATCTGATTTTAATAAATGAATCGATGGTACACGGTAAGGCACAAATTTTTATATCATCCCCATCAGAGTCACTATAGGAGTGGGACCAAAAATCATCGACTATTTTACTATGTTGGACCGAAGATCTTGAACTATTTGGTAGCATAATGGAAGATAAAAATTTGTCTGGTTCAAGGTGATGTTATATAAGCTCCCATCGAGAAATATCACATTATAAGGGAACTAGGATATCCGACAAGATTAATTTTATAAATATTGGTGGTTAAGGGATGCCACTTTAAAATTTAATTGAATTAATTATGGTGTGTTAATTAGAAATTATTTTTTTATTTCATGATTCTAATATTTGATAAATGAATTCATCTTTTTCTCATTGTTTTAGCTTTAAAGATTTAATTGAAATAAGTTTCAAGGACTGAAAATGTGATTGGACATTGTTCTAAACTTAAGAGGATAATAACTTATTTAACTCGTGTAAGAGAAAATAGTCTGACGTTTCTCATACCTTTGGCTAATATTTGTATTTGGCATATCCCATTACAAAGCGACACGTGCTGACACGATGCACCGAATCTCCAACATCTCTAAGATAAAGACTTCTCTGCGTTGTGAAGGTATAAATATTTTACGAGTACGAATTTATTTATAATTATATTTAAGAGAAGATTTTTTTATAAAAAAAGGAGGCTAGATTTTTCAATGTTTTCAAAATAAAATAAAACTTGTTCAAACGTGATGTCATTTTCGTTCGAATGACTTGGCTCTTTCGTTTCAAGTGTCGTTTGATCTCTACAATGAACATCCAATGAGGTTCTTCTGCTAGAATTCATTTGAAGCTCGTTAAAAGCTTATTCAAATGAGATTAGTTTTCTCGTTCAAATGAACTGCGTTTTCATTCTAATAAGATGTTATTCTCATTTGAACAACTTCTATTTTTGTTCAAATGAATTTTGTCATCTCAAATTTTGTGTCGCCTTATAAATACATAATTCGAAAAGATTGTTCAAGAGGCTTTTGCAAAAACGTAACCTACGTACCTGTTGCAAAAAAAATCATCCTTTTTTGTTTTCCAAACACTATTTATTCACAAAATAATCCTCCCCAATATAGTTATGAATCCTTTTGAAACCCTAAAGTTTCATACCTGATATACCTTTCTGGAGATATCATCTTTATGGATAAATTGTGAACCTAAAAGGATCACCGCTGAAGAAGAAGGCTGATCAGTGGATACCGAGGTTGGACTGTCGCTTGTGGACTACTCTGGATCGATTGGTATTCTTTAGAAGTTTTGTAAGAAGGTTGTCTTATCAAACTCTCTAAAGTGATGACAAAATGTTTTCCATTGAGGGATTTTTCCTTATTTGTTGTGTGATTGCATGCTTTACTTGTCTACTTTATCACCTGAATGCATGCCTTAGGATAAAAAGATAAAATTGGATTTTAGTTTGAGTCATTTAATTAAACAAATTATTTCATTAAGATCGAGCACACTCTCAAATTGGTGTCAGAGCTTGTTTAGTTTGTGAAAAAGGGTGGACACTATCCACTGTCGTCATTGACAAATCTTTTTGATATCATTTTTTCTGCAAAATCCTTTTGATATTAATTTTTTTCAAATTGTTGATCTTGAAAAGGTCAGATTTTAATGGAGAATTTGTATAATCGAATGCCCATATTTGATATGCATATTGCAAAATTATGATAAGATACACTTTAAAAGAAATTGATGAAATAGTTTGGTTGCTTTGTGAAAGAGGGTGGACCCCACCCACTATCATCATTTAGAATGTCATCAGATATAAAACTATCTCTTTATGGGATGACAAAAAATTTAAATGGAGTAACTTCAACTCACGCGGTTTGAGTGTTATCTCTAGATCCATCACTCTTAACGATTTCCTCCGTATCATGATGTGTACCACATCTAAAGAAGCTTGGGATACCCTCCAGGTCACTCACGTGGGTACCAATGTTGTTAAAGCTTCTAAGGTGAAAAACCTCACCACTCATTTTGAAACACTTAAAATGCTTTAATCTGAATGTTTTGATAATTTTTATGCATGATTGTCTGATATTGTCAACTCGAGTTTCAATTTAGGTGAGAAAAATCCTAAAACCTGTGTAGTTAAGAAAATATTGAGGTTGCTCCCTAACCATTTCATTCCTAAGGTTACTATATTGAATTCACTAGGGATTTTAGATACTCTTATGTTACAAGAACTTATATAATATCTTCAAACATACGAGATAGATATGTTCCTTAAAACTATTAAGCGTAAGGAAAAAGGGCTTTAAATGCCCATTCTAAAAAGAGAGAGGAAGTGTCATTAGATTAATTTTCAGTACGAATTTGATTTAAATGACTTAGACCTATTTTTTTAAAACTTCAAAAAGATTCTCAAATGTAAAAAGAAAAATACTTTCAAAGACAAGAAAAATTTTAGGCCAAGAAAAAATTTAAGAAAAATTTTGAAAAAGAAAAGAAAGATTTTCCAAAGAAAGACGAGGAGAGATGTTACGAATGTGAGGGAAATGGTCACAGAGCTCATGAGTATCCAACTAGGTTGAAGAGACAAGGGAAAGGCAAAGCTACCTTAAACATCACGTTTAGCGATAGTGAGGTCGAGTCGGTGAGTTTGGGGGATAGATCACCGTATGAATGTAACTTCACCGCATTGATGGCTAGTCATGTTAGTACATCTAGTTCACCTCACAACGATGAGGAAGATACTAAACATATACACCTCGATAGTGAGTCTAGTCATTATGAGAAGATTGAGGAAGAATAAGTTGCAAGTCAAAGTGAACTTCATCGCGCCTATGCCAATCTTTATACTGAGTAACTATGAGAATTATATCGCTAGAGAAAGAATTGAAAGAGGCAAGATAAAGTGAATCCTCGATCAGAGAAGCCTTAAGAGAGACAGTTTTTTTAGTTGAGAGAAAGAATGGGGACTTGACCAACAAAGTGGCTAGTCTTATATGAGATCTCCAAGCATCCGTGGAGCCTCATGAGAAACTTGAAGCCCTTGTATCCTAACCGAAGAAATATCTCAAACGTGCTCGGGAGGTCAAGGTAACTATCGAGGATACATCGAAGAAGTTGGGTAAGATGTTCCTCGGCCCCGCTTTACATTTTCGTGTAAGGCATGGAAGAGGTTTTGACGATGCATACACTTCCAATACGGTACCAGAAACGGTTCCTAAATTTGTGGTTAATCCTTATGTCCCTCAACTTGAACCACAAAGAAGAGTTGAAACTAGAATAGAAAATAAAGGTAGACCCAAACAAGTCTATGTTTGAACTTTTTGCAAAAGAAGAGGTCACCTTAGAGAATTTTTCTATAAGTTAGGTAGAACAAGGTGTACACATACTCCCACGCACCGCTCTAATGATTTTGCTAGTCTTAGAGAGCAAGTTGAGTTCCTAGTAGCTACTTTGCAAAGTTTGATTGAAGAATTTCAGTAGATGTCTTTAACGTTTGAGAACACTTCCAACACTCCGACTAGAGCCAACTATGATAAGGGCACATAAAAGGTTACCTCCACTTGGGTGCCTAATCAAGACGTCAATGCCCTTGTTGTGCATGTTTCTCTCATGGTTAAAAATACTTCCCAATGGTATTTTTACAGTGGGTTCTCTAGGCACATGACTGGTCATAATTCATTTCTTTCCCACCTTAAGGATCGCAAGGAAGGTAAAGTCACGTTTGGAGATGGGAGTAGGTATAGTATTTTAGGGTAAGGTGGTGTTGAGATACCCAGATTCTCAAAACTAGACAATGTGTTGTACGTGAAAGGGTTAGAATAGAACCTAATTAGCATAAGCCAATTATGCGACATAAAATTTACGGTAAAGTATGATCGGTCTGAATGTAACGTTTATGATCAAACTGATAAACTAATACTTTAAGGAGTGAGGACCGAAGATAATTGCTACGGGATTGTTCCCAAGTCCTTCTTTGTATGCAATAGTGCCACGACCTCCACTGTGGACCTTTGACATCAACGACTAGGTCATGTGAACTTTAGGGATCTTGAGAGATTAGTGAAAAGGGACCTTGTTTGTGGCTTACCATCACTTGGGAAACCAACTTTATCATTTTGTGGACCTTGCCAAGAAGGAAAATAAATTTGAAGTCCTCATCGAAAGTTGAATATCATTACCACCACTAAGTTTTGGTGTTGATTAACATGGATCTTATGGGTCCTACTCACTTAGAGAGTTTAGGTGGAAAGATATACATTCTCTTGATGGTCGATGACTTTTCTCGATATTTTATCCTTGGATTGCTAAGAGAAAAGTTCGATGAGGTTGAGTTCCTTACAACCAAGTGACGTGTCTTACAAAACCAAGACGGTGTCACTATTAATCGGATGCGTAGTGACAACGAACACGGAATTTAAAGAAGCCAAATTGTATAGCTATAGTGATGGAATGGGAATTAAACACGAGTTTTCGATTGTTCACACTCCTCAACAAAATAGGATTATTGAGAGGAAGAAATGGACAATACAAGAAATGGCTAGATCCATGCTCCTTGGGAGTACATGCCTAGACATTTTTCAGAAAGGCGGTGTCCTCACACACTTCACATGCCTTATGAGTTGTGGAGAGAAGCCCTACCTATCGTATTTCCATGTGTTTGGGAATACTTTCTACATCTTGTGAGATAAAGAGCACTTAGCAAAGTTCAAATCCTGGAGAGACAAGGGGATATTTTTAGGATATTCATCGACAAGTAGGGCTTATCGGGGTTTTAACCTTGCAAGATCTAAGGTTATGGAGCCAATAAATGTTTCCCCTAGACCTAGTATAAGGATGATTCACCCCATGGTCATGATATCATCCTTCCTTATACTACCATGATTGAACATATTACTGATTTAGGGGATACACCGTCTTTAGTTCGAAAGAGTCATCACCCTTCTGCTATACTTGGTGATCCTATACTAGGTCTCAAGACTCGTGCTCAACTTGAAAATGTTGTTAGCTATTTGTTCTACACATCTTTAGTCGAGCCCAAGAATATGAAAGAAGTACTCGAGGATGGGGATTAGATTTTTCCATCCAAGATTAATTGCTTCAGTTTCATAATAAAGATGTCTCGGAGTTGGTCCCCCGACCTAGAGAGACAAATGTGATAGGTACCAAGGGGATTTATTGTAGTACACAATAAGGGTATGTTGGTCACTCAAGGCTACACAAAGATCGAGGGTGTAGACTTTAAGGATACATTCAATATTTTTTCTAGGATTGTGTTCGAGAACTACCTGAAATGGCTGTGGAAATGAGTAGTGGCGAAGATCCTGGCGAAATAGACCGACGAGAGGTGGTTTGTTCTTTTTGACCCCATGAAAGTGGGAGTAGTGATTTTTTAGACTTGTTAGAGTGTATTTAGAATATTAACTAGGAAAGGAAAATCTAGGAACCTCCGAGGGCTGATGATGATGAGACCGGGTCTTCTGGTCGATGTGGATATGATTTTGTGAAAATGGGATTATTCGTGTGAAGATGGGGAGAATTTTTGTTTTTTGTAGTCATTGTATCTTGATAGTTTTAGTGAAAGGGGTGTTTTATTTTAACTCCCTTTACTAAGACTTCATGTAATCATACCGAACTTCCTTGTTGCAAGAGGTTGAGGATCATCATTATATTTGTTTTGTAAATCTATGGAAATTTCTTTAACAAAACAGGCCCTTTGTAAAACATTTGTGTGACAAGGAGATTTATAACCAAATTGCAAAGATTTTTAGCCAAATGTTGTAAAGTTTGGGAAGTATAATTGGTACTTTTGATTGTTCGTGTCATACACCATTGAACATCATCACTAACCAAATATTGGTCTAAATCATGAATGGTAAAGACTCATTCTATCATTTTGACAATTTGTGCTCTAGCCATGACAAACCATTAAATATCACTTTGTTCCCATCGTGCCTGCTAAAAATATGTTTGGATTTTATTTTTCACTTGACTTGGTTATTAATTAGGGTTACGAGGGTGCCAGGTAATATTTTATGGTCTTACCAATCAAAATTCTTAACCTAGTGATAATATAAGGCGATTGTATTCAGTTCGATGCCTCAATTAAGGTGACATATGCTTCCCTTAGGTACGAATTTGATTCGAGTCTTAAGATGGGATAAATAACTAGAACAAAAATAGTAAATTCTATGGATTGAAAAAAGTAAAGATTTGTAAATAAAAGAAAAGAAAATGCAATTACAGTAAAAGATTGCATGAAAGTAAGGTGCGAGTACGATAAAAAATTATACTAAGGAAATGCAGAGCACAAATACAAAGGAAAGAAACCTTAAATAAACTTTGAATGAAATATTACATACTACCTTACAATCTACTTTAGAATGAAAGAAATGTCATTAATACAAGAAAGGTAAGAAAGGAAAAGAAAAAGAAAAAGAGGATAAAAGTAATTTTAATGTGTTTTTGACAAGGGAGTCCTATATTCCTATTCACGAAGGGATGAATTTATAATTGTCTTTAATAGATAACTTTCTTGGGATCCCAGTAACTCTGAGTTTACATTTTGTTTCCAAGTAACTTTCGATTTGAATTCAAATTATTTATCAATACTGACCACTCATGTTTTCCTCCAAATTTCTTCTAATTCTATTTCAAATAGTAACATGTTTAGACCATCCACTACTTCCATAAAAAATTCTTGAAATAACCACCATATAATCGCTACTAACTCCCCCCATAATCATAGCCTTTCATAAAAAAAATGCCACGAGATGAACCGAGTAAAATATGGTGTAAACACAATCCATACCATTTCAAATATTATTGTGATTAATATCAAGAGACAAAGGTAAATGGTGATGAAATCCTTTCTTACCTGTAAGGTGTTTTAAAATCTTGATTAAACCTTATATATGGTAGGATCTTCTACTGTTTGATCCTCCCCAAAGTCAAGTAGGTTGTTGGACACCTTTTGTGATGAAAACCCTTGCTTGTAATTGAGATATGGTGGTCTCTCTTCAACCCTACCCACAAAAATGTGAATAATATTTTCTATCCCCCGCTCAACTCCTAATAAGCAATAATAATGATTAAAATCCCTTCCCACATCTTAATTACAAGTACAAAATGTGGGACTGGTCCTTATTGGGTTTCTTGAGAGTATAGGTATATGGACTACATTACGAAACCAACACAAAAATTTAAATTAGCTCCAAATAAATAATCAAAAATCCCAATTTTAATTACTGTAATTATTTCATTTCTTTATTTAATCATAAAGTAACTCCACTAAATAATCACGACTGCACTACAACTTAATTATCTCAAAAATCACTCGGATATAATGAGGTATTGTTTGAAAAGTTAATTATGGTACATAATATGATTCTACATGTTAAGCTTTCAATATACATTGGTCAAATCAATGTTTTGCTGATCGACTTTAACCAATCTCTAATCAATTCCTTTATTCTCAGACTTAACTTATTTGTAACTCCACCGAGATTATATACTAAACCATTGAACGAGTTTTACTTGGTGGGAAAAAGAATATATGTACATAAAGAGGGCATCGCATTATAAGGTATCCCCTAGACGTAGATGTTCTGAATTATGATCTCAGATCTACTCACACAACTGCCACCCAATATGCAGGGATCATGTGACCCAATAAAATCAGGATACATGAATTGTAATCAAAGTGACATTTTCACGAGCATTCCAATACTCATGATTCTCGAAATTAAGAATCTATTCATTCTTCACAAATGGAATGAGATTGCCTTAGTCTAATCAAGACTACCCTTAGACTCTAATCTCATGGGTGACCCTTTTTCAATATATTCCCACGATGTATCGATCAAAATTCTCTGTCGAACTATCTTACAGGTTCTCGTAATTTGAGATAAACTACTAGGATTTCAAGTCAAAAGTTCTGATAGGGTATCAACTTCCTATAAAGGTTGTGCAAATTTAAATATTTCTATAATTAAAATCCCGATCTCTTAGTGATCAACCTGAAGCTGACTTACTAGAATTCCTACTAATCTCATCTCACTAACATGTCTACAATATATTTCAATAAAATATAAGTCATTACCGTAGCCATGATTCTTATTTTAATATGAATTGTCTCATATTTACTTAAAAAGGTAGTCCTTATACATGGTTTAAATAATAATTCCCTAACATGATTCCCACGTCAACTTCGAAGTCAACCTAAGTCATCATCAATGGCTCATATAAGAAGGAGGTTTGATATGGGAAAAGTTCAACCAAGTCATCTTAACGCCCTCCACGATAGTACATTGATCTTATTTTATTTCAGTAAGGTGATTTCACCCATGGTGATTTATTGAGTATTTAGGTATTAATAAACTCTCCTTGGTGAATCATACATGCCACAATAAAGCAAAATAAAGAAAATTATGAACATAATTGACTCGGGAGCAACTACATCTGACTCTAATCAAAAGAGATAAGGGATTTATATTCACCCCTTACAATGGACAAAATACCTAGAAAAGTTAATATACTAAAATATTTAAAATTCATGAACTAACTTCATGTACAAAAAATATCAAATGACCATGTTTGGGAAAAAAGTAATGATTTAAGTTAATTGATTTGAATGAAAGCCCCATACATACATATTAAGCCTACCTATTATTTGATGATGACTAATATGAACAGAGTCATGAAACTTATTATTGGATGAATCTACCACCCAATTAGCAAAACCGATATACAAATGTGCTCACCCATTTAAAGCAATGAGAAAAATAATATTTCATGTTCTCTGCAATATCCTTAATTAATTCCAAGTTGTCAAATTGATTCCATAGAGAAATTGATTTACCAAATACAATATCCACCACATATTTAGAAATTGATTTAACTAGAAATTTTCGAATTCCTTCTGTAAGAACACAATTCTCTGATTGAGTCTTAATGTAGTGTTGGCTCAATTTCGGACAAAAACATTTGAGTCATAGGATAGTGTTCAAGTTTATCCATTCAAACATGTGACGTGTTAGTAGAAGACGTAACGGCCAAGTTCATAAATCTTCATCAAATGTCGAGTTTGTTGTGCCTCGTTTCTACGTCAACAACATTAGTTCCATTACTCCTAAGGTATGAATGCATTGTAAATATATAAATGAGCTTGGAAAAAGTTTCATTGGGTGTAATTTTTTTTCAAAATGTTATTTATTTTTAGAAGGTTTCTTCAATTCTTTAAAATAAAGTTTATGGGCTAAAATTGAATTTCTAATCTTTCTAGTAGTTCGTTCGAAATTGTCGTTCGAATGAGTTTTTCGTTCGAACGAGAATTTCGTTCGAACGAGGTTTGACAATGATATTTATCCATTATCCACTAGAACTTCGTTAGAAGGGTCATTCGAATGAGACTTCATTTGAACGAAAATCTCGTTCGAATGAGATTTCAGGCGGGAATTTTTTTTGGAAGTTTTGAGTAGTTTTTCCCATGTTTCCACTTACCTTTACCCACTAACTTTTGACAACTGATATAAGTGCGGGAACCAAGTTTGAAAAACCAACTTTTTCATATTCCTCCATATCCTAGAGAGAGTTTTAGAGAGTTTCAATTTAAAAATGAAAAAGTTCATGTTTTGAGTGTTTTGCTTTCTTAAGAAAAAATATCCTTAAACACTTATGTTTACACTCAATAGTTTGTTTATCCAAGTTCCTTAATATATATATACTTTGTTTGGAGTTTTGGCATCGATTTTATCTCTACCATTTGAAGAGAAGTTTGGGTTTACTTCTACATCCCATAAAGAAGAAGTTCGTTTGCTGTGACTTACCCACTTGGAGAACGGCTCCTTATTCGGGTGGCGGTGACCAAAAAGTCTAATCAGTGGATTCTGAGACCGCGGTGGAGCTCCATGGTTATTCGTTAGGAAGAGGTGTGTACAAGAAGAAGCGTCGAGGCTTGGGTGGAGTCAAGTCGAGTGTTATAAGTCTTTCGTGTCTTGTACTTGTAAAATCATATTTAGTGGATTTGTGGCTAGGGCCGTCCGAGGTTTTTTCCCATTGTGGGTTTTTCCTCGTACATCGCGGCGTAGTGGTTTGTGATTTATTTTATCTTGCTATATCACCTAGATGCATGCTTAGGGCTAAAAGATAAAGTATGGTTTAAATCACTACTTGCTTAATTTGGTGCAAAATTAATTTGGGTAATGTTTTATGTTTAATTTAATTCAAGTCATTAATTTTATTGGATAAAATTTGGTTTGGCCTAAAGTGCAAAAATGAATATTTATTGTTAGGCAAATTTGTAGGACGGGTTAAATTTGTTTTAAGTGAAAAATGTGCTTGTTGATTAATTTAGTTTAACTTTTTGTTTAAGTTTAATTTTAATTTGAATGAAATTAAAATTTGTTGTTTGTATTTGTTTAATTGAACCATCTCGCTTCCACATCTCTTTAAAAGGAAATTAATAATTCTTTCGATAAATTTTAAAAATTTGAGGGCCTCGTGTTCCAACAAGTGGTATCAGAGCCAAAATGATAAATTGCTTCGTTAAGATCCTTAAATATTTTTGACTAAAATGGATTTTTTCCCATTTTTAAAATTTCCTATTTTCAATGGTTCTAACTACGCGTATTGGAAAGCGCGACTGAAATCATCACTAAAATCTATCGACAATAGAGTTTGGTTATTTGTCGTTAGCGGGTGGTCCCCACCTACACATTTAGTAGATAATGAGCGTGTTCCTAAACCCGTCGATAGATGGAGTGAAAATGAATTTAAACTATCTAATTTTAATTCCCGAGGTTTAAAAGCCTTGTTTATCGTGGTCACACCAGATGAATTCCGTCGCATTATGACGTGTGAAACCGCTAAAGAAGCTTGGGATATTTTACAACTCACTCATGAAGGTACTAGTGTCGTAAAAGCTTCAAAACTCCAAAACCTCACCACTCAATTTGAAACCATCAAAATGAACGAAAAAGAAACTTTTGATGAATTTTATTCTATACTTTTCGATATAGTTAATTCATATTTTAATTTGGGAGAGAAAATACCCGACAACCGAGTAGTAAAGAAAATTTTAAGGTCCCTACCCGATATATTTATTCCTAAGTTGACCGTGTTAAATTCTTTACCCACTCTAGCCTGTACGAAATTAGAAGAGCTCGTAGGTGATTTACAAACCTATGAACTAGACATGCTTTCCTCCAAAACTGAAAAGAAAATAGAAAAGGGCGTTGCTTTGAAAGCCCAAAAGGAGGAAAAATAAGTAGTAGAAAGTGAAATGGAGAGTGACTCGGAAGATATGTCCTTGTTTGCTATGAAATTTAAAAAATTTCTTAAATTTAACAAAGAAAAATTTAAAAAAGATTTTAAGAAATTTGAAAATTCTAAGCATGATAAAGCTGAAAAGCTCCCTAAAACTCTTAATGAAAATTTAAATAGGGACGAGTCAAATAGGTGTTACGGCTATGAGGGCTATGGCCATAGGGCGAGAGGGTGCCCCACTAAACTAAGGAGAGGGTAAGAAACTTATTTCATATAATGCAACCCTTAGTGATAGTGATAAGGAAGAGGGACCCGATTCCCCCACTAAGCCCAACTTTGTGGCTTTTATGGCTAGCCATGTGAGTTATAGTGAGCACTCCTCTATTGATGAAATTTTAACACATGACACTTCCAAGGTCAAAGTTTATGATTCCCTTATTTTTTATGGTTGTGAGAGTGAAGAAGAGAGAGAGAGAATGAAAATGAAGAAGAGGTTGATGTGAGTGAACTTTAAAATGCTTTTCAAGAATTATATGAAGAATCTATTAAATTAAAAGAGCTAATTTGAAGTTAGAAGCTTGTTTAAGAGAGAGTGTCATGGTCATTGATGATAGTGTGTTGGTTGAAGACCTTAGGACACATGAGAGAACTCTTAGAGAGAAGCTTGAATATATAGAAGGCGAGAGAGATAGCATTAGAGGATTAATGGAGTCAATGAAATAAGAGCTTCTCGAGTTTGAAGAGAGAAATGTTTTATTAGAGTCTAACATTTCAAAATTAGAAAATAAATTAAAAGACTCTAGTAAAGTCAAATTTGATTTGGAGTATCGTTCGAAAAAATTAGATAAAATATTAGGAACAGTCCAAATTAAAAATGGCACTTATGGTTTAGGCTTCGATACTGGTAATGAATTCACTCATAAAGACAAAACCCATGTGTTAAGAGAATCATCTCGGAAAACCTTTAACGATCAATCCTTAGGTATCAACCTTCGACGTGTTTTCACTTGTGCACATTGTGGTCGAAAAAGTCATCTTAAGATATTTTGTTTTGATCTTAAACGAGGTCCTAGAAAATTCCAACGTAAGGCCACCGAGGTGGCCAAGATTCTTACACCCCGAGATCATCATTAGTCATTAGTTTGGGTTAGGATATCCGACTTGGTAGGTTTACAAAATAGGATTTTTTATTCTCATTTACTTTCACATGCTTCCTCCTTGCTAAATCTAAAGGTTGAATGTGTTAGTTGTTTACATACTTTAGCTTTTGTACTTCGTGCTATATTATCATGCTAAATGTATGCTTGTTTTAATAATCTTCTAGTCTATGCTCCATGCTCAATCTCATGCTAGAATGTAACACCCCATCTAATTAAATACCGGGTAGCTACTCCTTTATTAAATTAATACAGAATATTAAGTTGGTCCAGTCTTAGCATCAGTGTTGGAAAACATTTAATTAATTACTAGCCACCTAATATTTAAAAAGAGAGATGTCAAATTTTATTAATTAAGTTTACAAATAACCAAGAATTAAAATATTAACTATTAATCGCATATAGAATCTCATATGAATAACCAACGAAAAGGAATCAACTGAGTCTGGAGTAAACACTCCAATAATAAAAATGCCAAAGAGTAAATAAAGTCCCAATACAAGAGTCTGAATAAATAAACCAATAACCGAAATAATGAGAGTCTGTGATAACAACCTCTATATAAGAATGGGCGGCATGCCCTAATTGGTACAATAACTTTGACGGAACCAAGGATAAATATGCAAGCGTCTAATAGCAAGATCCTGTAGCTTTCACAACAGCTACAACACGTCATCAAAATGGAACTCTTATGCTTGGCGTCCCTGTGGTTGGGCACCTAAAAGGTTTTTACAAAACAAAAATAGATTTGGAGAAAACGGATCAGAGCCCGAGGTAAAAATAGTTTAAAACTTCATCAAGTGTTTAAATTACAATTAAACAACACATATTATATACATGTTAGTGGCGTACTCTCACATGAGTTTCTCCCTCTCAACTAATGTGCACGCCTAACGTATGGCCTTAGACCATCCTAGTTATGCCGCTAACTAACTAATCTGTACCACTTTCGCTTTCGCATTCTACTATAGGATGTCTACTCTTAATATCCAAACAAGTTATATTCATAACCCATATTCACATTTATTATATTACTTATCGCAAGTGTTAATTAAATTCTCACATTCTTAGTCCATTCATATATCTTAGTTATTCACATCTACTAAGCAACAGTGAACCAGTCACAAGTATATATATAATTCACTCACAGTACATATATATGCATATAAGGAACCCCTAGGCTAAGATGCGGTGCACGCATACTCTGCTATCAAATCCATGTACACCACGTACGTAAGGATCATGTGTTCTGAATCACTAAAGAACTTACGTAATACAAATCACACATATTGGAGGCGAACATAGTTCACATACCCATGGGTCATGCACATACCTACGCTCCCATGGTCGGCTAACTTATCAACTCACAAATAAGTCATTCACAGTCCTATGTCTTTAAGTACCAGTCTAAATCCCCCCGAAGGCACACAAGGATAAGAGGGTCCTTTTCCAAAAACTAACCTCCTGTGATAGCAAGTATGGTAGGTATGTCATACACATAAGAAATTCATTCACTAGGCATTCGCGCAACCTTAGTAATCATATTTCAATATAGATATTCACATTATATCTAGTAAGTCTCATACGTAAAATTATCCCGAACAACATACGTAACTATATTTTTAACTTGATAACTCTCTCTCGTCGTGTCAATTTGAGTACCTAAACCTATCCAAAAAGGTTACTAGGTCTTCTATTAGTTTCTAATGTTATCCCAAGAAATATAACATCCCTCTGCCACTATTCATACCCTTACATTATCTTTCATTTCACTTTCATTCCTAAATCAAAAGATGTCAAACCGTCCTCACTCGGTAACCGCTCTTAACTATAACGCTCGATCCCGTAAGTTATAACATTTCCAGGCAATAACTAAGACCTTACTGACCTTAACTAAGTCCCACAATATTATATTAATCACCCTAAGAATCAACATCTACTTGGGATTTTCATTAAACCTTTAGGGAAAACAATTACCAAAATTCAGAAGGGATTGATCGATCGAAGAAAAGGGATCGATCAATCGATCGACATTCTTGAGTCGATCGATCGATCAAGAAGGTATCAGCCCAGATTTTCTTAAACAGTTACGGTTTTCATCATTTTTACACCTCTAATTCTTCATTATAACGTCTCGAACTCCCAACCAAGTATACTAATAATCATGCTAACATGTTTGCATAATTTCCAACGTTTTATAATCATCAGATCACAACGGGACATCAAATTCTTGAATCAATTCACATAAATTTCATATAAAAACCCTAGTTCTCTTATTTCTTAAAGAACTCTATATAATTCATTACAAATTTCAAATTTTCTACACATAAATCATGATTTCATGGCTGCTATTATCTTCATCGTTAAACTACATGCAAGGCCTACCCAAATTATGATTTTTATTCTTCAAATCCATTCAATATTCATTATTCAAGGCTATTCTCCAATTCTAACCTAACATAGATGATATATGCACTAAATGATTGCAAGTTAAATCACTTGCTATAGTTTTAAACTGTTTTCACCTCGGGCTCTGACCCGTTTTTCTCCAAATCTATTTTTATTTTATAAAAACCTTTTAGGTTCCCAGCCACAGGGACGCCAATCATAGGAGTTCCATTTTGATGACGTTCTGTAGCCACTATGGAAGATACAGGATCTTGGTATTAGACACCTGCATATTTATGCTTGGTTCCGTCAGAGTTATTATACCAGTTAGGGCATGGCGCCCATTCTTATTTAGAGGTTGTAGTCACAGACTCTCATTATTTTGGTTATTGGTTTATTTATTCAGACTCTTGTATTGGGACTTTATTTACTCTGGCATTTTTATTATTGGAGTGTTTACTTCAGACTCAATTGATTTCTTTTCGTTGGTTATTCATATGAGATTGTTTATACGATGGATGGTAAATAATTTAATTCTTAGTTATTTGTTAACTGAATTAATAAAATTTGACATCTCTCTTTTTAGATATTAGGTGGCTAGTAATTAATTAAATATTTTTTGACAGTGATGCTAAGACTGGACCAATTTTATATTTTTTATTAATTTAATAAAGGAGCAGCAACCCGGTATTTAATTAGACGGGGTGTTACATAGAATTATGATTTTTGTTTATCTTTTGTATTATACTTCTTTCATTTTAGTTTACATTAAATGAAAAATACAAAATATTTTTTTTTATCATTTGTGTTTTTATCTTTTTTGTAATTTAGGCTTTATGAAAAATACAAATGATTTTGTTTGACTTTTGAGTAAATATTTTTATTTTTAGTTAAAAATTTCAAAAACTCAAAAAGATTTTTATTTTGTGTGTATTTTAGTTTGACACACTTTATGTGGCATATACTTGTGTTTGACTCCCTTCTTTTCGGCTCCCATGTGGCTATAACTTTTGGTTAAGATTGTCAATCCTTAAAATGTTCTTTACCATGCTTAATTGGAGTAGTTGGATTTTGTATTGATTAAATGGATTCTATTTTTCTATGCCTCAATTCACACATGAACGAGCTCTTTTGAAATTTAATCGTCACATGTTATATTTGAGCTTTGTGAGGTGTTCTCCTTTCAATCTAGTCATCTAAATATTTGTGAACTTGGAGGACTAGTGCATGTCAAAATCCATTGCACGTGAGATTTGTGAGAAATAAAAATGTTATATATAATTGTGCATGGGGAAGGGCTCCGAAAGAATTATTATCCTTTGCAAAAAGTAAGCCATCGTTTTCTTGGACCTAAAAGAAATACGTTGTCCAAAGGCCTAAAAGTAAAATATGGCATTAAAAAGAAAAATAATTGCGAAGGCCTATTTTAAATTGATATATTCATTCAAAAATTATATATGCTTATTAAGGGAGATTGGATGGTATACCAACGATTTGCACAATGTCCTTTATCCTAGTTATACTTTAAATGTCATGACTCTATTGGTTTGTAGAATTATTAAAATTCTAAGCTTCTATGCATTGTGTATGTTTGTTCATTAAGTTCAATTTAAATTGTTACATGAGGTTATATTCAAATGTGATAAAGTTTTCAATCAAATGAGAACTCCGTGAACATGTTGTTAAGTGTTTGGGTCTAAATTTAATTATTACTAGTTCACACCCCTACACTTCCGTTTCCATATGACACATTTTTGCCATACGAGTGTGAAAAGTTTATTTTATTTTGTTTCATGTGTAATGTTTATATCTAGTATATGTGTGTTTGCATTAATGATACTGATTATGTACTCATATACGAGGTATTCTATTTATCTTTGCCTTGCTTTCTAGTTTATCTATGTTTCTACTTCATAATTGGTATCTCTCTAGTTGCATTCTTTGTCCATATCACATGCTTAATACTTTATGCGTCATATTGGCATCATTTTCTTGCATCTTAGTTGGTATCCTTTATTCTTTATATGGATTAGTTATACTTTTGTTTCCTATATATTTTCATGTTCTTATCACCTTATGCATCATCTTATTAGTTAATTTTATCCTTTGTCTATTCCTGAACAAAAGGGGGGAGAATGATAGGGGGAGAAATAGTATCTAATCCTATTATAATCTTATCTATGTTTAGGAGATTTAACTTAGGGGGAGTTGCGACCTTCTTAGGTAGATCACATTTGTTAAAGGGGAGAATTAATTTAGGGGGAGTATTTATTCTACATGCATTAATAATATGTTGATATTTCCTATGCTTTTGATTGTTTACTTAAGTGTGTAGGAATTCTTCTAAGTGGAAACCTTCATCGGCAAAGATATTGATCCTGGGGTCTTGAGTCAAGTTTGGGTGGGATGTATGACTCTATTAGAGCTTGACGGCCCTTTAGGATTTTTGTTTTGGTTTTTATCCCAGAATAGCCAAAGGGGGAGATTTGTAAGGACACAATTCTCCAATTGAGTATTAATGTAGTGTTGTCTCAATTCCGGACAAAAATATTTAAGTCATAGGATAGTGTTCAAGTTTATCCATTCAAGCCTATGACGTGTTAGTTGAAGACTGAGCGGCCAAGTTCATAAAGCTTCATAAAATGCCGAGTTTTTTATGCCTCGTTTCTACGTCAACAATATTGGTTCCATTTCTCCTAAGGTATGAATGCATTGTAAATATATACACGATCTTGGAACAATTTTCAATGGGTGTAATTTTTATTTAAACTGTTGTCTATTTTCAGAAGGTTTCTTTAAGTCTTTGAAATAAAGTTTCTGGGCGAAAATTCAATTTTAATCTTTCGGGTAGTTTGTTCGAAATTATCGTTCGAACGAGTTTTTCGTTCGAACGAGGTTTTACAATGAGATTTACCCATTGGCCAATGGAACTTTGTTAGAAGGGTCGTTCGAATGAGACTTCGTTCGAATGAAAATCTCGTTTGAACGAGATTTCCGGCGGGAATTTTTTTTAGCAGTTTTGAGCAGTTTTTTCCATGTTTCCACTGACCTTTACCCACTAACTTTTGACAATAGATATAGGTGCGGGAACTAAGTTTGAAAAACCAACCTTTTCACATTCCTCCATCTCCTAGAGTGAGTTTTAAAGAGTTTCAATTTAAATTATGAAAAAGTTCATGTTTTGAGTGTTTTGTTTTTTCAAGAAAAAAAAATCCTTAAACACTTTTGATTACACCTAATAGTTTGTTTATCCAAGTTACTTAATATATATACTTTTCTTGGAGTTTTGGCACCGATTTTATCTCTACCATTTGAAGAGAAATTGGGGTTTACTTCTATATCCCACAAAGAAGAAGTTCGTTTGCTGTGACTTACCAACTTGGAGAAAGACTCCTTGTTTGGGTGATGGTGACCAAAAAGTCCGATCAGTGGATTTTGAGACCGCGATGGAGCTCCGTGGTTATTTGCTAGGAAGAGGTGTGTACAAGAAGAAGCGCCGAGACTTGGACGGAGTCAAGTCCAGTGTTGTAAGTCTTTCGTGTCTTGTACTTGTAAAACCATACTTAGTGGATTTGTGGCTAGGGACGTTCGAGGTTTTTTCCCGTTGTAGGTTTTTCCTCGTATATCACGACGTAGTGGTTTGTGATTTATTTTATCTTGCTATATCACCTAGATGCATGCTTAAGGCTAAAAGATAAAATATTGTTTAAATCATTACTTACTTAATTTGGTGCAAAATTAATTCGGGTAATGTTTATGTTTAATTTAATTCAAGTCATTAATTTTATTGGATAAAATTTGGTTTGGCCTAAAGTGCAAAAATGAATATTTATTGTTAGGCAAATTTCTAGGACTTGGGTTAAACTGGTTTAAGTGAAAAATGTGCTTGTTGATAAATTTATTTTCACTTTATGTTTAAGTTTAATTTTAATTTGAAAGAAATTAAAATTTGTTGTTTGTATTTGTTTAATTGAACCATCTTGCTTCCACATCTCTTTAAAAGAAAATTAATAATTCTTTCGGTACTTTTTAAAAATTTGGGAGCCTCGTGTTCCAACACCTTCACTATACAAGAACTGATAATTTGTAACATTTTTCCCTTTACGAAATATTTGTAATGGGGTGTTCGTTTAAAAAGTGATGTTATTTATTACTCTAACAAATTTTATAATGGGAAAAATCTTTTACAAATTGGGATTTGTAATGGGCATTCATGTGTATATGGTTAAGAATTTAGTGACGGGTATATTTAATTTATAAAGATTTGGAACCCATGTTAACTTTATTTATAACAAGTTGATAAAATTTACAACTATTAAAATAATTATGAATAGTATATACTCCTTTTGTCCCAAATTAAGAGTCCATGAACATTTTTCGTATGGAAAAAGGATACACTCGATTATTGGCGAGGATCCACACTTGTTCACTGCTGTAAAATTTGGTTTGTTGATGATGTCCGAAAAGGAAGGTGAACCACTAGTTTGGGACAACCCAAAGTATAACAACGGACTCCTAATTTGGGATGTAAGTATTATTTAAAGAAAATAACCCTAATCAGCAATTCCATCATCATGGCTCAAAGTTTCCCCATTTGAATAGAACATTTTGAAAAAAGCAAGCACGAGTCTATATAAGACGGTATAAGGAAAATGCATAATCGCAAGTTTGTATAAAGTGTAACATTACTCTCCTCATTAATATGCATCACATATACTATATATTTATAGAAGACTTAATAAACATTGATGTTTGTTAATTATGAAATCCGTTGAACTTAATCTAAGTTACATTAAACCCAACTTTTATTCACTTTTAACAACTTAAGACAAACCCGCCAATTCCTTTATTAATTTCGACAATTGTGCTTTATAGTTGAGTTAAATACTTGTAGATTAAATTAACCCCATAATATTAATAAACCTAGATAAACATTAATTTTGTGCCTCTTGGAGCATCCATGCCCCTTTTAGGGTTATGTATTTGCTATTTTAAGCATCCTCACCGAAAAGCCCATTTTAACCCCAAAAATAGAGTATATGAATCAATTTTGCCAATCGAGTGTCCGATGAGAGCACGATTAATTTTCAAAAGTTACAGTGGTACCTCTTGGTGTGTTTGTACCTCTTTTCGGGCCATCAAATTTCCATATTCAGTTTTCGCAGCTTAAAGTCCAATTTGAACCAAAAAATGGGTGTATACTAGTTGATTTCGGCAATCACAAGTCCGATTAAGACACTATCACTTCCTACATGTTAGTTATATGCCTCTTAGAGTGTCTGTACGCGCCTTTCTAGGACATTTATTAATTATTTTGAACTTTCTCCCCCAAAACACCATTATTTACCCCCAAAATAGCATATACTAGTCAATTACAACAACCGAGATTTCGACAAGAACACGATTCATTCCCACAATTTACTTTGATATCCCTTGATGTGTTAGGACCTATTTTCAGGCCACTAGATTGTCGTATATAGTTTTTGCCCTTTAAGATCACTATTAACCTTAAAATTATGTATACTAGTTTATTTTGACAACCGGGAGTCCGAGGAGGATACCTTGACTTCCTAAACATTGTCTTTGTACCTCTTAGTGTGTCTGTACATCTTTATGAGACAATTTATTATTGTTTGACTTTTCTCCCTACAAAATTCAATTAAACCTCGAAATGATGTACAAACACACCAAGAGGTACAAAGACAATGTTTAGGAAGCCACGTATCCTCATCGGACTCACGATTGTGAAAATGGTCATATACTAATAATATACTAATGGTCATATATTAAACCTCAAAATGATCATATACTAATCATTTTCCAAAATATCTTTTTAGTCAATTTTAAATTTATAACAAACTATAACCAGACAATATCTCGAAATAAGTTCAACCGATAACCACACTACAATCACAATGTATGAAATAATCCAACACAAAATAAGAGTCCATCTATAATTATTATAAATAAAAAAATAGATTTTTTCATCCGAAAAATATCAGACTATATATTATATCCTACGGGTAGAAAATCTTAATACATATATCCTACTTAACACTATCTCTCATATAAATAGAAAGAAACTAACTACATCAATAACGGAAAATACATGTGTAATTACCAATATATCTTTCTATTCTTATATATGAGTAAATATAATAAAATAATTAAGCTCTCACTTAGAAAAGATCAAACATGCAAGTAATGAGAAAACAGTGAATTATTTCTCAATAAATCGCACCTGAAATGAGATGAACCTACAAAATTTATACAATCAAAAACTCAAGTAAGGAATAAGTAACCAAGAAAACAACTAATTATCTTTCACCCATTACAACGAGTCACTTACATGAACCTTGTATTAAATAAAAGACATGCCAAAATCGTTAACCATTTTTCCAAGTCATCAATGACATGGAATCCAATCAACAACTTGGAATTAAATGAAGAATAGTAAAGCTAAAATTTCATCTCAAACATGATTGAAAATAAAAAATAACTGTAAAGATAGAGATAAATACATGTAAAATCTCTAACCTCTCCATCCGCCTTAATCTAGGCTTCGGACCGACAATGCAAAGATAAAACATTACATTGGGAGAGTTAAATAGGTTTTACAAAATAGAACAAACAAGATCAATGAAAAATACAAGAATCATAATTAATAAAAAAGCGTATATAAGATTTAGGAACAATTAATTAAAACATTTATCCAAAACATACCATGCCTAACATATCCTCTTTTTCATAACATCGAAACATACATCTAGAAGTAGTATATGTTAGGAAAGTATCATAAATACAATACAATTGCCAATTGAATCATAAATTAAATGGAAAAAGAAGATGAGCTACACTGCTCGCCTATGAATGATGAATAGAAGGCAATATAAATAGACTTTTTTTGCATTGATTTTAGCAACCATCTTGGTTGGAACATTTTAAGAACATTAGTAAATGAATAACATATAATAGTATGAGGTCATGGACAACTTAGTTACATATTATACAAAATAATTAAAACTCATATGGTACCAATAGATTGAACATGTGTGGATTCTCTCAGTATATGTTGGGTTTTCATAAGACCATCACCTGATTATTCAATATTCTCATTATCACATATATTTTGAGTAATACTAATAAAATGACCACATAGATTTTACCATATAAAATAAGACTACTATTATTACCTCATCAATTTGTCATATCTATAAATAAGAAACCTACTATATAGAAAATTATTTTTCAAATCATCAAAATCGTATTGTAAATCCTTATTGCAAAATATCATATTGAATTGGTGTTTAGAATGTTGGGTAACGAAATCATGTGTTAACAAAAATTAAAGTTGAAGACCTAAATCTAGAATCTAAAATAAATAAAAATATGAATTTAATATCCAAGATTAAACCTAATTGAAACATGTTATTCCAACATCTCAAAAAACCCAAAAACCCAGCAAACTTTTCCCAAAATGCCAAGGACTACACTGCAAAATAACACCAATGTCGACACTATTAAACCCCAAAACTGATAAAAAAAACTTTCAACAACCCTATGAACTCCCCCAAATCCGTTATTTTGATTTAAAAAAAAAACAAAATCAAAACCCCCAAATATCCAAAATGAAAGGGGACGAAGTGAATAACCATAAATTGAAACCCAACACCAATTCTAAAATCCTAATTAAACCATAAAACCTGTATTGAAACCCCCTTTTTTATTTAAAAATATTTTTAAAAAACTTTGGGAAAGAGAATACTTATTGTGGATGCCATGACATGTGCTATACCATATTTTTAGGGCATATAACGACTTAAAGACAACTAAGTAAAATCGTTCAATAGAAGAAGAGCTCATTGTAACACCCCGTATTTCTAAGTATATAGAATTTAATTAATTTTAATTATTTTAAAATTACATGCATGCCGTAATTTAATTGAATTAAATATTATGTGTCTAATAAAGTGTTAATCGGGAGATATGATGATTAATGCTTATGGAATAAAATTTATAAGTGAATAGTAAATAAATATTTTTACGTCATTGCAAGTGATATTGACGTGGAAGTGTTATATCTCAACCGAAAATCGCGTGTAGACTATATGGTGTCGAGATAGGATATTATTGTAGAGTGACTCAGATGGTGATTTTGAGGTCACGTTTGATTCCGAATGGGTCAAATAAGTCAAAATAGTATACCCATGTGTATTGTTTGGATTTTGGTGCGATTTTAGACCAACCCGGCACAATGTGAGGGCATTTCGGTCATTTGGGAGACTAAGGTAGAAAGAACTCCAAAAATATGAATGTTATATCAACCCCTTTGAGTTAGAGTCTAGGGTTAATAGAAGATTGAGAAAGGAGAGGCCATATGAGAGAGAGAAAAGAAGAAACCTAGGTTATTCTACACCGTTTTCCATCACCAATTAGCCGAAATCGAAATTGGAGTAATGGGAGAGCGACCTCATCATCCTAAAACAAAAATTAGACCTATTATATTGATGCAAGTGTTTATCTTGTGATTAATTTTAGCATGTTATAATACCCATGTAGTGTAGGGTTTAAATTACATATTTTGGATGAATTCTTAGGGATTAGATGGGTGTAATCCACTATTGGAAGTAGGAATCCACATAGAATTAATTCCTTTATATAAATAATACGAAATCAGAGGTTATGTGATGATTAACATGAAAGAAATATGGGTATTTTGATGAAAATACATGAAGAACATCATAAACTAGGGTTTTCATAACTATGGGGTTTAAATCCATTATTGGATTGATTTCTTATGTATTTGATGTAGTATTTATGTTAGAAATTATCCCTATACGCATATTTGATGTTTGGTTATGTTGGATGAGAGTTTGGGATTATTGTATGAAGGTTTGAGGATTTTAATAGGTTGAAAACTCGTAACAGTTAGATGAATAAAGAGATCTGCTCAGTGTGAATTGATTTGTCTCCTGGATGAATCGATTCAGGTGGAGAATCAATTATAGTCTACACCGAATTGATTCAGCTGCCCATATTTTGACAATTTCATTTGTTTTTGCCCGATTTTGCAAATAAATAATTGGGAGACTTTAGTAATATTTTTAAACTATAGGGAAGGACCTAGTGAGCCCCAATTGATCTATAGTAAGGATTAAGGTTTATCCAAGTGAGAGAATTAAGTCTAGGACCTATTTGAGCATAATATAAAACTTCAGAATTCACGAGAATTGAAACGGGTTATAGAGAGAGTGAGTAAGCCCAAGATTTAAACCAGTATCATAGATATATTTTAACTACTGATATTACTTAAGGGGTAACTAGGACCCTTCGAGTAGTGAGCGATACTCGAGAGAAGTTATAATTGTAAAATGATAGTACATCGAGTAATCGAGAGATATATACTACGTAAGTGTTATATTATGGGTTGGGTGCATACCTATGCTGAATGTATGTACATATAGGTTGTGGTAATACCTATTATGTAATTGATTATGTGTGAACATATCCACACAGCATGCTATAATGGAGGACCCAGGTAGTGGGTGATCCCACCTTGGTGATTCCAACAAGGTTTGGATGTGTGACCCAGAGCATAGGACTTAGGGTGGAGCACTATTTTTGTGTATAATAGTGTGTACCGGTCATTTGTGTACGTTAGGTATATGCATATCCCAAAGACTTAGAACTATGTTCGCCTCCATTATGTGTTGATTTGATTTATGGTTCAACATGACATTCCAAACTGATAGTCTTTGATTTGGTACGAGACATAAATGGACTGATAGCAGAGTATGCATGCATCACGATGGCCATTCCGGGGGATGCTATAGTTTAATATATTATAGTGTGATAAATATATATACAAGTATGATTATTCTACTTATGTTTGATGGTTGAAAAAATGGATTGTGTATATCTAATGTATGATTATTCTACTTATATGCTATGGTAGAAAAGATAGATTATGTATATCTAAAAGTATGATTATTCTACTTATATGTGACGGTAGAGAAGAAAGGGTGCGGTATCTAAAAGCAGTTTAAGTAGATAAACTTAATAGAGGATGCAAAAATAATATACGATTAATAGTATTTATTAGTATTACAGTATTGTATGGGAGGTAAGGGGGAGCTAAACCTTTTATGGTTAGTTAGATACGTATGTCTAGTTAGGTTGGGAAGCATAGCTAGGTAGGAGACATTAGGTGTGCACTATAGTTGAGAGGTGAGGAACTCTAGGGAGTGTCCGTTGAACTAACATGTGTTTACTGTGATTTAAATACTTGCTAAATGTTATCAAAAGGTTTTGGGATCTCACCCGTGTCAAATTTATCTTCTAAAACATTTTAGGTGTCCAACCACAGGGACACCAAGTTGATGATTTATTCCAAGGATGTGTAGCTACAACACTTGTGGAGGCATACAGGATTTGTATAGATGCTTTAGTTATTCATTACTAGATTAGGATTACGATTCTGTATTTCATTTGGGCATGTTTCCCCTACAGTTGTTACATTCTTTCAGTTTAATTTATCAGACTATGTAATGGATTCAGTTTATTCCCTTAGACTTATAGTTAAATTTTGTTTTCGTAACCGATGGTTTATTCAGTATTGTTTATTTATCTATTTATCGTGGTATTTATTCATACTATTATATTTTTATGGATGGTTGAGTTAACTTATTTTATATTTCGCATGTTGTTATATTAATGAAAGATAAAATTAGCGCCGGTTTAATATGTCTTAGGATGTTAGTAGTTTAATTTTTTTTTGACAGTGATGCTATGAATGAACCAAATGAGATTCCTGTTTATTTCAATAAAGGACTTATCACCGTGGTTAAATTATTTGGGGTGTCACAAATGGTATCATAGCATCAGGTTTTAGATTCCTTAGGATCTGTGCAAACTTATTACGTTTTTAGCATTGCTTTTATTTTATGCAGAGCCATATGCTTAGGATTGTCGATTCATAATGCAAATTACGTTCTCCTTATATTGAGTATAGTTTACGCAATTTATATACGAGTTCGATTGGGCTTCGTATGTCGAATAATATAGGACAACCAGCGAGGGACACTAGGAGGACTGTAGGAGGAGAGGCAGAGCCACGTAATTTATGGAAATGGTGACCAATTTAGAAGTCACCACTATTATTGTCTAAGTAGTCAATGTTGAGATAACCGCTAGGGCATAGAAATTCCCCCATGTACCACCATAGCAGATGGTGGCACAAATTTTAGACTCACCTAGTACAGTCAGTAAGGGAGAAATCCGAAGGGGCTTTTCAGAAGGACCATTCGCAAGAGTTTGGGGAAAGTTCTTAAATGTAATAGACAAATGGAAGGGGAATATCCAAAGAAATTTGAATTTAGTGGACTGAAGTGACACTCAGAATTTTTTTTTGGCAACTTTTGAGCTATTGCAGAAGTGTTGCAGTGGTTGGAGTCAGTGACCACTTCTGATAAGAGATACTATTATAATAGAGTAATTCTGGATGCGGTTTGATCTCAAGTTCTTTCATTCTCTATTCAGACATAAATGCGAATAAAGTTTCCAGACTTATCATAGGAGGGTCGGGCATAGGTCATTTGTGAGAGATAATTTACTTGTTTAGTGAACTTCATGCCAGATGAGGTGGTTACGGAGGAAAAAATATTGCTTAAGTTGGATTATGGACTCACGAGTAGAAGTCTAAATCATTTAAGGGGAATATGGCTTAGAAAACCTATGCAGATGGCATCAATGATTTTCTTTTACAAATAATATATCAACACTTCCACGTGAAGGGAGCCAAAAGAGTTGGAGAAAATAGCCAAAAGGGAAAGACTAGATGTAACGGTTCTAGTGAGGCACCCTAGGGGGATACCCAATAGGGGAACCATTTATATGATTCTAATCAAGGTGAATTCTGACCAAAGGACGGTGGATTTAAATAGGGCCAGTGGAGCTAAGGGAATAATAGAGGTAGTCATAATGGTGCTAAGACTACCCATTTCGGAAGAAGGAAACCTCAACATGACCAGTGGGGTCGGGGATAAGGAAATAACACAGAGAGGTGTCTTATGTGTGGAGAGTAGGGCCACATATGTTGACATTGTGTGAAATGAGTTAGGGGATAAAATGGGGATGCCCAGTAGGGGAAATAATTATAGAAGTTTCTGGTACACTTTGGATGAGAGTATTGTGTCCCAAAAACTAGTCGCAACACCAGAGCTATTGGAAATTGAAAGTATGAGTTTTAATCTTGGGAAAAGGGATAACATTAGCATGACATGAGTGAGTCATAATATTTTAATTATTACTATATTCGTGCACGAGACGGGTTTGATGGATGTATTATTAATATTGATAAGGGGAGTGGGTGCCGACACTAAGAGGATATATTTTTGTATATTTAGTCATTTTAGAGACATGTTATAGGAGTATGATATTATCCCAGGTACGGACTGGTTAGCGAGGGTTTGAGCAATAGTAGATTAATTTGGTAAGACTATCCTATTCGTTGCTCCAAGGTATGATGCATCATTTAGTAAGGTATCACCTGAAAGGGGGTCGAGCGTGTGCATGATGTGATTTAGGTCATATTGAGTATACGGTTGAGCAAAGAGATTTAACTCGTTATCGATTTAGTGCTAGAGACTTAGTGATAGTGAGAGTGTGATGTTATATGTTACCTTTAGCAACATGGTAATGGGAAAGTAGAATTTAATGCAAGGGGACGAGAGTTTGGGGAGTCCAAACTATGTGCTTAGGGCCTTCGAATCTCGATAACAAACAATGCTAGGTAGTGGTATATCAAATGGTTCCTTGTTTAAATTTTGCTTGTGAGACATCCCATGCATGAATCTTAGTTAATGTCGGGAGTTGGGATATGTGTGTTCATTGGAGCATGGGTATAATATCTTAGTTATATCAAGTGCATGTGGGTAACACTTTGAGCTGAGAGCTATTATACAATTCAAGGGCTAGTAGAGATAGTAGAGTGGTATAGGGAGGGTTGGGAAAACTTTTTCAACACTAGATGATGGTTGGGGAAATATCGAGAAGAATTAAATTGCGATTTATGGGGTGATCAACAATACCCATATGATGTTGCCACGTCGATAATGCGAGGGACAAAATTGAGCTAAATATGTTACATATGTGACATTTGAGATGTTATTGCAAATATGCGTGGGTTATAGGATGTATTGGAGCCATGGTTAGTTTGATTTTTATAAATTAGCCAAAATAAGGGGATGTAGTTATGATTGTTTCGAAAATATGCCTGGGGGCAGTAGAAGCAAAATTGAAAAAGTATGATGGACTGAACTTCGGTTGAGAAAGGAAGATAGTACAGATAGATAGAGTATGAAGAACTATCACACCTAAGATAGGTTGAACGATTGTGTAGACACATATAAGGTATCTCTTACAATAGAGGACCGAAATTATTTTGGGAAATTTAGAGGGGAGTCTTACGTAATCAAATGCTGAGGGTAAGATGGGTCATATTTTGGTATGGCTCGGGAAGGGGAGTAAGATGTACCACGTAATATGAAAGGTTGAACACGTATATTAGTGTTGAGTGAGACATAGTGAAGTTGTCTCCGGGTGCACCACTAATAGATAAAAAAAGGTTGGTCCGAGATGGTCAACCCGAATTTTATGACAGTGACAATTCCAGTGACGAAATGGGTAGGTGGACTAATAGATTTCATTGTTAGACTGCCAACATCATGTAAATGTCAAGATTCCCTTTGGGCTACAGAATGGATTGATCGAGATGGAATGATGATTATTTTTTGGGTGAGTTACACTATCGGATAATGTGCCCAAAATTTAATTTAAAGAGAGGATATGAATCGACATGAGGTGTCGGTCAACATTGTTGAGAATCAGGAAAGATATCTTTAAGTCCCACCTCTGATAGGATTTTTCAGGAGGAAATGGATACAGAGTTTCATTTGGAGCAAAAAGTGTCACCCATAAGATGATGGTTAGATGGGAGTTGACTAAAATTTTGAAGAATGCGAGGAATGCATATTCTGAATTTTTGGGTAATTATGAAGAGTCATTATCAGTAGAATTTTATTTTTGGCAAGGTGACTTTTGAGAGTTTGGTGTCGGAGACCTTGACGTTGGCCCTATAATTTATTAGGGATAAGCGAATAACAAATTTTTGGGCCGAAAGTGATTTAGAGTCCATCGAAAACAATTGACTTAATTAGAAATCATTTCGTGTGGTTCATGAATGTTGCAAGTGCTATGTCATCACGAACTGAAGTTTTAAGGACTGACATGAATGGTGTGGTGTTATAATGGTTTCTACTATGAAGGGAGTTCTGTGGCTTGGTAAATAAGGTAAGTTGGCAACTAGGGATGTGGGGCATTCCATCAGTAGTGAGATGAAGGAGTCAGTGATGTGTAGGCTCATCTTATTAGAATATTTTAGAAGGATCACCATGTTTTTTCATATTTTTGTCAAGGTAAGACCTTAAGAATGATTAGACCATATCTGTGTGATACGATTTGAACAGACTTACCGCTAGACTTAGGCAATAGTGAGTAGACTTTTACCCATATGGGTATCACTAGCGAGGTATAGTGGAAACCCCATAATGTTACCATAATTTGATTTTGGGCAATAGAGGATGTCGTGTGGTTGAGTGTACTAAGTTTTTTGAACTGAGGAAGTTCTAATTTTGAGGACAAAATTCCTTTGCAAGGGGGAATTATGTAACACCCCATATTTTTTAGTATTTCGATTATTTTTAAATTATACATGTGTCGTAATTTAATTGAATTAAATATTATGTGTCTAATAAAATGTTAATCGGGAGAGATAAAGATTAATTTCTATGGAATAAAATTACTAAGTGAATAGTAAATAATTATTTTACGTCATAGCGAGTGATAGTGATGTGGCAGTGTTATATCTCAATCGAGAATCGTGTGTAGACTATATGGGATCGACATAGGATATTGTTGTAGAGTTACTCATATGGTGATTTTGAGATCACAGTTGATTCCGAATGGTTCAAAATAGTCAGAATCCCATGTGTATTGTTTGGGTTCCGTCGTGATTTTAGACCAACACGGCACCATGTGAGGGAATTTCGGTAATTTGGGAGACTAGGGTAGAAAGATATTCGAAAATATAAATGTTATATCATACCCTCTGAGTTAGAGGCTATGGTTAACACAATCTTGAGAGAGGAGAGGCCATAGGAGATAAATAAGACAAGAAACCAAGGATATTCCACATCGTTTTCCATTACCGATGTGCCGGAATCAAAATCGGAGTAAGGGGAGAGAAAACTCATCATCATAAAATAAAAATTAGACCTACTGTATTGAGGCAAGTGTTTAACTTGTGATTAATTTAAGCATGTTATAATACCCATGTAGTTTATGGATTTTCTCTCTCTCTCTCTCTCTCTCAACAATGGCGGCTAATCCCCCCAAACCCCCTGACATAGATCAAAATTTTGCCAAAAGTTTTTCTTCTCTTCTAGTTGAATCACCCTTGTCACTCCCTTCTAAATCATCATCTTCTTATAAGGAGAACCTTCAGTTGAATTTTCCTGTGAAGAAACTGATAGGCTGGCCAGTCCTTATAAATACTCCCTGATTGGTAGATTCTCTCTCGGTCGGCCTTCTATGGAATCTATCCATAAGGATTTTCATGGTTTCTCTTTAAAAACTTCCTTTTCAATTGGTTTACTAGATGATCAACATATTCTTATCAAGTTATATTGTGAAGAAGATTTTATGCGTTTGTGGCTTAGGGAACAGTAATATATTTTCAAAGCTCCATTCAAAGTGATGAAATGGGCTCCAGAATTTATTCCCGATTATGATTGTCCAATTTTACTAGTATGGGTTTCTCTTCCTCATTTACCAGTGCACCTGTTTGCTAAAACGACATTATTTTCCATTTCTCAAAAGATTGGTAACCCTCTGAAAACTGATGAAGCTACTGCTCTTGTGACACGGCCAAGTCAAGCTCGTTTATGTGTTGAGGTTGATTTGTTGAAACCTCTTCCTCCACGCATTTGGATTGTTAATGGGTTCCATGGTATCTGGCAAACAATTATTTATGAAAACGTACCTTCCTTTTGTGGTTCTTGCATGAAGATAGGTCAATTTGATGGTGATTGTAATGTTGGATCTGCTAACCCTAATTCAACTATCAACAATACCAATGATCGACAAAACTTTCCGTTCGATAAACTAGTGGTCGTTTCCAAGGATAAGTTGAATTCTAGTCATAGTGCAACAAAGTGGCAAGAAAAGAGGAAAAATAAACGTGGTATCGTTATTAAGGAGTTACCTGGCTCTATAGTTGCTAAAAATCCGGTGGTATCAAATATTCAAAAAAAAAAATTCCCATATCTCAGGTGGTTTTAAAAACTAACAATCTTTCTTCCGACTTGATTTGTGGGTCCAAGAAATTACCCCACATGGTTTAGCATCTACTTCTCTCACTGGAACACGTGTATATGCTCCCAAACATGATAAACAGATTCCTACAATTGTGGAGACTTTGTCCAATTGTGAATCTGACGATGATATTACAATCAATAATTCTTTTGCTTCTCTAATGGATGATCTCAATGTTGAAGAGGGTGAGATTATTCACAATTGTTCTCTCCATAAAAAACCTCCTCACTCACCTGCTAAGTCTGAAGAAAATTTCTTTCTTTCAAAAAACAATCTGTCTCAAGGTAACTTGCTCCCGCTGTGGAAAACTACGGATGATCTATCTTCTTCCATACGCCAGATTTCTTCTCTCGAGGAATTAAAGACATTATCTTCGCAGCTGGAAATGAAGCATGTTTGGCTTGAAAAAAATCCTTCTAAGTTGGCTGTTATAGAGGGATCTACGTACAATAACTCTCATGTGGTGGGAAAAACAGTAGGTTTTCTATAATAAGGGAAAGTAAAACTAAAGGTGCTTCAGTTTCTGTCATCAAAACCTGATCTGTAACTAAATTTTCTCAAGCTTCCAGGTTTACTAAATCTTTATGATTAATCTTCTTTTCTGGAATATAATGTAACACTCCGCCCGACCAGGGAGAGCGAATGGCGCGCTACTCATCCATAAAACTAATTCAAACCCCAAAATAACAAGGTATAGATCATCTAATTCCCATAATAAAACAAGAAAAACAACTAATCTCAAATCTCTTCAAATACAAATACAACCAAGTCTCTCCAAATAAAATAACTATCTATCTCGAAATAAAATGATCTAAAAAACAAAAATAAATACAATCTTCCAAGTTGTATTCTCGAATAATCTTCCCAAAATAATTCACGCTAAAATCAAATCCAAAGCGCCCAAAATCCGCGCTAACCTTCCACTAAAAGAAAATATGAGGAAGTATACAATACGACAGGAAAGACGCTCAACAAATATTAGCGTTGAATAAAACTTAATAATACGAATATGAATATTCAAATCAAAGTGAATCTCATAAGCAATTATATCACCATAATTTCTCAACAACACATTAACCGGGTCACCAGGCCTCACCACCGTATCGCCCCTATGCATTTTTTTAGCATATCCGGAAAAAGGAATATTGGCGGGTGTCCAACCTCAGTGCCGTATTAAAATCTCATGACAACATGCTCAATACCAAATATAATACCACATTAATCGAAATTAGATTCCAACAAATATTTTCAGATTTCCAACAGAATTTAACAATTCAAATATGAGTCAATAATCACATGAAACCAAAGGGAGAAACACTCGCGAGATTAAGGAGCATATTGTGTAAAACCCCATACCTTAAACCAAAAAAAAAGAACCAACATGAATCATCACATAATTTCAGCCTCAAAATCTAAACATACCATCACGTTCCTCTCGCAAAAATAATCAAATCTCGTTCTAGAGCAAACTCGAGAAAACACCAAATAAGCCTTATAATCTAAGGTTGAAATCTTAAATAAGTTTGGGGTATGGTTTGTATATGAAAGGGAGCAATTTTGGAGAGGTCTTCTGGTTGAAAAGTTTGAGAAAAACTGATTTGAAAAGCCAAGCCACGAATTTGTTGATATATAAAAGATTAAGAGTTTGATTAAGAAAAGAGTTCTAATTAGATACAAACACTAAAAAATTTATTTCGGACGATCGGACCGTTGGAATTAGATGAAATTTTACCGAGAATTAGCTGAAGACGAGAGGAAGCTATAACAAAAATTTCCGCTCGATCGGACAGTTCAATATTTTAATTTGTTTATTTTGCTATGGAGTTTTATGTTTTGAGGACTCTTAGAGAGTTTTATGTTTTGAGAACTCTTCTATATAATAAAAATTCAATTAAATCTCCATTTTAATTCCAATTTCGAAACCGTTTGAAATTCTCATCTTTAAAAATAAAATCAAACATATTTGAGCAATAAAAATAATGTTGTCTCAAAAATTATTTTTCCTATTAATTTCGAAAATACCCCAAAAATTACGCGGGTTGTTACACTTCCCCCCAAATAATGGAATTTCGCCCTCGAACTTCGCCGAATACCTAACTCTAAAAAATCAGGCCAACAATCTCCAAAAATAATCTCGTCACCAAAAAAATAATTTCCTCACATCTAATCTAGATGTCTAATACGAAACGATCATCTAAAGATTCTATCTCCAAAAACACGCGCCACAAAAACGCAACATGCCCAAAAACCAAGACCCGAGGGTTGTCGTATAACCTAAGCTCTGATACCATTCTGTAACACCCCGCCCGCCCGGGGAGAGCGAACGGCGCGCTACTCATAGATAAAACTAATTCAAATCCACAAATAACAAGGTATAGATCATCTAATTCCCATAATAAAACAAGAGAAACAACTAATCTCAAATCTCTTCAAATACAAATACAACCAAGTCTCTCAAAATAAAATAACTATCTATCTCGAAATAAAATCCTCTATACAACAAAAATAAATAAAATCTTCCAACTTGTATTCTCGAATAATCTTCCCAAAATAATTCATGCTAAAATCAAATCCAAAGCGCCCAAAATCCGCGCTAACCTGCCACTAAAAGAAAATATGGGGATGTACACAATACGACAGGAAAGATGCTCAAAAAATATTAGCGCTGAATAAAACGTAACAATACGAATATTCAAATCAAAGTGAATCTCATAAGCAATTATATCAATATAATTTCACAACAACACATTAACCGGGTCACCAGGTCTCACCACCGTACCGCGCCTATACATTTTTTTAGCATATCCGGAAAAAGGAATATTGGCGGGTGTCCAACCTCAGTGCCATATTAAAATCGCATGATAACATGCTCAACACCAAATATAATACCACATGAATCGAAATTAGATTCCAACAAATATTTTCAGATTTCCAAAAGAATTTAACAATTCAAATATGAGTCAATAATCACATGAAACCAAAGGGAGAAACACTCGCGAGATTAAGGAGCATATTGTGTAAAACCCCATACCTTAAACCACAAAAAAGAAACAACACGAATCATCACATAATTTCAGCCTCAAAATCTAAACACACCATCACGTTCCTCTCGCAAAAATAATCAAATCTCGTTCTAGCCTAAACTCGAGAAAACACCAAAAAAGCCTTATAATCTAAGGTTGAAATCATAAATAAGTTTGGGGCTATGGTTTGTATATGAAAGGGAGTAATTTTGGAGAGGTCTTCTGGTCGAAAAGTTTGAGAAAAAGTGATTTGAAATGCTAAGCCACGAATTTGTTGATATATAAAGGATTTAGAGTTTGATTAAGAAAAGAGTTCTAATTAGATACAAACACTAAAATTTTTATTTCGGACAGTTGGAATTAGGTGAAATTTTACCGAGAATTAGCTGAAGACGAGAGGAAGCTATAACAAAAATTTCAGCTCGATCGGACAGTTCAATATTTTAATTTTTTTATTTTGCTATGAAGTTTTATGTTTTGAGGACTCTTAGAGAGTTTGATGTTTTGAGAACTCTTCTATATAATAAAAATTCAATTAAAACTCCATTTTAATTCCAATTTCGAAACCGTTTGAAATTCTCATCTTTAAAAATAAAATCAAACATATTTGAGCAATAAAAATAATGTTGTCTCAAAAATTATTTTTCCTATTAATTTCGAAAATACCCCAAAAATTACGCGGGTTGTTACACTTCCCCCCAAATAATGGAATTTCGCCCTCGAACTTCGCCGAATACCTAACTCTAAAAAATCAGGCCAACAATCTCCAAAAATAATCTCGTGACCAAAAAAATAATTTCCTCACATCTAATCTAGATGTCTAATACGAAACGATCATCTAAAGATTCTATCTCCAAAAACACGCGCCACAAAAACGCAACATGCCCAAAAACCAAGACCCGAGGGTTGTCGTATAACCTAAGCTCTGATACCATTCTGTAACACCCCGCCCGCCCGGGGAGAGCGAACGGCGCGCTACTCATAGATAAAACTAATTCAAATCCACAAATAACAAGGTATAGATCATCTAATTCCCATAATAAAACAAGAGAAACAACTAATCTGAAATCTCTTCAAATACAAATACAACCAAGTCTCTCAAAATAAAATAACTATCTATCTCGAAATAAAATCCTCTATAGAACAAAAATAAATAAAATCTTCCAACTTGTATTCTCGAATAATCTTCCCAAAATAATTCATGCTAAAATCAAATCCAAAGCGCCCAAAATCCGCGCTAACCTGCCACTAAAAGAAAATATGGGGATGTACACAATACGACAGGAAAGATGCTCAGAAAATATTAGCGCTGAATAAAACGTAACAATACGAATATTCAAATCAAAGTGAATCTCATAAGCAATTATATCAATATAATTTCACAACAACACATTAACCGGGTCACCAGGTCTCACCACCGTACCGCGCCTATACATTTTTTTAGCATATCGGGAAAAAGGAATATTGGCGGGTGTCCAACCTCAGTGCCATATTAAAATCGCATGATAACATGCTCAACACCAAATATAATACCACATGAATCGAAATTAGATTCCAACAAATATTTTCAGATTTCCAAAAGAATTTAACAATTCAAATATGAGTCAATAATCACATGAAACCAATGGGAGAAACACTCGCGAGATTAAGGAGCATATTGTGTAAAACCCCATACCTTAAACCACAAAAAAGAAACAACACGAATCATCACATAATTTCAGCCTCAAAATCTAAACACACCATCACGTTCCTCTCGCAAAAATAATCAAATCTCGTTCTAGCCTAAACTCGAGAAAACACCAAAAAAGCCTTATAATCTAAGGTTGAAATCATAAATAAGTTTGGGGCTATGGTTTGTATATGAAAGGGAGTAATTTTGGAGAGGTCTTCTGGTCGAAAAGTTTGAGAAAAAGTGATTTGAAATGCTAAGCCACGAATTTGTTGATATATAAAGGATTTAGAGTTTGATTAAGAAAAGAGTTCTAATTAGATACAAACACTAAAATTTTTATTTCGGACGATCAGACCGTTGGAATTAGATGAAATTTTATCGAGAATTAGCTCAAGACGAGAGGAAGCTATAACAAAAATTTCAGCTCTATCGGACATTTCAATATTTTTAATTTTTTTTTGCTACGGAGTTTTATGTTTTGAAGACTCTTAGAGAGTTTTATGTTTTGAGGACTCTTCTATATAATAAAAATTCAATTAAAACTCCATTTTAATTCCAACTTCGAAACCGTTTGAAAATCTCATCTTTAAAAATAAAATCAAACATATTTGAGCAATAAAAATAATTTTATCTCAAAAATTATTTTTCCTCTTAATTTCGAAAATACACCAAAAATTACGCGGGTTGTTACACTTCCCCACTAACAATGGAATTTCGCCCTCGAAATTCGCCGAATACCTAACTCTCAAAAATTAGGCCAACAATCTCCAAAAATTATCTCGTCACCAAAAAAATAATTTCCTCACATCTAATCTAGATGTCTAACACGAATCGATCATTGAAAGATTCTATCTCCAAAAACACGCGCCACAAAAACGCAACAGGCCCAAAAACCAAGACCCGAGGGTTGTCGTATAACCTAAGCTCTGATACCATTCTGTAACACCCCGCCCGCCCGGGGAGAGCGAACGGCGCGCTACTCATAGATAAAACTAATTCAAATCCACAAATAACAAGGTATAGATCATCTAATTCCCATAATAAAACAAGAGAAACAACTAATCTCAAATCTCTTCAAATACAAATACAACCAAGTCTCTCGAAATAAAATAACTATCTATCTCGAAATAAAATGCTCTATACAACAAAAATAAATAAAATCTTCCAACTTGTATTCTCGAATAATCTTCCCAAAATAATTCACGCTAAAATCAAATCCAAAGCGCCCAAAATTCGCCCTAACCTGCCACTAAAAGAAAATATGGGGATGTACACAATACGACAGGAAAGATGCTCAAAAAATATTAGCGCTGAATAAAACGTAACAATACGAATATTCAAATCAAAGTGAATCTCATAAGCAATTATATTAATATAATTTCACAACAACACATTAACCGGGTCACCAGGTCTCACCACCGTACCGGGCCTATACATTTTTTTAGCATATCCGGAAAAAGGAATATTGGCGGGTGTCCACCCTCAGTGCCATATTAAAATCGCATGATAACATGCTCAACACCAAATATAATACCACATGAATCGAAATTAGATTCCAACAAATATTTTCAGATTTCCAAAAGAATTTAACAATTCAAATATGAGTCAATAATCACATGAAACCAAAGGGAGAAACACTCGCGAGATTAAGGAGCATATTGTGTAAAACCCCATACCTTAAACCACAAAAAAGAACCAACACGAATCATCACATAATTTCAGCCTCAAAATCTAAACACACCATCACGTTCCTCTCGCAAAAGCAATCAAATCTCGTTCTAGCCTAAACTCGAGAAAACACCAAAAAAGCCTTATAATCTAAGGTTGAAATCATAAATAAGTTTGGGGCTATGGTTTGTATATGAAAGGGAGTAATTTTGGAGAGGTCTTCTGGTCGAAAAGTTTGAGAAAAAGTGATTTGAAATGCTAAGCCACGAATTTGTTGATATATAAAGGATTTAGAGTTTGATTAAGAAAAGAGTTCTAATTAGATACAAACACTAAAATTTTTATTTCGGACGATCGGACCGTTGGAATTAGATGAAATCTTATCGAAAATTAGCTCAAGACGAGAGGAATCTATAAAAAAAATTTCAGCTCGATCGGACATTTCAATATTTTTAAATTTTTTTTTTGCTACGGAGTTTTATGTTTTGAGGACTCTTAGAGAGTTTTATGTTTTGAGGACTCTTGTATATAATAAAAATTCAATTAAAACTCCATTTTAATTCCATCTTCGAAACCGTTTGAAATTCTCATCTTTAAAAATAAAATCAAACATATTTGAGCAATAAAAATAATTTTATCTGAAAAATTATTTTTCCTCTTAATTTCGAAAATACCCAAAAAATTACGCGGGTTGTTACACTTCCCCACTAACAATGGAATTTCGCCCTCGAAATTCGCCGAATACCTAACTCTAAAAAATTAGGCCAACAATCTCCAAAAATAATCTCGTCACCAAAAAAATAATTTCCTCACATCTAATCTATATGTATAACACGAAACGATCATTTAAAGATTCTATCTCCAAAAATACGCGCCACAAAAACGCAACAGGCCCAAAAACCAAGACCCGAGGGTTGTCGTATAACCTAAGCTCTCATACCATTCAGTAACACCCCGCCCGCCCGGGGAGAGCGAACGGCGCGCTACTCATAGATAAAAATAATTCAAATCCACAAATAACAAGGTATAGATCATCTAATTCCCATAAAAAAAAAAGAGAAACAAATAATCTCAAATCTCTTCAAATACAAATACAACCAAGTCTCTCGAAATAAAATAACTATCTATGTCGAAATAAAATGATCCATACAAAAAAAATAAATACAATCTTCCAACTTGTATTCTCGATTAATCTTCCCAAAATAATTCAGGCTAAAATCAAATCCAAAGCGCCCAAAATCCGCGCTAACCTACCACTAAAATAAAATATGGGGAAGTACACAATACGACAGGAAAGATGCTCAACAAATATTAGCGCTGAATAAAACGTAACAATACGAATATTAAAATCAAAGTGAATCTCATAAGCAATTATATCAATATAATTTCACAACAACACATTAACCGGGTCACCAGGCCTCACCACCGTACCGCGCCTATACATTTTTTTAGCATATCCGGAAAAAGGAATATTGGCGGGTGTCCAACCTCAGTGCCATATTAAAATTGCATGACAACATGCTCAACGCCAAATATAATACCACATGAATCGAAATTAGATTCCAACAAATATTTTCAGATTTCCAAAAGAATTTAACAATTCAAATATGAGTCAATAATCACATGAAACCAAAGGGAGAAACACTCGCGAGATTAAGGAGCATATTGTGTAAAACCCCATACCTTAAACCATAAAAAAGAACCAACACGAATCATCACATAATTTCAGCCTCAAAATCTAAACACACCATCACGTTCCTCTCGCAAAAATAATCAAATCTCGTTCTAGCCTAAACTCGAGAAAACACCAAAAAAGCCTTATAATCTAAGGTTGAAATCATAAATAAGTTTGTGGCTATGTTTTTTATATGAAAGGGAGTAATTTTGGAGAGGTCTTCTGGTTGAAAAGTTTGAGAAAAAGTGATTTGAAAAGCCAAGCCACGAATTTGTTGATATATAAAGGATTTAGAGTTTGATTAAGAAAAGAGTTCTAATTAGATACAAACACTAAAATTTTTATTTCGGACGATCGGACCGTTGGAATTAGATGAAATTTTATCTAGAGTTAGCTAAAGACGAGATGAAGCTATAACAAAAATTTCAGCTCGATCGGAGAGTTCAATATTTTTAATTTTTTTTTTGCTACAGAGTTTTATTTTTTGAGGACTCTTAGAGAGTTTTATGTTTTGAGAACTCTTCTATATAATAAAAATTCAATTAAAACTCCCTTTTAATTCCAATTTCGAAACCGTTTGAAATTCTCATCTTCAAAAATAAAATCAAACATATTTGAGCAATAAAAATAATTTTATCCCAAAAATTATTTTTCCTCTTAATTTCGAAAATACCCCAAAAAATTACGCGGGTTGTTACACTTCCCCACTAACAATGGAATTTTGCCCTCGAGAATCGCCGAATACCTATCTCTAAAAAATTAGGCCAACAATCTCCAAAAATAATCTCGTCACCAAAAAAATAATTTCCTCACATCTAATCTAGATGTCTAACACGAAACGATCATCTAAAGATTCTATCTCCAAAAACTCGCGCCCCAAAAACGCAACAGGCCCAAAAACCAAGACCCGAGGGTTGTCGTATAACCTAAGCTCTGATACCATTCTGTAACACCCCGCCCGCCCGGGAAGAGCGAACGGCGCGCTACTCATAGATAAAAATAATTCAAATCCACAAATAACAAGGTATAGATCATTTAATTCCCATAATAAAACAAGAGAAACAACTAATCTCAAATCTCTTCAAATACAAATACAACCAAGTCTCTCGAAATAAAATAACTATCTATCTCGAAATAAAATGCTCTATACAAAAAAAATAAATACAATCTTCCAACTTGTATTCTCGAATAATCTTCCCAAAATAATTCAGGCTAAAATCAAATCCAAAGCGCCCAAAATCCGCGCTAACCTGCCACTAAAAGAAAATATGGGGAAGTGCACAATACGACAGGAAAGATGCTCAACAAATATTAGCACTGAATAAAACGTAACAATACGAATATTAAAATCAAAGTGAATCTCATAAGCAATTATATCAATATAATTTCACAACAACACATTAACCGGGTCACCAGGCCTCACCACCGTACCGCGCCTATACATTTTTTTAGCATATCCGGAAAAAGTTATATTGGCGGGTGTCCAACCTCAGTGCCATATTAAAATCGCATGACAACATGCTCAACACCAAATATAATACCACATGAATCGAAATTAGATTCCAACAAATATTTTCAGATTTCCAAAAGAATTTAACAATTCAAATATGAGTCAATAATCACATGAAACCAAAGGGAGAAACACTCGCGAGATTAAGGAGCATATTGTGTAAAACCCCATACCTTAAACCACAAAAAAGAACCAACACGAATCATCACATAATTTCAGCCTCAAAATCTAAACACACCATCACGTTCCTTTCGCAAAAATAATCAAATCTCGTTCTAGCCTAAACTCGAGAAAACACCAAAAAAGCCTTATAATCTAAGGTTGAAATCATTAATAAGTTTGGGGCTATGGTTTGTATATGAAAGGGAGTAATTTTGGAGAGGTCTTCTGGTCAAAAAGTTTGAGAAAAAGTGATTTGAAATGCTAAGCCACGAATTTGTTGATATATAAAGGATTTAGAGTTTGATTAAGAAAAGAATTCTAATTAGATACAAACACTAAAATTTTTATTTCGGACGATCGGACCGTTGGAATTAGATCAAATTTTATCGAGAATTAGCTAAAGACGAGAGGAAGCTATAACAAAAATTTCAGCTCGATCGGACAGTTCAATATTTTTAATTTTTTTTTGTGCTACGGAGTTTTATGTTTTGAGGACTCTTAGAGAGTTTTATGTTTTGAGGACTCTTCTATATAATAAAAATTCAATTAAAACTCCATTTTAATTCCAATTTCGAAACCGTTTGAAATTCTCATCTTTAAAAATAAAATCAAACATATTTGAGCAATAAAAATAATTTTATCCCTAAAATTATTTTTCCTCTTAATTTCGAAAATACCCCAAAAATTACGCGGGTTGTTACACTTCCCAACTAACAATGGAATTTTGACCTCGAGAATCGCCGAATACCTAACTCTAAAAAATTAGGCCAACAATCTCCAAAAATAATCTCGTCACCAAAAAAATAATTTCCTCACATCTAATCTAGATGTCTAACACGAAACAATCATCTAAAGATTCTATCTCCAAAAACTCGCGCCCCAAAAACGCAACAGGCCCAAAAACCAACACCCGAGGGTTGTCGTATAACCTAAGCTCTGATACCATTCTGTAACACCCTGCCCGCTTGGGGAGAGCGAACGGCGCGCTACTCATAGATAAAAATAATTCAAATCCACAAATAACAAGGTATAGATCATCTAATTCCCATAATTAAACAAGAGAAACAACTAATCTCAAATCTCTTCAAATACAAATACAACCAAGTCTCTCGAAATAAAATAACTATCTATCTCGAAATAAAATGCTCTATACAAAAAAAATAAATACAATCTTCCAACTTGTATTCTCGAATCTTCCCAAAATAATTCAGGCTAAAATCGAATCCAAAGCGCCCAAAATCCGCGCTAACCTGCCACTAAAAGAAAATATGGGGAAATGCACAATACGACAGGAAAGATGCTCAACAAATATTAGCACTGAATAAAACGTAACAATACGAATATTAAAATCAAAGTGAATCTCATAAGCAATTATATCAATATAATTTCACAACAACACATTAACCGGGTCACCAGGCCTCACCACCGTACTGCGCCTATACATTTTTTTAGCATATCCGGAAAAAGGAATATTGGCGGGTGTCCAACCTCAGTGCCATATTAAAATCGCATGACAACATGCTCAACACCAAATGTAATACCACATGAATCGAAATTAGATTCCAACAAATATTTTCAGATTTCCAAAAGAATTTAACAATTCAAATATTAGTCAATAATCACATGAAACCAAAGGGAGAAACACTCGCGAGATTAAGGAGCATATTGTGTAAAACCCCATACCTTAAACCACAAAAAAGAACCAACACGAATCATCACATAATTTCAGCCTCAAAATCTAAACACACCATCACGTTCCTCTCGCAAAAATAATCAAATCTCGTTCTAGCCTAAACTTGAGAAAACACCAAAAAAGCCTTATAATCTAATGTTGAAATCATAAATAAGTTTGGGGCTATGTTTTGTATATGAAAGGGAGTAATTTTGGAGAGGTCTTCTGGTTGAAAAGTTTGAGAAAAAGTGATTTGAAAAGCCAAGCCATGAATTTGTTGATATATAAAGGATTTAGAGTTTGATTAAGAAAAGAGATCTAATTAGATACAAACACTAAAATTTTTATTTCGGACGATCGGACCGTTGGAATTAGATCAAATTTTATCGAGAATTAGCTAAAGACGAGAGGAAGGTATAACAAAAATTTCAGCTCGATCGGAAAGTTCAATATTTTTAATTTTTTTTTGCTACGGAGTTTTATGTTTTGAGGACTCTTAGAGAGTTTTATGTTTTGAGGACTCTTCTATATAATAAAAATTCAATTAAAACTCCATTTTAATTCCAATTTCGAAACCGTTTGAAATTCTCATCTTTAAAAATAAAATCAAACATATTTGAGTAATAAAAATAATTTTATCCCAAAAATTATTTTTCCTCTTAATTTCGAAAATACCCCAAAAATTACGCGGGTTGTTACACTTCCCCACTAACAATGGAATTTTGCCCTCGAGAATCGCCGAATACCTAACTCTAAAAAATTAGGCCAACAATCTCCAAAAATAATCTCGTCACCAAAAAAATAATTTCCTCACATCTAATCTAGATGTCTAACACGAAACGATCATCTAAAGATTCTATCTCCAAAAACTCGCGCCCCAAAAACGCAACAGGCCCAAAAACCAAGACCCGAGGGTTGTCGTATAACCTAAGCTCTGATACCATTCTGTAACACCCCGCCCGCCCGGGGAGAGCGAACGGCGCGCTACTCATAGATAAAAATAATTCAAATCCACAAATAACAAGGTATAGATCATCTAATTCCCATAATAAAACAAGAGAAACAACTAATCTCAAATCTCTTCAAATACAAATACAACCAAGTCTCTCGAAATAAAATAACTATCTATCTCGAAATAAAATGCTCTATACAAAAAAAATAAATACAATCTTCCAACTTGTATTCTCGAATAATCTTCCCAAAATAATTCAGGCTAAAATCAAATCCAAAGCGCCCAAAATCCGCGCTAACCTGCCACTAAAAGAAAATATGGGGAAGTGCACAATACGACAGGAAAGATGCTCAACAAATATTAGCACTGAATAAAACGTAACAATACGAATATTAAAATCAAAGTGAATCTCATAAGCAATTATATCAATATAATTTCACAACAACACATTAACCGGGTCACCAGGCCTCACCACCGTACCGCGCCTATACATTTTTTTAGCATATCCGGAAAAAGGAATATTGGCGGGTGTCCAACCTCAGTGCCATATTAAAATCGCATGACAACATTTTCAACACCAAATATAATACCACATGAATCGAAATTAGATTCCAACAAATATTTTTCGATTTCCAAAAGAATTTAACAATTCAAATATGAGTCAATAATCACATGAAACCAAAGGGAGAAACACTCGCAAGATTAAGGAGCATATTGTGTAAAACCCCATACATTAAACCACAAAAAAGAACCAACACGAATCATCACATAATTTCAGCCTCAAAATCTAAACACACCATCACGTTCCTCTCGCAAAAATAATCACATCTCGTTCTAGCCTAAACTCGAGAAAACACCAAAAAAGCCTTATAATCTAAGGTTGAAATCATAAATAAGTTTGGGGCTATGGTTTGTATATGAAAGGGAGTAATATTGGAGAGGTCTTCTGGTCAAAAAGTTTGAGAAAAAGTGATTTGAAATGCTAAGCCACGAATTTGTTGATATATAAAGGATTTAGAGTTTGATTAAGAAAAGAGTTCTAATTAGATACAAACACTAAAATTTTTATTTCGGACGATCGGACAGTTGGAATTAGATGAAATTTTATCGAGAATTAGCTCAAGACGAGAGGAAGCTATAACAAAAATTTCAGCTCGATCGGATAGTTCAATATTTTAAAATTTTTTTTTTGCTACGGAGTTTTATGTTTTGAGGACTCTTCTGTATAATAAAAATTCAATTAAAACTCCATTTTAATTCCAACTTCGAAATCGTTTGAAGTTCTCATCTTTAAAAATAAAATCAAACATATTTGAGCAATAAGAATAATTTTATCTCAAAAATTATTTTTCCTCTTAATTTCGAAAATACCCCAAAAATTACGCGGGTTGTTACACTTCTCCACTAACAATGGAATTTCGCCCTCGAAATTCGCCGAATACCTAACTCTCAAAAATTTGGCCAACAATCTCCAAAAATAATCTCGTCACCAAAAAAATAATTTCCTCACATCTAATCTAGATGTCTAACACGAAACGATCATTTAAAGATTCTATCTCCAAAAACACGAGCCACAAAAACGCAACAGGCCCAAAAACCAAGACCCGAGGGTTGTCGTATAACCTAAGCCCTGATACCATTCTGTAACACCCCGCCCGCCCGGGGAGAGCGAACGGCGCGCTACTCATAGATAGAAATAATTCAAATCCACAAATAACAAGGTATAGATCATCTAATTCCCATAATTAAACAAGAGAAACAACTAATCTCAAATCTCTTCAAATACAAATACAACCAAGTCTCTCGAAATAAAATAACTATCTATCTCGAAATAAAATGCTCTATACAAAAAAAATAAATACAATCTTCCAACTTGTATTCTCGAATCTTCCCAAAATAATTCAGGATAAAATCAAATCCAAAGCGCCCAAAATCCGCGCTAACCTGCCACTAAAAGAAAATATGGGGAAATGCACAATACGACAGGAAAGATGCTCAACAAATATTAGCACTGAATAAAACGTAACAATACGAATATTAAAATCAAAGTGAATCTCATAAGCAATTATATCAATATAATTTCACAACAACACATTAACCGGGTCACCAGGCCTCACCACCGTACCGCGCCTATACATTTTTTTAGCATATCCGGAAAAAGGAATATTGGCGGGTGTCCAACCTCAGTGCCATATTAAAATCGCATGACAACATGCTCAACACCAAATGTAATACCACATGAATCGAAATTAGATTCCAACAAATATTTTCAGATTTCCAAAAGAATTTAACAATTCAAATATTAGTCAATAATCACATGAAACCAAAGGGAGAAACACTCGCGAGATTAAGGAGCATATTGTGTAAAACCCCATACCTTAAACCACAAAAAAGAACCAACACGAATCATCACATAATTTCAGCCTCAAAATCTAAACACACCATCACGTTCCTCTCGCAAAAATAATCAAATCTCGTTCTAGCCTAAACTTGAGAAAACACCAAAAAAGCCTTATAATCTAATGTTGAAATCATAAATAAGTTTGGGGCTATGTTTTGTATATGAAAGGGAGTAATTTTGGAGAGGTCTTCTGGTTGAAAAGTTTGAGAAAAAGTGATTTGAAAAGCCAAGCCATGAATTTGTTGATATATAAAGGATTTAGAGTTTGATTAAGAAAAGAGTTCTAATTAGATACAAACACTAAATTTTTTATTTCGGACGATCGGACCGTTGGATTTAGATCAAATTTTATCGAGAATTAGCTAAAGACGAGAGGAAGCTATAACAAAAATTTCAGCTCGATCGGACAGTTCAATATTTTTAATTTTTTTTTGCTACGGAGTTTTATGTTTTGAGGACTCTTAGAGAGTTTTATGTTTTGAGGACTCTTCTATATAATAAAAATTCAATTAAAACTCCATTTTAATTCCAATTTCGAAACCGTTTGAAATTCTCATCTTTAAAAATAAAATCAAACATATTTGAGCAATAAAAATAATTTTATCCCAAAAATTATTTTTCCTCTTAATTTCGAAAATACCCCAAAAATTACGCGGGTTGTTACACTTCCCCACTAACAATGGAATTTTGCCCTCAAGAATCGCCGAATACCTAACTCTAAAAAATTAGGCCAACAATCTCCAAAAATAATCTCGTCACCAAAAAAATAATTTCCTCACATCTAATCTAGATGTCTAATACGAAACGATCATCTAAAGATTCTATCTCCAAAAACTCGCGCCCCAAAAACGCAACAGGCCCAAAAACCAAGACCCGAGGGTTGTCGTATAACCTAAGCTCTGATACCATTCTGTAACACCCCGCCCGCCCGGGGAGAGCGAACGGCGCGCTACTCATAGATAAAAATAATTCAAATCCACAAATAACAAGGTATAGATCATCTAATTCCCATAATAAAACAAGAGAAACAACTAATCTGAAATCTCTTAAAATACAAATACAACCAAGTCTCTCGAAATAAAATAACTATCTATCTCGAAATAAAATGCTCTATACAAAAAAAATAAATACAATCTTCCAACTTGTATTCTCGAATAATCTTCCCAAAATAATTCAGGCTAAAATCAAATCCAAAGCGCCCAAAATCCGCGCTAACCTGCCACTAAAAGAAAATATGGGGAAGTGCACAATACGACAGGAAAGATGCTCAACAAATATTAGCACTGAATAAAACGTAACAATACGAATATTAAAATCAAAGTGAATCTCATAAGCAATTATATCAATATAATTTCACAACAACACATTAACCGGGTCACCAGGCCTCACCACCGTACCGCGCCTATACATTTTTTTAGCATATCCGGAAAAAGGAATATTAGCGGGTGTCCAACCTCAGTGCCATATTAAAATCGCATGACAACATTTTCAACACCAAATATAATACCACATGAATCAAAATTAGATTCCAACAAATATTTTTCGATTTCCAAAAGAATTTAACAATTCAAATATGAGTCAATAATCACATGAAACCAAAGGGAGAAACACTCGCAAGATTAAGGAGCATATTGTGTAAAACCCCATACATTAAACCACAAAAAAGAACCAACACGAATCATCACATAATTTCAGCCTCAAAATCTAAACACACCATCACGTTTCTCTCGCAAAAATAATCAAATCTCGTTCTAGCCTAAACTCGAGAAAACACCAAAAAAGCCTTATAATCTAAGGTTGAAATCATAAATAAGTTTGGGGCTATGGTTTGTATATGAAAGGGAGTAATTTTGGAGAGGTCTTCTGGTCAAAAAGTTTGAGAAAAAGTGATTTGAAATGCTAAGCCACGAATTTGTTGATATATAAAGGATTTAGAGTTTGATTAAGAAAAGAGTTCTAATTAGATACAAACACTAAAATTTTTATTTCGGACGATCGGACCGTTGGAATTAGATGAAATTTTATCGAGAATTAGCTCAAGACGAGAGGAAGCTATAACAAAAATTTCAGCTCTATCGGATAGTTCAATATTTTTAAATTTTTTTTTTGCTACGGAGTTTTATGTTTTGAGGACTCTTCTATATAATAAAAATTCAATTAAAACTCCATTTTAATTCCAACTTCGAAATCGTTTGAAATACTCATCTTTAAAAATAAAATCAAACATATTTGAGCAATAAGAATAATTTTATCTCAAAAATTATTTTTCCTCTTAATTTCGAAAAAACTCCAAAAATTACGCGGGTTGTTACACTTCCCCACTAACAATGGAATTTCGCCCTCGAAATTCGCCGAATACCTAACTCTCAAAAATTTGGCCAACAATCTCCAAAAATAATCTCGTCACCAAAAAAATAATTTCCTCACATCTAATCTAGATCTCTAACACGAAACGATCATTTAAAGATTCTATCTCCAAAAACACGCGCCACAAAAACGCAACAGGCCCAAAAACCAAGACCCGAGGGTTGTCGTATAACCTAAGCCCTGATACCATTCTGTAACACCCCGCCCGCCCGGGGAGAGCGAACGGCGCGCTACTCATAGATAAAAATAATTCAAATCCACAAATAACAAGGTATAGATCATCTTATTCCCATAAAAAAAAGAGAAACAACTAATCTCAAATCTCTTCAAATACAAATACAACCAAGTCTCTCAAAATAAAATAACTATCTATCTCGAAATAAAATGATCCATACAAAAAAAAAAATACAATCTTCCAACTTGTATTCTCGAATAATCTTCCCTAAATAATTCACGCTAAAATCAAATCCAAAGCGCCCAAAATCCACGCTAACCTACCACTAAAAGAAAATATGGGGAAGTACACAATACGACAGGAAAGATGCTCAACAAATATTAGCACTGAATAAAACGTAACAATACGAATATTAAAATCAAAGTGAATCTCATAAGCAATTATATCAATATAATTTCACAACAACACATTAACCGGGTCACCAGGCCTCCCCACCGTACCGCGCCTATACATTTTTTTAGCATATCCGGAAAAAGGAATATTGGCGGGTGTCCAACCTCAGTGCCAAATTAAAATCGCAGGACAACATGCTCAACACCAAATATAATACCACATGAATCGAAATTAGATTCCAACAAATATTTTCAGATTTCCAAAAGAATTTAACAATTCAAATATGAGTCAATAATCACATGAAACCAAAGGGAGAAACACTCGCGAGATTAAGGAGCATATTGTGTAAAACCCCATACCTTAAACCACAAAAAAGAACCAACACGAATCATCACATAATTTCAGCCTCAAAATCTAAACACACCATCACGTTCCTCTCGCAAAAATAATCAAATCTCGTTCTAGCCTAAACTCGAGAAAACACCAAAAAAGCCTTATAATCTAAGGTTGAAATCATAAATAAGTTTGGGGCTATGGTTTGTATATGAAAGGGAGTAATTTTGGAGAGGTCTTCTGGTCAAAAAGTTTGAGAAAAAGTGATTTGAAATGCTAAGCCACGAATTTGTTGATATATAAAGGATTTAGAGTTTGATTAAGAAAAGAGTTCTAATTAGATACAAACACTAAAATTTTTATTTCGGACGATCGGACCGTTGGAATTAGATGAAATTTTATCGAGAATTAGCTCATGACGAGAGGAAGCTATAACAAAAATTTCAGCTCGATCGGATAGTTCAATATTTTTAATTTTTTTTTTTGCTACGGAGTTTTATGTTTTGAGGACTCTTTTATATAATAAAAATTCAATTAAAACTCCATTTTAATTCCAACTTCGAAATCGTTTGAAATTCTCATCTTTAAAAATAAAATCAAACATATTTGAGCAATAAGAATAATTTTATCTCAAAAATTATTTTTCCTCTTAATTTCGAAAATACCCCAAAAATTACGCGGGTTGTTACACTTCCCCACTAACAATGGAATTTCGCCCTCGAAATTCGCCGAATACCTAACTCTCAAAAATTTGGCCAAAAATCTCCAAAAATAATCTCGTCACCAAAAAAATAATTTCCTCACATCTAATCTAGATGTCTAACACGAAACGATCATTTAAAGATTCTATCTCCAAAAACACGCGCCACAAAAACGCAACAGGCCCAAAAACCAAGACCCGAGGGTTGTCGTATAACCTAAGCCCTGATACCATTCTGTAACACCCCGCCCGCCCGGGGAGAGCGAACGGCGCGCTACTCATAGATAAAAATAATTCAAATCCACAAATAACAAGGTATAGATCATCTAATTCCCATAAAAAAAAGAGAAACAACTAATCTCAAATCTCTTCAAATACAAATACAACCAAGTCTCTCAAAATAAAATAACTATCTATCTCGAAATAAAATGATCCATACAAAAAAAAATACAATCTTCCAACTTGTATTCTCGAATAATCTTCCCTAAATAATTCACGCTAAATTCAAATCCAAAGCGCCCAAAATCCACGCTAACCTACCACTAAAAGAAAATATGGGGAAGTACACAATACGACAGGAAATATGCTCAACAAATATTAGCACTGAATAAAACGTATCAATACGAATATTAAAATCAAAGTGAATCTCATAAGCAATTATATCAATATAATTTCACAACAACACATTAACCGGGTCACCAGGCCTTCCCACCGTACCGCGCCTATACATTTTTTTAGCATATCCGGAAAAAGGAATATTGGCGGGTGTCCAACCTCAGTGCCAAATTAAAATCGCATGACAACATGCTCAACACCAAATATAATACCACATGAATCGAAATTAGATTCCAACAAATATTTTCAGATTTCCAAAAGAATTTAACAATTCAAATATGAGTCAATAATCACATGAAACCAAAGGGAGAAACACTCGCGAGATTAAGGAGCATATTGTGTAAAACCCCATACCTTAAACCACAAAAAAGAACCAACACGAATCATCACATAATTTCAGCCTCAAAATCTAAACACACCATCACGTTCCTCTCGCAAAAATAATCAAATCTCGTTCTAGCCTAAACTCGAGAAAACACCAAAAAAGCAATATAATCTAAGGTTGAAATCATAAATAAGTTTGGGGCTATGTTTTTTATATGAAAGGGAGTAATTTTGGAGAGGTCTTCTGGTTGAAAAGTTGGAGAAAAAGTGATTTGAAAAGCCAAGGCACAAATTTGTTGATATATAAAGGATTTAGAGTTTGATTAAGAAAAGAGTTCTAATTAGATAAAAACACTAAAATTTTTATTTCGGACGATCGGACCGTTGGAATTAGATGAAATTTTATCGAGAATTAGCTAAAGACGAGAGGAAGCTAAAACATAAATTTCAGCTCGATCGGACAGTTCAATATTTTTAATTTTTTTTTGCTACAGAGTTTTATGTTTTGAGGACTCTTAGAGAGTTTTATGTTTTGAGGACTCTTCTATATAATAAAAATTCAATTAAAACTCCATTTTAATTCCAATTTCGAAACCGTTTGAAATTCTCATCTTTAAAAATAAAATCAAACATATTTGAGCAATAAAAATAATTTTATCCCAAAAATTATTTTTCCTCTTAATTTCGAAAATACCCCAAAAATTACGCGGGTTGTTACACCTCCCCACTAACAATGGAATTTTGCCCTCGAGAATCGCCGAATACCTAACTCTAAAAAATTAGGCCAACAATCTCCAAAAATAATCTCGTCACCAAAAAAATAATTTCCTCACATCTAATATAGATGTCTAACACGAAACGATTATCTAAAGATTCTATCTCCAAAAACTCGCGCCCCAAAAACGCAACAGGCCCAAAAACCAAGACCCGAGGGTTGTTATATAACCTAAGCTCTGATACCATTCTGTAACACCCCGCCCGCCCGGGGAGAGCGAACGGCGCGCTACTCATAGATAAAAATAATTCAAATCCACAAATAACAAGGTATAGATCATCTAATTCCCATAATTAAACAAGAGAAACAACTAATCTGAAATCTCTTAAAATACAAATACAACCAAGTCTCTCGAAATAAAATAACTATCTATCTCGAAATAAAATGCTCTATACAAAAAAAAAATACAATCTTCCAACTTGTATTCTCGAATAATCTTCCCAAAATAATTCAGGCTAAAATCAAATCCAAAGCGCCCAAAATCCGCTCTAACCTGCCACTAAAAGAAAATATGGGGAAGTGCACAATACGACAAGAAAGATGCTCAACAAATATTAGCACTGAATAAAACGTAACAATACGAATATTAAAATCAAAGTGAATCTCATAAGCAATTATATCAATATAATTTCACAACAACACATTAACCGGGTCACCAGGCCTCATCACCGCACCGCGCCTATACATTTTTTTAGCATATCCGGAAAAAGGAATATTGGCGGGTGTCCAACCTCAGTGCCATATTAAAATCGCATGACAACATGCTCAACACCAAATATAATACCACATGAATCGAAATTAGATTCCAACAAATATTTTCAGATTTCCAAAAGAATTTAACAATTCAAATATGAGTCAATAATCACATGAAACCAAAGGGAGAAACACTCGCGAGATTAAGGAGCATATTGTGTAAAACCCCATACCTTAAACCACAAAAAAGAACCAACACGAATCATCACATAATTTCAGCCTCAAAATCTAAACACACCATCACGTTCCTCTCGCAAAAATAATCAAATCTCGTTCTAGCCTAAGCTCGAGAAAACACCAAAAAAGCCTTATAATCTAAGGTTGAAATCATAAATAAGTTTGGGGCTATGTTTTGTATATGAAAGGGAGTAATTTTGGAGAGGTCTTCTGGTTAAAAAGTTTGAGAAAAAGTGATTTGAAAAGCCAAGCCACGAATTTGTTGATATATAAAGGATTTAGAGTTTGATTAAGAAAAGAGTTCTAATTAGATACAAACACTAAAATTTTTATTTCGGACGATCGGACCGTTGGAATTAGATGAAATTTTATCGAGAATTAGCTAAAGACGAGATGAAGCTATAACAAAAATTTCAGCTCGATCGGAGAGTTCCATATTTTTAATTTTTTTTTTGCTACGGAGTTTTATGTTTTGAGGACTCTTAGAGAGTTTTATGTTTTGAGGACTCTTCTATATAATAAAAATTCAATTAAAACTCCATTTTAATTCCAATTTCGAAACCGTTTGAAATTCTCATCTTTAAAAATAAAATCAAACATATTTGAGCAATAAAAATAATTTTATCCCAAAAATTATTTTTCCTCTTAATTTCGAAAATACCCCAAAAATTACGCGGGTTGTTACACTTCCCCACTAACAATGGAATTTTGCCCTCGAGAATCGCCGAATACCTAACTCTAAAAAATTAGGCCAACAATCTCCAAAAATAATCTCGTCACCAAAAAAATAATTTCCTCACATCTAGTCTAGATGTCTAACACGAAACGATCATCTAAAGATTCTATCTCCAAAAACTCGCGCCCCAAAAACGTAACAGGCCCAAAAACCAAGACCTGAGGGTTGTCGTATAACCTAAGCTCTGATACCATTCTGTAACACCCCGCCCGCTCGGGGAGAGGGAACGGCGCACTACTCATAGATAAAAATAATTCAAATCCACAAATAACAAGGTATAGATCATCTAATTCCCATAATAAAACAAGAGAAACAACTAATCTCAAATCTCTTCAAATACAAATACAACCAAGTCTCTCGAAATAAAATAACTATCTATCTCGAAATAAAATGCTCTATACAAAAAAAATAAATACAATCTTCCAACTTGTATTCTCGAATCTTCCCAAAATAATTCAGACTAAAATCAAATCCAAAGAGCCCAAAATCCGCGCTAACCTGCCACTAAAAGAAAATATGGGGAAGTGCACAATACGACAGGAAAGATGCTCAACAAATATTAGCACTGAATAAAACGTAACAATACGAATATTAAAATCAAAGTGAATCTCATAAGCAATTATATCAATATAATTTCCCAACAACACATTAACCGGGTCACCAGGCCTCACCACCGTACCGCGCCTATACATTTTTTTAGCATATCCGAAAAAAGAAATATTGGCGGGTGTCCAACCTCAGTGCCATATTAAAATCGCATGACAACATGCTCAACACCAAATATAATACCACATGAATCGAAATTAGATTCCAACAAATATTTTCAGATTTCCAAAAGAATTTAACAATTCAAATATGAGTCAATAATCACATGAAACCAAAGGGAGAAACACTCGCGAGATTAAGGAGCATATTGTGTAAAACCCCATACCTTAAACCACAAAAAAGAACCAACACGAATCATCACATAATTTCAGCCTCAAAATCTAAACACACCATCACGTTCCTCTCGCAAAAATAATCAAATCTCGTTCTAGCCTAAACTCGAGAAAACACCAAAAAAGCCTTATAATCTAATGTTGAAATCATAAATAAGTTTGGGGCTATGTTTTGTATATGAAAGGGAGTAATTTTGGAGAGGTCTTCTGGTTGAAAAGTTTGATAAAAAGTGATTTGAAAAGCCAAGCCACGAATTTGTTGATATATAAAGGATTTAGAGTTTGATTAAGAAAAGAGTTCTAATTAGATACAAATACTAAAATTTTTATTTCGGACGATCGGACCGTTGGAATTAGATCAAATTTTATCGAGAATTAGCTAAAGACTAGAGGAAGCTATAACAAAAATTTCAGCTCGATCGGACAGTTCAATATTTTTAATTTTTTTTTGCTACGGAGTTTTATGTTTTGAGGACTCTTAGAGAGTTTTATGTTTTGAGGACTCTTCTATAATCTTAAAAATTCAATTAAAACTCCATTTTAATTCCAATTTCGAAACCGTTTGAAATTCACATCTTTAAAAATAAAATCAAACATATTTGAGCAATAAAAATAATTTTATCCCAAAAATTATTTTTCCTCTTAATTTCGAAAATACCCCAAAAATTACGCGGGTTGTTACACTTCCCCACTAACAATGGAATTTTTCCCTCGAGAATCGCCGAATACCTAACTCTAAAAAATTAGGCCAACAATCTCCAAAAATAATCTCGTCACCAAAAAAATAATTTCCTCACATCTAATCTAGATGTCTAACACAAAACGATCATCTAAAGATTCTATCTCCAAAAACTCGCGCCCCAAAAACACAACAGGCCCAAAAACCAAGACCCGAGGGTTGTCGTATAACCTAAGCTCTGATACCATTCTGTAATACCCCGCCCGCCCGGGGAGAGCGAACGGCGCGCTACTCATAGATAAAAATAATTCAAATCCACAAATAACAAGGTATAGATCATCTAATTCCCATAATAAAACAAGAGAAACAACTAATCTCAAATCTCTTCAAATACAAATACAACCAAGTCTCTCGAAATAAAATAACTATCTATCTCGAAATGAAATGCTCTATACAAAAAAAATAAATACAATCTTCCAACTTGTATTCTCGAATAATCTTCCCAAAATAATTCAGGCTAAAATCAAATCCAAAGCGCCCAAAATCCGCGCTAACCTGCCACTAAAAGAAAATATGGGGAAGTGCACAATACGACAGGAAAGATGCTCAACAAATATTAGCACTGAATAAAACGTAACAATACAAATATTAAAATCAAAGTGAATCTCATAAGAAATTATATCAATATAATTTCACAACAACACATTAACCGGGTCACCAGGCCTCACCACCGTACCGCGCCTATACATTTTTTTAGCATATCCGGAAAAAGGAATATTGGCGGGTGTCCAACCTTAGTGCCATATTAAAATCGCATGACAACATGCTCAACACCAAATATAATACCACATGAATCGAAATTAGATTCCAACAAATATTTTTTGATTTCCAAAAGAATTTAACAATTCAAATATGAGTCAATAATCACATGAAACCAAAGGGAGAAACACTCGCAAGATTAAGGAGCATATTGTGTAAAACCCCATACATTAAACCACAAAAAAGAACCAACACGAATCATCACATAATTTCAGCCTCAAAATCTAAACACACCATCACGTTCATCTCGCAAAAATAATCAAATCTCGTTCTAGCCTAAACTCGAGAAAACACCAAAAAAGCCTTATAATCTAAGGTTGAAATCATAAATAAGTTTGGGGCTATGGTTTATATATGAAAGGGAGTAATTTTGGAGAGGTCTTCTGGTCAAAAAGTTTGAGAAAAAGTGATTTGAAATGCTAAGCCACGAATTTGTTGATATATAAAGGATTTAGAGTTTGATTAAGAAAAGAGTTCTAATTAGATACAAACACTAAAATTTTTATTTCGGACGATCGGACCGTTGGAATTAGATGAAATTTTATCGAGAATTAGCTCAAGACGAGAGGAAGCTATAACAAAAATTTCAGCTCGATCGGACAGTTCGATATTTTTAAATTTTTTTTTTGCTACGGAGTTTTATGTTTTGAGGACTCTTCTATATAATAAAAATTCAATTAAAACTCCATTTTAATTCCAACTTCGAAATCGTTTGAAATTCTCATCTTTAAAAATAAGATCAAACATATTTGAGCAATAAGAATAATTTTATCTCAAAAATTATTTTTCCTCTTAATTTCGAAAATACCCCAAAAATTACGCGGGTTGTTACACTTCCCCACTAACAATGCAATTTCGCCCTCGAAATTCGCCGAATACCTAACTCTCAAAAATTTGGCCAACAATCTCCAAAAATAATCTCGTCACCAAAAAAATAATTTCCTCACATCTAATCTAGATGTCTAACACGAAACGATCATTTAAAGATTCTATCTCCAAAAACACGCGCCACAAAAACGCAACAGGCCCAAAAACCAAGACCCGAGGGTTGTCGTATAAGCTAAGCCCTGATACCATTCTGTAACACCCCGCCCGCCCGGGTAGAGCGAACGGCGCGCTACTCATAGATAAAAATAATTCAAATCCACAAATAACAAGGTATAGATCATCTAATTCCCATAAAAAAAAGAGAAACAACTAATCTCAAATCTCTTCAAATACAAATACAACCAAGTCTCTCAAAATAAAATAACTATCTATCTCGAAATAAAATGATCCATACAAAAAAAAATACAATCTTCCAACTTGTATTCTCGAATAATCTTCCCTAAATAATTCACGCTAAAATCAAATCCAAAGCGCCCAAAATCCACGCTAACCTACCACTAAAAGAAAATATGGGGAAGTACACAATACGACAGGAAAGTTGCTCAACAAATATTAGCACTGAATAAAACGTAACAATACGAATATTAAAATCAAAGTGAATCTCATAAGCAATTATATCAATATAATTTCACAACAACACATTAACCGGGTCACCAGGCCTCCCCACCGTACCGCGCCTATACATTTTTTTAGCATATCCGGAAAAAGGAATATTGGCGGGTGTCCAACCTCAGTGCCATATTAAAATCGCATGACAACATGCTCAACACCAAATATAATACCACATGAATCGAAATTAGATTCCAACAAATATTTTCAGATTTCCAAAAGAATTTAACAATTCAAATATGAGTCAATAATCACATGAAACCAAAGGGAGAAACACTCGCGAGATTAAGGAGCATATTGTGTAAAACCCCATACCTTAAACCACAAAAAAGAACCAACACGAATCATCACATAATTTCAGCCTCAAAATCTAAACACACCATCACGTTGCTCTCGCAAAAATAATCAAATCTCGTTCTAGCCTAAACTCGAGAAAACACCAAAAAAGCCTTATAATCGAAGGTTGAAATCATAAATAAGTTTGGGGCTATGTTTTTTATATGAAAGGGAGTAATTTTGGAGAGGTCTTCTGGTTGAAAAGTTTGAGAAAAAGTGATTTGAAAAGCCAAGGCACAAATTTGTTGATATATAAAGGATTTAGAGTTTGATTAAGAAAAGAGTTCTAATTAGATAAAAACACTAAATTTTTTATTTCGGACGATCGGACCGTTGGAATTAGATGAAATTTTATCGAGAATTAGCTAAAGACGAGAGGAAGCTAAAACATAAATTTCAGCTCGATCGGACAGTTCAATATTTTTAATTTTTTTTTGCTACGGAGTTTTATGTTTTGAGGACTCTTAGAGAGTTTTATGTTTTGAGGACTCTTCTATATAATAAAAATTCAATTAAAACTCCATTTTAATTCCAATTTCGGAACCGTTTGAAATTCTCATCTTTTAAAATAAAATCAAACATATTTGAGCAATAAAAATAATTTTATCCCAAAAATTATTTTTCCTCTTAATTTCGAAAATACCCCAAAAATTACGCGGGTTGTTACACCTCCCCACTAACAATGGAATTTTGCCCTCGAGAATCGCCGAATACCTAACTCTAAAAAATTAGGCCAACAATCTCCAAAAATAATCTCGTCACCAAAAAAATAATTTCCTCACATCTAATATAGATGGCTACACGAAACGATCATCTAAAGATTCTATCTCCAAAAACTCGCGCCCCAAAAACGCAACAGGCCCAAAAACCAAGACCCGAGGGTTGTTATATAACCTAAGCTCTGATACCATTCTGTAACACCCCCCCCGCCCGGGGAGAGCGAACGGCGCGCTACTCATAGATAAAAATAATTCAAATCCACAAATAACAAGGTATAGATCATCTAATTCCCATAATTAAACAAGAGAAACAACTAATCTCAAATCTCTTCAAATACAAATACAACCAAGTCTCTCGAAATAAAATAACTATCTATCTCGAAATAAAATGCTCTATACAAAAAAAAAAATACAATCTTCCAACTTGTATTCTCGAATAATCTTCCCAAAATAATTCAGGCTAAAATCAAATCCAAAGCGCCCAAAATCCGCGCTAACCTGCCACTAAAAGAAAATATGGGGAAGTGCACAATACGACAAGAAAGATGCTCATCAAATATTAGCACTGAATAAAACGTAACAATACGAATATTAAAATCAAAGTGAATCTCATAAGCAATTATATCAATATAATTTCACAACAACACATTAACCGGGTCACCAGGCCTCACCACCGTACCGCGCCTATACATTTTTTTAGCATATCCGGAAAAAGGAATATTGGCGGGTGTCCAACCTCAGTGCCATATTAAAATCGCATGACAACATGCTCAACACCAAATATAATACCACATGAATCGAAATTAGATTCCAACAAATATTTTCAGATTTCCAAAAGAATTTAACAATTCAAATATGAGTCAATAATCACATGAAACCAAAGGGAGAAACACTCGCGAGATTAAGGAGCATATTGTGTAAAACCCCATACCTTAAACCACAAAAAAGAACCAACACGAATCATCACATAATTTCAGCCTCAAAATCTAAACACACCATCACGTTCCTCTCGCAAAAATAATCAAATCTTGTTCTAGCCTAAACTCGAGAAAACACCAAAAAAGCCTTATAATCTAAGGTTGAAATCAGAAATAAGTTTGGGGCTATGTTTTGTATATGAAAGGGAGTAATTTTGGAGAGGTCTTCTGGTTAAAAAGTTTGAGAAAAAGTGATTTGAAAAGCCAAGCCACGAATTTGTTGATATATAAAGGATTTAGAGTTTGATTAAGAAAAGAGTTCTAATTAGATACAAACACTAAAATTTTTATTTCGGACGATCGGACCGTTGGAATTAGATGAAATTTTATCGAGAATTAGCTAAAGACGAGATGAAGCTATAACAAAAATTTCAGCTCGATTGGAGAGTTCCATATTTTTAATTTTTTTTTTGCTACGGAGTTTTATGTTTTGAGGACTCTTAGAGAGTTTTATGTTTTGAGGACTCTTCTATATAATAAAAATTCAATTAAAACTCCATTTTAATTCCAATTTCGAAACCGTTTGAAATTCTCATCTTTAAAAATAAAATCAAACATATTTGAGCAATAAAAATAATTTTATCCCAAAAATTATTTTTCCTCTTAATTTCGAAAATACCTCAAAAATTACGCGGGTTGTTACACTTCCCCACTAACAATGGAATTTTGCCCTCGAGAATCGCCGAATACCTAACTCTAAAAAATTAGGCCAACAATCTCCAAAAATAATCTCGTCACCAAAAAAATAATTTCCTCACATCTAATCTAGATGTCTAACACGAAACGATCATCTAAAGATTCTATCTCCAAAAACTCGCACCCCAAAAACGCAACAGGCCCAAAAACCAAGACTCGAGGGTTGTCGTATAACCTAAGCTCTAATACCATTCTGTAACACCCCGCCCGCCCGGGAAGAGCGAACGGCGCGCTACTCATAGATAAAAATAATTCAAATCCACAAATAACAAGGGATAGATCATCTAATTCCCATAATAAAACAAGAGAAACAACTACTCTCAAATCTCTTCAAATACAAATACCACCAAGTCTCTGGAAATAAAATAACTATCTATCTTGAAATAAAATGCTCTATACAAAAAAAATAAATACAATCTTCCAACTTGTATTCTCGAATAATCTTCCCAAAATAATTCAGGCTAAAATCAAATCCAAAGCGCCCAAAATCCGCGCTAACCTGCCACTAAAAGAAAATATGGGGAAGTGCACAATACGACAGGAAAGATGCTCAACAAATATTAGCACTGAATAAAACGTAACAATACGAATATTAAAATCAAAGTGAATCTCATAAGCATATATATCATATAATTTCACAACAACACATTAACCGGGTCACCAGGCCTCACCACCGTACCGCGCCTATACATTTTTTTAGCATATCCGGAAAAAGGAATATTGGCGGGTGTCCAACCTCAGTGCCATATTAAAATCGCATGACAACATGCTCAACACCAAATATAATACCACATGATCGAAATTAGATTCCAACAAATATTTTCAGATTTCCAAAAGAATTTAACAATTCAAATATGAGTCAATAATCACATGAAACCAAAGGGAGAAACACTCGCGAGATTAAGGAGCATATTGTGTAAAACCCCATACCTTAAACCACAAAAAAGAACCAACACGAATCATCACATAATTTCAGCCTCAAAATCTAAACACACCATCACGTTCCTCTTGCAAAAATAATCAAATCTCGTTCTAGCCTAAACTCGAGAAAACACCAAAAAAGCCTTATAATCTAAGGTTGAAATCATAAATAAGTTTGGGGCTATGGTTTGTATATGAAAGGGAGTAATTTTGGAGAGGTCTTCTGGTCAAAAAGTTTGAGAAAAAGTGATTTGAAATGCTAAGCCACGAATTTGTTGATATATAAAGGATTTAGAGTTTGATTAAGAAAAGAGTTCTAATTAGATACAAACACTAAATTTTTTATTTCGGACGATCGGACCGTTGGAATTAGATGAAATTTTATCGAGAATTAGCTAATGACGAGAGGAAGCTATAACAAAAATTTCAGCTCGATCGGACAGTTCCATATTTTTAATTTTTTTTTTGCTACGGAGTTTTATGTTTTGAGGACTCTTAGAGAGTTTTATGTTTTGAGGACTCTTCTATATAATAAAAATTCAATTAAAACTCCATTTTAATTCCAATTTCGAAACCGTTTGAAATTCTCATCTTTAAAAATAAAATCAAACATATTTGAGCAATAAAAATAATTTTATCCCAAAAATTATTTTTCCTCTTAATTTCGAAAATACCCCAAAAATTACGCGGGTTGTTACACTTCCCCACTAACAATGGAATTTTGCCCTCGAGAATCGCCGAATACCTAACTCTAAAAAATTAGGCCAACAATATCCAAAAATAATCTCGTCACCAAAAAAATAATTTCCTCACATCTAATCTAGATGTCTAACACGAAACGATCATCTAAAGATTCTATCTCCAAAAACTCGCGCCCCAAAAACGTAACAGGCCCAAAAACCAAGACCCGAGGGTTGTCGTATAACCTAAGCTCTGATACCATTCTGTAACACCCCGCCCGCTCGGGGAGAGCGAACGGCGCGCTACTCATAGATAAAAATAATTCAAATCCACAAATAACAAGGTATAGATCATCTAATTCCCATAATAAAACAAGAGAAACAACTAATCTCAAATCTCTTCAAATACAAATACAACCAAGTCTCTCGAAATAAAATAACTATCTATCTCGAAATAAAATGCTCTATACAAAAAAAATAAATACAATCTTCCAACTTGTATTCTCGAATCTTCCCAAAATAATTCAGGCTAAAATCAAATCCAAAGCGCCCAAAATCCGCGCTAACCTGCCACTAAAAGAAAATATGGGGAAGTGCACAATACGACAGGAAAGATGCTCAACAAATATTAGCACTGAATAAAACGTAACAATACGAATATTAAAATCAAAGTGAATCTCATAAGCAATTATATCAATATAATTTCACAACAACACATTAACCGGGTCACCAGGCCTCACCACCGTACCGCGCCTATACATTTTTTTAGCATATCCGGAAAAAGAAATATTGGCGGGTGTCCAACCTCAGTGCCATATTAAAATCGCATGACAACATGCTCAACACCAAATATAATACCACATGAATCGAAATTAGATTCCAACAAATATTTTCAGATTTCCAAAAGAATTTAACAATTCAAATATGAGTCAATAATCACATGAAACCAAAGGGAGAAACACTCGCGAGATTAAGGAGCATATTGTGTAAAACCCCATACCTTAAACCACAAAAAAGAACCAACACGAATCATCACATAATTTCAGCCTCAAAATCTAAACACACCATCACGTTCCTCTCGCAAAAATAATCAAATCTCGTTCTAGCCTAAACTCGAGAAAACACCAAAAAAGCCTTATAATCTAATGTTGAAATCATAAATAAGTTTGGGGATATGTTTTGTATATGAAAGGGAGTAATTTTGGAGAGGTCTTCTGGTTGAAAAGTTTGAGAAAAAGTGATTTGAAAAGCCAAGCCACGAATTTGTTGATATATAAAGGATTTAGAGTTTGATTAAGAAAAGAGTTCTAATTAGATACAAACACTAAAATTTTTATTTCGGACGATCGGACCGTTGGAATTAGATCAAATTTTATCGAGAATTAGCTAAAGACGAGAGGAAGCTATAACAAAAATTTCAGCTCGATCGGACAGTTCAATATTTTTAATTTTTTTTTGCTACGGAGTTTTATGTTTTGAGGACTCTTAGAGAGTTTTATGTTTTGAGGACTCTTCTATAATCTTAAAAATTCAATTAAAACTCCATTTTAATTCCAATTTCGAAACCGTTTGAAATTCTCATCTTTAAAAACAAAATCAAACATATTTGAGCAATAAAAATAATTTTATCCCAAAAATTATTTTTCCTCTTAATTTCGAAAATACCCCAAAAATTACGCGGGTTGTTACACTTCCCCACTAACAATGGAATTTTGCCCTCGAGAATCGCCGAATACCTAACTCTAAAAAATTAGGCCAACAATCTCCAAAAATAATCTCGTCACCAAAAAAATAATTTCCTCACATCTAATCTAGATGTCTAACACGAAACGATCATCTAAAGATTCTATCTCCAAAAACTACTGCCCCAAAAACGCAACAGGCCCAAAAACCAAGACCCGAGGGTTGTCGTATAACCTAAGCTCTGATACCATTCTGTAACACCCCGCCCGCCCGGGGAGAGCGAACGGCGCGCTACTCATAGATAAAAATAATTCAAATCCACAAATAACAAGGTATAGATCATCTAATTCCCGTAATTAAACAAGAGAAACAACTAATCTCAAATCTCTTAAAATACAAATACAACCAAGTCTCTCGAAATAAAATAACTATCTATCTCGAAATAAAATGCTCTATACAAAAAAAAAATACAATCTTCCAACTTGTATTCTCGAATAATCTTCCCAAAATAATTCAGGCTAAAATCAAATCCAAAGCGCCCAAAATCCGCGCTAACCTGCCACTAAAAGAAAATATGGGGAAGTGCACAATACGACAAGAAAGATGCTCAACAAATATTAGCACTGAATAAAACGTAACAATACGAATATTAAAATCAAAGTGAATCTCATAAGCAATTATATCAATATAATTTCACAACAACACATTAACCGGGTCACCAGGCCTCACCACCGCACCGCGCCTATACATTTTTTTAGCATATCCGGAAAAAGGAATATTGGCGGGTGTCCAACCTCAGTGCCATATTAAAATCGCATGACAACATGCTCAACACCAAATATAATACCACATGAATCGAAATTAGATTCCAACAAATATTTTTCGATTTCCTAAAGAATTTAACAATTCAAATATGAGTCAATAATGACATGAAACCAAAGGGAGAAACACTCGCAAGATTAAGGAGCATATTGTGTAAAACCCCATACCTTAAACCACAAAAAAGAACCAACACGAATCATCACATAATTTCAGCCTCAAAATCTAAACACACCATCACGTTCCTCTCGCAAAAATAATCAAATCTCGTTCTAGCCTAAACTCGAGAAAACACCAAAAAAGCCTTATAATCTAAGGTTGAAATCATAAATAAGTTTGGGGCTATGGTTTGTATATGAAAGGGAGTAATTTTGGAGAGGTCTTCTGGTCAAAAAGTTTGAGAAAAAGTGATTTGAAATGCTAAGCCACGAATTTGTTGATATATAAAGGATTTAGAGTTTGATTAAGAAAAGAGTTCTAATTAGATACAAACACTAAAATTTTTATTTCGGACGATCGGACCGTTGGAATTAGATGAAATTTTATCGAGAATTAGCTCAAGACGAGAGGAAGCTATAAAAAAAATTTCAGCTCGATCGGACAGTTCAATATTTTTAAATTTTTTTTTTGCTACGGAGTTTTATGTTTTGAGGACTCTTAGAGAGTTTTATGTTTTGAGGACTCTTCTATATAATAAAAATTCAATTAAAACTCCATTTTAATTCCAACTTCGAAATCATTTGAAATTCTCATCTTTAAAAATAAAATCAAACATATTTGAGCAATAAGAATAATTTTATCTCAAAAATTATTTTTCCTCTTAATTTCGAAAATACCCCAAAAATTACGCGGGTTGTTACACTTCCCCATAACAATGGAATTTCGCCCTCGAAATTCGCCGAATACCTAACTCTAAAAAATTAGGCCAACAATCTCCAAAAATAATCTCGTCACCAAAAAAATAATTTCCTCACATCTAATCTAGATGTCTAACACGAAACGATCATTTAAAGATTCTATCTCCAAAAACACGCGCCACAAAAACGCAACAGGCCCAAAAACCAAGACCCGAGGGTTGTCGTATAACCTAAGCTCTGATACCATTCTGAAACACCCCGCCCGCCCGGGGAGAGCGAACGGCGCGCTACTCATAGATAAAAATAATTCAAATCCACAAATAACAAGGTATAGATCATCTAATTCCCATAAAAAAAGAGAAACAACTAATCTCAAATCTCTTCAAATACAAATACAACCAAGTCTCTCAAAATAAAATAACTATCTATCTCGAAATAAAATGATCCATACAAAAAAAAATACAATCTTCCAACTTGTATTCTCGAATAATCTTCCCTAAATAATTCACGCTAAAATCAAATCCAAAGCACCCAAAATCCACGCTAACCTACCACTAAAAGAAAATATGGGGAAGTACACAATACGACAGGAAAGATGCTCAACAAATATTAGCGCTGAATAAAACGTAAGAATACGAATATTAAAATCAAAGTGAATCTCATAAGCAATTATATCAATATAATTTCACAACAACACATTAACCGGGTCACCAGGCCTCACCACCTTACCGCGCCTATATATTTTTTTAGCATATCCGGAAAAAGGAATATTGGCGGGTGTCCAACCTCAGTGCCATATTAAAATCGCATGACAACATGCTCAACACCAAATATAATACCACATGAATCGAAATTAGATTCCAACAAATATTTTCAGATTTCCAAAAGAATTTAACAATTCAAATATGAGTCAATAATCACATGAAATCAAAGGGAGAAACACTCGCGAGATTAAGGAGCATATTGTGTAAAATCCCATACCTAAAACCACAAAAAAGAACCAACACGAATCATCACATAATTTCAGCCTCAAAATCTAAACACACCATCACGTTCCTCTCGCAAAAATAATCAAATCTCGTTCTAGCCTAAACTCGAGAAAACACCAAAAAAGCCTTATAATCTAAGGTTGAAATCATAAATAAGTTTGGGGCTATGTTTTGTATATGAAAGGGAGTAATTTTGGAGAGGTCTTCTGGTTGAAAAGTTTGAGAAAAAGTGATTTGAAAAGCCAAGCCACGAATTTGTTGATATATAAAGGATTTAGAGTTTGATTAAGAAAAGAGTTCTAATTAGATACAAACACTAAAATTTTTATTTCGGACGATCGGACCGTTGGAATTAGATGAAATTTTATCGAGAATTAGCTAATGACGAGAGGAAGCTATAACAAAAATATCAGCTCGATCGGACAGTTCTATATTTTTAATTTTTTTTTTGCTACGGAGTTTTATGTTTTGAGGACTCTTAGAGAGTTTTATGTTTCGAGGACTCTTCTATATAATAAAAAATCAATTAAAACTCCATTTTAATTCCAATTTCGAAACCGTTTGAAATTCTCATCTTTAAAAATAAAATCAAACATATTTGAGCAATAAAAATAATTTTATCTCAAAAATTATTTTTCCTCTTTGTTGATGTAAAAAACTAGATCGCTCTAATTTTTCAATCACAGATAAATAAATAAGACAAAGATTTTTAAAGTGGTTCGGCTAGGAATAAAGCCTACGTCCACTGTTATGTTATTGCTGAGTGTTTGTGGAATTCTTGATTACAAGTTCTCTCAAGAAATTCCGATCCCTTTGAATGAGGGAGATACAATGTATTTATAGCCTTGAGGCTGTACATGAAAGGTCCAATACATTAAATGATTTACATATGAAAGGGTAATACATTTAATGCAACGTGTGCGTCAAGAATACAATGGATAGTCGAACAGTTGTCCGTCTGATAATTAATGATACGGCCGAGATGCAGTTTGGACCGCCTTAGTTGATTGTTGATCAAAAGTTCCTCGGAGTAGTTAGAGTACCTCGGTGCGTTGGAGTTCCTCGGTGTGATAGAGTTCCTCGGTGTATTCTTGTTGCTCGGAAAGAAACATGGCTGGTCGAGAAATGATCTTCCTCGCTGCTATTGTGCCACGTAGATTGACACGTGTCTTCGTGTTATTCGTCCATATCAGCATATTAATTTTTGTATCAACAGAAGCCCCCAATGTTTCATATTTCGAACTTTGAGGAGTATGGAACATTCTTTCTCGGTATATGGCAATATTAAATGTCCTTCCTGGGTTTCAGGAACACTGTATTCAAATTTCCTTCTTATTTCGCAGTTTCCGCCTTTTTTTATAAACGCTTCGATCTTCGTGCAATTTTTGTCCTTTTAGCCGTCGGAAGTTTAGTAATTTCTTTTTGGTAATCATTTCTTTTGCCGCTTCCCAATGCAAAGTATTTAAACTTCTTTGGTAACCATACCGTCGTCTACGTTTTTCATTCTCTGCATTCAAGCTTTCTCTTCTCTTCTTCTCTTGTGCGTTCATCTTTGTTTCCATTCGTTGTCAACACATCTCCTTTCTTTCTGTAAGATCTTCTTTCTTTCTTCTGTATCTCTTTTATTCAATATGGTTTATATTGTGGAATCTGTTGAGAAATTCCGTTCTGATTTTTCCATTCCCTCGTGGGTAACTCTAGAGGTTCTTTCTGAGCCTTTAGATTACTTTCGATTGGCTGAGGGACATTGGTTCCCCAGTCTTTTTGTTGCTGAATGCGGTTTTTCCTTTCCACCAAACCCATTATGCCTTGAGTTTTGTCAATATTTTGATCTTGGTCCTGCAAAAATAGCCCCCAATTCATGGAGAATAATTAACGGGGTGCACAAATTAAATCTAACTCATGGGACTCGTATTGGGATCCCTGAAATTATGTTTTGTTATAAATGGGCCGTTCTAGATAATATTTATTATTTGAAAACTAGGTATTTGAATAGGGCTCTTGTAGTTAATCTCCCTGACTCAAATAGGGATTATTTTGAGCATGGGTTGGTCATAAAAAATTGGCAACATGCGCCTTTATCTGGGAATGAAGTATACAACGGTCCCAGATGTCCCCCATACGGCAATGGGATAGGTTTATTTTTCGTTTTATTTTACTTATGAAATTATGCTTTCATCCTGTTTGACAAAATGTATGACTGATATTCTATTATGCATTTGTTTGCAGTTGATAGCAAAAGAAAAACTCCAAAAGAGTCAGAAGTGAATATCAAGCATTTGAAACTTATCTGGAATTTGCATAAGACCATTGCTGACGAGCATATTAGATCTGCTTCATATTTACTACAGTATAAGAGTTACACAACCTCTTATACTGCTCGCCCTGTTGAACCAGCTTCAACACCAGAAAGTTCATCTTCAGATTCTCATATCCCCCTATCTCAGAGAATGGGCAAGAAAAGAGCTCCTCCTGCTCTATTTGGTGACACTTCTTCTGCTGTTGGAGCCCAGAAAGGCAAAATTGATGTCCCGGAGGGGACTAAAAAAGTAGATGCTGGTTCCTCCAAAATTGCCGAGAAGCCTCCAGTGGCCCCGAGCAAGAAAAATGCTCCTGCTGATGTAATTGTCATCTCTCCGACCAAGACTTCTTCCTTGGTTGATGCTGCTGACCGTCCTTTGAAGAGATTGAGGAAATCATCCTCAGTTAATCTTGTTGGGACTGCATCTTCTCTACCCGCTGGTGGTAGTAGTGTTTCAAACATCCTTCTTCCGAGTTCTTCAACGAACTCAGTTATACCCGAGGTTCTCGGGGTTGATGAAAAAATTCCTAGGGATACACTGACGTCCCTAGCTGCTCGCCATCTTTCTTCAGTAAATTTCTCATACCTTTGATCTTTCTCTCTTTTTCTTGAATGCTTGCATTTGTGTTGACTCTATTGTTTTTCTTATCTTTCAGCTGGTGAACTGCTTCAATACCATCGTGAAGAAAGATCAAGTTATTAAAGCTTCCACTTCCTCATCCGATGTTGACGATGCTTTGTTGGGTTTAACCCAATCTGTGAAGGAATCTCACCAACAGTACATCGAGGAGAAAATTGTTTGGGAGAAAAAATTGGCTGTGGCTGAGGCTGATAAGATGAAGATGGCTGAAACCTCCAAGAATTTGGAGGAGAAAATTAAAGATTTGGAAGTTAAACATCAGGAATCTGATGATAAATTGAAGAAGGCAGAAGAAGAAATATCTACTCTGCGAGATATTAAGGTTAAGAAAGAGGAACTGGAGGTGAAGCTCTCCTCGGAGAAATCGAGGAGAAAAGTTGCAATCAAGAAACATTTCAGTGTTGGTTGGGAGAAAGGATGGGAGAGAGGGATAGCTGCAATGACGTCCCAAGTCCAATATGGGGAGTTGAAATACTTCTATGATGGTTGGGTAGCTGCTCTGCAAGAGCTAAAAGTCCAAGATGATTCTGAGCTATTCCAACGGCATCTCCCTGGTCCTCCTCCACCAATTGTGGAAGAAGAAGAAGATGAACCTGCTTCAGATGAATCTTCCATGGCTATGGGCGATCAAATTTCTGCCTCTCAACCATCTGCCACCGAGGACATTTCCTCCATGCCTCCTCCTCCCGAGAAGACTTCTACCGATCAAGTTGTAGTTATCACCGAGCAACCGAGCTCCTCGTCCCAGCCTCCCGAGAAAGTCTTGGGGGACAAGGAAAAGGTGTGAAGTTGTTCGGCGGCCTTTCTGTATTTCCTTGTAATCGAACGATGTAACTTTTTGATGATCTAATAAAATATATCTTTGCTCATCTCTGTTGTTGATAACTTGTTTTTGTTGATTGTTGTCTTTTTCTTGTCATTAGTTTGTTGCTAGAATGGAATTGATCTCTTCTCATGATACCGAGCTGATGCAGCAATGCCATCAATATTATAAGGCTGGTCATACAGATCTTAGTACATCGGAAATTGTTGATATCCTTGGTCACGGTGCTTCAGAGCAGGCTATTGAAGCTTATCAATACTTGAAAGCTTTACTCGACCGAGCAGTGGCCAACAATGTCGCTTACTATCAGTTGATTGAAGAGCTTCATGGTTCCTTAAAGGATCTTCAAAATCAACATAACGAATCAATGGCTTTGTTACATGAAGATTATGAAAATAGATACCAGCAGCTCTCTTCAGAAACAGGCCACAAGAAAATCATTGCTGGGTATGACGTCAGGGAGAGGACCCTAAAAGGTGAAATTGAAGCCTGTAGACAAATCGCTGAGATCCTGGAGCAAGAAAATAACAATTTGCAGAAGAAATTAGCTCAGTATGAATCTGCTGCTTCATCCTCTACTGCATTAATACCAGTCACTGATGAAGGCTTCTCGTTCTTAGAAGTCGAAAATGCCAAACTGAGGCAAGAGCTGGAGGACTTAAGAAGATCTGCTATTTCTGGAACTGCTCGGGGACGAGGAAGAGGTTCTCGGGGGCGAGGAAGAGTCAGCCAAAATGTTGAGGAAGCTCGCACTCAGTCTACTCTGGAAACTCAAGCATTCCAGTTGAAAGTAAAAGACCGTGCTCTGACTGAAATGTCCAATAAAAATCTGTCTCTGGAAGATCAGCTGGCATCAACGAAATCTGCCTTGCATAACAAAGATCTCTTTGCCAAAAGCCTTCATGAACAATTGGATAGATTAACCTTCCAATTCCATAAACAGCCAAGAGAATTCTGGATGGCAGGATACAATGAAGCTCTCGTTCATCTGGATGCTCGCATTGAACATGCTAATAATGAAGGTTACAAGCAAGGATGGTTAAATGCATTGGGTGTATTAAAGTTGGAGCAAGGGCATTTTTTATGGGACTATCATGCTCCATCACTATTAGACTTGCCTGTACCACCTTTCAAATTGGATATGGCATGGATTCCAGCTCGCTCCATTCCTCGCAATCTAATTTCGAAATATCTTGGTGATTATAGCCTTCACTCCCAAGTTGAATTATCTCGTCCTGAGCATCTTTTGGATACACCTTCTGTTATGAACGTCAGAATGCTCAGAGATGTTAATTTCATCAATTCTCCCCTTTGCCTAGAAGACCCTCCTGCCGGCGAGGAACCTGTTTCTAAAGCACAGGGTAAAAAACCAATAGAATAGTAATGTCCATGTAACAATTTTGTAATTTGTAATTTATTCTAGATTAATGAAAAGATTTTCATTTTCTGTTTGCCAATTTTGTTTTATCAAGCACATTTATATTTGTACATATGTATCTATGTATCTATTAAACAGCTAACAGTATTATTGTTCAATAAGCAACTTAATAAAAGGTTACAAGTATTAGTAATGTTTCTCGATCACTTAATAATAAAGTAATGAGAAAATGTTCAAACTGTTTCCAACCAACCAAGGTGGGTGAATAATGTTTGTCGACCAAATACAGCTCCGACGAGCTATACTTGGTTTGATTATAAAATTGCGTCCGACCAACTAAGATCAATAAGTTGTCCTCGCCGACCAACTACAGTTATTGGGTTTTTATCCCCGACCAACTATACTTGGTGTATTTTTTGAACATTTTGTTCTTCAAAGAACTCATTGTAACAATATTACCTCCCGACCAACATAAGTTGTAATATGAGAGTATATTTTTATCTTACCAACCGTGGTTGATCCTGCTGGTGTGCACTTTTTGGCTCCTTAGAGCATTTTTTGGCTCCGTAGAGCATATCCTCCTAACCAAAGGAGGTTGGCTACTTATAGCACTTTTTGCTCAATAGAGCTGTCCTCCTAACCAAAGGAGGTTGGCTCCTTAGAGCACTTTTGCTCCGAAGAGCTGTCCTCCTAACCAAAGGAGGTTGGCTCCTTAGAGCACTTTTGCTCCGAAGAGCTGCATTTGTTGGCTCCTTAGAGCACTTTTGCTCCGAAGAGCTGTATTTGTTGGCTCCTTAGAGCACTTTTGCTCCGAAGAGCTGTCCTCCTAACCAAAGAAGATTGGCTCCTTAGAGCACTTTCGTTGTATAGTGTATTACACTAGTATTCCCCGAAAAACTTTCATCAAAAGGAAAACTGGTGAAACATCTTTGTTTTATTCATAATGAGAGAAATGCTTTACATTGGACATCATTGATAATACTTGCGCAGGTGTTCAGCATTCTATGCATTTTTAAATTCTTCTCCTTCTAGAGTTGCTATTCTGTAAGTTCCTGGTCGAACAACCTCTGTAACTCGGTAAGGTCCATGCCAGTTTGCTTCTAGTTTATTCTGCTTCTGAATGACCTTCTTTAGCACATAATCCCCTTCTTTTAAATCACATTTCTTTACCCTCTTGTTGTAAAACAGAGCTGTTCGTTGTTGATAAGCTGCATTCCTAATGGCTGCCTCTTCTCTGACTTCCTCGAGCATATCTAAATCCATCCTTCTCATCAAATCACTGATCGGAGAATTGAAATTTAACACCCTATGTGTTGGTAGGCCCAACTCGGCAGGTATCACAGCCTCACCTCCAAATGCTAGCATATATGGTGATTCTCCTGTTGCTGCTCGGGGAGTTGTTCGATAAGCCCACAAAACTGACTGTAGCTCATTAATCCAATTTTCTTTAGCCTCACTTAACCTCTTTTTCAACCCATTTAGTAATGTTCTGTTCGTCACTTCAGTCTGCCCATTGCTTTGGGGATGGCCTGGTGCTGAATGAAACTTCAAGACGTTTGACTGATGATAATAGGCAGCAAATTCTTCATTATCAAATTGTGTTCCATGGTCTGTGATGAAAGCGTGGGGGAGACCATATCGACAAATGATATTCTTCCATATGAACTGATACACCTTCTCGTACGTCATATCAATTAGTGGTTCAGCTTCCACCCACTTAGTAAAATAGTCTACTGCCACGACGAGATACTTGAACCTTCCTCGGGTCGTCGGCAGTGGTCCAACCAGATCAATCCCCCACATGGCAAATGGCCAAGGTGATGTTATAGGTGTCAACAATGCCTGTGGAGTTCTTCGGATGGAAGAAAAACGTTGGCACTTGTCACACTTCTTAGCATAAGCTATACAATCAGCTCTCATCGTCGGCCAATAGTATCCCTGTGTCATCACCCTTTGCAGTAGGGTCCGACCTGCTACATGAGCTCCACAAGATCCTTCATGGATTTCTTCAATCAATTCTTTGACTTCTGATGGATGCACACATCTCTGCAAACCTGCCATAATTCCTCGTCTATACAAAACACCATTAGTTAACACATACCGAGCAACTTTATACTTCAATTTCTTGGCAGCTAGTTTGTCCTCCGGTAGTACTCCTTCTTCAATGTATGCTCTGATAGGATCCATCCAAGATGGTCCTAAATCAAGGGTAATAATCTTCATCGTCAGATCTTCTTCTATGCTCCGACTTTCTAATACTTCAATTGGTATTGTTCTTCGCAGCTCGGTGCGCGTAGCTGACGCTAGTCGAGCCAATGCGTCTGCTCTGGCATTCTCCATTCTCGGTATCCTCACCAATTGAATAGCATCAAATTCTTTTAACAATTCCATCACTTTTGCATGGTACTTCACCATTAACTCTCCCTTCACTGCATATATTCCCATCATTTGATTCACAATTAACTGAGAATCACTGAAAACAATTACCTGACGTGCCTCCATAACTTTCGCCAAATGAAAACCTGCTATCATAGCCTCATATTCAGCTTCATTATTGGAAGCTTTGAATTGGAATCTCAAGGCGTACTCCATGTCAATATCATTTGGAGAATTTAAAACAATCCCTGCTCCACAACCAGCGGTGCAAGATGATCCATCTACATATAATCTCCATGTATGTAACTCGTCTTCAAATTTCTTATCTGTTAGAGTTCCTCGGTGAAATATCATCTGTTTTCTTTCATCATCCCCGGGTATCCTTCGTTCCTCGTCGATCATTTGTTCTTGCCCTCCCACCAATCGGAGTTGGTCGGTATTTAAATATGATGATTTTTCTACATCCACAAGTCCTTTTACCAACCTTGGTTGGTTTGGATCTGTGTCTGTCGATCCTGTATCGTCCACAGGTAGGTCAGCAAGCATCTTTTGCTCCTCGGGGGTATCAGGGTATGTGAACTCTGCTATAAAATCTGCCACGGCTTTCCCTTTCAATGATGATCTGGGTTCATACACAATATCATATTCACCGAGTTCTATTGCCCAATACATCAATCTTCCTGATTTTTCTGGCTTGTGAAGGGCTTGTCTTAACGGCATGTCGGTAAACACAATGATGGTATGGGCCTGGAAGTATGGTCTCATTCTTCTACTTGCTTCAATTAATGCCAGTGCCAATTTTTCCAGCTTTGGGTATCTGATTTCCGCACCTCGAAAGGCCTTGCTTGTATAATAAATTGGCTTCTGGACTCCATTCTCCAATCTGATCAACACCGAGCTAACTGCATTTTCTGATACTGCCAAATACAAGTACAACTTCTCTCCATTTATTGGCCTAGACAACAATGGTGGGGCTCCCAAATACTTCTTCAGATCTTGAAAGGCTTTCTCACATTCATCAGTCCACTCAAAACTTTTTCGTAGCGTTTTGAAGAATGGGAGGCATTTATCAGTTGCTCGGGATACAAATCTGTTGAGTGCTGCAACTCGTCCGGTAAGACTTTGCACTTCTTTCTTCGTCGTCGGGGATCGCAGCCCTAAAAGAGCTTTGATCTTTTCTGGATTTGCCTCAATACCTCGTTGGTTGACGATGTATCCGAGGAACATTCCTTCTCGTACTCCAAAGGTACATTTCGTCGGGTTAAGCTTCATCTGGTATTTATCCAGTTGATCAAAAGTTTGACTCAAGTCAACCAAATGATCTGCAGCTCTCTTGCTTTTAGTGAGCATGTCGTCGACATAGACCTCCATATTGCGGCTGATTTGTTCGGTGAATACCTTGTTCATCAACCGCTGATATGTTGCACCTGCATTTTTTAAACCAAAAGGCATAACGTTATAACAATAAGTTCCCCTTGGGGTAATAAAAGAAGTACTTTCCCTGTCTTCAGGCTTCATTTTGATTTGGTTGTAGCCAGAATAAGCATCCATGAAGCTGAGTAGCTCGTGTCCCGAAGTAGCATCCACTAGTTGATCAATTCTGGGCAATGGAAAATGATCTTTTGGACATGCTTTGTTGAGATCAGTAAAATCAACACACATTCTCCACTTGTTGTTCTTCTTCTTTACCATCACCACATTCGCCAACCAATCTGGATATTTCACGTCTTCAATAAATTGGGCTTTCTGGAGTTTCTCGACCTCCTCTTGTATGGCCTGATTCTTCTCGGGACTAAACACTCTTCTTCTTTGCTTTACAGGTTTGATCTCCTTATTCACATTGAGTTCATGACATAAGAAGTTTGGATCTATTCCTGGCATGTCTTCATGACTCCAAGCAAAAGTATTCTTCCTGTTTCTCAAGAAAGTTATCAACTCCTGTTTTATTGAAAAATCCAACGACGACCCTATCTGAGTTATTCGCTCAGGATGCTCGTCGTCCAGGATAACAATTTCTGTAGATTCCACAACCTGTCCTTTAACGAGTTGAGATTCATCCCTAGGGTCAAGAGTTTCAATTTCTGTGCTTTCCTCCACTTGGTAAGTAGTAGTCTTTTTCTGTAACTCTTCAAGTTCCTCTTGCTCGGCCGACGAATAATAGCATTCCCGAGCTACTTTTTGATCACCTTTCATAATTCCTACTCCAAAATTCGTTGGGAATTTCAAACATTGATGAACTGTAGATGGAACTGCTTCGAACTTCTTCAATCCAACTCTTCCCATGATGATGTTGTAGGCGGACTGCACATTCTTATCCATTACAAAAAAGCGTATTCTTTCCGTTCGACAAGCAGGCCAAGTTCCAATGAGTATATCCAACTTGATCGTCCCAAGTGGAAAAACTTTCTCGCCAGTAAAACCCAGAAGGGGTCTGTGATAAGGTTCTAACTGAGATAATTTTAAATTCAAGCTATCAAAGCATGAATAATACATGATGTCTGCCGAACTACCATTGTCTACTAACACCCTTGAAATGACCACATCCTTCATCCTCATTTTGATCACCAGCGGATCATCATGAGGGTAGAGAACACCTGCCAGGTCGTTTTTTGAAAAACCAATCACTAGCTTCTCTTTATTTACTTTCCTCGGACGATCATCCTCGGCCAGGTTTATTCGCTGAATATATGAACAAGCTTGAGCCTCTCCGAGATAAGCTTTTCTTTCTGCAGTAAGGTCTCCTCCTCCTGCATCTCCTCCTGTAATAACATTACAATCAAATGACCCAAAACGTATGGAAAATACCTCTCGTTCAGGTTTCCTTGGCTTCTTGGGAAGATCGGGGTCATCATCTGGATCCTCTTCATGGTCCCTCCTCTTTTTCTCCTCTGCACGACGAGGAGATCTAGATCTTTCTCTAGTTCTATCATCATTCTTCCTCTCACTCCTGCGATCTACGTACTTTGATAATTTTCCTCTTCGGATGAGTGTTTCAATCTCGTTCTGAAGGGCTATACAATTTTTGGTCATATGGCCATGATCTTTGTGAAATTCGCAATATTTGGTCTTATTCCTCATGTCGGGATCTGTCTTCAGTTTCTCTGGCCATTTGATTTCCTCGCTATTCCTGATTTCTTCCAAAACATGATTAATACCCACTTTCAATGGAGTATAATTATCATACTTCTTTAGGGCTTCCAACTTCATCCTGTTATTCTTGGAATATTTGTCACCACCATTACTTTTCTGATCTTTCTTCTTAGAATTGTCGACCTCCACTTTAACTTCTTTATCCATACTCTTCTTCGCAGCCATATCCTCCTCGGCATTCATGATTTTGGCCGCCTTTGCCATCAACTCCGACATATTTTTAGGTGGATCTTTAGCCAAAGTGTAATACAGCTTGTTAGGCAGCAAACCACTCATCAAAGCAGTGATTGCTGTCTTTTCTTCATAATCTATGACTTCCAACTTTTCGTTATTGAAACGAGTTATGTAATCTCTAGTACTTTCACCTGATTTCTGTCTAACACTTAGCAAGTGTGCTACTCGCTTTACCGGCTTTGCTCCAAAACAAAAATTGCCAATAAACAACTCGGCCAACTGAACAAAAGTTGAAATCTTACCCCGAGGAAGATTATTATACCATATCTGTGCAGATCCAGTAAGAGTTCCCGAGAATGCTCTACACCTCATCTCGTCGGGAACAGCGTAGATATCTGCAGCAGCTTGGTATTGTTCTATATGAAGTATGGGATCTGTCTTTCCATCATACTTGGGAGTCACTACGGGTGCTTTGAATTTCGACGGCGTAGGGAAATCCACAATGGCTTGCACAAAAGGTGTTCCTTGAACAAAAGTTCTCTGTAAGGGATTTCTTGCCTTAGCCATTTCTCCCAGTCTATCCTCCAATCGTTGAATGGAACCTTTCCATGCTTCATTTCCTTCCTCGGGCCGTTTAGTCCGAGCAACTGATTGCTCTGACGTAGCTTCCTGAGATTTATCTCGACGAGTGGTTGGTCGCGATTGCGCAGATCCTTCTCTTAATCCTGATGGCGGTCGAAAACTTCTTGATGGAGCCCTAGGTGGATTCATGTTCCTCCTTGGTCCTAACCGACTGAAAGGAGATACTCTACTTAACCTCTCCAAAGCGCTAGTTCTCTCCGGAGAGAGAGTGATACGTTGATCTGTATCCGAAGCCCGTATTGATGAAGTTCGCCCAGGTTGATAAGAAAAATCATTAGACTCCTCATTGCGATATGACCCAGTGCGTCTAGATTGCGATTGCCTATGATCACTTCTTTGCCCTGAATAGGTAGGTGCACCGCCCTGAAGAGTTTGAATGAGTTGCCTCATGGATTCTTGCATGGCGGTTTGTCCTTGAGCCAGATTCGTTATAATCCCAGCCAGATCTGGGGATGCAGATGGATTTGGAAGATTTCCAGTATTTCCAACATTTCGATTACTGGATTCTGGATTATCAGCCATTGGTGATAAATGATTTTTATGAAAAACGATAATAACAGTCGTTTTCCCACAGACGGCGCCAATCTGTTGATGTAAAAAACTAGATCGCTCTAATTTTTCAATCACAGATAAATAAATAAGACAAAGATTTTTAAAGTGGTTCGGCTAGGAATAAAGCCTACGTCCACTGTTATGTTATTGCTGAGTGTTTGTGGAATTCTTGATTACAAGTTCTCTCAAGAAATTCCGGTCCCTTTGAATGAGGGAGATACAATGTATTTATAGCCTTGAGGTTGTACATGAAAGGTCCAATACATTAAATGATTTACATATGAAAGGGTAATACATTTAATGCAACGTGTGCATAAAGAATACAATGGATAGTCGAACAGTTGTCCGTCTGATAATTAATGATACGGCCGAGATGCAGTTTGGACCGCCTTAGTTGATTGTTGATCAAAAGTTCCTCGGAGTAGTTAGAGTACCTCGGTGCGTTGGAGTTCCTCGGTGTGATAGAGTTCCTCGGTGTATTCTTGTTGCTCGGAAAGAAACATGGCTGGTCGGGAAATGATCTTCCTCGCTGCTATTGTGCCACGTAGATTGACACGTGTCTTCGTGTTATTCGTCCATATCAGCATATTAATTTTGGTATCAACACTCTTAATTTCGAAAATACCCCAAAAATTACGCGGGTTGTTACACTTCCCCACTAACAATGGAATTTCGCCCTCGAAATTCGCCGAATACCTAACTTTAAAAAATTAGGCCAACAATCTCCAAAAATAATCTCGTCACCAAAAAAATAATTTCCTCACATCTAATCTAGATGTCTAACACGAAACGATCATCTAAAGATTCTATCTCCAAAAACTCGCGCCCCAAAAACGCAACAGGCCCAAAAACCAAGACCCGAGGGTTGTCGTATAACCTCAGCTCTGATACCATTCTGTAACACCTCGCCCGCCCGGGGAGAGCGAACGGCGCGCTACTCATAGATAAAAAAATTCAAATCCACAAATAACAAGATATAGATCATCTAATTCCCATAATAAAACAAGAGAAACAACTAATCTCAAATCTCTTCAAATACAAATACAACCAAGTCTCTCGAAATAAAATAACTATCTATCTCGAAATAAAATGCTCTATACAAAAAAAATAAATACAATCTTCCAACTCGTATTCTCGAATAATCTTCCCAAAATAATTCACGCTAAAATCAAATCCAAAGCGCCCAAAATCCGCGCTAACCTGCCACTAAAATAAAATATGGGGAAGTACACAATACGACAGGAAAGATGCTCAACAAATATTAGCGCTGAATAAAACGTAACAATACGAATATTCAAATCAAAGTGAATCTCATAAGCAATTATATCAATATAATTTCTCAACAACACATTAACCGGGTCACCAGGCCTCACCACCGTACCGCGCCTCTGCATTTTTTTTAGCATATCCGGAAAAAGGCATATTGGTGGGTGTCCAATCTCCGTGCCATATTAAAATCTTATGACAACATGCTCAACACCAAATATAATACCACATGAATCGAAATTAGATTCTAACAAATATTTTCAGATTTCCAAAAGAATTTTACAATTCAAATATGAGTCAATAATCACATGAAACCAAAGGGAGAAACACTCGCGAGATTAAGGAGCATATTGTGTAAAACCCCATACCTTAAACCACAAAAAAGAACCAACACGAATCATCACATAATTTCAACCTCAAAATCTAAACACACCATCACGTTCCTCTCGCAAAAATAATCAAATCTCGTTCTAGCCTAAAATCGAGAAAACACCAAATAAGCCTTATAATCTAAGGTTGAAATCTTAAATAAGTTTGGGGCTATGGTTTGTATATGAAAGGGAGTAATTTTGGAGAGGTCTTCTGGATGAAAAGTTTGAGAAAAAGTGATTTGCAAAGCTAAGCCACGAATTTGTTGATATATAAAAGATTAAGAGTTTGATTAAGAAAATAGTTCTAATTAGATACAAACACTAAAAGAATTATTTCGGACGATCGGACGGTTGGAATTAGATGAAATTTTATCGAGAATTAGCTGAAGACGAGGGGAATATATAACAAAAATTTCAGCTCGATCGGACAGTTCAATATTTTTATTTTTTTTTGCTAAGGAGTTTTACGTTTTGGGGACTCTTAGAGAATTTTATGTTTCGAGAACTCTTCTATATAATAAAAATTCAATTAAAACTCCATTTTAATTCAAATTTCGAAACCGTTTGAAATTCTCATCTTTAAAAATAAAATCAAACATATTTGAGCAATAAAAATAATTTTGTCTCAAAAATTATTTTTCCTCTTAATTTCGAAAATATTCCAAAAATTACGCGGGTTGTTACACTTCCCTACTAACAATGGAATTTCGCCCTCAAAATTCGCCGAATACCTAACTCTAAAAAATCAGGCCAACAATCTCCAAAAATAATCTCGTCACCAAAAAAATAATTTCCTCACATCTAATCTAGATGTATAACACGAAAGGATCATCTAAAGATTCTATCTCCAAAAACACGCGCCACAAAAATGTAACAGGCCCAAAAACCAAGACCCGAGGATTGTCGTATAACCTAAGCTCTGATACTATTCTGTAACACCACGCCCGCCCGGGGAGAGTGAACGGCGCGCTACTCATAGATAAAACTAATTCAAATTCACAAATAACAAGGTATAGATCATCTAATTCCCATAATAAAACAAGAGAAACAACTAATCTCAAATATCTTCAAATACAAATACAACCAAGTCTCTCGAAATAAAATAACTATCAATCTCGAAATAAAATGCCCTATACAACAAAAATAAATACAATCTTCCAACTTGTATTCTCGAATAATCTTCCTAAAATAATTCACGCTAAAATCAAATCCAACGCACCCAAAATCCGTGCTAACCTGTCACTAAAAGAAAATATGGGGAAGTACACAATACGACATGAAAGAGGCTCAACAAATATTAGCGCTGAATAAAACGTAACAATACGAATATTCAAATCAAAGTGAATCTCATAAGCAATTATATCAATATAATTTCTCAACAACACATTGACCGGGTCACCAGGCCTCACCACCGTACCGCGCCTATGCATTTTTTTAGCAAATCCGGAAAAAGGAATATTGGCGGGTGTCCAACCTCGGTGCCATATTAAAATCTCATGAAAACAAGCTCAACACCAAATATAATACCACATGAATCGAAATTAGATTCCAACAAATATTTTCAGATTTCCAAAAGAATTTAACAATTCAAATATGAGTCAATAATCACATGAAACCAAATGGAGAAACACTCGCGAGATTAAGGAGCATATTGTGTAAAACCCCATACCTAAAACCACAAAAAAGAACCAACACGAATCATCACATAATTTCAGCCTCAAAATCTAAACACACCATCACGTTCCTCTCGCAAAAATAATCAAATCTCGTTCTAGCCTAAAGTCGAGAAAACACCAAATAAGCCTTATAATCTAAGGTTGAAATCTTAAATAAGTTTGGGGCTATGGTTTGTATATGAAAGGGAGTAATTTTGGAGAGGTGTTCCGGTTGAAAAGCTTGAGAAAAAGTGATTTGAAAAGCCAAGCCACGAATTTGTTGATATATAAAATATTAAGGGTTTGATTAAGAAAAGAGTTCTAATTAGATACAAACACTAAAAAATTTATTTCGGACGATCGGACTGTTAGAATTAGATAAAATTTTACCGAGAATTAGCTGAAGACGAGGGGAAGCTATAACAAAATTTCAGCTCGATCGGATAGTTCAATATTTTAATTTTTTTTTTGCTATGGAGTTTTATGTTTTGAGGACTCTTAGAGAGTTTTATGTTTTGAGAACTCTTGTATATAATAAAAATTCAATTAAAACTCCATTTTAATTCCAATTTCGAAACCGTTTGAAAATCCCATCTTAAAAAATAAAATCAAACATATTTGAGCAATAAAAATAATTTTGTTTCAAAAATTATTTTTCCTCTTAATTTCGAAAATACCCCAAATTGTTACACTTCCCCACTAACAATGGAATTTTGCCCTCGAAATTCGCCGAATACCTAACTCTCAAAAATCAGGCCAACAATCTCCAAAAATAATCTCGTCACCAAAAAAATAATTTCCTCACATCTAATCTAGATGTCTAACACGAAACGATCATCTAAAGATTCTATCTCCAAAAACACGCGCCACAAAAACGCAACATGCCCAAAAACCAAGACCCGAGGGTTGTCGTATAACCTAAGCTCTGATACCATTCTGTAACACCCCGCCCGCCAGGGGAGAGCGAACGGCGCGCTACTCATAGATAAAACTAATTCAAATTCACAAATAACAAGGTATAGATCATCTAATTCCCATAATAAAACAAGAGAAACAACTAATCTCAAATCTCTTCAAATACAAATACAACCAAGTCTCTCGAAATAAAATAACTATCTATCTCGAAATAAAATTCTCTATACAACAAAAATAAATACAATCTTCCAACCTATATTCTCGAATAATCTTCCCAAAATAATTCATGCTAAAATCAAATCCAAAGTGCCCAAAATCCGCGCTAACCTGCCACTAAAGAAAAATATTGGCAAGTACACAATACGACAGGAAAGATGCTCAACAAATATTAGCGCTGAATAAAACGTAACAATATGAATATTCAAATCAATGTGAATCTCATAAGCAATTATATCAATATAATTTCTCAACAACACATTAACCGGGTCACCAGGCCTCACCACCGTACCGCGCCTATGCATTTTGTTAGCATATCCGGAAAAAGGAATATTGGCGGGTGTCCAACCTCAGTGCCATATTAAAATTTCATGACAACGTGCTCAACACCAAATATAATACCACATGAATCGAAATTACATTCCAACAAATATTTTCAGATTTCCAAAAGAATTTAACAATTCAAATATGAGTAAATAATCACATGAAACCAAAGAGAGAAACACTCGCGAGATTAATGAGCATATTGTGTAAAACCCCATACCTTAAACCACAAAAAAGAACCAACATGAATCATCACATAATTTCAGCCTCAAAATCTAAACACACCATCACGTTCCTCTCGCAAAAATAATCAAATCTCGTTCTAGCCTAAACTCGAGAAAACACCAAATAAGCCTTATAATCTAAGGTTGAAATCTTAAATAAGTTTGGGGTTATGGTTTGTATATGAAAGGGAGTAATTTTGGAGAGGTCTTCTGGTTGAAAAGTTTGAGAAAAACTGATTTGAAAAGCGAAGCCACGAATTTGTTGATATACAAAAGATTAAGAGTTTGATTAAGAAAGGAGTTCTAATTAGATACAAACACTAAAAAATTTATTTCGGACGATTGGACTGTTGGAATTAGATGAAATTTTACCGAGAATTAGCTGAAGACGAGGGGAAGCTATAACAAAAATTTCTGCTCGATCGGACAGTTCAATATTTTAATTTTTTTTTTGCTATGGAGTTTTATGTTTTGAGGACACTTAGAGAGTTTTATGTTTTGAGAACTCTTCTATATAATAAAAATTCAATTAAAACTCCATTTTAATTCAAATTTCGAAATCGTTTGAAAATCTCATCTTTAAAAATAAAATTAAACATATTTGAGCAATAAAAATAATTTTGTCTCAAAAATTATTTTTCCTCTTAATTTCGAAAATACCCCAAAAATTACGGGGGTTGTTACACTTCCCCACTAACAATGGAATTTCGCCCTCGAAATTCGCCGAATACCTAACTCTCAAAAATCAGGCCAACAATCTCCAAAAATAATCTCGTCACCAAAAAAATAATTTCCTCACATCTAATCTAGATGTCTAACACGAAACGATCATCTAAAGATTCTATCTCCAAAAACACGCACCAAAAAAACGCAATAGGCCCAAAAACAAAGACCCGAGGGTTGTCGTATAACCTAAGCTCCGATACCATTCTATAACACTCCGCCCGCCCGGGGAGAGCGAACGACGCGGTACTCATAAATAAAACTAATTCAAATCCACAAATAACAAGGTATAGATCATCTAATTCCCATAATAAAACAAGAGAAACAACTAATCTCAAATCTCTTCAAATACAAATACAACCAAGTCTCTCGAAATAAAATAACTATCTATCTCGAAATAAAATGCTCTATACAAAAAAAATAAATACAATCTTCCAACTCGTATTCTCGAATAATCTTCCCAAAATAATTCACGCTAAAATCAAATCCAAAGCGCCCAAAATCCGCGCTAACCTGCCACTAAAATAAAATATGGGGAAGTACACAATACGACAGGAAAGATGCTCAACAAATATTAGCGCTGAATAAAACGTAACAATACGAATATTCAAATCAAAGTGAATCTCATAAGAAATTATATCAATATAATTTCTCAACAACACATTAACCGGGTCACCAGGCCTCACCACCGTACTGCGCCTATGCATTTTTTTAGCATATCCGGAAAAAGGCATATTGGTGGGTGTCCAACCTCAGTGCCATATTAAAATCTCATGAAAAAATGCTCAACACCAAATATAATACCACATGAATCGAAATTTGATTCCAACAAATATTTTCAGATTTCCAAAGGAATTTAACAATTCTAATATGAGTCAATAATCACATGAAACCAAAGGGAGAAACACTCGCGAGATTAAGGAGCATATTGTGTAAAACCTCATACCATAAACCACAAAAAAGAACCAACACGAATCATCACATAATTTCAGCCTCAAAATCTAAACACACCATCACGTTCCTCTCGCAAAAATAATCAAATCTCGTTCTAGCCCAAACTCGAGAAAACACTAAATAATCCTTATAATCTAAGGTTGAAATCTTAAATAAGTTTGGGGCTATGGTTTCTATATGAAAGGGAGTAATTTTGGAGAGGTCTTATGGTTGAAAAGTTTGAGAAAAAGTGATTTGAAAAACCAAGCCTCGAATTTGTTGATATATAAAGGATTAAGAGTTTAATTAAGAAAAGAGTTCTAATTAGATACAAACACTAAAAATTTATTTCGGACGATCGGACTGTTGGAATTAGATGAAATTTTATCGAGAATTAGCTGAAAATGAGGGGAAGCTATAACAAAAATTTCAGCTCGATCGGACAGTTCAATATATATATATATTTTTTTTTGCTATGGAGTTTTATGTTTTGAGGACTCTTAGAGAGTTTTATGTTTTGAGAACTCTTCTATATAATAAAAATTCAATTAAAACTCCATTTTAATTCCAATTTCAAAACCGTTTGAAAATCTCATCTTTAAAAATAAAATTAAACATATTTGAGCAATAAAAATAATTTTGTCTCAAAAATTATTTTTCCTCTTAATTTCGAAAATACCCCAAAAATTACGCGGGTTGTTACACTTCCCCACTAACAATGGAATTTCGCCCTCGAAATTCGCCGAATACCTAACTCTCAAAAATCAGGCAAACAATCTCCAAAAATAATCTCGTCACCAAAAAAATAATTTCCTCACATCTAATCTAGATGTCTAACACGAAACCATCATCTAAAGATTCTCTCTCCAAAAACATGCGCCACAAAAACGCAAAAGGTCCAAAAACCAAGACCCGAGGGTTGTCGTATGACCTAAGCTCTGATACCATTCTGTAACACCCCGCCCGCCCACCCGGGAAGAGCGAACGGCGCGCTACTCATAGATAAAACTAATTCAAATCCACAAATAACAAGGTATAGATCATCTAATTCTTATAATAAAACAAGAGAAACAACTAATCTCAAATCTCTTCAAATACAAATACAACCAAGTCTCTCGAAATAAAATAACTATCTATCACAAAATAAAATGCTCTATACAACAAAAATAAATACAATCTTCCAACTTGTATTCTCGAATAATCTTCCCAAAATAATTAACGCTAAAATCAAATCCAAAGCGCCCAAAATCCGCGCTAACCTTCCACTAAAAGAAAATATGGGGAAGTACACAATACGACAGGAAAGATGCTCAACAAATATTAGCGCTGAATAAAACGTAACAATACGAATATTCAAATCAAAGTGAATCTCATAAGCAATTATATCAATATAATTTCTCAACAACACATTAACCGGGTCACCAGGCCTCACCACCGTACCGCGCCTATGCATTTTTTTAGCATATCCGGAAAAAATAATATTGGCGGCTGTCCAACCTCAGTGCCATATTAAAATCTCATGACAACATGCTCAACACCAAATATAATACCACATGAATCGAAATTAGATTCCAACAAATATTTTCAAATTTCCAAAAGAATTTAACAATTCAAATATCAGTCAATAATCACATGAAACCAAAGAGAGAAACACTCACGAGATTAAGGAGCATATTGTGTAAAATCCCATACCTTAAACCACAAAAAAGAACCAACACGAATCATCACATAATATCAGCCTCAAAATCTAAACACACCATCACGTTCCTCTCGCAAAAATAATCAAATCTCATTCTAGCCCAAACTCGAGAAAACACCAACTAATCCTTATAATCTAAGGTTGAAATCTTAAATAAGTTTGGGGCTATGGTTTGTATATAAAAGGGAGTAATTTTGGAGAGGTCTTCTGGTTGAAAAGTTTGAGAAAAACTTATTTGAAAATCCAATCCACGAATTTGTTGATATTTAAAGGATTAAGAGTTTGATTAAGAAAAGAGTTCAAATTAGATACAAACACTAAAAATTTTATTTCGGACGATCGGACGATAGGAATTAGATGAAATTTTATCGAGAATTAGCTGAAGATGAGAGAAAGCTATAACAAAAATTTTCGCTCGATCGGACAGTTCTATATTTTAATTTTTTTATTTTGCTCTGGAGTTTTATGTTTTGAGGACTCTTGGAGAGTTTTATGTTTTGAGAACTCTTCCATATAATAAAAATTGAATTAAAACTCCATTCTAATTCCAATTTCGAAACCGTTTGAAATTCTCATCTTTAAAAATAAAATCAAACATATTTGATAAATAAAAATAATTTTGTCTCAAAAATTATTTTTCCTCTTAATTTCGAAAATACCTCAAAAATTACGCGGGTTGTTACACTTCCCCACTAACAATGGAATTTCGCCCTCGAAATTCGCCGAATACCTAACTCTCAAAAATCAGGCCAACAATTTCCAAAAATAATCTCGTCACGAAAAAAATAATTTCCTCACATCTAATCTAGATGTCTAACACGAAACGATCATCTAAAGATTGTATCTCCAAAAACACGCGCCACAAAAACGCAACAGGCCCAAAAACCAAGACCCGAGGGTTGTCGTATAACCTATGCTCTGATACCATTCTGTAACACCCCGCCCGCCCGGGGAGAGAGAACGGCGTGCTACTCATAGATAAAACTAATTCAAATCCACAAATAACAAGGTATAGATCATCTAATTCCCATAATAAAACAAGAGAAACAACTAATCTCAAATCTCTTCAAATACAAATACAACCAAGTCTCTCGAAATAAAATAACTATCAATCTCGAAATAAAATGCTCTATACAACAAAAATAAATACAATCTTCCAACTTGTATTCTCGAATAATCTTCCCAAAATAATTCACGCTAAAATCAAATCCAAAGCGCCCAAAATTTACGCTAACCTGCCACTAGAAGAAAATATGTGGAAGTACACAATACGACAGAAAAGATGCTCAACAAATATTAGCGCAGAATAAAACGTAACAATACGAATATGAATATTCAAATCAAACTGAACCTCATAAGCAATTATATCAATATAATTTTTCAACAACACATTAACCGGGTCACCAGGCCTCACCACCGTACCGCGCCTATGCTTTTTTTTAGCATATCCGGAAAAAAGAATATTGGCGGGTGTCCAACCTCAGTGCCATATTAAAATCTCATGACAACATGCTCAACACCAAATATAATACCACATGAATCGAAATTAAATTCCAATAAATATTTTCAGATTCTCATAAGAATTTATCAATTCAAATATCAGTCAATAATCACATGAAACCAAAGAGAGAAACACTCGCGAGATTAATGAGCATATTGTGTAAAACCCCATACCTTAAACCACAAAAAAGAACCAACACGAATCATCACATAATTTCAGCCTCAAAATCTAAACACACCATCATGTTCCTCTCGCAAAAATAATCAAATCTCGTTCTAGCCTAAACTCGAGAAAACACCAAAAAATCCTTATAATCTAAGGTTGAAATCATAAATAAGTTTGGGGCTATGTTTTGTATATGAAAGGGAGTAATTTTGGAGAGGTCTTCTGGTTGAAAAGGTTGAGAAAAAGTGATTTGAAAAGCCAAGCCACAAATTTGTTGATATATAAAGGATTTAGAGTTTGATTAAGAAAAGAGTTCTAATTAGATACAAACACTAAAATTTTTATTTCGGACGATCGGACCGTTGGAATTAGATGAAATTTTATCGAGAATTAGCTAATGACGAGAGGAAGCTATAACAAAAATTTCAGCTCGATCGGACAGTTCAATATTTTTAATTTTTTTTTTGCTACGGAGTTTTAAGTTTTGAGGACTCTTAGAGAGTTTTATGTTTCGAGGACTCTTCTATATAATAAAAAATCAATTAAAACTCCATTTTAATTCCAATTTCGAAACCGTTTGAAATTCTCATCTTTAAAAATAAAATCAAACATATTTGAGCAATAAAAATTATTTTATCTCAAAAATTATTTTTCCTCTTAATTTCGAAAATACCCCAAAAATTACGCGGGTTGTTACACTTCCCCACTAACAATGGAATTTCTCCCTCGAAATTCGCCGAATACCTAACTTTAAAAAATTAGGCCAACAATCTCCAAAAATAATCTCGTCACCAAAAAAATAATTTCCTCACATCTAATCTAGATGTCTAACACGAAACGATCATCTAAAGATTCTATCTCCAAAAACTCGCGCCCCAAAAACGCAACAGGCCCAAAAACCAAGACCCGAGGGTTGTAGTATAACCTAAGCCCTGATACCATTCTGTAACACCTCGCCCGCCGGGGAGAGCGAACGGCGCGCTACTCATGGATAAAAAAATTCAAATCAACAAATAACAAGGTATAGATCATTTAATTCCCATAATAAAACAAGAGAAACAACTAATCTCAAATCTCTTCAAATACAAATACAACCAAGTCTCTCGAAATAAAATAACTATCTATCTCGAAATAAAATGCTCTATACAAAAAATATAAATACAATCTTCCAACTTGTATTCTCGAATAATCTTCCCAAAATAATTCAGGCTAAAATCAAATCCAAAGCGCCCAAAATCCGCACTAACCTGCCACTAAAAGAAAATATGGGGAAGTGCACAATACAATAGGAAAGATGCTCAACAAATATTAGCGCTGAATAAAACGTAACAATACGAATACGAATATTCAAATCAAAGTGAATATCGTAAGCAATTATATCAATATAATTTCTCAACAACACATTAACCGGGTCACCAGGCCTCACCACCGTACCGCGCCTATGCATTTTTTAGCATATCCGGAAAAAGGAATATTGGCGGGTGTCCCACCTCAGTTCCATATTAAAATCTCATGACAACATGCTCAACACCAAATATAATACCACATGAATCGAAATTAGATTCCAACAAATATTTTCAGATTTCCAAAAGAATTTAAAAATTAAAATATCAGTCAATAATCACATGAAACCAAAGGGAGAAACACTCGCGAGATTAAGGAGCATATTGTGTAAAACCCCATACCTTAAACCACAAAAAAGAACCAACACGAATCATCACATAATTTCAGCCTCAAAATCTAAACACACCATCACGTTCCTCTCGCAAAAATAATCAAATCTCGCTCTAGGCCAAACTCGAGAAAACACTAAATAATCCTTATAATCTAAGGTTGAAATCTTAAATAAGTTTGGGGCTATGGTTTGTATATGAAAGGGAGTAATTTTTGAGAGGTCTTCTGATTGAAAAGTTTGAGAAAAAGTGATTTGAAAAGCCACGCCAGAAATTTGTTGATATATAAAGGATTAAGAGTTTGATTAAGAAAAGAGTTCTAATTAGATACAAACACTAAAAATTTTATTTCGGACGATCGGACCGTTGGAATTAGATGAAATTTTACCGAGAATTAGCTGAAGACGAGAGGAAGATATAACAAAAATTTCAGCTCTCAATGGGACCGTTCAATATTTAAATTTTTTTTTGCTATGGAGTTTTATGTTTTGAGAACTCTTAGAGAGTTTTATGTTTTGAGGACTCTTCTATATAATAAAAATTCAATTAAAACTCCATTTTATTTCCAATTTCGAAACCGTTTGAAATTCTCATCTTTAAAAATAAAATCAAGCATATTTGAGCAATAAAAATAATTTTATCTCAAAAATTAATTTTCCTCTTAATTTCGAAAATACCCCAAAAATTACGCGGTTGTTACATATAAGAGGGGTGGTAAATAATTCTTCCATCCGAAGACTAAAAAAGTTTATTAAAAAATTTAACATTCGCATGATTGCGCTTTAGGAGCCTAAAATTAAGGAGGTGAATATTTCATCGCTTTCAAACAAAATTGGCTTTTCTGGTGGGTTTTCTAATGTTGGTGGTAAAATTTCGTTTTGTGGAACTTTGAGTGTAAGGTGGATATTATTAGAGATATGGATCAAGTTCTCACAATCTCAGTTAAATTTCCTACTTCTTTGCATTCTTATTTGATATCTTGCATTTATGCAAAATGCAATAAAGAAGATAGAAAATTTCTTTGGGGTGAGATTAATGCCATTGCTTCTCTTGGGCTATTAGAGGTGATTTTAATATTGTGGCTAATCTAGATGAAAAATTGGGGGTAACTTGGTTGATAGACAGGCCATCATTGATTTTAATTCCACAATGATTCTAGATGGTTTACAAGAGGTGCCTTTTTCTGGTTCCAACTATACTTGGTGCAATAATAGAGATGGGGATTCTAGGATTTGGGCTCGTCTTGACCGTATTTTGGGTAACGAGGGGTGGTTTAATAATTAATATTCTTTTTCAGTTAAACATCTTCATCATACCAACTCAGATCATTCCCCTCTCATTCTTAAGTTATGTTTTAAAATTGATTCTTCTCCCAAACCGTTTCGATTTCAGAATATGTGGGCTACTCATTTTACCTTTATGGAAACTCTTGAAAATGCTTGGAAAATTGATTTCTTGGGGAGTCCCATGTCTATATGATGAGTGCATAATTTTGTATATTTTAAACCCAAATTTATACCTTATTAGTCCCATTTTATGTTATTTAATAAGTTCTTAGGATTATTTGATTAGAAAAAGAAAAAAATGCAAGAATGATTGAATTTGAAATCAAAATGGCAATTCTAGGTAAAAAAATGGGCAGTTCGATAATTTTATAATATTCTTGTGCTAATTTGTGAAAAAAGTTGGCTAGTGAAATTTTTGCAAGTAATGATGGAATTTGGTGCAAATTGATGATCAATTAAAAAAAGGTGCGAAAAACTTATTTTTACGGTCGTTAAAAAAAAAGCTATTTTTACACTTTTATTCTCCGATGTGGATGAATCTCCTCGTGCGTGTTCAGCAAGAAAAGATAAGACTTTTCGGATGGGGGAAAATTTCGCCCTTATCACAATCCAAAGATTAAAGAGGTGAAGAGATAGCTACCAACACTATTCGGCCAATCACAGAGAGAGTCCCACCACAACTCAAATACCTCACCACTTGTCCTAAAAAAAGGACCATTGGGCTCATAATTTCTAAGACAATTAGAGAGAAATTTCGTGGAGGATTTTGGGGAGCAACTTTGAGTGATTGTAATCAATTTGAAGGCCAAGTTTTTATCATTTTTTAGAGGATTGAAGATTGTTGTTAGAGAACTATTTGTAAGTTTGGTTTACTAATGAAGATCTCTACTCATTCTTGCAATTTCTCTTTCATTATGGTAGCTTGATTCTTATATTAGGAGTAGGGTGAAGTTTATCATAGTTAACAAATATTATCACGTTAATTTTATCATTGTTTATTACCTACTTGTTTAAAGTGTTATTAAAGATTTGATATTCATTTCAAAACGATAAGAGAGTGTGTTTTAAAACCTTCAAAATTATTTTGTCAAATCAAGTTTTGAAATTTAAAAATAGTCATTTTTGATAGATTATGCTTGCACTTTGGTTGTTTGGATAGTCCATGCTTAAATGCTTTTGCGAATGTTAAAACTTGTATTTTCTAAGAGAATAGGGATTTTAGTCGTCTATTAGAGACATTAAAAATATTTTGATCATAACCGTTATATTTTTCGAATTAAACGCGGCGAGAATCGGTTTAATTTGAGTTATAAAAAGGGAATGACAATATTAAATTATCGTGCAATATTAGATACGTGATAAATGGACCTTGAATCCTAATTATTTCCTAATTGTTTACAAATATCCTATGTTATCCTCATTTTTTGTAGTTGCTTTTATTTAGTGTAGTTCATAATCATTATCTATCCCATTTAGTCTAGTTGAACAATCCCAATTATTATGAAGGAAAAAATTGATGAATCTCCATGGGTTCGACCCGTACTTACACTCGCTATTCTATAACAGCCCGTGCACTTATGCTATTTTATAAATTGACAAACTAGTTTTTGGCACCATTGCCGGGGATTTGACATTTTTTTAGAAAAAAAGAAGTTTTGACTTTCGGACTAGTTTGTATTACTTTTTGCATTTTTTTTAGTAAAAATTTCATGAAAAAATTAAAAAAAAATTGTTAACAAAGCTAGAATTAAAAACTACTCCAACGCGAACATGTAAAAACAATTCCGTTTTACCTCGTCTAGGATTGGTGGTGTTTAATAAGCCTTTATCCCGACCACCTACCTAGAGGTGAAATCAAAATTTGAGGAGATAACCATAATTGGCCGCCTTTTAAATTCTCCCTTGTCAAAGAGTAAGAGCTATCCAAAATAAATAAATAAATAAATAAATTCATGTGTTGTAATTTGCAATGGGTGATCCTCATATTTTTATCCCGTCATCTTTCTCATATTCCTCAATTGATCATGTGGACGTGTTTTTACAAAATACTGAAAATCTAGATGACTGCATATTTCAATTTGATTCAGATGGGTCAGTAGTCATTTTAAAAATTAAAAAAGGTGTGTATGAGACTCCAACCCCTGTAATTACTATTGCTCCACCAAAGTGTATCAATTGGAGAGAGGTGAACAAACGGTATAATGATGCTATTTTTAAAAATAATCATGAATTACTTGGGGATAATCAATTTTGTGAGGAGAAAAAAATTGTCAATCTTAACACGTGTAATACTTGTGATGATTGGGATGTTTGTCGAGATTTTTTTCCTAATTTAATTGCGAATGTTGATTCTTCTTATATGTGGAAAAATTTATTTTAGGATTCATCATCCGATTTTAGTGATACTTCAAGTATTTATGACGGTCCTCCTATTTTTGATGAAGAAAGCATATCTCCCCATAAAATGAAGCCATACCCATTTTCTAGGAATAGTAGGGTAAAATTATGGTAGGGAAAAGACCAAAAGAAAAGTGTAATACCCCGTACTTTTGGCTATATTTATTTTTGGGATTAATTAATTAATTGCGTATTAATTGGAAATTAATCCGGGTTATAATACTAATGTGATGCGAATTGGTATTTGATTATGTACATATATGATTATATATGTATTTGGTATTATGAAATTTGTCGTGGGATTTATATACGGCATTTTAGAAATTTTATTGAGACGCGTGGGACCGCCGCGTCACGGTATAATATTTTGATATTAAAAGTGAATTTAAAATCTATAATCCGTATGGTCGTTTTGAGTGCGCCAACGCGTCCGGAAGGGTCGAGATAGTCAGAAAACACTAGCCGGGGGTATAGTTTGGGTCCCGGGGTATCTTTAGGCCATACCGGTAACTTAAAGGGTATTTTGGTAATTTTACATTTTGAGGAATTAAAAGTGACGAAAATTAGAGATTAAATCTGATGTGGATATTAACCCATTAAGCCCATTAGCCAACCCATATTAACCTAGAAGGCTACGTAGGTTGTCATTTAGGTTTCTTAGTTTCCCCAAATCAAAACCCTAGCCACCTTGAGCCACCATTGGAGATAGAGCTTGGGAGAGAAGAAACTCTGCAGAATCTTCACCAAACCTACACCAAACCAGAAATCAAACCAAGGCAAGTGTTTTAATCGTATTTAAATTCGTAGAATGTTTCCTCCATGTTAGAAATTGATAAATTTCAATTGTTCTTGGAAGATAATGAAAACCCATGTAGTTTGAGGTTTAGAACTTAAAAAAAATTGTGAAGAGAATTGCATGTAGTATGATAGGTAAATGATTTCCCTTATTATAATTGTGATTAGAAGGAAGGAAAACGAATTAAATTCTGGGATTTGATGATGATATGTAGTTAGGGTTCATGTTCTTGAGATAATTGGAAAAAGTGTAGAAAGGTGTAAATTAAATTAATATTTGGGTGGATTGATCCCTTAGAAACATGTTAGGATGTGACTATATATGTTTAGTATTGATTATAGACCCTAAAACGTTGTTAGGATGGACTTTGGAAGAGATTATAAGTGATAAAAATGGTGAAAAATGATTTTTGGGAAATTCTGGGCCGAAACTGGCATCTCGTTAGAAGCAGCCCCCAGGTCGTTCGAATGAGCTCGTTCGAACGAGCTTCTAACGAGTTGACCAGTCGTTATTAACGAGTAGGATTTTCGTTCGATATCTCGTTCGAACGAGATATCGTTAGAAGGGTCAGTTCGTTCGAACGAACTGGGATCTCGTTCGAACAGCCTCGTTCGAACGAGACTTCTAACGACCTGACAGTCCAAACTCGTTCGAAGCCTCGTTCGAACGAGACTTCTAACTAGTTGACAGTTTGGTCCTTTTTGGACTGTTTTGACTTTTGGAGTTCCGGGAACTGGTTCAAGGGTAGTATTAGTATTCCTTTGATGATATAGTGGTTGATTTGGGACTTTTGGGTTATTGAGATGAGTAAACCATACACGAGAGTTATATTCAATGAACCGTTTGGGTTGAGACGTGAGTGTCTACTACGATGTGAGGATAAATTATGACATGTATAATTATGAACCGGAATAAAATAAGTTGTGATAATTATAATTAGTACGAGAGTGCAAAATGTACTACGAATATAATACGGTATTACTAAGATGTGTTTTTACTTAGTATTGGTATATGGATTGTTTGTATGACATACCTACCATACTTGCTATCACGGGAGGTTGCGTTCGCTTAGGACCCTCTAATCCTTGTGTGCCTACGGGGGGGATATAGACTGGTACCTTGAGGAACATAGGTCATAGAAAGACTTATTGTGATATTAATAAGTCCGCTGACCATGGGAGCGTAGGTATGTGCGTGACCCATGTGATGGTGACTGTGTTCGCCTCCATTATTTGTGATTTGTGTCATCTGAACTATTCCTGAGAGATTCGGAATATGTGATCCTTATGTACGTGATGTACCGGGATAGATAGCAGAGTATGTGTGCACCATAGCTCAGATTGCGGGGTGCTTGTATCGTATATTTATGATGTGAATAATATGCATTAAATCGATGGAAATCCTCATGTTAATGTTGTAAAATATTACGGTATTGTTTTGAGAATATAACGAGTTTACTGATAATTATATCAATGGCATATTTAGTAACTGAGTTTACGTTAAACCCCTATTTAATTACGAGCGTTGTTCTGTTAATTGGAACCGAGTAAAATGGGTAGAACCTTTGGTAGTCTAGCTAGTTACGTTGTCACTCAGCTAGTGGAAAGGGTAGTTATAGATGGGTACTTACGTTAGGAGTGCACAGTTAGTCGAGAGGTGAGAATTTAATGTGAGTGCACGTCCTAACATGTACTTTGCATTTAATGTTTTAAATGTTTTTAAAGCACTTGCAGGTTTTTAAAATGATTTCCACTTTCGGGCTCTGACCCATTTGCTTTCAAATATATTTTCTTGTAAAACCATTTTAGGTGCCCAGCCACAAGGACACCAAGCATAGGATACTCATTCAGGTGACGAGCTGTAGCTGCTTGTGGAAGCTACAGGGATTTGCATGTAGACGCTTCTATCTTTTGGATTCCAGAGTCACCATCTATCCGTTGTAGGGCATGTTGCCCATTTCTATTTAGAGACATCATTTTTACATTTCAGTTTTCAGACTCTAGCATGTATTGCTCAGTATTCAGTTTTAGTTATTTATTTCAGTTTATTCATTTCAGTTATGGGATTGTAGTGAGGGGTTTCCTCCAGACTTTATTTACTCTATTGTGATGGTTATTCATTTCATTTCAGCATGGTGAATGGTGTTATTTAGTTATTCATTACTCTTGTTGAATGTTAATCAGATTTAATAAAAATTTGGCACTCACTTTTGAAATACTAGGTGGTTAGTAATCTTTAAAATGTTTTCGACAGTGATGCTATTAACTGAGCCAACTTGGCATTTTGAATTAATTTTATAAAGGAGTAGCTACCCGGTGTTTAATTAGTCGGGGTGTCGTAGGTGGTATCAGAGCATCAGGTTCTAGTGTCCTTTAGGATCTGTACGGCTATTATGTTTCCGCTACGTTTCTTTGATATAGAGCCCTATATTTTAGGACTGTTGTATTCTTTTGTGTATGCTTCGTTCTTCAGCTATGTTAAGTTTATAAACCGTGAACTTATAAACTTTGTTCTTATTTCAGATGCCTCCACGACGTGCACGACGAGTTCCCAGGGATGCTACGCCCGAACCACAGCCCGCTCCAGTTCAGGGCATGTTGAACGCCGCTGAGGTTGCTGCTATAGTAGCCCAAGTGGTAAATGCCGCGATTGCCGTGATTCAGCAGGCACCACCGCAGGCACCGGTTGTCGCGCCAGTACAGGTTAATGCATTCCCGTCTGCTTGGGAGCGTGTACGAGACGCTTTTCAGAAAGCGCACCCGCCAGAGTTTGCAGGTAGCTCAGACGTGGTAGTCTCGAGCCAATGGAGGAAGGACATACAGAGGCATTTGAGGATGCATGAGTGCACAGATGTTCAGAAACAGGTGCTAACTACTTTCAAGCTAGTGGGATCTGCACTACAGTGGTGGGAGTCTATTACCACCGCAGAGGAGAGGGATACTCTCACGATTCAGGAGTTCTGGGTGCGGTTCGACCGCAAGTACTTTCCGTCTGCAGTTCATACAGAGATGAGGAGGAAGCTGATGAGTTTGAAGCAAGAGGGCAAGACAGTGGCCGAGTATGAGGCCGAGTTCACTAACCTGTTGAATATCGTTCCAGACGAGATTCCAACAGAGAAGAAGAAGATAGAGAAGTTCACTGATGGGTTGAATTGGAGGATCCGTCAACATCTGCTAGGGAACCTATCGTTGGCCACGTATTCTGATGTGGTTAACGCTGCATTATTGCACTGCCAGGACCACCGTTTTCACATGGCCGAGGGCAAGCGGTCGGGGGAGTCTAGCCATCAGGGCAGGACTGGAGGACATGGTGCCAGCGGGGCACAAACCGGTCAGGGGCAGAGACAGACTGAGCAGGGTACCCAGCAGGGGGATAATAAGAGGTTCCGGTCAGGGAACTACAGGCAGGGACAGGGAGGTTTCCGCCAGGGCCATCAGGGTCCAAACGGCCATCAGGGCCAGCAGGGGCAGAATGGGCAGCAGTTCCATCAGGGCCAGCAGGGCCAAGGGAGGAATGGTAACGGCCACCAGGGCCGGGGACAGCAGGGGCAGAGGGGAGGGAACTTCCCAGGGAAGTGCTTTACTTGTGGCAAGACTGGCCATAAGAAGCAGGATTGTCCTGATAGGGGCAGGGCCCCACAGCAGCAGCAGCAGCAGGGTGCTCGCCAGGAGCCACAGAGACCTATGTTTCCCGCCGCTCTTCCTGCACCACCACAGATGGCAGCTCTGCCACCCATTCCAGCAGTCCCAGCTCAACAGGGGCAGCTACAGTATGGACGTGTCTACAACGTTCACCAGGCTGCAGTTCCACAGGCACCGCCCGCGATCGAGGGTACGTTTCCTATCCATGGCACTATGGGTCGGGTGTTATTTGATACGGGTGCTACACACTGTTTTATTGCTACACACTTCGCGAAAGCTTTAGGATTGTTAGCTACGGCAGAGAGCACAGTGACGTGTGTCGACTCACCATTGGGGAGTGGGTCACTTATTTTCTTTTTATGCCGGGGAGTCGGGGTAGAGGTTGGTGGTTTGGTATTACCTGCGAATATGTTAGTATTAGACATGCATGTTCACGATGTGATCATCGGTATGGATTGGCTCGTAGCATATAGGGCCATAATTGATTGCTTCAGCGGGAGCATCGTTTTTGCCATTCCGGGGCAAGAGATGTTTATAGTGGCGATGCCTCGCCCAGAGGGAGGATCGACCGCTCATCTGTATTACATAGAGGAGGATACCTCTAAGGAGGTTGTGATTCCTTTGGATTCGATCCCGGTTTTCAGGGAGTATTCGGATGTGTTTCAGGAGATACCAGGCTTACCACCCAGTCGAGAGATAGACTTCGTTATTGATTTGCTACCGGGTACGAGACCTATAGCACGTGCACCGTACCGTATGGCTCCAGCTGAGATGCGAGAGTTACGGGATCAGATAGAGCAGCTGTTAGGGCAAGGCTTTATTCGTAGGAGTACCTCACCTTGGGGCGCTCCAGTTTTGTTTGTGAAGAAGAGGGATGGTTCACTGAGATTGTGCGTGGACTACCGAGAGTTGAATAAGGTCACGATACGGAATAAGTATCCGTTGCCTCGAATCGATGACTTATTCGACCAGTTGAGGGGAGCTTCTTTCTTCTCGAAGATTGACTTGAGGTCGGGATACCATCAGTTGCGTATCAGGGAGGAGGATGTCTCGAAGACTGCGTTCTTGTCGAGATATGGTTCTTACGAGTTTCGGGTTATGCCTTTCGGCTTGACCAACGCTCCAGCAGTGTTTATGGACTTGATGAACAGAGTGTTCAGGGATTTCTTAGACCAGTTTTTCATTGTCTTCATTGATGATATCCTGGTTTACTCTCAGACAGAGGAGGAGCACGCCGAGCATTTGAGGCAGGTTTTGCAGACACTTCGTCAGAACGAGCTGTATGCAAAATACGAGAAGTGCGGGTTTTGGTTGAAGGAAGTCCAGTTCTTGGGTCACATTATTTCCGACCAGGTAATATCAGTTGATCCGGGTAAGGTATCAGCGGTGAGGGAGTGGGGACAGCCCACGACACCAACGGAGATTCGTAGTTTCTTGGGATTGGCAGGATACTACAGGAGGTTTATTCGGGGTTTCTCAGAGATAGCAGGTCCTTTGACACATCTTACTCGTAAGGGTGTGCCATACATCTGGAGTGCTGCCTGTCAGTTGGCATTCGATGAATTGAAGGACAAATTGACTTCAGCACCTGTGTTAGCATTGCCGAGACCGGGAGTTGAGTATTTGGTTTACACCGATGCGTCTTTGCAAGGACTTGGAGGTGTTTTGCAGCAGGAGAGACAGGCCATAGCTTATGCTTCCCGTAAGCTTAAGCCTCATGAGAAGAATTACCCCACACATGATTTGGAGTTAGCGGCAGTGGTATTTGCCTTACGGATTTGGAGGCACTATCTTTTGGGGGAGAAGTTTCAGCTGTTCACGGACCACAAGTCACTACAGTATTTGTTCACGCAGAAGGAATTGAATATGCGGCAGCGTAGGTGGCTTGAGTTTGTGAAGGACTACCAGTTCGACATCCAGTACCACCCGGGTAAGGCTAACGTAGTAGCAGACGCGTTGAGCCGTAGGCCAGCAGATGAGGTGGCAGAGGTGTGGAAGGCGAAGTGGAAGGAATTGGGACACCAGGATGCAGTGGCCCGATCTTTTATGTCTGTGATGACCGTTACACCGCAGATCGTCACGAAGGTAGTACGGGCACAGGCTAATGACTCGTTCTGTCAGGAACAGATAGTTCGATTACTTGCAGAGGGAGCCGAGTCCTATACCGTTAGCTCAGACGGGGGATTACGCTTCAATGGGAGATTGGTAGTTCCGGAAGGTGAGGAATTGCGACACAATGTTATGGCAGAGTCGCACGGCTCACGGTTCGCGGTACATCCTGGAGGGGACAAAATGTACCAAGACATGAGACGGCAGTATTGGTGGAGCGGTATGAAGAGAGATATCGCTGAGTTTGTTTCGAAATGCGCCACTTGTCAGCTTGTCAAAGTGGACCATCAGAGACCAGCAGGATTGCTACAACCGTTGGAGGTTCCGGTATGGATGTGGGAGAGCATATCCATGGACTTTATCACGGGGTTACCTACGTCGCAGAGGGGCCACGACTCCGTTTGGGTAATTGTGGACAGGTTGTCCAAGGTCGCTCACTTTTTACCCGTTAGGACTGATTACACTGTGGGACAGTATGCCCAGCTCTTCATCTCAGAGATTGTGAGACTTCACGGTGTGCCCCTGAATATCGTGTCTGACAGAGACAAGATATTTGTTTCGAGGTTTTGGGAGAGTTTCCAGGAGGCCATGGGCACGGAATTGCGGTTGAGTACGGCTTATCATCCGCAGACTGATGGGCAGACAGAGCGCACCAATCAGATGTTGGAGGACATGCTACGCATGTGCATTATTGATTTTGGGGGTGGATGGGAGCAGTACCTTCCACTGGTGGAGTTTGCTTACAACAACTCCTATCAGTTCACGATTGGCATGGCTCCGTTTGAGGCATTGTACGGTAGGCCTTGTCGTTCCCCAGCATGTTGGCTAGAAGTGGGAGACAACAAACTACTTGGGCCGGAAGTGATTCAGGATACTTCGGCAAGGATTGAGTTGATTCGGAGTCGCATTCGGGTAGCTCAAGACAGGCAGAAGAGTTATGCTGATGCGAAGAGGTTTTTCAGGGAGTTCCAAGTGGGGGACCAGGTTTTGCTCAGGGTATCTCCTATGAAGGGAATTATGCGTTTCGGGAAGAAGGGGAAGTTGGCACCAAGGTATGTGGGGCCGTTTCCTATTATTGAGCGGATCGGACCGGTCGCATATAGACTCGGGTTACCGGAGCATTTGCATCGGATTCACGACGTGTTCCATATTTCCTCGCTGAGGAAATACCTTAGAGATAATTTGGCTCATTCTCACATTGCTGTGGAGGACATCGATCTCCAGCCGGATAGCTCTTATGAGGAGGGGCCGATTGCTATTTTGGACCGAAGCGAGAGGAAATTGCGGTCAAAGATAGTCCCGTTAGTGCGTGTTCAGTGGCGACATCACAATGTTGAGGAGTCCACATGGGAGCGCGAGGATGAGATGCGCGAACATTATCCAGAGTTATTTTTAGCAGGTACTTTCTAGTTTCGAATTTCGGGACGAAATTCAGTTATTAGGGGGGAAGTATGTAATACCCCGTACTTTTGGCTATATTTATTTTTGGGATTAATTAATTAATTGCGTATTAATTGGAAATTAATCCGGGTTATAATACTAATGTGATGCAAATTGGTATTTGATTATGTACATATATGATTATATATGTATTTGGTATTATGAAATTTGTCGTGGGATTTATATACGTCATTTTAGAAATTTTATTGAGACGCGTGGGACCGCCGCGTCACGGTATAATATTTTGATATTAAAAGTGAATTTAAAATCTATAATCCGTATGGTCGTTTTGAGTGCGCCAACGCGTCCGGAAGGGTCGAGATAGTCAGAAAACACTAGCCGGGGGTATGGTTTGGGTCCCGGGGTATCTTTAGGCCATACCGGTAACTTAAAGGGTATTTTGGTAATTTTACATTTTGAGGAATTAAAAGTGACGAAAATTAGAGATTAAATCTGATGTGGATATTAACCCATTAAGCCCATTAGCCAACCCATATTAACCTAGAAGGCTACGTAGGTTGTCATTTAGGTTTCTTAGTTTCCCCAAATCAAAACCCTAGCCACCTTGAGCCACCATTGGAGATAGAGCTTGGGAGAGAAGAAACTCTGCAGAATCTTCACCAAACCTACACCAAACCAGAAATCAAACCAAGGCAAGTGTTTTAATCGTATTTAAATTCGTAGAATGTTTCCTCCATGTTAGAAATTGATAAATTTCAATTGTTCTTGGAAGATAATGAAAACCCATGTAGTTTGAGGTTTAGAACTTAAAAAAAATTGTGAAGAGAATTGCATGTAGTATGATAGGTAAATGATTTCCCTTATTATAATTGTGATTAGAAGGAAGGAAAACGAATTAAATTCTGGGATTTGATGATGATATGTAGTTAGGGTTCATGTTCTTGAGATAATTGGAAAAAGTGTAGAAAGGTGTAAATTAAATTAATATTTGGGTGGATTGATCCCTTAGAAACATGTTAGGATGTGACTATATATGTTTAGTATTGATTATAGACCCTAAAACGTTGTTAGGATGGACTTTGGAAGAGATTAGAAGTGATAAAAATGGTGAAAAACGATTTTTGGGAAATTCTGGGCCGAAACTGGCATCTCGTTAGAAGCAGCCCCCAGGTCGTTCGAACGAGCTCGTTCGAACGAGCTTCTAACGAGTTGACCAGTCGTTATTAACGAGTAGGATTTTCGTTCGATATCTCGTTCGAACGAGATATCGTTAGAAGGGTCAGTTCGTTCGAACGAACTGGGATCTCGTTCGAACAGCCTCGTTCGAACGAGACTTCTAACGACCTGACAGTCCAAACTCGTTCGAAGCCTCATTCGAATGAGACTTCTAACGAGTTGACAGTTTGGTCCTTTTTGGACTGTTTTGACTTTTGGAGTTCCGGGAACTGGTTCAAGGGTAGTATTAGTATTCCTTTGATGATATAGTGGTTGATTTGGGACTTTTGGGTTATTGAGATGAGTAAACCATACACGAGAGTTATATTCAATGAACCGTTTGGGTTGAGACGTGAGTGTCTACTACGATGTGAGGATAAATTATGACATGTATAATTATGAACCGGAATAAAATAAGTTGTGATAATTATAATTAGTACGAGAGTGCAAAATGTACTACGAATATAATACGGTATTACTAAGATGTGTTTTTACTTAGTATTGGTATATGGATTGTTTGTATGACATACCTACCATACTTGCTATCACGGGAGGTTGCGTTCGCTTAGGACCCTCTAATCCTTGTGTGCCTACGGGGGGGATATAGACTGGTACCTTGAGGAACATAGGTCATAGAAAGACTTATTGTGATATTAATAAGTCCGCTGACCATGGGAGCGTAGGTATGTGCGTGACCCATGTGATGGTGACTGTGTTCGCCTCCATTATTTGTGATTTGTGTCATCTGAACTATTCCTGAGAGATTCGGAATATGTGATCCTTATGTACGTGATGTACCGGGATAGATAGCAGAGTATGTGTGCACCATAGCTCAGATTGCGGGGTGCTTGTATCGTATATTTATGATGTGAATAATATGCATTAAATCGATGGAAATCCTCATGTTAATGTTGTAAAATATTACGGTATTGTTTTGAGAATATAACGAGTTTACTGATAATTATATCAATGGCATATTTAGTAACTGAGTTTACGTTAAACCCCTATTTAATTACGAGCGTTGTTCTGTTAATTGGAACCGAGTAAAATGGGTAGAACCTTTGGTAGTCTAGCTAGTTACGTTGTCACTCAACTAGTGGAAAGGGTAGTTATAGATGGGTACTTACGTTAGGAGTGCACAGTTAGTCGAGAGGTGAGAATTTAATGTGAGTGCACGTCCTAACATGTACTTTGCATTTAATGTTTTAAATGTTTTTAAAGCACTTGCAGGTTTTTAAAATGATTTCCACTTTCGGGCTCTGACCCATTTGCTTTCAAATATATTTTCTTGTAAAACCATTTTAGGTGCCCAGCCACAGGGACACCAAGCATAGGATACTCATTCAGGTGACGAGCTGTAGCTGCTTGTGGAAGCTACAGGGATTTGCATGTAGACGCTTCTATCTTTTGGATTCCAGAGTCACCATCTATCCGTTGTAGGGCATGTTGCCCATTTCTATTTAGAGACATCATTTTTACATTTCAGTTTTCAGACTCTAGCATGTATTGCTCAGTATTCAGTTTTAGTTATTTATTTCAGTTTATTCATTTCAGTTATGGGATTGTAGTGAGGGGTTTCCTCCAGACTTTATTTACTCTATTGTGATGGTTATTCATTTCATTTCAGCATGGTGAATGGTGTTATTTAGTTATTCATTACTCTTGTTGCATGTTAATCAGATTTAATAAAAATTTGGCACTCACTTTTTAAATACTAGGTGGTTAGTAATCTTTAAAATGTTTTCGACAGTGATGCTATTAACTGAGCCAACTTGGCATTTTGAATTAATTTTATAAAGGAGTAGCTACCCGGTGTTTAATTAGTCGGGGTGTCACAAAAAGGAGGTTGAAAAAATAATGTGTGAAGAAAGAAAAAAAAGGGAGAAGAAAGAAAGAAAGAAAGAAAAAAATGAAAAAAAATGTGAGTTGAAAAGAAAAAGGAATGAGAAAAGAAAAATGCAGGTTAGAAGAAAAAGTGACTAAAAGTCAAAATACCGAAAAACCTCTATATTCTCAGAAATTTTGAACTCAAAAAGACATTATTTCTAACCAAAATTCGAGCTTACAATACAACCAAAGAAAGTCCCAATCGATCTCAAGTGAAGTTAGTTATAGTGTGGAGAGAAGATGAATAGGATATATGGTGCGATTCAACGTTTTCAAAAAGTAATCAATTTTCCATTCCTGAGATTATATTCATCCATTATAAATAATTTCATTTTTTTTAATCATGTTTATGTGAAATTTTTTCATCTAAACTTACTCGTTTATTCACATATATCGAGAGAAAATACTCCATTTTTTAGTGTTCAATTGAGAGTGCATCCCGTGAGATTTTGAAATCAAGACGAACTTCCGAATAAGAAATGTAACGATCAAATCTTTTTAAATGAACGGTTATATTAGCTAAGCACACATACACTATAAGTTGAGATTGAAAAGTGAAGGTCTACTATATTTATGAAGATTGCATTAAAACTTGGTGATATTACTTTTGAGCCATTTGTATTGAGTCAAGCTTTTGAATTTTGTGGGTATATTCACTGCAAACCCTCACGAGACAAAACTCGTCCACTAGGGTAACCTAGGGGTTTAAAGGCTTGTTGCACATGCTAAGTGAAATCGTGATTCCTATGAAAGTGAGTTAGATTTTAAAATTTTTGTTTTGCTCGAGGTTTAGCAAAGTTTAGGCTTGTGGGTATTTGATGAGTGCATTATTTTGTATATTTTATACTCAAATTTATACCTTGTTAGTCCCATTTTATGTTATTTAATAAGTTCTTAGGATTATATGATTAGAAAGAGAAAAAAATGCAAGAATGATTGAATTTGAAATCAAAATGACAATTCTAAGTAAAAGAATGGGAATTTCGATAATTTTATAATATTCTTGTGCTAATTTGTGAAAAATGTTGCCTAGTGAAATTTTTGCAGGTAATGATGGAATTTGGTGCAAATTGATGATCAATTCAAAAAAGGCGCGAAAAGCTGATTTTTATGGTCGTTCGAAAAGAAGTTGTTTTTACACTTTTATTCTCTGATGTGGATGAATCTCGACGTGCGTGTTCAGCAATAAACGATAAGACTTTTCATGTGGGGGGAAATTCCGTCCCTTATCACAATCCAAAGTTTAAAGAGGTGAAGAGATAGCTACCAACACTGTTCGGCCAATCAGAGAGAGTTCCACCACAACTCAAATACCTCACCACTTGTCCTATAAAAAGGACCATTGGGCTCATAATTCGGAGACAATTAGAGAGAAATTTCATGGAGGATTTCGGGCAGCAACTTTGAGTGATTGTAATCAATTTGAGGGCCATGTTTTTTTTTTTTTTTTAAGGATTGAAGATTGTTGTGAGAGAACTATTTGTAAGTTTGGTTTATTAATGAAGATCTCTACTCATTCTTGCAATTTCTCTTTAGTTGGATTCTTATATTAGGAGTAGGGTGAAGTTTATCATAGTTAGATAATATTGCCACGTTAATTTTATCGTTGTTTATTCCCTAATTGTTTTAAGTGTTATTAAAGATTCAGTATTGATTTTAAAACGAGAAGAGAGTCTTTTTTAAAACCTTCAAAATTGTTTTGTCGACTCAAGTTTTGAAATTTAAAAATAGTCATTTTTGATGGATTATGCTTGCACTTTGGTTGTTTTGATAGTCCACGCTTAAACAAATTTGCGAATGTTAAAACTTGTATTTTGTAAGGGAATGAGAATTTTAGCCGTCTATTAGAGACGTTAAAAATATTTTAATCATAACCGTCATATTTTTGGAATTAAACGCGGCGAGAGTCGATTTAATTGAGTTATAAAAAGGGAATGACAACATTAAATTAGTGTGCAATATTAGTTACGTGATAAATGGACCTTAAATCCTAATTATTTCCTAATTGCTTACAAATATCCTATGTTACCCTCATTTTTTGTAGTTTCTTTTATTTAGTGTAGTTCATAATCACTATCTATCCCATTTAGCCTAGTTTGACAGTCCCAATTATTATGAAGGAAAAAATTGACGAATCTCCGTGGGTTCGACCCGTAATTACACTCGTTATTCTATAACAACCCGTGCACTTATGGTATTTTATAATTGACATACTAGTTTTTGGCGCCGTTGCCGAGGATTTTGACAATTTTTTTAAAAAAAGTGTTGTGACTTTCGAACTAGTTTGTTTTAGTTTTTGCATTTTTTTAGTAAAAATTTCATAAAAAAATTAAAAAAAAATTGTTAACGAGGCTAGAATTAAAAGCTACTCCAATGCGAACTTGTCAAATCAATTATGTTTCACCTTGTCTATGATTGGTGGTTTTTAATGAGTCTTCGTACATACCACCTACCTGAAAGTGAAATCAAAATTTGAGGAGATAACAATAGTTGGTAGTCTTTTAAACTCTCCTTTGTCAAAGAGTAGGAGCTATCCAAAATAAATAAATAAATAAAAAAATAAATGAATAAATTCATGTGTTGTGAATTTAAATGGGTGATACTCATATTGTTATCCTGTCATCTTTCTCATATACCTTAATTGATCACGCGGACATGTTTTTACAAAATACTGAAAATCTAAATGACTACGTATTTCAATTTAATTCAGACGGGTCAATAGTTATTTTACAAATTAAAGAAGGTATGGATGAGACTCCAATCCCTGTAATTATTATTGGTCCACCAAAGTGTATCAATTAGAGAGAGTTGAACAAACGGTATAATGATGCTATTTCTAAAAATAATCATGAATTAATTGGGGATAATCAATTTTATGAGGAGAAAAAAATTGGCAATCTTAACATGTGTAATACTTGGGATGATTTGGATGTTTGTCGAGATTTTTCTCCTAATTTAATTGCGAATGTTGATTCTCCTTATATGTGGAAAAATTTATTTGAGGTTTCGTCATCTGATTTTAGTGATACTTGAAATATTTATGACAACCCTCCTATTTTTGATGAAGAAACCGTATCTCCCCGTGATACCTTTTCTTCTCGCGTTTTTCATAAAATCTCACATTTAAGAGCGGAGTATGCATCCCCAATTTTACGTGACTATTTTCAAAAAAAGGATAGTAAATATATGGATTCTTATTGCAATTTATTACCTCCATGTGAGGCATCAACATATGATTCATGCGATTCAAATTTATTTATTATTGACGATGTCAGCGCAAACCATTATAACATGGATTTAAGATTGAAATTTGTGTTGTGGGTCACACTCTCAAATTTATGATGTTTTGACACTTTGTGCTATAAAGTTTCTTAATTGGAATGACCCACAACTTTTTTGATTATTAATCTATGGCGATGATGATAATTGTCATGGGTTTGTATATTATTAGTGTCTTTATTTTATTTTTTTAAATTTAGTTAACATAATGCCCTCATTTTACTTCTTTATTTTATTTTCTTTATCCATATTTTTATTTGAGCATAAATTGAGGACAATGTAAAATTTAGGTTTGTGGGTAAGGATGTTATATTTAAAAAAATTCAAAAAGATTTTCAATATAATTGAGTTTTGAAACGATTTCTTAATATAGAATCAATTCATCGATCTCTCAAATTTTTACACATTAGCCATATAATATGATCAAAAATGGATATTGAGGAGAAAGTTAACATGCTTAATGAATAAATGTGGAGATTTTAGCCCGGTGAGATATTGTGCCATTCATCGTTTCGAGAAATTTAAATCATTCCAAGTTAAAACAACTCAAACTTTCTTTCAGTGATAAATTCGTGGATGATCTCAAATTCTTTGTTTTGTCAGATTACTTAAGACAAAAAGTGAAAATGTGAATCTTAAGCACTAGAAGTCTTAGTAAGTCGTCTTGAGACACAAATCAACTTAATGAAACTTGATAAATGAGATTAGGCAGAAGTTTGAAACCCAAAAATGAAGCCTAGCTCCACAATTTTAACATTATTCAGTTGCAAGCCCATTTGATCCAAAAAGAAAATAAGTCTTTTATTGAAAACCCATTATCCTACCCAGCTCCAACTGGGAGTTTAAAGCCCATAAAATGAAGCCATACCCAATTTTTGAGAATAGTAGGGCAAAATTACGGTAGGGAAAAAGGCCAAAAGAAAAGGAGGTTGCAAAAATAATGTGTGAAGAAAGAAAAAGGGGGGGGGGGGGGGAGAAAGAAAGAAAAAAAAATGTGCATGGAAAAGAAAAGGAAAGAGAAAAGAAAAATTGAGGTTAGAAGAAAAAGTGCCTAAAAGCCAAAATACCGAAAAACCTCTATATTCTCAGAAATTTTGAACTCCAAAAGCCATTATTTTTAGCCAAAATCCGAGCCTACAATACAGCTAAAGAAAGTCCTAATCGATCTTAAGTGAAGGTAGTTATAGCGTGGAGAGAAGATGAATAGGATATATGTAGTGATTCAACGTTTTCAAAAAGTAATCAATTTTCCATTCATGAGATCATATTCATCCATTATAAATAATTTCATTTATTTTAATCATGTATAAGTTAAATTTGTTCATCTAAACTTACTCTTTTATTCACATATAGCGAGGGAAAATACCCCATTTCTGACTATTCGATTGGGAGTGTATCCCATGAGATTTTGAAATCAAGACGAACTTTCGAATAAGAAATGTAACGATCAAATCTTTTGAAATGAACAGTTATATTAGCTAAGCACACATACACTATAAGTTGATATTGAAAAGTGAAGTTCTACGATATTTATGAAGTTTGCATTGAAACTTGGTGATATTACTTTTGAGTCATTTGTATTGGGTCAAGTTTTTGAATTTTGTGGGTATATTCATTGCAAATCCTCACGAGACAAAACTCATCCACTAGGGTAACCTAGGGGTTTAAAGGCTTGTTGCACATGCTAAGTGTAATCGTGATTCCTACGCAAGTGAGTTAGATTTTAAAATTTTAGTTTTACTCGAGGATTAACAAAGTTTAGGTCTGGGGGTATTTGATGTGTGCATAATTTTGTATATTTTATACCCAAATTTATACCTTGTTAGTTCCATTTTATGTTATTTAATAAGTTCTTAAGATTATTTGATTAGAAAGAGAAAAAAAATGCAAGAATGATTGAATTTGAAATCAAAATGGCAATTCTAAGTAAAAAATGGGCACTTCAATAATTATATAATATTCTTGTGCTAATTTGTGAAAAAAGTTTCCTAGTGAAATTTTTGCAGGTAATGATGGAATTTGGTGCAAATTCATGATCAATTCAAAAAAGGCGCAAAAAAGTTGATTTTTAAGGTCGTTCGAAAAAAAGTTGTTTTTACACTTTTATTCTCCGATGTTGATGAATCTCGACGTGCATGTTTAGCAAGAAAAGATAAAACTTTGCGGGTGGGGGGAAATTCCGTCCCTTATCACAATCCAAAGATTAAAGAGGTGAAGAGATAGCTACCAACATTGTTCGGCTAATCAAAGAGAGTCCCATCACAACTTACATACCTCACCACTTCTCCTATAAAAAGGACCCTTGGGCTCATAATTTCGAAGAAAATTAGAGAGAAATTTCGTGGAGGATTTAGGGGAGCAACTTTGAGTGATTGTAATCAATTTTAGGGCCAAATTTTTATCATTTTTTTAGAGGATTGAAGATTATTGTCCGAGAACTATTTATAAGTTTGGCTTATTAATGAAGATATCTACTCATTATTGCAATTTCTCTTTCATTATGGTGGTTTGATTCTTATATTTGGAGTAGGCTGAAGTTTATCATAGTTAGCTAATATTGTCACATTATTTTTATCGTTGTTTATTACCTACTTGTTTTAAGTGTTATTAAAGATTCGGAATTCATTTTAAAACGACATGAGACTGTGTTTTTAAACCCTCAAAATTGTTTTGTCAAATTAAATTTTGAAATTTAAAAATAGTCATTTTCGATGCATTATGCTTGCACTTTGGTTGTGTCGATAGTCCATGCTTAAATGCATTTGCGAATGTTAAAACTTGTATTTTCTATGGGATTAGGGATTTTAGTCATCTATTAGAGACGTTAAAAATATTTTGATTACAACTGTCATATTTTTTGAATTAAACGCGGCGAGAGTCAGTTTAATTTGAGATATAAATAGGGAATGACAACATTAAATTAGTGTGAAATATTAGTTACGTGATAAATGGACCTTGAATCCTAATTAATTCCTAATTATTTACAAATATCTTGTGTGTAATAACCCTCTCTTCTGATAGCCCATTTTATATTTATTTACGATGTGTAGTAATTAATTATAAAATGATAGATGTTGAGTAAATATTAATTTGTTATGTCAAGGTCAATATTTACTAAAATGTTGTATAGTTACCTCGTGAGTAGAAAATGTTCATGTGGTAATTTATAATGTCATAAGAAGTTAAAATGACATTTTGGTTTAGAATGAAACCGGAAGTAAAATGAGTTATAAAATTCCCAAATGATAATTTGGATAGTGTAGTTAGTTCCAGTAGGCGTGAGACAGTCAAAATAAGTGCCATATTGTATTTTGGCATTTCAGGCACTTTTGACTGGTTTTGGCTTAAATAGTGTAGTCGCGTATTATTTTATCGCGTATTAGTCACTTAAGTGGGCTTATGGGACTTGAGCCCCGTTTTATTTTCCCACCCCTATTCCCATTCTTCCATTTTACACAATTGAGCCCTAGAGAGAGTAGAGAGAGGATGAGATCTTGGGAGAAAAAAGAGATTTGAGCTTGGATTGTTGCTTCCGTCTTCATCAAATCAGATTCTTACATTTGAGGCAAGTAATCTACTTGCAATAATTTGATTTAAGTAGAATAATTAGTCTTGATATTTATGGATTTGTTATGATTTAGAATTGTTAGGGTTTTGGTTGGATTTTGGGTATTAACCACTAAAAATGGATTTGGATGATAATTTTTGTACATAATGGTAGTTAGAGGCCCTTATTATGTATTGGTGGTGATAGATGATCTTGGTTTGAGTTGGTTTTGGGTTTAAGGAATTTTGGAGTTTAGAACTCCATAGCCAAACTTGGCTATTCCGCAGGGGCGAATCGATTCGCATAGATGCATAATCCCAGGTCTTGATATCCGAATTGATTCGGATTAAGACCGAATCGATTCGGCATTTGTAGAAACTTAATTTTGTTGTCCGAACCGATTCTCTTTCAGAGCGAATCGATTCGCTGGGGCGAATCGATTCTGCCCTTGGGGCGAATCGATTCGGTTCCAGCAGTTTTGAGGTCTTTTTCCTTTTAATTTTCATCCTTATTCTTTAGGATTAGGACCTAGGAAACTTCTTTAAAGAAGTAAACTTAGAGTCCTAGAGTAGTTATGGAGTTTGGTCGTTACCCTAGATTAGAAATGGGTTCATCTGGGGTTTATTTCGGGGAGGTTTAAAGTAATGTTAAGGCATTACTTCTTTTATTCAACTTTTAGAAGTTAGGAAGTTAAATGCCCTAACTTGGAGACTTAAGGGCTTATCGAAGTTATATAAACCTGGGAGATTTGTAGGATCATAATGATCATTTGGAGACTTATTCGGGATTTGTATTTTGAGGAATAAATGATGATATTTGATGGGAATTAGGTTCTCAGAAAATGTATCCATAGGTGTTTAAAGATGATAGGTTCAACTAGAATGAACCCCGTTGTTTAATGATGTTAGGTTTAAATAAAGAACCAATCACATGATTAATTGGTAATGGAAATTGTAAGTGGAAATGAGATTTAAAATGTGAATGTTAATTTACTGATACACACCTCTCTAAATACCATCATAAGGGAAGTTCGCGCACATAGGTGAAGCCCCCTGGCTAATGAATGCAGGGCGGATATAGTCCTAGGACATGTGAGCGTTTATTGTTGTATATTTTTCTGCGATGGGTAGGAGATTCTGGGTGTGGTCTTGACTATCCCGCAGGCACATGGCCGCTACCCGACGGATTTCGATAGGTGCCCAGGTTGTCTTATGTTAGGCCCTGGAAGATGATGGTTATTTAGGGGCGCGCACAGTGGGGAAACCCGGACGGGCGGTCTTAGATATCGTTATATGTATATGATTATAACTATATTTTCATCAAGTTGGACTTGATGGTTGTTTAATGCCATAAAGAGCGTATGAAATGCCATAAAGAGCATAGATATGTGCCATGAAGAGCACGGGAATAATATATGTGCCATAAAGAGCACTTGATGTAAATGATATTCCTAATAAGGAATGGAAAGATAATATGGGAAGTTTTAATTAATGAATAGAAGTTATAACTTCTTGATTAAACCGAAAATGGTTTTTATTCCTAATAAGGAATGTCAGAAGGAAATGGGAAATTGTATTAACGAGGAAGGGTTTTAAATTGAAGTGCTTTACTTTAAATTCTTGTTTGTACTTGTAGATAGCATGTCATACTATCATCCTTATCATTCATGCATAACTATTCATGTCTACCATGCTTTTTATTCTTCTGGTGATCATATAGAACCTGGCCCTGACCGGTTTACTTTCCTTGTTGTATATATATGATTGTATCCGCTCAGGTGCTCCACCGCAAGGACGCCCGACTTGACTTTCCAAATTCCTTTGCTTTTGACGAGCTGTAGGATTTTGCGGGTCACTACAGGTCATTGAATTAGACGCCACCATTTTGGTATTCTAGATACGATCGGGTCTTACACTCGGGCGTGTGGCCCAAACCTTTGTATTTGATTAATGAATGTATTATGTAAGATATTTAAATTATTGTACTTCGTTATATGTAGCTGTGGACCACACAGCTTATTTGGTCCATTTGTATACATTTGTTTTAGTTGTATTATATATACTCTTTTGAAATTCCACTTGCTTATCAGATTGGGTTGTTTAGTCTAAATTTTCATAACCGCATTTTTTAAAAATTTTACACTTTTTGGCAACCCGTATTCTGATTTATTGGGTGGTTTTTCCCGTATACTCAGTTTATATTTGTGATGCTGAGAATGATATCCATCCATGATTCCTGTTACATTTGAGTATCGGGCTGGCCACCCCTTATCTCGGATTGCGGGTTGTCACAGATGGTATCAGAGCATCAGGTTCTAGAGTACTAGGATCTGTGTGGACTTGTCTCGTTCTACCGTAGCGTTCTTTGATGTAGGGTCTAATGTTAGGACTTCTTGTTGTTGATGTTTGCGATCTTCTGCAAGATAGATTGTTTTAACTAGCATTCTAATACTATTGTTCTTCCATCTCAGATGCCGCCTAAGAGAGGTCGCCTAGCGAGACGTATTAAGGTCGTAGAAAAGGAAGTAGGTCCTCCACCGCCACCACAAGGGACCGTTAACGTTGCGGATGTAGCAAACATAGTGGCTCAAGCAGTTAATGCCGCCATGACCGCAGTGGTCCGACAATTGCCACGGGCTCCAGGTGTTCAAGCTCCTACGGGTCTTACTCCGTGGGAAAGGGTTAGGGAGTCCTTTCTAAAGGGCAATCCCCCAGAATTCGAGGGAGGCACGGATGCGGTTAATGCCAATCAATGGGAGAAAAACATGCAACGCCACCTTCGAATGATAGAATGTAGTGAGGATAATAAACAAGTCCTTACCACCTTTAAGCTTGTCGGATCTGCGTTACACTGGTGGGAGACGATGACCACACCAGAGCAAAGAGACACAATGTCAATCACTGAGTTCTGGGCCTTGTTTGATCTTAAGTATTTTCCTCCCACGGTTCAGAGGGAGATGAAGAGGAAGTTGTAAGATGTAGTGCAAGGGGAGAGATCTGTAGCGGAGTATGAAGAGGAGTTCACCCGGTTGGCAAGTTTTGTACCAGATGAGGTGACTCCGGATGAGAGGAAGATCTCGAAGTTTATGGGAGGTCTAAACTGGAGAATCCGAAAACACTTATTGGGTAACCCAGCTTTCCAAACTTTTGGTGAGGTTATGAATGCAGCCTTACTCCATTGCCAGGAGCATCGATTATATATGCAGGGTAGCAAGAAAGCTACTGAAATGAGGCAAGTAGGGAATCTTGGAGAGTTTATTGCGAGTGGCAATAATAATAGGCACGGACAAGGTGCTTTGCATCAGGCAGATCGGGGTGGCCCTGGAGGTAGAGGTCATTCGGACCGAGGCATTTCCCAGTTTAGGATTATCAGAGGTCGAGGTCGGGAGGACATGAAGGGACGGTGCTTCCAATGTGGGGAGGCAGGTCATTATATGAAAGAGTGTCCTCAGATGATTGGGGGTCAGTTTCCTAGGGCTCCGCAACAACCATATGTTCAGTTTCCACCTCTGGTACCTATTATGGTTGTTCCTCCGCAGCAGGGGCAATTACAGTATGGATGTGTTTGTCATAATCAGGAGGCTATGCTTCCTCCAGCCCTGCCGGCACCGCCCGTTATTGAGGGTAAGTTTTTACTCAGAGATACGTGAGTTATGTGTTAGTCAATGCGGGTGTTACGCGCTCATTTGTTTTATGAGCTCTTCTCAGACTACGGATTTAATAATATCTCCTGAGAGCATTTTTCATTAGTATCGAATTCTATGGGAAATGGTTCGCTCATTTCTTTTGTTTGTATGTATGTAGGAATTTCTCTTATTAAATTGTGCTTGAGGCCGATTTACTCGTCCTTAACATGGTCGAGTATGATGTGATATTGGTATGTGATTGCTATGCCTTATCTCCACGACCAACAAGTTGAGTGGTAGCGTATAGGAGGGGTTCCTTGTCTGGATTCCGCTTCTGCGGGACGCTCCACGCGTGAACCTTAACGACGTTGGGAGTGGGGATATATCACCTTTTCTTTCTCTTAATTTATGTGTACTACGCTCTATCTCCATGATCTACCAGTTAAGTAGGCATGTGTCGGAGGGGTTCCTTGTTTGGATTTCGCTTTGCGAGACACTCCGCCGCATGAACACTTAACGATGTTGTGAGTGGAGATATGCTATTCTTTCCTCTTATTTTATTTTGTTTTGTTTTATTAAATTATTGTTGAAAGTGGGATTGGAAAGTTTAGCCGAGAATCACGTAGAAGAGTGATTGACGGCTATTAAAGTGCGATATAGAAGCACTGCATATAGTTCTCTCCTCTGATCGATGTGAGGGAGACCGAGGTACGAAGTCGAATTGAGACTTCGGGTTATGCCTTGATTAGAAGGCTATTTAATGAGATGTATATATATGTTATAGGGCATATAACTATAAGGTTTTACGAAGAGTGAGCGTTAGAATTGTTAAATCTTCAGTTATTAATTGGTAGTGTATATAAGTAGAATCTTTTCGGTCCCGAACATGTGTCTTAGACCTGTACCCCTCGATGACTGACAACGCGAGGTAGTAGTGTAACGGGAGGGTTCCTTGTTTGGATTTCGCTTTGGCGAGACGTCCCACGCACGAAACTGAGCAAATGTCGGAAGTTGAGAAAGGTTATAGGCACTAGGGATATAATTAGCGTTAGGTGTATACGACTTAGATAGGGTATAGGTAGGTAGACTTTAGAATTGTTGGGACATAGGACCTTTAGTATGAGACGTAAGTTTAGGAATGCTGTTGGGAGTTGACCATGAATAAGTCATGCGTAAACTCTAAGAGGGATTGGTTCCATGATATGAGAAGTGGGAGGATTTCGAGAAGTTGGTAGTTAAGGCCGAAGGAAATGAGGACTCTCATAGTAGAGTGTTACAGAGGTAACAAAAGGGGTGAATTGATTCGTACCCCTGAGCCATGTAGTTAAGCTCGAAGGTAGATTCAATTAGCAAGTCTCTGCCATGATGGGGAGTGATAATACTGGAGTATCGATTTATTGTTGATGCGCCTCACAAGTTTAAACTTGTGAGGAGTATTATCCTTTATTTAAGTTGAAGTCCATCTTAGGGGTGACCGCGGTATAGGAAGGGAGATGCTACTCCCTGGACGGAATTTAGTCTTTCGTGCGAGCAACACTTCGTTGCCGATGTCACAGGAGAGACAGGGCGGTTAAAACCATAAATAAACTGCTGATTTAGGAAACAGAACTCTGCTCTTTTGACATTGAGGGTGGGGTGCATTCCCATAAGAGAATTTTGTCCCAAACGAAAGGGACTTAAGTAAAGCAGATATGGAGAAATCACGCGGTTCTAACGTTTCGGTGCATCAAGGTAATGACGAAATGTGCTAAGTTGTACGTCGCTAGTGTTATTGACTGGGCATAGAAAGGTTGTTGTACTGTATGGGGCGCCCTTGATTATAGTCCTGACTGAAATAAGACTTCCGTTTCTCATTCTTGGCAAGTTTCCAAGAAGTCATGGGAAATTGAATTATGGTTAATCACTTCTTATCATTTTTCCCCAGATGGCCAGACCAATAGAGTAAACCATATGTTGGGGCATACACTTCTTATATGCGTGCTTAACTTTAAGAGTAGTCGGGAACAGTGTCTTCCACTAGTTGAATTCGCTTATAAGAAATTTTATCGAGTCACTATTGGGATGGTGCTTTAAAAGAAGCCTCGTACGGTAGGCCTTGTTGATCCCCCGCTTGTTGGTTAGAGGTGCGCGACGATAAGTCTCTCGGACCTGGACTGATCCGGGATACTTCTTCGAAAATTGAGTTCATCCGAAATCGCATTCGTATAACCAAGATCGACATAAGAGCTAAGTCGATGAGGGGAGAAGGCATCTGGAGTTTAAGGTCATTCGACCAAGTGTTGATGTGAGTATCTCCTGTGAAGGGCATTAAGCGTTTCGAGAAAAAGGGGACAACTTGCACCGCGTTATGTTGTGCCTTTCCTACAAATGTTAAGGTGGGTCCGGTAACCTATTAGCTTGCTTATTGAAACATTTTGCGGCAAGTTCATAATTTGTTCCATGTCTTTCATGTAAGGGGGGCTACGAGAGATGCGAAGGCGCCTTTAGGCACATTCCTTTCGAAGTAGATGCAACTTGACGGTTTTTATTAGATATAGTCGGTTGCTATTTTAGAGCAGGGAGACTGGCGATTTAGATTGCAGATAGTACCTTTAGTTATGTTGCAAAATAGTCATCACTGTGTCGAGAAATCGACATAGGGTCGCGAGGATGACTTGCGGGAATAGTATTCGCACTTCTTCTTGTGAGGTATACCTGAATTTTGGGGGCAAAATTCCCTCTTAAGGGGGGGAGTATGTAATAACCCTCTCTTCTGATAGCCCATTTTATATTTATTTATGATGCGTAGTAATTAATTATAAAATGATAGATGTTGAGTAAATATTAATTTGTTATGTCAAGGTCAATATTTACTAAAATGTTGTATAGTTACCTCGTGAGTAGAAAATGTTCATGTGGTAATTTATAATGTCATAAGAAGTTAAAATGACATTTTGGTTTAGAATGAAACCGGAAGTAAAATGAGTTATAAAATTCCCAAATGATAATTTGGATAGTGTAGTTAGTTCCAGTAGGTGTGAGACAGTCAAAATAAGTGCCATATTGTATTTTGGCATTTCGGGCACTTTTGACTGGTTTTGGCTTAAATAGTGTAGTCGCGTATTATTTTATCGCGTATTAGTCACTTAAGTGGGCTTATGGGACTTGAGCCCCGTTTTATTTTCCCACCCCTATTCCCATTCTTCCATTTTACACAATTGAGCCCTAGAGAGAGTAGAGAGAGGATGAGAACTTGGGAGAAAAGAGAGATTTGAGCTTGGATTGTTGCTTCCTTCTTCATCAAATCAGATTCTTACATTTGAGGCAAGTAATCTACTTGCAATAATTTGATTTAATTAGAATAATTAGTCTTGATATTTATGGATTTGTTATGATTTAGAATTGTTAGGGTTTTGGTTGGATTTTGGGTATTAACCACTAAAAATGGATTTGGATGATAATTTTTGTACATAATGGTAGTTAGAGGCCCTTATTATGTATTGATGGTGATAGATGATCTTGGTTTGAGTTGGTTTTGGGTTTAAGGAATTTTGGAGTTTAGAACTCCATAGCCAAACTTGGCTATTCCGCAGGGGCGAATCGATTCGCATAGATGCAGAATCCCAGGTCTTGATATCCGAATCGATTCGGATTAAGACCGAATCGATTCGGCATTTGCAGAAACTTAATTTTGTTGTCCGAACCGATTCGCTTTCAGAGCGAATCGATTCGCTGGGGCGAATCGATTCGGCCCTTGGGGCGAATCGATTCGGTTCCAGCAGTTTTGAGGTCTTTTTCCTTTTAATTTTCATCCTTATTCTTTAGGATTAGGACCTAGGAAACTTCTTTAAAGAAGTAAACTTAGAGTCCTAGAGTAGTTATGGAGTTTGGTCGTTACCCTAGATTAGAAATGGGTTCATCTGGGGTTTATTTCGGGGAGGTTTAAAGTAATGTTAAGGCATTACTTCTTTTATTCAACTTTTAGAAGTTAGGAAGTTAAATGCCCTAACTTGGAGACTTAAGGGCTTATCGAAGTTATATAAACCTGGGAGATTTGTAGGATCATAATGATCATTTGGAGACTTAGTCGGGATTTGTATTTTGAGGAATAAATGATGATATTTGATGGGAATTAGGTTCGCATAAAATGTATCCATAGGTGGTTAAAGATGATAGGTTCAACTAGAATGAACCCCGTTGTTTAATGATGTTAGGTTTAAATAAAGAACCAATCACATGATTAATTGGTAATGGAAATTGTAAGTGGAAATGAGATTTAAAATGTGAATGTTAATTTACTGATACACACCTCTCTAAATACCATCATAAGGGAAGTTCGCGCGCATAGGTGAAGCCCCCTGGCTAATGAATGCAGGGCGAATATAGTCCTAGGACATGTGAGCGTTTATTGTTGTATATTTTTCTGCGATGGGTAGGAGATTCTGGGTGTGGTCTTGACTATCCCGCAGGCACATGGCCGCTACCCGACGGATTTCGATAGGTGCCCAGGTTGTCTTATGTTAGGCCCTGGAAGATGATGGTTATTTAGGGGCGCGCACAGTGGGGAAACCCGGACGGGCGGTCTTAGATATCATGCTATGTATATGATTATAACTATATTTTCATCAAGTTGGACTTGATGGTTGTTTAATGCCATAAAGAGCATATGAAATGCCATAAAGAGCATAGATATGTGCCATGAAGAGCACGGGAATAATATATGTGCCATAAAGAGCACTTGATGTAAATGATATTCCTAATAAGGAATGGAAAGATAATATGGGAAGTTTTAATTAATGAATAGAAGTTATAACTTCTTGATTAAACCGAAAATGGTTTTTATTCCTAATAAGGAATGTCAGAAGGAAATGGGAAATTGTATTAATGAGGAAGGGTTTTAAATTGAAGTGCTTTACTTTAAATTCTTGTTTGTACTTGTAGATAGCATGTCATACTATCATCCTTATCATTCATGCATAACTATTCATGTCTATCATGCTTTTTATTCTTCTGGTGATCATATAGAACCCGGCCCTAACCGATTTACTTTCCTTGTTGTATATATATGATTGTATCCGCTCAGGTGCTCCACCGCAAGGACGCCCGACTTGACTTTCCAAATTCCTTTGCTTTTGACGAGCTGTAGGATTTTGCGGGTCACTACAGGTCATTGAATTAGACGCCACCATTTTGGTATTCTAGATACGATCGGGTCTTACACTCGGGCGTGTGGCCCAAACCTTTGTATTTGATTAATGAATGTATTATGTAAGATATTTAAATTATTGTACTTCGTTATATGTAGCTGTGGACCGACAGCTTATTTGGTCCATTTGTATACATTTGTTTTAGTTGTATTATATATACTCTTTTGAAATTCCACTTGCTTATCAGATTGGGTTGTTTAGTCTAAATTTTCATAACCGCATTTTTTAAAAATTTTACACTTTTTGGCAAACCGTATTCTGATTTATTGGGTGGTTTTTCCCGTATACTCAGTTTATATTTGTGATGCTGAGAATGATATCCATCCATGATTCCTGTTACATTTGAGTATCGGGCTGGCCACCCCTTATCTCGGATTGCGGGTTGTCACATTGTGTTACCCTCATTAATTGTAGTTGATTTTATTTAGTGTAGTTCATAATCATCATCTATCTTATTTAGTCTAGTTGGACAGTCACAATTATTTTGAACGAAAAAATTAACAAATCTATATGGGTTCGACCCGTACTTACACTTGCTATTCTATAATAGCCCGTTCACTTGCGGTATTTTATAAATTAACAAACACTATATATGCAGCTAAACCGGGGAATGTGAAAGATACCCTTAAGATCTGGAATAAAAATGTCCTTGCCAATGTTTTCTCCCTGGTTCAAAAAGCTGAGAAAGATGTTATTCTTAAAGAAGACTTTTTTGACACAGATCCCTCCCCTTCTAATAGGGAAGCTTGGCATATTGCTTAAGAAAATTTTAATAAAGAACTTCAGATTGAAGAATTTTTTTGGAAGCAAAAAGCTTAGGTGAAATGGGTTAAAGATGGAGATCTTAGCTCTAAGTTCTTCCATTCGGTGATAAATAAGCGAAATACCAAACTTTTTATCCACCAAATTAAAAATGAGGAAAGTGTTACTCTTTGCAATCCTATTGAAGTGGAGAAAGAGGTTGCTTCCTATGTCCAAGATTTACATGGAAAACCATTTTCTTGTGAGGATGAGATGAAGATTATTGATAATATTCCAAAGATGATTACTTGTGAAGATAACCATATGCTTTCTATGATCCCGAATGAAGAAGAAATAAAAAATGTCATCTTTTCTATAAATAAAGATTGTATTGCGGGCCCTGATGGTTTTTATGTATTTTTCTATCAAACTTGCTGGAATATAATTTCTAAAGATATTATATATGGCATCCAATCATTCTTTGTTGGTAAAGATATTCCAAAAATTTGGTCATCCACTAATATAGTTCTCATTCCCAAAGTGGATAATCCTAAAATCTTCTTTGATTTAAGACTTATAAATCTTTGTAAGTTTTCTAATAAAATTATTTCAAAGAATTTGGCTAATCGCATTGGTTCATTGATTCCAGATATTATTTCTCCATCTCAAGCAGGTTTTATCAAAGGAATATCTATCTCTGATAACATTCTCCTCGCTCAAGAATTGATGTCGCAACTCAATAAAAAAATTAGAGGAACAAATCTGTGATTAAATTGGATATGGTTAAGGCCTACGATTGTATTTCATGGATATTCATTCTTAAAGTCCTTTGTGGTTTTGGATGTTAAGAAGTCTGGATAGATATGATTTGGCGAATTTTGTCTAATTGTTGGTATTCCATTCTCTTTAATGGGAATACATGTGGATTTTTTAAATCGGGTCATGGTGTTTGTCAAGGTGACCCTCTCTCTCCCGCTTTATTTGTTCTAGCTGCTGAAGTTTTGAATTGTGGCATTCACAAGCCCGTAACTCAAGGTTCTATTGATCACTTCTCCACCCCAAGTGGTTTCCCAATTATATCTTCATTATCATTTGCAGATGATATCATATTATTTCTTAATGGAAACGCTAAGTCTCTAAAAAATTTCATGGAGTTTGTTTTCGAATATGAAAGACAGTCAGGTAAAAAAGTTCACAACCATAAAAGTTGTATTGTTTTTTCTTCTCAGTGTTTTCCTAAACAACGTAAGAGGATTCTTAATTCTACTGGTTTCAGACAGTCTTCCCTGCATCTCTTGTATTTGGGAGTCCCCCTCTTTGTGGGTCGGAAAAAAACTCAGTATTTCAATGATATTATCTCCCAAGTTGTAGATAAAATACGCAGCTGGAATCAATCATGTATTAGTATAGCAGGTCAGATGCTTCTTATCAACACTATTCTTCACTCTCTCGGGTTTCATGTTTTCTCAGCACTACATCTGACTAAATCCTTCTTTAAGGATTTTCAAAAAATATATTCTAATGTTTTTTAGGGCCAATCAGATGAGAAAGTAAAACACCACTGGGTTTCTTGGGACGTTGTTACAAGTCCAAAAATTGAGGGTGATCTGGGTCTTTGAAATTTGGATGTTATTTGTAATGCATATGCTTGTAAATTTTGGATTCAATTTTTACAAAACAACTCTCTTTGGGCCAACTTATACATTCCAAATACAAAAAGCTTTCGCAAGACAATTTTAGAGGAGTCCCTTCTTTTGCTAGCATCACTTGGAAACGTATGCAATCAGTAGGGGAATATGTGGATGAGAATGCTTTTTCTATTGAGCAAGATTGGATTTCCCATGGATTTTCAATTAAAAAGGCTTGGGAATGTATTTGAAAAAAATACTGCCATCAATTTTCTTTTTCCATGATATGGCATACAAGGATTATTCCCAAAGTTTCTGTTTTTATGTGGCGTTTACTTCACAATGCTCTTCCAATAGACATGAATTTCAGAAGTCTTTTGATTCCGATGGTTTCCAAGTGTAGATGTTGTGCTCTTACTCAAGAAGAAGATGATGATCATCTATTCCTTTCTAGTGAGATTGATCGGGAAGTGTGGAGTCATTTTGAAAAGTTAATGGGTTTCTCTTATCAGAATTCCTCTTTGAGATCTAAAATCTTGTCTTGGTGTTTTAATTGTCATGGTATGAATATAATATCTTCTCTTTGCAAGGTTCTCCCTTTATATATTTGTTGGTGGATTTGGTGTTCCAGAAATTAGGCCACTTTTGATAGTACTTCTATGAAGTCTAAAACTATTATTCAGGCTATTCACTATGATATTTTTTTGTCTTTCACAATAATACCTTTTAAAGGCTCTTGTTCTATATTTTATTGTTCTTCCATGGATTATTTTAAGATTTCCCTTCTTCCTCGTAAGCCACCGAAGAAAGGCCCTTTTTCTCCTAGATTTTAATAATATTGGGGTCTAATCCTCTTTTTTTTAAATATATATATATATATATATATATATATATATATATATATATATATATATATATATATATATATAGTGTAGGGTTTAAATTACATGTTTTGGATGATTTCTTAGGGATTAGATGGGTGTAATCCATGATTGGAAGTAGGAATGCATGTAGAATTAATGCCTCTATATAAATAATATGAAATCAAAGGTTATGTGTTGATTAACATGGTAGAAATTTGGGTATTTGGGTGAAAATACATGAAGAACACCATAAACTAGGGTTTTGATAATCATGGGATTTAAATTCATTCTTGGATTGAGTTCTTATAGATATGATGTATTATTTACATTAGAAATTATCCTTATACACAATTTTGATGTTTGATTATGTTGAATGCGAGTTTGGGATTGTTGTGTGAAGGTTTGAGGATTTGAATAGGTTGAAAACTCGAAACAGTTAGACAAAGAAGGAGACTTACTCGTAGCGAATCGATTCGGCTCCTGATAGAATTGTTTCTGGTGGAGAAGTCGAATCAATTCGGCTCCCCAGATTTTGACAACTTCTTTGGTTTATGCCCTGAATTTGCAAATAAATAATTGGGAGACTTTTGTAATATTTGTAAACTATATGGAAGGACTTAGTGAGCCCAGGTATACATATGGTAGGGATTAAGGTCTAGACAAGTGAGAAAATTAAGGCTAGGATTTATTCGGCCATAATATGAAACTTAAGAATTCAAGAGAATCAAAATGGGTTAGAGAGACCACGAGTGAGCCCAAGAATTAAATCAGTAGTATAGAGATATATTAACTACTTAAATTACATAAGGGGTAACTAGGGCCCTTCGAGTGGCGAGAGATACTCGGGAAAATACGATAAGAAGTTATAATTGTAAATTGATAGTACCTTTAGTATTCGAGAGATATATACTACGTACAAGTTATATTATGGGTTGTGTTCATACCTATGCTGAATGGATGTATATATAGGTTGTGTGAATACCTATTATGTGATTGATTATGTGTGTGAGAATATCTACACAGCCTGCTATAACGGAAGCCCTAGGTAGTGGGCGGTCCCACCATGGCAATTCTAATAAGGTTTGGATGTGTTCCCCAGAGCATATGACTTAGGGTGGAGCACTATTTGTGTGTATAATAGTGTGTACCGGTCAGTTTTGTACTTTAGGTATGTGCTTATCCCAAAAACTTAGAACTATGTTGGCCTCTATTATGTGTTTATTTGATTTATGGTTTGAGGAGACATTCCATGCTAATAGTCCTTGATTTGGTACGAGGCGTAAATGGACTGATAGCAGAGTATGCATGCATCACGATGGCCATTTCGTAGGAGGCTATAGTTTAATATATTATAGTGTGATAAATATATAAAAGTATGATTATTCTACTTATGTGTGATGGTTGAAAAAATAGATTGTGTATATTTAAAGTATCATTATTCTACTTATGTGTGATGGTACAAAAGATAGATTGTGTATATATAAAAGTATGAGTATTCTACTTATGTGTGATGGTAGAGAAGAAAGATTGTGGTATCTAAAAGTAGTTTAAGTAGATAAACTTAATAGATGATGGAAAAATAATATACGATTAATATTATTTATTAGTAGTACGGTAGCATATCCTTTGGGCGGTACGGGGGATGTAAAACTTTTATGGTGAGTTAGATATGTATGTCTAGTTAGGCTAGGTCGCATAGGTATGTAAGAGATGTTAGGTATGCACTATAGTTTAGAGGTGAGGAACTCAAGGGAGTGTACATGGAACTAACGTGTGTATCTAATAACTTCTTTTAACCTGTGATTTAAATACTTGTTAAATGTTTTCAAAATATTTTGGGCTCTAAACCGTGTCAAATTTAGTTTCCAAAACATTTCAGGCATCCATCCACATGGATGCCAAACTTTATGATTCATTCCAAGGATGCGCAGTTGCAGCACCTGTGGAGGCATGCAAGATTTGTGTAGACGCTTCTGTTATTTTTTCCTAAATTAGGATTATGATTCAGTACTTCATTTAGGCATGTTGCCCTTACATTGTTATATTTTTTTAGTTTTATTTATCAAACTATGTTATGGATTCAGTTTATTCCTTTAGACTTATAGTTAGATTTTTTTTGGGAATCGATGGTTTATTCGGTGTTGTTTATTTATCTACGTATCGTGGAATTTATTCAGACTATTATATTTGTATGGATGGTTGAGTTATATTATTTATATTCCTCATGTTGTCATATTCATGAAATATAAAATTGGCACCCGTTTAATTTGAGATTTGTGGTTAGTAATTTAAAAAGTTTTCGACATTGATGCTAAGAATGAACCATATGAGATTCCTATTTATTTTAATAAAGGACTGATCACCCATGGTTAAATTACGTGGGCTGTCACACTTGTCCTTGTCCAAGGAGACTTACCAAGGGATGACCTCAGCTCAGCTTTGTAGATCGGGCCTAGGAAATGTGGTCGACCTCTTTTCCATTTGAATGAACAAGCTACCATGTGGATGTAATCTCTTCCTTGAGGGTTGAACCACATAAATCTTGGTGTAATTCTTCTTATTATCATCTCGGTCTTTCCATATATGCATTTTACTTCTTTTTTATTATTTTTTTATCTCGGATTGGACCTTAACATAATAAGAGCAACATTGAAACCAATTTTAGACGATAACCCTCAATAACACTATGAACTCCCTAAAAGCCCCTCTTTTGAAAAAAAAACAAAATCGTAAAACCCAAATATCAAAAATGAAAGGGGACGAAGTAAAGAACCCTAAATTTAAACCCAATACCTATTTTTGAACCCTAATTAAACCATAAAATCTATATTGAAAAACCCTTATTTAATAAAAATATTTAAAAAAGAACATTGGGAAAAAGAATACTTATTATGGTTCTATGAGATGTATATTGCTTTGTTTATGTCTATGTCATTCGCTTTCATTTTAAGCATAGAAATAATAATAAAAAATATCTCAGTTTCTTCATTTCTTCCCTTAACACTTCAAAGAGAATCTTCAATCCATCCAAATTTAACAAAAATTATAGCCAAATCTTCAAAACAATTCAATATAATTAAAACCAAAATAAATCAATAAAATATGCATATACAAGAATCTTTTGTATATCATACCTCAAACATACAATGATATATTCATATGCACAACAATTAGGCATCTTCAATTACAATCCAAAAGATTAAAATGGTTAAAGAACTAAAAAAATCCATTAAAACATCAAACACACATCAAGACATTTATAGATTATCACTGAACTCTATGGTGAAATTCAAGATAAGTTGATGGGTCTATTTTTATTCAGGGGATGAATTATTTAGGAACTCACAACTAGGATGTTGGAGGTAAAACAGAGGCACATGTCAAAGGATATGATCACGCTAAAGAATATTATGAGGGAGTGCTACCTGAATGAGCAACAATGAGGCAAAATTTACCTTAGTCTTCCATTTTATAATAATTACTTGGTTTTAACCCACGCAATGCACTGACAAAGTTCAATATATCATATTTATATAATATGATGAAATATTTGGGGGGGGGGGGGGGGGGGAGGGGGGATATTTTAATTGTTAAATGGTGTGGGAACTTATTTTGAAATTTATAAAAAAAATGAAAAAAGCTCTTAAATATAAATTAAGATAACATATAAGCAATAACATCATCGGCCTTTGAACTTAGTAATCAATATTATGACATTCCATCCTTTTACTGGTTACACTATAAACAAAAGGCTCATTCTTTTATTTACTGAAATCTATAAACAAAAATAAAACCAATGCAAGATGGAGAACCCATTTGCATAAAATAGGATAGTTTTCTGAAATATACATCTAAACAAAGAAAATCCCCGAGTTGTTAGGGTTGTCCAATACCCCCACCTGCACTGCAAAGAATTTTTCAGGTTGCAAATAATATGGTAAGAAACATTATCTTCTTTAGTTTCAATCACAATTAGGTGCATGTTTAGGTTGTAATTAAAACTGTTGTCAAATTTGGAATTTTATTAAATAAGTTTGGACATTGAACGAAAGTTTACCCATGAAATGTCTATTATCTTAAGAAGGCCTTGTATGGTTTGAAGCAAGCACCCTATTCTTGGTACGAGAGGCTCACTCCTATATCTTAGCTTGTGTCTTCAAAAGAGATGGGGTGGATAAGATGTTGTTTGTGAGGAAGGATAATGGTGTAATTTTGGTTTCCCAAGTCTATGTGGATGACATAGTCTTTGGATCCACATGCCCCCACCATGCTCACACCTTTGAGAGTGAGATGAAGAGTGATTTTGGAATGAACATAGTAGGTGAGATTATGTTCTTCCTAGGTCCCAAGGTTCGTCAAGTTGAGGATGAGATGTTCATATCTCAATCCAAATATGCAAGAGACCTTATGAAGAATTTTGGTCTAAACCTCACTAAGAACTCATGCACCCCTATGAATACATCAATTAAGCTTAGAAAAGACATTTTAGGAAAGGATATCGGGAACACCCTTTATCAAAGTATGATAGGTAGTCTTTTCTACATGATAGCTAGTCGTGTCGATATTGCCTTCAGTGTTGGAGTCTGTGTGCGATACCAGGCATCCCTGAAAAAGTTATACTTACTCACACTTAAACTTCTCATAAACTACGTGAGTGGAACTCTTTCATATGGTATTTGGTATTACTTTGACACCGATGACCATTTCTCTGCCTATTTAGATGCCGACTAGGCCGGGAATGTCGATGGGCATGGGAGCACCTTAGGTGGGTGTTTCCATTTTGGGAGTGCTCTTGTCTCATGGTTAAGCAAGAAGCAAAACTCCGTATCTTTGTTGTAGGCTGAGTATATTACCTTCGGGAGTTGTTGCATGAAACATGATAAGCACCCAAAATTGTACAATTTATACACCAAATAGATGTACTTTCGTTGCTAATTCTCAGCATTGTGGGTCTTATGCGCTTAAATATTCATTGTGCAGGCTTAATTGCAGTTGGGATGTCAAAAGCTATTTTTTCAAGCAATTTGCAGTTAAAATGGTGCTAAATACCCAATCCCCTGACCCTAACCTAGCCCATCCTAGCCTTAGCCTTCCCCGACCTGTGCATGTGTTGATTTTGTACCTTTTTATTAATTTTTAGATTTTTAGTTTGATTTGTTTTATTTTAGGATTTATTTTTTATTTATTTAGGACTTTTAGGTTTTATTTACTATTTTTTTATTTTATTAGTATATTTTTATTTCATCTTTATTTTTTATTAGTTTTATTTTTATTAGGATTAGATTATTTTAGGATTTCATTTATTAGTTTTATTTGATTTTACATTTATTTAGGATTTTAGTTTTTAGTTTATTAGATTTCTATTTTTTTATTTCTTTTTTTAGTCTTATTTTTAATTTGAGTCTTTATTTTATTATTAGAAGTAGAATTTTTATTTTAGATTTTTATTTTTATTATTTTAGTTTTTTTTAGTGTTATTTTTATTTAGGTCCAAATTAAACACACACACACATAAACCCCTCACACCCTAAAATATACACTATCCTACACCTAAAAACTACCTCACCCTCATACTACCACCCCACACCCTCCCACACCCAAACCACACTCCATCATCTTCAACCTCAAACCCCCCACATTCCCTCTCCTCTCTATCCACTATTAACACACCATAGCCAAAAACCCATTAACCCAACCTCTCTCTCTCTCTCCTCAACCCACTTTCAGCCATACCCACATCCAACAATCATAACCCAAACCCAGTTCAAACCCCATACCCATTTACCTTGACCCATCTCCCATTTCAACCGAATTCCCATTTCACCTAAACCCATTTCCCTTTTATCCTCATTTTTAACCCAAAGCCAAAAGCCACGATTTACACCTGCATAAAAACTCCCCCAGCCAATCTCACAAACCAAATAATTAAATCCCATGTGCCATATAACCCACTTAAAACCTTTTACCTCATTTTCCCAATATACACTTAAAACCCCCATAAACCCATTAAAAGCAATCTGCATTATTTCCACTCCTCACCTCACACCACCATTTAAAACACATGTGTGCTCAATCCCAAAAATACCCCATGCACATTTTAACCCTCACCTCACCATTTTCATGCCTACATGCAATTTAAATTTCCAAAATTACCCTTGCTCCATTGCCCACTATAAATGAAGACTCAAGACCATTCAAAGAGGGATCATGGAATAAAGAGTAGAAAAACCCTAGAGAGAGAATTAGATAGAGAAACACCATGTTTATTTTGTTTAGTTTTTTTTAGATTAGAAAAAAACGTCAATGAATTGAGTGTTGTAATTAATTGAGATGATGGAAGAATTGAAGAATTAATGCAATTGAAGACAATTTTGGTTTGATTACTCCTCTCTAATTTTCATTTTATGCTCTTATTTGATTCTAATTTTTATTGGATGATGATTATGGAGGGCTAATCACCCCATTCAAGGGATGAATTGAAACCCTCATGAATCCAATTTAATTTAATTGTGAATTCTAATTTTGTTAGTTTCCTTTGATTAGTAAATTTAATTCCTACTTATTTTCACATTGAGAAATAGAAAATCATGCTTGAGAAAGGAATGAAAATTGTATTGTCATTTGATCATTTGATTCAAACTAGAGATAGGCCTATCACTTGATTTAAATGTTAGTATAATTTTCATCTACTCTTATTTTTACTTTGTCTAATTAAAATTAGTTTGGTAAATCGATCCTAGTGGGAGATTTATTTAATTGATTTTAATTCATTTAGAGTAGTGCTTTTGGGGATTAAACTTACTTTTCTAAAAGAATATTCAATTAATTAATTAGTGTAATGAGAATTAACTTTTGAATTATATTAATATTTTGGAAATTGATGAAATTAAAATAGTGCAAATTAGATAAATTTGTGTGAATTGAGGGTGAATTTTCCATCCTTTGAATATTTTCTCTCATTTAGTTACATCTCACTCACTAGTTTATATTTTTCATACTTTTATTTTGGTTTGATTACCCCTTTTCATTTAGTTATTAGTTAACTCATCCTTAACCACCCAAATTGTTTTAATATTGAAAAAGCTAAAAAAAAAGTAGAAAAGTGAAAAAGCACAAAAAGAAAATAAAAAGTGAATTACAATTGAATTTGTATCTAGCTTATACCCTTGGAAGTGGATTGATACCCTTACTTACCTCTACACTTGAGTTTGTTTTATTTTGTAGGTATTTGAGGTTTTGACTAACTTGTGTTTCAAACAACGACATACAAAAAGCAAAGTTATCAAAATGCTTATGGATGAAGAAAATGTTGAAGGATTATGGTAATTCACAAGGAACGATGACTATTTCTTATGATAATATGAGTGCATTCCATATTGACTCTAACCCTTCACATATAAAGCACATTAGGATACACGAGTACTTTATTTGAGACCTAGTTGAGGATAAGGTCGTGTCCTTGAGATTTGTAAGCACGGATCGTTAATTAGTTGATATATTCACGAAACCTTTAGATGCACTTCGATTTGAGGATCTTACGAAATCTTTGGGTATTTGCACTATTGACTGAGTTCGGGTACTTCATCTAGTATATGATGATTATCATGATTATGTTTAATTTTCCTATTGCTATATTATATTATCATTGTGTTAGGATTGTATTTATCTTTTTCATTATATATATATATATATATATATGTTCCATTAGTAGTATATCAAACCTTCGTACACATGCGAGTATGATTGTTAATGTTGATTAACCTATGGAATATGATCACACCCCTACATTACCCCTTCATGATTTGGATCTTTTATTGTTAGTTCATAGTGTGTTGTATTTGTTTAATTTATACTTGATAAAAATTTTAAAAATTCAAAAAAAAGTTAGTAATGCCTTTGAGATTATCATTTCACGTGCTTTATGGCCCTTACTTGTGATCATATCTTACTTATTATATGCGATGCTTTATGCTTCATGTTTAGATTATAGTACTTTATATATTTCGAACAAAGGGGGGAGAACAAATTTAGGGAGAGATTTATTTTTTTTATCTTTTTGGGGAGAACATAGTTTATTATATATTTCAAACTCTATGCATCGTGTGTGTAGGTACTTATGAAAAAAGATCATACAATGTCGAATGAAGACAAAGTGTTCAAGAGAAGAAGAAGTGGAGATTTGAAGACAATGTTTCCTTATCCCAGTTCATTTCTAGGGTTTTGGAGGGTATTATGATATTTTATCATAGAGGGATTTATTTTGTAATTCACATTTCGGTTAGGTTTAGTTTTGTACTCGATAGCCAAAAGGGGATATTTGTAAGAGCAAATAATATACCGTTTCCCATAGCTTAGTCTGACGTTGCTCATACCTTAGGCTTATATTTGTATTTGGCATATCCCGTTATAAAGAGAAATGTGTCGACACAATGAAACGAATCTCCAACATCTTCAAGATCAAGACTTTTTTTCTTTATGAAGGTATAAAATATTTTATAAGTATACATTTATTTATAATTATATTTGGGAGATGATTCTTTATCAAAAATCAAGCCTAGATTTTTCAATGTTTTTAAAATAACTTTTTCCTCGTCCAAACGAGATCTCGTTCTCGTTCGAATGACTTGGCGTTGTCATTAGAAATGTCTTTTGATTTTTACATCGAAAGAACATCCAACGAGGGCGTACTACGGAAATTTATTTGAACCTCATTAGAAGCTTGTTCGAATGAGATTAGTATTCTTGTTCGAACGAACTATTTTTTTGTTCTAACAAGAGGCTATTCGCGTTCGAACGACTGCGATTTTCATTCGAACGAATTTCACCACCTCGAATTTTGTTTCGCCTGATAAATACCTATTTCGAAAAGATTTTTCAAGAGGCTTTTGTAAAAACATAACCTACATATTTGCTGCAAAAGTTTTAATCTTTTTGTATTTTTCGAACTCTTTTGATTCACAAAATGATCATCCCCAATATAGTTGTGAATCCTTTTAAAACCCTAAAGTTTCATACCCTATATACCTTTATGGAGAGATGACCTCTATGACTGAATTGTGAACTCGAAGGGATTAATGCTGAAGAAGAAAGATAAAAGTTGATTGGTGGATACCGAGGGTGGACTATCCCATGTGGTCTACTCTAGATCGAGTGGTAATCTTTATAAGTTTTGTAAGTAGGTTATCTTGTGAAACTCTTTAAAGTGGTGAAAAAAGGTTTTTCCCTATTAAAGGATTTTTCCTTATTTTTTTATGTGATTGAATGCTTTAATTATCTATTTTATCACCTAGTTTCATGTCTTAGGATAAAAAGATATAATTGGATTTGTGTTTGAGACATTAAATTAAACAAGTTATTCCGTTAAGATCGAGCGCACTCTCAACCCGCAATTCCTATTAATATTTTAAAATTATAATGCAATTGATTCCTCGTGTCAGCTTGATTTGGACCCCCATCGAATAGTTTTAATCTAGTAATCAAGGCATGTCTTTAAATACGTGGTAATTTAAAGACCATCGAATAGTGTTACATGTGTTCAGTCCCCCATAAAAAAAGTTCTACATGGACGCTTTAATTTTAAAGAATAGATCGATTGGAATTTGTAGACACTTGTGAATGGTTGATGAAGATCAAGTAAGAATCATATTCTTGGAATGATTTTTTCATTAGTTGAACAAAGGATTATTTGGACTAGACATGGTGGGAAAAACCAGTACCATTTCCTAATCTGGGAGTAAGGATCATCAGTAGCCAAAGATTGTTGTTAATTGTTTGAGAAGATCTTTACATATTTCCCGAAAGGGAAGTAGGAGGATAAGGCTAAGTATCAACTATAACGGTTTAAGGTTAGGGAAAGTTCATATTCTTTAGCAGTAGTGAAATGTCCAAAAGGTGTGTATTCTCACTACAAGTAGTTAAAACTTTATAGCAACGTGTTCAGTTATTCCTTTCTTTATAAGGAAAAGGACAAGATAGTGGTTTATCACTTTAAAGTAAATGCATGATTTGTGGTCCGATCTATGATAGCCTGGTATGTAGAATCGAGAACCACAAATCAGGATTGCAATTCATTATAAAGGTTCTAGGTAACCAGATAATTACTTTAAAGAGGTGTTCCTTAGTTATGGGCAATTAAAATAATGCATCAGTATTAGAAGTGGAATATTCTTATGATATTGGTTTAGAATTAAGGCTAATATAGGTAAATTAATTAATGTACCTAGTTTTAGAAATTTTGGCTTCAATTTTTCTAAATTGGTTATGAATTCGATTGATTTTATAAACTTGTTTTTATCAAAACAAGATATCTTTTAACTGCTCTCTTACGCTGGAAACTAATTTATACACTATAAGGTTTGTTTAACCAATGCTTCTAAATACCGATATGAATAACTTTTTTGGACAAAGATCATTAAAGAGAAAGTTTCCTTACAGAACTGTACACAATCTTGGCGCTTACGCTTAGGTTATTTTATTCTGAAAGGAATTTGAAGGTTGGTTTAAATAGACAACTGATTTCATTAGAAGTGGAGGCAGTTATAATCTTGAATTTCGTTTAGAAGGTAAAATGATCAAGGGGCCTTCACAGACAAAAGCTAAAGAGCCAAAGGTTTGTTGGAAATGGCTCATTTCAATTAGTTTGGTTCAGTAACTATCCAGTCAAGAGGTGGTTGTGAGTGCTTTATCAATTTCATTGATAATCACTCGAATTTATGGATATTTTTACCTTATGCACTACATGTCTGAAGTCTTTGATTAGTTTAAAGACAATAAGACTAAGGTGGAGCTTGGGTGAGGTGAAATAATCCAAGTTCTACGATATGATCATAGGGGTGTTTTTCTATTGGGATAATTAAAGAATCATTTATCTAAGGTGTGGGATTTAATCCCAGTTGTCTACACCAGGTATTCCTTTGGGGTATGGTGTAGAAGATAAAAAGGAATAAGACTCTTTTGGGTGTGATAAGGTCCATGGGTACTAATTTAGTACTACAACAGTCTTATCGAGATTTTTATGTAAGAGACATTCATATACATTCTAATTTGGTTTCCTCTTAATCGGTCTCTTTAACTCCCTTAAAACATTGTTATGGGCAATATCTCACTCTAAGTCATGTTCGATTTTAGGGGTACCCGTCACTTGACCTGTGGAACGAGCCAATGAAGTTAAAATTAAGACAGAGGTATGTCTATTCGTTGGTTATCCCAAATGATATAAAAGTATTTTATATCGTTCTCATAAGCACAATAAGTCCATTGATCAAATCAATGATAGGTCTTGTAAAAAGATTGTGTAATAAACCATGGGTCCAAGTGTAAGTTAAAGTTACAAGATAAAATATAACATCTTATTACCAATGTTAATAGACCAGGCATTTAAGATGAAATACAACATGGTATTTATTGTACACTACCTTATCGTAGTGGGAGCAATTATCGATGATTAGGGTACATGTGTCACTTATACCCGATAGAAAGTGGTGCCACGACGTTAGGGGGAGCATTAAGAGTCATCTTGAAAGGTTAGTGTTTTGGATGATCATTTCAATAACATCCTAAACAAACACGTTCCACGACATAAAAAGTACAACAAGGAATTATAAGACAAAAATGTTTCTAAGACTTATGATTATGAATCCCAAAAGGATTCGATACATTCGAATCAAGTTTTGGGACTTGTAGACTTCTTGATGGGATAAAATCCATCAGGCATGAGTGCACCTACAAGAAGTTAAAAGATAGATGAATGGTAAGGTGTGAACCTTCAAGGCAAGGGTTAGGAAAGGGTTTACTCAAACAGATAGGGATTGACTATGATCAAACCTTCTCGTGATAGCCATGGTACAGTCTGTCGGGATTCTTCAACCGTCATGATTGTCTTCTTGAACGATCGCTTTGACACGTACATAGTAAGATTTCGGGAAAAGAAAATTGATGTAAACTTGTAACAACCATTTATGTATTTAAGCTAATATCAACCTTTTGGGTCATTTGGTTTGATCAGGTAATCAAATACTGATTATTATCAAAGCTCGAAAAGCAGTAGTTTGTATAAAAAGCATAACTAAAATGTGGTGGGATTTCTAGTACAATTTGTGGATATCACTTTCCTAATCGATAATCAAGTGGGATTATTAACTTACATAGGAGTGTGGTTGTTCGATCATTCGATATAAAATACTTAAGACAAGCCATACACATCTTTATGATCAAGTTTTAGCTAGATTAGGTGCAAAGGCTGTTGGGCTCGACCCAAGTTGAATATATCAATCTTATATACAAACGTTCACCATCGAAATTCCATTAAAAGAGTTTAATTTCAAGTATGGAATCATTATGTTTGGGCATCAATGTCTTAGGACACTTGATTAGGATGAAAGGAATGAGAAGTACACCTAATTCTTAGGTGGTGGGAAGCCTCGGGCATGCTATATTGTGTACTACACAAAATATGTTATGTATGTGCCATGATCAATAAATTTCAGTCTAATGGTCTTATACCTTCTAGGCACAAAGACTACATTTTTATTCGGATAAGTATTCCAATTTTTCTACCTCAGAATGTGTATACCCAAAGGATATTGGACTATAAGTTGAAGGACTATGAAGAAATCTTGGATTGTTGACTCCACTAGGGAGCCCAAAGTTGTTGTCACTTAGTAGGCAACTAAAGAGGCTACATGGATCGATTACTTCCTAAGTAATTTAGGTGAGGTTACTTAAAGTTCAATTAGCTATTACACTTTTAGTGTTCGTAATGGTATAATGGAAAGTTTGAGAGAACTCGTAACCCATAGCATGGTTCAACACATTGACCGTAGATTTCACCTAGTTTTAGAACTTGAATAAGAAGGTGATAAGTTTACCATAAGGTTCTATAGAATAATGCCTCGCTAGTCCTTTTGTCTATAGGTGGCAAATTGACTTATAGATAGGTTAAGAGTTTGATACAAGGTGTTAAGACTAAGTGAAAGGTTATTTGGGTTTTATTCTTAAAACTATGTATGACGGTTACCTTTGTAAGTAAAGGTGTGTCAAATAATATTAAAATAAGAACCATGGTTACGAAAATGTCTTATGTTTGGTTTAAATATATTGTAAACATGTCAATAAATAGAGCTTAGTAGAAATTTCGATGAGTTCGGGTTTATCACTAGGAGATCAGGATTGTGATTTTAGCACTGTTGAAATGTTCACAACCTATATACAAAGTTGACACCCTATCAAAACGGTTGCGATGCAATCATATACTTTATCTCAACTTATAATACTTATATAATTGTTTAAGAACTTGTTCGATAGTTCAACAAAGGATTGTGACCAATACATCCAGATAATATATTGAACAGGCCACCCGTGAGATTTAAGTCTAAAGGTTGTCTTGATTAAACTCTGTCAATCTCACGCCATTTGCGAATGGTACATAATTTTTTAATCCCGAGATTTATGTGGATTGTAATGATCGTTCAAATATCACTTTAATTGCTATGAGTGCAACTTGATTTTATCGGGTCAAAGGATCCCAACTTATTGGCTGACAATTGTGTGAGTAGGTTTATCGATTATGATACCCGTTGATAGACATATATGTTTTGTTTCTACTAAGTAAAATACGACCAGTGGATTATTATATAATATTTGTGATGTAGAAAATAAGTTAAGTCTGAGAATCAAGGAATCGATTAGAAGTTAGTCGATTAGAAGAAAATTGATTTGACCAACGCGTATCAGAAACATAACATCGAGAATCATATCATGTATCATAACCAAATTTGTAAATAAGAACTCATTATATTAAAGTTATTTATGAGATAATTTGGTTGGAGAGAATTCGTGATTATTTAGTGTAGTTAATTCACAATTAAATAAAGAATAAAAATAATTACGATAATTGTAATTGTAATTTCTGAGTATTTATTTGGAGCTAATTCAATTATTTGTCTTGGGTCCTTGGTGTAGTCTTTATACCCAAGTAGTCTGGTAGATACTCCCAAGAAATTTAGTTTAGCCCAAGCCCACCTATTGTACTTATATATAAAGGTATGGGAAGGGATTTTAATCATTAACAATGATCAATAGGATAATCTTATATACATATATATATATATATATATATGTATGTATAGTCTTAAATTTTTTTTAAATACATTTTGTTTAAAAAATCAGATAATTGAATTTTCAGATCAAATTATTTGGATCGTTAACGGATTCGAAATCGGATTCGATATAACAGATCTATGATCCTTTGGATTATTAAATCAGATTTGTATCTATTAACATCTTAACAAATCAAATTTGGATCACCACGATCTTGTCTGAATCGGATCTATTTACACCACTATACACATGTACTTGACTTTGGGGAGGATCATACATAAGAAGATCCTAGCACATAAAGGGTTTAACCAAGGTTTTTTGGATACATTGAAGGGTAACAAGGATTTCATCGTCGTCTACCTTTGTCTCCTAGTACGAGTTACAATAAGATTCACAATGATATGGATTCTTGAAACCCTAGGTTTAATCTTTAAACCTGGTTCTTATTTTCTTTTCGATGCATGATTAATCAAAGATTCGTAGGGCTAAAATATCTTCGCTCTTAAATCTCAATCCCAAGTTTTCATAACATATCTCACTCTAAATCCAGTGTCGAATCTCAAGAATGTATGCATCTTATACCCGAGGTCGTACCATGAAGTAATGGGTAAGTCCAAGAACTCAAGAAGATTCGTACCTCTATTTGATGGTTGTAATTGAACCTTGTTTAATGGGTCAATCATAAGATGTTTTGATATAATCTCTTTTGGTATCCTATATTGGAAGTATTGAACTTCTTGTTCCAAAGTCGAGGTTCATTGAGTTGAATAATCCAAGATTTAGAGAGAAGGATAAAGAAGGTCCAAATAAGGATCTTTGTGTCACAACTCATGAGTTGTGTATTGGCCTATATAACAGAGAAGTACAACATGTTTGTTATTCCCAAAGATTTATTGTGTGATACCGGCATTCTAACCTCTATCGTTTGAGTAGTCTCTCTATTGTAGGTGACATAGATATTTAAAAGGAGATTGTTGTGTGATCCGACTCATGGACCACAAGTGGTAGGATCCGGTGAAAGGTGATGTCAACATGGTCTTGTTACTTTACTTTTAGTGATATTGTAGTGCATACCACTTTGTGAAGGTCTAGTGATAAAGGCATGTCAAGAAATCAAGTTTCCATGTATGCTGAAGTGGGTGTAAACTACTTGATGCTTGGGTCTCTCTTAAGTTTTTGATTTAGAATGCTAGAGGAGTCATTGATTGTCTCCTTTTTCTATGGTATTTTAGGAGGTGTTGAGTGTTTGGCTCAATAATGGGAAAGTTATCCTCGATATTGGTGATGTAAGTAGTCTGAGCATAATACCATTTTGGAATTACTAGAAATATGTCGGCTAAGTCTGGCAGTACATCAGTGATGAGTTCGAAAGTATTGATCATGTTGGACTTATGTTCATGACAGAACAACACGTGGTTGACGATGTTGTCCCTATAAGGAACGTGTAAAGAAATTAACCCCTTAACAACAAGGTCACGTGTGGTATCCCAAAAGTTATAGAGGTAATCAATAGTATGACAAACTAATTATTTTCAAAATGACATCCATGATGCGGTGTGCATGTAAAGGATTAGTAAGAGACCTAAAATCTATGGATGCGATATATCCCTCCCTTTATAGATCTTAGAAGACTTTTTCATGTTGAAGCGTGAAGCTCAAGAATAAGATCGTCTTTTGGTGCTATCATATAGGGCATATGTGGGTATTCTTTTTCAAATCAATGAAAATCAACACTCCCTCATATTGGCCTTGTAGCAAAGACTCAATTTCTTCAAGTGGTTTAGTGATCTCATTTTCAACAATATAACTCCTTAATTCCACGGCTAGTTTATCTAACATGTAAGTTTCTAAATCCTTCAATGGTTATCCTCATACATATGAGATAATAGAAATACTATTCTGTCCGAATTTTTGACAGAATTTTTGGTGACAAATTGGCGCGTTCGCTTGTTATTAGTTGGTTTATGGGGTTCGCGCCAGGGGACCTCAAAACCAACTAATAACAAGCAGACACGTCAGTTTGACACCCAAAATTCTGTCAAAAATTCGGGCTCCCTAGAAGTGCTCATGATATAAAATATCACCTTATTATGGAATGAAACTTCTCTTACCTAACTGCTATTAGTTTATAAACCCACACCATGTATTGATTCACTTATCTTCACAAGGGAACATGGTCAAGGCTTGGACTAGGGAAACATATATAATTGGCAGTTCATTGTTTTGTATGTTTTCATAGATAGTGTCTCTTAACCCAAAATACGAATCAACTCGGACAAGAATTTGGATTAAACTCCCATCTCTTACTTTTTTTTTCATACATCATTTCTAAAAGAACGAATTAACTCATTTTGGATTAACTCATTTGCAAGCCAGCTTGGATTTAACCCATACATTACATAAGAGATTTTGTATTGAAGCCCATATTTCTAAAACTCTTCCATCAATATTTTGGATACCGAACAAGGCTAGCGTTTTTTGGCAATGTATAATTTACGAAGAAGGGGTAAATCTGTCCATTTCCTTTAAGAGGTAAATTGTGTTTTAGTAAACCAAATGTTTTAATTTTATTGGTTGGCATGGGAGGCAGCTTTGGCTGACTTAAACCTCTCCCTTTAACTTATTTCTTCAGCAAATATAACCCTAGGTTCAGTTTTGAGAGATTTAAGCTTAAGGAAAGAGAAATTAGAAGTTTAAGGAAGAAAAGATTTCAAGAAAAGCTAGGAAAATTCAAGGAAAATCCTTAAAGTGTTTCCAAGGTAAAATTATGTTTTAATATTGTTTTAATCTCGTATTATACTTATTTCAAAGTATATAAATCGTGAATTATTGATAAAAATTCCATCATCCTTTGTGATAAAATGTATTGGTTCCTATGTGAGATAAGTGGTGTTTATAGGTTATATTGCTTTGTATTGAAACCCCTTGTATTCAAACATGCATATATCTTTATGTGATTAATTGAATTCAGATATTCCAATTGGATATGAAAGTAGACTCATATATTCATGTCATATCCGAGAATTAGAATTTAACTCCTCGTGGTTAGTCCTTAGTGATGGTTGCAAGTTGGTGTATAGTTGCTGTTTGTATATTTCTTTTCGGTATGCCCTGAGTTTGGTCAAGCTTTTGAGATAGGAAATGAAGTCAAACAATTATGAAACTTTAATTCTATACTATTCAGTATGTGTAATGAAAATGGGTTGAAAATCGTGGAAATTTATGCTAGAGAAAAATTATGAAAATTCTTGGAAGTTGAAGGAACAATTAAGGAGCTTGTAGAGCAGATTTATGATGTTATAAAGAAATGGTCATAACTTGATCTAGGAAGCTTGAAAAGTTACACCATCACTTGTAATGGAAAGTATATTCAGATATGTTTTCATATTTATAATCTTGGACACCTGTATATGTACAATTTACGAATATGGGATGGTTAAGTATGGAGGACAATAATTTGAGGTCATATTGGATACCCCATGAAGGAATGTTTTTATTTGCTCCTTCCCAAGGGTATTTTGAGTACATGTTTCATGTGTATATATATTGAGAAGTATGCTTTTATGTTTTCTTGATTTTAGTTATAAATTCCTTACGAGGTAGCTTCTAGGGTTGAATGTTCATGACCTTATCAACATGTATACCATTGTTTCGTCTTTACACATATTTCATGGAATATGACTTGAGTAGAATTATATTGTTGGTGCATAGTCATTGAAAGTTACATAGATATATTAAGATAATATTTATTATTGAAATTCAGTACTAATTTAGTTGGATTGACAGGTGTAAGGTTAAATCAACCCAGTTCAGCTCCACCCGAGGGAAACGTGAATACCTAGTTGACAACCCAATGTGAGTGTACTTACTGAGTTTATTATGGATATGATGTGTATGTATTATATGTTGAGATGATATGGCTTATTAAAAGTCATGAGATGTTGTGATTTTATGACTTATTAAAAGTCAAGAGATGGTGAGATGTTATGGTTTATAAAAGTCAAGATATGTTTAATTGCTATGCAATTCAGGAGATGTTAGGTTATTAAAACCTATGGATATGATTATTGTCTACGGGCAGGAGATGTGGGGTTTTTAAACTCCGGATATGTATATGGACTAATTTGGCACAGAGATGGATATATTGATATGTTGAGATGTTAATATAGTACTTTTACTATATAGAGATGTAGTACATTCACTGAGTTTTTAAACTCATGGTTTTATATGTTTACATTTTTAGGTTTTGAAGCTGCCACTGCCAGGTCTAGGAGGTTGGGTAAATAGTAGTAGGGTCTCGTCAGTTCTATTTTATACATTTTACTAGTTGTAATTAAGTTAAATGGTATGGGAGTTTTGTTTAAATTATGTCTCCTTAAAACGATTGGATTGTTAGTATTCCGCATTTTAACCTTAAAGTTTTTTTAATGTGTATTACTAAATAACTAAAGAAAGAAAATAGTGTGGTTTGTGAAATCTTTAGTTAATTATATCTTAAAGGGGGTTAGGGTGTGACAACTTGGTATTAGAGCTTTAGGTTTTCATATTTTGGTGTTAGAGAGTCTAGATGTGGAAGTGGAAGAAATAGTGTGGTGTGGGTCATTTATATTAACTTGTGAGAAATACCAACCATTATGTTAGATATAAATGTTGCAATTTTGTTTCTACAATTGTGGTTTATGACAGATAGTGAGATATGGAAGGAGCAAATTTTCATGAGAGGGTGGATGAGGAGTCTTCAAATACAATAAACAAATAAAATCCAAATAATGTAGAGGGGGCTCCTGAACAACTTACAGATCTGCAGAAAATGGCTCGTGCCATGACTTTAATGGCATAACAACAAAACATGTTTATGACACAAATAGCAGAACAACAAGCCAAGTACTTGGAGGAGCAGACTTTAGACAAAAGAGGAATGGAAGAAGATCTGATTGAATAAGTATGGGATAATGGCAAGGGAAAATCTAGTTAAACTATCAAGGTGAGTGTACTTATGATTGTTTCATATATACAGAGATATGAATATAGCTCTAAGAGAAGGATTTGTTTGAGTACTTCGGTATTCAGGATTTTTTTGGATATTCAAATATACAGGATTGGTTGGGTCTTAGAATCCAGGATTTGTTATTGCCAATGGGCAGAATTATTTGGGTCTTATGATCTAGGATTTGTTATTGCCAATGGGCAGAATTATTTGGATCTTATGATCCAGGATTTGTTATTGCCAATGGGTAGAATTTTTCGAATTTTATATCCACATATTTGATATAGAACTGTCATTCCATTGCAGGGAAGGAGTACCTCACTAAGCTTAATGCTTACGGTTTATATTTGAACAATTTCAGGTTTGTACGCTGCCAGCTAGGATACTATATGACTGGTAACTTTGAGAGTTGCACAGTTAGAAGAGCTGGGGTTTAAATATGGGGAGTTTATCATTGTCACATTGAAGATTTTAATATAATCACACATGGTATATATTGAGTTATCATGAAAAGAGTTGATCATAATTAATCATAGTATTGTATAATCTCTAATTATGACTCCGATGTTGACTTCGTTGTGGCACAAGAATAATATTATGTTCATTATGCAGAAATTTTTTGATAAATTAATTAAATTTTCAATGGGCTCTTGCGGCCATTTTATTTATGAATATAGAAAATGGAAACTTTGGTTCAATCAAATCAAAAACCGTATCTTGATGACAACTCTTACAAATATAAGGAAAAGGCCAAAATCACTAAAGAAGACAAGGCATAGTATACGTGGAAGAAAATAACAAAGAACAAAGACAAGAAGGTGCATGTTTTTTATGAGTTTACCCATAAAGAGAGTAAGGAAGGCATTATTAATGATATTAACACCAAAAGAAATTTAGCCATAAAGTAAAAAGTCACGATTGATAGACTCGATGTTGATTGTTAAAAGACTTTAGGCGCTGGTGAAAAGACCTTAAAGGGAACTTATCCCTTAAACCTACTTCTTGATCAAAAATTGCATCTAGGTATGCATCCGAGGCAATCTCTATTAAAGAGTTAAAAAGTGCTCAACATTTGTATACAAAATCCAATTTAAAATTAGATTTCCCCGCATCAGAATGAATTATTACTCAAATTAAAAATAAAGTGACAAAGCTCCAAACAATTATGATTTTTCTAGGGGTAGCAATTAGTGTTTTTTTTGCGGAGCTTCAAACCCACACATAATGACAAGTGTTTTTTTAGCACGAATGTGACACGATACAACATGAATTCATGTATTTTTAGCTGACGCAAACCCGACATGTTATGAATAACATGATTTATTAAATTTTACACTCAATTAAACATAAATATACACGATAACCTGTAGAAAAAAATAATAACATGACTCATAATCTTGACACAAATGTGACATGACTTTTTTGTAAAAAAATCGACATGAACACGGCATATCATTTCAATTTCATGTCGTTTTATTTCGTACGTATATATCGTTTCTAAGATTGTCACATCTACTATGTGTTTGGTATGGAATTCCAAGAGAATTATAGATAATGATAAAATTGCCCATATTAGGAAAAATGCTTGGGTCATGAGACTATTAGCTAATCAAGTCCAACGTTTCAAAATGTGGAAATATGCAGATGTGGATGTCACATGAGACTTTATACCGATTGTGAATAAAGCTTGGGGAAGCATGATTTATGCTACTCCTTATTCGAGCTCCAAATACAGCTAATTTTTTTTAAAATAAATAAATTGAAAACATGGAATTTTTTAGTATTTTGTGAATATTTACTCCAGAATTAAAAAAACAGAGAAAAACATCATCAAGCTTGAGGCATAGTTAGCTCATACCGGTTATGATGATGAGGATAGAGCTTTGGATATGGCTAAGTAGCAACTTTATGAAGAAAGGCAAAGAGTACCTTCTTAGGGGGGAAAATACCGACCAGTTTGGCTTTATAATTATCGAAATAGAAATACTCAACATTTTCATTCATTTATAAAAGAGACGGGGCCATGCAAAACTCCTTTTTATATTAATATTCCTTCCAGGGGATTCATCATGTTACACTCAAGTGCTTGTTCTAGCTGCAGTGGAGTACTATAAGGACATTTTGATGCTGTTGGGACATTATCCAAGTAGAGGAGACTGGGGCAGTTTAAAAAAAATTCACATGTGCCTCTCTGCCAATATATTTCATACTACTCACTTGTGCTTATTCCCAAAGTCAAGTATCCTGCTTCATTTTCATATCTTGGTTCATCATGACACCCATTAGTTATGTAACTTCTCATATGAAATCATCTAAAAAATCTTGATAGCGATGTTAGCTATTATTCATCCTAAACTGACTTATTCAGAGCAATCTGGTTTCATCGAATATTCAAGAAAATATTTCATCATCTACTTTAATTATTGGTGATCTCAATACCACGCATTGGGGAGTAGTATGTGTTAAAAATAATATATGAAGAATATACGAAAAAAATCCAAATACGAAATATATAAAATTGGAAGAACTTATCGATCAAGGTTTGTGTTTGACACAAAGTCCTAAAGGTGAAATTGTTCGCTGATATTGATGATGTCGTCCTCTTGAACAAACACCTCCCAGGATTCAGCGATTAGATTCCGTCGCTCAATCTATGACCCTTAATAATTAGTGTGTCTCTTTGGGATTGAACCCATGACCTCAAGCGCACACACCCACAAACTTACCACTAGATTACTTGCTCCAACTTATTTAGTTCATTCAAAATTAATATACGTACTATATTATACCGAACAATATGATCATTAAAGTGGACATGACCAAGGCATATGACAGGTTGGAATGGGACTTCATTTTTCTACCCTAGACATGAGATTCTCTTATCATTGGTGCTTTTGGACGGTGGTTGTGGAATGATTGTCAAGAAATGATGAGAGATTTTGAGATGTTGTTGAACGTGATGTTTTTTTGAAAAAATAAAAAACAAATTCAAAAAGCGGTCATTTAGAGAGGGGAGGGGGGGGGGGGATTAATGTTTTGGCCCATTAGTTATGTTCAAATTAACACCTAGGGAAAAGTACTCTTAGGCCTCATTTGATACGCCATATAAGGGGTCCGGATAGGATAGGATAAGAGTCGGATTGGATAGGATAAGGATGAAACGTATAAGGATCATTCCTATACTGCGTTTGGAACAGTTCCGAATAAGAAGACGGGATTGGATATAATAATACAGTCATGTGTTTGAAATGCTCCAGATAGGATTAATTTATCTCCAGTTTTTCAAAAATACCCTTCTTTTATATTTAATAATAAAAAAATACAAAAATATATTGTTATCACATATTTTAACTCAATAACATTTTATTTACTTTCATGTGGGATGCTAAAAAAATAATATTATGAGATGAAAATATCTATTTGTATTTATAATTTGTACACACTCAACCACTAGTAATCACTTACACGCATACAAAAACCATGTGTACATAAACTAGCCGCCAGAAATAATGAGATAGTAAAACTGGTTGTTTACTACCTTCTCTTTTGATTCAAAACAAATCAGTTGCAGAAAATCGCTTGAAGTCACAACTAAATAACATCGATTTTACCCAAAATAGTCTCCAGAAACACACACAAACAAATAAATTGAATTGTACACAACTTTCAACTTGTCTAGCATATAGGTTAATAATACATTGAAAATATGGGTAACAAAATATTAGCGGTGAATTAACAATACATAACTTTCAACTTGTCTAGTAGGTGAGTTAATAAAATATTTGCATCGATTTAAACCAAAATAGTAGTTCATGATAAAGCAATAAATAGAAAAAAATAGAAAAAAAAATGAGGAGGTACCTACCGTGATGAAAAATATGAAGGGGGAGCTATGTGAATCAAAGGGATCGCCAACTGCTATTTAATACTTGAGATAGTGCAAGTTGCGTGAGTTTTTTTATAACTTAATAATGGTAGAGTACTAATTTTTAATCAAAATTTGACACCGTGTAATTTTATACGATCTTAGAGGTGGGATTTTTTAATCCCACTCCTTGTGGGATAAGGAGATCACTTTGGATAACTTCTTGCATCTCATATTCCAGCCTAAATTACACCAAACATTGGATAGGATAATTTTATCCAACATGAACCTCTTATACGGCGCATCAAACGAGGCCTTAGGGTCTTCGCAAACAATTTTTAAACACCAAGGGTCCGTTTGGCAATCCAATTTCAAGCCATGAAAATGGAATTGAAAGGGCAATTTTAATTGCATGGAATTAAAATTGGCCTTCCAATTCTAATTTCATGCCTTGGAATTGGGTTGCCAAATGGGCCCTAAATGAATTTTGACAAATTTAAAACACTTAGGTCCACTAATTATCTTCTTATAGAAGTCCAGGCTAGTGACATAATAAGTGGACCTAATAGTAAATTGTCTTTCAATGTTTAAAAAATTTCAAAAAGGGACCTAATTGTAAACTACCCATTAAAATTTATTGTAAGATTTGTCCTTTTTTTTCATTTTAGTGATGCTTTTTGACTTTTTATTTTTTATTTTTAGCGACTCATTTTTTCCAATAATTATAGCTAAAAGTGAAAAATGAGTGTTAATATTACGATAGTTGGGGTTAATCCCCAAACGGGTATATCTAATGATGGAAAAAATCCAAATAACTTTTTTTTTTTTACTTTAATAACCCACTTTTTAATTTAGTACATTTTCTATAAGTCATTTACCTCGGGGGGTCAGTAATTTTCATCATTTTGTATTTGGATTTATTAGTTTTCATACTAGTTGATTATGGTCCAAAATTGACGAAAATCGTTACATAATCAGTTTGACCATCAATTGATCCATTTTTCTCAACTAAAAACATTGTATTTCCCTTACATACATTATTATAGTTGTACATTATACATTTATACATTCCATCCATACATCTAATATTAAAAAATATATTGAAATCTCAATTTATTTTAATACATTTACACACACACACACACACACACACACACATATATATATATATATATATATATATATATATATATATATATATATATATATATATATATATATATATATATATATATATATACACACACACACACACTAGGGTATACCCGTGCCTGAAGGCACGCCCTATTTAATTCACAACGAATAAATATTTTTTTAAATAACCAATTAGTTTTAAAAAATTGAAAAAGTTTTGAAAGATTTTTTACATACATACACTGCGGTATAAACCTATTATGTCAAAAAGTTTTTTTAGAACACATAACTATAAAAAATTATCCCAAATTATCCATAGTTTTATATCGTGTATAATTGACGTCAAAGTTGTTACAATTTAAATTTTTTTAGCACAATTTCCTTTATTTATTGGACTATCTACCGTGTCTACGAAAAAAAGATAAATTCATGTGGAAAATGAAAAATAATCACTAACAATGCATTCTAATTGATATAATGATAACTGCTACAAAATGTACAATTAAAACAATTATAGGACTTAAATAGAGCATATTCAATTTAATTAAAGTAAAATAACTTTTCAATTATGCATATATGAAATCTAGATCAAATAGATATGTCATTGTTATATATAGAATAAGTGATGGGTTGGTGCCCCGATAAATCCTTTATACCATAATAACAAATGTATTACACATGTTAAACTCATGAGCATGTTCAATTTGCAATCTACTATTTCCCTTCTCAAATTTCCATCATGAGATGTGCCACCAGCAATAGGTGATAGTACCAGAACTGAAATTAAAGTTTAATCTGAAAAAAGAAAAGAAAACAAACATAATTAGATCAAGTCACCAAACATAATTAGCTAAAAGAGTACAGATTAAACATCACACATAATTAAGATATAATAAATGAAAAATGTAAGGGCATATAGAAAATATTAATCTAATTCAATAAGGACCAATTTTCCTCATTACTATGCTGCTCAAAACTCATCAATTGAATACATTCTAAAACGAACTTAAACTTTGATCAATTTTGAACCAAGACCATTTACCTTTTGGAAACATTAACAATACAACATATAATTACACATAAAAATATTAATAGAACATGAAATTTTATTAACCAATATTTACCTCAAATTTGCATATCTTGGTTTGTAAAGTGTAGTGCATGAATCTCCATGTATAACGTAGGTACACAAATTATTCAACCAAGAAGTGAGAAGAGGGGAAATATAATATAAAATATTAAAAAGACCCAAACTTGAAGAGAAATCATTCATCATAGAAACTTTATTACATATATGAAATAGTCATAATAAAAGAAAGAGTACACTTTGATGAGCCCCACCTGATGGTCAGGCCAAGAAAGAGTGCACTTTGACTTATGAGGTTGAGAACTCACAATTCACTATTATTTTTCATATCATAGTCTCAAAACACTTGTAAAGAAAGACTAACGAACACTAACAACTGTGTTGGTTGTGTTGAAGCTGCTAGTGTGGAGTCTACAAAATTGTGTTGGCTGTTTTGACTACAATATTGGCCACTGCATTATGGGGGCAGTAACTACTTGATTATGCTAATCAAACATGCATGACATATCTACCAAGTTAAAATCATGCCACAAATAAAATTGTAGATATCTATGACTGTAAATATCAAATCATGTAGTTATTGTAGATATCAATTACTGTAAATACGTATAGAAATGACTGTAAATATCAAATCTATATATAGTCTAATATATACATTTAAAAAATCCTTAGTTTTTTAAGAATAAATTATGATCCATAAGAAATACACACATAAGATAACATAAATATACACACATGCACACAGATCTTCTGTTTTCTTTTGCACATAGAATTATTAAAGTAAACATACATAGATTATACAGGTATATACATAGGGATTTTGGGGAGCGAAACACACTTATTTCAGATCTGGCCCGTGTTTAAAACAGAGCCCCGTCATCGATGCATATATACAGTTATACTCAGACATGTATATATGTTATTTTGAACTCAGAGCCCCGCCATCGATGCATCCAATCAGAATTGATGCAATATCAGGGGTGTTGTGCTACTGCTGACTATATTGGAGTGAGTTCATCATACATACTATGCTACCCAATCAGAATGTTGATGAAGAACTCATGTTAATGAAGACCCAAGATATAGGATATGTCCTGCAGAATGTTCAAGCTGAAAAAAAGAAAATTGTTGTGCTTCACTCACTCTCTACCCAATCAGAATAAGATCCCAAAGTATTTGAAAATCAACTTAGCTATTTGTCGATCCCTAAGTATATACCTTCTCAGCATTAAAGCTATATGTAACTATTTGCAAGTTAGCTACTGAATAAGATGTAGCATCAATGGGAGCCATGTTAACTTTCTTTGTAACAACAACAGGTTTCATCGAAAAATATTCTTCATCAAATGGTTTGTGGAGATCAACAGGTGGAGGTCTAAGAATTGTAGCTGAAGGTTCAAATGTTTTTGTGTTGGCTTTGGAGGAAGGTTGAACATACTTCAATTCTTCAAAAATAACGCCGCATACAAATAATTTTTAAAAAAATAGGAGTAATTATTTAAATTACTTTAACTAATATTACCTACAAACTTGCCAAAAATAATCATCTGAGCCTTTTGTCAAACGTATCGAAGGAAACACATGAGTAAACAAAATAGTACCTCATATATAGTTTCATTCCCCAATAAAGAGAGGGAGGTCGTTAACAATAATTCAAGGACGACTCTCATTTCGGACTCATTCAGTGAGACTCATTGATGATCATACATATACCCTTGCATTCATGTATAGAGAAACAAATGCTCACAATTTGAAGTACATCAAAGCTTTTATCGAACTAAAACTATTGGAATTCATCCTGTTCAAAACAACAAAAATCCACTATTAAATAAAAAAAATTAGGGATACCATAATTCAAATGCTCACATGTTGTGTATGTAATACGATGAAAGGATATTTCTTTCGTACCTCTAGCTCTCATGCTGAAGTCTTTGATTTAGCCTACTTAATTAGGCACTTAGTTGCTTAGGGGTGCTCCTGCCACATCCACCTAAAGCTTCAATCTCACACTCAGGACATATAATAGAAGCCTTTATAACTCTCCTATAATTTCATAAAGCGGTTAACGTCAGGTAATGGAAGATGCTGATATAAGTCGGGAAACAATCAGAAAATAGTTGATATTATGAGAAGTTGGATAAAAGATATACACGGCTTGGTGCGATGTTCTCTTACTTTTCCATTTTTTCATAGAATCCAATTCTTATTCCCACCTCCAATGAATTGATTCCCATGGAAATAGGAAACGAAAGAGGGCATCTCATTAAGTCACTCATTACAAATCCAAATTAAATGAAAAACCCAGTGTGAGAAACTAAATTTCAAAATAAACTACAAAATGAATATAATAAGCCCCTGCATAAAGATCAAAATTACAAAATATACATATTGCATGGGTACAATGGCCTTAAACTTCCATGTACTGTATAACTTCCAAAAAAACATAAAGAAAAAGAAAAGGAAAAGAAAGAATAAAAATAAACAAAACAGTACAGAAAGAATAAAAATAAACAGAACAGAAAGAATAAAAATAAACATAACATAGCAGAAAGAAATAAATAGAATATACGTTGGGGTTTGTTGTGCCACATACGCTCTCAGTGCAGTTATTACAGTGATCGACAACATTTACTGTCAGATCCAATTCTCATCAGCAGATCCATCAAATTCTTCTGAACAGTCAGCAGCAGGTTTCATACAGAACGAAGGGTTACCGACTATCTGATGCTGGTCGACACCATCTAATTATTGGTCGGAGATATTTTTTTTGGTTGTAGACAATCTTTTGAACCAGAGATTTATTAACAGGTATTGTTCAGTTGTTGGTTATAGACAATCCTTTGTTTTACTCTTATTTCTAGCTTAACTGAGCTCCTAAAAATATCAGTGTAAGAGCCATCAATGTAATAGGGCCACAGTCCACGGATATTTACCTCACACCTTGTGCCCATGTATGCACCAAATGTTGTGTCGAACAATTTAAGTCCAATTCAGATTTGCATCTACAACAATAAGAAAAGGATAACATAGATAAAATATCAAAATATGAGATCTGGACTGTCAAATTTGTATTCTATCTAACATCTCTCTACTTCTCCCTGTTTTCCCCATCTAAAAAAAAATCTCATCTTTAAAGAAAACCTGAAAAGATAAATTAAGGATTAAGATCTTTGAATATATCCCAACCATGAAGATTAAGTTTTTCATGTTCTATTGATTGAATTTAAGTTTAGGACATTTTCACAGTGAAAAAAGTATGCAAAAGAAAACAAAACAATAAGGGTCTTTGGAGTTGAGTGACGAAAACTCCATATCGGCAAGATGCAGAGAATGTTTTGTCAATCTCTGGTTCTGAAACTACGTGGGAGTAATGAAAACAATTTTAGATCATGAAAAAAAAAATTATCCAGCAGTGAATACAATTCTGAGACAAACACATAAGAGAATAAACAAAGAAAATTAGTTTTAAATCAATGAATACAAATCTGAGAGAAAGTCTCCCTTGTTGATCTAAAGATCAAAGCCCAATTACTGTTAAGAGAAAAAATCAAAATTAGTTTTGAATCATTGAATACAAATCTGAGAGAAAGTATCATTTGTTTGGTTATACACCCCAGGACTAAATAATACTTTGTTTGGTAATGTAAGAAAACTTCGTGGTATGAGATAGGTCTTTCAATGTGTGGGTATTAACATTGAAGGCATGGGTGTTTCAGAGCATTTCCCTGTCGTTAATCCCATATATCTTGTACATCTTTGCCCAATCTGAGAGAAAGTCTCGACAACATTTTATATTTAAACACAACATAAAACGATAAATTAAATGTTAATATCTGAACAAAATGTTGCAAATGAGTGGGGAAAAGGATATTTGAATAGATTCAAACCTTGAACAATAAGGTTGTTTGGAGTTGAGTGATGAAACTTCCAGATCGGTGAAATGCAGCATCAGAGGTTGTAATAAGACATGGGTGAGAAGCAAGTATGTACGAAAAAAGACAATTCTGAAACAATTGTAGATTGTCAAAAAAAATAGTATTGAGGAAAGTAAGGCAAGTATGTACAAAAGACTCAGATAATTACCTCAGTTTGGGACTGTGGCTTCTCCAGTTCTTTTCTTCTGTCTTCGATCCTTCATATTTGGGCGTTGGTGGAGGTGACGGCGGAGAGAGGGAAGCATCGGGTATGGCTTAGAAATGAGAGGGTTTGGAGAGGGAGGGAAGCATAGGCTGTATGTCTGAGAAATGAAAGAGGGTTTGAATAGGGTTTGGTGTGTATTTACCAAAGTAGTCCTTCTATTTGAATTAAAGTAACAGAGGTGGAGGAAAAAAGAGGGGGAACACAAAAATTTTAAGGGTAAAGTAGATAATGCAAAAATAATTCATTTTGTGACATCATTGTCCTCTCTTATGACATACATAAATTTTCTACTTTATTATATAGATATACATGTATATACATACAAGAAGATGTCCCATAGTGTATGTTGTTTACGGATGATATAATTTTAGTAGATACCTCAAAGGAGGGCGTAACGATGAGAGTAGATACTTGGAGAAAAACTTTCGAGTCTAAGGAAGTAAAAATAAGTAGAATAAAACTTAATTTATGGAAGGTAAATTTAATAATGAGGCGTTGGATAGCATAATATTAAAGATTGAAGAAGAAGTGATAAACCAAACTAATAAATTTCGTTATGTAGGTTCAGTGATACAAAGTAATGGGGATATTGATGAGGATGTTATGAGTAGAAAATCAACTAATTGGATGACATGGAGATAAAAAAGTGGGATGTTATGCGATAAGAGAATAACTAATAAATTAGATAGAAAATTTTATAGAACAGTTGATGATGCTAAGATTCAACACCACTAGATAAAAAGGTGGTGAGCACAAACAGTGATAACAATGGCAGCAATAGAGTTGTATGTGTATAACTATAAGTATATAGAAGGGGGTGAGTATAAGAGGAATGGAGATAATGATATATAGTGGTTCAACCAATCAGCCCTATATACACTATGAGTGTGTGATCCACTAAATATGGGCATTAATGGCCTTGGGTACAATGCTCACAAGCCCACTCTCTCTCCACTGTGTGTACAAGCAGAGTTTTAGCTAGGGTTACTGTAGGAGGGTACTTTAGATTATATATGGAGGCGTAACCCCTATTGAGTATGGTAATGACAAGTTAGTTGGCCAAAGCTTTGGATTAATGACAGAACATATAAGCATTAACCCAATGAAGGTAGATTCAGCTTAAACTCACAAAGTCTCTCGTGTATAACTCAGGGAATAATAATGAACTTTAGAAGTGGCTTAGCTAGAGGGAGAGAGAAGTAAGCATCCTAGATACACCTTGGTAGGCAAGTAAAACCACACCGGATACCCTCAAGAATCTCTGTCGAATATTGAAAACTTTATAATAAATGACAATGGTGAGTGAGTAAACTCTCTGGTTTTTATAATAACTCCCTCTGGTGTGTATTCTCTTTTGTAATAACTTCTGAACTCTCCAAAAGTCTCTCTCTTCCTCAAAGGTGGTTGGGGTCCTTAAATAGCCCCCCACACCACCCCGAGGCAACTCAGTCATTAAAACTATGAAAGACATCCCTCATACTTTATGTCACAGCATTAAATGCCTGATGCACTAGTTGTCTGCACGTCATAAACATTAAATGCCAATACATGCCTTTTGCCTAACCACTGTGTCTCAGGGGCTGTTGTCGCAGAGGTGGCTCACCAACTGTCTGACAACCCCAAATACCACGGTGGCTTACTCAAGTGCGGGCCTGACATTGTTTAGCTGGCTAGTGACATCACCTTCAGTAGATGTGAGATTAAGTAGAGAGCTGCTTGGTCCATAACTCAATGCCCGATGGAACTCCAGGCTGCTCCGCTTGAGGTTCCACGGTCAGGGTGCTTCGGTGTTTTACCAGGTGTATCTAAGATGGTCAGGACAAGCCCCAACGGTGCCTTACTTCTCAATCCTCCAAACCAAGTCCCTCTAAAGTTCCCACGGTGAGGTCATTAGATAGAGCATGAAAGCTCTCCCAGGCACTGCCAAGCCTGGTCTCTCGCAAGTACCGTTTGACCTCATACAAACTGTTTTGTTATTATCGTTACGTCATTACAACCGTTAAAGCTTACAGTCATCAATAATGAAAATACAATATGACTAATACAACAAGCCAAAATATGAGCTGCCACGCCAAGTTGGCTCGCTGAGTTGCCACGCTTGAGCTTCCTCGGTTGCTTAGTCTCAAACACTTTTGCTAATTGGGGATTTGTCCCTAATCTCCAGATTACCTTCAAGCCCCCTCTACATTTGCCCCCTTGTGGAGAGATTTGTTGGAACAAGAAATGTCTACATGAAATGTCTCAAACCGATGGACCTTTCTTTGTGTGAAAAGATTCAGGCCTTTTCCCTTTATGAAGAACCGTTGGGACATCTTCTTCGTTGGGGCTTTATTAGATAAGTCTGACAAAAATATTTTTTTTTGTTGGCGCCAAAACTCAAGCTTGTTGAAGAAGGCAACGCTTCCTGTTCTCTATGCGTCTTTTCATTAATGGCGTGTCGCTATCTTTTCAACCGTCAAAGTGCTTCCCAAAGTGCCACGTGTTCATGTGAAATGATTATAGGCGACCGTGCATGTGCGAGGGTGGGGAAATCTAAATGCCAAACTCGAGATTTTCAAACAGCCATATTCAAAATACTTTGAACCTTCTCTTTTGTTTTTTTCCTTACTCTATTATTATCTTCTTCAGACTGGCGTTTCTTTTTTAGAAAAAGAGAGAGAGAGAGAGAGACTCCATTGTTGCAAGAGCTTTATTCTTCACCTTCTATACCACCACCCGTGATCGTGTTTCTCCATTCTCGCCGTTAATCCCTTTTTTCTCGAAGCTTTCTCTGTTACGGTTTCATTATTTGTCATGGCATCTTCAAGCAACCCCACCGTGTCTTCTACCAGTGTTCCGTCTGCCACCACCACTACTGCCTCCGCCCTGGGTGCTGCTCACCAGGAACAACTGAGGTTTTATCGTCGCTCTCCTATTTTTGGGGAGGGTGATGGCTTTGCTGTTGCCTGTAACACTGTCTGTTTTTCATCCAAGTTTGACGCCCTACTGTTGGGTGATGAGGACGAAGAATTGCCTAAGTGGGGATTTCTGCCGCAGAAGGAACTCTTAGATTTCGCTTGGAGCGAGGGGACTTTCCATGGTCCCATATTGATTTCGAAGCACCCGGGGGATTCCCCGCGCACTTTGCTGCCTGGAACTCTCACATGCAGAGGTCTTATGCTGATGTCCTTACTAAGATCGGGCTACAATGGGCTAGATGGTTTGGTGAGTTCACTCTATCAAAGAACAACGCTGCCCTTCCTGTTCTGGTCTCTCAATGGAACGTGGATACTCATACGTTCATCACTGCGTGGGGTGAGTTTACTATAACTCTGGAGGACGTGTGCGAGCTCCTGGGCCTCGATGCAACAGGCCATGTAATACCCCGCCCTAAAAAATAGGTATTTAACGTTATTTGAAGTATTTTCTCCAAAGAAAAATTGGAGGAATAAATAATCCAAGTGTAACACGTCAAGTAATACGGAAGGTGGCGTATTACGTAAATGGTTTAAACGAAAAAAAAAATCCAACGATGCATGTGTCGTATTAATGCGTATTTAATCTCTAATAGTATTGGATAGGATGTCCATTATGTTTGAGGAAAAAATATCAAGGAACGGATGTGACACGGACAAGGTTAATACGACGCGACATTTAAATGGTACGAAAAGCAAAATATCGCAATATGGATTAAACGAGACAATTTTATGTTGCATGGTTCACACGAGTTTTATTTTGAGTTTATATAATTATTTTAAGCACTTTGATTAAGTTTCCTGCGATTCGAACAAGCAACGAATGCTACGCAAACATGTGCAGTAATTATCTTACGACGCGCGACACAGCGAAAGTCCAGTCTTGTGCAAATTATTTAGGACGTCTCGGGAGGTCAAAAAAATATTGTGAATATGTTTTTTGACTCACAAAAATATAAGGAATATTACTATGAAGAGAAAAATCGAAAAAAAAAATACTTTTGTACGGAGGTCCCGATTCTTACGCGCCTTGTATAAGACAATCCGGGAGACCAAACGACTATTGTAAATATGATTTTTTAGCCAAAAAAATGCAAGGAATATGATTCTTAAGTTAAAAATTTCAAAAAAAAAATAAATAAATAAAATTTTGGGCTGGTACAAAAAGTGACGCAAATAGACTTTTGTGGGTATTTTTGGGCATTTTTCAAATGAATTTTTGGGGTCACATGTTGGGTGTATGTGTAGTCTCTTTCAAGACTTATTATGCAGATCTTGGGGAACCAAATTACACCCATTTGGGCATTCAAAACCTTGGGTTTGTTGGTCAAGGGTGGAATGCTTCCATAATTACATTATAAGATAAATGGGAGGGAAATACTTGGAGCCAAAACTCTCAAACATTTTCAGATTATATCTCCATCTTCTAGCTCTTGCAAGAGTTGTTCCTCCTTCCAAATTCATGGTCCTCCTTTTCCACCACTTTTCCACCATCAAAACACCACATTGGAGGTCCCCAAACTCCATTAAAACACCTCTCAAAGTTGGGACAACTCATAGGAAATTTTGAGATAAGTTTTTGGAGCTCAAAGGAAGTCTTGTTGGGTGATTTTAAAAGGAGTTTCCCATAGTAGAAGAAAGAGTAGTTCGTAGAGCTTGAAGATTAATTGGGAGCTTGAAGATGGGGCTATTGTGACTCCCTTTAGGGCCACCTTTGGAGGTGGGGGAGTCACCCACCTTCTCTACCATTATTTAAGGACATTTTGAGGTGGGAAATACTTATCTCTTACTAAGTTAAGTTGATGATGATAATAGTATGAGTATTTTGCATCTTGTTGATATTAGGTGTGTAGAAATAGTCATCCATGATTAAAGATTAAATACTACATGATTTCAAGATATAGTTTAGAAGAAAATGAGATTTTCTACCCTTGAAATGGGTCTTGTAGTAAATCTATGTTTAACTTGATTTTTCTACATATTTAGAGCTTAAAATAATTTGATTAAGGTTATAAATGCACTAATATACTTATTAGTATTATTCTCACTTTTTCTATGAAAATGGGCACTTAAAATGAAGGATTTAATGAGTTTTAAAAATGGATAGTTTTCAGCCCACTATTCACAAATATTTAATGAAACAAAATATTTTAAACTCAAGTTTTAAGGTGAATAAATGATTTATTTGATGTGAAGAACACTTGGTATCTATATGCCCTTTTTATGAGATTAATATAGTAATTTTAATGTTGATGAATCATTATGAAATGAGCAAATGGAGTTTCATTTACAAAGTGTACTATTTAGTTTGTTAAACTAAGTTTTGGGGTTAAAAGTGTAAATAAGTGAAAGTGTAGTCTTCTTGTAAATTTTGGGTGAAAATATAAATAATAAAAGTCTAGAAGACTTAGTGTGAATAAAATGACGAAGTATGAGTCTTTATACAAAAAGTCATAATTAAAGTGTGTAACGCTAAGTTTGAAAGATAAGAGTGTCAAATATTTGAATATTGACGAAATGAGTTTTAAGTTGTCAAAAGACATAATTAAAGTGTGTAGGCTTAAATATGAGAAATAAGACTTTAATATATAAAAATCGTGATTTTATATATTAAAAAGGGTTAAAATGCAAGATGTGTAATTTTGGCAAAGTGAGAAGTTGAACAAGTGTTTTAATGAGTAAAATGCCTAAGTGTTGAGCTTGGAACATGAAAGGGGTATTTTTGTGAATAACACTTGAAAGGGATAAGGTTGCACATTTTGGTAAAGAAAAATGGTAAATTGGTAATTTACTTAAAGTATGACATTTTTATGAAATAAAATACTAAAGAGTGTTTTGGCACTAATTTGGAAAGAATAATTTAAGTCCTTAAAGTGAAAATAATTTTCGGGATAAACATCAATGCGTGTGTGAGAAAAAGGACTTTAATGGAATATAATGATTTTTCCTAAATGAATAGTGGAAAAATGGACGGTTAAGTCCAAGGCTTTAGCCTCGGCTCGAAAAAGGCAAATTAATGTGAACATTATGAAAATATTGAACACATTGGTAAGATAATTATATTGGATGATGCCGGGATAAAAAAATTAAGCAGGGCTATGCTGTCCCTAGTGGTGAAAGACCCCAAACCAACTGCAGTAGTATATGGCGGCGGAGACCGGTGGTGTGAGGCCACGAAGTCCGTGAGTGTTTGTTGGCGGAGTCCCTACAGATAATGCTAAGTAATGAATTGAATATTCATGAAAGAGGCACAAATGGATGGTATTGATCCATTAAGTTATTAATGCAAGAATAACGCATTAAATATTTAAGGTTCATGTGATAACATGGGATAGTTAAATAAGGTAACTTAATAATGCTTAAGCTACCTAATGAGGCTCAAACCATAATAAACACAAGCGTGTGTTATATGAGGCTTTCGAAAGGAAAATAAAAAATAGCCTTCTAACATGATGTGTGCGTGTGTTGATGAAAGTCTTATGATATGGTTAAATAACTCGGGCCTGGGTTAATTGAATGTAGAGAATAAATGCTCTAAATGAAAATGAAAGGTTTCCCAAACAAAGGATATATGTTGACTATGTGTGAGTTAATGGGAATAAGTGCTAGTTTTCGAAGCATGATAATATAAAATGACTATTTTGTAAGGCCACGAAGGCCAAATGGAACCAAATAACGTTTTTGTAATAAAAATGGTTAAATACATTGGCACATGTATTTTTGAAGGTATATATGTAGATATATACATATTTTCACATGCATGTGGTGTAGCGTGTGAGTATTCCTTTCTGCCGTTCGTTTCTATACTGCATTTGTATATGTTCCCACTGAGCATTCAGCTCACATCCCTCCTTTGTTACGGCAGGTTGCATGTCATTCCGTATTTTGAGAGCGTTGTACAGGTAAGTAGTTACTTGCTTTACGATTAGTAGCTCTGTTTACTTGACCTCGGGGGCACTCCCCTTGGGTCACATCACGTAGTGATTATAAATTTGACTCGCATGCTAATAAGTGTAACGTTAAATACTATTAAAATTGGATTAGAAATATTATATAGGGTGTTTCATTGCACTTCACAATTAACGTACGAATCGGATCAGGTTAGTCCTTTAATAACCTTTATATCCGGGTCGGGGCGTTACAACTTGGTATCAGAGCTTTAGGTTCAATGTTCCTTTCGGGTGTGACGTGGTGAGGTCGGTAGTGGATCTTTCGGTGTAGTTGTTAGTTAGATCCGGTCACGCTTTCCTGATGATTGTGTTGATTTGTACCTTGATGGTAAAGTCGAGGTCTTGAGCACATTGTGCCCTGCTCTTTGAGCTGGTGAGCGGCTAAGTTAATAGCCATTCTTATTTCGCTGCATTTGTTCTGGTAGTGTTAGATAGCAACTATCGGAATTTGTTGTAGGTTGTTAGGTGGGGGAACCCTACGCTTGTGTGAGATGTATCATGTGTAAGTTTGATGATTAAAAGGTGTTAATGATTTTAGTTGCATCTTAGCTGGTATGCTTGTAGTTTCATCTACGGGATTAGGTGACTAAGTAGTATGAATTGTGAATAAATAATTCTATGGAAATCAGAATGACTAAGTAAGTTGATTATGTTTTGGGTTTAGATAACCTTGATGATTTCAAGTGATTTAAGAACAAATCCATATAGTCCGTGGGACTTAGTGTTAGAAATGGTGATGTTGAATTATGATTTTACAAAAATGAGGTGGTATTGGGGAATAGGATCTTTTGTGTCATCAAAGGTATTGGCCTAAAAGTTTTATAGGTAGTACCTGATGCCCACTATTCTACCAAAAGTTTTATAGTGGTGATAACTTACGATCTAGCAAATGAGTGTGATGGCTACGTAGTGAGGCATGTTAGTTGTCGTGGCTGAATAATCACAGAGGTTAAATGATAGGCTATTATGAGTTTGATGTTGGGTTAGCATTATGGATAAGTAGGTGAACTCATTATTGCTACTTGGATATATGTACTAAGGTTAATCTAATGAAGTGTTAGTGCAAGTAATAGGCTTTCCCTAATAATGGTGAAATTAAGGTTGTACCACGTAGTACGATACTGTCGATGTCTCTCGTTGATATTATGGGATCCCTTATGACTTCAGGAATATAGATTTACGACTGGTATGACACATAGTGATTGGGATTAGTGTTTGGCCTGTGAGAAAATAATTTAGTGGCCATGCTTGAGTGTTATACTTGAAAGGATTTTTTGTCATGATAACTCCTAGGCTAGGATATGTATGTTCAATTGGAATCAATTGACGTGGTGACTCTTCCATGAAGCATTGGGAAAAGTTATCGTATTGAGGAATGCATAGGCTATCGGTGATTGTAATAAAATTTAGTCATGTCATTTATGGCGGTACCTTAGAGTTATTGCCATGGTTTTGGTTATAAACTTTCATTATGGTATAACTTGGGGAGAATATCGAGAATAGGTTGATACATGGTAGGTTTTACACTTGGGAGACTTAGGACACAATGATGTTCATCCTGGTTTTAGAAATAGCACTCGGAGTCGAGTGTTAGGCTTAATTATAGCACCTGTGTGCTACCCGTATGGCTTAGTATGACACTGGTGAGGAAAATCATTAGGTATTAGGCATGAGTCATACTTGAAAAAATTGAGTTGACGTTGTAACTAGTCTGATAGTTACGATTTAGGATTATGTAAGACGTTGCCAAGAATTGTAGCGATGATCCCTAAGGATGAATTTATGTAATTATTGTGTTTCACTAAACGAGAAGGATCTCGAGGTTTGAAAGTCAGCACTCGCATGTTGAAATTGTGGAGACTTGAGTATATTAGGTCAATAACTAACGTTATGCAATGAGAAATGTAACTTCGCTTTGGTATGAAGGATAACGAGTAACCTCAGTCTTAAGGAGGGAAGCCTAGCATTTTAGCTTCCCAAGTGAATCGATTCCCAAGTCGTTGCCTTTAAAAATGGGTAGCCGTGATTAATAATTCAAGCTAGGGCACGTGGATAAGCTAATACTTTAGCGTACGTATGGGTCAGTGAAAATTTTAGACTTTAAGTGTACGTTGTGGTTCGTACTTCGCGTAGCATGGTTCGTTCTCCGAATTCAATTGTTTTATCCTGGCGTGGCAGCCGCCTGATCCATTGCATCTTATTGTTACTTCTTTGATCTCGGTAATGGGAAGTTGTTTCAATTATGGGTTGGTAGTCAGGTGTAGCGTTGCATAGCTCAGTAGTACGATGCGGAATAAGCCAGTTAGAGGCTATTGTGTCACGGTACATGAGTATGCTCTTCTTCGGAAGCACCTTTATTTTACATCGGTTGGTGTGTACACGTGGTATCGCGGTTTGTTACATGTAGTTTGCATGTGTACTTAATATCTTTAGGTTAATACAGTCATTACTTAACCAGTATAACTAGTTATGACGTATATCATGGATTTGAGTTCACGACTCTAAGATATAAATATTAGAACTTGATGGAACATTAAATGCTAGGGTTGCACCTCGTATGGAAATTACGGATTGAGAATGTAGTCTTTCATGGGTATTTAGGTTGTCATAGCTAGGATTACTCTAGGCTAATGCTTAGTCTCGTAGGAGATACCGGTCCGATAGACCATTGGGATTAAATTACTGCCTTGAATTTTTGATGTGAATAGTTATTGATGTTGAGGATGTATCTGCCTAAGCTAAGCAAGACTCAAATCGTTTGATGAAACGTAGGCTTGTAAATCCCAATGTTCTTTATAATTCATGATAATGAGTTCATTGGGTGTTAGCATGATACTTGCTCACTATCAGTTACCTTGAGGAATTGTCTATATGGACATGTTAGGCATACATGGGAGTTAACAATAATATCTTAGGATCCACCGTAGTTGTAATCGATTAATGGTATGAAATCTTTTAGTTAGACTATAGTGTTAAAGACACGAAGGATTGGAATAAATTTATTGGATGAATGATGTGTGAGCATGATGATCACAAATTTCGGGGACGAAATTTCCTAAGGAGGGAAGAATGTAATACCCCGCCATAAAAAATAGGTATTTAACGTTATTTGAAGTATTTTCTCCAAAGAAAAATTGGAGGAATAAATAATCCAAGTGTAACACGTCAAGTAATACGTAAGGTGGCGTATTACGTAAATGGTTTAAACGAAAAAAAAAATCCAACGATGCATGTGTCGCATTAATGCGTATTTAATCTCTAATAGTATTGGATAGGATGTCCATTAAGTTTGAGGAAAAAATATCAAGGAACGGATGTGACACGGACAAGGTTAATACGACGCGACATTTAAATGGTACGAAAAGCAAAATATCGCAATATGGATTAAACGAGACAATTTTATGTTGCATGGTTCACACGAGTTTTATTTTGAGTTTATATAATTATTTTAAGCACTTTGATTAAGTTTCCTGCGATTCGAACAAGCAACGAATGCTACGCAAACATGTGCAGTAATTATCTTACGACGCGCGACACAGCGAAAGTCCAGTCTTGTGCAAATTATTTAGGACGTCTCGGGAGGTCAAAAAAATATTGTGAATATGTTTTTTGACTCACAAAAATATAAGGAATATTACTATGAAGAGAAAAATCGGAAAAAAAAATACTTTTGTACGGAGGTCCCGATTCTTGCGCGCCTTGTATAAGACAATCCGGGAGACCAAACGACTATTGTAAATATGATTTTTTAGCCAAAAAAATGCAAGGAATATGATTCTTGAGTTAAAAATTTCAAAAAAAAAATAAATAAATAAAATTTTGGGCTGGTACAAAAAGTGACGCACATCAACTTTTGTGGGTATTTTTGGGCATTTTTCAAATGAATTTTTGGGGTCACATGTTGGGTGTATGTGTAGTCTCTTTCAAGACTTATTATGCAGATCTTGGGGAACCAAATTACACCCATTTGGGCATTCAAAACCTTGGGTTAGTTGGTCAAGGGTGGAATGCTTCCATAATTTCATTATAAGATAAATGGGAGGGAAATACTTGGAGCCAAAACTCTCAAACATTTTCAGATTATATCTCCATCTTCTAGCTCTTGCAAGAGTTGTTCCTCCTTCCAAATTCGTGGTCCTCCTTTGCCACCACTTTTCCACCATCAAAACACCACATTGGAGGTCCCCAAACTCCATTAAAACACCTCTCAAAGTTGGGACAACTCATAGGAAATTTTGAGATAAGTTTTTGGAGCTCAAAGGAAGTCTTGTTGGGTGATTTTAAAAGGCGTTTCCCATAGTAGAAGAAAGAGTAGTTCATAGAGCTTGAAGATTAATTGGGAGCTTGAAGAGGGGGCTATTGTGACTCCCTTTAGGGCCACCTTTGGAGGTGGGGGAGTCACCCACCTTCTCTACCATTATTTAAGGACATTTTGAGGTGGGAAATACTTATCTCTTACTAAGTTAAGTTGATGATGATAATAGTATGAGTATTTTGCATCTTGTTGATATTAGGTGTGTAGAAATAGTCATCCATGATTAAAGATTAAATACTACATGATTTCAAGATATAGTTTAGAAGAAAATGAGATTTTCTACCCTTGAAATGGGTCTTGTAGTAAATCTATGTTTAACTTGATTTTTCTACATATTTAGAGCTTAAAATAATTTGATTAAGGTTATAAATGCACTAATATACTTATTAGTATTATTCTCACTTTTTCTATGAAAATGGGCACTTAAAATGAAGGATTGAATGAGTTTTAAAAATGGATAGTTTTCAGCCCACTATTCACAAATATTTAATGAAACAAAATATTTTAAACTCAAGTTTTAAGGTGAATAAATGATTTATTTGATGTGAAGAACACTTGGTATCTATATGCCCTTTTTATGAGATTAATATAGTAATTTTAATGTTGATGAATCATTATGAAATGAGCAAATGGAGTTTCATTTACAAAGTGTACTATTTGGTTTGTTAAACTAAGTTTTGGGGTTAAAAGTGTAAATAAGTGAAAGTGTAGTCTTCTTGTAAATTTTGGGTGAAAATATAAATAATAAAAGTCTAGAAGACTTAGTGTGAATAAAATGACTAAGTATGAGTCTTTATACAAAAAGTCATAATTAAAGTGTGTAACGCTAAGTTTGAAAGATAAGAGTGTCAAATATTTGAATATTGACGAAATGAGTTTTAAGTCGTCAAAAGACATAATTAAAGTGTGTAGGCTTAAATATGAGAAATAAGACTTTAATATATAAAAATCGTGATTTTATATATTAAAAAGGGTTAAAATGCAAGATGTGTAATTTTGGCAAAGTGAGAAGTTGAACAAGTGTTTTAATGAGTAAAATGCCTAAGTGTTGAGCTTGGAACATGAAATGGGTATTTTTGTGAATAACACTTGAAAGGGATAAGGTTGCACATTTTGGTAAAGAAAAATGGTAAATTGGTAATTTACTTAAAGTGTGACGTTTTTATGAAATAAAATACTAAAGAGTGTTTTGGCACTAATTTGGAAAGAATAATTTAAGTCCTTAAAGCGAAAATAATTTTCGGGATAAACATCAATGCGTGTGTGAGAAAAAGGACTTTAATGGAATATAATGATTTTTCCTAAATGAATAGTGGAAAAATGGACGATTAAGTCCAAGGCTTTAGCCTCGGCTCGAAAAAGGCAAATTAATGTGAACATTATGAAAATATTGAACACATTGGTAAGATAATTATATTGGATGATGCCGGGATAAAAAAATTAAGCAGGGCTATGCTGTCCCTAGTGGTGAAAGACCCCAAACCAACTGCAGTAGTATATGACGGCGGAGACCGGTGGTGTGAGGCCACGAAGTCCGTGAGTGTTTGTTGGCGGAGTCCCTACAGATAATGCTAAGTAATGAATTGAATATTCATGAAAGAGGCACAAATGGATGGTATTGATCCATTAAGTTATTAATGCAAGAATAACGCATTAAATATTTAAGGTTCATGTGATAACATGGGATAGTTAAATAAGGTAACTTAATAATGCTTAAGCTACCTAATGAGGCTCAAACCATAATAAACACAAGCGTGTGTTATATGAGGCTTTCGAAAGGAAAATAAAAAATAGCCTTCTAACATGATGTGTGCGTGTGTTGATGAAAGTCTTATGATATGGTTAAATAACTCAGGCCTGAGTTAATTGAATGTAGAGAATAAATGCTCTAAATGAAAATGAAAGGTTTCCCAAACAAAGGATATATGTTGACTATGTGTGAGTTAATGGGAATAAGTGCTAGTTTCCGAAGCATGATAATATAAAATGACTATTTTGTAAGGCCAGGAAGGCCAAATGGAACCAAATAACGTTTTTGTAATAAAAATGGTTAAATACATTGGCACATGTATTTTTGAAGGTATATATGTAGATATATACATATTTTCACATGCATGTGGTATAGCGTGTGAGTATTCCTTTCTGCCTTTTGTTTCTATACTGCATTTGTATATGTTCCCACTGAGCATTCAGCTCACATCCCTCCTTTGTTACGGCAGGTTGCATGTCATTCCGTATTTTGAGAGCGTTGTACAGGTAAGTAGTTACTTGCTTTACGATTAGTAGCTCTGTTTACTTGACCTCGGGGGCACTCCCCTTGGGTCACATCACGTAGTGATTATAAATTTGACTCGCATGCTAATAAGTGTAACGTTAAATACTATTAAAATTGGATTAGAAATATTATATAGGGTGTTTCATTGCACTTCACAATTTACGTACGAACCGGATCAGGTTAGTCCTTTAATAACCTTTATATCCGGGTCGGGGCGTTACAGGCCATGAGCCTTACACCGATGAGGCTCTTGATGCTCGAGAGACTGCAGATCGTTTGGAGTTGGATCGCATATACCGAAGCTGCATCAGTTCTTCCAACAAAGCTGCTTTTTCTCCCCTGATCAATTATTTCTTCAAGAGTGCTGGTGAAGGCAGTTCCTCATCAACTTCCCCTGGTCAAGGTACGCCGTTGGAGCTTCCCGCCTACATTCTTGTGATTCTTTTCCGTTTCCTTTTGACAGACAAGCCTAACGACCAGCCCCGAAGGGACCTTATCAACCTGTCCCTTCGCTTAGCTCGAGGCATAAAGCTTCCCCTGGCTGCAATTGCCTTGGGATCCCTGTACACCTGGTTGGATAGGGCTTTATTTGACATGGAATGCTCTATTGGCCGTTATAACTTGGCCAATTTTGCCAACATCATTCTTCTGACCAGCTTTCTCTACTTTCGCTTTCCTGTCGTAGCGGCCAAGCCCAACAGTCCTCCTTCGGGTGAAAAATTTTTGCCTCCACGGTCTTTCATTTATCATAAGAGACAAAGCCGAAAGGAGTTGATTTCTATGATTGGCCGTTTTGAGAATTTCGTTATGAGGCCCTAACAGGAAGAGGCCCTCTTTCACACTTGTGAATTTTTTCATCGTGATGCCAGAGTGATACAGGACCCTTCACCCGACATTGAGGATCCCTCGCTTGCCGTGGTTCTTCTATTTTCTCCAAGATATCTGCCCTCCTACACCGAGTGGGGATACACGAGTGAGCATTATAATCCCAACCGATGCATCCGTCAATTTGGGTTTGACGAGGGGGCGCCACGTCCAGTGTTTCAATTGTCAAACCCCAAGGTCTCCTTTGGCGAGGCATGATCCCTGTTTTCTTCGACCGCCGCGTGGGGGATATGTTCAACAATGGCTGGTCGTGTCACCATTCTCAGCATTACTAGACATGTGGATGTGACCCCTTTATTTGCCACCAAGTATTGGCCGAAACAACTAGCTGAAATTACTGAGTTCGTTAAGGGAGAGCCGGTGTATCCTCCCGTTTCTTCATTTTCTGCCCTAGAGTTGGGGCTAAAAGGCAACTCTGTTCTTGGGATAGAATTCCCCCTAAGTTCAACCCACAAAGCACCTCCTACCGAGCTTCCCCCACTTTGCCCCATGGTCCCAGTTGCAACGCCAAAACCGAGGACTCCTGCTGTTCCAAAGAAGGCTGCCCCCTCTACTGTAGTACTACCCACGAGGGGGCTTCTCCACCACCTGCCAAGAAGGAGAAAATGCCCAAGAGTGGGTCATCAAAATCCGAGTCCCAGAAGCCCCAAACTCCCGTGGCGGCTCTTCCCATAGCCTCCGTTCCACCTCCCATGCCTGCTGAGATGGCTGAGCGTGTAAGGAGGGAGGCCCAAGAAGAACTAGACCGAATAAATGCCGAGTATCAACGACATGCAGTCATTGTCCCTTCCTCCGTTGCTTTCCCCACGGTGGTGGTTGATCCTTCAGATCCAATGGCTAGGAGGAGAAAGAGTTCCCGTGTTCCTCAAGGGGTCAGTACTGGTGCAGCTGGATCGAGGAAGAAGACTCTAGGCACCAAGTCCCAGAAGAAACGGACTCCTGAGGTACACCCGACCCCTGAGGTGCATTCCACTCCTGCCCCTTCTGTTGCTGTTACTCCTCCCTCTTCGCCCGTGGTCGTGTCTTCTCGTTCTCCTTCTGAATCGGAGGTATGTATGACTGATTTAGTTACTATCTCCTTTTGCTTAAGGACGACTGTCTTTACTTATGTGTATATTTATCCTTCCCCCTTTTTTGACAACTGTGGTGCAGGGAGTTGAAATAGAAAGACCAGACCCGTCCAGTCCTCCCGTGAGCCCTTTTGTGGGGGGACGCTTCGGTGCATCTCGTACCGATGTGACTCCTCCCCGTTCCCCCATGACAGGGCTTACGTATTCTCACCGTGCAGTCAGTCAACATGCGAGGGAAGTCATTGTGGGAGGTGAAGCCGTTGATCCTGCGAGTGATTCCTCGCCTGAAGTGGTAACCCCGCTCGAAGTGACACAATTAGAGATGACACCCTCGGTCCCTTCTTATTTACAGGACTCACCTGAGGTTCCTCTGCCTGTTGTTCCTGTTGAGGAGAGTGGGCCCAAGGTATGGATTCCTCTTTAATTTATTTGTTGTTGTCTTTTTTGGTCCCATTCTTTTCTTATTTGGCTTGCTGAATTCTGAGATGTTTTTGGGTACCCCAGGTTGAAATATCCTCGTTGTTGGCAAGCGTTCTTCTTCCAACGACGCTGATGAGACCCCTGACTGCCATTCCTATTTTTAGTATCATAACTGAGGTAAGTAACACGTAGGGGTATTTCCTCATATTTTCTGTGCCCATTCTTCTTTTCTAACACTTGGCTTTGTGCAAAGTTTTCTCCTGATCTTGCACCAACTCCTGCAGTGAGGGCCCAGGTTGGTGTGTTTACACCCCATCCTGATGTGGCTTTGTTTTGGGGGCTCAGTGTCTTCACATGATCAACCCCGTATGCTAGCCCTTGTTCCCTATACGGGTGATAGAGTTTTGCCAAGCGTGGAGGCTTCTGCGTCCAGGGACCCCATTATGGCTTCTGGGGTAATAATCTCTCCCCCAACGGTTCCTGTCCCGGTGGATGCCTCGTATGCTCCCGTTGTGACTGAGGTATATTTTTCTTGCTAACTTTTGTTAAGATTTTCCATAATCTCCATCGTATGATTTTTCATAAGATTTTTTTCTTAAACTTCACCTTATAACGATGATTTAACAATGAAAACACTTGTTAAGTGTTTTCATAAACTCCACCTTATAATGGTGACTTAACAACGAAAACACTTGCTAAGTTTTTTCATAAACTCCACCTTATAATGGTGACTTAACAACGAAAACACTTGTTAAGTTTTTTCATAAACTCCACCTTATAACGGTGACTTAACAACGAAAGTGCTTGTTAAGATTTTTTTTCATAAACTCCACCTTATAACGGTGACTTAACAACGAAAACACTTGTTAAGTTTTTTCATAAACTCCACCTTATAACGGTGACTTAACAACGAAAACACTTGTTAAGTTTTTTCATAAACTCCACCTTATAACGGTGACTTAACAACGAAAGCGCTTGTTAAGATTTTTTTTCATAATTTCATCATGTGCGCTATTTCTTTTCAGGTTGCTCGGGAAAATTCGCCCCCAGTTCTCTCACCTGTAGGCTCGCCCTTCCGAGAACCTGATGTTTTGGAAAATTCTATTCATGATGATCAAGGTTCTACGACTGGTGCTACAGCCGAGAGCGAATCTGGGTGCGAACTGCCTCTTCCTGACCTAGCTCCTCACGCGTTCTGCCTAATGGTGCTTCGGCAGTCTCCTCAAATGCCTGTCAACCATCGCTTTGTGATTGAACAACTGGTGAATTGCTACCCTGAGACCTTCACACCAGATTGCCCGTGCTCCAATATTCACTTGATGAGTCACAGACTGCAAGGCATGGCGATCGTTGTTGCTGAAATTGCCAGTACCCCTACTGCAAGTGTTACCAGATCCCTTCTTAACCAATTTTTGGGTTTTCTGAATGAGTTGGGATGTGATGGTTTCCATTTTGACTGGCTTATAACGTATCGGAAGACTTTGAAGAACCAGCAACTGATCGGCCAGAGGGAAGTGTTACGAAAGCACCAGGAGGACCAGCAAGCTGAGGAAGCTAGGTTGGTCGCATTGGCACCCCTTTTGGAAGCAGTGGATCAAGAGGTAAATGATGCCGAAGAAGCTTTGTGCCTGGTCAAACTGAAGCGTGAGAGACTCCTGATCGAATGTACACAAGTGTAAACGAGGCTGGAGGTTTCTATTAACGCCCAACGGTCTTTCACAACAGCTTCTTCGGGCCTGCCTGGAGATTTTTTCTCTTCCTTAGATTTATCGTTTCTTTTAGACTAGTTACTTCTTGTATACAGATCCTTTACTGCTCTTATCTATGTAATTCGTGGGCGATAGTTCCCAACACAAATGTTGTAATGCTCTATTGTTTATGAATGAAGAATATATACTTTTCAATCTTTTCGCGTGTTGTGACTGTTGTTGTATGCTATAGAGTTTTGTATTTCTGCAATTCCTCCATTATGCTAAAAGAATGTCACCCAAAACTTATATATTTATAACAATGGCTAGTCATAACATCGGTTCAAACTTGGTTGTTTACACATGATAAACCTTCATCCACTTATTGTTAATCTTAAATGGCTTATCTTCTTCTAACTTCGAAATTAAATAATAACCTGAGTCATGAGCTTCCTTCACTACGAAAGGTCCCTCCCAGTTGGCTGCGAACTTTGGTAGAGGGAGTCCCCTGATGTGCTTCACTGCCGCTTTCAATACGAGGTCTCCCTCCACGAACTTCCTTGGTCTTACCAAGTTGTCATATGCCCTGGAGAGTTGTTTCGTATATATTTGAAAGTGTTGCATCGAGTTATCTCTGTGTTCATCCAACGCTTCCAACTGTACATGTCTACTATGAGGGAACATGCTACTTCTCAAGGCATAACGAGCAGAGGGAACTTCCAATTCTACTGGAAGGATTGCCTCAACCCCATAAACAAGGGAGAACGGCGTGTATCCTGTGGGTTTTCGCTTGGTTGTTCGATAGGCCCACAAGACGGCTGGTATCTTGTCATCCCATGCCCCTGGAAAGTCTTCCATCATTTTGGCCAAAATGTTAACCAAGGTTTTGTTAGTTGCTTTGGCCTGACCATTTCCCTTTGGGTATGCCACCGTTGAAGTGTGATGAACAATGGAGTACTTGTCCATGAGCATTGTTACTTCAGAATTGACGAAGGGGGTCCCATTATCCGAGAGAATAACTTTTGGGATCCCAAAACAGCAAATGATGTATTCTCTGATGAAGTTGCTCACCACCCCAGCCGTTGCCCGTCTGAGTGGTATTGCCTCGACCCATTTCGTGAAACATTCTGTTGCTACTAGTATCCATATCTTGCCTCTCGAAGAGGGGTGTATTGCCCCCACTAGGTCGAACGCCCAAGTATGGAATGGATAGGGTGTTGATAGGGAGTGCAAGTCTACCGATGGGGCATGGATCATATTCCCATGAATTTGGCAAGCCTTGCATTTTCGAACAAACTCCGCAGAGTCTTTCTACATCGTTGGCCAATAATACCCCAATGTCATCAACTGGTCATACAGCTTGGCCCCTCCTAGGTGTGCTGGATCGTGCGCTTGCTTGAGGACCTCTACTACTTCTTCCCTCGTGAAACATCGCAAGGGCCTGTTAAAGTATCCCTTTCGATAAAGCTGCCCCTCCTGGACGTAGAACCTTGGAGCCCTTCGCCTCAGACCCATTACATCTATTTTCTCCGTTGGGACAACCCCTTCCTGAATGAAGTCAATGTAGGGCTGCCTCCAGTCCGTTTGATCTTCAATAAAATGGCACTCAGCTGCTTCGAAGAATAGCTAACACTTATTGCATTTCCATTATAGCTCTGCCGCATCTTATTTCATTCTAGGCCAAAAATACCCCTCCCTTTGAATTCTCCTATATAGAGGTATCTCAATCATTTCGCAGTGTTCGTTATGCGTTTTCCTCAATATTTGCTCGGCCTTCTCTGGGCTGACGCATCTTGACAGCCATCCTCCTATATTTATAAAATAGAGATTCCCCTGGCATGTAAAATATTGGGCCAACTCTCTTATCCCCATCGCTCCCTCACCAGACTCTAGTTGCTTCTTAATATCCCTTCTCCTGCCCACTTCTTCCTCCATTGGTAGTATTGACTGTACTACCGAAGGGGCTGTTCTTCGTTGGATCACAACTGTAGTCTCATTGGTTTCTATTATCATCTTCTGGGCAATAGTGGCATAGGCGTCTGGATGGCGGTTCATCGTTATGGGATGTCTCCTGATCTTGGTCCGATGGAACTGGTTGAGGAGCCTTTGAATGATTGCTCTATAGGGCACTAGGCTCATGTGTTTCAATGCATATTCTCCGTTTACCTGCTGAATTACTAAGTTCGATTCACCCTTAATGCAGAGTGAACGAATTCTCCTCTGAAGAGACTCTAGAAGCCCTAGTACCAACGCCTCATATTCTGCTTCGTTATTAGAGCAAGGGACATCTAGTTTGTAGGAAAGGCAAATCTCTTCCATCCCTTTTGAAAGAAAAACCCCTGCTCCTACCTTATTTTCTGCCGAAGATCCATCGAACTGCATCGTCCATTCCTCCTCAATTGCATCCAGGTAATTGGCCTGCAAGTCATCTCCTGGAATGTCTTCCCTAGGTGGCTCTAAGGTTCCTGAAGGGAAGATGGCCAATAGGTCAGCATACGCCTGTCTTTTGATTGTGTGAGGGACCACACATTTTAAGTCATTTCAGAGAGAATAAGGAACCATCTAGCTGCCCTGCCAATCAATATAGTCTTTGCGAGTAAATACCTAATTGGGTCACATCTAGTTACAATATGAATGGTAAAAGACAGCATATAATGCCTAAGTTTTTGTGCTACAAAGACCAAGGCTAAACAATGCCTTTCTAAGCTAGTATATCTAATTTCTGGCCCATGTATAATTTTGCTGAGGTAGTAGACCGGTCGTTCTTTCCCGTCTACTTCTTATGCTAGCAGAGCTCCAACGGACCTCGTGGTGGATGCGAGGTATAGCTGCAACGGAGCTCCCGCCTGGGGGGGAACCATGATTTGTGGTGACACGAGCAACTTTTTCAGCACAACAAGGGACTTCTGGTGAACCTCTTCCCATCTGAATTTCGTGTTCCTTCGTAGCAGCTGCATCAGTGGGTGTGTTATTTTGGCCAATCCAGGCACAACTCTCCTAAGGTAGGAGACTTTACCGAGAAAACTTTTCAGCTCCTTCTCCATTTTTGGACATGGCATTTCCAAGATTGCCCGCTGTTTATCCTGGTCCATCTGTACCCCTTGTCGATTAACCACGAAGCCTAAAAACTTACCACTTGTTACTCCGAAGACACACTTTAACGGGTTCATCCTTAACTTGTACCTCCTGCATCGAGCAAACACCCGCCTTAAGTCGTTCAGATGGGACTCCTCCTTCTTTGATTTGATGACCAAGTCGTCTACATAGAATTCCACAAATTTATGGAAGAAATCATGAAAAATGGCCATCATTGTTCTTTGGTACGTAGCCCCGACATTTTTGAGTCCGAACGGCATTACCTTGTACATGAAGTTGCCCAACGGCGTTCTGAATGTTGTTTTCTCTGCGTCAGAGGGGTCCATCTTGATCTGGTTGTATCCCACATATCCATCCATGAAGCTAGAAATCTCATGACCAGCCGTGGCATCTATAAAACTGTCGATGGAGGGTAGGGGGAACTCATCCTTGGGGCAAGCCCCATTCAAGTCTCTAAAGTCCACCCAGATCCTTATTTGGTTTTTCTCTTTCTTTCCCACTGGCACAATGCTGGATAGCCAATGGGGATGTTGTATAGGCTTGATAAATCCTGCTGCTAATAAGCGTTGGACCTCTTCTTTAATCTTTAATTCTATTTCAGGCTTGTAAGTTTTTGTTTCCTGCTTTACCGGAATAGCCGAAGGCATCACGTTCAACTTGTGGCAGCTCACTTCCTCATCCAGCCCTTCCATTTCAGTGTACTTCCATTCGAATACATCTATGAACTCCCGAATCAGGTCAACCAAGGCTTCTTGTTTCTCCTTAACAAGATCTTTTGAGATAAAGATAGGCCTTGGGTCTTCCCCTTCTCCTGCTAGGTTTAGTTGCTCCAACTCTTGTGCCTGGGGCCTTGGTTGGTCTGTAATGTAGTCTGGTTCTTCGGCGACAACTTCTACGAACTCTTGTATGTTGGAGTTGTCTATCACCATACACTACCCCCGTTGATCTACTAAAAAACACTCATATATCGGGTCAACCTCATTGTTAATCTTTTCAGCCGCCCGTTCACACCATTATAAGCAGACCACTTTTCCTTCTTCAGTGACAATCTTCTTGCATTGACTGCTGGTAGCTGTTGCTGCGGCCTTTCTCTTCCTTTCTCTGGAAGCCTCAGTGATTCTTTCCCCTGAAAAACGACTTAACACACTTTATCATTGGACCTCATGCTCGCCTGGGTCTGTCCTAGACCTCATCTTTTCTTTTAGCTGTTTCGAGATGTTCTGGGGTCGAGGGACGGCCCGATATGTTTCCTCGATCCTCTTCCCTTCACCACTCTCATTTAAAGGTACCATTCTTTCTCTAATCGAGGGGACCCATGCTCCCTCCATTCTCCTTGTTATAACCCTCACTTCCTCTTCGAGCTCTGTATAAAAGGCTGCATCCACCAAGTGTGCTTCTTCGATGGCGAAAGGCCTCTTAGTTGCCCTAATAGTCACTTCCGTCCCCTTGATATTCGCCTTAGCACATTGATGGTACATTGAGGGAACTAACCCTTGGTTGTGCATCCATACTCTCCCTATTAACAAATGATAGGAAGTTGCGCTTTCTATTACATGGAACTTGATATGGGAACTCAGATTTCCCATCATTATCCCCATGTTTACATACCCGATGGATTTGGAAGATTGATTATCGTAGCCCGAGATTACCAAGGTCATGGGGACCAACCTTTCTTTCGTAATATTAGCCACGTGGAAGGAGTTGATTGGCATAATGTTGATGGAAGCACCCCCATCCATAAGAGTCCTGGCAAAGCTAACCCCGTTAACACTAACGGTTACATACAGAGGCCTATTATGGGGGAACCTTACAGGTCTATCCGCATCGCTGAAAGTTACCTCTGATAGGAACTTCTTTACCAGCCTAGCCACGGGTCCCCTCCATCTTAGCGAGGGGACCGTATTTCTCCTTGCAATATCTAAGATCGCATGAGTTATCTCCATTCTGCTCTCTTTTGGGATTCCCACTTGGTCGAAGAACCAAGTGAACTTTGGAGATTTTGACACTGCACTATATTCTACGACTGGGTCCGTTTCCTCACCCTCAACGCTATAGGCGTCTTCTACGTCCCTAGCACTTGCTTCATCATAAGCTAGAACTACATTAGCCATTCCCCTGGTGCAATGTTCCAGTGCCTTATCGAACTCCTTCATCGTTTCCCCCCCCCCCCCCCGTTCTGCCTCCTTATCGTAGGCCGTTACGAGATTGGCCCCATGTGTTGGGAGAGGGTTATTGTTAATGTTCTGCGGGGGGATTTGTAATGTCCCCGCCTTTATGTACTTGTCGATGATTCTTCACAGCGTGAAGCAGCTTTCTGTTGGGTGCTGGATTTTTCGATGAACCTGACAATATTTGGGGTCAGCCCTAGTTGTCGCGTTGGGCTCTTCCGCCGGAACACCCTTTGGTTCGTAAACCGTTTCGTCTTGGACCATTGCGTTATAGCAACTCACAGCCTCCTCCTCCGTACAAGGTAACGATGGCGGGTCTTCTCTATCTCTTCCAAACTTTCTTTTGTTGTCCTTCCTTAGGGCCTTGCCCCCATCTTCCCTCTCGATAAATCCCACCCGTGGGGCCTGAGACCTTCCTCCAATGGGTTGTATCGGCTGCCTGAACACCATGGGAGCTACCACTGGGCTAGGTCGCACCACCAAAGAGATATTTCTTACGGATTTCAAGAATGCTGAAAATGTTCCCTCGCGTGTCTCATTGATCAGGTGACAGATATACTCAGGAAGTAATCCCTCGGCACAAATCTGTAGTAACCTGGCCTCTTTATCTTCTTCCCTTACATCGAGGCACCTTTCCCTAAACCTTCGAATATAGGCCACTACCTCTTCTCCTGGCCTCTACCTCTCCCTGCCAAGTTGGGTTAGGGTGAACTGATCTTCTGCCAAGAAGAACTTTCGGACGAACAACACATGCATCTCCTCCCACGTACAGACACTGTTAGGGGGCAAATGAGAGTACCAAGTGTATGCTTTATCAGTCAGGGATTTGGAGAACTCCCTCAATCTAAGCTTTTTGTCATTACAGTGCGCTCCTAAATGTTCAACGAAATGCTTAATGTGTTCCTTCGGGTTCCCACCCTTCCCTGAGTATTTTTCAAAGATAGGGGGAATATAGTCCTTCGGGTAGGGCTCGTCATTGTATTCCAGGGGGTAAGGTGTTCAAAAGTCATCGTAGACCAAAGCCACCTCGCCCACACCCTGCGAGGAAGCCTGCATAAACTTTAACATCTCCTTCTGCATCTCTTTCTGCATCTCTTTTCTCATTTCTTCCATGGGCGAGGCTACTGGGGCCACCAGCGATGGGGCAGAGGGTCGAGCGCTCGTTGCAACTGAAACGAATGTTACCGGTGGTTCCGTTGAAACTCCTGAGGTACCCACAACTGGATTCACGACAGAGGGTATACTCGCTGGGACCGCTCCTGTAACACCTGCCCCTGGTGGAACCGTTGGGGCTACTCCTGGTGTTACGAAAGCGTTAGCCTCTAACCCTCCCAGCATAGTTGAAGCCACCGGAGTTTGCAAGAACTTGTGAAACTTGCTCATGAGGAGGGAAATATGGGTGGGTCCCAACCCCATGATAACGGGAGGTTGGGACACCCTCGGGATACCTATCGTTGCTGGAGCCAGAGGCACCTCTATTCGAGGAGCCCCATCTCCTAGGGCCTCTTTCTCTCTCGCAGCCTGTTCTTCATTATGCTGAATGTCATCGAAATTGAGTCTCCGAGTAGCATTATATTGCGCCATACTCCTTATCTAGAAGGATGCCTCCCCAGCAGAGTCGCCAAATGTAGAAGGGTACTTTAGATTATATATGGAGGCGTAACCCTTATTGAGTATGGTAATGACAAGTTAGTTGGCCAAAGCTTTGGATTAATGACAGAACATATAAACATTAACCCAATGAAGGTAGATTCAGCTTAAACTCACAAAATCTCTCGTGTATAACTCAGGGAATAATAATGAACTTTAGAAGTGGCTTAGCTAGAGGGAGAGAGAAGTAAGCATCCTAGATACACCTTGGTAGGCAGGTAAAACCACACCAAATACCCTCAAGAATCTTTGTCGAATATTGAAAGCTTTATAATAAATGACAATAGTGAGTGAGTAAACTCTCTGGTTTTTACAATAACTCCCTCTGGTGTGTATTCTCTTTTGTAATAACTTATGAACTCTCCAAAAGTCTCTCTCTTCCTCAAAGGTGGTTGGGGTCCTTAAATAGCCCCCCACATCACCCCCGAGGCAACTCAGTCATTAAAACTATGAAAGACATCCCTCATACTTTATGTCACAGCATTAAATGCCTGATGCACTAGTTGTCTCCATGTCATAAACATTAAATGCCAAGACATGCCTTTTGCCTAACCACTGTGTGTCAGGGGCTGTTGTCGCAGAGGTGGCTCACCAACTGCCTGACAGCCCCAAATACCCCGGGGGCTTACTCAAGTGCGGGCCTGACATTGTTTAGCTGGCTAGTGACATCACCTTCAATAGATATGACATTAAGTAGAGGGCTACTTGGTCCATAACTCAATGCCCGATGGAACTCCAGGCTGCTCCGCTTGAGGTTCCACGGTCAGGGTCCTTCGGTGTTTTACCAGGTGTATCTAAGATGGTCAGGACAAGCCCCAACGGTGCCTTACTTCTCAATCCTCCAAACCAAGTCCCTCTAAAGTTCCCACGGTGAGGTCATTCGATAGAGCATGAAATCTCTCCCAGGCCCTGCCAAGCCTGGTCTCTCGCAAGTACCGTTTGACCTCATACAAACTGTTTTGTTATTATCGTTACGTCATTACAACCGTTAAAGCTTACAGTCATCAATAATGAAAATACAATATGACTAATACAACAAGCCAAAATATGAGCTGCCATGCCAAGCTGCCTTGCTGAGTTGCCATGCTTGAGCTGCCTCGGTTGCTTAATCTCAAACACTTTTGCTAATTGGGGATTTGTCCTTAATCTCCAGATTACCTTCAAGCCCCCTATAAAAAGGTGGTGAGCACAAACAGTGATAACAATGGCAGCAATAGAGTTGTATGTGTATAACTATAAGTATATAGAAGGGGGTGAGTATAAGAGGAATGGAGATAATGATATATAGTGGTTCAACCAATCAGCCCTATATACACTATGAGTGTGTGATCCACTAAATATGGGCATTAATGGCCTTGGGTACAATGCTCACAAGCCCACTCTCTCTCCACTGTGTACAAGCGGAGTTTTAGCTAGGGTTACAATTATTGATCCCTTTATAAGGATGAAGATGACAAATATATATAGGGCTTGGGTGGTGTAGTGTACCCCCAAGCATGCATTGAACATGTGAATAATGATCTATCCAATTCCCTGCTCACACCTGGATGTGTCACTTGTGATTAATGATGACATAATATTACCTCACGTGATGGGATTATATTGTTATAACGTTCTAGGCCATGTGCTATATGAGTCCCACGCGCATCGTCCCACGCGTCTCCTAAACCATGCGCTTGTGATGATATCACCCTCGACCTATGATGTCAGGTCAAGGCTAAAGTTCATGCTGGCATCAGATCCTGTAGGATATGGCCTCGTATTATCGTCCCTTCACAGAGTCATCCGGTATGTGATGAAGGGTCGGCCCCTTATAGGGTCGTTTGCTCTAGGATGAGGGGTCGGCCCCTTATGGGTTCATCTACCCTACGATGAGGAGTCAGCCTTATATAGGGTCGTATGCTCTTAGATGAGGGATCGGCATGGCCGACCCTTACATTAATGGAGCTGTGGTAAAGTTGGACCTTCGTCTTGGATGAGGGTAATCTCGGCTCGGCCGAGGGTGCCTTTTAACATACCACCCTTCTTTAGTGAGACCTAGTGTAGCGGACTTGAGCCCTCATCTTAGATGGGGATACCCTCGGCTTGGACAAGGGTGTATATTAGTATATCAATCACCCCTAGCCCTTAGTCATCGATGTTGCTGAGATGGCTGAGGGGTAATATTGCCTTTGAATGCTAACTATGTGGTCAGTTTGATGAGTGACATTTGTCGAGTTGATTAACATCTTGTCAGGTGTCAATCATCGTTTATGTGACCCAGATGTGGCGGCTGTACATTCTTCTTAGGACTTTATGCCCTAATGATGTTTCTCTTCGTGGGTTGTGCACTGCCTTGGTTAATGGGCCCATTAGCAACAAAGTATTTAAATGATTTTTCAAATAATCATTTTCTTTCTTCTTCTTCTTCTTCGCGCGTAAGCTTTCTCTCTCTAGCTCCTTAGCAGTTTAAATGCCATTTCTGTAATTTTAGCCTTTTCTTCCATGTTTCAAGCTTCGTTCAGTCTTCGTCTTCATCCTCGGGTATTTTCTTTGCCCTAAGTTCCCTTTTTAACTTCCATTCTAGCTTGTTTCTTGCTTTAGGATTCCTTTTCCATTTTTTCTTGGTTGTTTTACTTTTTCGGTGTGAGAACCCTCCTTGCTGTGGCAGTTATAGGGCTGAATATTAGGTTTTAGGCTTCTTAGGGTTCTTCCTCCACCTTTTTGTGGTGGTTTAGTGCCTCTTTGTGACGCTTCTTAGGCTTTCCTGTTGCTCTCTGGCGTTCTTCTCTGGTGAACTTTGTTTCCATTATTCTTGAGTTTCCACCCACAAAAACCCTTTATTTCCTTAGATTTGATCCAAAAGTCAATTTGGTCAAACTATGATCTTGTTTGTAGTTAGTTTGAACAAATTCCTTAAGTGTTGGGTCCCCGTCTTAATGCTCAAAAGACTCTACGGTTTAGTCGAGGATTTTCCAACTTTGAGGGAGAAATTCTTTGCAGAGATTAAACAAATAGAGGAAGAGAACGAGCGAAGACGAGGAGCCAACCCTAATTGGGTACTACCCATCTTCCCCATTCCTCTAGACATAATTTTACCATCTGATCCCTTTAGGTCTTCCTGTCATCCAACCGAGTGTCAGATGCACGAGGGAGAAATGAACGAGAGAGCATCATCACCAACGGGTGATGGGCCTTCTGGGAGAAGAGAAACATCAACACTTAGCCCAAGACGTCAGGCCGAGGGGAGAGTTCATTATGAGGTTATCCCTGTGACAACCCTATCCCCTCTTACTTTTCAAGTAGCCTTTCCAGATGACCATTTGATAGGCGACGAGGGTGAGAGATCTAGGGACGAGAGAGTTGAGGAAGGCTGGGAGAATTCTGATACTAACCACGTTGATACTTCTAGTGCCTCGGCTTACGTCTAACCAGTTAGGGATCGTGACTTCTTGATGTGCAGACACGTCTTTGGTATATAGCCCAATATAAATATGAGGGTCCCAAACACAGATGAGAAGGTCTTTCAGGGGAATGAAGGGGAAGTTTCAATTTATGAGCAGATGCTCAGGGTAGGTGTTAGGTTTTCTTTGCACCCTGCAATAGTTGATATACTTTCTTCCCTTGGGGTTGATCTTTCTCAACTTCCTCCTAACTCCTGGAGGACCATCCTAGGCTATGTCTCCTCCTGGAAGAACACTTTCACCGACAAGCCCTCGGCCGATTTGTTCATAGCCTGCTATAATATAACTTCCTCGTCCAAGCAACCTGGGTATTTTCATCTAGGGGCGAGGAAGTCCGATAAAAAACTTATTCATATAGCACAAACATCCAACCATGATTGGAAAACGTTGTTCTTCTTCGTCTATGGGGATTGGGAAATCCCCATAGTGGTTGAGACCCTAGAAGACAGTCCAAGGGTTCCAAGGTCATGGTCCAACCCCTCAATGAAAGCACGATCAGACCTCAGACCTCAGACTCAGCTTGGATGAGAGGGATATTGTTACTATCTGAGGGAACAAGGGAAAGAGGGTGGACTTGCTAAATTTGAAGATTTGATGACCCCTCATTTCCTCAAAGAAGCTTGTCTAAGGGTCGTCCCTTTGACTGAATTATGTGAGTTGATTTTTGCTCCAATTTTTTCTTTAAGTGTTTCCTCGTTATTGCTGCTTCTTTCAGATGTATCGTCTCCTTTTTAGGTCAGCCTGCAAACGTGTATGATCAGCTTTGGGAAATAACTTCTCCCAGCTTGATGTCTAGACTGGGAAAGAAGAAACACAAGGAGCCTCCGTAACCTCTCAAAAAGGCAAAGGCCGTGGGGCTGACATAAGTGGATCCGACCGTTGATAATTGCAAATGAAAGGAGCCAGAGGACCCTGTTGGTTCTTGGCCGGAATCTCAAACGAGGGAGAGGGTAGAGGTCCCTCAGACACACACTGAGGGGACCAGTTCCTCTTCATGCATGGGTGCCTATTGGTCTCATAATCTAACCTTTCGGAAGGCTGAACCCTCCTCCCTCATAGCCAACTTGAGGGCAGCCAAGGCCTCAATGTTTTCGGCACCCTCGACCACAGATTATGAATTCCTATCAAAGATTCCCCGACCAAGGTTTATGACTATGATTTTCATACTCTAGCTTAGGTATTTCCTTTAACTCTCATCTTTTGATTCACCAATATTTTATAAATTTTTCCCTCGACCCTTTAATATGACATTTTGTCTTGTACAGTCTGTCTGCGCATTCACATATTCCACCAAGTGGATGGCTACAAACAAATATAAGTTTCATAAGGTCGAAAGAGCTATTCAGAATGAGGCCGACTTGAAGACCGAATTGGAGACTGCCAAAGCTGAGTTGGAGAGTGCAAGGATCGGGCATGCAAGGGTCCTGGATGAGCTGGTGAAGCAGTATGAGGCTGACCTGAAGGTGAAGTACAACCTCATCAAAGCAAAGGAAGAGGCCTTGACCAATCAGGGGATCCGATTCAAGAATAAACTTATTGAGGTAGTGAATAAGGTCGAGGTTGATGCTGTGGAGGCTTACAAACACTCTGACGAGTTTCAAGGCTTCAATCTTGAGTACTTGGAGAGGGGAATCAAGATGACCTGTCGGTGAGTCGTCTTGAAATTTGCTGATGTCGTGTGAGCTGGATGACCCCTTTATTGCCAAGGCTCTAGCCCATGTAGAGTCCCAAGTGCATGTCGAAAGTATGAGCACATCTGAGGATCGCCCCCCTGTCTTAGTCATCGAAGAGACTCCTTTTGTTGATGTTGAAGCCCTGCCTTCTGAAGTTGCTTAATAGGGTGGCCGTCTGTGGCCCATACCCTCTGTTTGTAAATTTTTCTGTATTTTACTTTTTGGACAAATATTATAACACTTAATTTTATAGTGGAATTATTCTCTTCCTATCTTTTATGTTTGCCTCTTTTATGAATTGTCTCGGCTATGATATTTGTGTTAACCATCTTATAAGTCCTCCCTCGTCTTTTTTTAGGGTGAATGGAGGGTCGTTCCTGTCGTTCACCATCATCATAGCCGAGGGTAGCATTCACCAAGTTAATGATGTTTTTCAATTTAAAGTCTACCCTCGTCTTTCTTGAGAGTGATGGAGGGTCGTTCCTACCATTCACCCTCATCATAGACGAGGGTGGCATTCACCAAATTAATGATGTTAATATAAGTCTACCCTCATCTTTCTTGAGAGTGGATGGAGGGTCATCCCTACCATTCACCCTCATCATAGCCGAGGGTGGCATTAACTAAATTAATGATGTTAATATAAGTCTACCCTAATCTTTCTTGAGAGTTAAAGGAGGGTCGTCCCTACTATTCACCCTCATCATAGCCGAGGGTGGCATTCACAAAATTAATGATGTTAATATAAGTCTACCATCATCTTTCTTGAGAGTGGATGGAGGGTCGTCCCTACCATTCACCTTATCATAGCCTAGGGTGGCATTCACCAAATTAATGATGTTAATATAATTTTACCCTCGTCTTTCTTGAGAGTGGATGGAGGGTCGTCCCTACCATTCACCCTCATCATAGCCGAGGGGGGCATTCACCAAATTAATGATGTTAATATAAGTCTACCCTCATCTTTCATGAGAGTGGATGGAGGGTCATCCCTATCATTCACCCTCATCATAGACGAGGGTGGCATTAACCAAATTAATGATGTTAATATAAGTCTAGCCTCGTCTTTCTTGAGAGTGGATGGAGGGTCGTCCCTACCATTCACCCTCATCATAGCTGAGGGTGGAATTCACCAATCTAATGTTTTTAAAATATCAGTCCACCCTCATCTTTCTTGAGAGTGAATGGAGGGTCATCCCTACTATTCACTCTCATCCTAGCCGAGGGGGATTTAGCAAGAATTACCCCAATCATATAAAAATTGACAAGAACAAGATGAGGGGTCAATATAATATTCTCATTAATATTCCAAGTGTTCTATTAGAGTAACACATTCATTACAACTGTGATTTGATAGGACATTGCAACACTATTGATAGTATTTCTTTAAATGATCTGCATTCCAGGGGTTCGAAAAGGGTTCCCCTTCAAGGTTCTATAGTCTATAGGTTCCAATGACAACTTTATCAATCACCCTATATGGGCCATGCCAATTTGGGTGGAGCTTGTTAGGTTTCTTCCATGTCTTCTTGAGGTCTAAGTCGCCCATGGATATTGGCGTTTGCTTCACCCTCTGGTTGTAAAACTTGGAGGTCCTCTACTGATAGGCTGCTTGTCTTATCTTAGCGACTTCTCTTATCTCCTCGATCAAGTCTAGATCAAGTCTCCTTTTTTCCATATTTCTCTAGGAGTCATACATTTGGACTCTGTGAGTAGTAATCCCAATTCCAGTGGGGATGACGTCTTCTGAGCCATACGCTAACATGAAGAGGGGTTTCCCTGGTAGGAGTCTCTACCGTTATCTTGTAAGCCCACAGCACAACGTATACCTCCTCAACCCATCTTCCTTTATCCTTATCAAGTTTTTTCTTGATCCCGTCTATGATTATTCTATTTGTAACTTCAGTTTACCCATTTACTTGAGGTCGGCCTAGGGTAGAGAAGAATTGTCTGACACCCACTCTTTCGCAATATTTCTCCAGCGATGCATTCTTGAATTGAGTCCCGTTATCTGAGATGAGGGTGCTGGGGAGACCATATCTACATATAATGTTTTTCCAGATGAACTGGAAGGTCTTCTTTTCGATGATCATGACCACCGGCTCCGCCTCTACCCACTTTGAGAAGTAGTTAATTTCTACTATCAAGTATCGATAGTTATTGACAGCCCTAGGCAAGGGTCCTACCAAATCGATCCCCCATAATACGAATGGACATGGGGACGTGATGGAGGTAAGAGGCTACTAGGGCTGATGAGGGATGGTGGCGAACCTGTGACATTTATCATACTTTTTAACGTACACCGTGGCATCCTTCCCCAAGGTTGGCCACCAGTATCCCTAGATCACTATCCTCTTTGCTAATGACCTACCCCCAATATGGCTTGAATAAGACCCCTCGTGCATATCTTTCAAGATGTATGGAACCTCAAATGGGTGCACACATCTGAGTAAAGGGAGCAAGAATCCCTTTTTGTATAAGGTGTCTGCGATGACAGTGAACTTCACAGCTTTGTATCTCAACTTCTTCCTTTATTGTTTTGCTTCTGGAATCTCCCCCTCTTTAATATATTTGACTAGGGGTAAATCCAGGAAGCTTCCTTACTAATATTTAAAAAAGAGCTAAGTGTTCCATCTACATCTTTAATCATCGATCAAAGCAAAATTTCTACTGGGATTGTCCTCCTGATATCTATCCTAGTTGCTGAGGCTAGCCTGGAAAGTGCATCGGCTCGATCATTAGCGAGCCTATGTATCCTCTTCAACTTTACTTCCTTGAAGCTCTTCAATAGTGACTTTACAATTTCAATATATTTTTCCATTCTTTCATCTTTGGCCTCGTATGCTCCTAGTATCTGATTCACCACTAATCTTAAATCACTGTGAACCAAGATCTGGCCAACGCTAGGAGACCTAGCCAAGAAGAGGCCTGCTATCAGGGCCTCACACTCAGACTCGTTGGTGGAGGGTTTTATGTTGAACCTTAGGGCGTATTCAATGTTTGTGCCATTAGGTGCTGATACTATTAATCCATCCCCACTTTCGCTCTCGCAAGAGGACTCGTCAACGAAGAGGTTCCACATAGATTGTTCTTCTGAGAAATTTCCCTCGGTGAGGGATCCCTTTCTAAAGAGATATCTTCCCTCCTCAGTTTTGACAAATTTTTCTCTAGCGGTGCTTGCCTTAGCCTCATCTGTGGACAAGTCAACAAATCTGCCCCGTTGGGTATCTGTGTTCTTGAGCCTTTCATCTTTAGCCTCATCCTCTTCCTAAGTAAATTCATCCACGAAATTAGTTAATGCTTGCCCCTTAATGGCTACCCTAGGTTGATACACAATGTCGAACTCTTCCAGCTCTATAGCCCAAGCCATTAGCCTCTCCAATTTTTCTGGCTTGTGTATGACCTACCTAAGAGGTGAGTCAGTGAGCATGACCATTGTATGGGACTGGAAGTACGAATTTATCTTTATTGATGCATGGATCAATGCATAGGCTAACTTCTCCATCATAGGGTATCTTAGTTATGCCCCTTGGAGTGCCTTACTATTGAAATACATAGGCTTCTTCACCTTGTCCTCTTCTCTCACAATGGCTGTGCTGATTGCAGATTCTAAGACGGCTAGGTAAACATATAATCTCTCGCCCCGCACTGGGCATGACAATAGCATGGAAGACCCTAAGTATGACTTTAGTTCTTTGAAAGCTGGGTCACACTCCTCATTCCATTCGATGGCCTTTCTGAGAATTTTGAAGAACGGTAGACATTTGTATGTGGCTCTGGATACGAACCTATTCAAAGAAGCTACTCGCCATGTGAGCCTCTGAATGTATTTAATGGTCCTGGGAGTCTTTATTTCTAGTAGGGACTTTATCTTCTTAGGATTGGACTCAATGCCTCTTTGGTTGATGATGAACCCCAAGAATTTCCTTGCTCCGACCCTAAAGACACATTTGGTTGGGTTGAGCTTCATCATGTACTTGTTCATCGTGTTAAGGGTCCTCTCGAGGTCAGCCACGTGATCCTCAGCCTTCAAACTCTTGGTCAACATATCATCTATATAGATCTCCATAGACTTTCCGATTTGGTATTCGAATATTTTATTCACAAGGTGATGATACGTTGCCCCCACATTCTTTAGGCCAAATGGCATGACCTTGTAACAGTATGTCCCTTTGTCGGTAATAAAAGCCATTTTTTTGAGTCCTCAGGGCTCATAAAGATCTGGTTATAGCCTGAATAGGCATCCATGAAGCTCATAAGCTCATGACCAGCGGTAGCATCTACCATCTGATCAATGCGGGGGAGAGGGAAGTTGTCTTTGGGATAATGTTCGTCGAGGTCAGCGAAGTCTACACACATCCTCCATTTCTCATTGGCTTTAGGGACTATAACCGTGTTAGATAGCCATTCAGGATAGATGACCTCCCTGATGAACTCGGCCTCTTCCATCTTTTTGACCTCATCCCTTATGACCTCATACTTTTCTTGAGAATAAATCCTCCTCTTCTATTTTATCGGCTTTGCACCCATTACCATGTTGAGCTTGTGACACATGATTTCAGGGTTGATCCCCAGCATGTCTGCATGACTTCATGCAAAGACGCTCTGTCTTCTGCTTAGCAGCTTGATGATATCTTCCTTTATATCCATCTTCAGAGCTTTGCCAACTTGGATGGTTTTTTCTGGATCATCCTCATTGACGATGATTGATTCTACCTCTTTCGCGGCCTCTCCTTTCTTCAGTTTTGTCTCATCCCTGGGTCGAGGGTATCAATATTGTAAGTAGTTATTGCCTTCATGTGCACCTCTCTTTATTCGACAGAGTTGAAGTAGCACTCCCTTACGGTCATCTGGTCTCCCTGAACTTCCCCTACCCCGTAAGGAGTCAGTAGTTTTATCATCTAGTGAATCGTGGAGGGCACAACCTCCAATTCCTTGAGGGCGACTCGCCCCAGTATGATGTTGTAAGCTGAGAAGACGTGTTCATCCATCATAAAAAAGTTAACCTTCTTGGTAAGCCATCTTGTCCACTCATCCCCCAATCTAACATCAGCCTTATACACTCCTAGGGGATGAACTTTTTCCCCACTGAAACCAATCAAGGGGTGATGGTATGGGACAAGCCTGGCACGGCTGAGTCCCAAGGCTTTAAATCACGGGCATAACATCACATCTGCTAAACTTCCCCCATCTACCAAAATTCTTGGCACCTCACATCCGTGCACCCTTGAGGTGATGATAAGACGGTCATTATGTGGGGCCAAGAGGCCCTTGAAGTCCATTCTTGAGAAATTCACTATCAAAGTGTCCATGTCAACTTTCTTCCTCTTTTGTGGCTTGGTTTCAATAGAGGTCAAGCAAATGGTTTTTCTTACTACCTTGGTTTTTTCCACATGGGCCTTCCTATCGGCAACATCTGATCCTCCTCCTGCTAGTCCACCATAGATCATCCCAACACCGAACGAGATCATTTTAAGTCTTTTCACAGGGACGTGGTCGTCTCTTGTGGGAGGTCAGGGTCGTCCCCATCATATGAAGGATCATCCCTTTTGTTTGGAGGATCATCTCTATATGTATCACCTCTCTTCTTCCTGGGGTCATCCCCTCTTGAAGGAGCCCTTGTTCACATATTTTCTTAACTTCCCTTCTTTCATCATTTTTTTAATTTCATATTTTAGGGCAAAACACTTATCGATCAGATGACCATGATCTTGGTGAAATTCACACCATAGTTTTTTTCCTCTTGTGAGGAGGTGCCCTCAACTTCTCAGGCCATTTCAAGGATTGGTCACTCTTTATCTCATGCAAAACGTGTTCACAACTGACTGCTAGAGGGGTGTAATCAATAAATTTTTCATCTGTTAGTCTTTTCCTCCCCTTCTTGTTCTTTTTCTAGTACTGAACCCCACCAGTACTTCCTTTTTCATCCTTGTATTTGGCGGCCATCGCCTCTTCGGAGTTCATCACCTTCCCCGTCGTAGCCAATAACTCTGCCATTGTCGGGGGGTCTTCAACAAGTTTCACAGTAACTTCACCTTTTGGAGTCCTCCAATGAGGGCCGTCATGTCTATACTCTCCTCATACTCTTAGACCTCTAACTTCTCTTTGTTGAACTTGTCTATGTAGTCTCTTAGGCTATCGTTATTCCCCTGCTTAACGTAGAGAAGGTTATGGTATTCTTCTCTGGCCTCACCCCGAAGAAAAATTTATGGATGAACTGGTTTGCTAGTTGCTTAAATATTTCAATGGATTTCTTTGGAAGAGAGGTATACCAAACATGTGCGACCCCGGTCAGAGTGATGGAGAAGGCAATGCACCTCATCTCATCTGAAATAGAGTATATGTCTGCCGCTGATTGATACATACCAATATGATGGATCAGGTTGGTACTCCCATCATATCTTGGGGTGACAAGTGATGGCTTAAACTTAGATGGCGTCGGGAAGTTAACTATCTTCGCCACAAAGGGTGAACCTATAGAGTATCCTCTTTGAAGAGGGTCTCGAATTTTCAAGATATCACCAATTTTATTCTCCAACCTATGAATCGAGTTATTCCATGGACTCATAGGGTCGGCTTGACCGATGTTATCCCCAACCGATTCATTGAGATGAACTGAGGGTTCTATGGCCGCCGGTCTATTTCGACTGTTCACTTCCCCTTTACCGTCATCCTGTCGGTGGGGTCGGCTATCCTTCGTCTCTCTTCTGGAACTTGCTAGACTCCTCGATTTAGATAGTTTTTCCCTCAGGTCATTCATTGGGCCCATCCTCTCAAAGCCCGACCCTCTACTTAGACGATCGAAAGCTGAGCCTCTCGAGCGATCGTTGGGATTCTACCTCCCACACTTCTTTTTTCTCTCCTAGATGGGCCACACAGTATTATTGGAGACCTCCTATGGCTCCCAGCATTCTATGGGGGGCTCCTTCACTTCCATGTCATCATATTTATCCTCTGGGCAAGGGTTCTCGTGCCTCCCCGGCGTAGACACCGGGGGTCAATAATATCCCTCCGCCTTTGTGGAGGTGGCACATCATTGCGGGGAACCTTAGGTACTCCCCTGGAGTCATGTTGTCCTGGCCCAGCTGCCGGAGTATTCATCTCGGGTGAAACTTCGGGGGGTCTCAGTATGTTTTGGCTAAGAGCTGCAAATGGCTCTTTCATAACCTGGTGGCTTGCTGCCAAAGACTTTCAGGGTGGTAGCCACCTCAGCCATCTCAGACTGGGGTGGTACCTAGATGGAACTAGATCCTACTCCATTAGCTGGTAGAGGAGGTGGTGGTAGCTCTGGTGCCATATGTTAAGTTGTGAAGAGCTGGATAATCAGAAGATTGATGAGCTTGGGAACCTTAATGGACATCTTTCAATGGTGAAACATCTCCACACAAAGGGGGAGATATGGTTCACCACCATAGTTTCCGATGAGGTCAAGCTATACAAAAGGAAGAGATAGCTTCTCGTTCCTACATATGACGCCAAACTGACGATGCTAAGATTCAGCACCACCAGATAAAAAGGTGTTGAGCACAAACAGTGATAATAATGGAAGCAATAGAGTTGTATGTGTATGAGTATAAGTATTTATAAGGGGGTGATTATAAGAGTAATGTATATAATGATGTATAGTGGTTCAGTCAATCACACCTACATCCACTATGAGTGTGTGATCCACTAAATATGGGCACTAATGGCCTTCGGTACAATTCTCATAAGCTCATTCTCTCTCCACTGTGTGTACAAGCAGCGTTTTATCTAGGGTTACAATTATCGATCCCTTTGTAAGGAGAAGATGACGAATATATGTAGGGCTTCGGTGGTGTAGTGTCCCCCCAAGCATGCATTGAGCATGTGAATAATGATCTAGCCAATTCCCTGCTGACACCTGGACTTGTGATTAATAATGACATAATATTCCCTCAGGTGAGGGGATGATATTGTTATAACGTTCTAGTCCAGATGCTATATGAGTCCCACACCCATTGTCCCATGCGTCTCCCAAACCACGCACTTGTGATGATGTCACCCTCGTTCTATGATGTCAGGCTGACGCTAAAGTTCATGCTGACATCGAATCCTGCTGGATATGGCCTCATATTGTCGTCCCTTCATAGGGTCATCCGGTACGTGATGAAGGGTCGTCCTCTTATAGGGTCGTCTGCTCTAGGATGAGGGGTCGGTCCCTTATAGGTTCGTCTGCCTTACGATGAGGGGTCGGCCTCATATAGGGTCATCTGCTCTAGGATGAGGGGCCATTATGGCCGACCCTTCCTTTAATGGAGCTGTGTTAAAGTTGTACCCTCATCCCGGATGAGGGTAATCTCGGCTTAACCGAGGGTGCCTTTTGACATACCACCCTTCTTTAGTGAGACCTGGTGTAGCGGACTTGAGCCCTCGTCTTAGATGGGGATACCCTCAGCCTGGCCGAGGGTGTATTTTAGTATATCAATGGTTGTTAGGCCAATGACCATATATGGAATGAAATGTTGGGCTTTAAGGAAAAAACTTAAACAAAGTCTCTATGTTAATGAGATGAGGATGCTTCGATAGAGAATATGAATTACTATAAATGACAAAATAAAAAAACCATTATGTGAGAGAAAATGTAGGAGTGGATCTAATTAGCAAATAATTAAAACAAAGTAGACTTAGGTGGTAAGAACATGTATTGTGTAGACCAGTAGATGCATATATAACAAGAGGAATATTATTGGAGATTGAGGGTAAATGAGAAAGGGCCCCCCTAAGCTATCGTGGGAGGAAATTATTAGGAGAGATCTTAAGGAATTATCCTTGAATGATAATATTGCTTATAATCGATTAGAATGGAAAAGGAGAATCCATGTGGTCGACCCCATATGATGTGATTAAGGAAAGTATATATATATATATATATATATATAGTGAGAGAGAGAGAGAGGCCCCCTTATGTAAAGACTCCTTATGGTGCAGACCCCGATACATACCATTTTTTCAAAATAGTAAAAATGAATTTTTTGATGAAACTTCATGGATATGATTTCCAAGGTGAAAAGATCATCTCTAATTATCATAAAAAAATTCAATAAAAAACCACGTTGAAATGAGGTGATATGTCAAAAAATGGTATAAATATGCATTTGCGGCCGTTGAAAATTTGACGATCATCTCACCTACTTTTTGATTGAATTTTTCTAATGAAACTTCCCGGATATGATCTCGATGGTGAGAAGATCATAACCATAAAGTTTCATCAAAAAATTGAATCAATAAAGTGGCTAGCGCTAACCAAAAATTTCAAGGATCGAAAATGCATATATATACCATTTTTGACATATCACCTCATCTCAACTATTTTTCTTATTGAATTTTTTTGATGAAACAAATTTGAGATGATATTCTCACCATGGAGATCATATTCATGAAGTTTCATCGAAAACATCATTTGTTTTACTATTTTACAAAAATTGTATGTACCCGGGTCTGCACTATAAGAGTCCTTACAAGAGACTTTCTCTGTGCGTGTGTGTGTGTGTGTGTGTGTGTGTATATATATATATATATATATCAAGTGTATCATTCTCAGCACCAACTTTCGAATATAAATATAACCGGTAACCACCCTATATATATATAAATAAACAGGTTCCAAAATTTTTCTTTTTTATGAAATGTAACGACAATCATCATTCACTTACTACAGAGGGTAAGCGATAATAAAAAAATGAAGGGATAAATCATTTACATGATATGAGTAGTCATACGGAAGAATATTCCTGAATATGCTGTCGGGAAACAAACCATACAATAATTAAAATACATCTACAAAAGAGATCAACATAATACCTTTAGGTACACACACCCGATTTACAACTGTGAGTTCTTAACTAGATCACAAAAAAAGAAGCGTCTAAAACAAAAATCCTGTAACATCCCATGCATGCTACAGCTCCCGAAAACTCTGGAACAGATAACCATCATGGGCGTCCATGTAGAGGAACACCTATAATAGACACAATATATATATATATATATATACACACACACACACACCAAGGTAAAGATAAAAACTAGACAGAGCCTTGGTTTTGAAAATAATTGTAGCAAGTGAATTAAATGCATAATAATTAAATATGCAAGATTTCATAACTAATGTGGAGTCGCACTCCCTTGAGACTCAACTTCACCTCTCAGCTACAACGAGTACCTCAACGTACACATAATTATAAGTTAATCTACCCCACTAAATCTACGAACCATACCCCCTCAAGCCCAAACATAACTCCCGCGTAAATACTATCGATTAGCAGTTAGATGACATTTCCTCTTAATTATGTAAATTCAAATACCCCACGTACTGATGACCAAACATTTCCCCACTTCCAACAAAGTGCTAGGTTTCGTGCGTGGGACGTCTCGCAAGCGAAATCCCAATAAGGAACCCCCTTCGATACACTACCACCTAACATGGTTAGTCGTGGGAATCCGTTCGGCCCTTAGCCCATAAAATATACTCCTAAATTCCAGTCTATAATCATCAAAGCATACATATACAATCTAATTCTAAAAAGGGGGTAATACATATCTCACATATCATACAAGTAGGGCAATACATAACACACATCGTACAAGTATACTAACAGTCTCTAGAATGCTATCATCTTCCGGGGAATTACTCACTTATCATCCTGGGTTACCAGTGATCGGATTCTCACACCGAATTGGAATAAAACCTATTCACAAGTGTATGGGAAGCGACGATAGTTCCTAACCTAAAGGTAAGAAGAATCATACCCAAGACGTCTTACCCCTGCCTCACACGCGGTAACATACTGTAGGCTATGACCTAGGGACTGTACTCTCCCTGGTCCTCGAGCCCGAGGAGTTTCCCACATCGCGCAACATCCACAGATAGCACTAGAAGGGTATGCATCACATAGCATATATTACACATCCAATATACATCCGCATTATATATACAAACTATCACACTTTAGAGTGCATATACATATAATAATAATTATAGCTATATGTAAATATCGCACATTACACTAGCTACTGATCCACACCAACATCGGAATTTCGTATTATAATTTACTCGTTTAATTATTTATTTATTGATAACTCATCACACTTATGATTATTTCTCCAATGTACCCTTGTAAGGACCCACGAATTCTCACTCAGCAACCTGTAACTCTTCTCGAAAGAATTCCCATTCCTTAGAGTGTTTACAAAAAGGAAGCAATATAATACCCTGTCAAATATGCTTCTATAATAGCCCCAAGGTAACCCCTCCATCGAGTCATATCATACCCACATTGTACCCCATAAACACGTTTAAACAATAACATAAAGTGGTTTCCTAAGTATTTAAATCATTAAGAGAGGTATAGCATCAAAATTCACAATTACAGTAATTAGACCGGAACGGAGGTCCCCAAAAATGAACCGGTTTGGTTCCTAAATTTTTGCAAAAACTTTCACTTCCGGACCGATCTAGTACCTTAAAAAAAACGGTCCGATTTCTTAAATTTTTATAGAAATTTACACTTCTGGATCTATCTGGTACCCATTAAAAATGAATCGGTCTGGACTGCACATTTCTGTATCCTACAAAATCTCCATACTTTTACAACATACCCTTCTTCTATAGCATTGCAACCTCAATATCCACCCAAAATATGCATTTCACCATTTTCATCCCTTCAAACCCATATACACACCACAAAAACTAAACTTATTTACAAAAGTCTAGGGTTTAGCATATAACTCTAAAATTACCAAATTCTTACCACAAATTATGAAATTATTCACACAATTAAGCAGTTAGCAAGTTAATCAACTTGCCTCAAATATTGTAGGGTCTTATTCTTCCTCAAAGTCAAGGATTCTACAAGATTTTGAAGATTCTTAAGCTTCTCTTTCTTTCTCTTCTTCCCACATTCTCTCTTAAATGGGTTTTATCTGAATTGAGATTAATTAACGTTCTTTAGCCTAATAATCCCTTATTGTTAGTAATCCCATCCTTAAATGATAATACACACATAAAATAAATAGTGCTCCCCAAATCGAGTCAAACTTGTCAAAATATTTCAAAACTCTAATAAAAAACCCACAGTAGTCATTTAGACTTTCTCGGCCCTTTCGTAATCAACCGTGCGCTTCAAATATTCATTCAAAACTCAAAATATAAAAACCATCTCCCAACCTTAGATAATTCATTAAAATATGCCACGGTTGAGAAATAACTAGACCCGCCATCAATACACATATATATGACGAAGATGCATAAAATAATATTATATTTACCATATCACTCTAGTAAATGTGTTAGTATCATAAATATTAACTATTCTAACCAAAACTATATTTATTCTGAATCTTATTTTAATCCTCAATTATATTAAATCACCCAGACTTGATAATTTAATATAAAAATAAATACACAATAGTAATGGGTATTACATTATTCCCCCCTTAGAGAAATTTCGCTCTCAAAATTTAGACATACCTTGTGGAAAGAGGTAAGGGTTCATGGATCTCATATCATCCTCTTATTCCCACGTTGACTCATTTACGTTATGGCGCCCCCAATGGACTCGAACTAAAGGTACTACTTTCGATCGTAGCTTATGCTCACTGAGATCTAAAATGGTAATCAGTCATTCCTCGTACGAGATGTCAGGTAACTCAATTTCTTCTAATGGAATAAGCCAATGAGCCCCCTCACATCGTTTATACTTCCTCAGGAACGAAATTTGGAACACATCATGAATTCTTTATAAATTTTCTGGCAAGGCAAGTCTATAAGCCACATGATCAATCCTTTCAATAATTGGGAAAGTCCCTACATATCTCAGAGAAAATTTTCCTTTCTTGCCAACCTCATAATACCTTTCACCGGAGACACTTTTATTAACACTTGGTCTTCTACTTCAAACTCCACATACAAACGGTCTGCATCGGTGTAGCTTTTCTGGCGGTCATGAGCAATACATATGATGTTACGAATCATTTCAATCCTTGCTGAAGTATCCTGGATCAAATCTGGGACAATGAGTTTTATTGTCGCCAACTTCCAACCAATACGCAGGTGAATGAAATGGGTGCCCATATAATGCCTCGTAAGACGCCATACCTATAGTAAATTGGTAAAAATTATTATAGGCAAATTCCACCAATGGAAGATATTTCTCCCAACTTCTTCCAAAATCTAACATACACATCTGAAGCATGTCTTCCAACATTTTATTTACTCATTCAATTTGCCCATCGGTCTGGAGATGGTATGCCGTACTCAACCTCAATTCAAACCCCATGGTTTCCTCAAATCTCTGCCAAAAATGGGGGATAAAGATTTTAACTCGATCAGACACAATATTGATCATTACTCCGTGTAATCTCATAATTTTGGCAATAAAGAGCTGAGCATATTGTGCTATCATAAAATTGGTCCACACCGAAAAACGTTTGATGACTTCGTCAAATGGTCAATGATAACCCAAAAGGAATCATGGTTACTCCGCATCATTGGTAATCCCGTGATAAAATCCATGGAAATGCTTTCCCATTTCTATACAGGAATTTCCAGCGGCTGAAACGTTCTCGAGGATCGCTGGTGGTCCACTTTTAGTAACTGACAAGTTGCGCATTTGGATACAAATTCAGCTATGTCCCTCTTCATACCTGCCCACCAGTATTGCCTTCTCGTATCTTGATACATCTTATCTCCACCTAGGTGAATATAAAATCTCGACCCGTGGGATTCGGACATAATAACTTTTAACAAATCGAGATTGTTCGGGACTACCAACCTACCATTAAATCATAATCTACCCTCAAAATTGATGGAGTAGGATTCTGCTCCATCGGTCAGTAGTTTCTGTACTATAACCTTACAATCTGCATCTTCAGATTGAGCTTTCACAACCCTCATTACCATCTCGGGTGTGACTGACTAAACGACCATACATGCCCTGGCCACCGTATCATTCTGACGAAGTTCCTTCCACTTGGCTTTCCATATGTTTACTAACTTCCCAGTGGAATGACGTGTAGTGAGTTAGCTACAACGTTAGATTTTCTCGAATGATACTAGATATTGAACTGATAATCCTTTATAAACTCTAACCACCTACGTAGCCTCATGTTTAAGTCCTTCTGGGTAAAGAAATATTACAATGACTCATGGTCCATGAAAAGGCTAAACTTCTCGCCTAGAAGATAATGCCTCAAAATTCTTAATGAAAAGACTACTGCACCTAATTACAAGTCATGAGTAGGATAATTACGCTCGAGGTGTTTGAGTTTACAAGACGCATACACAATTTCCCTCTCCTCGTGATTAAGCACACCCCCTAAACCTTGGAGAGACTCATTAGTAAAAACTAAATACTCCACGTCTGCTTTAGGTAAAGCGAGAACGGGTGTCGAAGTTAACCTGTCCTTTAATTTATCAAAGCCTAATTGATAGGAATCATCCCACACAAACGGGACTCCTTTTCGAGTGAAAATAATTAAAGGGCCAGTAATTTTCAAAAAAACCTTTATAAAACAATGATAATAACCCTCCTAACCCAAGAAACTTCTGATCTTCGTCAGTGTTGTTGGATGAACCGACTCCTTTACCACTGCCACTTTACTCGGGTCCACAAAAATACCCTTCTCTGACACTACATGACCCAAAAATTGCACTTCTCATAACCAAAATCCATATTTCTTGAACTTCGCATACAATTGATGGTCCCTTAATGTCTGTAGAACCATTCTCAAATGTTAGGCATGTTCGCCCTCTGTTCGAGAATAAACCAAAATATCATCAATAAATACAATTACAAATTAGTCTAAGAAATCCCGAAAGACCCTATTCATCAGATCCATAAAAACTGCAGGGGCATTGGTTAGCCCAAACGACATAACCAAAAACTCATAGGATCCGTATTGGGTCAAAAATGCAGTTTTAAAGATATCTTGGTGATATCCCTTACGCAAATCTATTTTTGAGAAGTAGAAGTATCCTCTCAACTGATCAAACCGATCATCAATATGAGGCAATGGGTACTTATTTCAAATTGCCACGTTATTCAATTCTTGGTAATCTGTACATAAGGGCAAAGAACCATCCCTCTTCTTCAGAAACAACACGGGGGCTATAAGGACATAATGTTATAAATGCTCAGGTAGAATCTAGGAATTTTCTATTTGTCCTAGATCATAGTATGTATGTCTGATACCACTACATTCGGCGCGTCAACACGATCATCCACGTTGTCCTTGATCCGAATCCATGCATTCACCATCTTCACACATGCATCATGCTTCATGCGACGTGCTTCTCAACCGTTCCCAATACTCCACTTCGCATTACTGGTAAAATGATTTATTGGAGTTGTTTAAATTTGCATAAATATTTGGGATTTTTTTAGAAAATATTTTCCGAAGTTTGATTATTTTTATCAAAAAGCAAAAAAAAATTAAGTGTAGAAGAGGACTTGCCTCGGTCGTCGAGCTCTTTCAAACGACGTCGCTCTATCGTTCGAGCGACATGAGCATGTCGCGCGATCTCGTTCGAGCAACGACGTCGCCTTAATTTTTGTAAAAATATCTGGGTCCTTTCTGTACATTTTTCCATGTCTTTTTCACACACGTTTCTACGATTTGCAGCCCCAAAAACATACTTCATGTTTTTAAGGTTTCATGCCTTCTTTATTCACATAACCATTCCCGTATATGTATGTGAATCTTTAAACATTCAAATGATTGGTTTTACTCATCTGGAGTAACTTATGGATAAACCGTCTCTTTTTCAATGCTGCCCATCTGAAGTTCTTGAGGGAAAGTCTAGCTGATGACATCGGAACCTACACCTGAGGGTATTTCATATGTCACTCTTGTTTTTAGTATAATCTGTGTAAACCGTTCTTTACAAATTATAGTGAAAATAAAAGGTTTTTCCCCTTTGGGGTATTTTTCCTCATTTGTGTGTTTTTTATGATTGAATGTCCTTGTATGATCATATTGTCTTCAATCACACCTAGATGCATGTTTTAGGATTTAATTGAAAAACTTATTTTAATTAAATAATTTATTTGTTTGAACAAAAGCGCACTATCAAATTGGTATCAGAGCCAATTACACAATTCTACCGTGTAATTTTCCGCAAAATTTTTCTAAAGATATCAATTTTCTGAAAATTTGATTTTTGAAAAAGGGCGTGTTCAAAATGGAGAAATTATATAATAAAATGCCAATTTTTAATGGAACAAATTATGCTTACTGGAAAGCTCGCATGAAATTTGCTCTAAAAGCCATTGATGAAAGAGTTTGGATTTTGGTTGAAAGAGGGTGGACACCTCCCTCCATCACTATTGACAACGTGACTAGTTTAAAATCCGTGACTGCATGGACTGAAGATGAATTTAAATGGTCATCCTTTAACTCTAAGGGTCTTAGTGCTATTTCGGGATCCGTCATACCTAACGAGTTCTAGCGGATAATGATGTGTGCCACGTCAAAAGAGGCATGGGATGTTTTACAGCATACCCATAAAGGAACTAATGTCGTGAAAGAATCAAAATTGCAAAACTTAATAACTCAATTTGAAACTATCACCATATTTGAGTCTGAATGTTTTGATGAATTCTATGCTAGATTATCTGATATTATTAACACTAGCTTTAATCGTGGTGAACACATTCCTAATGCTAGAGTTGTTAAAAAGATTCTAAGATCACTACCTAAGTGTTTTATCCCTAAAGTCACTGTGCTGACTTCTATGTGTAATTTTAACACTCTTAAATTAGAGGAATTGGTTGAAGACTTACAAACCTTTGAACTTGACATGTTTCCTAAGTCTGTTAAACCAAAAGATAAGGGAATTGCACTTAATGCCCAGGATAGGAAGAGTGAGGGGTCGACAAGAAAGAGAGTAGAGTCATCTAAAAAAGGGAGAAAGAAACATCAGATTCTGAGTGTGACCTTGATTTAGATGATTTTGTCTTGTTTGCTAAAAATTTCAAGAAAATTCTCAATTTCAAGAAAAATAGAAATTTCAAAGATAAAAAGATTTTTGAGCAAAACAAGTTTGAAAAAAAAAATGAAAAAGATTTTAAAGGCTCTCCTAAGAAAGACGTTGAGAGATGCTATGTGATAAGCACCCAAAACTGTACATTTTATACCCCGAATAGACGTACTTTAGTTGCTAATTCTCGACAATATGGGTCTTATGCGCTTAAATGTTTATCTTGCAGGTCAAATGTCCGTTTACGGTGTCAAAAGCTATATATAAAGGCAAATGCGCATTGAATGGGGATAAATTCCCTCCCCTGTAACCTTACCCAAGCCAAAACCTACCCCAAACCCTGTGTGTGTTTTGTTTGTCCCTTTTTAATATTTTTTGATTTTTAGTTTGAGTCATTTTCTATTCTTAGGATTTATTTTAGATTTATTTAGAATTTTTAGATTTCATTTTCTATTTTTATATTTTATTAGTGTATTTTATTTATTTTTTATTTTATTTTATCTGTATTTTTAATTTTTTATTAGTTTTTACTAGGATTAGTTATTTTTTAGTTTTATTAGAATATTTTTTTTAGGACTTTAGTTTTCATTTAAATTTTAAGTTTTTATTTCTTTTGTTTTATTTTAGTTTTTTTATAAGCGTAGGATTTTATTTTTTTTTAGTTTTAATATTTTTATTTTTTAATTTTTTAATTTTGTTTTATTTTTAGTTAGCTTTTATTTTTAGTTTTATTAATTTTAGTTGAGTCTTTATTATTTTAGGTGTCCAAATTAAACTCATACACACCCTACTTCCATACACACTCACATACACCTAACTAAACCCTCACCCTCACACACCTACTCTACACCCTCACCCACACTAACAGCCGACCATTCATCTTCTTCCCCAAACATTAAACCCATTTATCTCTCCTACCTCCGTTAACAAACTCAAACATCAATCCACGTGTCTCATCACCCATCTTATACCTCTTTACCAAACCCACTTACCCTGTCGGCATTAACCCGTCGTGACCCTAATACCACCGTCGATGATACAATTTTCGGCGCACGTGCCACCACTCCACCTAGTAACGACGAGCCTCACCCTTACCAGCATATCCGATCGCGACCCTCTTCTACTCCGCTGACTTGCGAGCACCCTACCGGCGCCAGACCTGGTTCCGACTGACCTCCACCGGCGACCATCGTCGACCAACCTTACCACCTACCCTGGTGCATCGAAACTCGAAACCCATTTCTGGTGAGCTACATAGCCCCACTGCCATACCGACCCATATCCAAAACTCGACCCCTTATACCTTTAAACTCGATCCATGCTCACCCATCGCTTGCTCCGGCATGTACCCCTACCTCAACCCTTGTCCGCCCCGATCATGACCCGACTCGATCCACTCCTGCATTTTAACCCCAATCCAACCTAGCTCCATACCCACCAAATAACCCAACACCCAAGCTACCATCCCAACCGGACCTCTTCAATCCCAATCCTCAAAACTCATCAAAAACAAAAACCCATTTCTCCAAATAAAAAGCCACGACCGGTTAAACACAACCAACCGAAGCCAAAACAAAAAAATATAAAGCCTCATTAACCCCACATGCCATATAACTCCTTATCCCCTTTTACCCAAAAGGCCCCCAACTAGCAACTTTAAACCATTTCCAAAAATGACCCTGAACTAAATCTGATTTGTTTTATTCCAATCCCCTCACCCACATGACCTCACACCTCTCTTACCTCATGTGTACACACCCCATTTGCATGGACATTAAACCTACCAAAATTACCCACATGCTCCATACCTATTATAAAAAGAATATTAAGACCCCAATTTGAGGAAAGTTTTAGAATAGGAATTAGTAGAGAGAACTGTAGAGAGAGAAACACCTTTTTTTAGTTTAGTTTTTTTTTAGGTTAGAATTTGTTTTTATTTTACTTTTTTAGATTAGTGAGATTAATACATTAGTGAGAATCCATTTTTTGAGTGTAATTGTTGATGTAATTTTGTTTTGATCACATAAAGTGAAGGGATGTAAATTACAAATTCAAGGATTGGAGTCCAATTTCACTCAAAGAGATTTGGTTTGATTGTTGTCTTCTCTTCTCATTTATTTTATGCCTTTGATTATTAAATTGTCAAATTTCATACCATGTTAGGCTAAATTCTCTTTCAAGGGGTGGAGAAAAATCCTTATTTGATGTTATTTTAATTTAATTAGTTTGATTACTTGAAGATTCCATTTGAATATTAATTTTGATCCCTCACACTTAAATGTACGCCTCGAGAAAGAGTAAATGATTTTAGAGAGAAAATAAAAATTCTAGTTATAATACCATTTTAGATTCGAACTAGAGATAGGGGTTTCTTAAGTGGGGTATTATTACTTGAATTTCAACTCTAAATTTATTTTCTAAGATTTACATAAATATTAATTGATCGATCTTAGCGGGTGACTAATTAAAATGAGTGTAGATCTATTTTTCTAGAGTTTTGGGGGGTTAAACTTAATTTTCTAAAAGATTACTATTATAATTACAGTTGCAATGAGTGTTGGTTTGTAACTTTGATATTAATTTGGGATAATTCAAATAATTAAATTAATTAATTAAAATAGCTAAAATTTGTGATGTAGTCCCACTCCTTGATTGTTCTCACAATTATTTACCTCACTTTATCTCTTATTTTAGTCTTAGACTTCATTTTTAATTTTAGTCACTTTTTAGTTAGTTGTTATCATATCTCATTTAGTTTAGTTTAGTCTTATTTCACCTCACCTCACCCAATCGTTTTAATATTTGAAAAAGCTAAAAAAAATAGAAAAGGTAAAAAACCCAAAAAGAAAATAAAAAGTCAATTACAATTGACTTTGTCTCTAGCTTACCCCCTTGATGTGGATTGATGCCCTGGCCTATGCACTTGAGATTGTTATATTTTATAGGTATTTTAAGGTTTTGATTAGAGGAGCTTTTCAAGCAATGACGGAAATTACACGCAAAAGCTTTTTTTATCACTATGAGTGCGACAGTAAGGGTCATAGAGCTTTTGAGTGTGTTACTAGGCTGAACGGACTTTCCAAAGAAAAGGGCAAAGTTGTACTTAATGCTACCCTTTGTGATGACATTGAGGTCGAGTCGGTGGACTCTGAAGATGAGTCATCGCATGAGTGTAACTTCACCGCATTCATGGCTAGTCATGTGAGTACCTCTAGTGCTCCTCATGGCGATGAAGATGCTATTTCACATGGACACCTCGACAGTGAGAACGAAGTGAGTGAGGGGGAGGATGATGCAAGTGAGAGCGAGAGTGAACTTCAACGCGCTTACGCTGAGTTATATTCTGAGTCATTTAAAACCAAAAAGCGTAACAAAGCGTTTGTTCTTAGGATCACCGCTTTAGAGGAAGATTTAGGAAAAGTGAGAGAGAGAGAGAGAGAGAGAGAGAGAGAGAGAGAGAGAGTCCTTCACCTGCACTACCTTGAGAGAGAGAGAGAGAGTCTGCCTGTGTTGAGAGAGAAAGTCAGTTCAGAGAAATAGAGAGACTGTTTGGAGAGAGAGTTGTTTTGAGAAAGAGAAAGGGAACTTGACTAATCAAATGGCTAGTCTTACGAGTGAGCTCCATTATTCCTTGGAGACTCGAAAGAAACTTTAAGCCCTTGTAGCCCAGCTTACTCATGATCTTGAGGGATCACGGGAAGTCAAGGTTCAAATCGAGGATAGATCTGGAATGATGGGAACGATGTTCCTCTTTCCCGATTTAGTTTTTGGTGATAGTTAGGGAATAGGTTTTGATGGTGCCTCCACGTCCCAAATAGCACCTGGACCAGTTCTTAAGTTTACTACTACTCCATATGGCCATCATCAAAAACCACAAAGGAGAGTTCAACCAAGAAAATAAAACCAAGGTCTGCCTAAGACTGTGTACTTCTGTACCTACTGTAAAAGAAAAGGACACCTGAGAGAGTATTGCTATAGTTTGGGTCGGACTTCACGTACTTATGCTCCACCACATCGTACTGATGATTTTACCAGTCTAAGAGAGTGTGTTGAGTTTTTAGCCTCCACATCACAGAGTTTGATGGAGGAATTCTAATGGATGCCTTTGTCATCAGTAAATACTTCCCGCATCCCGACTAAAATCAACAACAACAAGGGTAAACAAAAGGTTGCCACTTCTTGGGTACCTAAGAAATATGAAAAGTACCTTGTTGTTCATATCGCTCTCAAAGCACATAATACCTCACAGTGGTATTTTGATAGTGGGTGTTCCAGACATATGACAGATGATGTCTCATTTTTTACCTACCTAGACTATCATAAGGAAGGTAAAGTCACCTTTGGAGATGGGTGCAAGGCTAGCATCGTAGGATGAGGTACAATAGAGTTACCAGGATTTCGTAAGCTAGAGAATGTTTTGTACGTCAAGGGTTTGAAAGAAAACCTTCTCAGCATTAGCCAGCTGTGCGACGCTGACTTTGCCGTTCTATAATCAAGTCGGTAAACTTTTAGCTGTATTTTTATGCTTTCTAAATTTGGGGATTTATTAAATTTAATGTGAAATATTAATTTAATATAAATCCGAAAATTAATTATTTTTAATTACTACCGTGATGAGAGTTAGTAATCATTGGAAATTTGTTGAATATTACTAATGAGTAAAGTAATATATGATATTGGTTCTATTAAATGTCACGAGTGAATAAAATGACAATTTTGGAAATTTAAGTCGGGACGCGCCCGTGTCGTGTCGGGACTAAATGTTGATTAATAAAAGTGAATAAATTATAAGTCATCCGTATGGTCATTTCGAGTGTGCCAAAGTGTCCGGAAGGGTCGAGATAGTCAAAATAATGTACCCAGGTGTTTAGTTTGAGTCTCAGGGCATTTTTAGGCCTAATTGACACCCCGGGAGGGAGTTTTGGACATTTTACATTTTTAGGCTTGAAAACCCACGAAAATTTTAGAGTTATATCAGATGCTTAGGGTTGCCTTCTAGGGTTAACTCAACAAAAAAATAAGAAACGGACATTGGAGAAGGAAGGAGAGAGCTTGCCCAAGAGTTCTAGGCCAAGAACCCCTCCGTTTGCGCCGCCGTCGCCGCCAAACGATAGATCGCATAACAAGGATCACCACCACACCGATTTCATCCACAAATCAGAAATAAAAATTCCCAGGCAAGTGTTTATCTTTTTTAATTTCGTTAATGCTTCATTCATGTTAGTTTAAGTTTGATTAGGATGAGTTTCTATGAAAGAAAACCCATGTTGGAGATTAGAAATTGCATGTTGTAGTGATATAAACAATAATCTGGAAATCCCTTTCGCATGTAGATATTGAACCACGAATTTATATTGGTTTAGAAGTAGAAATTTTGGGAAAAGAATAAGAAGAACTAAGTTAAAGAAATTTCTAGAGTTCATGAGAATCATATATGTTTTGGCCCTTTTAACCCATGAATCTTGATGAAAACTCGCATGCTTTACGTAGGATATTGCTAATTTGGATTTATAATGTTTGTGGTATAAATTTCTGGGAGTTTGGGAGTTTAAAATTTGGATTTTGATGATGTTGGATGATAGAACCCGTAACTATTATTTTGCAGATTCGCTATACCTGTTTGATCGATCGGTCGATGGCAGGAGTATCGATCGATCGACGCATCGATCGATCGAGCTCCTGCCATCGACCGATCGACCCCTCCTGGAAGACTCATATTTACCCTTCTAAATAGTTGAATTCAATTTAAATGAGTAATAATCTTTGGACATCCTTATTAAAATATTTTGGGAGATAAAGAAGACCAGCATGACTTATTAAAAATATGAAACCTTTAATGTAAGACGAAATTTAAATTTTTCGAGGATGTTTTACATATAAGAGATGATGGAACTATGTATTAAAATGGGGAGACGCATAGGGTAGTTATGTTGGAAAATAAATAAGTACCTACTGAAATTCCACTTTGGAAAGATAAGAATCCATGAGTGCTACGTAGTAAGTTGGAATAATCCCTCAAATTAAAGTAAGAAACGAACCGTTATACGTGATAACTAAATAATGAGAAATAAGGATAAATATCATAATTATGGGTTATGAGAGTATACCTAAATTTGATATGGTAATAGTAGTATATTTATATGACTGTGTTTATGCATATACTATATATGTGTGAAAATCATGCCCGCGCTACTTGCCATCCCTGAGGTTACCGCGCTGGGGCAGTCTTATCTTGATGGACCTTTATGGGGGATATTGACTCATACCCTAGAAGATAGAAATCCTTTGGTACAGGCTATCGGATCGATAGTTAGACGATCCTAAGAGACGTGGGGGCATGTGCTGACCTCTTAGAGACTTGGAATATATGCTTCGCCTCAATACTGTTTGTATTTATGTTAATACAGTTCGAGAGTGATTCCGAACTTGTATTTCCCTTAGTATGAGTGATACGGGGACTGGATAGTAGAGTATGCCCGCACCATAATTATTATGTGGGGTGATGTTAGAATATATATATATATATATATATATATATATATATATATATATATATATATATATATATATATATATATATATATATATTATATGAGTATTTAATATATATATTTAAATCTGAGATTTGGGAACTACTTGTTGTGTCTATGGTATGTAAGAATGGAATAACTATTTCAATTTGGGAATAAGTGTTTGAAAAGTGTAATGTAATACTGAGAAACTTTATTAGTAAATAAGGTTTAAATGAGGACTTTGTTGTTAAATGTAATTAACCTCTTAAACAATTGAATTTGTCAGTTTAATCTTACGAGCAACCTAAGATAAGATAAGTTAAACGGTTGGGAAGGTTAGTGCGATAAGCGTGCACATTAGAAGAGAGGTGAGAATTTCTCAAGGGAGTGCCGCACTAATATGTTGTTGCAATGGGCAGTAAACAATTTAAATACTTGCTAAACAAATTTTAAATCGTTTTTACAATCGGGCTCTGATCCGTTTCCATTTTCTTTTCTCTCTTGTATATATATGTATATATTACAAGTGCCCAGCCACAGGGGCGTTTTGCATAGGATCCTTTGGAAGGAACGCGCTGCAACTTAGGTGGGAGTTGCAGGCCTTTCGTTTAGACGACCTCATTTGTTGATTCCACTTCTAGCACTATTTATTCAGTTGGGCATGTGTTGCCCTTTTTCACTATTCAGTTGCTTATCGGACATTGTGGTCTATTGATTTCCAGTATTTTCACTTTTGGATTAATTACTGTTAGGATGTTTTCCTTTAAAGTTTTAATGTCGGGATTACTGAGTTGGATGTTCAATTAATTGGATTGTTTGTTACATTATGTTTGTTGGTTGATCCTTAAATTATGAATTACGTAAAGTTTTAAATTATTGATTTTTTATAAAATCTGGAAAGTAATGTCTAAAATGGTTTTGACACTTAGCTTAATTATTTAGGGTGTTTAATTGGAAAAGTTATTTTTACGACAGTGATGCTAAAAATGAACCAACCGTTCACCTTGATTTTAAATTAATAAAGGACTGATCACCCGGTATTTAATTAGGCAGGGTGTCACAGTGAGGACAGAGGATAATTGCTATAAGACTATACCCAAGTCCTCACTTGCTTGCAACAACGCCACGATCACTCCTATGGATCTATGGCACCAATGTCTAGGTCACGTGAACTTTAGAGATTTGACATGATTAGCTAAAAAGTACCTAGTACGTGGCTTACCAACACTTGGAAAGCCAACTTCCATGGTTTATGGACCCTGTCAGTTGGGAAAGAAAATCCATAGTCCCTATAAGAAGTTGCATTCCATTACCACCTCCCGTGTACTTGAGTTGATTCACATGGATTTTATCGGTCCTACTCATACTGAGAGTCTGGGTGGTAGGAGTTATATCCTTGTTATGGTGGATGATTTCTCTAGATATTCGATTGTAGGTTTTATGAGAGAGAAATTCGATGCTATAGAGTTTTTAACGACAAGTGTCGTATCCTGCAAAACGAACACGGATGGACTATTAACAGGATACATAGTGACAACGACATGGAATTTAAGGAAGCAAAGGTAGATCTTTACTGTGATAGCCTTGGGATTAAACATGAGTTTTTGTTCGTAAGGACTCCTCAGTAAAATGGGATTGTTGAGAGGAAGAATCAGACGATTTAGTAAATGGCTAGATCTATGCTTTTGGGTCGAAAGGTTTCTAGGAGATTTTGGGCAGAGGCGGTGTCTACCGCGTGCCATATGGTGAATAGGGTTTACCTACATCAACACACACTCAAGACGCCTTATGAATTATGGACTAGCAAGAAACCAAACCTTGCATATTTTCATGTCTTTGGGAGTAAATGCTACATCCTACGGGATAGAGAGCAATTAGGAAAGTTTGACTCCTGGAGCGATGAGGGAATTTTGCTTGGATATTAATAAAATAGTAAAGCATACAGGGTTTTCAACTTGAATAGCTCTAAGGTTATGGAGTCAATAAACGTCACCGTGCAAGATGACGAACCTCCGGCGTTTGTTGATCCTAGCCTTCAGTGTGAGGATGAGTACTTTTTTGGCAGCGATTTACTTGTCCCTCACACACACCCTGTGGACCCTACTCCTGTGTTAGGGGACACACCTGATTGGGTTCGCAAGAGTCATGAACCTGCCTCTATTATAGGCGATCCCACTTTAGGGGTCAAGACTCGTGCTCAGCTAGAGAACGCTGTTAGTCATTTTTGCTACACGTCCACATCTGAGCCCAAGAATCACAAAGAAGCAATCAAGGATGAACACTGGATATCTGTTATGCAGAATGAGTTGCTTTATTTTAAAAATAACAATGCCTAGGAACTTGTCCCCCGACCTAGTGAGACGAATGTGATAGGTACCAGGTGGATTTTTATGAATAAAATGGATGAAAATGGTACGATAATCAGAAACAAGGCTGGGTTGGTCGCTCATGGATACACGCAGATAGAGGGTGTAGAATTTGGGGAGACATTTGCTCCTGTTGTGAGGCTTGAGTCCATCCTCCTGCCTCTCTCCATCGCATGTCATCTGTGCTTCAATTTATATTAGATGGATGTCAAGAGTGCCTTTCTAAATGGCATTCTACAGGAGGAGGTTTACGTAGAACAACCAAAAGGGTTTATAGACCTTAAGAACCCTAAGCACGTCTACTATCTGAGGAAAGCCTTGTATGATTTGAAGCAAGCACCCCGTTCTTGGTACGAGAGGCTTACTTCCTATCTGTTAGCCCGTGGCTTCAAGAGAGGGGGAGTTGATATGACGTTGTTCGTCAGGAGAGATAACGATGCTATTTTAGTTTCCCAGGTGTATGTGGACAACATAGTCTTTGGATCCACGTGCTCCCAGCATGCTCACCACTTTAGGAGGACATGAAAAGTGAGTTTGAGATGAGCATGGTAGGTGAGCTTACTTTCTTCCTTGGTCTCCAGGTTCATCAGCTAGAGGATGGGATGTTCATCTCCCGATCCAAGAATGCTAGAGACCTAGTGAAAAAATTTGGTTTAGACTTTGCTAAGAATGCACGTACACCTATGAGTACTTTTACCAAGCTTAGTAAGGACACTTCAGGCAAGGACGTAGAGCAAACCTTGTATCGGAGTATAATAGGTAGTCTTCTGTACTTGACTGCCATTTTTCCCGATATAGCCTTTGGTGTTGGAGTCTGTGCGCGATATCAAGCGTCTCCTAAAGAGTTACACTTACTCGCTCTTAAATGTATTATCAAATACGTGAGTGGGACTCTCTCCCCTGACATTTAGTATTGCTTTGATACCACTAACGATTTGTCTGCATACTCGAATGCTGACTAGGCTGGGGATGCAGATGGATGTAAGAGAACTTCTGGTGGGTGTTTCTTCTTTGATTCTGCTCTTGTCTCTTGGTTGAGCAAGAAGCAAAAATCCATCTCTTTGTCCATTACGGAGGCTGAGTACATCGTCGCTGGGAGTTGTTGCATGCAACTCTTGTGGATGAAGCAAATGTTGGAAGATTATGGGATTTCACAGGATACCATGACCATCTCATGTGATAACACGAGCACAATACACATATCTCATAATCTGGTCCAACATTCGCGCACAAAGCTCATCAGGATAAGTGAGCACTTTATACGTCAGTTAGTTGAGGAGAAAGTTGTATCCCTGAGTTTCGTATCCACTGACCTTTAGTTAGCCGGTATTTTCATGAAACCTTTAGATTCCCTTAGATTTGAGAGGCTTAGGAAGTCATTAGGGATTTGTATAGTTGACTAATGGGATGGTCCTTGTCTAGGATATGATGTATTGTCATGTTCATATCATATGATTCCTATTGCTAGTTTGTATCATTTGTATTATTATTTTTTTTGTTTTTTATATTTCTTTTCAAAAAATCCAAAAAGATTTTGTTTTTATAAAATTTTAGAAAAGCACAAAAAGATTTTTGTATTTTGTTTACACCTCTTATGGATGAGCATTTAAGATAACCGAGTCTCATATTTTACTTCAATTTTTTCTCATGACTGTTTGATAGTGAGTTGAGACGCTACATCATTGCATCCATGTGCTTTACATTGTTGGGAGTCTTTGAGATGTGATTAGTGATATCTTTCTACATGTTTGACTCCTTATCTCCTTTATTGCACACATGCACCGCTTTATTTTATTATTGTACTTGTCTATCACATGTTGGCTTGAGTATTTCAATCTCAGTTCTATCTATACAACATACCATATATGATAAAACTTGACAATATTGGAATGCATGTAAAAACTATTTGGTGAGATTGTGTGGTATTTTAAAAAACGGGGAAGGGCTGCAAAAGGTTCACATTTGACCTTTGCGAATACTAAACCACCGTTAAATCGGACCTAAAAATTGAGGTATTTTTATTATCCGGGGTCCAAAGAGGTTAAAAGATCCTGAAAAAATTTAAAGGCAATAAAAAGAACTTCATGCCAAATATGGGCCATTAGGTTTCGCCATCAATTCTCTGATGTTTAAGAATTTAAGTCACCTCTATTCAAAATATAAATCTGAGGAAGTTTGGTTGGATAATTTAAACGGGTTTGTACTTCCTTGAAAGTCCTGAAAAAGCATTAAATAGTTTTAGACGTTATTGGTGTGGAAATCACTTTGAGCTTTGATTTGCTGATTTGATTGAGCCAATGGCTCATATTTTCATCTTTTTACACCTAAGGAAGATGTTGAGTTCATTCGTTAGGAGTATCCGATATTCATCGTGCACATATGTTATGTTTGTATGCATTGATTTTTCTATCGAATTTGCTCACACCCCTACATTTTCGCTATCGTCGACTTGGTTATTTTTGTGTTTGTTCATGGTGTGATTCTTTGTTGTATATTTTGTGTGAAAAATTCAAAAATAGATTTTTTTTTCCTTATGACATTCTCCATTTGCATTTATTTGTGCTTCTCATATTTGTCTATTTGGGGACATCATAAAAAGGGGGAGATAATGAATTATGGGGGAGAATTGGTTGATTTATAATTGATTTGCTTAAGCCTAATTGATCTTTGATTTGTGCATATCATTACATTTCAAACTATTGCGTGTCACGAGTATTTGCTTTATCTCATGTGTGTAGGTACAAAATTTATAATTATTGGATTGCACACCCTGATGAGAAAAGCTTTGAGAGTTTCTGAAAAGCTGAAGATTTGAAGATGTTGCAGTTTGATTGGCGACATGTCAGTTAGTATTCTCAATTTGAGGGTTTAATGGGGATATTATCTTGTATGTCATTTGCTTTATGGAGATAGCATAATTCATATTTTTATGTATGTACCGACATAGACATGGGGGGAGATTTGTAAGGACATAATTTTATAAATGTCCGGGTAGAATCTTGGAATTTTCTATTTGTACTAGATCACAATATGTATGTCTGATACCGTTACATTCCGCACGTCAACACGATCATCCACGACGGCTTTGATCCGAATCCATGCATCCACCATCTTCACACGTGCATCATGCTTCATGCAACGTGCTGCTCAAACGTTCCCACTACTCTACTTTACATTTTGGTAAAATGATTTATTGGAGTTGTTTATATTTGCATAAATATTTGGGAATTTTTTAGAAAATATTTTTCGAAGTCTGATTTGCTTTTATCGAAAAGCAAAAAAAATTCTAAGTGTAGAAGCGGACTTGCCTTGGTCGTCGAGCTCGTTTAAACAACATCGCTTTGTCACTCGAGCGACATGAGCATGTCGCGCAATCTCGTTCGAGCGAAGGCGCCGCCTCAATATTTGTATAAATATATGGGTCCTTTGTTCATGTTTTCCAAGTCTTTTTCGCACACGTTTCTGCGATTTATAGCCCAGAAAATAGACTTCAAGTTTTTAAGGTTTCATGCCTTCATTATTCACATAACCATTCCCATATATGTATGTGAATCTTTAAACCTTCAAAGGATCATTTTTACTCATCTGGAGTAACTTGTGGAGAAGCCTTCTCTTTTCCATTGTTGCCCATCTAAAGTTCTTGAGGGAAAGTCCAGCCGATGACATCGGAACCGACACCTGAGGGTATTTTATATGTCACTCTTATTTTTAGTATAATCCGTGTAAACCGTTCTTTACAAATTATAGTGAAAATAAAAGGTTTTGCCCCTTTGGGGGATTTTTCCTCATTTGTGTGTTTGTTTATGATTGAATGTTCTTGCATGATCATATTGTCTTCAACCACACCTAGACGCATGTTTTAGAATTTAATTGAAAAACTGAGTTTAAATAAATAATTTCTTTGTTTAAACAAACGTGTGCTCTCAGGGGCTCCCCGAGGTGACATACTACGATGAATGAAACCTTGTCCGAAAAGTTGTTTGATTTTGTCTTGTAACTCTCTCAATTCCACATGAGCCATACGCTATGGAGCTCACACAATCAGCCTAGTCCCAGGAGCTAAATCTATAACATACTCGATCTCACGACTCGGAGGTTAGCGTGGAATCTCCTGAAAAATGTCTGCGAATTCCCGAACCACTGGAATTTAGTTTAAGGAAACAATAACTTCCTGTGAAGTATCCTCCTCGATATAATAAATATGGGTGCTTGAACCTCCCTCCGAAAGAGGCATAGCAACAAGAAACATTTCCTGTCCCACAATAGCAAATACGATCGACCTCCCAAAGGAATCCGCTATATCTCGATATCTAACCAGCTAGTCCATACGTAATATAACATCATACCCATGCATATCTAATAGAAATAAGTCGGTAGCTAAACATAATCTCCCAAAGTTTATCTCGACCCCTTTATAAATAAAATGAATCAGCGACCCATCTCCCAAGGGAGATTCTATGCACATTTGAACAGTTTCAGCTAACTCTAACACTCCCACTGCACGCATAAAATGAACGGCTATAAAGGAGTGGGATGCTCCAGTATCAAATAATACTCGACCCATATGCCCATGGATAGAGGACTTACCCTCAATGGCTAGTGGAGGTTGTTGCACCTGTGGTAGCATTACGTTATGAACATTGTACACTCTCCCATATTGAAACTGAAGCTGTGGAGGTGGGGCAATCTGAACGGGCGCCTGAGGTGGTAAAAATGCTTGCTGACCCTGTTGAGATCCTTACACCTGCACCTTATTTTATTGAGGGCAATCTACCTTCTTGTGTCCCGCCTCACCACACTGAAAACAATGGCCTATAAAGTTCCCCGACCTCTTGCCCTGTTGCCCAAATTTGGGTTGTCTTTGTCTCTGGCCCGGTCTACCATGGCCTTATTGACCTCCCTCGTTATCCCCCCAACCTACTTGGCCCAGAGGAACATTAATTTGTTGCTGCTAGTTCCCTTGAAGATTCTGCTTAAAACCACCATCATTAAATTGCGAGCCTCCTGAACATTGCCTTTTATCGAATCCCCCGAAGGGAGATCCCTCTCCTTCTTCTTATTCTCTTACTAAAGTGACTGATGCTCCCCACTGGCACTATCTGTTCTCGTCTTACTCGATGAGCCCGAGTCTAACAATTTATTTCTCCCCTTCAATGCAACTAATAATCCTGATAATGTAACAGTGCAACATTCATCGCATCTATAAACATTAAAAGAGATGGATTCCCCATTAAGTGTTGTCAAATCCTCCAATTTAGACCTCCCATAAACTTTAAAATTTTGTTCTCCTCGGTATTAAATTCATCCGACACAAAGTTGTCTAAACAGGTAAATTCCTCTTCGTACTCAGCCACAGTTCGATCCCCTTGCGTCATGTCCAACAACCTCCTCATCATCTCTATCTGAACTGCCGAAGGAAAATACTTATGATCAAAAGGTACCCAAAAATACCTATGGGCATCGTATCTCTTTGCCTAGGAGTAGTAACCGACTCCCACCACTGGAGAGCCGCACCAATCAATTTGAAAGTGGCGAGTATCTATTTCTGAACATCGCTACATTCAACCATACGTAAATGCCTTTGAATATCCTTTTTCCATTGACAAGCAAGGATAACGTCATCTCGTCCTTGAAATTTTGGAGGGTGACACTTTTGGAAATCTTCATGCACCCTCTTCCACGTTGATGGACCCGAGTGGGTTTGAACTACTGGAGTTGCAGGCTGTTGCGGAGCCTGAGGATACTGTTGTGCTATTGTAGTCATCACCACATTAACGGCTTATGCCACAGAATTTGCAACTTCTGCGGTGGTCTTGGTCCCCTGAGGCACTTGGGGTTCCACATTCTCGGCCCCTCTATTTTCCCTAATAGGGTGACCTTGCTTTGGTGACATCTGTAGAAAGAACAAACTGCCTCAACACACAGTTTAAACAATTTATCAAAGCAGAAGATCGAGGATGCAATATGAAAACAACAATCCTAATGATAAGTCTCTATATAAAAAATGCTACAGTAGAACGTATGAATGAGCACAGATCCAAAGGCTCGAGAACCACATGCTCTGATACCACCTGTGATATCCCACCTATTCAAATATATCGGTGGCCCCCTATACTAAAATACAACAGGAATATCAAGTGTGTCATACTCAGCACCAACTATGGAATATAAATATAACCGGTAACCACCCTATATATATAAATAAGTAGGTGCCAATTTTTTTTCTTTTTTATAAAATGTACCGATAATCATAATTCAGTTATTATAGAGCATAAGAAATAATAAACAAATAAAGAGATAAATCATTTACATGCTATGAGTAGTCATAAAAAAGAATATTCCCGAATATGTTGTCGGGAAACAGATCATACAACAATTAAAATACAACTACAAAAGAGATCAACATTAGACCTTTAGGTACACACACACGATTTAAAACTTTGAGTTCTTAACTAGATTAAAACAAGAGATGCATCTAAAACAAAAATCCTGTAACATCCCGCACATGCTACAGCTCCCAAAAACGCTGGAACATATAACTATCATGGGCGTCCTTGTGGAGGAACACCTATAATAGACATTATATACATATATAAAGGGAAATATATATATGGGTCAGAACCATAGGTTTGAAAATAATTATAGAAAGTGAATTATATGCATAATAATTAAATATTCAAGATTTTATAATTAATGTGGAGTCGCACTCCCTTGAGACTCAACCTCACCTCTTAGCTACAACGCGCACCTAAACGTACACATAACTATAATGTAATCTACCCCACTAAATCTACAAGCCATACCCCCTCAAGCCTAAGCATAACTCCCATATGCGTAACTACAACCTATTAACAATTAGATGACATTTCCCCTTAATTATGTAAATTCAAATACCCCATGTATTGAAGACCAAACATTTCCCCACTTCCAACAAAGTGCTAGGTTTCGTGTGTGGGATGTCTCGCAAGCTAAATCCAAAAAAGGAACCCACCGATCCACTACTACCTAATGTGGTTAGTTGTGGGAATCCATTCAGCCCTCAGTCCATAAAACATACTCCTAAATTCCAGTCTATAATCATCAAAGCATACATATATAATCTCGTGCTAAAAAGGGGTAATACATATCTCACATATCATATAAGTAGGGAAATCCATAACACACATCGTACAAGTATTCTAACAGTCTCTACAATGCTATCATCTTCCAGGGAATTACTCGCTTATCATCCTGGGTTACCAGCGCTCATATTCTCACATCGACTTGGTATAAAATCTATTCATAAGCGTATGGGAAGCGACCATAGTTACTCACCTAAAGGTAAGAAGAATCATACCCAAGACGTCTTACCCCAGCCTCACATGAGGTAAAATACTACACGCTATGACTTGGGGACCGTACTCTCCATGCTCCTGGAGCCAGAGGAGTTCCCACATCATGCAACTTCCCATGATAGTACTAGAGGGGTATGCATCACATAGCATATATTTCACATCCAATATACATCCACATTATATATACAAACTATCACACTTCAGAGTGTATATATATATATATATATATATACATAATACTAATCCTAGCTATATGTATATATCGTACCTTACACTACCTAATGAGCCACACCAACATCTCATGTTCATATTACAATTTACTCGCTTAATTGTTTATTGGTAACTCATCACACTTATGATTATTTCTCCAATTTACCCTTTTAAGGACCCGCGAACTCTCACTCAGCATCCCGTAACTCTTCTCGAAAGAATTCCTACTCATTGGAGTGTTTACAAACAGAAAGAAATATAATACCCCCTCAAATATGCTTCTAGAATAGCGCCAAGGTGACCCCTCCATCGAGTTATATCATACCCACACTCTACCCCATAAACATGTTTATATAATAACATAAAGGGGTTTCCTAAGTATTTAAATCATCTAGAGAGGTATAGCATCAAAATTCACAATTAAAGTAATCGGACCAGACCGGGGTCCCCAAAAATGAAGCTGTTCGGTTCCTAAAAAATTTGCAGAAACTTTCACTTCCAGACCGATCTGGTTGGCCTTAAAATGCAGTTCCTTAAATTTGTACGCAAACTTACACTTTAGGACCGATCCAGTACCCTTTAACAATGAACCGGTTCAGATTGCACAGTTTTGTATCCTACGAAATCTCCATACTTTTATAATATACCCTTCTTTTTCAGTATTACAACCTCAATATCAACCTAAAATACGCATTTCACCACTTATATGCCTTCAAACCCATATACACACAACAAAAACTAAACTTCTTTACAAAAGTCTAAGGTTGAACATATAACTATAAAATTACCAAATTCTTACAATAAATTATGAAATGAGTCTCACAATTAAGCTTTTAGAAAGCAAATCCACTTGGCTAAAAGATTGTAGGGTTTGATTCTTCCTCAAACTCAAGGATTCTACAAGATTTTGAAGATTCTTAAGCTTCTCCTTCTTTGTCTTCTTCTCACGTTCTCTCTCTCAAATATGTTTTCTATTAATTGAGATTAATTAACCTTCATTAGCCTAATAACATCTTGTTATTAGTAATCCCATAAATGATAATGAACACATAAAATAACTAATGTTCCCCAAATTGAGTCAAACTAGTCAAAAGATTCCGTAACTCTAATAAAAAACTCAGGGCAATCATTTTGACTTTCTCGCTCTTTCCAAAATCAACCGTACCCTCCGAATTTTCATTCGATACTCAGAATATAAGAACCATCTCCCAACCTTAGATAATTCATTAAAATATGACACGATTGAAAAATAACTAAATCTCGCCGGCAATACACATATACGACGAAATTGCATAAAATAATATTATATTTACCAAATCACTCTAGTAAATGTGTAATTCTCACAAATATTAACTATTCTAACCAAATCAATATTTATTCTGAATCGTTATTTTAATCATCAATTATATTAAATCACCCGCACCCGATAATTTAATATAAAAATAAATACACAAAAGTAAGGGGTATTTTGTCTATATATATGATGAACGCTCACCTACATCACGATGTATATATCACACCATACATCACACCAAGTTTTATGCCCAAAGAAACCTTTTTTTCAAAAAAAATATTTTTCTCTTGAAATTAACCTTCTAATCAACACATATTACAAAAATTAGGTCAAAATACATTTTGTAACTATGTTTAAAAAATCAACAAAAAACTGATGGCGCAGATCCCTATAAATAATGTATTACGAGCAGTTTTTTTGTGGATTTTTGAAAAAATAGCTGCAAAATATATTTTAACCTAATTTTTTGAATATGGGTTTATGGGAAGGTTAATTTCAAGGTAAAACTATAACACTTAGAAAAAACATTTTTTAGCTCCTACAACTAGGTGTGGTGTATGGATGATATATAGAGCACGATGTAGGTGAGAATTTTCCATATATATACATATTACATTAAAAAGAATTAAATGCATTTTTTATCGTAAAAATCGTTAGTTAATTTCAAAATTAAAACTTTTTTATATGTAAACTGTTTTAAAAAAAACTTTATCGTAAATAAAACTGTTTTTATAAGTTAAACCTTTTATATTGAAACTATTTTTTGAAAATGTCATAAAAATGTTAAATTAGATTTTATAACTAGAATATTATAAAATGTTAAAATAACTTTTTTATATAGAAATTCTCTTTTTAAACGTTTCCTAAAAATAAAAACATCATGAAAATGTGTTTTTAGAGTTTTTTTTTTATATTGAAAAAGTATTTTTGTAAAAAATTATTTTATAAAAATGAGTTTTTTTAAAACTATTTTTTTTTTAAAAATCTATAAATAAAAACAATTTATTACAAAAGAGTTTTTTCTATAAGTAAAGACAGTTTGCATGTATAAATAAAAACATTAAAAAATTAACAATTTTTATATAAGAACAAATTTTTTTAATAAAAATTAGTTTTAGCTGTATGTATAAAAAGCAAACATCTTATAATAAAAAAGTTTTTTCATTAAAAAGTGTCATTTTAATATTAATGTAATTTAATGCGTGTGCATGTATTAAAATAAATTTAGATTTCGGTGTATTTTTAATATTAGATGTATATATGTAATGTATAATGTACAATTATAATAATTTATATTAATGTATTCAAGGGTAATACAATCTTTTTAGCTGAAAACATGGGTAATACATTGTCTTGAGTGTTATCTCATGTCTTTTCATACACACAAGTGTGACACCCCGCTTATTAAAATAACGGATGACCAAACTCTACTAAAATAAAACAGGAATTTCAAATGGTTCATTCTTAGCAGCACTGATATAAATAAAGAATATAACTAACCACCCATAGTTTAAAATAGAGCGAATGCCCAAATTTCAATTATATATCAAATGTACAACCATTAACTGCAATTATATAACATAACATGATTACAAGTAACAATATCTTCACAAAAAGGATAACCGAATAAGTTGTCGGTTAACAGACCCATACAAACTAAAATATGTGTGGAATGTAAAGCATACACATTAATACAAAACTTGGGCAACACAAGCCAAATTAAACACTACTGATCCTTAACTAGATTAACAAAATAAAAAAGTGAAGCGACTATCTAAAAAATCCCACATCATCCCATATATGCTACAACTCCATAGACCTTGTATTGGAAGCTCAACCTTGGCGTCATTGTGGTGAGACACCTAAAAGATATAACGTAGGAAAAGAAAAGAAAAGATAGATACGGTTCAGCGCCCCGTTTTGAAAATATTTAAGCAAGTGAATTAAATTTCATAATAACCATGAATGCAAATTCCCGTAATGAAATTAGGGCGGCCCGCTCTTGAGACTCATACTCACCCCTCGTCTACAGCACGCAACTAACTTATGCTTTTTAAATATTAGGTAAACTACCCAATTCGCCTATGGATAACCCAACCTTATGCTCACGCATTTACTCACACTCGCATATCTAATAAATATTAGCATAATAGAATTTAATCTCATTCTCAGTTATCTGATATTAATTCAATTCTAGCCACTTTCATAGTCTTAAACAAAAACTTTCACACATCAATCTTTAAAGCTTGGATATTATCACTTCTCTTATCATACATGATTAATCATTACACATGAAGTACACATACATATCATGCATTATATGTATACTAACAATCCCTCGGAGAAATAGCTCAACTTGATGCAGTCTCTAAGTACTACCATATTCCAAGGAAGACTCACCCCATCCTTGGTACCAACAGTCGGATTCGCACACCTACTTGGTAAAACAAAGCATAAATATATGGGAAGCTGCCATAGTTCCTCACCTAAAAGCGAGATGAATCATACCTAAGATGTCTCACCCATGATAAATGTCACACTATATAAATACTGGACGTTATGACATGTGGACTATACTATCCCTGCATTCACTAACCAGGGGATTCACCCACATCGTGCAACTTCCCATGGTATCCATAGAGGGGTATGTTCCACGTAGAATATCACACACACACACACAAAATATATATATATATATATATATATATATATATATAACATTACCCATTTACTCACTTAAACTTTACTAATCAGTCACACTTTGAATGTTCAACCGATTGATATAATTCAAGACACACGACTTCTCTCGACTAGCCCGTACCCAAATCTTGAAAGAATCCATCCAAATAGGAGGATTTATGAAGGAATCGAAACATTAATCCCCTTAATATACCTCCATAATTGTCCTGCTGTCACCCCACTATCGTATCATAATATTTTCCTATGTTTTTCATCATAAATATGGATATCACTTAATATTAGAAGGTTCATAACACTAAAACCATTTGGAAAGGAGTAAATTGCATATTGGGAAAACCTCTTAAAATAAAAAGTTTTCTGAATCGATTCACCCCTAGAGAAATCGATTCATCCAATTAGCGAATCGATTTGCCACACATCAAATTGATTCGAAAAATAGACCGGATACTTCTGCTTCAATCCGAATCGATTCATAAGAGGCCGAATCGATTTGGTAATCCATACATGTTACTTCTTCATTACACCAAATCGATTTGCAGGAGGCCGAATTGATTCACTATAGGAGATCTGATGCTTTTACAACTCGTCGAATCGATTTGCAGGAGGCCGAATCTATTCGAAAATGTATAGCAACCTATTTTTTCCTTCTTTTGTATAACCCCCACGAATATTTCACCAAACGTCATCATCTCTAAGCCATTTATTCCCCTCCAATACTTATTTCTAAGCTCCCAACCCTCCTATACATGATTCCAATCATTATTTCTAACAATCCAATATAAATTTCAAGCTTTAATAAATACATTCAAGAATTCACCTTACATACTCAAAGTTTAATAAAATACAAACAATTTAAAATTAATCCAAACATAAGATTATTTAGCAAGTTTAATCACTTGCCTCAATGTTTTTAGAATCTCGGTCTTGTTCGTAGTTGTGGATTTTGGCCGGAAGGTACCACGATTCCTCTTCCCTTTTTCTTCTATCTTAACTCTCTCTCTCTCAAATAATTTTTCCTCACAATGAGATTACCTAATAACCCATTTTTCTATTAACCCCAACTTTAAATGATAATACACACATAAAATGACTCGTATACCCCTATTCGAGTCTAACAAGCCAAAAAGACCTCGGAACCCAATTATAACCCCCGAGCACTCATTTTGACTATCTCGGCCCATCCCAGATCAACCGTGCACTCCAAATTGTCATCCGAGCTTCCAATAATAAAATCCTATCCCAACTTCCTATAATTTACACATATATACCCCGGTTGAAAAACAATCAATTCCCTCCGCTTATACCCACACACGTTGAAATAACATACCTTATGATTATATTTACTTTATCACACTAGTAAATTTATGATCTACATAAATATTAACTTTTCTACACAAATCAATATTTATCTTAAAATCCCCAGTTAATTTTTAAATTCTCATTTACTTTAAATTACACACACACAAAGTAATCTAATACTGAAAGTAAATGCTCATATGTAAGGGGTGTTACATACTCCCCTTCTTACGAAGGAATTTCATCCTCAAAATTCGAGCGTACCTGGTGAAAACAGGTAAGGATACGTGTCTCACATATCGTCCTCTCGTTCCCACGTCGACTCGTCAGCATTGTGGTGACCCTATTGAAATCAAACCAAGGGCACTACTTTTGATCGTAGCTTACGCTCACTATGGTATAGAATGGCAACCAAGGGCACTCCTTTTTGTTGTTCTACTGTCACTAACTGATTAGTGGCACATTTAAAAACAAACTTAGTTATGTCTTTTTCATGCTAGCCCACCATTATTATCTATGCATGTCCTGTTACATTTTGTCTCCATTGGGATGCACTGTGAATTTTGACCTGTATGATTCTGACATAACACCATGCCTGAAATCCCCATCATCCGGGACTGCTAGCCTCCCGTTGAAATGTAATCCACCCTCAGAACTAATAGAATACGATTCCTCTCCCTCTATCAATAGTTGTTGCATCTTGTCTTTACAATATTTATCCCCGACTTGTGCTTTCACCACTCTCATCACGATCTCACGTATGACAGTCAATGCTACCATACATGCTCTGGAAACTACATCCTCCCGAGGAAGTTCATTCCACTTGGCTTTCCACACTTTCGCTAACTATCCGGTGGGTTGTCGACTTAAAGCATCAGCTACCAAATTATCCTTCCCCGAGTGATATTGGATATCAAACTGATAATATTTCACAAATTCCAACCACCAACGCCGCCTCATATTAAGGTCCTTCTAAGTGAACAAATACTGCAGCGATTTGTGATACGTGAAAAGACTAAACTACTCTTCCAGGAGATAATGCGTCCATATTCTTAAGGTAAAGACTACCGCAGGTAGCTCTATATCATGTGTGGGATAATTTGTCTTATCAGGCTTGAGCTTTTGAGAAGCATATGCGATAGCCATGTCCTCCTATTGTAATACACCCACTAGTCCCTGGAGGGATGAATAAGGAAAAACTAAGTACTCCACTCCCGCTTTAGGAAACAAGAGTAGGGGTGATGAAGTCAACATGTCTATTAATTCATCAAATGTTATCTCACAGTAATCACCCCACACAAACTGCACCCCCTTCCGAGTTAAATTCGTCAAAGAGCTTGCAATTTTTGAAAAGCCCTTAATAAAATGGTGATAATACCCCACCAATCCCAAGAAACTACGGACCTCTATCGGTGTCATGGGCTGACCCCACTCCCTCACCACTGTAACTTTGCTCGAGTCTAATGAAATGCCCTTTTCAGACACCATAGTCCCCAAAAACTGCACTTGCTGCAACCAAAACCCACATTTCTCAAACTTGGCGTACAATTAATGGTCCCATAGTGTCTGCAAAACTAGGCGTAAATGTTGGGCTTGTTTGCTCTCCGTCCGAGAATAGACCAGAATATCATCAATGAACACAATCATAAACTAGTCCAAAAAGTCCCGAAAGACCATGTTCATTAGATCCATGAACACTGATGTGGCATTGGTAAACCCAAACGGCATAACCCAAAACTTATAAGATCCATAACGGGTCAAAAATGTAGTTTTTGAGATGTCCTACTCCCTAATACGTAGTTGGTGATACCCCGATCTCAGATCTATTTTTGAGAAGTATGTTGCCCCTCTCAATTTATCAAATAAATCGTCAATATGAGGTGATGGGTATTTATTTCAGATCGTCGCCTTATTCAGCGCTTGGTAATCCACACACGATTGAAGAGAACTTCCCATTTTCTTTAAAAATAACATAGGGGCACCCCATAGTTACGTGCTCCTACGAATGAAACCCTATCCCAGAAGTTGCTGAATTTGGCCTCGTAATTCTTGCATATCCAAGGGAGCCATACGGTATGGAGTTCCCACAATCGTCCTAGCCTTAGGCGCTAAATCAATAAAAAAAATCAATCTCTCGACTAGGTGGTAAGCTGGGTTTCTCCTGGAAAACGTTCGCAAACTCCTTGACGACCGAAATCGAATCTAATGAAACAACTACTTCCTGTGAGGTTTACTCGAGCCTCCCTTTGGAAGGGGAATGGAAACTAAAACATTTCTTGGCCTGGAGTGGCAAGTACAATGAACCTAGAAAAATAATCTACCATCGCTCGATATTGTGCCAGCCAGTCCATACCCAATATAACATCGTACTTGGTCATATCTAACACAAGTAAATCAGCGACTAAACACAGCTTCCTACATCTATCTCCAGCCCTCTACATATGGAGTGCATAAGCACCCCACCACCCAAGGGATAATCGACACACATCATAATACTATCGGCTAACTCAAACAATCCCACTACACGTGTGAAATGAATAACTATGAATGAATACGAGGCTCCCGTATCAAATAATACCCGTCCCATATGCCCATGGATAGTTAAAGTACCATCTATGGTTAGGGGAGGTTGCTCTGCTTGCGGTAACATCGCACTTTGGATGTTATATACTCGCCCAAACTACATCTATCCTTGTTGGGTGGGATGACTGGGGCGGGTGCTAGAGGTTGTAAAGGTGCTAAAGGCGCTTACTGTACTTGCTGGGCTCCTGGTATCTAGGCTCTTTTCTGCCATGGGCACTTTGACTTCTTGTGACCCACCTCCCCCCCCACATTGAAAACAACACAAAATTCACCATCCCCTGACCTTATTGTTTGAATCATAGTTTCCCCTTCCACTGACCCTGGTGGCCTCGGCCCTGATGGCTTCTTCCATTGTTCCCTCGACCGAATTATCCCTATGGAACATTCTGCTGTGGCTGGGGCCCTTGATAGTTCTGCCTAAAACCACTACCATCAGATCTAAAACCTTCAGGACACTATCTTTTAGCTGAATCCCCCGAATGGATATCCCGCTCTCTCTGACGATTAATCTTCTGCTGAGGTTACTGTACCCCACGAACACCATCTCCTCCCAACTTACTAGACTGACCAGAATCCCCAAGTTTCTTACTCCCCTTTAAATGAAGGCGGTGGTCCTGAGAATGTAATAATGCAGCATTCATAACAACTGAAAAAGTCAACAACGCCGGATTCCCTAACAAATGTTATCAAATTCTCCAATTTAAACTACCCGTAAACTTTGATATTCTCTTATCCTTGGTACTTACCTCTTCGGGCACAAAATTTTCCATATGGGTAAATTATTCTTCATATTCGTCCACCGACCAAACTCCTTGCATTGCGTCTAACAAACTCCTTCTCATTTTTTTCTGAACTCTATGAGGAAACTATTTACAATCAAATCGAACCCAAAACTCCGATATGGGCATTGCATCCCTTTGTTCCAGAGTAGTATCCGACTCCCACCACTGGAGAGTCTCACCTACTAACATGAATGTGGAAAGTATTTGCTTATGAACATCACTACATTGAACCATGCGGAGGTGACGTTGGATATCCTTTTTCCACTAACTCACCATTATCACATTGGATCTGCCTTGAAATTTCGGAGGATGCCCATTTTTTGAAGGATTCCCAAACTCTCTCCCACGCAGATGGCCCCATGTGGGTTTGAACTACCGGTGCTACCAACTTCTACTGAGACTGAGGAAACTATTGAGCTATAGTGGTCATGTCTGCATTGAGTGCTTGAGACACAATATTAGCAACCTCTGCTGCAGTCATAGTCCCTTGAGGTAATTGGGGCTCCACATTCTTCGCCCCTCTATTTGACCTAGTCGAACGACCTCTTTTTGTTGGCATCTGAAATGAGATCAAACTATATCAGTTGGTAGTAAATACAATTTCTCATAACAAGAGATTGTAATTGAGAAATGAACACAACAATCCTAATAAGAGGGCTCTATGTCAAGAATGCAACGGTAGAGCGTAGAAAGTCTGCACAGATCCTAAAGACACAAGAACCTAATGGTATGATACCATCTATGACAACCCTCTTATTAAAATAACGGGTGGCTGACCCTCTACCAAAATAAAACATGAATCTCAAATGATTCATTCTTAGCATCACTCACGTAAATCAAGAATATAACTAACCACTCATAATTTAAAATATAGCGAATGCCAAAATTTTCAATTATATATAACATTTACAACCATTAACTGTAATTATATAACATAAAATGATTCTAAGTAACAATATTTGCACGAAAAGGATAACCGAATAAGTTGTCGGTTAACAAACCCATACAAACTAACAAATGTCTGAAATGTAAAGCATATACATCAAAACAAAACATAGGCGACACACGCTCGATTAACACTATTGATCCTTAATTAGATTAACAAAAAAAATTTGAAGCGATTATCTAAAAAATCCCACAGCATCCCACATAAGTTACAACTCCATAGACCCAAGATTGGAAGCTCAACCTTGGCGTCCTTGTGGTGGGACACCTAAAAGACATAACATAGGAAAAGAAAATAAAAGAAAAGAAAAGAGAGATACGGGTCAACACCTTGTTTTGAAAATATTTATGCAAGGGAATTAAAATGCATAATAACAATGAATGCAAATTCCCATAGTGAAATTACGTCCGCCCTATCTTGAGACTCATACTCACCCCTCAGCTACAGCGCGCACCTAACGTATTAATTTTAAATCTTAGGTAAACTACGCGGCTCACCTGTGGACAACCCAAACTTATGCTCATGCATTTACTCAAACTCACATATCTAATACATAATAGCATAATATAATTTAATCTCATTCTCAATTATCCCATATTAATTCAATTATAGCCACTTTCATTAGTCTTAAACATAACATTTCACACATCATTCTTTAAAATCTGGATAGTATCACTTCTCTTATCATACGTGATTAATAATTACACATTAAGTACACATACATATCACGCATTATATGTAAACTAACCATCCCTGAATGAAGTAGCTCAACCAGATGTAGTCTCTAAGTGCTACCATGTTCAAGGGAATACTCACCTCATCATGGGTACCAACAGTCGGATTCTCACACTGACTTGGTAAAACAAAGTACAAGCATATGGTAAGCGACCATAGTTCATCACCTGAAAGTGAGACGAATCACACCCAAGATGTCTCACCCATGATAAATGCCACATTGTATAAGTACTGGACGCTATGACTTGGGGATTACATTCTCCCCGCATTCACTAGCTGGGGGACTAACCCACATCGCATAATTTCTCATGGTATCCCTAGAGGGGTATGTTCCATATAGAATATCATACACACAATATATATATATATATATATATATATATATATATATATATATATATATATATATATATATATATATATATATAACATTACCCATTCACTCACTTAAATTTTAATAATTAGTCACACATTTGATTATCAATCGATTGATATAATTCAAGACACATGAATTCTCTCAACTAACCCGTACCCAAATCTTAAATAATCCCTCCAAATAGGAGGATTTACGAAGGAATTGAAACATTAATCCCCCTAATATACCTCCATAATTGTCCCGGTATCTCCCCACTATCGTATAACATTATTTTCTTATCTTTTTCATCATAAATATAGATATCACTTCATATTAGAAGGTTATTAATTACTAAACCCATTTGGAAAGGAGTCTATTGCATTTTGGAAAAACCTCTTAAAACAGTTGGTTTGCCGTATTGATTCGCCCCTGGCCGAATATATTCGTCCAGTTAGTGAATCGATTCGCTATACATCGAATCGATTCGTCAACTAGACCTGATACTTCTGCTTCAATTCGAATCGATTTTCAAGAGGCCGAATCGATTCGATAATCCATATCTATTAATTTTGCATTACATTGAATCGATTAGCAGGTTGTTGAATCGATCCGGTACAATAGATTTTTTTCTTCTCCAACATGCTGAATTGATTTGCAGGAGGCCGAATCGATTCGAAAATGTACCGCAACCTATTTTTTCCTTATTCTTTATAACCCCCACAAAATTTTCATCAAAACTCATCATCTACAAGACATTTATTCCCATCCAACACTTATTTCTAACCTCCCAACCCTCCTACACATGATTCAAACAATTATTTCTAACAATCCAATATAAATTTCAAGATTTAATCAATACATTCAAGAATTCACCTTAAATACTAAAAGTTTAATAAACTACCAACAATTTACGAATTAATTCACACACAAGATTATTTAGAAAGTTTAATAACTTGCTTGTAGAATCCCAATCTTGTTCGTAGTTGCGAATAGTCGTGGATTTTGGCCGAAAATTACCATTATTCCTCTTCCATTTCTCTTTTATCTTAACTCTATCTCTCAAACGGGTTTTCCTCACAATTTGATTGCCTAATAACCCATTTTTTTGTTAACCCCAACTTTAAATGATAATACAGACATAAAATGACTCGTATACCCCCAACAGAGTCTAAGTAGCCAAAAAGACCCCGGAACCCAAGTACAATCCCCAAGCACTCATTTTGACTATCTCGACCCATCCTAGAGTGCACTCCAAATTGTCGTTCGAGCTACTGATAATAAAATCCTATCCCAACTTCATATAACTTACACATATATACCCCGTTTGAAAAATAATCAATTTCCATCGCTTATACTCACATACGACGAAATAGCATACCATATGATTATATTTACTTTATCACACTAGTAAATACACGATCTATATAAATATTCACTTTCCTACACAAATTAATATTTATCTTAAAATCCCAAGTTAAATTTTAAATTCGCATTTATTTTAAATTACACACACACACACAAAGTAATTTAATACTGCAAATAAATGCTCAAAAGTAAGGGTGTTACAACAAGTTATATACATACTCATTCATTGCCTCATTCCATGTTGATTTTGTGTTGAACTTTTATTTGGAAAAAACATAGAAAATATTAAGCTTTTTCGAGAGTATTTTTCTTAGATCATCTCATCTCGTTTATTTGTTTCAAGCTTTATGATTAATTATTGAATCCTTAGAAGTAGGACTTTTATACTCACGCTAGTCCTGAAAAATCACTTTCCAAAATATTTTTTTATTGAGTATGGTCTTCTTTAAAGCTTAAAACTACACTCGTGAGTTATTTAGAGAAACCAGACCTTGTACAATGTCTTTTCAATTATAGAGTATCCGCCCACAACCTTCTTGTAGTTGATGGTGACTCAACGGTTTTGTTGACTCAGAACAAAGTGTCCCTCCACTTTAAAGAAGATTTGTTGGCATAAGACTTCAAGACATTAGATGGGTTTAAAATCAATCACTGTTGTGTAGAATTTTTTAGCTATTGACACTTTTTTGGAGACTATGGTGTGAAATAGTATATAGTCACTTGATGCACCGTGTGATTGTAAGTCATATTTTTTTTTTAATAAAAATCTTCCACAATACATTAGTGTGCTTTACTCATTCATCCAGTGTTGTGTGAATTTTTTTATCTTTCCATATTTTAGAATCACTTATCTTAAATTGAAGAAAAATTTGATTAGACTCTAATATTAATAAAATAATTTGTAACAAAAACTTTGAGGATTCTTTTACATTGATAATATAACAAGAAAATTATCTCTCAATCGGTAATTTAATTTTAATTGGATATTTACTGTCGAGAGCTCGCACTCTCATAGAATTGCCATTAATAATAAAAATGCGAAAGTTATAGTTGTAAGAAGAAAACACGCCATATGAACCACTTACTCTTTAGCCCAAGCTAGTGAATTGAAATTAGTAAGGCCTATAAATCATTAGCCAATGTACCATTATGACCTCAAATGATACCTATAATACCCTGTATTTCTATGTATATAGAATTTAATTAATTCGGGTTATTTTGAATTACACACATGGCATAATTTCATTGAATTAATTAAATATCAATCGGTAGAGATAATATATAATCTTATGGAATAAAGTTACTAAGTGAATAGTAAATAATTTACGATAATTATTTTACGTCTTAGCGAGTGATATTGATGTAACTAAATTGTATATTAACAGGGAGTCGCATGTGGACTATTTGAGGTCGAGATGGAAAATTGTTGCAGAGTTACTTGAATGGTGATTTTGAGGTCACGGTTGATTTTTAAAGGGTCAAAATAGTCAGAATATATACCCATGGGTAGTAATTGGATCCCGTGGCAATTTTAGTCATAACCGAGCTTACACGATGGTGTTCGGGTCATTTGGGCTTGGCCCGTTCGCCTAATTTCGGGAATTGAGATTTAAAACCTAAGGTTAGTCAATTGGGGCATCAACATAACATATCTCAAACCCTAAGAATCAAATGAGAAGAGAGGAAAGTCCATTAGAAAGGAAGAAAAGAGGATTGTTGGACCTTCTAACACCAATTCTCACCACCGGCGTGCCGAAATCATAATTGGAGCAAGGAGGGATCAACTCTATCATCATATAAACGAAATCAGACCTGCAACTATAAGTAAAGTGTTTATCTTATATGTTTTTGAATAAGTTATAATACCCATGTAGTGTAGGTGTAGACACCCCATTCTGTTACCCCTAACTCTCCTAAAGACCCTAGTACCTCCCTTCATCACTACAAACCCAAGTCATGTCCCGAGTACTGACCTAGAAGACATCGGGTACTCCTCGGCTCAGTTTGACCAAAAAGTCAAACTCTTCATCTCGACCGAGACTGAATGAATCTTCTAAGGGCACTGAATACCCTGTCCAACGGTCCATCCCGTGTGCGATTCTGACTTACCATGCGGACGAACGATCTGTTTGCGTTCGAAACTTGACCTAAAGGCCAGCGGGCGCTCCCGAGCTCTGTTTGACCTATGTCAACTCTTCAGCTTGACCGAGGCTCAATGAATCTTTGAAGGGCACTGAATACCCTTTCCAGCGGTCCATCCCGTGCACAATTCTGACTTTCCATGCGGACGAACGATCCGTTTGAGTCCAAGAGGTCACCGAATGCTTCCCGGGCCCGGTTGACGAAAGTCAACTCCTCAAACTGGGTCAAACTATTTGGAATGTCTAAGTACATCTCCTAACCTTTCCAATGGTCTGCCTCGTGCACGATTTGGACCTACCATGCGGACGAACGATCCATTTGCGTCCGAGCGATTCACCGTCTAATAGACCGACAAACGCTTCCGAGCCATATTTGACCCAAAGTCAACTCCCAAACCTGGGATCAGTCTAAAGGACTTTCGAATGTCTCTGAATTAACTTTCCAACGGTATGCCCTGTGCACGATTCTGACCAACATGTTTCCCTCGGTAGCCGATTTTTCAAAAATACCTGAAACACACTACCAAATGGCAGGTTCCTGACCCTGCCTATCGGCAGGTGCCGATAGGAAGGAATAAGTCTATGCCGATAGGCAGTGACCTGAGCCTATAAAAGGAGGAGTTCACCTCATTTGAAAGGAGATCTCAGATCTGATAAAAATCACTCTCAACGAATCCCATAAACCTCTCTCAAAGGTAGCGTGATTTCAACCTCCAAATCCCTTTTTTACTTCCCCTTTTCATCATTCTTTTCATCAAACTTGGTGAATTAGCCACTCTCCATCATCATCCAAGTGCAAGATATGCCCTCCCACATTCAAGATCAATCTCAAGATCTTCAATAAGGTCCAATTTTCTCAACTTTCTCTTAAATTCTCTTAAATTCGTAATAACTTGTTTTATTACTTAGCACTTTTTATTATCTCATCTCACACATCCTAATATACTTTTTACTAGTATTATTGCACATCTCTTATTTTCATATAAATAAAAACCCAAAAAAATAAGAAAAAGAGGGTTTGCTCATAAATTCCAAATAAGGATTCTCATACCTTTCCCACACTTTTATCACAACTAAAACACGTTTTCTACACACACACACATTCACAAATAAGAGATCTCCCATTTGTATTTATGGGATAAACCCCACCCCTCGTTTTGTATGTGAACTACGTGGACTTTGATGCCTTTATAGGCTACGTAGGCGTCTCGGGGTAAAACCCGAGACTCGAGTCCTTTTCTCACTTTTTCTCTTATTTTCCTATCTTCTCTAAAGCTAATTTTCTTATATTCTATATACTTGTAACGTATTACTCCATATGCGTTATCGTTTCATTATAACGACCAACGTAGGGGTAATCGCGTAAATCTTATTCTTCTAATACTATTCTTATATCTTCCTATGGATGACTCGCTTTATCTTTCCCATGATACAAGTCGAGGATTCCTACCTCCATTTTATATATACACATGCACACATATCACGGGGGAAATATAAAGGAAAATAGCAAATATCCATGAGAGACCGAAAGGGCGGAATGGGTGCCTAACACCTTCCCATTTCGTAACTAAGCCTCCGAACCCTTCTCGAATCATCTTGGTTTCGCATGCACCAGTATGTCTTTGGATGCCATCCTTCGGGGAGGCTTCCCCTTTTCCTTTTGTCTGTTTTGAGTAAAATAGACTGGAGACTATGAATCTCTCTACCTTTTTACACCTCATCTCAAACGACGCCGGCCGAAGCGCTCCCAAGAGGGATGCGCGAGACCCGAGGATCCTTCCTCCAAGCGCCCGCCCGCACAGCGAGGATCGGGGATGGCCACAGTGGTGACTCTGCTGGGGAATTTTTATATTATGAGGGCTTGACTCTATTTACATGGATGCTATATTTGTTTATGTTTACCCCCATATCTTCATGTTCCCCTTTCCATGTGTACCCCATGCTTATGCTTGTATTCACACACTTGTAGAAATTTCTCGATGTACACTTCACACCACGTGCACCTAGGATCACATATATCCCCAGGTTGCACGCATCACCCATCCATACTTGGCGTACCTTTCTTGGGTACTTATACTTTGCTTGGCATAATCAAGAAAAACATTCTCATCATAAGATACAAATAACAGAATCATTCATGATTCACACAATATCACCAAAGAGAAGTGCTATTGACCAAATCTTACCCAGTAACTAGAGGGTCACTTCGTGATGGGCGCTGGTCTGGCAGGTCGCAGTTAGCCTAAGCGATATGACTCTCACCTTCCATTGGCCAAGTACCTTCAACATATATCAAACGGTTCCTCCGCATCGTACCGCTTGACCGAAGTCATAACGGGAGGTATATCGTAGGGAATTTGTTTACGTACGCCGAGTATATCGAATTCGCTCTCATACGTACCGTCCCCACGAGGTATATCATGAGGCAATTCACGTACACTCAGGTATATCAAATGGCTTGTCCACACATGTCGATTGCCCGTAAGAGTAAGACGTATATCGTGGAAGTCACGCCAAAGGGGGGAACCCATGCCGATTCACCCAACCAACTTCATACCCGCATATAGGTGTCAAACCTAGGACACGCACTTTAGCTTTTCGGTTTCGACCTGAAACTCTGCCGAAATTCTAGGTCAGCCTGCCGCCCAATTTTTGCACATTTTTAAAACGGGACCCTGTCCGTGAGCCTGGTTACAAGTCCAAACCGTAGCTTTGTATATATTAAAACCCACTTTTTTAGGCTCGGGTCCTGTTCGGTATTGCATTTAGGATAATTAAATACAAGTGAGAACATAATAATCATAATAATCATGCTGATTTCCAAAAATCAAAAAACATTTCTCCATTCTTTATCAAAAATCCAAAAACATTTCTGCCTTCTTTATCAAAAATCTAAAAATAGTTTCTTCTCTTTTTCTCAAAAATAAATCTTATTCTACGCCTTCTCAGGTCGATTGCAAGCCTTTGGCTTGGCTCCCTATTGGCTTCGGTCTTCAGTCAAATCACCCCAAAGTTTCATCCATTCCTCTACTACTTCTTTTGAGTACAAAATCCATCCACTTTCCATGGAGAATACAGATGAAGTACCAGTCATACAGCCGGATCTGACGACAGTCCTAGCTCAGCTCGTGTCTAAGATTGACAACCTCCAAACCGAGGTCCGAGAGATGCAATGAAATCAGGTTCCAATTCCTCAAGAGTTCGAGGCCCTATTCCCTCGTGCTATATGTCCACTCGATCCTATCTGGGTTCCGAAAGAATATCAGCATGCTCCACGTGCCCCTCCTGCTAATGGGCCGTCGCCTGCCAAACTCCTAATGCCCAACATTGCCCAGCCTATGGCTAACCTTCCTATGGTCGTTGATCCAAAAGAAGAGGAGTTGAATAAATTCAAAGAGGATCTCAAGATGCTCACCAAGAAGTTTGACCAAGTCAGGATCTCTGGGAATTACATGGACTACACCCACATGTCTTCTTATCCTAAAGCGAGGTTACCCGAGAAGTTCAAGGTGCCAAATATCGATAAGTTTGGGGGGAGTGGACCCCCGATTGTTCATCTTCACAGTTATCATCGTTCTATGACTCTACTAGGGGCTTCTGAAGAAGTGGTGGCCCAATTGTTTCAGCAAACTTTGAAGGATAGTGCCCTCCGATGGTTTTTATCTCTTGAGGAATCTAGAATCCGTAGTTGGGAGGATGTAGCTTGAGAATTCATGTCGTAATATAAATACAATGAAGATATTGAGGTCAACGGTCGTGATTTGGAGATGCTCAAACAGAAACTGGGGGAATCAGTCAGTAACTTCATAACCCGATGGAGAGAACAGGCAACTACCATGACTAAATGGCCATCCGAGGAAGAACATGTCAACATAGTGAAGAAGACCTTCTTGCCCCATGTCCGAGCGATGATGGGAGGACAATACTATCCCCACTTCTGAGCTCTTAGAGAGGCTGGAGTGGAAATCGAGGAAAGCCTCAATAAAATAGAGGTCGAACCGAAGAAGGTGTCTGGACAGTTCACCCCTAGAAAGTATGACAAGCCTGCTAGTGCTACAGTCTCAACCATCAACAACATCTCTCAACTAACCATATCATGGGCACCAGAAAGTCGCCCTACCCCCATCCGAAGGGAATATACTGAGCTACATGCTCCCTTATCCAATGTTTATCAAGCCCTGTTAAGCCGAAACCTCATCAAACCCTTAGATCCACATCCATTACCAAATCCACTCCCAAGAAACTTCAAGACCGATGCTCATTACGCCTTTCACCAAACTGCCGGCCATACCACCGGCCAATGCTTTCACCTTCGGAACATAATCCAAGATCTCATTGATCGGGGTACCATTGCCCCACTAGCCAATCCTAAGCCAAACACTACTCACAATCCACTTTCGAATCACACCAATGCCATCTTCCTAGAAGAAAACCCAGATTTCGATCCATCAACTACCATCACACCCATATACTCTCCCAAACCTCTTCAAATTTTCCCATATTTCCTCCTACACCCTACTTGCCTCGCTGATCAGGCACTGTCACTCCTTACCAGAGCATGCATCGCTGTTCGTACCCGTTCTGAAAATGGAGGTATGGAATTATCAGAGGTGTTAAACCAACTCCTAGAGTTCGGTCTGAAATTGCCCTCATAAATGGTCATCGATTGCTAGAAGTTCAGCAAACTGTTCTTGGAAGCATGAAAATGGGTCCGAGATTCAGATAATTGGGTGGTACCAACCGATGAAGTTATCCTAGATGATGTTGTCCAGATTATGGCAGAATTATTCAGGAAAACCAACAGTATTTGCAGTATCATCAGTTTACTTGACGCTTTGAAGCTACAAGGTTGCTTGGTCCCTTCAATCACATATATCCCCAGACAATGGGAGGACTTGTATGAAGAAGATGTTGAAGTTGTGGAATGCATTAACTTTACATGGAAAGACATAATTATTGCCACTGGATGGGGGAGAATTCAAATATTCGAGCAAAGAAAAAGATTCAAGAAGAGCCGACCCAGTAGCCGACATATGTGGGATAATATCATTTGAAGAACTCCTTGGAGAAATAAATAGGGTGGTAGAACAACTTGAGATTGACGAGAAAATGGGATTCATCTTCTTCCATTCTTCAGTAAATCACATGACCAGATCAGGGGGAAATTACCAGGTTCTAAGCACACTAACGACAAATGACAAGGGGAAGGGCATTAAAAACCTTCCTATGCCCGAGATGACCATTGAGAAGAGCAAGATCCTCGATCAACTGAAGAAAACTCAAGCTAACATCACTCTATAGGGACTTTTCATGTCTTCACAGCTATACAGAAATGCTTTAATCAAGTTGCTCACTGGACCTATAGTTCCTCCCTCTACCTCACCAGAAGAAGCGGTAAATCTGGTCGGATCCTTGACCTTTACATGAATTCTATCATTTTCTGAAGAATAAATCCCCAGAATTAGACCGAATCACAATCATGCACTCAACATCTCCGTCGAAGTTATGGGAAAGGCTGTGCCACTCTCTCTTTTCGATAACGGATCCGCCTTGAATGTTTTCCCTCTAAGAACCTTCAAGTGTTTTGGCCTGAAAGAAAGAGACTTCGCTCCAACCTCCGTGGATGTACGTGCCTACGACAATACCCGTTGTGAGGTGATGGGATCCATAAAACTTGTAATAGGGGTTGGCCCTATAAAACCTATCGTTGAATTCCAAGTCATAGACATCCCAGCTTGTTTCAACCTGTTGCTCAGACGACCCTGGATCCACAATATCAAGGGTGTGTCTTCCTCACTCCATCAGAAATTGAAGTTCTTCGCCGACGGGCGAGTCATCACCATTTTGGGCGATAACAAAAATATCGAGGGTGCAAGCACCAGCAGTCAAATTCTTGAGATACAGCACGGGTCAAATGATATGCTCCTATGAGGATTCCGAGTTGAGCCACTCCTACTCCCGGCAGGGGACGGTTTCAAAGAAAGGGTTTATCCAGAATATGACCCTCATGGTAATGTAAATGTGATTCAAATGTTCAGAAACATGCACTTCATGCCCAGACTGGGACTCGGGCAAAGGCAACAAGGGATACTCGAGGCCATCAAATTGAAGAAAGCTTTCCCTCCTTGTGTCTTGGGGTATCAACCATCAGAACAATAGCTCAGAATAATCCACCAGTCTCGACTGAAGAGAAGATTAGACTACATCCCAACTATCCCAGGAGACTTCTTAAATGGATGATTCATCAAAGAGGGCGAGGACTTCCCTTTTTACAGTTTTCCAGAACCATGGTATGACCACACAGACAAGAAGATGAAGCCCGAAATGGAGATCTTTTTCCAAGATCGCTACCCATGGGCCGAAAGTTTCCAACACCGCGTACAACCGCTCATTAAAGATACCGAAGAGACTGAGGAAAGTGATTCCAAAGATTCCTTCAACTTACAGACACTAGGGCTAGCACTCTGCATGGTTCATTCAGGCACTACATCAATGGATCCATCCCATCTGATTAAAGTTGCTAATACACCCCTCCTCAACTGGCATGCTGCGCCAGTTCTACCTCTTGAAATCCCCCCTAACCCCAATGTTTACCCTATTTTTTCTTCTATTGTCTATCCTTGTTCAAATGTAACCAAGACCTCTTTTGACGAGGTTCTCAATGCTGTTTTTCCTATTAATGAAATAAACGAAGATTTTGAGTATCTTGTTGTGCCTTTCATTAACTGCTTGGATTCTAATCAAACTTTTGATGATAATGATTTTGCAAATGAACAATTCTTAACTGATCTAAATCAGGTTAATAATAAAAAACATAATCGCGTTCAAGTTAAGGAATAAGAGACTATTGTTATTAATCTTGGTTCTAGTAGCCAATTGTGCGAGATTAGGATAGGGGACACCCTTGATGAGCATGAGCGTGCACAACTCGATGAATTGCTGAAGGGGTTCGTGGATGTCTTCGCATGGTCCTACGATGATATGCCCGGAATTGATCCTGAAATAGCTCATCATGAGATCCCCACTCTCCCAGATTACAAGCCGGTTAAACAAAAATTGAGAAAACTCCGCACCGAATGGTCGCTCAAAGTCAAAGAAGAGGTGGTCAAACAGCTGAACGTGGGCTTCATTCGGGTGATCGAATATCGCACGTGGCTAGAGAACATTGTACTTGTGCCGAAATCAGGAGAGAAGGTTCGAATGTGTGTAGACTACCGAGATTTAAACAAAGCTTCTCCAAAGGATGATTATCCGCTACCCAATATTGACATGATCGTGGACAACATAGCCAGTCATGCTCTCAAGTCATTCGTCGACGGGTTTGTCGGATACAACGAAATCAAAATGCATCCAGTCCATTAAGAAAAAACCGCTTTCATCACCCCATGGGGGACCTTTTGCTACACCGTTATGCCATTTGGTCTCAAGAATGCTAGGGCTACCTACCAAAGGGTTGCCACAACCATCCTGCACGATCTGATTCACAAAGAGGTCAAGGTTTATGTGGATGCTATGATTATCAAGTCCAAAACTAGATAAGGTCATGTTCCCGCTCTCCGAAAGTTCTTTGAACGACTACGACGGTCTCAGATGCGACTTAGTCCATAGAAGTGTGTCTTCAGCGTTACAAAGGGAAAACTCTTGGGATTCATGGTCGGCAAAAAGGGGATAGAATCAGATCCTGTAAGCTGAAGGCCATACTTGAGATGCCACCACCCTGAATAGAGAAAGAAGTTTGAGGTTTTCCTGGGAATTTGTAATATATCAGCCGGTTCATCAGCCTGCTAACCTCCATCTGTGAACCGATCTTCAAGCTCCTCCGAAAGGATTCAACCAAGGTTTAGAACGAGGCCTGTTAAGAATTTTTTAACCGAATCAAACAATATCTGACCAAACCTCTAGTGCTCATTCCACCACAGCCTGGTCTCCCTTTGCTCCTATACCTAACCATAACCGACACTGCAGCTGGAGCTTTGCTAGCCTAATACCTTGAGGACTCTCATAAAGAAATAGCCATCTATTATGCCACTCACAAAATGGTCGGGTGCAAGGTCAACTACACTTCTTTGGAAAAGGCGTGTGTCGTACTTGTCTGGGTCACCCAAAAGTTACGACACTACATGCTCGCCTTCCCCATCAAACTTGTATCCCGAATGGATCCCATCAAATACCTACTTGAGAAACCCTCCTTATCCAGTCGAATTGCCCGATGGTTGATGCTGCTAACCGAGTTTGATATCGTGTACATCACACAGAAAGATGTTAAAGGAAGATCCATCTCTGAGTACCTCGCTGATTACCCTATAGAAGAAGCAGATGTCTGGACCTACGAATTCACAGATGAAAATATCCTTTGCACCGATCAAGACCGCCTTCGATGGAAAATGTTCTTTGATGGCGCTGCCAACAAAAAGGGATATGGCATTGGGATACTTCTGATCTCCCCAGATGACTCCTACACTCCCATCGCCATTAAATTGAATTTCCCTTGCACCAACAACATGAAGGAATGCGAGGCATGCACAGTGGGCCTCAAAGTTGCTCTCAAGAGAGGTATTCAATACCTTGACGTCTACGGGGATTCTGCCCTTATCATCGATCAAGTGCTCAGAAAGTGGAAATTCAAGGATGAAAAGCTCCAACCCTTTCATGCCCAATTAGAAGAGTTAGCCTCCCAATTCCGAGATATTACCTTCCATTACCTACCTCGAACAAGGAATAACCTAGATGATGCTCTCATTACCTTGGCCTCCATGGTCGACATGATCGAAGGAATAATAATGCCCCCCTTCCTAGTTCAAAAGCAAGACAAACCGACCCATTGCTACCATATTGAGCTTGTATCTACCAAAGATCCAGAACTAGCTGATTACTGGTACTATGATATCTGGTGCCTCCTCAAACATGGTAGGTATCCCGAGGGTTCCAATAAGAAAGACCGAACAATCCTCCAAAGACTAGCCGCCCAGTACATCATCTGTCATAAAGCCCTACTCAAGAGGAACTTCGATGGAACTCATCTACACTTTATCGTAGGGGCTCAGATTGAGAAAATAATGCAAAAAATCGACAGCGAGGAATGCGGGCCCCATATGAACGGTCACATGCTTGCCAAAAAAATCATCCGACAGGGCTACTACTGGACCACCATAACCCAGGACTTCACTGCCTATGTCTGGAGATGCCTCAAATGCCAATAATTCTCCAATCTTCAACACCTACCTCCGTGAGAATTATACAACATGACCTCCCCCTATCCATTCTCCACCTAGGGTATCGACATCATAGGGAAGGTTACGCCAAAGGCTTCAAATGGACATGAGTTCATCCTAGTCACCATCGATTACTTCACTAAATGGATCAAAGCTGAGTCATATGCAGTACTAAACGCCAAGAAAATGGCCAAATTCCTCAAGAAGAATATCATCTGCCGATATGGGGTCCCGTATGAGCTAGTGTTAGATAACGGGTTGTATTTCAAAGTATAAGAAACAGAAGTAGTCAACGAGTACGGGATTCAGAGACAAAAATCTTCTTCCTACCAACCTCAGACCAATGGTGCAGTGGAAGCCGCCAACAAGAACCTCAAGGCCATCATCAGCAAAATGACCAAAAGTTATAGGGATTGGGTCGACCGAATCCTGTACGCCCTCTGGGGCTATCGAACCTCAATCCGAACCTCTACTGGGGCTACCCCTTACTCCCTGCTCTACGACATGGAAGCAGTCCTACCCGTGGAGCTGGAATTACCCTCGCTATGCGTCATGCTCGAAAGCAAAGTTAGTGAAGAAGATTGGTGCCGAAGCCGTCTTGATGAGCTAGACCTCTTAGATGAAAGAAGATTAAAAGCTCTTTACCACATATAGGGGTACCATCGACGAATAGCACGATCATTCAACAAGAGAGTCAAGGACCGCGGCGTCGGGGAGGGGCATTTATCTCTCAAAGAGATAATAGAACACATCTGGGACCCCAGAGGGAAATTCAAGCCTACATTGTGAAGAAAATCTTATCCAGCGATGTCGCCATGCTCACTGACCTAGATGGGGAAGAGATGGCTCGTCCAGTAAATCTAGACCGTCTCAAGAAATTCTACCCCTAGTCTGAAATCTCGGCGAGCTACGATTCTTCTCATCCCCCTTCAATTCTAAAAAAAAACTCTTCATTTCCCTCTACCCAGAACTACGTGGGCCTGATCCTCTGCAAAAAACTATTTTAAAAAACTTTTCAAAAACCCCAGAGGTACGTAGGCAGCTCATACACCTCACATGAGTGCGGCCCCTTTCTTTCTCACAAAATACTATTATTTTCTTAGCTCCGAGAACGGCGGTTCATTGTAAAGAATACTTAAACAAAAGGATTATGTATGCCTTAGCGATCGGTGTAGATAATTCAAAATTACAAAATTCATCGAAAGGCACAGTTGGATGTTCAAAAACTTGTTTATTTCATTAATAAGAAATTACAGTACAGATTACATAAGAAAAGGAACGGATAACTCCCTTCCCCCTACTACCATAAAAGCCAAATAAAATCCCCACATCTATCACACAAATAAATTCCCCAAGAGTCCTACCCACAGCTACCAAAGGAGCCTGCACCCTCATCATATACATCCTAAGGTCCCCAAGTTTCCCCTTCCTAAATGGAGTACCGTAAACATTCCATGGAACGATAAGACTGAACCATCTTAGAAAATACCACAACACCCCCTTCCATGGTGTTGGATAAAACAAACCATCTTTGCCAAATCTCCACTGCCAACATCTTACTGACTACTTTCCTCCACAACCACTTCATATAATCTTTTGGGACATGCCAAACTTTCTCGACAGACTGGAGAGGACGGGTCGACGGACGCCGATTTTCCCACAGAGATCTAAGCAACAGACGCAGGAGCTCAGTCAAGTCTTCAACTGGAAAGAAATTTGAGGTCCGAGGTGGCATGACCTGTGCCAAGCCAAATTGGCACAGAAGACGCCAAGGGAAATAAAAGGAGGTATGCCTGAGACCAACAAGTCGCACATATGAATACTCTCCTAGCTCCAGAATGGGCTGTAACTGCCCCCACCAAGACACTGACCATTACAGACCACGAGCCCCATGATCCACCAACCAATGCTCCCAGTTCTCAACATACAAGCCAACGCTAATGAAGTAGCGTGAAAAGAAGTTGGGTACGACGGACAAGGGATATTCTGGAGGGGTCACCAAGCGGAATATTTCAGACAACCACATGAATAGCATCACGGGGCTACCCCTCAAAAAGTCAGAACGACCTTCTCTCCAGGCATCCAGGCCATTCAGGGTCTCCGCCAGTATCACCACTACAGTATTGCGATGATATGACATCTATGACGTAATGGCTACAAGTTGCGGGTCCACCTGCAGTTCTCCAATCACCAGCAGTAATTTGGAAACTAGACCCATAATAACGGCTCCATCATAGCCAACATCACCTACTTCCCACAAATGCACGAACTGTAGCACCGCAGGGAGGGAGATCATTCCTCTAGCAACCAATGGTCTGGCCGTCGAAGGCGAAATATGAAGAAGCCCAGCCAACAAATCCCTGGGAGAGCGAGAAAATTCAGGCAAAGCCGTAGTAACACTGGGATTTACACCAAGTACGGAGGAAAATTCCTCGTAGGTAGGACAAACCTCTTCTAACCCAAAGAGGAATACATGGTCTTCGGGGTACCAGAATTGTACCACCACCATCAGCACGTTCTACTCAAAAGGTCGATTGCACCACAGGGAGACTCGATGCATGTTGAAAGCATCATAGTCGACATTATAAGAGCACATTGCTTCTATGGCTTCGAGGTAGTTGACAAACTCAATGCTACCAGGGAGAGCCATCTTTCAAGGCTAAGAGATAGTGGGCAAGTAAGTGAAAATGCAAAGGTGTGATGAAAACACTCCACCCTTACCCTTTTTTATACTTGAGAATCCTCACAAGAGACATAATCCCTGCAAAAATTGGAGGGAATCCTACCCCACAAGGTACCAAAGGCTGAAGAGGGTACCCTTCAAAGCTTTCAATTGATGGGACTGGACTAAACTGTTGATAGGAAGGTCAGGGTGCTTGCCGATCGACAATCCCCCATTTTTAGAAATTTCCCCCTTTTCCTCTTTTGTCAAATCAGAAAACTCAATAAAAATAAATTGATATTTTCAACAGGATTTCAAAATCCTTTTAAATTTCCCCTTTTTAATCAAAAAAATTCCTTCTAAAATTTCAAAAATATTCCTTTTTACGGTCTCAGTAGCAAAGTAAAAAGCGCATGTGCATGCATTCATGCATCATTAATAAAAGATAAGAAAAAACTCCATTGCATTGTATATATCTGTTTTTTGTGTTATATCATATTTGCAGGAAATAAAAAAAGAAAAAGAAAAAACAACGGGACTCAGCCCAAACCCACATTCTTTCTCTCTCTCTCTCTCTCTCTCTCTCTCTCTCTCTCAAGAGCTTCCGACCATGCGGCGTGATCTCTTCCCCCTACGGTGAGACGATGCGCCACCACTACCCGAGCCCGAGTCCTCTCCGGACGAGGAAGATTTCACCAAGCAAGAAGGAGAAGGAACCGCATCCTGAATATGGGCAGTCGCCGAAGATATCCAGTCTCTGATGTCCCTTAACCAAGTGGTCGACACCGAACTTGCTGCAAGAAAAGGCAAAATCAGTATCAAAGCGAAAATTACCCAAACAGAAAAGAAAGAAAGAGAGGAACAGAAAGGTATACCGCAGGTCGAAGGACCTCCTCTGTCAAAACCAACTCCTCCGGATCCATCGCATGAGGACGATGAAACATATGCACCATCCCTCCATCAGCCCGCTGAATATTATACGAAGGGGTATGCAACCGCACAAAAGGGACCTATAAGGTCGTTGCCACTACCGATGCCGATGGACCAGCATCGCTGTGGGAAGAACCCACCGCCCGACTCGATCCTGCCGGAGGGAAAGGAAGGGCATCATATATGATGGGAGCCATCAATCGGCTCGTCACAAAGTCTATATAATCATACAGCGCAGCCGTATCGGTATACAGTAAGTAGGACTTGCCAATCATCGCCATGATCCTCTCGTCCTCCGATAACAGTCGCTCCCTCCTCATAGACATAGGAGGTTGTGCAGGTGGCACCACCTCCTCCTCCTCAGCAATCTGACGAACCACCCTCTCCCCGAGATACCAGGAATGGATGAACTCATGCGCCAGCAAATGCCTCATCCGTGCATTCACCCCAGTCGCCCCCACATCCTGAATGGCTGTCCCCCAGGGATAAAAGGTCACATGAAAATCTCCAAGCGAGCATAAATCAATACAAGATCAGAAGGTGAAAAAACCAAGACTGAAATGGAAAGAGTCTTACCCTACCACTAGTCAGGTCATTCAAGACCTGACGCACCACCTCCAGGGAGAAAGATCCCTTTGACTATCGATTGGCCTTATGCCATCGATACAATTGGCAGAAGTCCCCAACAATGTCATCCTTCAAAGAGATCAGCGGGGTATTGCACCCAATCACCTCATAGAACCACGTCTGAATTCACAAGCAAAAGAGACGCATAAGGAAAATGCGAATGCATGAAAGAAAAATGCGAATGCATGAAAAGAAATGCGCAAACTGAAGAATACCTCAAGAAGCTACATGGCCCCAGTAAAATTCTGTCGGCAGCACCGTCTGAATTCATCCAGAGAAGAGTAAAGGGTCACCAAAGTCAGACTCCCCCAATCATAGAAAGGTATGTTCGAAAACATCCTCAGGTACGACAAGAACCACAAATGGACGAAGTCACCACTCGACGCCACCATGAAACTTCCCAATACTAGCAAAATAAATAACCGGGCCATCTGCTTCACTTGAAGACCGTCCTCCACATCAATCACCCTTCTCAGCAGAACATCCTTCAGTAGGGACAGTCGGATAGAATCCCCAGAAACTATCCTCCCTACATCACCAAGTACCGCACGCACTGCCTCCTGTCTCACCCATAAAGACCGATCCACCTCTATCTGCTCTCCATCACAATCCAGCCCCAGCAGCTGCTGCACGTCTATGGGAGTCACAGTCATCTCCCCGAAGACGAAATGGAAGGTGTGGGTAGTATCCCACCACCTCTCTCCCAAAGCGCACAAGATCGCAGTCGAACGAGGCATCTCATCCAGCACCGATGCAAACCGACCAAAACCCGCTGATGATACCATCCACACACCACAGGTGGGAGATGCTCCCAGATATCCCTGAGCCCCGTTGTCCCACAGGCACGCATGTTCTTCAAAGAGATATCAGACTGGAAAAAAGGAAAAGTCTCATCAAAAGTCAAGAAAGAAAGAAAAATCACCAAAAAGAGAAGAATGCCAAAAGTTGGGTTACTTACATAACCGCCGGAGATCACTCTCGAAGAACGATGACGCGATGGCTCCCGCAGCAAGGTCCGCTCATCCGCAATAGGCTTAAACGCATCAAAGGAGTTCTCACTCCCCAAAGCAAGAGGCGCCCTAGCCCTCCACTCCACGTTCGCCCAGTCATCAACGGTCAACCACTCCCGGTGGACTGCCATTTCTTGAAGATCGAAATGCTAGAACAATTTGCAGAGGAATCGCAGAGAGAGGGATAGCAAAGAAGCTATGAACAAATGAGGGGATTCGCCCCCTTTATATAGGATGCCAAGCGCCATGCCGATCGGCACCTCCCCCTACCATACCGATCGGCACTGACCCCCTTGCCTTCCCAAGGTAGCCCAAAAGTCCGTGCCACTGCCGAATGGCACCCTTCATACTATGCCGATCGGCACCCCCCTCAAATTTCGTACAGAAATTCTCTAAAAATACCAAAAAGCCTCTAAAAATCCTCGAAAAATTCCTAAAAATCCCAGGAGGGATTTAAAGCCTTTTCACAAAAAAAATTCACATTCCCTCGAGCGAAACCCCTCTTCCCCAGCGGAATCCTCAAAAACCAAGTGAAAACTCCTCCCGGCAAAGCTCCGGAGGATCTCTAAGGATCACCCGATCACTTCCCCAGCGGAATTCTCTTACAACACCCAAAATAGGTTGTCCCCCCCGTGCGGTCTCTTAATGAAATAAAAGCTTCCCCAGCTATCAACTCCCCAGTTCAAATCAAAATCATAAAGAACTTTCCCCAACGAAATCAAAATCCAATCCTCATCCACTCTTTAGGTCATAATTGACCTCGGTCTTGGATCGTCACCTGAGTTGGGTCAGAATTGACCCCAGTCCTCGATCTTCACCACTCTTTAGGTCAAAATTGACCTCGGTCTTGAATCATCACCTGAGTTAGGTCAGAATTGACCCCGCTCCTCTGTCGTCACCACTCTTTAGGTCAGAATTGTCCTCGGTCTTGGATCGTCACTTGAGTTGGGTCAGAATTGACCCCGATCCTCGGTCATCACCACTCTTTAGGTCAGAATTGACCTCAGTCTTGGATCGTCACCTGAGTTGGGTCAGAATTGACCCCGGTCCTCTGTCGTCACCACTCTTTAGGTCAGAATTGACCTCGGTATTGGATCGTCACCTGAGTTGACCTCGGGCTTGGATCGTCACCTGAGTTGGGTTAGAATTGACCCTGGTCCTCGGTCGTCACCACTCTTTAGGTCACAATTGACCTCGATCTTGGATTGTCACCTGAGTTGGGTCAGAATTGACCCCGGTCCCCGGTCGTCACCACTCTTTAGGTCAGAATTGACCTCGGTATTGGATCGTCACCTGAGTTGGGTCATAATTGACCTTGGTCCTCGGTCGTCACCGCTCTTTAGGTTAGAATTGACCTTGGTCTTGGATCATCACCTGAGTTGGGTCAGAATTGACCCCCGTCCTCGATCGCCACCACTCTTTAGGTCAAAATTGACCTCGGTCTTGGATCGTCACCTGAGTTGGATCAGAATTGACCCCAGTCCTCGGTCGTCACCACTCTTTAGGTCAGAATTGACCTCAATCTTGGATCGTCACCTGAGTTGGGTTAGAATTGACCCTGGTCATCGGTCATCACCACTCTTTAGGTCAGAATTGACCTCGGTCTTGGATCGTCACCTGAGTTAGGTCAGAAATGACCTCAGTCCTCGGTCGTCACCACTCTTAGATCATGATTGACCTCGGTTATTAGATCTTCACCCTAATCCCACATATTTGTCCTTGACCCGAAGAATTGGTCATCCCCAGCACACTCATTAGGTCCTCAGAATCGGCCTTGACCCCCTGAATCGGTTGTACTCCCTCAAAGCATCATCTGGTGTCTATTCGACGGTTCTCATTTGTTCCAAACTCACCCGTCCAGGGCTCTGTAGATACCCCATTCCATTAACCCCTAACTCCCCTAAGTTCCCTAGTACCTCCCTTCATCACTACAAACCTCGGTCATGTCCCGAATACTGACCTAGAAGCCATCGGGCACTCCTCGGCTCAATTTGACCAAAAATTCAAACTTTTCATTTCGACCGAGACTGAATGAATCTTCTAAGGGCACTGAATACCCTTTCCAATGGTCTATCCCGTGCACGATTTTGACTTACCATGCAGACGAACGATTCGTTTGCGTTCGAAACTTAATCGAGAGACCACCGGGCGCTCCCGGGCTCCGTTTGACCTATGTCAACTCTTCAGCTCGATTGACGCTGAATGAATCTTCGAAGGGCATTTAATACCCTTTGTAACGGTCCATCCCGTGCTTGATTTTGACTTTCCATGCGGCCGAACGATTCGTTTGACTCCAAGACGTCACTGAATGGTTCTCGGGCCCGGTTGACCAAAGTCAACTCCCAAAACTGGGTCAAACTCTTTGGAATGTCTAAGTACATCTCCTAAACTTTCCAACGGTCTACCCCATGCATAATTTGGACCTACCATGCGGACGAACGATTCATTTGCGTCCGAGCGATTCCCCATCCAATGGACCGACAAATGCTTCCGAGCCATATTTGACCCAAAGTCAACTCCTGAACTCAGGAGAGGTCCAAGTACTTTCAAAGGTCTCTGAATTAAATTTCCAATGGTATGCCCTGTGCACGATTCTGACCAACGGTTTTCCCTCGTCAGCTAATTTTCAGAAAAGGCCTGAAACACCTACCAAACGGCAGGTTCCAGACCCTGCCGATAGGCAGGAACAGGTCTATGCCGTTCGGCAGTGACCTGAGCCTATAAAAGGATGCCTTTACCTCATTTGTAAGGAGAGCTCAGATCTGATAAAAATCACTCTCAACGAATCCCAGAAACCTCTCTCGAAGGCAGCGTGATTTCAACCTCCAAATACCTTTTTTACTTCCACTTTTCATCATTCTTTTCATCAAACTTGGTGAATTAGCCACTCTCCATCATCATCCAAGTGCAAGATCTGCCCTCCCACATTCAAGATCAAGCTAAAGTTCTTCAAGAAGGTCTAATTTTCTCAACTTTCTCTTAAATTCTCTTAAATTCGCAATAACTTGTTTTATTACTTAGCACTTTTTATTATCTCATCTCACATATCCTAATATACTTTTTATTTAGTATTATTGCACATATGTTATTTTCATATAAATAAAAACCCAAAAAAACAAGAAAAAGAGGGTTTGCTCATAAATTCCAAATAGGGATTCTCATACCTTTCCCACACTTTTCTCACAACTAAAACACTTTTTCTACACACACGAACACATTCACAAATAAGAGATCCCCCATTTGGATTTATGGGATAAACCCCACCCCTCGTTTTGTATGTGAACTACGTGGACTTTGATGCCTTTATAGGCTACGTAGGCGTCTCGGGGTAAAACCCGAGACTCGAGTCCTTTTCTCACCTTTTCTCTTATTTTCCTATCTTCTCTAAAGCTAATTTTCTTATATTCTATATACTTGTAATGTATTACTCCATATGCGTTATCGTTCCATTATAACGACCAACGTAGGGGTAATGGCGTAAATCTTATTCTTCTAATACTATTCTTATATCTTCCTATGGATGACTCGCTTTATCTTTCCCATGATACAAGTGGAGGATTCCTACCTCCATTATATATATACACATGCACACATATCACGGGGGAAATATAAAGGAAAATAGCAAATATCCATGAGAGACCGAAAGGGAGGAATGGGTGCCTAACACCTTCCCATTTCCTAACTAAGCCTCCGAACCCTTCTCGAATCATCTTGGTTTCGCATGCACCAGTATGTCTTTGGATGCCATCCTTCGGGGTGGCTTCCCCTTTTCCTTTTGTCTGTTTTGAGTAAAATAGACTGGCGACTATGAATCTCTCTACATTTTTACACCTCATCTCAAACGACGCCGGCTGAAGCGCTCCCAAGAGGGATGCACGAGACCCGAGGATCCTTCCTCCAAGCGCTCGCCCGCATGACGAGGATCGGGGATGGCCATAATAGGGTTTTCAATTTCATGATTTCAATTATGTTCTTGGGATTTAGATGAATAGAACTCATGATTCGGTGTAGGATTGCATGTAGAATGAGTACTTAGGTGAAGATAAAATAAAACTAGAATATACTTGATGATTAATATGTCATACTCATGCGTTCTTGGTTGAAGAACATGAATCTTAAATGACTTAGGGTTTAATTGATGAACACAAGATGCCAATCTGCCCGAATTTTTTTTGTGACTTTAAATGTATGCCATTTCAATTGTACTTAGAATTAGAGTGTGATCCATATATATTTGGAAATTTCTATGTCTTATATTTTCAATGAGCTTTTAATGAGGTCTATTGGATTTATATAGAGGGAGCAATTGACGTTTTATTATAGGGTGTCTGATCTGTCAGTATAGTATAATCTTCGAGAATTTTTTACATGACTTTACACATATTCCATTTCAATTGTACTTAGAATTAGAGTGATATCCATATATGTACGGAAAGGGGTATGTCTTAGATTTCTAATGATCTTTTAATGAGGTCAATTGGAGTTCTGTAGAGGGATAAATCAAAATTTTACTGCAGGGTGTTTACTCTGCCAGAAAATTTATGACTTTATTCGGTTACCCATAATTGCCCAATTTTCCTAGTTTGAGCTGTGAATTTGTGAATAACTAATAGGAGAACTTTTGGGTATCTCTAAACTACAATTAGGGATATATTGAACTACACTAGGCATAATGTGGGGTTGAGGTTTAGCCATAACGATATTATTAAGGAGAATACCTATTGGACATGAATTGTAAAATAATGAAATTGAAGGAATGAGAACAGATCACGAAGAGTATAAGTGAACCTATGATGTAGACCAGTAGTGTACGAGTGAAGTACCTACTGAAATAACTTAACGGGTAACTAAGGTCCTTCGAGTAGATATTAATACTCGGGAAAATGCAATATAGAGTTATAATAATATATCGATAGTATGCTGAGTATTTAAGAGTTATATTACGTACAAATTATATTTGTAGGGTTTGTGTATACCTATAAGGACTATATTATAGGTTGATTGTATACCTATACAAATTATGTTTATAGGTTATGTGTATTATTGTATGCGACATACGAATATGTTGTGTGTATGCCTAATATGTGCTTTCTTATATGTGAACATACCTACGTTGTTTGCTATCAGGGAGGTTCCATACAGAGGGCGATCCCACCTTAATAATTTCATTGAGTTTTGGATTGGTGACCCAGAACATAGAACCTAGGTATGATGACTATCTGAGTATACGATAGTATCGACGGTCATTTGGGTACATTAGGTATGTGCGTGACTCATAGGCATGGAACTATGTTCGCCTCCAATATGTGTTGATTTGATTTTGGGTTCGAGGAGACATGTCAAACCATTAGTCCTTGATATGGTACAAGAGGTACATGGACTTGATAGCAGAGTATTCTAGTGTGCATCGCGGTGTCCAGTCCGAGAGATGTCAGACACACACACACACACACACACACACTTGGGTGATTTATCCTGCATGTGTGTAATTTAGGAAATATAGATAGTGTATATCTAAAATTGATTTAATTATGAGGTAATATACTTAGTGTGTGATGGTAGTATAGTTAGATAACATATATATAAAAGATGATTTTAGTAGAGCAACTTAATTATAGTTAATAATAAAACACGAGACATGTTAATTATTAGTGTTACAATAGCATACAGTATGGGAAATACGAGAGAAGTTAAAGAGATATTTAATTAAGGAATTAATGAGTAGCATAGTGTATGGGTGGTACGGGGGAGCCAAACCTATTAGTGGATATATAATTTTTTAATAGACCTAGTTGGGTTGGGTAACATATCTAGATAAGAGACGTTAGGCGCGCACATTAGTTGAGAGGTGAGGAACTCAGGGGAGTGTACATTGAACTAATGTATGTAATTAATAACTAATTTTAAACTGTGATAAATACCTTCAAAATATTTTCAAATGTTTTGGGCTCTGACCCGTTTGCAAAAAAGTTTTAAAACCTTTTAAGTGTCTAGCCATAGGGACGCCAAGCGTGATGATCTGTTCCAGGAATGCGTAGTTACAGCACTTGTGGATGCTTACAAGATTTGAATTAGACGCTTCAATTTATTTATTCCTAGATTAGGATTGAGTTTCGGTTATTTTATTTGGGCATGTCTCCCCTTCAGCTATTTCATTTTACTCATTTGTATGAGACTATGTATTAGTTGATTCAGTTTTATTTCCTGGACTCATAGTTAGGTTTTTTTTATTATGAACCGATGGTTTATTCGGTATTATTTATTTAGTTATTTATATTGTGGTGGATTCACTTTCTTATTACTATTTAGATGGTTTGGTTATCGTATCCAATTTATAAATGTTGTTATTAATGGAAGATAAAATTTGACACACGCTTAATTTAACATAGTTGGTTGGTAAATTAAAAAGTTTTCGACAGTGATGTTAAGGATGATCCAAATGAGATTGATGTTTGTTTAATGAAGGACTGATCACCCATGGTCAAAATTGGGGGGGGGGGGGGTCATAGATGGTATCAAAGCAACATGTTCTAGAGTTCTTAGGATCTGTGCAGACTTACTACGTTTTAGCATTGCATTTCTTTGATATATAGTCCTATGCTTAGGATTATTGATTCTTATTACGATTTACGATATCCTGATATTGTATATGATTGAAGTGAATCTTATACAAGGTCGGTTGGGTTGCGTATCATAAAAACAAAGGATGACCAATGAGGTCCGTTAGGAGGACTGCATGAGGAGAGGCCCAATCGGAGCCAGAGATTATTCTAGGAACGGTGACTATGGTAGAAATCACCACTATTATATTTTAGGTAGTTGACGCAAAGGAATAGTAGTTACCCAAGTACCACCATGGTAGATGGTGGCACAAATTTCATACTCACCTAGTATAGTCGGTAAGGGAGAGAGTTAAAGGGGTTTTCAGAAGGGCCATTCACAAGGATTTGGGGAAAGTACGAAAGTGTGATGGGAAAATGGAATGAGATAATCCAAAGGCAATTGCATAGGGTGGTACGCAGCGACACTCAGGATTAAATTTCGAGATTTTTTTTTTATCTCATAGAAGAAATATAGAGTGATGAGAGTCAGTCACCACATATATAAGCGTATATGGAATTAAACTAGAAATTTGGGTGTGATTTGACCGTAAGATCTTCCATCTATTGTTCAGATATATGCGAATGGAGTTTTGAAACTTATCATAAGTAGGCCAGATAGAGACCGATTGTGAGAGAGAAATTAACATGTTTAGCGAACTTCGTACTTGACGAAGGGGATACGAAGAATAAAAAGGGGGTCCATAAGTTGATAATGGACTTGGGTAGAATACACAAGCATGAATTGGAAATTCAGCTAGGATGACTAGTGTCGATGTGGTCAAAGTCATACGTTTACAAGTTTACATCAAAACCTCCATGTGAAAGAAGCCAAGAGGATTGGAGAATCTTGCTGAAGAGTAAGACTGGATTTAATGTTGCTAGGGAAGGACCACGGGAGGGTATACCCAATAGGGGACCCATTTAAATGATTCATATCAATTGAATTCCTACCAAGTGATTGTCGGTTTAGTCAGGGTTGTTAAGACCAACAAAGATTTCCATAGGGCCAATGGAGGCAAGGTAATGGCGTGGGAGGCCAGCGGGTCTTAGGCCATAAGGAGGAGAGTTTCGCTGAAAGTTGTTACAATTATGGAGAGAGATGGACCACACGAAGAAGAATTTCCTAAAGTGAGGCTGGGGGAAACTACAAGATGAGATCTGAGATATACGACCATTGTAGCAGATCATGGGTCAGTTCCGCGCATGAGAGTTATGCTTTGGAATCCACAGACTAGGCAAGGTAGATGGAAAATGGAGATATGATTTTTGTTTTATCCTTATGAGCATGAGGTAGGTTTTGGTTGACATGTGTGAGTCATAATATAATGTGTAACACTAAAATTCGAGCGTGAATCGGGTTTAGGGGGTGCTTTGGCAGTATTAACCTTATTACGAATGTATTTACCGTTAGGCAGTGGGATTTTTAATGTCATTTGAGGGGAGGAGCGAGTGTGGACACTAAGAAGATTTCTTATTATATATAAATTTTTGCTCCTTTTGAGTGTTATGAGGGTAGATCATATTATTATTATATTGTTTAGTGACTGGATACTGAGGGTTTGAGCGGTAGTAGATTATGTGATAAGACTATCGTGCTCGTTATTCCAAGGTGGGATATATTATTTTTCAAGGCATCACTTGAAATAGTGTTGAGCCTGCATATATATTATATTATATCATAGAATTTGATGAGTATGTTGTCTTGCCATACTTGATCCCAATGAGTCGGTGCGTTTACTGATGTGATTTAGGGTATATTGCTTTATTGTCTAGCGAAGCGATTTAGCTCGTTATTGATTTAGCGCCGAGGACTTAGTGATAGTAAGAGCATCGTGTATCATCTTTAGTGACATGAGAGTGGGTGAGTAGACTTTTTACGTCAGGAGATGGGAATTTGGTGATTCAGATTATGTGCTGAGGGCCGAACAGATCGTGATGACCTTCAATGTTAGTTAGTAGTGTATCGAGGTGTTCCTTATTTGGATTTCGCTTTGCGATGCATCCCACACATGAAACTTAGCGAACGTCGGGAGTTTGGAAAAGGTTTTTCTTTAGTACATGGGTTCATTACCTTAATTATTATACGTATATGTAGTTATGATTATGATTTAATAGTTATATTACAATTTAAGCCCGATAGAGCGGTATAGTATTGATGTGAGAAAACACTCTAAAACATTTACACCATGAGTAGATTGGCGGGGAAACCTAGAGATTTGATTAAGTTTCGATTATAGGGTGGTTGAGTATGACCTTACTGTGTAGTTATACCAAGTATGCAAGGCTTAGTTAAAACAAGTCTATTTTGTTCAGTGGATTTGTGCAGTTATGTGTCGTATATAGGGTGTATGGGCGCCCTAATTATTTGGATTTTTAGTACCGTCCACAGTCAGAATATGTGGAACTGTATGTGAAATAATAGTACATGAATAAGGGAGTTGAAACTTGGAGATGTTGGAGTTTTCCCTAGTAAAGGAAATACTTTAGCCATGAGGAGATAAGCTCATAATAGTGACAAAAGCTCGACGAAATAGCAAAGTGTTGTGTAGGCGCCATTATGAGTTGGTAAATTAAATAATGGAGTATTTTAGTACAACATGACTAAAACGAATTGGTCACTATATTGAACGTTAGTGTGCAGACCATTGGGCCGAAGGATATAATTAGTAGAGATATAGTGGGAACAACAAAACGATTTAGATATTTGGAAAGGACGGGTGTTGTGCTAGAATATATCCGAAGCTTTTAGGTACCATACTTATCCAAATTTCGATAATGAAATTCCTTTGAAGGGGGGGAAGTATACAATACACCACATTTCTACGTAGTTAGAATTTAATTAATTCGATAATTAACACTGGTTATTTTTAATTACACGTGTAACGTAATTTAGTTGAGTTAAATAATTAAATATTAATCGGGTGAGATAATGATTAATTTTATGGAATAAAGTTACTAAGTGAATATTGAATAATTACAATAATTATTATATGTCATAGCGAGTGATGTGATATTGACGTAACTAAAATATATCTCAACCGGGAGTCATGTGTAGATATTTGAGGTCGAAATGGGAAATTGTTGTAGATTGACTCGGATGGTGATTTTGAGGTCACTATTGATTTCGAAAGGGTCTAAATAGTTAGAATAGTATACCTATGGGTAGTAATTGGATCCCATGGCAATTTTAGTCATAACCGAGCTTACACGGGGGTGTTCGAGTCATTTAGAGGGCAAAACCTCAAAACACACCCCAAACAGCCCCGACACCTCGTACGAGACCAATGTAACTCGTACGAATTTATCACGTGGTCATGGGACCCCTGGTTTGAGAGCACAACGATAAAATGAGAATATATATACTTAGTCTTGAGAACATGGCGTTAGAGGGAGAAACTCTAAAACACTCCTAAAAAGGCCCCGTGAGAGGCACAAACACCTCGCACGGGACTAGTGTAACTAGTAAGAATAGACCGTGTGGTCACGGGACCCCTAGTTTTATTGCACGATAATAATTTGAGAAAATCTACACTTAGGGTTGAAAATATGGCATTAGAGGGAGAAAATCTGAAACACCCCCAAAAGTCCCCGTGAGAGGGGAAAACACCTCGCACAGGACCAATGTAACTAATAGGAACTGACCGCGTGGTCACGAGACCCCCGATTTATGAACATATAGATAATTTGATAATATTAGCAATTAGAATTAAAAACATGGTGTTAGAGGGTGAAACCCCAAAACACCCCCAAAAGGCCCCGTGAGAAGCGCTAACACCTCGCACAGGACCAATGTAACTCATACGAACTGGCCACGTGGTCACGGGATCCCCGCTTTGAGAGCACAATGATAATTTGAAAACATCTACACTTAAACTTGAAATATGACATCAGAGGGAGCAGCCCTCAAACACCTCCCAAAAGGCCCAGTGAGAGGCCCCAATACCTCGTACGGGACCAATATAACTCATAGGAACTAACCGTATGATCACGAGCCCCTGATTTTAAAGCCCGACAATCATTTGCGAATATTTACACTTAGGCATAAAAACATCGCGTTAGAGGACGAAACTCCGAAACACTTCGCAAACGGCCCCGTGAGAGGCACCAACACCTCGTACGATACCAATATAACTCATAGGACCTGATCACGTGCTCACGGGACCCACTGTTTGAGAGTGTGACGATAATTTTAGAATATCTACACTTAGGCTTGAAAATATGGAGTTAGAGGGAGAGACCCCGAAACACCCCCAAAAAAGGCCTCGTGAGAGGCCCCAAGACCTCACACGGGGTCACTGTAACTCGTAGGAATTGACCGCATGGTCACAGGGATCCCGATTTGAGAGTACGACAATAATTTAAGAATATCTACATTTAAGCTTGAAAACATGGCGTTAGGGGGTGAAACCTTGACCCCCCCCCCCCCAAAGGCCCCGTGAGAGGGGCCAACACCTCTCACGGGACTAATGTAACTCATAGGAATTGACTGCGTGGTCATGAGACCCCCGGTCTCATAATAAGAAGATAATTTGAGAATATTTACACTTATACATGAAAACATGACATTAGAGGGCAAAACCCTAAAACACCCCCTAAAAGGCCCCGTAAGAGGCCCTAACTCCTCTTATAAGACTAATGTAACTCATAGGAACTGACCGATTGGTCAGGGTAACTCTGGCTTGAGAGCACGATGATAATTTGAAAATATCTACACTTAGGCTTGAAACATGAATCTAGAGGGAGAAACCTCGAAATACCCCCCAAAAGTCCCCGTGAGAGGCCCATATACCTCGCACGGGACCAATGTAACTCGTAGGAACAGACCATGGGGTAATGGGAACATGACGATAATTTGAGAATAACTACACTTACACTTGAAAATAGGGCGTTAGAGGGTGAAACCCCGAAACACCACCCAAACGGCCGCGTGAGAGGCACCAACACCTCGCACGGGACCAATGTAACTCATAGAAACTGTCGCGTGGCAACGGGACCACCTAATTTTAGAGCACAATGATAATTTGAGGATATCCACACTTAGGCTTGAAAATGTGGCGTTAGAGGGAGAGCCCCAGAAGCACCCCCGAAACGGCCCTGTGAGATCCACCAACACCTCGCACTGGACTAATGTGACTCTTAGGAACTGACCGAATGGTCACGGGACACTCGACTTAGGCTTGAAAACATGACGTTAGTGGGCAAAACCCAGAAATAGCCACCCAAACGGCCTCATGAGAGGCACAAACACCTTGCACGGGACTAATGTAACTCGTATGTAAGGACATTTTTCACATGTCCGAAATGTTTCATTTATTTATGTCGTACGCCGCTACATTTGGCACGTCTCCTCACGATCTCACATGACGGCCTCTATCCGAATTCCGGGAATCAAGCATGAATTATCTCCACTAATATGTCCCACATCTTCCTCAATGACTTCACGTTCCAAGATTTTAGGGACTTAATGCAAGTGGTACGCAAGGGAAGTCAAAACAGTGAAAAAAAGGCACAATAGGAGAGTTCAAGGGCATTTTCGTAATTTCACATCCATAGTTCGGAGGTCTGGTCAACTAGAAAGTTGAAGAGCTCGTCGCAACGAAGATATGGAAAAAACGGCACCTCAATCCGAGCTACGGTGAAGGAGTTATGACCTTTTGAAGATAGAGAAAATTCCTTAAAGAATGCTATTTTTTTGTACGCTGGATAGAATTTTAGAGTTTTAAGAACGTGGGACTCTTCATATTTTTTCCTATAAATACCAACTTCGGGGAAGTTGTTTTGTAAGACTTTAGGAGACGAATTTGAGAGTCCAAGTACACCTAGTCTTCATATTCTTGAGTCCCAAGACTCATGTTTTGATTCACACATCATTGCCAAACCTTTGTGAATCCTTTTGCAACCCAAGAACACAACTTTGGTTTGTTCAACCCTTGTGGAGGATACTGTTCTTCTTCTTCATTGCAGCCCTACTAGAAAGGGATAATTCCAGCCACGACTACAGAATCCGATACCCGAGGGTAATTCTTAGTCAACTTGTATTTTCATTGTAATCCGATTGTAAGCCGTTCTCTTACAAATTATAGTGAAAATAAATGGTTTTGCCCCTGAGGGGGATTTTTCCTTAATTGCATGTGTTTGAATGTTCTTGCGTAGATTATCAATTTATTCAATCACATACTGCTGCATGTTTAGGGTTTGTTTGGATTAAAAAGGGTTTTATATATAATTTGATCATTTGAACGCGAGCACACACGTTTCTCAAATTGGTATCAGAGCAGGTTACGCTAATCTATCGCGTATTCCTTTTTTTTTCCGCAAAATTTTTCTAAGATATCAATTTTCTGAAAAAATTGATTTTTGAAAAAGTGCGTGTTCAAATGGATAAGTCATATTATAAAATGCCTATTTTTGACGGGACAAATTATGCTTATTGGAAAGCCCGTATGAGGTCGGCTTTAAAAGCCATTGATGAACGTGTCTGGATTTTGGTTGAACGAGGGTGGACTCCTCCCACCGTGACTGTTGATAATGTGACCAACTTGAAACCTGACATTTCTTGGTCTGATGAAGAAATTAAATGGTCATCTTTTAATTCTAAGGGTCTAAGTGCTATTTCTGGGTCTATCACACCTGATGAGTTCAAACGCATAATGACGTGTACCACCTCAAAAGAGGCATGGGATGTTTTACAACTCACCCATGAAGGAACTAATGTTGTGAAAGAGTCTAAGTTGCAAAACTTGACAACTCAATTTGAAACAATCACCATGCATGATTCTGAATGCTTTGATAAATTTTATGCTAGACTTTCTGACATTGTGAATACTAGTTTTAATCTTGGTGTACATATTCCGAATGCTAGAGTTGTTAAAAAGATTCTTCGTTCTTTGCCTTAGCGTTTTATCCCTAAAGGATCTGTGCTAAATTCTATGGGTAATTTAAATACGCTAAAATTGGAAGAACTTGTAGGAGATTTGCAAACTTATGAAATTGATATGTTCCCTAAAAATTCTAAATCTAAAGATAAGGGAATTGCTCTTAAAGCCCAAGAGAGAAGGAGTGAGGGGTCAGCTAGAAAGAGGGTAGAGTCATCTAGAAAGAGAGAGACTGACACGTCAGATTCTGAGTGCGATTTTGACTTAGATGATTTGGCTCTTTTCGCAAAAAATTTCAAGAGGATTCTCAAATTTAAGAAAAATGGCAATTTTAAAGATAAAAAGAAATTTGAGAAAAATAAGTTTGAAAAGAAAAATGAAAAAGTTTCCAAAAATCCTTCTCTGAAAGAAAGTGAGAGATGTTTTGAGTGTGATGGTAGGGGTCATAGAGCTTTTGAGTGTGCCAATCGTCTGAATAGAGAGAAAGGGAAAGCTGTCCTTAATGCTACCCTTAGTGACGACAGTGAGGTCGAGACGGTGGATTCTTGAGATGATTCACCGCATGAGTGTAACTTCACCACATTCATAGCCAGTCAAGTGAGCACTCCTAGTTCTCCTCACGACGATGAGGATGATGCTTCACAGGGACACCTCGACAGTGAGATCGATGTGAGTGAGGGGGAGGATGACACAAGTGAGAGCGAGAGTGATATACAACGCGCCTACGCTGAGTTATATTCTGAGTCTTTTAAAACTAAAAAGCGTAACAAAGAGTTAGTTCTTAAGATCACTTGCCTAGAGGAAGATTTAAGGAAAGCGAGAGATAGAGAGTTAACCACCTGCATCGCCTTGAGAGAGAGAATCTACCTGTGTCGAGAATGAGAATTTGTTTAGAGAGAGAGAGAGTACTCTAGAGAAAGAGAGGGGGGACTTGATCAAGCAAGTGGATAGTCTTACGAGTCAGCTCCATTCCTCCATGGAGACTCGGAAGAAACTTGAAACCCTTGTTGCCCAGCTGACTCATGCTCTTGAGAAAGCACGGGAAGTCAAGGTACAAATCGAGGACAGATATGGGAAGATGGGAAAGATGCTCCTCGGCCCCGCTTTAGGTTTTGGTGATCGTCAAGGAATTGGATATGATGGTGCCTCCACGTCCCAAATTGCACCTGGACCAGTTCCTAAGTTTACTACAACTCCTTATGGTCACCGTAAAAAACCTCGAAGGAGAGTTCGACCAAGAAAAGCAAACCAAGGTCCGCCTTTGACTGAGCTCTTTTGTACTTATTGCAAAAGAAAAGGTCACCTTAGGGAAACTTGCTATAGCATGGGTCGGACACGACGTACTACTGCTCCACCATGACATACTGATGAGTTTTCTAGTCTGAGAGAGCGAGTTGAGTTCTTAGCTGCCACGACTCAGAGTTTGATGAAAGAATTCCGACGGATGTCTTCGCCGTTAGTGAATGCTTCTTACATTCCAGCTAAAACCAACAAAGGCAAACAAAAGGTCATCTCTGCTTGGGTGCCTAAGAAAGATAAAAAGGCCTTTGTTGTTCATGTTGCTCTCAAAGCACATAATACCTCACAGTGGTATTTTGATAGTGGGTGCTCCAGACACATGACAGGTGATGCCTCATTTTTTACTACTCTTGAGGATTATCAAGATGGCAGAGTCACCTTTGGAGATGGGAGTAAGTCTAGCATTATAGGATGAGGTACTATCGAGTTACCTGGTTTTCCTAAGCTAGAAAATGTTTTGTACGTCAAAGGTTTGAAATCAAACCTTCTCAGCATTAGCCAGCTGAGCGACACTAACTTTGCAGTAAAGTTTGACCGGGACGCGTGTAAAGTCTACAATCAAGCTGGTAAACTTTTGATGCAAGGGGTGAGGACCGAGGATAATTGCTATGGGACTGAGCCCACATCCTCACTTGTCTGCAACAGCGCCATGATCACTCCTATGGATCTGTGGCACCAACGTCTAGGTCACGTGAACGTTAGAGATCTCAATCGTTTATCTAAAAAGGACCTAGTACGTGGCTTACCATCTCTTGGAAAGTCAACTTCGACCGTTTGTGGACCCTATCAGTTGGGAAAACAAATTCATAGTCCTCATAGGAAGTTACATTCCATTACCACCTCTCGTGTTCTGGAGTTCATTCACATGGATCTTATGGGTCCCACTCGTACTGAGTGTCTGGGTGGTAAGAGGTACATCCCCGTGATGGTAGATTATTTCTCTAGATACTCCATTGTAGGTTTTCTGAGAGAGAAATCCGATGCTGTAGACTTCATAACGACCAAGTGCCGTGTCCTGCAAAATCAACACGGTGTCACTATTAACAGAATACGTAGTGACAACGGCACTGAATTCAAGGAAGCAAAGGTTGATTTGTACTGTGATAGCCTTGGGATCAAACATGAGTTTTCTGCTGTGAGAACTCCTCAGCAAAATGGGATTATTGAGAGAAAGAATAGAACGATCCAAGAGATGGCTAGATCTATGCTTCTAGGTCGTAAAGTTTCTAGGAGATTTTGGGCAGAGGCAGTGTCTACTGCATGCCACACGGTGAATAGGGTCTATTTGCGTCCACACACACTATAGACACCTTATGAGTTGTGGACCGGCAAGAAGCCCAACCTGGCGTATTTCCGTGTTTTTGGGAGTAAATGCTACATCCTACGGGATAGAGAGCAATTAGGAAAGTTCGACTCCCGGAGCGATGAAGGAATATTTATAGGATATTCATCGAATAGTAGAGCATACCGGGTATTTAACCTGAAGAGCTCTAGGGTTATGGAATCAATAAACGTTACCGTGCAAGATGACGAACCTTTGACGGTTATTGATCCTAACCTTCAGTGTGAGGATGAGGATTGTTCTGACAGTGATTTATCTGTTCCTCTCTCACACTCTGTGGACCCTACTCCTGAGTTAGGGGACACACCTGCTTGGGTTCGCAAGAATCATGACCCTTCTGCCATTGTTGGTGATCCCACTCTAGGGGTCAAGACTCGTTCTCAGCTAGAGAACGTTGTTAGCCATCTTTGCTACACGTCCAAAGTCGAGCCCAAGAACCATAAAGAAGCACTCAAGGATGAACACTGGATATCTGCTATGCAGGATGAGTTGCTTCAGTTTAAAAAGAATGATGTCTGGGAACTTGTCCCCCGACCTAGTGAGATTAATGTGATAGGTACCCGGTGGATTTTTAAGAACAAAATGGATGAAAATGGTACCATAATTCGAAATAAGGCTAGGTTGGTCGCTCAAGGCTACACACAGATAGAGGGTGTAGACTTTGGGGAGACATTTGCTCCTGTTGCGAGGCTTGAGTCCGTCCGTCTTCTGCTCGCCATCGCATGTCATCTGCGCTTCAAGGTGTATCAGATGGATGTCAAGAGTGCCTTTTTGAATGGCATTCTACAGGAGGAGGTTTATGTGGAACAACCAAAAGGGTTTGAAGACCCTCAGCACCCTGAGCACGTCTACTATCTAAGGAAAGCCTTGTATGGTTTGAAGCAAGCACCCCGTGCTTGGTACGAGAGGCTTACTTCCTATCTCTTAGCTCGTGGTTTCAAGAGAGGGGGAGTAGATATGACGTTGTTTGTCAGGAGAGATGACGGTGCTATTTTGGTTGCCCAGGTCTATGTGGACGACATAGTCTTTGGATCCACATGCTCCCAGCATGCTCACCACTTTGAGGAGGAGATGAAAAGTGAGTTTGAGATGAGCATGGTTGGTGAGGTTACATTCTTCCTTGGTCTCTAGGTTCGTCAGCTAAAGGATGGGATGTTCATCTCCCAATCCAAGTATGCTAGAGACCTAGTGAAGAAATTTGGTTTAGACTCCGCTAAGCATGCACGTACACCTATGAGTACCACTACCAAGATTAGTAAGGACACTTCAGGCAAGGACGTAGAGCAAACCTTATATCGGAGTATGATAGGTAGTCTCCTCTACTTGACTGCCAGTCGTCCCGACATCGCCTTTAGTGTTGGAGTCTGTGCGCGTTATCAGGCATCCCCAAAAGAGTCACATTTACTTGCTCTAAAACGTATTATTAAATACGTAAGTGGGACTCTCTCATACGGGATTTGGTTTCCTTTGATACCGATGATCGTCTGTCCGTCTACTCGGATGCCGATTGGGCTGGGGATGTAGATGGATGTAGGAGCACTTCTGGTGGGTGTTTCTATTTTGGTTCTGCTCTTGTCTCCTGGATGAGCAAGAAGCAAAATTTCATCTCTTTGTCCACTGCGGAGGCTGAGTACATAGCCGCCGGGAGTTGTTGCACACAACTCTTGTGGATGAAGCAAATGCTGGAGGATTATGGGATATCACAGGACACCATGACCATTTCCTGTGATAACACGAGCGTGATACACATATCCCGCAATCCAGTTCAGCATTCGCGCACAAAACACATCAGGACACGTGAGCACTTTATTCGTCAGTTAGTTGAAGAGAAAGTCGTATCCCTGAGTTTTGTTCCTACCGACCGTCAGTTAGTCGATATTTTCACGAAACCTTTAGATGCCCTTAGATTTGAGAGTCTTAGGAAATCTTTAGGGATTTGCACAGTTGACTGAGGGGTTGGTCTATGTCTAGAATAGGATGCTTCTTTATGTTCATATCATATGCTTCCAATTGCTAGTCTGTTTTATATGTACCATTACTTTGTTGTACAGCTTTGTTTTATTCTTTTTGCTTTTTATATTTCTTTTGAAAAAAATACAAAAAGATTTTCCTTTAAGAAAAATTTTGAGAAAAGCACAAAAAGATTTTATTTTTCCAAATTTTTGAAAAAATCCAAAAAGATTTTTGTATTTTGCTTCTTTTATGGATGAGCATGTACGATAGCCAAGTCACAACTTCATTCCATTTATCCATGTGACTGTTTGATAGAGATTTGAGAGGCTACATCATTTCATCCATGTGCTTTACATTGATTGGAGTCTTTGAGATGTAATTAGTGATATCTTCCTACATGTTTGACTCATATATCCTTTATTGCACACATGCACGGCTATATTTGATTATTGCACTTGTCTATCTCATGTTGGCTTGCGTGTTTTCATCTCAATCATGTCTATACAATGTACAATATGCGATAAAACTTGACAAGATTGGAATGCATGTATAAACCGTTTTGGTGAGACTGTGTGTTTTTGTATAACGGGGAGGGGCTGCGAAAGGTAATCATCTATCCTTTGCGCAAAAGCCACCGTTAAAAAGGACCTAAAAAATGGAGGAATTTTAATATCCGAGGTCCAAAGAGGTTAAAAGAGCCCGAAAAAATTTAAAGGCAATAAAAAGCAATTCATGCCAAATATGGGCCACTTAGGTTTCACCATCAATTCTCCAAAGTTTGAGAATTTAGAATGCCTCTATTCAATACAATATCTGAGGGAGTTTGGTTGAAGAATCTAAACGGGTTTGCACTTCCTTGAAAGTCCTGAAAAAGCATAAAATCATTTTGGACGTTATTGGTGTGAAAATCATTTTGAGCTTTAATTTGTTGATTTGATTGAGTCAATATCTTATATTGTCACTCTTTTACACCAAAGGAAGCATTTGAGTTCATTCGCTAGGAATATCCAATATTCATCGTGCACATATGTCATGTTTGTATGCATTGATTTTCCTATCGAATTTGATCACACCACTTCATTTACGCTATCATTGACTTGGTTGCTTTCTGTTTATTCATGGTGTGTTTTTATCCTAGTGACACCACCCATTTGCTTATTTGATTTATTTCTCTAATTTGTCCATTTGGGGACATCATAAAAAAGGGGAGAAAGAATTATCATATTATGGGGGAGTTTGAATTCTGGGGGAGTTTTTGAGATGTTGCTTATATTTTTATCATATATTGATATCCATGTTATCTCATTTCAAACTCGATATGTCACGTGGTATTTACTTTGTCTCATGTAAGTAGGTATGAAGATTGCAGATCTATATGTTGCACACCGTGATGAGAAAAGTTTTGAGATTCCTGAAGAATTAAAGAACAAACGATGAAGACTATTCATTTGTACCTTTTCCAGTTTTGGGTTCATGGGAGGGTAGATTTGTATAGGCAATTTCATATTTGATAATTCGGATTTTTTATGTATGTACCGGCATAGACATAGGGGGAGATTTGTAAGGACATTTTTCACATGTCCGAAATGTTTCATTTATTTATGTCGTACGCCGCTACATTTGGCACGTCTCCTCACGATCTCACATGACGGCCTCTATCCGAATTCCGGGAATCAAGCATGCATTATCTCCACTAATATGTCCCACATCTGCCTCAATGACTTCACGTTCCAAGATTTTAGGGACTTAATGCAAGTGGTACGCAAGGGAAGTCAAAACAGTGAAAAAAAGGCACAATAGGAGAGTTCAAGGGAATTTTCGTAATTTCACATCCATAGTTCGGAGGCCTGGTCAACTAGAAAGTTGAATAGCTCGCCGCAACGAAGATACTGGAAAAAACGGCACCTCAATCCGAGCTACGGTGAAGGAGTTATGACCTTTTGAAGATAGAGAAAATTCCTTAAAGAATGCTATTTTTTTTGTACGCTGGATAGAATTTTAGAGTTTTAAGAACGTGGGACTCTTCATATTTTTTCCTATAAATACCAACTTCGGGGAAGTTGTTTTGTAATACTTTAGGAGACGAATTTGAGAGTCCAAATACACCTAGTCTTCATATTCTTGAGTCCCAAGACTCATGTTTTGATTCACACATCATTGCCAAACCTTTGTGAATCCTTTTGCAACCCAAGAACACAACTTTGGTTTGTTCAACCCTTGTGGAGGAGACTGTTCTTCTTCTTCATTGCAGCCCTACTGGAAAGGGATAATTCCAGCCACGACTACAGAATCCGATACCCGAGGGTAATTCTTAGTCAACTTGTATTTTCATTGTAATCCGATTGTAAGCCGTTCTCTTACAAATTATAGTGAAAATAAATGGTTTTGCCCCTAAGGGGGATTTTTCCTTAATTGCATGTGTTTGAATGTTCTTGCGTAGATTATCAATTTATTCAATCACATACTGCTGCATGTTTAGGGTTTGTTTGGATTAAAAGGGTTTTATATATAATTTGATCATTTGAACGCGAGCACACACGTTTCTCATCGTAAGAACTGATCGATTAGTTACACGAGCCCCAATTGTAGAGCGTGATGATAATTTCATAATATCTACACTTAGTCTTGAAAATATGGCATTAGATGGAAAAACCCCGAAACACCACCCAACTGGCCACGTGAGAGGCACCAACACCTCGCACTTGACCAATGTAACTCTATAAACTGACGCCTGGCAACAGGACTCCTCAGTTTGAGAGCACATTGATAATTTGAGAATATCTACACTTAGGCTTAAAAAATTTGTGTTAGAGGGCAAAAACTCGAAAACCCCTGAAATGTCCCATTGAGAGCCACAAACACCTTGCACGGGACCTATGTGACTCGTAGGAACTGAACGTGGTCACAGGAAAGCTAATTTGAGAGCATGATGACAATTTGAGAATATGTAAACTTACGCATGAAAACATGACGTCAGAGGGAGAAAGCCTGAAAAAACCTAAATGTCCTCGTGAGAGGAATCAACAGCTCGCACGGGACTACTGTAACTCGTAGGAAATAACTGCGTGGTCATGAGACCCCCAGTTTGAGAGCATGATGCTAATTTGATAATATTTACACCTAGGCTTGAAAACATAGCGTTAGAGGATGAAACCCTGAAGCACCCCCCAAAAGGCCTCGTAAGAAGCCCCAATACCTCGCACATGACCAATATAAGTCTTAGGAACTGGCCATGAGGTCACGAGACCCCCGTTTTGAGAGCACAATGATAATTTGAGAATATCTACACTTAGGCTTGAAAACAAGGCGTTAGAGGGCGGAACCACGAAACACCCACAAAACGGCAAGGTGAGAGGCACCAAACCTCGCACGGGACTAATGTAACTCGTAGGAACTGACAACATGGTCACGAGACTTCTATTTTTTAGGATGATGATAATTTGAGAATATCTACACTTAGGCTTGAAAACATGTCGTTAGAGGATGAAACTCCAAAAAAACCCACAAAAGGCCTAGTGAGAGTCACCAATACCTCGCACGGGACCAATGTAACTCGTATGAACTAATCGTGTGGTTATGAGACCCTTGGTTTGTCACCACGACGATAATCTAAGAGTATCTTCACTTAGGCTTGAAAATATGGCGTTAGAGGGTGAAACTCTGAAACACTCCATAAACGGCCCCGTGAGAGGCACCAACACCTCTCACGGGACCAATGTAACTCATAGGAATTCATCATGTGATCACGAGACCTCTCGTTTGAGAGCACGGATATAATTTGATAATATATACACTTAGGCTTTAAAAGATGGCGTTAGATGGAGAGACCCCAAAACACTCCCAAAATAGCCCCGTGAGAGGCATCAACAGCTCGTACAGGACCCATATAACTTGTTGGAACTAACCGCATGGTCACAAGACCCCCAGTTCGAGAGCACAATGCTAATTTGAGAATATTTACACCTAGGTTTGAAAAAATTGCGTTAGAGGGCAAAACACCAAAACATTCCCCAAAAGGCCCCGTGAGTGCCCCCAACACCTCGCATGAGACAAATGTAAGACCTAGGAATGGATTGCATGGTCATGGGATCCACGATTTGAGAGTAAGGCGATAATTTGTGAATAACTACACTTAGGGTTGAAAACATGGCGTTAGAGGGTTAAACATCGAAACACCCCCAAAAGGCCCCGTGAGTGGCCCCAACACCTCGCACGGGACCAACGTAACTCATAGTAACATATCAGGTGGTAGTAGACCAATTTGAGAGCATGGCGATAATTTGAGAATATCTCCACTTAGGCTTGAAAACATGGCATTAGAGTGAAAAACCTTAAAACACCTCCCACGGGACAAATGTAACTAATTGAAACTGACTGCGTGGTCACGGGACCCCCAATTTGAGAGCATGATGATAATTTGATAATATCAACACTTAGGCTTAAAAATACGACTTTAGAGGGAAAAACCCCAAAACACCTCCCGAACGGCCTCGTGAGAGGCACCAACCAATATAACGCATAGGAACTGACCGTGTGGTCACAAAACCCCCGATTTGAGAGCACAATGATAATTTGATAACATCTACACTTAGGATTAAAAACATGGCATTAACGGGTGAAATCCCGAAACACCCCCTAAACGGCCCCATTAAAGGCCCCAACACCTCTGATCACGTGGTCACAGGACCCCCGGTTTGAGAGCACGTGATAATTTGAAAAAATATACACTTAGGTTTTAAAGCATTGCGTTATGGGGAGAAAACCCGAAACACCCCCCAAACGGCATCGTGCGAGTCACCAAAACCTCGCGCGGGACCAATGTAACTCATAGGAACTGATCACGTGGTCACAGGTGCCCCGATTTGAGAGCACAATGATAATTTGAGAATATCTACACTTAGGCTTGAGAGTGCTCTTACGTTCAATGTCCAAGCTTATATAATTAAATTCCAATTTTAACACCAATTTTAACTACACCCTAAACATGCACCTAATTGTGATTGAAAGCTCTATATATTCTAGAATGCAAGACAAACAATCACAAATACATTATTCTGGAAAAATCCCCAAAAGGGGCAGAAATACAGCGTATTTTTGACAGACAAGTACCCACAGGCCTTAGTTTGTTGTCGTTAGCAAGAGATCCTTCAAGATTTTCGATAGTCAACAATGGAGACAGGCTTCCTTCTCCACAAGATGTAATCCAAGAATATGTATTATGAGAAAAATGGCTTAAGAATGATTCACATATATGATTTGGTATATTTGGGTGAATTAAAATGGGATTTAACCTGAAAGATGAAGTCTTAAAAACGCAGAAGTTCTGTAGAAAATAGAGTTCGAAAAGTCTGACTGCAAAGGATGTATTTATAAAAGAAATAAGTCGGCAAGTTTGTTCGAATGACATAGGGATGTCATTCGAACGACAAAATATGTCGTTCGATCCATCGATCTCGCGACCCATTAAAAACCAAAACAATGTAGGGTTGTTTGATGAAATAAAGTGATGACCTTCTCGTGACCTTACTAGTGACATGATATGTCATTTGATAGGTCATTATAAATACATGTCACTTTTGTTCAAATGACATGGCAATGTAGTTTGAACGATATAAGCAAAAAATAATATTTTTTTAAGTTCGCCTACAAGTGTTCCAATATTATTTTTGACTTGAATATCTGACTTATTTTGATTAAAAAAAGTCCACAATAAATACGTGAACATTAATAACTCCAACTAAACATTTTACCTCTAGCATAATGAAGTTAGTTGAGACCGATTGAAGATGCATGATGCATGTTTGAAGATGATGGGTGCATGATGCTTAGGATTCATATAGAGGCTGTCATGGATGATTGTGTTGCTGAATGTAACAATATACGACATAATAACTGTGATCTAGGACATAGTTTAAATTCCTAGATTCTGTATGGACAATCATAAGATTATATTCTTACAAATCTCCCCCCTATGTCTATGTCGGTACATACATAAAAATATCCGAATTATGCAACCCAAAATAAAATGCTATGACATACAATCTAATATCCCCAAGAACCCATAAAGGGAAATATTAAAGTACATGTGTTTAAAATCTTCAATACCTTCAAAACTTAAATTCCCCAAAGTCTCTTTGTACCTACACACATGAGACAAAAAATAAATACCCGTGATGCGCAACAATTTGAAAAAATTGATAGCATAAATGACAATATCAATTAAGCATAAGCAAATCATTAAATCAAATGAGCATTCTTTTCCCCCATAATCTGTTCTCCCCCTTTTTATGATGTCCCCAAATAGACAATGAGAAGAAAATAGCAAGAAATCTATAGTGTGTCACAAAGTAGTAAACTTCTCTTTTTAAAATTTTCAAAATTGTTTTCTTTACAAAATATACAACAAAATCACACCATGAAAGAACACTAAGATAACCAAGTCAATGTTAGATCAGGTGTTGGAGTGTGAAAAAATTCGATAGGTAAATCAATGCATACAACCTTAACATATGTGCATGATGAATTTTGGAATACTCCTAACGAATGTACTCAATCTTGGCCTTAGGTGTAAAATTATGAATTTAGATGAACTTGACTTAATCTAATAAATAAATCAAAGTCTAAAATGATTTCCAGAACAATAATACCCAAAACTATTTAATGCTTTTTTGAGATTTTCAAGGACGTGCAAACCCGTTGATTTATCTCCATCCAAACTCCTTCATATATAATAATGTTTTTACTTTTCTTGTGAATGAATATATCAAACTAATCTATGTTGGCCTTGCCTACTTTTTTCAATGCCACACTTTTTAGGTCCCCTATACACGGTGACTTTCGTGATGAGATTATCATTCTCTCGCAACCTTTTCCTGTGGTCACTCGTAAAATTTAAATTCCTAACAAATTCCTCACGGGAAACATTTCTTACATGCACTACTTTTATTGTTATCATTTTATTGCATTTGGTTCGTTTTATAGGCAAAATTGAGATAAAAACACCTAAACCAACATGTTAAAGACAAGAGCAATGTTCAAACAAACTCATGCATGTGTCCATTAAAGGATAAAAAATCCAAACATATAGAAAGATATCACTAATTGCATCTCAATGACTCTAATACACTATAAAGCACAAGGATGAAATGAAGTAGCGTCTCAAATCACTATCAAAAAGCCACGTGGAATATGGAAATGATGTTGTGACTTTGGCAATCCTTAATTTCTATCCATATACGGTGTAAACAAAATTACAAAAATCATTTTGTGATTTTCAAAAAATTTATAAAAAATAAACTCGTTCTGCCATTTTCATTTTTCTTAAAAATAAAAAATATTTTTGAATTTCTCTCTTTTTCTTAAATAACAAAAAATCTTTTTGTATTTTTCTAAAACTATTAATAAGAAAAAATATAATACACAAAAATAATACAAATGATACTATCTAGCAATATGAATCATGTGACACTACAAAAAAAAGTAGCTTTTGAGACGGTGGCCTAACAATCCCAAAAGATGGTTTATCCGTCTCAAATACTTTTTGGGACGCTATTTGGGACGGCTAGGGAGGGTCTTTTTGATACGGGGTTATAAATACTTTTTGTGACGCCAAAGCCGTCTCAAAAGAGTTTTTTGAGACGGGAACAAATCCGTCTCAAAAGCTCACCATTTTATATGACCCTTTTGAGACGGCAAGAGAGATGTCCCAAAAGAGTGCTTTTGAGACAGAAATTAATTTGTCTCAAAAGGTTACTATTTTAGATGATCTTTTTGAGACGGCAACATAACCGTCTTTAATATATTTTTGGGACAATTTTAACCATCCTAAAAGAGGTGAAGGGATCTTAAATTTTTTGCACCAATATATTGTGAACAATAAAATCTATCGCTAAAGTTTAATATGTAATTGAATTACATTTAAGACAACACAACACAACAAAAAATCATAAAATACAATACATTAGATGATTTTCAACCAACACAACGAATCATTTTCATTCAACAATAGTTAGAGTTCTTACAAGCATCTCCAAATCAAAACAAAAATTATAACACTAAGTTAGAATATTCGACGGACAACAAAAATATATCAATTTCTTATACTTCAAAACACGAAACATTTTTATCAAAGTAATCCCGCAATCTTAAAGCTTACGACCTCCACAATCACGTATTATCATTTCATGTTCTACGAAAGTTGTCACCTGCAAAAAAAAACTTGTGTCAATTATATCAAAATTAATATCCCACTCATCAACAATACAATGTGCAATGAATTAATATAGTATATGCTCATCACAATATATAACTACTTTTATTTTACAAAAAAATCGGCAGTCTTTTTTGTTAACTTCAGCAACCAAGATCCCGGTGAGGGCACGATTCTTCCCTCAAGTTACTTTGATACCTTTGGAGTTATTCGTGAGTCCTTCCATGCCACTTCATTTATGTTTATTGCCACCCAAAACGAATGTTTACTAGTAAATTTAAAAAATCTAGTCCAATGAGAAAATGGACCTTTCCCACCTAAGAAGCACGGACACTTCTTCGAAGGTGATGTACCCGTGTTGGACACTCTAACATTCGTACGACACTCCGCATGGCTTGTCATATTTGTTTGATATTTTAAAAAAAGGCGGACACTTCACGAACACGACCTATGAAGCACGGACTCGACACGTAATACATGTTTCGACACGACACGCGACACATGATTTTTCCAAAAATTAGGATACGTATAATATATAATATATGTTAAAATATATAATATATTATATATACATATATATATATATATATATTAATGAAATAAAATAGATTTTTTCCATAAAATACATTATTAGAGCATTCTTAACATGAAATTAAGAACATGGACCATATAAAACAAAGTTCAAACACACTTTAACCTTAAAAATCATAAATAAGTCATAATCATAATCACATAATAAAAATAAATAAAAAATAAAAAAAGTGTCCTTTTACGTGTCCCGGCGTGTCGGGAACGCGTCCTATCGTGTTGGCAACGTGTCCCAACGTGTCGACAACGTGTCCAAACATGTTTCAGCGTGTCCCAGTGTGTCAGCAGCGTGTCTGAGCGTGTCGCGTGTCGGACTCGTGTCAAGACTGACTCGTGGCTTTCGGGAGAGTGTCGATGCTTCATAGGCCTAGACATTTCGTGGACACAACGGGATGCCAAAATTAAAGAACACTAAGAAATTCTAGTGTCATCTTGTAAAATTAAATCTTCAAGGGTGTGTGAATAATAAGAAGAAAAGTTAAGAGAATGAAGTTGTTATCTTGCTTAATTTAAATGCATATATTTAACTTACGATTTAACTGTCATTATTAAATGGTGAAATATTGAACCATGTTAATTTTAATATATTAGTTTCACAACTATTTTTTGTTTTGGAAATGCATAGTTGATGTCGTTGTGTCTTTGCTGTGTCGTGTACTTATTTTTTAAGTTTTTAGTGCTCGTGTCGTGTCGGACACGACACCCGTATCCGTATCCGTGCTTCATAGTTTCACATTAGATACTCGGATAATATTGGCAATTTTTTCAATGGTGATGCATGTTTGAATTAATTTGGGTCCATCACATATAACACAAAAGAAAATCAAAATCGAATAGTGAATTAAATTAACTACTTGCAAAGGACATGAATTAATTAACACAAACAAACATATCAATTATTCTAACAAAAATTCACACAAACAAGTATGCAAATATTTGTATAAATTAATCGTAAAACTATACTACAACAACCAGTTGACAATCCGGGTTTTCAATTGGCTCATCCTCAACCTCCTATCACCACTACAAATCAATCGAGTAGAAAAACTAATGATATTAATGAATGACAAAGAATTAAAATTACCTTTATCCGTATAAATTTGACGATGCTATAGCTTGAATGTCCGGGACTAGATTAGCTCAGTCGATCAGTTCATTTAGTTTGTCTTCCTGCATCATTCAAAAATCATATTACAAGTTTTAAGGTCAACCATGTATCATTGATTGCAGCAGTTGAAACACAAATAGACTAAAATAAATCCCAACTATTAAACACAGAACTGAAATAAAATTGCTAAAACCAATAGTATATCCACTGATTCAATAAAATTAGTAATTGGTCTACTGTTTAAGTCAGTATGACACTACTCGCCCCCTCTTATACAATCTTCCAACCAATTAAATTAAGAACATAAACCCTTTAACATACAATAATGGCATAAAATTTAAAAATAGTCAACAAAAAAATTATACCCGAGTAAAAAATTGTAATATGATTAACCAGCGGCTTAGGCTATAGAGAGGGTTAGTTCTATAGAGCGACTTGGTGCTAGACCAGCTAGAGCTAGGGCTAGGGCGACAAAGGTGTGCGGCTGAAGAAGAAGGATAGGAACGGGTGAAGAACCGCTGGTCTTTTCTTTTCTTTTTTTTTTCCTTAGGCTCTTAGATGGATAGAATAAGCGGGAGAGTAAAATCTGAAAAGGGGGAAACCGAAATTTGTTTTAGCCGTATCATAAAGTATATCTTTTGAGGCGGGGACTAATTTGCAGTCTCTTTTAGTGTTATCTTTTGAGACGGTTACTAATTTGCAGTCTCTTTTAATAGTACTTTTTGAGACGGGTAACGAAAAGGGTCTTAAAAGAGTAGTTTTTATGACTGCTAATTTTACTCGTCTCAAAAAGTGGATTTTAGAGACCTAAATTTTAGTCGTCTCAAAAGATTCAGTCTTAAAAAGTACTTTTTTTGTAGTGTGATGTGACCATGAAAAATGTATCATATAGTAGACATGGTAACCATCCTTTAGTCAATAGTACAAATTCCTAAAGACTTCCTAAGACTCTCAAATCTGAGGGCATAGAAAGTCTTCGTAAAAATATCGGCTAACTGAAGGTCGATGTACACAAAAGTCAAGGACACGTCTTTCTCTTCTACTAACTCTCGAATAAAGTGCTCACATATCTTAGTGTGTTTTATGTGTGAATGCTGGATTGGATTGCTGGATATGTGTATCGCACTCATGTTATCACAAGATGTAGTCATGGTGTCTTGTGATATCCCATAATACTCTAGCATCTACTTCATCCACAAGAGTTGTGTGTAACAACTCACGATGTCTATGTACTCAACCTCTGTAGTGGATAAAGATATGTAGTTTTCTTCTTGCTCAAACAAGAGGCAAGAGCATAATCAAAATTGAAACACCCACCAGAAGTTCTCCTACATCCATCTACATTCCCGACCCAATTGGCATTCTAATAGGCATATAAATGGTTGTCACTATCAAAAGTATACCAAATGTCGTATGAGAGAGTCACACTCACGTATTTGATAATACGTTTAAGAGTGAGTAATTACGAGTCTTTCAAGTACGCCAGATATCGCACAGACTCCAACACTAAAGGAGATACCAGCATGAATGGAATTCAAGTAGAGAAAATAATATATAATACTTAGATACAAGGTTTTCTAAATGTCCATTCCTGAAGTATCCTTGTTAAATTTAGTTGAGGTACTCATCGGGATACGTGCGTCCTAGTGGAGTCAAAACCAAATTTCTTCACAAGGTCAATCTTGTACTTGGATTGGGAGATGAACATCCCATCCTCTAACTCATGAACCTGGAGACTAAGGAAGAATGTAAGATCACCAACCATTCTGATCTCGAACTCACTCTTTATCTCCTCCCCAAAGTCAGGAGCATGTCGGGAGAACGTGGATCCAAAGACAATGTCATCCACATAGACCTGGGAAACGAAAATAGCACCATCTCCTCTCTGAACATATAATGTCTTATCAAAATATCACATGCTTCTCTCCTAAAAAATAACATCATATCAAGCCCCCCTCTCTTAAGGCCATGAGCTAAGAGATATGAAGTAAGCCTCTTATACCAAACACAAGGTGCTTGATTAAAACCATATTGGGATTTTCCCAGATAGCCAACGTGTCTTTCGTGCTTAGGGTCTTCAAACCTTTTTGGATGTTCCACGTAAACCTACTCCTATAGAACGGAATTTGGAAAGGAACTCTTAACGTCCATCTGATATAGCTTGAAGCGCAGATGACATGCGATGTCGAGTAGTAAATGGACAGACTTAAGCCTCACAATAGTACCAAATGTCTCCTCAAAGCCTACACCCTCAATATGTGTGTAGCTCTGAGCGACTAACCTAGCATTGTTTCGAATAATGGTACCATTCTCATCCACATTATTCTTGAATATAAACTTAGTACTAATCACGTTCATCTCAATAGGTTGGGGGAAGTTCCCAAACATCATTCTTTCTAAAGTGAAGCTGGTCTTCATGCGTAACAAATATCCAGTGTTCATATTTGAGTGCTTATTTATGGTTCTTGGGCCTGACTTTGGATGTGTATCACACAAAGATTACAATGCTCTCTAGCTGAGCGTGAGTCTTAACCACTCATATGGGATCTCCTAAAATGGCGAAAGGTTCATGAATCTTATGAACCCAAGCAGGTGTATCCCCTAAGTTAGGAGTAGGGTCCATCCTAGATGTGTGAGGGATAATAGGATCGTCATAAGGAAATGTGTCATCCTCTCACAAAAGGTTAGGATCAACAAACGCAGGAGGTTCGTCATCTTGCACGGTGACATTTATTGACTCCATACCTTAGAGCTGATCAGGTTAAAAACCTAGTATACTCTACTCATCAATGAATAAACTAACAATACTCCCTCGATGCTTCGGGAGTCAAACTTTCCTGATTTCTTTATATCTTGTAGAATGTAGCATTTTCTCCCAAAGACACGAAAATATGAAAGGTTGGGCTTCTTTACAATCCACAATTAATAAGGTGTTTGAAGAGTGTGGGGATGAAGATATACCCTATTCACAGTGTGGCATGAAGTAGACACCGCCTCTACCCAAAATCTCCTAGCAACTCTACGACCTAGAATCATAGATCTAGCCATCTCTTGAATCTTCCAATTTTTCCTCTCAAAAATCCTATTTTGCTGACGATTCATCACGATAAAAAATTCATGTTTGACCCCGAGGATATCACAGTAAAGATCCACCTTTGCTTCCTTAAATTTAATGTCGCTATCACTACGCATTCTATTAATAGTGACACCGTGTTGATTTTGCAGGACACGACACATGGTAATAAGAAACTTTACAACATCAGATTTCACTTTAAAAAAACCTACTATGGAATAACGAGAGAAATCATCTACCATAACGAGGATGTACCTCTTACGACCTAGACTGTTACTGCGAGAAGGACCTATAAGACCCATGTGAATCAACTCAAGCACGCGTGAAGTGGTAATGGAATTCAACTTCCTATGGGGAGTATAGACTTGTTTTCCCAGTTGAGAGGGTCCATAAACCTCAAAAGTTGGCTTCCTAAGTGACGACTAGCCATGTACTAGGTCCTCCTCAGCTAAGCACTCCAAATCTCTGAAATGAACATGACCAAGATGATGATGCCACAGATCTATAGGAGTGATCATGGCACTGTTGCAGACAAATGAGGACTTAGGAACAATACCATAACAATTATCTTCAGTCCTTACCCCTTGTAATATAAGTTTATTGGCTTGATCATACACATTGCAATTTTTTCGGTTAAAATTTATTTCAAAGTCAGCGTCGCATAGTTGGTTAATGCTGAGAATGTTTTCTTTCAAAACTTTGATGTACAAAATGTTATCTAACTTAGGAAACTCGAGTATCTCCACTTTACCTCATCCTACTATGCTAGATTTTCTCCCATCTCCAAAAATGACTTTAGCTTGCTTGTGATCCTCTAGGTAGGTAAAACAATGCGATGTCGTATGTCATGTGTATAGAGCACCCACTATCAAAATATCACTGTGAGGTATTATGTGATTTAAGAGAAACATGAACAACAAGGGCTTTTCTGTTATTTTTAGGCACCCAAGAGGTGGTAACCTTTTGTTTACCCTTTTTGTTGATGGTTATAGCTGGGATGTTGGAAGTATCCACTTATGACAAAGACATCCGTTGGAATTATTCCATCAAACTCTGAGATATGACGATTAGAAACTCAACCTACTCTCTCAGACCAGTAATATCACTAGTGTGGCATGGCGGAGCATATGTACGTTGAGTTCGACCCAAACTTTTGCAAAACTCCCTCAGGTATACTTTTCTCTTGCAATATGTACAAAAGTATACGATCTTGGACCGACCTTAGTTTTCTCTTCTTGGTCGAAATAATTTTTTGGGGTTTTGGTTTGTGGCCATACATTTCACTGTAAACTCAAGAACCGGTTCCGGTGCAATATGAGACGCAAAAGCACCATCAAAACCAAATCCCTGTCTTTCAAAAAACCCTAAGGCGGGGCTGGGGAGCATCTTTCTCATTTTTCCAAATCTATCCTCAATTTTTACCTTGAACTCCTGGGCCCTCTCAAGATCATGAGTGAGTTGGGATATAAGGGCTTCAAGTTTCTTCCAATCCTCCACGGATGCTAGGAGGTCACTCATAAGATTAGCCACTTGTTTGGTCAATTCCCTTATTTCTTTCTCAAAACTACTCTCTCTCCAAAAAGTCTCTCTCTCTCTAAACATACTCTCTCCACACAAAATTTATCTCTCTCTACTCAAAATTTCTCTCTCTCTCTCTCTCTCTCTCTCTCTTAAGGCAATGCTAATGAATGACCTTCTCTATATCTCGTCTCTCCAAAATCCTTTTTTAATGCGATGATCCTAAGAGATAAACCTTTATTATCTTTTTAGTTTTAAAAGATTCAGCATATAAATAAACATAAGCGCATCTAAGGTCACTCACACTCTCAGTTGAAGCATCCTCCCCCTCACTCTCATCATTTTCACTATCGAGGTTTCCTTATGATGTAGCTTCCTCATCGTCGTGAGGTGCACTAGAAGTACTCACAAGGCTAGCCATGAATGTGGTGAAGTTACATTAATGCGATGATTCATCTCCAAAATCCACCGACTTGACCTCATTGTCGTCACAAAGGGAGGCATTTAAAGCAACTTTGAATTTTGCTTGATGTTTCAACCAAGTTGGACACTCAAAAGACCTCTCCCGTCATACTCATAACATCGCTTTTCATCTATTTTAAGGATGTCCTTTTTATCTTTATCAAATTTCTTTGCACATTTGTTTTTCTTAAAATTCTTTTTTATCTTTGAAACTACCCTTATTTTTAAATTTGAGAAATTTCATGATTTTTTTTGCAAATAATGCCAAATCATCTAAATCAAAATAAAACTCAAAATTAGACATTTCTTCCTCTCTCCATTTAGATGAATTTACCCTTTTTCTAGTTGACTCCTCATCTTTTCTAGATTGGGCTTTAAGTGCTACCCCTTTATCTTTAGATTTAATCGCTTTAGGAAGTATATCAATTTCATATGTCTGGAGGTATCCTCCCAGTTCTTCTATTTTAAGAGTGTCTAAATTTCTAATGAGTTTTAACTTTAGGGATACAATGCTTAGGCAATGATTTCAAAACATTTTTAACTACTCGTGCGTCAGGATTATGTTCACTAAGATTAAAGCTAGTATTGAAAATATCTGACAGACGTGCATAAAACTCATCAAAACATTCAGATTCTTTCAAATTGAGTAGTTAAAATTTTTCAATTTAAATTCTTTAACAGTATTTGTGCCTTCATGGGTAAGCTGAAGAACATCCCATGCTTTCTTTGACGTGGTACACGTCATGATGCGTCAGAACTCGTCGGGTGAGACGGCTCCAGAAATTCCACTTAGTCCACAAGAATTATACGTTCTCTATATAAATTCATCCTTAGTCCAGTCAGACACATGTTTAAGAATAATCACATTTTCTACAGTGATAAAGGAAGGAGTTCACCCTCTTTCACACACTTACGTGACATGTTCATCAAAAGCCCTTAAAGTAGATCTCATGCGGGCTTTACAAGAACCATAATTTGTCCTGTCAAAAACTGGCATCCGATTATAGAAGTTTTCCATTGAACTTACACTTTTTCAAAAATTAAATTTTTCTAGAAATTGATATTGAGAAAAAAATTGCGAAAAAATTACACGGTATAATTGTGTAATTGGATGTGATACCAATTTGAGAGTGCGCTTTCGTTCAATGTCCAAACTAATTTAATTAAATTCCAAATTTAACACTAGTTTTAATTACACCCTAAGCGTGAACCTAATTTTGATTGAAACTTAATAAGAAAATGTTTCCTACCAATTAATTTTCAACTTGAAAAAAATGCTTCGCAGTGCAGGTGGGGGTATTGGACAACCCTAACAACTCGAAGATTTATTTTGTTTAGTGGTATATTTCAGAAAACTATCCTATTTTATGGAAGTCGGTTCTCCATCTTGCATCTGCTATATTTTTATTTACAGATTTCAGTAAATAAAAGAATGATCCTTTTGTTTATAGTTTAAGCAGTAAAAGGATGGAATGTCTTAATATTGGTCACTAAGTCCAAATGTCAACTATGTTATTTCTTATATGTTATCTTAATTTATATTTAAGAGTTTTTTTCTTTCTTTTTTAAATTTCAAAATAAGTTCTCACGCCACCTAAAATTGAAATATTTTCTCTTATCATGTAAATATAATATATTGAACTTCATGTGTGCATTGCGTGGGTTGAAACCAAGTAAATATTATAAAACGGAAGACTAAAGTAAATTTTTCCTCAATGTTGCTCATTCAGGTGGCACTCCCTCCTAATATTCCCTAGTGTAATCATATCCCTTACCATATGCCTATGTTTCACCTTCAACCTCCTAGTTGTGAGTCCCTAAATAAATCATCCCCTGAAGAAGAATCGACCTGTCAAGTTATCTTGAATCTATCCATAGAGTTCAATGATACTTTATAAATGTCCTGATGTGTGTTTGATGTTTTAATTCATTTTTTAGTTATTTGACCATTTAATCGTTAGTATTGTAATTGAAGATGCTTAATTATTGTGCGTGTGAAGATGTCATTATATGTTTGAGGTAAGATATACAAAAGATTCTTGTGTATGAATATGTTATTCATTTATTTTATGTTTTAATTATATTGAATTGGTTTGAAGATTTTTCTATAATTTTCGTTGAATTTGGAGGGTTTGAAGATTCTCTTCGAAGTGTTAAGGGAGGAAATGGAGAAGCTGGGATATTTTGTACTATTTGTATTCTCAAAATGAAAGCACAAGACACAAGCGAAAACAAAGCAATATGCATGTAATACAAGCCACAATAAGAATTATATTTCCCAAAATTCCCTTTTAAATAGTTTTATTAAAGAAGGGTTTTTCAATATAGATTTTATGGTTTAATTAGGGGTCCAAAATATGTATTGGGTTTAAATTTAGGGTTCTTTAATTCTCCCCCTTTCATTTTGGATATTTGGGTTTTATGATTTTGTTTTTTTGTCAAAACAGGGGCTAAGGGGGAGTTCATAGGGTTATTGAGGGTTATAGTCTAAAATTGGTTTCAAGGTTTGTCTTAGCATGTGAAGGTCCAATCCAAGATAGCAAATAACAAAAAAGAAGTAAAATGAAGATGTGGAAAGATAGAGACGTGAATAAGAAGAATTACACCAATAGTTACGTGGTTCATCCCTCAGGGAAGATCTTACAATCACATGGTAGCTTGTTCATTCAAATGGAAAATAGGTTGACCACATTTCCTATGCTTGATCTGCAAAGCTAAGCTAAGGTCATCCCTTAGTAAGTCTCCTCAGATTGTCACACCCCCCGTAATTTAACCACGGGGGATCAGTGCTTTATTAAAATAAACACGAATCTCATTTTGTTTATTCTTAGCATCACTGTCGAAAAAATTTATAAATTACTAACCACCAATATCAAATTAAACCGGTGATAATTTTATCTTTCATTACCTTAACAACATGAGAAATATAAAATAATATAGCTCAATTGACCATACAAATATAATAGTCTGAATTAATCGTACGATAAGTAGATAAATAAAAAATACCGAATAAACCATTGGTTCCCAAAATAAAATCTAACTATAAGTCTAAAGATATAAACTGAATCCATAACATAGTATGATAAATAAAACTGAAACAATGTAACAACTGTAGGGGCAAAATGACCAAATGAAATACTGAATCATAATCCTAATCTAGGAATGAATAACGAAAGTGTTTACATAAATCCCGCGTGCCTCTACAAGTGTTGCAGCTACACATCCCTGGAATGAATCATCAAGTTTGGTGTCAGTGTGGTTGGACACATAATCTGTTTTGGAAAATAGATTTGACACGGGCTAAAACTAAAAATCTTTAAACACGTTTAGCAACTATTTAAATCACATTTCAAAAGCAGTTATTGGATACACATGTTAAATCCACGTATGTCCCTTGAGTTCCTCACCTCTAAACTATAGTGCACACCTAACGTCTCCTACCTAGCTATGCTACCCAGCCTAACTTGACATACGTATCTAACTAACCATAAAAGGTTTAGCTCCCTCATATCGCACATACGATACGCTACCATACTAACAATAAATAATATTAATCGTATATTATTTTTGCATCATTTATTAAGTTTCTCTATTTAAATTACTTTTATATACTATAATCTTTCTTCTCTACCATCACACATAAGAAGAATACTCATACTTTTAGATATTCACAATCTATCATTTTTACCATCACACATAAGTAGAATAATTATACTTTTAGATATACACAATATATCCTTTCTACCATCACATATAAGTAGAATAATAACACTTGTATATATTTATCACACTATAATATATAAAACTATAGCATCCCCCAGAATGGCCATCGCGATGAATGCATACTCTGCTATCAGTCCATGTACCTCTCATACCAAATCAAGGACTATCGGTTTGGAATGTCTCCTCAAACCATAAATCAAATCAACACATAATGGAGGCAAACATAGTTCTAAGTCTTTGGGATACGCACATACCTAACATACCCAAATGACCAGTACCCACTATCAGACACACAAATAGTGCTCCACCCTAAGTACTATGTTCTGGGGTACACATCCAAACTCGCTAGAATCGCCAAGGTGGGATCACCCTCTGCGCGTGACCTGCCTGATAACAGGCAACATAGATATGTTCACACACATATGTTCACTCAACCCATAATATAAGTCGTACATAGTATATATCTCTCAAATACACAACATACTATCAATTTATAATTATAACTTCTTATCATATTTTCCTGAGTAGAGCTCAATACCCGAAGGGCCCTCATTACCCCTTAAGTAATATCAGTAGTTAATATATCTTTATTATATGGTTTAAATCTTAGTCTTACTCATGCTCTCTGTAACCTATTTCGATTCTTGTAAAATCTTAAGTTTCTTATTATGCCTGAAGAGTTCCTGGCCTTAATTCTCTCACTTGGATAAACCCTAATACCTTCCATATGTCTACTGGGGCTCACTAAGTCCTTGCCTATAGTTTAAAAATATTATAAAAGTCTCCCAATTATTGATTTACAAAATCACAGCATAAATCAAATAAATTTTCAAAATATGGAGCTTCAAATTGATTCGGTCTAGACCTAAATCGATTCATCTAGGAGACGAATAGATTCATTGGTAGAAGTCTCCTTCTTCGTCTAACTGTTATGAGTTTTCAACCTATTCAAATCCTCAAACCTACATACAAAAATCTCAAACTCCCATCCAACATAACTAAACATTAAATATGTGTATAAGGATAATTTCTAATGTAAATAATACATCAAATCCATAAGAAATCAATCCAATAACGGATTTAAACCCATAATTATCAAAACCCTAGTTTATGGTGTTCTTTATGTATTTTCATCAAATACCTAAATTTATTCCACGTTAATCATCACATCACCTCTGAATTCAGATTGTTTATATAAAGGAATTAATTTTACATGCATTTTTTACTTCCAATCATGGATTACACCCATCTAATTCCCAAGAATTCGTCCAAAACATGTAATATAAACCCTTCACTACATGGGTATTTTCACATGCTTAAATTAATCGCAATATAAACACTTGCCTCTGTATTGTAGGTCTAATTTTAATTTTAGGATGATGATATTGCTCTCCCCTTGCTTCGATTTCGATTTCAGCACATCGGTGATGGAAAATGGTGTGGAATATCATAGGTTTCTTCTCTTCTTTCTCTCCTATGTCCTCTCCTATATCAAGCTTGTGTTAACCCTAGACTCTAACTCAAAGGGGATGATATAGCATTCATATTTTTGGAGTTCGTTCTACCCTGGTCTCCTAAATGATCAAAATGCCATCCGATGATGTTGGGTTGGTGTAAAATTGCCCCAGAATCTAAACGATACACCTGGGTATATTATTAAGACTATTTAGACCCATTCGGAATCAATCATGACCTTAAAATCACCATCTGAGTCACTCAACAATAATATCCCATCTCAATCCCATATAGTCTACATGCGACTAACGATTGAGATATAACAGTGCCATGTCACTATCATTTGTTATGACATAAAAATAATTATTTACTATTCACCTAGTAATTTTATTGCACAGACATTAATCAGTATCTCTCCCAATTAACCTTTTATTAGACACATAATATTTCATTCAATTAAATTATGGCACACGTGTAATTTAAAAGTAACCGAATTAATTAAATTTTAAATACTCAGAAATACGGGGTGTTACATACTTCCCCCTTGGAACGAAATTTTGTCCTCAAAATTAAGATGTGCTTAGTACTAAAAACTTAGGATTCTCAACCACAAGACATCCTCAATTGCCTAAAATAAAATCATGGTAACATTATGGTGTTTCCACTATACCCTTGCTAGTGTTACCCATCTGGATAAAAGTCTACTCACCATGACCCAAGTCTAGCGGCAAGTCTGTTGAAATCGTATCACACAGATATTCTCTAATCATTCTTAAGGTCTCACCTTGAAAACAATATGAAAAACACAATGTGATCCTTCTAAAATATTCTAATAAGATGAGCTTACACATCACTCACTCTCTCGTCTCGCTACTAATGGAAGGCCCCACATCCCTATGTGACAACTTCCCTTATTTACCAAGTCACATAACTCCCTTCATGGGAAAAAATAGTATAACACTTGACCACTCATGTTATTCCTTAAAACTTCGGTTCGAGGCGACGTAACTCTTACAACATTCATGAACCACACGAAAACAGTTTCTAATCAACTCAATTGTTTTTTACGGACTCTAAATCATTTTTGGCCCAAAAATTTGTTATCCCGCATCTCTAATCAATTATATGGAGAACGATAGGGTCTTGGCGCCATACTCTCAAAAATACCCTTGCCAAAACTAAACTTCTACCGATAATGACTCTTCATAATTACCCAAAATCCAAAATATAAATTCCTCGCATTCTTCAAAATTTTAGTCAACTCCCATCTAACCAGTGTCTTATGGGTGACACTTCTTGCTCGAAATGCAAATTTGTCTCATCGCCTCCTAAAAACTCCCATCAGAGGTGGTACTCAAGGATCGCTTTCTTGATTTGAAACAATGTTGGTCGACACCTTGTGCCGATTCATTTCCTCTCTTCAAATGAAATGTCGGGCACATTATCTGATAGTGTAACTCACCCCAAAAAAATCCCTATTCCATATCGGTCAATCCATTTTACAACCCGAAGGGAATCTTGACCTTTACGCAATATTGGCGGACCAACAATGGTATCTATCAGTCTGCATATCCATTTCGTCACTGGAATTTTCACTTTGTCATAAAATTCTGGTTGACCATCTCAGACCAAACTTTTTCCATCTATTAGTGGTGCACCTGGAGATAGCCTCACTATGTCTCTCTTAACACTAATCGACATGTTTAACCTTTCATATTATGTGGTACATCTTACTCCCTTTCCTAGGGCATTCCAAATCATGACCTAGGCCACCCTCTACATTTTGCTGGGTAAGAATCCGCTCTAAATTTCTTGTTCCTCTCTTGGAAGAGATACTTTATATGTGTCTCCACAGTCTTTCAACCCATATTATGTGTGATAGTTCTTCATACTCTATCTGTCCGGACTATCTTCATTTTTCAACCAAAGTTCCATCCATTATACTTTTCAATTATTCTTTTATTACCCCCACACATATTTTCAAAACACTCATAACTACGTCCCCTTATCTTGGTTGATTTATGAAAATTAAACTAACCAGGGTGCCCATACACCCCATAATCCATGCATATTTTCACTAGTATCTCAAATTTCACATGCGTAACATATTTAGCTCAATTTCGGCCCCCGCATTCTCGACGTGGATACATCGTATGGGTATTTTTTATCACCCCACAAATCGCAATTTAATTCTTCTCAAGACTGATCCACCCATCATCAAGAGGTGAAAAAGTTTTTAAGTGCTCCCTATACCATACTACCGGCTATACTGGCGCTATAATCGTATAATAGCTCTCAGCTCAATGTGCTACCCACATGCACTTGATATAACTAAGGTACTAAACACATGCTCTAACAACCACACATCTCCCAACTCCCAACGTTCGCTATGGTTCATGCGTGGGATGTCTCGTAAGATAAATCAAAATAAGGAATCCCTCAATACAATCCTACTTAACATTATCAGTTATTGAGATTCGTAGGCCCTAATCTGAGCTGCAGGCTGTAATAGCAATAAAAACATTATAGACGCAATGAAAGAATAGTTACACCATAATAGACGAAATCAAAACCTAAAATAAAATTTTCATGTAGCTGCACAAAAGTGAGAAACTGTTAGAATCCTAAAATGAACTTGCAAAAATAGTGAAAAAAAAAATATATATATATATATGTATGTATTGTAATGTAATCTATTATGTGAAATTAGTAGATTAAAATAAATAATGAGATCTGAATTGTGTTGAGTAAGTGAATACTCAGTCCTAAAGATTTGAAAAGTCTAGTTCATCTTAAAGAGAAATACAGGGAATTATAATACGTATTGTGTGGGAAATATGGGGAAATGATATAATTTAGGATCATAGAGACTCTTATCTCAAACTACTTATTGGGAACTTAACTAGGAAATTAATAAGATACGTTAGGCGTGTACTCTAGATAAGAGGTGAGATTCTCAAGTTAGAGCCCGAGAAGGTAATATGTACATAAAATTGCTTAATTGAACTTGTTAAGAACATGCTATTTTTTTAAAATCTTTTACAATCGGGCTTTAACCTGTTTCCTTGCATATTCTCTTCTCTATTGTATCTTTTACATCAGGTGTCCAGCATTAGGGATGCCCAACATAGAGTATGGATGTGTCGATATGACATAGCTACTACTGGAGTTGCATACTTTGTTTAGACGCTTCCATTCTATTGATTCATACCTCTGCGGTATCTATTTTCATTTAGGGCATGTCGCCCTGAATTCTTGATATTGTAATTAGTTATGTTTGTACAATTATTATCAGTTTTGTTTGGATGGTGGTAATGAGATATTTAAACTGGAGAGTTTATTCCAGTCACATTTATTCTTGTTATATTTAGTTCTGTTCTGTTGTGATGTGATTTTACTTTATTATTATTCCTTATTGTAGAATGGATTTAACTAAATTAAAAATTGAAAAGTTTTGACACCATCTTAATTAATTATTAGGTGAGTTGATAAAGAAATATTTTTTCGACGGTGATGTTGAGAATCAACCATCTGGATATTCTGATTTAATTTAATAAATGACTGATCACCCTATATTTAATTAGGAGGGGCGTCATAGTTGGTATCCGAGCATCAAGTTCTAGAGTCTTTTGGATCTGTACAGCTTTCTATTTTTCAGCGTAGTGTTCTTTGATGTAGAGCCCTATTATTAGGATGTTGCATCCCTTTGCGTATTACGACTTACGTTCTACTGTCATGAAACATGAGTGATGTAATTCTTTTTTAATAGGGATGGTTCGATGAGTGATGCAATTCTTTATGTTCTCCCTTTGGTATGGTTCGATTGTGAAATCGTCCATTTTCGTTTTTAATAAGGATATGAATGGAATTTCAAAACTTATCTCATATGGGCAAGAAATAAAGGCCAATGCAGGAGATGAGTCAACTTGCTTAACTAACTCCTTACCCAATGACGAAGGGGTACATCGAAGATAAGAAGAGTTCATAGTTATGGAAGGACTCGTGAGTTAAATGCTCAAGTGCGGATGGGAAATCTGACATAGACGACTAGGGTCAATGTTGTTGTAATACCCCGTAATTTTATAGATTTTATTTAATAGGATTATTTAAATTAAATGCAAATAATTGGAAATAATCTGGATATAAATACTAGTGAGACTTGGTATTTGATTATGATGATGATGATGAAAATCATTGGGTAAATATAGTAATATATGATTATTGAAATGATTAAAATTGTCGAAAGTCATAAATACAACAATTCGGGAAATTTAGCTAGGACGCACATATCGCATCAGGAATCAATTTAATTGGACTTAAAAGTAAATTATAATTTTATCATCCGTATATTCATTTTGAGTGCGTCACTGTGTCTGGTAGGGTCGAGATAGTCATAAAACACTAGCCGGGGGTTTAGTTTGGGTCCCGGAGCATTTTTAGGCCACACCAGCAACCCGTGAGGCTATTTTGGTAATTTCCATTTTTTAGGGAATAGTAAGCCACGAAAATTGGGTCTTGCAAACATCCTATATTAAGAACCTTTGGGGATCATTACTTGTCACACCAAGTCCTGATCAAAGAGAGAAGAGAGGATAAGTCTAAGGGGTTTCCAAAGCCACAACCACCACTCGCCGCCGCGATCACTGGAATTGTGAGCGAAAAAGAAGGATAATCCACCTGGATCATCATCAAAGGTTCAGAACTTCTAAACAAAGTCAAGTGATTTAATCCATTAAGATTCAGGAAAAAAATTATCCATGTTAGAGTATGATTTTATGATATCCTAGAAAATCTGAAAACTCATGAAATTTGGAGATGAAACCTTAATTATTGGTAGGATGTTTATGAAATCTTGATTCTGGAAGAACCTCACTTATTAGATTATAAACCATGTGTAATTAATTTAGAATTTATGAAGAGATTATGATGATTCTTGAAGAAAATAGAAAATAGGACTTTTTATGAAATTATGATGATTAATGCAAGAAAAGACCAATTGATGATGAATTGACAGTTACGGAACCTTTAATATCATGTAATTAGGTTGTATAATGATCCTAGATGTTTACTTTAGAATTTAACACTTTGAAATGAAGATTTGAGACAAAAATGGGACTAAAAATGAATCAAACTCTTAACCTGCACCTGCTTGATCGGTCGATCGACATTCATAGGTCGATCAATCGACCTTCCCGGAAATAGTGAACTTTTTCCCCTTGTTGGAGTTAAGAAATTCCGGTCATTGAAAGTTGAACTATGGGATTATGTAAATACGTTAGGACTTTAGGGATACCCGTAGGGAAGTAATTAAATCCCAAAATATATTAAAAATTGGTTTGGGAATATAGTGATTGAATTTATGAGTGACCAACGAGGAATTTCCTATTTTATGATGTAATAACATGATATAAATTATTAGAGTAATAGGTTAGGATTTAGGACATAAATAAAGAGTTAAGGGTACTGAATTGATATCTGTGAAAGTTAGGAGACTTAGTAACCTCTTCGGTTAGGATTTAGTACTCAAAATTTACGACGTGAGACATATCGGTAAAATAAAATATATATCATCAAGAATAATCATAGTGTACGAACTAGACTAATGGTATAAGGTTGAAAATATACCTTTAATAATATAACAAGTTATCTAAGTTGTGTGAATGCTTATCCTATGGATTATTATGTGTATGACATACCTACCATACTTGTTATCACGGGAGCTCGAATTTAGAAATATGGCAATCTAATGTTTGTGTTCCTATGGGGGGATTTATATTGGTACCTAAAGGAGATAGGGTTGAGAATGGCTTATTTTTGAGTTAATAAGTTAGCAGACCATAGAAGCGTAGGTATGTGCCTGACCCGTGGGTATGGGAACTATGTTTGCCTCCATTATGTGTGATTTTGGCTTATTGAAGCGATTCCTGAGATATTCGGAATACATAGTCCTTATGTACGTAATGTACCGGGATTCGATAGCAGAGTATGCATGCACCACATCTTAGCTTGGTGGTGCCATATTTGTATATTTATGCTGAGAATGATATACTTGCACTTATAACTGGCTCATTGTTAAATTGTGAATACTAATATTTGAGATACTTGAATGGGATTAAAAATGTGATAATATATATCGTAATTGATGTAATAATTGTGGGTACCCGAAATTTAGAACTATGGACCTGGACGACTAGCCCAATCCTGGCGGCCCAAAGTCTAGGCCCCTTATCTTTTATAATTGATCCGGTCTCCCCCCACGATCCCATGAAGGGAAGTTATGGGGGAAATGGAAAACGTGGAGGAACCCATCACCTCCACTCATCTACATGCACATGTATATATTAAACCCTAGGTCCGGGGCAAAAGGACAAGTTGTATTCTCTGTAATCACTCTCCGGAGTATATAGAAATAATATCGACTGCACCACCGTGGACGTAGGCACATCTTGGCTGAACCACGTACATCCTTTGTTGTGTGATTGGCATCTTGTATTCCTTGTTCTCTTCTTGACAACCTTTCTCTCATATTTATTTGGGTTGCATAATAATTGCTTCTATAATTGGCGCCGTCTGTGGGAAGCGTTCATCTCTCCCTGAGAAGATCCCACATCAAGAAAGGAGTTTAAGATGTCTGGTCACAGCAGCAATGCCCCCCAAGCAATAGATATTCAATAGCCACATGCTCCTTGCAGGATTAGGTCTGAAGTCCGACGTTCAGATCAGAGAGCTCGCCAGGAAAGACCAGCCTCAGAAGAAAGTCAGGGACCAGCGAGGTCCACGCAAATATCCATGATGATTGATGCGTACGAGGCAAGACTCCATGAGCAGAGAGAGTCTTCTCGAAGATACGAGGCTGAGAATGCTCGCTTGAAAAGAAGACTAGAAAGACTATAAAGGGAGCTTCGTCCTGATAACCGGAAACGCCCATATCATACTCCTAGCCCTCAGGCGAGAAAGTCTTGCAGCCGAGGTAGGAGTCCTAGGCGAGAATCTCAAAGGGACGAAGTAGGCGAGTCAGACGACGACCTCCGCGAACAGCTGCGAAGAGCTCTCCGCTACCAGAGCCCTGCTCCGAATGACGACCTTCGCGAACAGCTACGAAGAGCTTGCCGCCACTAGAGCCCTGCTCGCAGCGATGAGCTCATACGAAACATGGTCCGCAAGGAGATGGACCAGCACCCCGCTCACCATGGGACAAGATCAACTAGAGAGCTCGCGAGGCGAGCTCTCAAAACCTAGATGAAGTCACCTTTCATAAGAGAAATCTAAGAGGATGAAGCTCCCAAGAAATTTTCCATTTCAAGGTTCAAGGTTTACGACGGAAAGACTGATCCCATCGATCACGTCAGGAAATACCGACAGGCCATGACCCTCTGGAGTCACCGGGATGCCCTTCATGATGTAGCACAGAAGTGGTTCGAAAGGCTCCCCCACCGGTCGATCAAGAATTTCAAATCCCTAGTTGAACTCTTTACGGTCCGATTCATTACCAATAGCTCCCATCCCAAAAGGATCGATGCTCTACTGACAATGAAGAAAACGCCTCAAGAGACCCTCCGAGAATACGCGAAGAGGTACTGGGAGTTATTCAATGAGATCGAGGACTGCGCGGAGGAGGTGGCAGTGGCCTCCTTCAAAATTGGGCTCCCTAGTTCTTCCCTCCTCTACCAATCCCTGATGAAGAAGGAATCTATGACTATTGACGACCTTATGGCCCGAATTGAGAAATACGCAAAGGTGGAAGATGTCACCCGCTCTAATACAGGAGAAAACGCTCGAGCTAAGCTCACTACCAAGGTAGGTGAGAAAACTGAGAACCAGAGGAAAGGAGGAAAGAACGGGGACAAAAATGGCTCCAAAAACGAAGGGAACCAGGATGCATCGAAAGCATTCCAGGCGATCAACACCATCTTCAAAGAACCAATTTACAAGGTTCTCGCGAAGATCAAGGATGAGCCATTAATCAAGTGGCCCAGGAAGATGGGGGAGATCCCTCAAATAGGAACAATGCGTTGAGATGCGCTTTTCACAAAGAGGGAGGGCACAAGACCGAGCACTGCAAAGCTCTTAAGTCTCACCTCAAAAAATTGGCCCAGTCCGGGAATTTGAACGACTTTGTGGAGAAAAGGGCAGAGAAAGTGACTGCCAACAGAGAGATGAGACCCAATAATGTGCTGGAGGATGATGCTGGATACGAGTTCGCCATAATTCACAGAGTATCTAACGTCAAGAATATACAAGGGAACTCAGCTCGAATGGAGATGAAAAACTTACAGCGGTAATACAGGCCTTTCAAATCGATCTAGCAAAATCACAGTCAGGAAAGCGTCGACGAGCAGAGGACGTCAACTATAACAAGCATATTGTTTTCACGAATGAAGATTTGATGGGAGTAAGGACCCCACATCATGATGCCCTGGTCATTACACTCAGGATAGCCAACTTTGACATCGACAAGCTGCTCGTCGATCAAGGAAGCTGATATGAAGTAATGTACCTCGACCTGTTCAGGAAATTGAAGTTGAGCGTTGCCGACCTAAAGGAAGCTACTGTACCTTTGGTCGGCTTCGCTGGGAAAATGACCATGCCCCTAGGCAAGATAGTGCTTCCATTTCGTGCTGGGAACGTCTCCAAGATGATTGAGTTTTTGGTAGTTGACATGGAATCACCGTACCAGGCCATCCTCGGCAGAGGATGGCTTCATGCAATGAAGGCGATCTCCTCGACCTACCATCAGAAGCTGAAGTATGTAACCGAGCGAGGAGTAATGGAGATCCATGGCGACCAAGCGATGGTGAGGAAGTGCTTCATAGCATCCATCCGACCAAAGCCAGAGAAGAAGGCTGGTCAACCCAGCGAGAAAGTTGAAGAGAGTGTGATACCTTCTAAATAGAAACTAAAGTATGGAAGACCAGGAGTAGAGGAGACCAGGCTCCTCCCCTCCGAGCGTGTCATCGAGTACCTGGTAGAAGTTATAGCCGAAGTTGGTGACACTAGTAGAGTCTTCTTGATTGGAGCAACTCTCACCGATCAAGAACAGAAGGAGTTGATAAACTTGCTGAGACACAACGTAGATGTTTTCGCATGGGAACCATACGAGCTGCCTGGCATTGATCCTGATATGGTCTGTCATCAGCTGCACGTCGACCCCACATTCAAGCCAGTCACGCAGAAGGCACGAAGAACTGCACCCGAGAAGGCTAAAGTGGTCGAAAAGGAGGTCAAAAAATTTCTTGATGCAGGATCCATATGGGAAGTACAATTCCCCAAGTGGTTGTCCAACCCAGTAGTAGTTCCGAAGAACAATGGAAAGTGGAGAGTTTGCATCGACTTCACTGACCTCAACAAAGCATGTCCAAAGGATAGTTTTCCCCTTCCAAAGATAGACCAACTAGTAGATGCCACTGCAGCTCATGAGCGAATGAGTTTCCTGGACGCATACTCAGGATATCACCAGATCCCCTTGTATGCCCCAGATGAGGACAAAATGGAATTTATCACTACGATTGGGTTGTATAGCTACAAAGTCATGCCATTTGGTCTCAAGAATGCAGGGGCAACCTACAAGCGGATGGTCAAAAAAATGTTCAAGGATCAAATGGGAGACACAATGGAGGTCTACATCGATGACATTCTCGTTAAGAGCAAGAAGAAGGAAAATCACCTCTCAGACCTGTCAAAGACCTTTGAAATCCTCAAGAAGTACCGAATGAAGCTTAATGCGAGCAAGTATTCCTTCGGCGTCCAGTCAGGAAAATTTTTTGGATTCTTGGTCAGCAAGAGAGGCATAGAAGCTAATCCGGACCAAAGCGGTGCAATCAATAGGGTAAAACCCCCTCGAACAGTCTGGAACGTGCAGAAGCTCACTGGAATGCTCGCTGCCTTAAATCGCTTCATTTCCAAATCCTCCGAGAAGTGCAAGCCTTTTTTCCAGCTTCTAAAAGGGAATAAACCAATATAATGGAGTTCGGACTGCTCGCGAGCATTGGACGAGCTCAAGTCTTACTTAAGCTCTCCACCGCTGCTTGTCATACCACAACAAATGGATTCTTTATACCTATACCTCTCGGTATCCAGTCACGCTGCCAGCTCGGCGTTAATATGCGAGGTCGAAGGAATCCAACACCCCGTTTACTACGCGAGCAAGACCTTATTCGACCCCAAGAAAAGGTACCTGCCATTGGAGAAGCTCGCCTTTGCACTAGTGATAGCCTCGAGGAAACTGAAGCATTATTTTGAAGCTCATACTATCATCGTCCTTACATCGCACCCCCTTAAGGCGATCCTAAGGAAAACGGATTTGTCGGGCAGATTGTCTAAGTGGTCAGCCGAGCTCAACCGGTTCGACATCCAATTTCAACCAAGGACCGCTATCAAGGGTCAGATCCTCGCTGATTTCATAGCCGAATTCACTGGCGAAGAACTCCTCGACCAACCTCAACCAACAAAGAAAAAAGAGAGCCAAACAACAGTGGAAACCTGGAAACTATTCGTTGATGGAGCCTCCAACTCGAAGGGGGAAGGCATAGGCATCGTTCTCATCACCCCATAAAACACCATCCTTGAGCAAGGAATCAGGCTTGGATTTGCAGCCTCCAATAATGAAGCAGAGTACGAAGCCCTAATAGCCGGTCTCTAAAAGGCGCAAAATCTGGGAGCAAAACGTTTACAGGTGTTCGGAGATTCTCAACTAGTCTCCAATCAGATAAGTGTAGATTACAACACAAAGGATGAAAGAATGACAGCCTACCTCGCCCTGGTGAGGAAACTAATGACGAGCTTTGAGGAGATCAACATCCAGCAGTTCCCCAAAGGGAAAAACAGTCATGCCGATGCCTTAGCAGCCCTAAGCTCGGCAGTTGATTCTAGTCTTAAAAGGGTCATTCCCATCGATTTCCTCATTTATCCAAGCATTAAACACAACATCAAGCTGCCAAACGTGGAACAAATACTCCAGGTGGGATCAGCCCCCAGCTGGATGGACCCCTTAAGAGACTATTTAAAGAAGGGCACGCTCCCCGAGGACAAGAAAATCGCCCACCAGATAAGAGTCAAAGATGCTCGCTTTCACTTATCCACAGGAGGCGACTTGTATAAGAAGTGCTTCTCCGGTCCCTACCTTAGATGTGTCCACCCAGGCGATATCGAACAAGTGCTGCGCGAGCTTCACGAAGGAATCTGTGGAAGTCATGTCGGAGGAAGGTCTCTAGCCTTTCGAGCAATGAAGGAAGGCTATTGGTGGACATATATGCAAAAGGACTCGGCAGTATATGTCCGCAAATGCCTGAAATGCTAGCTTCACTCTCCAATGGTCCACCAACTAGCCAGCGACCTAAAATCCCTGACCAGCCCGTGGCCCTTCGCCCAATGGGGGATGGACATCGTGGGACCACTACCCACTGCTACCGGCAATCGCAAATACCTGTTGGTTACAACTGACTACTTCACCAAATGGATCGAGGCAGAACCATTGGCAAACATCCGAGACGCTGACATGATAAGGTTCATATGGAGGAATATAATCACTCAATTCGGAATCCCCAGAACCATCATCACTGATAATGGTACACAATTTGAGAGTGGCCCCTTTCAGGACTTCTGTAACGAACACGGGATCAGGCACAACTTTAGTTCGGTGGCCTACCCTCAGAGCAATGGGCAAGCAGAAACTTCTAACAAAACTGTGATCGATGGATTGAAGAAGCGACTAGAGCGAGCCAAGGGCGTATGGGAAACCGAGCTACCCCATGTCCTATGGGCATACCGAACAACTCCTCAGCGAGCAACAGGAGAAACCCCATTTTCGCTAACATATGGCATGGAAGCAGTCATTCCACTAAAAGCGGGCTTGCCAACAATGAGATCCGACCTTGTCGACTAAGGCCAGTATGATGGGGCGTTGCTCGCTGAACTCGACCTCGCCGACGAGCGTAGAGAACTAGCCCTGGTGAAGCTTGCGAGCTATCAGCAATAGCTCGCAAGGCATTACAATAAAAGGGTTAACCCAAGAAGATTCCAAGTTGGGGACTATGTTCTAAGGAAAGTCCTGGGCAACACAGTAAGGTCATCAGACACTAAGCTAGGCCCAAACTGGGAAGGACCCTTTAAAGTAACTAGGGACGACCTGTAAGGTGCATATCATTTGGAAATAATTGAGGGCAGAGAGATACCACGAGCATGGAATGCAGCTAATCTCAAGAAATTCTATTTTTAAATTCTCAAGGAATTCTATTGTTGAATCTTTTTCTTGTATTTGTTATGTGAAAGGAATAGTTCATTCCCCTTATTACTAATGAAATCAGTAAACTGCATTTTATCACACATCCTTTTCCAAATCACAGGCACAATGGTCGATATAGCAGGAGAATACCCCTCCTCAGGTCATCGTCATGAAACACGAAAGACCTCTTAGACTTGCCCTTGGCAATATATAAAGCCTTACAGAGAATTCTTAGGCAATACGACCAGATTTTATACTGGCCATCAAACCTACTTTGGTTGAGAAAAATCCTGACCGGATGAAGACATCCAATACCAGGTGTGTCCTCGCCAATTGCCCTACTTAGGCCTAAGGGAGTGTAACGAAAGAACCTAAAAGGTAAAATGGGGCATAATGGTATTTTAGTATTATACTGGACTGGGGGGACATTTGCATGGAAAAATAAAAAGGATTATGAAGCAGCAAGAATATAAAAAGATTGGATGAACACGTTTAGTCGGCAAAAATTGCCCAAAACACGAACCTTTCATTAATCTCTTATATTTACAACAGTGATAATACATGTTTAGTCGGCGAAGCTCACCCAAAGCATTTACATTATCAAAAAAGACAAAAGAATTCTATTTACAACAACGATAATACACGTTTAGTCGGCAAAACTCGCCTAAAGCGTTTACATTATCAAAAGAAAAAACTTGCAAGAAAATTTAATAAGGTGGAAGCCTCCGAATAAGATAATCTGCCACTCTAGCTCTTCGTCCATCAGCAGGAGCAGGGACCAGCTCTTCCACAACCTCATTTGCGTCCAACTCTAATAGTTGTCGAGGAATAGCATCAATGGGGATCCATCGATCATCCCTCCTGAATGGGTTAGGCATCAGAGTGGAGGAGTACATCTCGTGACGATACCATAACATCGAGTTCCTCGGGACCTGAATCTCTTTCAAGGCACTCAACCACCCTCTGATGAAAGAAATTTCCTCGAACTCAAATAGTCTTGTGGGAGCATCTAGCCAGCCTTGATCATAACCGTCAGCCCACGCTTGTCGAGGACCCTTCTTGAATAAATGCCGCAATCGAGTAACGTCCCTTTGTAGCCCCGCAACAGTTATATATGCTCGGCGAACATCATCACGGAGCTCTTCCATCTCCTTATCCCGTTGTTCTTCTACTTCCCTATTCCTGCCCCTGGTGCTCCTACCAGCTCGCGGGAGGGGAGGAAGAGTGGAACCTCGCGGCATAGGAGGAGTATGTCCATCTCGCGAAGATGAGGAGCCTTGCAGAATCGCTGAAACAGTGCTCGGCGCATGCTCTCTAAGTTGTAGGACTTCCCTCCTCAGGTTTTCATTCTCCTGCTACAGGAATTCCCTAACTTGATTTATCTCGGTGGCCTCTAGAAACCTTGCTCTCAATACATTGACTTCCTCTTGTACAGAGGCACCAATGCCTTCCATCTCATGGAGCCTGTCCTTCAGCTTAGCCACTAGCTCGGACTGATCCTTATATTTTTTATTCTTTGACCTAAGAGACTTACAAAGCCTAACAAAGGCCTAACGAACCTGAGGACTGGCATTGGGACCAAGAGTCCTGCCCAATTAAGATGTGGCAGGAATATAGTCTTCTACATCAGTCAACTACAAGACATAAAAGGGCAAGGGAAAGAGAAATCAATCAATGCATTGGAAAAAGAAGCGTTTTATTTCATTAATAAAGGTCAAGTACATCGAGCAGGAAATGGAAAAATTACAAGCAGAAGTACAAAAATAGTCCTAAGAGAGGATTAACTAGCAACCTCAGGCTGCCCAGAGGTGGCTGGCTGCTGCCCCTTATCAGCGCAGCAGAGGCATCCCCCTCTACAGAGATGCCCTCATTCGCCTGGGCAGGACCAGCATCAACAGGAGTTGTCTGAAAGGCAAGATCAACACCCTCGATGGCTGGGGCAAGGGCTTCTTCGTCCACAGTTGGCCTTGGACCCGAGTCATGCTCGTCGAACAAAGGAAATTCAGCATCAACACCAGCAGCTAGGAGGGCCTTGTTCTAACCCTTCTTGAAGTTCAAACGACTGATATAGCCTATCTGAACTTCGGCGTCTTCATAAGCAGCAGTCCACCCGGAGTTGTATGAATCCTCCTTGATGGTTCCCACCTGGGACTCCTTCTCCTTCAGCTGCTCGGTCAGAGCCTTGCTCTCCTCCATAACACCCAGCTTGCTCGAGCAGACTAGGTCATAAGCTTGCCTCAGCTCGCTCAGATCCTTAACCGCCGCATCCCTCTCTCGATTAGAATTGATATGGGCCAGATCAGAGGAAGCTCAGGAGGCATCAACAGCCATCAAATCAGCCTCCAGCTGAGAACCCTTGACCTCCAGAGCGTAATTCTGCTGCTCCAGCTTGCCATTTATTCTCACCAACTCATCGCGAGAATGGTAGAGCACGACAAAATCAGTCATAAACTGCAAAAAATAAAGAAGAAATCAGGAAGGAGAAACAGCTAAAACTTATTAAGGAATTGAAAAAGGGAGAGAACCTTACCAAGGCTAGTCTCTGGCTAGCTTGAAGGTCTAATTAATCAGACCCCAGCGCCCTCTGGCGATCTGCAGGAAGAACTGCCCTCTCGAGCAGTGCAGGAGCCAACTGAGGAGAAGTGGCAACTGAGGCCCCCTCGGGCAAAGCAGACACCGGGACCAAAGCTTGCCCAGCCTTCGTCCTCGACTCCATATTCCTCCTCTCTTCCTCTCTCTCCCTCTCCATACTCTTCCTCTCCTCCACCCTCTTCTTTTCCTCCACCTTCTTTTTCTCCTCCTCCTTCTTTGTCTCCCTCTCTGTCACATGCTCTTCCTCTCTCCTCTTCCTCTCTTGCTCCTGAGTGGAAGACCGAGAACCAGTAGCCACGGCCCCAAAAGAAGACTTTTGTTTCTTTGACCTCTGTGCAAGAAGCACATGGTCCTCATCATCATCGTCTCTAATCAGTTTCTTCCTTGGAGGCATATCTTCGCCTGAACTCCTGGTAGTGCTCGACGATCCTCAAGCTTCGGAATCCTCTTCAGAAGAACTGCTATTGTCAGAACTCCCTACACCCAAATTACTCACAACACCTGCAGGCTCACTCTCAGAGCTGCTCTCCTCTTCATCCAACTGGATAGGCTCAGCAGTAATCTCTCCGAAAGAATCAAACTCTAAACACTATCCACAGGTCGTGCTATGAAGCTGGAGCCTACGTTCTTATACTCGAGCAAAAAGGCAGCAGACCTGGGATGCTCACCGTCACCCAGAGGCTCCCTGATATTCCAAGCTTCAACCAACTCCGAGATACGAACCTCGCTGAGAGTAGGCTCCATATTCTTTGTCCTCGCTGTGAAAGAAAAAGCAAATAGAGGTTAGAAAATTCACAAGTCAGCAAAGGTTGAAACAACAATACAATGTCTACCTATATATTCTTCCTCGTAAAAAGGGACAGTGAACCTCTTAGACCTCGACCCTTCAAACTGGGGAGGGAACTGCCAATTCCTAACGAGGAAACCCTCTTGCCAGTAGTCCTTATGGGAATCAGGTAGGTTTACTACCAATACCCTATCAGGACTCCTAGCTTTGAGGTATAAGACACATGAGCTAGTTCGAGAGAAGGAATAATAGAAATAGATCTCGGCAAGTCCTAACCTAGTACCATACAACTAGTTTATTCTATGGACGCCATTTACTATCTTCCACACATTGGGCGAGCACTGTGCGGGAACAATATCGAAATAACCAAAAAACTGCAGAAATAGATCATTAGGGGGAAAAGTAAGTCCCCCCTGGGAGAGCAATAAAACATGGATCCAGTGGGCATCCTCTATATCCCTAACGTTCCTAGGAGGGGAGGCACAACATTCAATATCTACCCACTCAGGAATATTGTAGAACTTCCTGAACTCAGAGATTGACCTATTTCCAATCTTCGCCATTGAAAAACTCAAGAAAATCTACAAACCAAAGAGAAAGTGCAAAGATAAGGCACGAGAAACTTACAAAATACAAGATCGGTTCGAGTGATGAAGAAGCACGAGCTCAAGATGACTAAGAAGCAATGGGAATGGGGATTCAGAGAAGAAGGTACAGGGCGCTAGAGTTCTCAGAAGAAGGAAGAGTACTAGAAAGGCTAAAGCGATGAAAGAAAAAGTGGCTATTCCAACAAGCCTTCAATTCTAATCATATCGCACAAATAGCGAAGCGGGTGCCGCCAAAACAACTTCACAGTTTTCGAAGAATCATAAGCCAGCCATAGTGGCTGATCATTTAAATCCATTGAACCCATAAACATGGCCTAACAAATTTAGGGGCAATTGTGGGTACCCAAAATTTAGAACTATGGGCCTGGACAAGTAGCCCAATCCTGGCAGCCCAAAGCCCAGGCCCCTTATCTTTTATAATTGATCCGGTCTCCCCCCACGATCCCATGAAGGGAAGTTATGGGGGAAATGGAAAACGTGGAGGAACCCATGACCTCCACTCATCTACATGCACATGTATATATTAAACCCTAGGTCCGGGGCAAAAGGACAAGTTGTATTCTCTGTAATCACTCTCCAGAGTATATAGAAATAATATCGATTGCACCACCGTGGACGTAGGCACATCTTGGCTGAACCACGTACATCCTTTGTTGTGTGATTGGCATCTTGTATTCCTTGTTCTCTTCTTGATAATCTTTCTCTCATATTTATTTGTGTTGCATAATAATTGCTTCTACAATGATTATGATAAATAAAAAGGTAAGTTACATACAGAATATATTAGAATAATATGAATAGCCCCCTATATTATAATGTGAAAACAGAAAGTAATTATAGACTAGTTAGTTAGTGGCATAACTATAATGGGTTAAGGGTATACGTTAGGCGTGCACATTAGTTGAGGGGGGAAGGACTCATGCGAGAACACGTAACAAACGTGTATAAAATATTTACTGTTTAATGCAATTAAACACTTGTTGTATTTTAAATTGTTTTCACCTCGGTCTCTGACCCGTTTGCTTTCAAATCTATTTTTCTTGTAAAAACCTTTTTAGGTGCTCCGCCATAGGGACGTCAAGCATAGGAGTTTCATTTCATAGACGTGTTGTAGCTGCAGTGGAAGTTACAGGATCTTGGTATTAGACGCCTCCACATTCTGCATTTGATTATATTCAGGGTCATCTATCAGTTAGGTCATGTCACCCCTTTCCATTTAGAGATAGTATTATCAGACTAATAGTTTTATATCAGTTTTGGTTTTATTTAGTCATTCAGTATTTGTATTATTCAGGGGAGTGTTACTCCAGACTCATGTTATCATTTCATTACCATTCTATTTTGATTTAGATGTGGATGTGGTATAGTTAGCTTATAATTTAATTGGTTGCATGATAATTTAATTTAATAAAATTTGGCATCTCACTTTTTAAATATTAGGTGGCTAGTAATTGTAAAAAAAATGTTTTCGACAGTGATGCTATGAACTGAACCAACTTGACATTTTGTATTAATTTGAATAAAGGAGTAGCTACCCGGTATTTAATTAGACGGGGTGTCATGGGTGGTATCAGAGCATCAAATTCTATTGTCCTTAGGATCTGTACGTCTTGCTTTGTTTCCGCATAACGGTCTTTGATATAGAGCCCTATATTTTAGGATTGTTGTACTCTTTTGTGTATATTACGATCTTCATCTATTTTAAGATATTAGCTATGTACTTATAAAACTTCTCTCTAATTTCATATGCCTCCTCGATGTGTAAACCGAGTTCCTAGAGATGTCCAACCTGAACCTTAACCTGCAACCAATTTAGGGTTCAATAAACACTGCTGAAGTTGCCTCCATCGTAGCCCAGACGGTAAATTCCGCATTAACAGTTGTGCAGCAGGCACAACCTTAGGCACTAATGGTAAACCCAATCCAGACTCAGGCATTCCCATCTTCTTGGGAACGTGTCTGGGATGCTTTTCAAAAGGCGCACCCTCCGGAATTTGCTGGAAGCTCTGGCGTTGTTACGACGAGCCAGTGGAAAAAGGACATCCAAAGACACTTGAGGATGTACGAGTGTACGGATGTATAGAGTCAAGTACTGGATACTTTTAAGCTAGTGGGATCAGTATTATAGTAATGGGAGTCCATTACCACCGAAGAGGAGAGAGATGTTCTTTCTATACAAGAGTTTTGGGTGCGATTTAACCATAAATATTTTCCCTTAGCAGTTCACACCGAGATGAGGCAAAAATTAATGACCCTTAAACAGGAGGGAAAGACAGTGGAAGATTATGAGACGGAGTTCACAAATCTCCTGAATATCGTCCCTGATGAGATCCCCATAAAAGAGAGGAAAATGCAGAGGTTCCCAGATGGGTTGACATGGAGGATTCGTCAGCAATTACTGGGGAATCTCTTGTTGGCCACCAATTTAGATGTGGTCAACATAGCATTACAACACTTCCAGGACCACCACTTTCACTTAACAGAGGGTAAGCGAGCAGGAGGGTCCAACCAATAGGGCGGGATAGGGGAAATGCTGCTAACGGGGAACAACCAACTCAAGGACATCATAGTATGGGTGACCAAGGTCCCCAATAGGGGGATTTTAAGAGATTTCGAACAGGAGGCTTCAGGCATGGGCAAGGAGGCTTTAGGCATGGCCAGTAGGGCCAACAAGGTCATCAGGGTCATCATCAGTTTCAACAGGGCCAGTATGGCAAGGGAATGGGTGGTAATGTCCATCAGGGTCGCGGGAAGCAAGGTCAAAGAGGGGGAAGCTTATCGGGGAGATGTTTCTTAAGTGTAAAAACTGGCCACAAACGCCATGAGTGTCCTAAAAGGGGCAGGGCCCCGCAGTAGCAGCAACAACAACATGGTGCTCGAAATGATCCCCAGAGACTAATTTTTCCCTCCTCCCTCCTAGCACCATCGCAGATGCCGGTATTGCCATCGATCCCAGCAGTCCTAGTCTAGCAGGGACAAATTTAGTACGGTCGAGTTTACCAGTTCTAGCAGGCCGCAGGCCCACAAGACCCACCCATGATTCAGGGTGTGTTTTCTATTCAGGGGACTATGGGGCGTATTTTATTTGACACAGGGCCACACACTACTTTATTCCCAAGATATTTGTGTACTCTATGGGGTTATTAGAGATTGCGGAGAGCACTGTTACTTGTGTAGATTCACCATTGGGTAGGGGATCTGTGATTTCCCTTATATGTAGACGTGTGGGCATAGAAATTGAGAGGCTTACTTTGTCTAGGGACATGTTAGTATTAGATATGAACGAGTATGATGCTATTATTAGTATGGATTGGCTGATTACGTATCAAGGCATGATTGATTATTACAATAGAAGTATTATTTTTTCCATACCTGGGCAAGACATGTTTCTAGTGGAGATGCCTCTCACTGAGGGAGGATATTCCACACACTTGTATTATATAGGGGAGGAGACCTATAGGGAGGTGGTGATACCACTTGATTCGATCCCAGTTGTTAGGGAGTTTGCTGATGTATTTCGAGATATTCCTGGATTTCCACCTAGTAGAGAAATAGACTTCGTTATAGACTTGGCATCGAGCACTCAGCCGATAGCCCGCGCACCTTACCGTATGGCTCCAACGGAGATGAGGGAGCTACGAGATAAGATATAACAACTATTGGGTCAGGGGTTTATCCATAGGAGTAATTCACCGTGGGATGCTCCTATACTATTTTTAAGAAGAGGGATGGATCTCTGAGGTTGTGTATTGATTACCGAGAATTGGATAAAGTCATTATACAGAATAAGTATCCATTTCTTCGCATCGATGACTTATTCGACCAGTTGAGAGGAGTTACCTTCTTCTCAAAGATTGACGTGAAATTGGGATACCATCAGTTGCGTATTAGGGAGTTGGATGTCTCGAAGACTTCCTTCCTGAAAAGATATGGTTCCTACGAGTTCAGGGTTATGCCTTTTGTCCTGACCAATACCCCAGCTCTATTTATGGACTTAATGAATAGAATGTTCAGAAAATTCCTGGACCAATTCGTCATTGTGTTCATTGATGACATTCTGGTTTACTTCTAAACCGAGGAAGAGCATGCCAACCACTTGAGATAAGTTTTGTAGACGCTACGTCAGAATGAGTTGTATACAAAACATGAGAAGTGTGGTTTTTGGCTGAAGGTGGTCTAATTTTTAGGTCATATCGTCTCGAATAGAGGAATATCTGTTGATTCGGGGAAGGTATTTGCGGTGAGGGAGTGGGGACAACCCACGACACCGATAGAGATACGTAGTTTCTTGGGCCTAGCAGGATACTACAGGAGGTTTATTCGGGAGTTCTAAAAAATTGCGGGTCCTTTGACACATCTAACTCGTAAGGGTGTGCCATTTATCTAGAGTGATGCCTGTCAATTGGCATTCGACGAGTTGAAGGACAAGTTAACCTCAGCACCAGTGTTAGCATTGCCCAGACTGAGAGTGGAATACCTAGTCTACACTGATGTATCCTTACTAGTACTTGGGGGTGTACTACAATAGGAAAGTCAGGCCATAGCTTATGCTTCTCATAAGCTTAATCCTTATGAGAGGAATAACCCTAACCATGACTTGGAGCTAACGACAATCATATTTGCGCTTCGAATTCGAAAACATTATCTCATGGGGGAGAAATTCCATTTATTCACAGACCACAAGTGCCTTCAGTACCTCTTCACTCAGAAGGAGATAAAATGCGTCAACACCAGTGGATCGAGTTTGTGAAGTATTATCAGTTGGATATCCAATACCACCCAGGAAAGGCTAACGAGGTAGCAGACGCGTTGAGCCGCAGGCTAGTAGGTGAGGTGGTCGAGGTGTGGAAAGGAAACTTGAATGAGTTGGGGCATCAGGATGTAGTGTCTTGATCATTCATGTTTGTGATGACATTTACACCCTAAATTATTACGAAGGTGATACAGGCCCAGGCAACAAACCCATTTTTTCTGGAGAAGATAGTACAACTGTTAGCAGAGGGAGCCGAGTCTTATTCTATTAGTTCAGACAGAGGCGTATGCTTCAATGGAAGGTTAGTTTTCCCTACAGGAGAAGACTTACGCCACGAGGTAATGAAAAAGTCGCACGGGTCACGATTTGCGGTGCATCCTGGTGGGGATAAAATATACAAGGATATGAGGTGAAAATACTGGTGGAGCAGGATGAAGAGAGATGTTACCGAGTTTGTTTCAAAATGTGCCACGTGTTAACTAGTAAAAGTGGACCATTAGAGGCTGGCAGGACTTTTACAGCCGTTAGATATCCCTATGTGGAAATGGGAGAGCATTTCCATGGGCTTCATCACGGGATTACCTACATCTCCGAGAGGTCACGACTCTATATGTGCGATCGTAGATCGGTTGACAAAGGTTTCTCACTTTTTGCCAGCCCGGACAGATTACACTGCGAGACAGTATGCCTAAATCTTCATAGTTGAAATAGTAAGACTCCACGAGGTGCATCTCAATATCGTATCTGGCAGAGATAAAATATTTGTGTCACGATTTTGGTAGAGTTTCTAGGAAGCCATGGGAACAGAGTTGTGGTTAAGTTCAACCTATCACCCACAGATAGATGGGCAGACCGAACGAACAAATCAGATGTTGGAAGACATGTTTCGCATGTGTATCCTAGACTTTAGAGGTGGTTGGGAGCAGTATCTTCCATTGGTGGAGTTTGCCTATAATAACTCCTACCAGTTCACTATTGGTATGGCTCCATTCGAGGCATTGTACGGTAGACCATGTCGTTCCGCATCATGTTGGCTAAAGGTGGGGGATAACAAACTCCTTGGTCCGGAGGTAATGTAGGATACTTCGATGAGAATAGAGATGATACGGAGCCGTATTTGGGTAGCTTAGGACTGCCAGAAAAGTTGTGCCGATGCCAAGAAGTCCTTTCGAGAGTTCAATGTGGGGGACCACGTGTTTCTCAGAGTATCTCCTATAAAGGGGATCATGCATTTTGAGAAGAAGGGAAATTTGTCACCTAGATATGTGGGGCCATTCCCTATTATCGAACGAATTGGGCCAGTCGCGTACAAACTCGGATTACCGAAAAACTTGCATAGGGTCCATGACGTGTTTCACATTTCCTCATTGAGGAGATATCTTCAAGACGAGTTGGCCCATACTCACATTACTTTAGAGGATATTGATCTTTAGCCTGATAGCTCCTATGAGGAGGGTTCGGTTCCTATTCTAGACCATAGCGAGAGAAAATTGAGGTCGAAGATAGTACCATTAGTACGTGTTCAGTGGCGGCCTCATAATGCCAAGGAGTCTACCTGGGAGCATGAGGATGAGATGCGCGAACATTATCTAGAGTTATTTTTTCCAGGTATAATTTAATTCTGAATTCTAGGATGAAATTCAGCTATTAGTGGTGAATTATGTAATACCCCGTAATTTTATAGATTTTATTTAATAGGATTATTTAAATTAAATGCAAATTAATTGGAAATTAATATGGATATAAATACTAGCGAGACTTGGTATTTGATTATGATGATGATGATTAATATCATTGGGTAAATTTAGTAATATATGATTATTGAAATGATTAAAATTGTTGCAAGTCATAAATACGACAATTCGAGAAATTTAGTTGGGACGCACGTATTGCGTCTCGAATCAATTTAATTGGACTTAAAAGTAAATTATAATTTTATAATCCGTATAGTCATTTTGACTGCGCCAGTGTGTCCGGTAGGATTGACATAGTCAGAAAACACTAGCTTGGGGTTTAATTTGGGTCCCGGAGCATTTTTAGGTCACACCGGCAACCCAGGAGGGTATTTTGGTAATTTCCATTTTTGGGGAATAGTAACCCACGAAAATTGGGTCATGCAATCAGCCTATATTAGGGATCTTTGGGGATCATTACTTGTCACACCAAGTCTTGATCAAAGAGAGAAGAGAGGAGAAGTTCTAAGGGGTTTCCAAAGCCACAACCACCAGCCACCGCCGCGATCACCCGAATTGTGACCAGAATGAGAAGGAGAATCAACCTAGATCATCATCAAAGGTTCAGAACTTCTAAACAAAGGCAAGTTATTTAATCCATTAAGATTCAACAAATAAATTATCCATGTTATAGTATGATTTGATGATATACTTGAAAATCTGAAAACTCATGAAATTTGGAGATGAAACCTTAATTATGGGTAGGATGTTTATGAAACTCTGATTCTGGAAGAACATCACTTATCAGATCATAAACCATGTGTAATTAATTTCAGATTTATGAAGAGATTACGATGATTCTTGAAGAAAATAGAAAAATAGGGCTTTTTATGAAATTATGAGGATTAATCCAAGAAAAGACCAATTGATGATGAATTTACAGTTACGGAACCTTTAGAATCATGTAACTAGGTTGTATAATCATCCTAGATGTTTACTTTAAAATTTAACACTTTGAAATGAAGATTTGAGACAAAAGGGGACTAAAAATGAAGCAAACCTGTAGCTTGCACCTGCTTGATCGATCGATAGACATTCATAGGTCGATCGATCAATAGTGCTCGATCGATCGACATTCATAGGTCGAGCCATCGACCAACCCAGAAACAGTTATCTTTTTCCCCTTTTTGGAGTTAACCAATTCCGACCATTGAAAGTTGAACGAGGGGATTATGTAAATACGTTAGGACTTTAGGGAGACCAGTAGGGAAGTAATTAAATCCCGAAATATATTAAAAATTTGTTTGGGAATATAGTGATTGAATTTATGAGTGACCGACGAGGAATTTCCTATTTTATGATGTAAGAACATGATTTAAATTATTAGTGTAATAGTTAGGATTTAGGACATAAATAAAGAGTTAAGGGTACTGAATTGATATGTGTGATAGTTAGGAGACTTAGTAACCCCTTCGGTTAGGATTTAGCACTCGAAATTTACGACGTGAGACATATCGACAAAATAAAATATATATCATCAAGAATAATCATAGTGTATGAACTAGAGTAATGGTATAAGGTGGAAAATATAACATTAATAATATAACAAGTTATCTAAGTTGTGTGAGTGATTATTATATGGATTATTATGTGTATGACATACCTACCATACTTGCTATCATGGGAGGTCGAATTTTGAAATTGGGCCATCTAATCATTGTGTGCCTACAGGGGGATTTAAATTGGTACATAAAGGACATAGGGTTGATAATGGCTTATTTTTGAGTTAATAAGTCAGCAGACCATGGGAGTGTAGGTATGTGCGTGACCCGTGGGTATGGGAACTATGTTCGCCTCCAATATGTGTTATTTTGGCTTATTGAAACGATTCCTGAGATATTCAGAATACGTAGTCCTTATGTACGTAATGTACCGGAATTTGATAACAAAGTATACTTGCACCACATCTTAGTCTGGTGGTGCCATATTTGTATATTTATGATGAGAATGATATACTTGCACTTATAACTGGCTCATTGTTAAATTGTTAATACTAATATTTGAGATAGTTGAATGGGATTAAAAATGCGATAATACATATCGTAATTAATATAATAATTATGATACATAAAAAGGTAAGTTACATGCAGAATATACTAGAATAATATGAATAGACCCCAATATTATATGTGAAAACAAGAAGTAATTACGGACTAGTTAGTTAGTGGCATAACTAGACTGGGTTAAGGGTATACGTTAGGCGTGCACATTAGTTGAGGGGGGAAGGACTCATGCGAGAACACGTAATAAACATGTATAAAATATTTACTGTTTAATGCAATTAAACACTTGTTGTATTTTAAACTGTTTTCACCTCGGGCTCTGACGCGTTTGCTTTCAAATCTATTTTTCTTGTAAAAACCTTTTTAGGTGCCCCACCATAGGGACGCCAAGCATAGGAGTTCCATTTCATAGACGTGTTGTAGCTGCAGTGGAAGTTACAATATCTTGGTATTAGACGCCTCTACATTCTGCATTTGATTCTATTCGGGGTCATCTATGAGTTAGGGCATGTCGCCCTTTCCATTTAGAGATAATATTATCAGACTACTAGTTTTATATCAGTTTTGGTTTTATTTAATCATTCAGTATTTGTATTATTTAGGGGAGCGTTACTCCAGACTCATGTTATCATTTCATTATCATTCTATTTTGATTTAGATGTGGATGTGGTATAGTTAGCTTATAATTTAATTGGTTGCGTGATAATTTAATTTAATAAAATTTGGCATCTCACTTTTTAAATATTAGGTGGCTAGTAATTGTAAAAAAAAATGTTTTCGCCAGTGTTGCTATGAACTAAACCAACTTGACATTTTGTATTAATTTGAATAAAGGAGTAGCTACCCGGTATTTAATTAGATGGGGCGTCAGAGTTGCCAAGTTCATATACTTACAAATTTGTTAACGCTTCCAGAGAAAAGGGAACTAGGAGGGTTTGAAAATCTAGCCAAATAGCAAAATTGAATTCAACAGTGTTAGTGGAACACCACCGAAAGGTATACCCTGTAGGGGATTCATTTATAATGATTTGATTAAATCCCTACTAAGTGGTAATGAATTCGGCCAAGACCTTCAAGATCGACAACATATTCCATAGGACCAGTAGAGCCAAATGAATAACGAGAATAGCGAGTGTGGACTAAGACTTACAAGGCTAAGAGAAGGACATTCCAAAATGGTGAGTGCGACCAGAGATGGGGAAATGGCACGGGAAATTGCCCTACTTGTAGAGAGTGGGGCTACCAGTGTTGAATGTGTCCACGTTGAGAAGTGAGACCGATAAGATCGGGAATAGTAAACCATCCCAGTAAGGCATAACAACTGGAGGAGTGAGATTTACGGTGGAGGAACTGGGCCCAATAAATCTACAACCCGAGAGTGGTGGGTTTAGGCAGGACAAGTGGAGTCCTTAGAAACAGTAGCATACCGTTCCTCAGGGTTGTCGAGGCCGAAGAAGTAATAGGGAGGCCTGTAAGGCCATATTTGAGCCCTAGAGATTTTGGGCCAATGTTTCAATGATGGGCGTGTAGGACACATAAAGGAATAATTTTTCCATAACAAGGCGGGGTGGGGGAACTACTGGATGAAGTCCTAGATGTATAGAGACTGCAGATTATCATGGGTCATTTTGTCCATGAAAATTGCGTGCAGGGACCCTACGATCAGGCAAAGTTGATGAAGTTTTATTTCATCCTTGTGAGTAAAGGATTAATTCATGTGACATGGGTGTGTCACAACATATATATGAATTGTTAACACTAAAATTCGCGTACGAGTTGAGTTTTGTAGGTATCGTGTTATAACGATTGTAGTTTGAGTGGTAAGACTATCGTGCTAGTAACTCTGGGGTGAGTTATATTAATTTTGTGAAGCGCCACCTGAAATAGGGTTATATATATATATATATATATATATATGAAAATTTCATGGTAATATAGACTTCAGTGAGTATGTTGTCTAGTTATATGTGATCCCAGTGCGTTGAGATTTATTTAATTATGTGACTCATGATACATTGTGTTATTGTAACACCTGGACCGCCCGGGGAGAGCGAACAACGTGCCACTATCGATAAAACTAAAATAAATCCATCAATCAACAAGTATAAAGCATATAAACAAACCCACAATATAGAAAAGAGAATTTAGTAATCTCAATCTTCAAATAAATACAACAAAAGTCTCTCGAAATAATACAACTATCTACCTCGAAATAAAATAAACCACCAATGCTCTATACAACAAAAATAAATACAAATCTTCTCTCTTGTATTCTCAAATATTCTTCCCAAAATATCCAAGATAAAAATCAATCTCCATAGAGCCTCAAAATCTTCACTAACCTGCCACTAAAAGAAAATATGGGAAAGTACACACTACGACAGGAAATATGCTCAATAAATATTAGCGGTGAAGAAAACGTAACAATACGAGTATGAATATTCAAATGAAATGAGAATCTCAATAGCATTTTATCAATATAATTTCTCAACAACACATTAATCCGAGTCACCAGGCCTCACCATACCGCTCCATACTTTATCAAGTAGCCGGAACATGATTATTGGCGGGTGCCCAACCTCTGTGATATATTAAAATCTCATGACAACATGCCCAACACAATAATAATACCACATGAATCAAAATCAGATTCCCAACAATAATTTTCCAGATTCCAATGAATTTAGAAATTCAAATATAAGTCAATAATCACATGAAATCAATGGGAATAACTCTCGCAAGATTAAGGAGCATACTGTGTAAAACCCCATACCTTAAACCACCAAAAAAGGAACCAATATAAATCTGCCCAGAAACCTCAGATTACACCAAAACAGCCCCAAGAACACCTCCAAAAACTAGGGTTGAATGCATAAATTAAAGGGGCTAAGTGTATATAAAAAGGAGAGGAAATAAGAATATGTTTTTTGTATATTTTTGTGCCAAAAGTTGTTTTGAAAATGGTCACCCACGACCTCCTTTTATAAGGCGAAAGAAAGGATTTGAAACAAACCAAAACTCCTCAAAAAGCCTTACAGCGCACGAAAACTTCTGGGGTCAATCGATCGACCCCTAGCGTCGATCGATCGATCTCCCGGTTATTTTGACAATTTCACTTAAAAAATGTTATAAGGGATAAACTTTAAAACTCAATTAAAAATCTGTTTTAACTCCGATTTCGAAATCGTTTGAAATTCTCGTCTTTAAAAATAAAATTCAACATTTTGGAGCAAGAAAAATAATTTTATCAAAAACTTTATTTTTTCTCGATTTTTGAAAGTACCCTAAAAATTACGCGGTTGTCACACTTCCCCAATAACAATGAAATTTTGCCCTCAAAATTCGTCGAATGCCTAACTCTCAAAAATCGGGCCAACAATCTCAAAAAAATAATCTCGTCACCAAAAATTCCAATATATCACATCTAATCTAAATGCCTAACATGAAACGATCATCTAAAATTTATATCTCCAAATATGCACTAAAAAAATGCAACAAAACCAAAACCCATGACCCGAGGGTTGTCATATACCTAAGCTCTGATACCATTTTGTAACACCCTGTCTGCCCGGGAAGAGCGAACGGAGCGCCACTATCGATAAAACTAAACTAAATCCATCAATCAACAAGTACAGAGAATCTGAACAAACCCATAATATAGAAAAGAGAATCCACTAATCTCAATCTTCAAATAAATACAACAAAAGTCTCTCAAAATAATACAACTATCTACCTCGAAATAAAATAAATTGCTAATGCTCTATACAACAAATATAAATACAAATCTTCTCTCTTGCATTCTCGAATATTCTTCTCAAAATATCCAAGCTAAAAATCAATCTGCATAGAACCCCAAAATCCGCGCTAACCTTCCAGTAAAAGAAAGTATGGGGAAGTACATAATACGACAGGAAATATGCTCAACAAATATTAGCGGTGAATAAAATGTAACAATATGAGTACGGATATTCAAATCAAATCCGAATCTCAATTGCATTTTATCAATATAATTTCTCAACAACACATAATCCGAGTGACCAGGCCTCACCATACCGTGCCATACTGGTGCTCAACCTCAATGCCATATTAAAATCTCATGACAACATGCCCAACACAAAAATAATACCACATGAATCAAAATAGAATTTCCAACAATAATTTCCAGATTCCAATGAATTTAGAAATTCAAATATGAGTCAATTATCACATGAAATCAAAGGGAATAACTCGCGCTAGATTAAGGAGCATATTGTGTAAAACTCCATACCTTAAACCACCAAAAAAGGAACCAATATAAATTAGCACAGAAACCTCAAATTACACCATCAAAATCATCTCACAAAGATCACCAAAACTCCTCCAAGATCCAACACCAAAATATCCCCAATAACACCTCTAAAAACGAGAGCTGAATGCATAAATTAAAAGGGCTAAGTGTATATAAAAAGGAGAGGAAATAAGAATATGTTTTCTGCATATTTTTGTGCCAAAAGTTGTTTGTCAAATGGTCACCCACGACCTCATTTTATAAGGCAAAAGAAAGAATTTGAAATAAACCAAAATCCTCAAAAGGCCTTGTAGTGCACGAAATCTGCTGGGGTCAATCGATCGGCCCCTAGCGTCGATCGATCGATCGCCTAGTTATTTTGACAATTCCGCTTAAAAAATGTTATAAGGGATAAACTTTTAAAATCAATAAAAAAATCCGTTTTAGCCGATTTCGAAATCGTTTGAAATTATCGTCTTTAAAAATAAAATTCAACATTTTGGAGCAAGAAAAATAATTTTATCAAAAACTTTATTTTTCCTCTATTTTTGAAAATGCCCCAAAAATTACACGGGTTGTTACAGTTCTTTATCGAGTATGGAGATATAGCTCGTTATATATATAGCACTGAGAACTTGGGATAGTGATAGAGCCATGTTTCATGTTATCTTTAAGGGACATAAGAGGGACGAGTAGACTTTTATGTCAACATACGAAGATTGCGGGAAGGTACATATTATGGACTGAGGACCTTAAGGATCTTGACAACTAACAATGTTAGGTAGTAGTGTACCGGGGGTTCTTTGTTTGGATTTCTGTTTGCGAGACATCCCACTTATGAAACTAGCAAATGTTCGGAGTTGGAGAGAATTTTGGTTGATAGTGCATGGGTTTCTTACCTTGGTTATTGTACATATATGAGAATATAACTGAGAGTTGATAATTCTACTATGACTTAACGTCGATAGAGTCGCCTAGTCCTCATATCATTATGAAAGCTCAATGATGCCACTGAAAGAATGATTAAATTAAGAGTAGTGGGGATTTTGAGTGCACCCCTACCATACAAGCATGATGAGTACGCGAGAATTGATTTAAGAGGAATATAATTCATTTATGAAATTTATGTAATAATATGCGAGACATAGGGTGTATGAGTGACCTAGGTAACTGAATCTTGATACTGTCTCCATTCGGGACGTATGGGATAAGGTAAATGAATATAGAAGTCGAGATATGAGGACTTGATTGTCCAATCATTTATATCAATTAGGACCACCATTCCCTAAATTTCCATGAGGATGGTAATGTATCAGGCAGTAGATTATGATTGTCATGTGAATTCGACAACATTTAGCCGAGGAAGTTGAATCTTATTTCGTAGATTTGGCAGAGGCCTATATTTTATGAGAAACTGATTTTTAAGAGCGGGGAAGGACTTGCGACACGCGTTGTGGAAAAGTCACACAGATCACGATTAGAGGTACATTCGGGAGAACCTTAAATGTATTAGGTTATAAATGACAATGGTGATGGGATTTAATGAAGAGAAATATTGTTAAATTTGTCTTGAAGTGGGCCATCTGTCTGTTGGTAAAAGTGTGGACCATCCAAAATCAGTAGGGGTTTCTTCAACCGTTAGTGATTCTTAAGTAGTAATGGGAGAGTATTCCCAAGGATTTTATCATGAAGGTAAATACTTTCCAAAGGAGTCACGATTATATATGGGTGATAGTGGATCGATTGACTGAAGTAGCTCACATTACGCCAGTTAGGACTGCTCATAACACATGACAACATGCCCCCAACCATTATTGCTGAGATAGTAAGGTTGTATGGGATACCGTTAGAGGTTGTGTTCGATAGAGGAAAAAATTGGGTTTTGATTTTGGGTGAGTTTTCATGAGGCCATGTGTGGCTATCCAGGGCGGCTTTGAAGGATCCCTCATCGGGGATGAAGGAAGAATCCCTCAAAAATATACCGGTCTCGCACCCCTTTTTAAAAGATGCTTCGACCGTCGTCGGTGTGGGGTAAATGTAAAGTGACGGAGTTGCCAGCCTATTTTTCACAAAATAAGCAAAAGAACATCTTACCACTTCGAGAGAGAAAGATCAAGGACAAACTGATGCATACAAAACCTATAGTTTTAAGGCTCGAGGGATAAGTTACGAAATGGAAAAATGTTAGGCACCCATCCCTCCCTTTTGTTCTCTCCTGGAAAAAAGTGTGATGGATAATTACGTTTTGAATTTATGGGTATAACGCTTTTTTATTGGTATTTGTTTTTTTATAAAAAATAAATTATGTAAAATATACTAATAAAAGTGTAGGTGTTAAAGTGTATGAGCTGAAGTAAGAACTAGATTATGAATCTAATGCAAAAAAAAAGAATTTAAAGAGAGGGAGAAGGAATTGGACATTCTTTGCATCTAGATATTTGATCTTGGATGAAATCCCTTGAGTGTGGATGAATGTTGATGAGAGAGAAGGATATTTTTCCAAATTGGGCATGAAAAGGAATGGAACGTAGGCTTGAATGGAACTTTACATGAGGAACTTCACTCATTTCGAGGTAATGTTGGTGAAATCACTGATACTGATGGATCTCGTGTGTGTTTTGGGAGCAAGGTCATGGACTCTATTTATAAGGAAAAGGGGGGTGTCGATTGGCCTACCCCTAGGAGTGCCTAGCGTCAGGTAACCCTTGACACTGTGCCACTAGGAAGGGATTTGGACCTGCCAATAACAGTCTCGTGTAGATTTTTCTAGAAAAATGGTCATAGAATGGAAATCGTTGATCCGAATCGTGCACATGGCATACTATTAGAACGTTACTTCAGAGACATTAAAGATTCCTTTGGACCACTCCCTAGTCTAGGAGTTGACTTTGGGTCAAATATGTCTCGGAAGCGCACATCAATCTTTTGGATGAGAGGTCGTCGGACGAAAATGAATCATTCCTCCACATTATAAGTTAGAATAGCTCACGGGGTGGACCTTTGGAATGGTTAGGATATGTACTTCGACACTCCAAAGAGTTTTTTAGGTTTGGAAGGTTTACCTTGGTCTACCAGGGCCCGAAAGTGCCTGATGACCTCTCAGAGTAAAATATATCGTTGGTCCATACCGTAAGTCACAATCACGCAAGGGGAGGACCATTAGAAAGGGTATCTAGTGCCCTTTGAAGATTCATTCAGTCTCATTTGATCTGAAGTGTTGACTTTGATCAAACGGAGACTGAGAGCACTCGGTGGCATCCAAATCGATTTTCGAGGGAAAACTGATCATTCGTCCGAATGGTTATGCTATTTTGCGCACAAGGCAAACTATTGGTAAAGGAGTTACAGTGCCCTTCAAAGATTCAAAGAGATTTTTCTTTAACGGTGAAGTTAATTAGGGTAATTGTTTGTTCGTCCAAACCGTTATGACGATTTGCGCACGGGGTGGACCATTAGAAAGGGTATTCGAAGTTCTTCAAATATTCAACGAGTTTTTCTCTGACGATAGAGTTAATCTTAGTCAAACGGGTATCGGGGTTCCCGATGGCCTCTACATTAGTACTCGGAGTGAGACCTAGGGTTTGTAGTGAAAAAGGGAGACAATAGGAACCTAAGGAGAGATTTAGGGGGTCCTAGAATGTGGTATTTATAGATCTCCTCGATGGGTGAACTTGGAACAAGTGATATCCGTCGAATAGACATCACATGATAGGGAAAGGTCGATTTTGTGGACATAAGGGATGAGGATGACCGATTCTGAGGACCTATAGGAGGTGATGAGTTGGGAGGAGACCAATTTTAGGGGTCAGGATTAGTTTTAAGGACCTAAATTATAGTGACTAATTTTGTCGGTCGACGCCAATTCTGTGGGCTTAAGATAGAGATGACTAATAATGTTGGTCAAAGACAATTATGTGGGATTAAGATAGAGATGACCAATTATGCGGGCCAAAGCCAATTCTGCGGGCTTATGTAGAAGCAGCCAATTCTGAGTGTTTATTTTAGGGTGACCAATTCAGAGGGTCGAAGACAATTTTGAGGGCTTCAGATACAAATGACCAATTTCGAGGGCTTGAGATATAGATGACCGATTCAACGTGTCAAATAAAATTCTGAGGGCTTAAGTTAAGGGTGACCAATGCTGAGGGTGAAAGCCAATTCTGCAGGCTTATGTAGAAGCGACCAATTTTGAGGGTCAAAGACAATTATAAGGGCTTATTTAGGGTGAACAATTCCGAGGGTCAAAGAAAATTCTGAGGGATTTATATAGAGATGACAAATTATGTGGGTCAAAACCAATTATGAGGGATTGATATAGAGATGACCAATTCTACGGGTCAAAGACAATTCTACGGACTTAAGTTAGGGGTGACCAATTCTGAGGGTCAAAGGACATTTTGAGGGCTTGAGATAGAGATGACCAAATTTGTGGGTCGAAGCCAATTCTAAGGGCTTATTTGGGGTGACCAATTTTGAGGGTCGAAGCCAATTCTAAGGGCTTATTTGGGATGACCAATTATGCGGGTCAAAGCCAATTCTGAGCGCTTAAATAGAAGAGACCAATTCTGAGGGTAGAAGCCAATTATGAGGGCTTGAGATAAAGATGACCAATTACGCTGGTCAAGGCCAATTCTGCAAGCTTAAGTTAGGGGTTACCAATTCTGCGGGTCAAATATAATTCTGAGGGCTTAAGTAGAAGTGACCAATTCTGAGGGTCGAAGACAATTCTGAGGACTTATTTGGGGATGACGAATTATTCGGGTCAAAGCCAGTTCTAAGGGCTTAAGTAGAAGTGACTAATATTGAGGGTCAAACCCAATTCTGGGGGCTTGGGGACTCCACTGGGGATGTGTACTTTTTCTCTGGGGATTTGGGGAAGCATTTGATTTTTAGGTCTCACTAGGGAAGAGGGAATGATCAGAAGGTTTTTTAGCTGGGGAATTTTTGGAAATTTGGGGAATCCTCTAGAGACGTTGTTGGGGAGAATTATTTTTTGGAATTCCATTAGAGATATAAAAAATGTTTTTCTTGGTGAAAAAGGTTCCAAAATTAATTTGGTAATTTTAGAATTTTTTGGGGGATTTATGGTATTTTTTTGGACTTTTTGTATGAAATTTTAAAGGGGGTGCAAACCGGCATAAATGGAGGGGTGCCAAATGATAGTGGCATGGTCTTTTGGGGTACCTCATGCAGGTGGAGGGTCAGTGCCTATCGGTGGGTGGCAGGGAGATGCCGATCAGCATGACCCTTTGCCTCCTATAAAAAGGGGCAGATTCTCCTCATTTTTCACAGGTTTGTGACTTGTATTCCATGACACCCCGCCTAATTAAATACCGGGTGATTTTTCCTTTATTAAATTAAATTAAATCAAAGTGTGCGATTGGTTCACTCTTAGCATCACTATCGAAAAATAATTTTTCATTATTAATCACCTAATAAATAATTAAGCTAAGTGTCAAAACATTTAATTTTAGAAATTAAGACCTATTGTTATGATTTAATATGAAAACATTTTCATGAACACAAATGATAATATTAAAACCAAACCATCCAAATGAAATAACCAATCTAGATTAATCAATCCAAATAATAAATCCCAATTGCAGGACGAGGAAATAAATAAAATAATCCTGAAAATAGCTAAATCCTGAAATAATAAATAATACAAGTCTCTCTGAGAATAATTAAATAAAAGAGTGGAAAGACAAGAATGGAGTCATCTACTGCAAGGACCTGTAACTTTCATACTAGTTGGTCAAAGATCTAAGACTGATGCCCCTGTGGCTGGGAACCTGTAATATATATATATATATATATATATATATATATATATATATATATATATATATATATATATATATATATAAGAGGAAGAAAATATATCAGGAAATGGGTCAGAGCCCGAGTGTAAAACAACTTTAAAAATTATTTACCAAGTATTTAAAATGCTTACCATTTGATATTATATACATGTTAGTACCTCGACACTCACTTAAGAATTCTCACCCCTCAACTAGTGTGCACGCCTAACGTACTACTGAATTAACCTAGTTAAATCTAACCCAGTTAACTAGTCTAACCCAAATTTTCATTCACCAATCCTAATCCAAGTGATCGCATGACTAAAGTTTATATCTGATAACCTTATCATATGAATTTTCCAAACCTGTTGTATTCATCTCAATTTAGACTTCATTTTTCAACAACTTAATTTGTTTAATATTAATTATTCCATTTTATCTACTTACAAGAACAATAGTTGAATCACAGGTATAGGTACAAATATTTATCACTCATATAATACATATACTAATTGGGCACCCCACGTAAAATCTATGGTGCTATCATAGTCTTCTATCAAGTCCCCCATATCACTCATACAAAAAAGGAAATACTAGTTCAGAATCACTCTCGAACTGCATTAACACAACACACACATATTGGAGGCGAAGAATTGTTCCAAGTCACTAAGAGGTCAACACGTAACCTCACATCTTTTAGGACCGTCTGACTATCATTCTCGAATATCCTTTACCAAGAATGCTATGTTCTAAGGTAAAAGTCAATATCCCCCATAAAGGTCCAATCGAGATAAGACTATCCCGACTCGGAACCTACGTGATAGCAAGTAGTGCGGGTCTGATTACACACCAATATATAATATTATATATAAACATGCACCCATATATGTATATTCATATTATTCAACTAGGTACGCCCACGACCCATAATATTCGAACCATGCGTGGCATATAACGCTCGAGTTCTATGTATAATTTAAGTCATTCTTTTTATTTTCTCAATTGCCGCAAATCCATAAGTACTTTTCGACTCTCGAAGTGTATCCTCTTAATAAATATAAAATTAGTAGGTGTACCCTCACTACCCTTCTGGTCTAAGTTCTTAATTCTCGCAGGACCTAATTTAACGTACGCGGGATTTCCCACTTAATTTATATCCCCGAAATCGCACGGTCAAATCTCATATAAAGTCGTATTATCCGGACCCCACTTATACCCTACTTGTCCTTCTCAAGTCCCATTATGATATATAAATTATGTCCAAAGTTCTTTACACATCGGGATTGGATTAACATTTAAAAGGAGAAAAAAGTTCCCATTTTGAGGAGGAGTCGATCGATCGACGAAAGGGGGTCGATCAATCGATCAATCGACATTCTTGAGTCGATCGATCAATCGATCAGTTCTTGGTCCAGATTATGAAATTCTTTACCTACGGGTTTCCTTAACATAAATTCTCAAAACCTCTATTAATCCATCCAAAAATCACAACCAATCAAACCAACAATTATAGTATTCTACATACATGATTTCTAACGTAAAACATATACGAATTCATCAAGGGCCATCCGTTTAAAGGGTTAATTCAAATTAATACATCAAGAACCCTATGTTTATCATCATGATCAATATCTTCCTAATTATTCTAGAATTTAACCTCTATTGGACATCAATTTCGTAATCAATCATATACATATAACAATAGGGTTGTCCTAACTTGATTTATATTAAGAATTTCAATATACATCTCCCAAATATCATTTATCTTTCTTGAAAACATCAATTATTATCTCCTACACTAGCATGGATGTTTTATAAACATAAGAAAAAGAATTTAGATACTTTCCTGGAAATCAAAGGTCTGGTCCGACGGATTAGAGTGGTATAGGAAGGATTTCCTTCTTCCGATCTACGCGTTGGTGATGGAACTGGTGAGAGTGGTGTAGGGTTGGTGGCTCTCCTCCTTGGAAGACTTTTATATTATCTCTTTCTTAGCCTCTCTGCAACTCAATGTTTCTAACCCTCGAGGACTATAACTTTCATCAGATATAACCCTACAATTTCCGTCCATAATTAAGGCATAAAATTGGAAATTACCAAAATGCCCTGTCGGGTTACCGGTTAGGCCTAAAAACTTTTCGAGACTCAAACTAAACCCCCAGCTACACTTTTCTGACTATCTCAACCCTTACGGACACATTGGTGCACTCAAAATGACCATACAAATGACTTATAATTAAATTACTTTTTATATTATTAAATTAGTACCGACACGATACACGCGCGTCCCTACTTAATATCTATAACTGTCGTATTATTCACTCATGATAATTTTTAATAAATTCAATCTCATATATGACTTTACTCATTCAGTAATATTCAACATAGTTCTTACCCATAATTACTAAATCTCGGCACGCTAGCAAATATTTATTTTAAAATCTGAATTAATAGTAAATTAATTTATCCCAATTTAATTTAATTAATACCATAATTCAATGTCATAAAAATACGGGGTATTACATATTCTTCTGTTATTAACCTTTGCAAATCTTTTTAAAGTCTGAAATGGCCAATTTCTTAAGCAGCGCAACCCACATGGCATGGCTTAAGATCGATGATTAGGCAGGGTTGGAGTGGAGGGCTAGGGTGCCCCTTGCACTGGGCAGCGCGAACTCATTCGACTCATTTGAGGTCATGGTAGATGATCGGACTCTTATGTGTGAGATCTCATGCCATCGTTCTTCTATGGTGGTGAACCCTGCGACTATGTAAGTATTGAATGACCTTTGGTATTCTTTTACTTTTTCTTGACGAGATTGCCTTATTTTTTGAATCTGACAATGGTTTTGTTTATTTCTTCAACAGTCTGATGTCTCCATGTCAACTATACGTGCCCGTGGGATGACGGGGCTTAGGTATGTTTGGGAGAACCTTCCACTAGTGGTGACTGAATGGTTTTATCAGTTGGCTTTGGGATATTGGCATATGTTTTGGATGAGTTGCCTCATTCCACGATTGTTCTCTGTGCTCTAGGGGAGAGGTGGTGGGACAATACCCACACCTTCAATTTTGACCTTAGGGAGATGACGGTGACTTCCATTGATGTGCAGAATCTACTAGGGCTGGACTATGATGTCTTGTAGGTTGAGGTAGATATGACATTGAGGGTGACGTCGAAGGCAGTGACAACGGCATTATGTGATGTGCAGAGGGTGGTTTTTTGGGACTCTCTTCATTTTTCTATTTTAAGGGAGATATTGTTAAGGGCAGCAAGTGCTTCAGATGACATGTTTGTTTATTCTTCTTGTGTTGGGGGGGGGGGGGGTTTCTGGTGGCGATGAGTGGCGACGTCATCCACTAGTGTTTTTTTCCATTTTAATATTTTTGAACATCTCACTTTATGATTGGTGGAGCTTGACTTTTCTACCCTTTCTTACTCCCTTGATGCGTTCAGTCAGTGCTACTGGAAGACTATTACTGGAGCCACATATTTGAGGTATTCTTTATTTTTCGCATTTTCCTTTATGCATTTGCATTTTCCTTCATGCGCTTCTTTTTTACTTCTTGAATGTTGATCACTTTTTTTTTATAGATGTGGTTTTATGAGGTGATTGAGTTAAACACCCAATTCCTTTCTTTGAAGGATAACTCTGTCGGGGAATTTTGCTGGATGTACTGGTAGTGGAAGTCCAACCGACAATCGAAGAAGTCTCTCTATCTTGAGATGACGCGTTAGGTCTTGAATTGCCTAACGAGCGAACGGTTAAGACTTTTTTATCTCAAGATTATCTTTCCTTTGATAATATTTTATTAATATTGATCCTTTACTCTTGTTAGGAATTTACAGGTGACCTTTTATCCTTAGGGGCTAGACATTCATCTCACTAACTCGACTGGGATACATTCGTAGATGCGGCGTGTGCTGCCACATGAGTTTGGCTACTCTTGGTACCTCGAGGAGAGGGTAATCTAATAGATAGAGGAGTACGAGGTTACGGTGCATCCGACGAAGCCCCCTATGTTCATGAGGAGAGTTTAGGAGATGTCAGAGGAAGCCCGAGTGGCGGTGATGGTGGGTGAGTTGTACTATTTATATACTAACATATTAATGATGTGTGTTTACATGGACTTCGTGTCGAGCTGGTTGATTCCACCCAATATATACGATGTGATGTTTCTCCCTTGGGAGAACTCGAGTCGGCCGGTGGGGTCCTCCCGCAGTGCAGGTGGTGCATCCACGTCAATGGTGATGGCGGCGTCTGAGGCTTCTTTTGTACGACGACACTTGCCCAATCATAACATCTGGTGAGCTTTACAGCATCGTGCCAATGCGATGAACCTAGAGGAGTTGGGACTAATAGAGGAGGTCTTTCGACCTGAGCTATACTTTTGTTTCTTTGTCTTTTGACTTCATAATTTCCTTCTTTTTTCCTCAGCCTTGACTAATTTGATCTTTTCTTTCTTTCTTTTACAGCACATCCATGTCTCTACCACCTAGCTGAAGGACATCAGGGACTGAATATCTTGGGAGACTACCCATATTCGTGAGGTTGTTCCGATCCCTTTTTACTTCATGACGTCTTCCTCATTAAGGGAAGGGTTGAGCTCAAGAAGTGGTGGCACATCATCTCGCCACATGGGAAGAGGGCGAGTCGCGGGGATGGAGGCTCTTAGAGAGAGAGAGAAGAGAGATAAATAAGAGAGAGAGAGAGAGAGAGAGAGAGAGAGAGAGAGAGAGAATTGGGTGAGAAAGAGAGAGAAATAAAATTGGGTTCAGGCTGAGTCCCATTATTTTTCAAGTTTTCCTGCAAGATATCAATGTTATACAAAAAAGAATATATGCAAATAAAAATGAAGTTTTTGTTAATTCTCTTTGTTTCAGTGATTAATGAACATGCTCCTTTTACTTTGTTGCTGAGACCGTAAAAGGAATTTAAAAATTGATTTAAGAAGTATTTTATTTAAAAATGAGATAAGTAAAAGCATAAGTATAAAGAAATTTAGAATTCCCTTAAGATAAAAAATATTTTTATTGGATTTTTTTATTTTGACAAAAATGGAAAAAAAGAATTGTCCCAAAATAGGAAGTTGTCAATCGGCATGACCCCTGTCTTGCCTATAGGCATATCAGTCCAATCTAATTAACCCAAGTCTTTGATTCCACTTGTTTGGTACTTGGTAGGGTAAGCATCCTTCTGATTTCTGCAGGTTTCTTTATCTTGGTTAGCTGATTTTTAAGTATAAATAGTGGTGTAGATGGGGCTTTTCTCCTCACACTTTCATCTTCTTTCTTTTTCATATTCTTACTTACTTATTATCTCTTTGTCTTGCAATATGCCTCTCCCTGGTAGCATTGAGTTCACTAACTACCTCGAAGTCTTGGAGGCAATGTGTTCTTATAATTTTAATTATGATGCTTTCCACATGCGACGAGTCACTTTGTGGCGTAATTAAACATATGAGGAATTTTTTTCCACGCTGGGGATAAATCCCAGCATTGCTGCGGCTTTTCTTGAGTTTTTCCATTTATTTGCTGGACTTCTCCAGATCTCGCCTTCAACAGCTGGGCCATTGTTTATAGGAGGAATGATTTCTCTTCTAGCGATACTGCAACTATTTCAGTTACAGGACGTGGGGGATGTCGTCTATGCTGGGACCATCATTCTAGGCCTGGTTTCAAAAAGTTTATTGGTGCCTGGGGAAACACCAGTCGACCCCCAATTGGAGGGTATCATTTCCTAGATGTTGTACTGTCATAATCCTGGAGCGGTGATACTAGCATAGACTTTGAATGGCCTAGATGCATGGCGAGAGGGTTGTTCTGAATTTCTGAGAGGGAGCCCTATGATGCTATTTATATGGTTGTCCGAGAGCTTCTGTATAGTGGTCCCACCTAAGTATCCTTTACCGGAGGTTCCAAACTTCTTCTCACGCTATTTTATTAGTGTAAACATGGACATTGAGAGTTGGGATAATTGGTTTATAGAGCATGGGTCTCAAAGCTTGCGATGGTAAGTGCCTTGGTGGGGGGAGCTAGAACCCATTCTGGAACTCCGGGAGTACCAGTACGTCAGGTTGCTTGGCCTTAGGCAGACTTTTTTCTACTTTCCCTGGTGACTTCTGTGCCAATATGGTTGGGAGAAAACCATTCCACCGTATACACTAGATTTCTTTCTTCTGGAGGACCTTATGGAGCATATGCGTATGCGGATTGACTCTTTGTGGTAGAATCACCATTCATCGACCCGTCCCTCCCAATCTGCTGGACAAGTGTAACATGTCTCGGGGGACTACATGTAATGGCTATAGAGAAGAGTAGTCACCAAGATGTTGGCTGTGGACACTGGGTAAATGTGGTTTGTCATTTTTGACACCATGGAGGGAGGTGTTGTGTTTTTCTTGAGGCTGGTTTGGCTTATCACTCAATGGAGCATCAATGGCACTCCTTCTAAGCAGGGGAAGTTTGGGGACCCCAGGATGTGGGTGATGGGGGCAATTCTTCAGGTAGTTATGGGTAAAATGTATGAAGCTTTTTCTAATGGTGTTTGGTTCTATTTATGTTTATTCTATTTGAGGGTTATTTCGGAGTAGTGGGTCTTATTTGGTTTTTTAGGAAGGGAGCTGAAGACTGGCGAGGGAAGTCATTTGATTCCTTACGCCGATGTAATTGTATCAAAATTTTTTAACTAATAAAATAATTAAGCTTTTGATCATCTATTTGTTACTCTTGATGATTTTTGCATTTGAATTATCTATACCAATCGCTAAGGCATACATAATCATTTTGTTCATGTACATGTTAAAATGAACTGTCATTCTCGGAGATAAGAAAAAAAATCATTTTGTTAAAAGGAAGGGGGTCGTGCTCATGTAAACTCATGAGCTACCTACTTACCTCTGAGGGTTTTGAAAACAATTTAAATTCATTTTTGAAAGAAAAATCATTTAGAGAATCAGACCCCATATAGTTCTAGGTAGGGGAAATGAAGATTTTATTTTTTAGAATAAAAGGGAGATGAGAAGAGTCATAGAGCATTGAGATTTTGGACTAGGGGTAGAATTTTTTAGATGGTAAAGGTTGACTAGACACAACATTTCTTCTCTATCAAGGTCGGTGAGCATAGCGTGCCGCTTGACAGGATCTTTTTCACGATGTATGGGTCACTCCAATTGGGCTTGAATTTCCCTTTGGGGTTTGAAATGGTCTGTACTATTTCTTTGAGGGATAATTCCCCTTCTCAAAAATTGAGATCCTTGACTCTCTTAATAAATGATTACGCTATACGACGATGTTACCCCTGTATGTGATATAAATCTTTCAGCCTCCTTTCATCAAAGAGGGACAGCTCGTCAAGACGGCTTTTGTGCCGGTCCTCCACGTTGACATTGCTTTCAAGCATGAGGCATAGAAAAGTTTTTTTAGATCTAAGGGTGGGATTTCTTCCATGTCATATACTAGAGAGTAAGGGGTAGACCCAATAAAAGTTCAAACAGAAGTGTGGTAGCCCCAGAGGTTGTACAGGATCCTGTCAGCCCAATTTCGACAACTCCCACTTATTTTGCTGATGATGGATTTGAGGTTCTTATTGGTTTCTTCGACTCCTCCATTGGTTTGAGGTTTGTATGGAGATGATTTGTGCCTTTAAATCATATGCTCGTCGACCACCTCCGTAACTTCTGCCTCGAAATGTAACCCATTGTCTGATACCAGCTCACGTGGGACCCCATATCGATAGATAATGTTCTTATTAATGAACTTGGACACTTTCTTAGCATTTAGAATTGCGTATAACTCAACTTTGACCCATTTGGTGAAATAGTCAATGGCGACTAGGATGAAATCATGCCCATTAGATTTTTTCTTCCCTATAATATCGATGCCCCATGTAGAGAATGATGAGGGAGAAATTATGTTGTACAATTCTCGCGGAGGCATGTGTTATATGTTGGAAAACTGCTGGTATTTGAGGCTTTTTTTAACATAGGCTATGCAATCTTGAACCATGGTAGTCCGTTAGTAACCCTGTCAAATTATCTTTTTAGTGAGCATATGGCCATTCATGCGGGGTCCGTATTCCCCGCTGTGGATTTTTTGCATCATTTCTTTAATGTCAGCCCCTGTGCTGTAGTGCAAATGGGTTCCATCGACATTTCTTTTAAACAGTATCGTATCACATATAATGTACTGGGCAACCAATCTGTGCAGGGTTGCTCTTTCCTTCTTGTCAGAACCTTGGGGATACCTTTCATGTTTGAGGAGGCACTAAATATTATAGTACTAGTAGTCGACTATCTCTAGATCTTGCTCCATTCTAATCTCAATGTGGTAACAGTGGGTTGGTTTGTCTTGTTTTTCGATAATTAAAGGGTCCATGGTTATTCCTTTGGTCATGTCGATCATGAAGGCTAGGGTAGTAAGGGCATCGGTTAGGTTGTTATTTACTCGGGGCAAGTAGTGGAAGGTGATTTCTTGGAATTGGGAAGCTATCTTTTCTAGGTAAACATGGAAGGGTAAGAGTTTTTCGTCCTTGACATTCCTTTTTTTAAGTACTTGATCGATGATGAGGGTTGAATCCCCATCGACATCAACGTATCAAACTCCTTTCATGAGGGAAACTTTGAGGCCTACCGTGCACGCCTCGTATTCATTCATGTTGTTGGTGAAGGGGAAATCCAATTTGATTGCAATGGGAGCGTGAGAGTTATCAGGGGAAATCAGGAGAATCCCAATGCCATACCCTTTTTTATTGACATCACTGTCAAAGAACATTTTCCATCGAAGGTCTTCTTATAACTTAGGAAATTGGGAATCCATCCATCGGCTTCTTCCATAGGGTGGTCAGTAAGGTAGTCAGAGATGGATCTTCCTTTCATAGATTTTTGTGTGATGTAAGTAATATCAAATTTTATTAGAAGCATAAACAAAAGGGCCATTCGGTTGGATAGTGCGGGCTTCTCAACTAGGTACTTGATTAGATCCATTTGGGATACAAGTTTGATGGGAAAATGGAGCATCTAGTGTCGTAACATGTGGGTAACCCAGACAAGAGCAATACACTCTTTCTCCAAGGCATTGTAGTTAACTTCGTAACCAACCAACTTGTGACTGGCATAGTAGATGGCTCTTTATTTGCGAGTTTCTTCAAGATATTGGTCTAGTAAAGCCCCAGCTGCAGTATCGATAATGGTTAAGTATAGAAGTAAGGGAAGACCAGGTTGTGGCGTCATAAGTACCCGAGTTTGGGTTAGGTATTGCTTGATTCAGTCAAAGTCTTCTTTGAAAGCTTCGTTCCAAACCTTGGTTGAATCCTTTTAGAGTTGTTTGAAGATAGGTTCATAGATGGAAGTGAACTAGATGATGAATCGACTTATGTACTATAATTTCCCAAGGAATCCCCGAACTTCCTTTTCCATTTGGGGTGGTGGCATCTAAAGTATGGCTTTTAGCTTGGAAGGATCTTCTTCTATCCCCTTTCTCACGGACCATGAATCCCAATAGTTTTCCTTTGGTAATTCCTAAGACACAATTCTTTGGGTTAAGTCACATCTTCTACTTTCACCGTCGTTCGAAGAACTTTCAGAGAGCGAGAACATGGACTTCCCTTGTAAGGACATAAATTTCCAATTGAGACCTCGTATTTTTTTACTTCATTTCGTGAACAAAACTGTATTTGTAATATGTCATAGGGAGATTTAATTTTGTCATGATCCCACTTGGTCTATGACGTATTAAGAAATTGAAGACGTTGAGGCAAATCTTCAAAGAAATAATCATGCCGAAGTTTAATTGGTGCAAGTTTATTCATCTTCAAAGTTAATTGCATTCCGGGATCACTAAGGTATGAATGCGTATAACTAATGGTGCTCGAAATTGTTTTTATAAAAGATAGGTGTGTATTTTTATAAAGAAGAATGTTTTAAAGTGTTTTAAAGGGTCTATACTACGTTTTATTCTGATAAGCTCGAAATAGAGTTTGACTAATTTGGATCTCTTTTGGAATAGACGTTTTGAACAAAAAGTCAAACCTTCGCAGCGTTGTTCAAATGACATAAGATCTCATTCGAACGAGATACCTATGTCGCGCGAATGACATGGCATTATCATTCGAACGATACATTTTTTGAGGCGAAATGTAAACCTTATTTAAAGCGTGTTTTCATCAGAGTTTTGTAAGTGTGCATTCTGAAAAAATAGTTTACCATCTAGTACGAGTTTTGCACATATTTTTTAAGGTTTAAAAACCTTAAGAACATCCTTAGAGTTTGCAAAGATACGAGTTATCATTCTTATATGTTTACGTGGTCTTGATGCACCAAAGTTGAGTTTGTTCATCATTGAACACTTGTGATTACAGGTTTTGCGGTGGGGAAGCGACGGACATCGTGTTCGACATCGTAGACATATCAAAGCCATTTGGTGGACACCGAGACAGACGTGGATACGTGTGTTATGGATAGGTATAGTGGAAGACAAAATTTATGTGTGAGCATTATTGAAGAACGGTAGAAGATCAGAAGGAGCGTAAAGACCCATGGGGATCGAGTCATTGAGTAAGGCTAATCTGTCTTTTTAAAACCATTGTTCATAGTGATTTTTCTCGCTTGGGCCATCCGAGGTTGTTTTCCCGTTTTGGTTTTTTCCTCGTACATCCGGTGTTATGAGTATCTTTACTTTATTTTACTTTCTTTAATCACTAGATGCTTGTTAAGGATTAATCAAGATAAAATTGGTTTAAAGTAAAAAAAAAATTCACAACTTCGTTTGGTGCATAATTAAAAGTTGTTTACTTTTTGGAGATAATTGATTTTTTGGTAAAACACACACAAAAAGGGTCTTTCAAATTGGTATCAGAGCTAGAAAACACAATTTATTTATTTTGTGATCCCATGTGTTTTCAAAGATGAATTTTGGAAATAACGAAATTTTTCGATCTCCTATTTTTTATGGCACTAATTACACCTATTGGAAGATGAGAATGAAAAGTGCATTAAAATCTATTGATGAGCGTGTGTGGCTAGCTGATGAGAAAGGTTGGACACCCCCTGTCACTACTTTAAAGCCTGTCGAGTCATGGACTGAAAGTTAACATAGACTTTCAGAATATAATTCTAAGGGTTTGCACACTATTTCTTCACATGTCACACCGGAAGAATATAATAGAATTATGACTTGTGAAACATCAAAAGTGGCTTGGGACATTTTGGCACTCACTCACGGGGGCACTAGCATTGTTAGGGCGCTAAAACTTCAAAATATAACTACATAGTTTGAGATCATTAGGATGTTTGAGAGTGATACTATTGATGAGTTTTATGCTAGATTGTCCAATATTGTTAACTCGTCGTTTAACCTAAGTGAGAAATTTTTTGATAACCGTATCATTAAGAAAATCCTTAGGTAATTTCCTAGTAGGTTTGATGCAAAAGTAACCATTTTAAACTCCTTGGGTAAGTTAGAGTCGACGAAACTAGAAGAGATTGTAGATGACTTACAAACCTATGAAATCGACATGATTACCTCCAAGAAAGTGCCTAAGAAAGAAAAGGGTAAATCTTTGAAAATCCAGAAGGAGGAAATTAAAGTTTCGGATTTCGATTCCGATTTTGAGGATGCTGCTTTGTTGGCAAATAAATTTAAAAAATTTATTAAGTTTCAAAAGCAATCGAAAGATGCGAAGAAATTTGATAAATTCAAGTGCAACAAAGTATATTCCACCTCTAAGGATAAGTTTGAGAAGCCTAAGAGAGATGAGTCAAATAGGTTTTTTGGGTGTGAGGGGTACGGTCATAAATTTAAGGAGTGTCCCACTAGACTTAAGAAAGAGGGCAAGCCACCCGTAGTATATAATGCCACCTAAAGTTATAGTGATCCAGAAGAGGGAGAGAGTTCCCCCATTGAGCGTAACTTTGTTGCATTTACGACATCTCATATGAGTGATGACGATTCTCATGTGAACACTTCCGAGGAGGTTTTGAGTGAATCCTATGTTAGTGAGGGTGAAGAGAGTGAGGAAGAGGAGATATATGTGAAAGAATTGCAAAATGCATTTAATGAGTTGTATGCCGAAATGGTGAAGGTGAAAAAGACTAACTCAAAATTGCAATCTAAGTTGAATGAGAGTTCCATAGAAAATAATGATAGTTTGATTGAGGATCTTAGGGCACGAGAGAAGAAGTTTAGGGAGAAACTGGAGTTTGTGGAAAAAGAGAGAGATAATCTCTGTAGTTTGATGGAGTCCTTGAAAAAGGAGATTTTAGAGTTTGAGGAGTCTAGGTGTGTGATAGAGTCTAGGATTCATGAGTTGGAGGAGAGATTGAGAGACTAGTCTAGAGTGAAGTTTGATTTGGAGGCTAGGTCTGAGAATCTAGATAACATCCTAGGCATCGTCCAAATTAAGGGAGATAGGGGAGGTATAGGTTTTGATGAGAGAGTTTTTCCCATTCCCCCCGCACATGTGAGAAACACTATAAAGGTTACAAAAGGTCCTCATATAGGTAATCATTCCCACCACCACCACCACACTTGCATGTTTTGTGGTAGGAAAGGTCACCTTAGGCGTTATTGTTACGACCTTAGATAAGCTCTTAGTAAGTTTAGGAATAAAGTTTCCCCAGTTCCCAAAACCCTAATGCGTCATTTTACACCTACTTGGGTTAGGAAATCAGATTTAGTGGCTTTAGGAATTAAACTTCATGATTCTCGTTTGGGTGCACTTGATTCTTCCCATGCTAAATATAAAGGGTGATAGTGTTGCCACGTTTGTCATTTACTAGTTTGCTTCATGATTTATTCATTGCTAGTATTATGACATGTGTATCATTTTGTATTATAGTTTTCATTTGTTTGAGTCCTCTTTGAAAAATACAAAAAGATTTTGTTTTTTAGAAAACCTTTGCAAAACCAAAAAGAATTTTCTTTTATTTGAGTCAAAATATGATTGAAAAGCCAAAAAGATTTCGGTTTTGTTTTTGAGTTTACAAGTTTGATGTGGCATATTGGTGTGCTTGCCCCCCCAATCGTTTCATTATCCATGTGGCTAGGGCATTTGGTCATTATTATCGATGCTTAGAATGATCTTAACCATTATTTATATGGGGTTATTTCGAAGTTGATATGCATTTTGATTCGACTTTGTATATATGACAACATTGCACATATACACGAGTTTATATGGATGTTTAACTTCTCTTGCATATTTTAATTTGGTGAGGCGTTCTTATCTCAATCTTGTCGTATATGCGTAAGTAGACTTAAGGAGAAGTGTGTATGTAAGAATCATTTACCGTGAGGATTTGAATTAGTATCTAATTGAAAAATGATGAGTGATTCAAGGGAAAGGGCTGCGAGAGTTCAAAATTGTCTCATTGTGAAAGCCACCATTTGAAAGAGACCAAAAGAAATGGAAAAATGCTATGAAAGAGGGCCAATAAGATTTTCTCTAAGTTGAGAATGATAGAAACCTCAAAAGAACTTGAAAAAGTATATATTTATGAGGGAGTTTGGTTGGAGAAAATTTAAACGGGTTTGCACAACTAATCCTAATGTTGATAAATTGAAATTTGACGCTATTATTTGTAGAATCTTCAAAATTCTAGATTTATGTGCATGTAGTATGTTTAGTTCATTAAGCTCACACTTTAAGTGTCATATGGCTATGATAAAGTTTGATGATTAATTGCTATCAATTAGAGCTTATTGATCGTTTCGATATGTTGGAGTTGTGACTCATTTGTTGTAGTTTCACGCCCATTCATTCCATATCCATGTTTGAGAACATCGGTACTATGTTTGTATGTAACTCCCATTGTTAGTTTTTATGCATTTTTTGAGTTTTGTGTTAAAAGCTTACTGGTTTAGCACTATTTTGCTTCTGTCAGGCCCTTCCTGGAATTTTTTTGTGGAAATTTTTTCACTGGGCAATTATTTATCATATTTCTAGTAATCTGGGAAATTTTGGCAGGTCGCGAGAAGTCATTCAAACGACATCTTAATGTCGCACGAATGACATCTGTCCTTCGTTCGAGCGACGTCCTCATCTCGTTTGAGAGACGTTCCTGACTCATTCAAACGATAGCCTGATTTCTTACTTATGATTGGTTTGCAGTCCTCTAGTTCATATTGTGATATTTTTTGTACTGCTGGAAGCTTTCTGGAGTGACTGGTTTATATGCAGTTTCTATTTATTCAAAATTGGTATTTTGCATATAAAGTTCGCTTATCACACCTGATTAAATTGCTATATTCTGTGTGTGATTCATTGGTTTACTAGCTACTGATTTGTCATTACATAATCATATTTAGCTGGTTCTTTCATGATTATCTAGAGTCCTTTCGAATTGGTATATCTTCATGCTAGATACTTGTTGATTCGTTTATCTTTTCACCGGATTGTTTATTCGAGACAAAAAGGGGGAGAGATGTATGTGATGTAGGGGTGTATTTGTTGAGCATGTTTATTGATTACATATGTTTCAAATTGGTATCATCCTCGAGTTCAAATTGGTATCATATTGCTCTGGTATCTATCGTAAAATTGGTATCATTTGGATATATATATTTCTTTCATTTGTTCCTCCATACTTCACTGGATATTTATTTATCTGTTTCATGTGCGTAGGTATGCTTCAAGATTCGAGATTTCAAGTCTAGATCACATTTAGACAGCTTATGCTCGCCGGTGCTACATATTCTAGCTCGTGCCTTGTAATTTTTGTTTTGGGTTTATAGGATGGGATTTAGGGGTCATACAGCTTGATGGCTCGGCTTAGGCCTTTCACTGGTTTAGTTTGTCCTGGAATAGTTAAAGGGGGAGATTCGCAAGGACATAAATTTTCAATTGAGTCCCTGTATTGTTTTTCCGTGAACAAAATTGTGTTTGTAATATGTCATAGGGAGATTTTATTTTGTCACGATCCCACTTAGTCTATGATGTATTGAAGAAATTGAAGACGTTGTGGAAAATCTTCAAATAAATAATCATGTCGAAGTTTAGTTGGTGCAAGTTTATTCGTCTTCAAAGTTAATTGCATTCCGAGACCACTTAGGTATGAATGCGTATAATTAATGGTGCTCGGAATTGTTTTTATAAAAGATGAGGATGTATGTTTATAAAGAATTTTTTTTAAATGTTTTAAAGTGTTTTAAAGGGTCTACACTATGTTTTATTATGATAAGCCCGAAATAGAGTTTGACTAATTTGGATCTCTTTTGGAAGAGACGTTTTGATCAAAAAGTTAAAAAGACAAACCTTCGCAGCGTCGCTCAAACAACATAAGATCTCATTCGAACAAGCTACCTATGTCACACGAATGATGTGGAATTGTCGTTCAAACGAAACATTTTTTGAGGCGGCGTGTAAATCTTATTTAAAGCATATTTTCATCAGACTTTCGTAAGTGTACATTCTAGAAAAATAGTTTACCATCCAGTACGATTTTTGCACATATTTTTTAAGGTATAAAAATCTTAAACACATCCTTAGAGTTTGTAAAGATCCGAGTTATCATTCTTATATGTTTACGTGATCTTGTTGCACCAAAGTTGAGTTTGTTCATCATTGAACACTTGTGGTTGCCGGTTTTGCGGTGGAGAAGAGACGAACATCATGTTCGACATCATAGACGTATCAAAGACATTCGGTGGACACCGAGACATACGTGGACACGTGTGTTGTGGACAGGTATCGTGGAAGATAAAATTTCTATGTGGGCACTATTGAAGAACTGTAGAATATCAGAAGGATCATCAATACCCATGGGGATCGAGTCATTGAGTAAGGCTAATCTGTCTTTGTAAAATAATTGTTCATAGTGATTGTCTGGCTTGGTCCGTCCGAGGTTGTTTTCCCATTTTGGGTTTTTTCCTTGTACATCCGGCGTTATGAGTATCTTTACTTTACTTTACTTTCTTTTATCATTATATGAAGGTTTATGATTAATCAAGATAAAACTAGTTTAAAGTAAAAATTATTTATTTCACAACTTGGTTTGGTGCATAATTAAAAGTTATTTACTTTTTGGAGATAATTCAGGTTTTGGTAAAACACACATAAAAAGGGTCCTTCATCCCTAGTATTAGACTCGATAATCATGTCATCTACATAAACCTCAACTTCTTTGTGTATCAGATCATGAATAATGGTTGTGGTAGCCCTTTTGTAGGTATACCCTGGGATTTTTTAGACCAAATGGCATGATAGTGTAGCAAAAGGTTCCTCAAGGGGTGATGAATGCGGTTTTATCTTGGTGATCAGGGTGAATATTGATCTGGTTATATCTTGAAAACCCATCAATGAACGACTTGAGAGTGTGATTGTCCGTATTATACACAATCATGTCGATGTTGGGTAGCGGGTAATCATCCCTTGAAGAGGACTTGTTCAAGTCTTGGTAGTCGACATATATGGGAACCTTCCCCCTGATTTTGGGAAGAGTAGGGTATTGGCTAGCCATGTGGCCAATTCCATCACACGAATGAAACCCACGTTCAATTGCTTGACTAATTCTTCTTTTACTTTGAGAAACCATTCATTGCGGAGATTTTAGAGTTTCAGTTTGACTGGTTTTCATTCCGGGAGTGTTGGAATCTCATACTGTACTATCTCAGGGTCGATGCCGGGCATATCATGATAGGACCATGTGAAGACATCGACGAATTCCTTTAGTAGTTCTTCGATTTGTGCACACTCATGCTCATTAAGGGTGGCCCCTATCGTAATCTCGTGTAGTTGGCTACTAGAAACGAGATTAATAACAATAGTTTTATCCTCATGAACCTGAACGCATTTATGTTGTTTGCTATTCACCTTATTTATATTAGTTAAGAATTGTTCATTAGCAAAATCATCATCAAGAGTTTGATTAGAGTCAAGACAATTAATGTAAGGCACAATAAGGTACTCAAAACCTTCGTTTATTTCATTAATAGGAAAAACATTATTGAGAACCTCATCAAAGGAGGTATCGATTACATCAAAGTTAGGGGAAAGAACTAAGAAAGAAGAAAGGGGATAAACATCAGGGTTAGCTTGAATATCAATATGTGGCATAGGTGCAGCATGGCAGTTAAGAAGAGGTGCATCAGCATCTTTGATCAGTCATGATGGATCCGATGATGTATCCCCTGAGTGGATTATGCAGAGTGTCAACCCCAATATCTTCAAATTGAATGAATACTTGGAGTCACTGCCCTCAGAATTCCCGATATCGACTATGCTATTTTCAGTGAGTGGTTGTACATAATGCTGGGAAATCTTGGTCCATAGGTAGTTGTCTTAAAAGAAGATCTCCATTATTGGTTTCATAATTTTGTCTACATGGTCATACCAAGTGTAGGGAAGCCACATAAGGGGAAATATTTACCCTCTTTGACGAATCTTCCATTTAGGGAGTCTCCCGAGACAGTTTCAGTGCATTCTAATCTCCTCTTTAGTCGAGGATGATGGATTAATCTGAGTTCTTCTTTTGATGACTGGTAGCCCAAACTGTGGGGAGGAAATGCCTTTTTCAACACAATGGGTTCAGTTATCCCTTATTGTCTTTGCCCTAGCCCCAGTTCGGGCATGAAGTGCATGTTATTGAGCATTTGGATTACATTGACATTTCCATAGGGGTAATATTTTAGACAAACCCTGTCTTTGAAGTCATCCCCGGTTGGGAACATGAGTGGTTCAACTCAGAATCCTAATAGTAGCACAACATTTCACCCTTGTTGTATCTCAAGTATCAGATTACTGGTGCTTGCGTTCTCAGTGTTGTCACTATCTCCCAAGATGGTGATAACCTGTCCGTTGGCGAAGAACTTCAATTTTTTATAAAGGGGAGAAGACACCCCTTTGATGCTATAGAGCCACAGTCGTCTGAGCAGCAGATTGAAACAAAATGGGATGTCAATGACTTGGAATTCCACAATGTCGTTTATAGGTCCATCCCCTATTGCAAGCTTGATAGATGCCATTACTTCTCGACGGGTGTTTTCGTAGGCACGTACATCAGTAGAGGTTAGAGCAAGTTGCTCACTTTTAATACTAAATAATTTATAGTTCTTAACGAGCAAACATTTATAGCTAATTCGTTATCGACGAGAGAGAGGGGGATGATTTTTCCCATGACTTCAACAGAGATATTGAGCGCATGATTGTGGTTGTGACCAACCTTGGGGATTTATCCTTTAGAGAAGGAGAGCATTTAAGTAGTGGTTAGGGATCCAACTAGGTTCACTACTTCTTCTGGCATAGTTGAGGAAGGAATTGTGGGTCCTATGAGTAGCTTGACTGGGGCATTTTGGTGTAGCTAAGAAGACATAAAAATTCCCCATAAAGTGATGTCGGCTTGGGTTTTCTTCAGTTGATGTAGGATATTACTTTATTCAAGAGTCATTTCTAGCATAGGGAGGTTCTTAACACCCTTTCCTTTATCGCTTGTTGAAGGTTATAAGCTTCGGATTTGGTAATGTCTTCCTGGCCTGGCCATGTGGTTCACAGAAAAAGGGCAAAATAGAAATACTGTTTCTTCATCGATATCGTGTCATTCAGCCACCTTGTTGATTTCTCTTAGCAGCTCCTCTAATGATATCATCCCCCATATGTTGTCTATCAGACTAGTCTTTTCTTCATCTTGTTCATCATCTGAATCTTCAGAATCGTCCCCCCATCCGGTGGAAATGATACTATCTTTCCATGCAAAGTTAATGCACTCCACAACATCGATGACCTCTTCGTATAATTCTTCCCATTCGGTAAGGAGATGTAGAGGTGAAGGGACCAGACGCCCTTGTAATTTCAAAGCATCGAGTAGCTCGAATATGCTACAAATCTGCCATTATCTGGACCACATCATCTCGATCGACTTCGTCGATTAGTACCACCCAATTGTCTGACCCTCGGGCCCATTTTCGAGCTTCTAAGAACAACAAAATGAATCTCTGATAGTCGATGGTCATCTAGGAGGGAAATTTCAGCCCAAACTCTAATAGTAGATGCAATATTTCTAACAGTTTCATATCTTTACCTCCAGAATGGTTGCAGACAATGATGCATGCTTTGGTGATGAGGGATAAGGCTTGATCGACAAAGTTGGTAGGGTGTAAGAGGAAATACGAACATATTTGGAGAGGTTTAGGAGAGTATATAGGTATGACTAGTGATTTACTTGGCATGATATTGGTGGATGGATCAAATTTTGAGTCTTCTTCTAGGAAGATGGAATTTTCATGATTCAAGATTGGATTATGGGTAGAGTTTGGTTTAGGATTGGCTGGTGGGGTGATGACACGCTAGTTAATCAGGCATTTGATCACATTGCGGAGATGGAAACATTGGTTGGTGGTATGGCCAGCAGTTTAATGAAAGTCAGAATGGGCATCGGGTTTGAAGTTTTTCAAAAATGGGTTTGGTAATGGATGGGGTTCCAATGGTTTGATAAGGTTTTAGCTAAATAGGGCCTCGTAGACTTTGGAGAGAGGAGAGTGAAACTCAGTGTATTCCTTTCGAACTGGGTTTGGGCGACTTTCTAGTTCCCATTAAGTGGCAGGCTGAGAGATGTTAATGATGGTGGAAACTGCAATACTACTAGGTTTTTCAAACTTTCTGTAAGAAAAATGTCCAAAGGTTCTGTTTGGTTCAACTTCTGTCTTAGCAAGACATTCATTGATCTCCACTCCTACTTCTCAAAGTCCTCGGAAGTGAGGGTAATATATACTCCCATTATTGCTCGAATATGGGGTAGGAAGTTCTTCTTCACGATACTGACCTATTCTTCTTCAAAATGACGGTTTGTCATGGTATCTTATTTTTCTCTCCATGTTTCTATGAAGTTACTGACTAATTTTCCAAGGTTCTGCTTAGGTAGCTCAAAATAATGATGGATAACCTTTAGATCCTCATTACACTTGTACTGTGACATAAACTCATGAGCAACATCTTCCTAACTACGGATTCTGGACTCCTAAAGGGATAAAAACCAACAGAGGGCGCTATACTTCAAAGTTTTCTAAAACATCTAAGACATTATTTCTTTAGAAGTCCCTAGGAGAGTCATGGCTCGATGATAGCTACGGGATGAACAATCGGGGGCCCACTGTCTCTGAACTTCTCGATATTGGGCATCTTGAATTTTTTTTGTAACCCGTATTTAGGATAGGGAGACATGTGGGTGTAGTCCATGTAGTTCCCAGATAGTCTGACTTGATCTAATTTCTTGGTCAACATCTTGAGGTCTTCCTTGACCTTTGTTTAGTTCTTCCTCTTTTGGGTTAATAGTCACTGGTAAGTTAGCCCCTAGCTGGGTAAGGCTTAGCACAGGAATTTGGGCTGGCAGCGGCCCATTAGAAGGAGGAGAACGAGGAGCATGCTGAGATTCTTTAGAAACCAAATAGGCTCGAGTGCAGGATGACCCATAGCACGGGGGAAAAGTACCTCGGGCTCTCCGGGGATAAGGACTCGATATCTTTGCATCTCATGAACCTCGGTTTGAAGGTTGTCAATTTTGGAAGTGAGCTGAGCTAGAACCAATTAATCACCCTATATCTTTGACTTACTTAAATTTATACTATATAGGTGCTCATCTAGTTTGGAAATTATAGAAAAAATTTAGTGTCATCCCCAATTGCCAAAGGAACCTCAGAACTCAACTTGAGACCTCTATAAGTTCTTTAAGATTTTTCATCAACACCACACACTAGAACTGCATACATACATAATATTATGCTATAATTGGTTGTGTGTGAGTTAATTCCCTTGAAATTGATTTTCGCCTATTTTGGGGAATTTTCAAATAATTTTTAAGAATTTAAAATGTATTTTTTGGAATTAAAATTAATGGTTTTAAAATCTTTGGGGCTGATTTATAATTTTTGTTTTTATCATAAAATCTGGTTGGGTAGAAACCGAAAGCGCTTGATAATATTGTGGGTGCAATTTGTATTTCTGAGAATTCTAAAACACTCATTTTTCATTACATCGTAGCCTTACACTTGTTGCCATTATAACGGTTAGATGTGTGTTTTCTCACTCTCACATTCTTAAGACTCACTGTGAACCATTGGATCAATCTAATGAACGATCTGCATGTGTTTTATTATAATCCCCATGTTTGATTTTGAACCAATAAAATCTATTTTAATTGCGGACGCTTGTTAGTCATTGGATTGACTTTACAGCAATCTTGATCGTTTATTTACCCTCGATCTTCCAGACCCTTCTTCTCTCAGTATATAAGGAGACTTCGTCTTCAATTTTGTAGTTTTTAGTCATTGTATCCTCAGAGAGAGAGAGAGAGAGAGAGAAGTTTTTCCAAACCCTGACTCAAACTTCAAACCAAATCCAGACCAAAAAATCTTTTTCTGAGGGTTCATAGTTCATGATTTGAGAAGTTTTTCCTCTACTGTCTTATATCTCTTTGCCAACTTAATCACATTGATTAAGTCTCTATTTATTTATATAGAAATATGATATTTGATTTATGTGATACAGATCACTTAGTTATTTGCTAGATCTGATTTCTTATTTCAAGAAATCTATTCATTGTTGGTTATTTTCAAGATAAATGTTATTTTCAAATCCTAAACCAATAATACCCTTTCTGATTTCAACTTATTCAAACTGTCGGACTTAGATCTAGTTTTGAGATCTTGATTAGGGATTTCACCTTCTATAGTTAATGTTTTCAAAAAAAAAAAGAAAGTGTATAGGATCTTAGCTAGTTTGTATAGAAAGATTCCTTCTTGATCTGCGATTATTTGAAAGATCCAAAGTCTTAATTATTTGACTAAGATAATTTTAGATAACTTTGCATCTAGATTGATTTTTTTGTAATTTGATAACTCATATTGTCTATAATGAAGTGTGTGTGAGTTGCATGTATGAGTTTAGAACACTACACCACATACACCTTCAGACTGCTACACTGAAAAGTGTTGGAGTTGAGATATTGGACTTTTCGAGTCAGCTAAAATGAGTAGAGTTACGAAGCTGGGAGAACATCAGAACCTCATGACAAGTAAGAACACACTAGAAGAGTTAGTACATTTCTGAACTTAGAGTAGGTTTGATTCCGTGTCTTAATTTTTATATAGCTTCGAATCTGTTACTCATTTGTAGTGGAATTTTTACTCTTGTGGTGTAGAGGTCACCGTTGATGTTTCCCCAATTGGGTGGGGTTTTACCAGGTTAAAATTTCTTGTGAACACTTATTTTTACTCTCATCCACTTCTTGAGGATGTGTGGGTTTAGTTTGCTTAAAGTTTTGTTTTTCAAAATTGGTAAACCTATAGTTGAAATTACTCGTTCATACTGTTTTACACATCTTGTGTTTAAAGATTTGTTTTAAGAAAAAAGTTTCTTCAACAAATAGTTCGGAGCCATTTAGATAGTTTAATCTTGTATTAAACAACTTAAGTGGTACTTTTTCAATCGTCAACAAATTCGACTGTACATTCAGCAGTTGATCTGTGTTCTCCATGGAAAGTGGGTGAATCTCGAACTCGAAGGAATTAAGGGGACTGACAAAGCTTCAGGGCGGTTGGACTGAAGACCAAAGCCAATAGGGAGCCAGGCCAAGGGTATGCGATCGACTTCAGAAGGAGAAAAATTGGGATTTATTTTCAAAAAAAAAGGGAAATTTGTTATTTTTGGAAAAGGAGAAAAAATATTTTTGTCAATTTTGGAAAATATGAGGACAAAAATGTTTTCTGGAGGAAAAGGAAACATTGTTGGTATTTTTTATGAAAGGGGAAAAATGTTTTTAGACATTTTCCAAAAAAGAGAGAAAAAGATGAGAGACGGGTCTCGGCATGCTTATTATTATGTTTATCAGGTTCTCACTTGTATTAGGTTTACCTAAATGCAAAAAAGAAATGTCGGACGGGACCCGAGCCTAGAAAAATAGGGTTTGCAGCATATGTAAAAACTATGGTTGGACTTGTTACCAGGCTCACGGGCATGGTCCCATTTTAAAAATTGTGCAAAAATTTTGGTGGCATGCCAACCCGTCATTTCAATAGAGTTTCAGGTAGAAATTGATAATCTAACATGTGTGTCCTAGGCTTGACACCTATATGCGGGTATGTATTTGTTGGGTTAATTAAAAGGTGTTCCCCCTTTGGCGTGACTTCCACGATATACGTCTTGTTTTCTAGGGAAATAGGTACGTGTGGACAAGCCATTTGATATACCTGAGTGTATGTGAATTTCCTCACTATATACCTCATGGGGAGGTACATGTGAGAGCGAATTCGATATACTTGATACATGTGAATGAGTTCCCTACGATATACCTCCCTTCATGACTTTGACCAAGCGATATAATGCGTGGGGAACCGTTTGATAGACATCGAAGGTACTTGGCCAATGGAAGGTGAAAGTCATATCGCTTAGGCTAACTCTGACTTGCCAGGCCAATGGCCATCACGAAGTGACTCCCCACTTACGAGACAAATTTTGGTCAATAGCAATGCTATTTGGTGATGTTGTGTGTATCATGCATGCTTCTTTAATTAACATCTTATGGGGAGATTATCTTTCTTGATCATACCCAACCGAAGATAAGGTACAAGTATAAATAGTAAAGTTATACTAAATATGAATAAGTGATGTGTGAGTGATCTATAATTATGTACAAGTGAGTGTGTGATGAGTGTAAGTGAGAATGGGTATATAAAAGTGGAGGTGTGTGTTAGTGACACCTAAGAATGGATTTCTAAGTGGTGTGTGCAACATGTGGATATAAGCGACCTAAATGCACGTGGTGTGAAGTGTACATGGAAAATTTCTACAAGTGTGTGAATAGTGGCATAAACATATATGTACAAAAAATAATAGAGTGGAACACAAAAGTAGGGGATATAGAAAAAAACACCGATGCAAACAGAGTCCATCCCTCTTAAAAATAGTCCCCAGTGGAGTCGCCACTGTGGCCATCCCGAGGGGCTTCAAAGGATCCCTCATCGGGGAGGTAGGAAGGATCCCTAAAAAATATACCGATCTCGTACCCCTTTTTAAAAGATGCTTCGGCCATCGTCGGTGTGGGATAAATGTAAAGTTATGGAGTCGCAAGCATATTTTTCACAAAACAAGCAAACGAACATGTTGGCACTTTGAGAGAGAGGCATCCAGGACAAACTGATGCATACGAAACCAATAGTTCGAAGGTTCGAGGGATAAGTTACTGAATGGGAATGTGTTAGGCACACATCCCGCCCTTTCGGTCTCTCATGGTCTAGTGTTATTGCTTTCCTTTATATCCCCATGAAGTGTGTGCGCATGTTTATATAATGGAGATCGGAATCGTTCAACTCATACCATGGACAAGGTAGAGTGAGGTCATCCATAGGAATGTTCCCAAAGTAATATATATAGAAAATATGATTTGTGCATTTATTGTGATATTGATCGCTGTTAAGAAAAGACAATATGTGTTGGATGAAATGCAAACAAGCATAACATATACGCGAATGTGAAAATATAATAAATATAAAAATTGGAGATTTTAGAAAAAGGAATTTGGAAAATTAAGAATGCAAAATTGGATTTGAGTCTCGAGTTTTAATCTGAGATGCCTATGTAGCCTATAAAGGCATCAAAGTCCATGTAGTTCGAATGTAGCATGGGGGTGGGGTTTATCCCATAGATTCGAACAATATATGTATATGTGTAGAAAATGTGTTCTTAGTTTTGGAAAAAGTGTGATGGATAATTCCATTCGGAATTTATGGGTATAACCCTCTTTTATTGGTTTTTGGGCTTTTTGTAGAAAATAAAGTATGTGCAATATACTAATAAAAGTGTAGATGTTGAAGTGTATGAACTAAAGTAAGAACTAGATTATTAATCTAATGCAAAAACAAAGAATTTAAAGAGAGGGAGAAGGCATTGGACCTTCTTTAAAGCATGATCTTTGATCTTGGATGAACTCCCTTGAGTGTGGATAATTGTTGATGAGAAAGAAGGATATTTTTCCAAATTTGGTATGAAAAGGATGGGAATGTAAGCTTGAATGGAACTTCACATGAGGAACTTCGTTGATTTGAAGGGAATGTTGCTGAGATCACAGATGCTGATGGATCTCTTATGTGTTTTGAGGGTGAGTTCATGGCCTCTATTTATAGGGAAAAGGGGGTGCCGATCGGCCTATCGTTGGGAGTGCCTATTGGTAGGTAACCCTTGTTATTGTGCCGATAAGGAGAGATCTAGACCTACAAATTGGCAGTCTGATTAGGCATAAATTCTTCCTAATTATCCCTTGATTTAGTTACTTTTAGCCCCTCAAACAACGTATTTGAGTTGACTTTATCTCATAATCTTGCTACTGACTGATCCTAATGAGTACACCGAGTTTCTGGTATTTCGTAGTGATTTTACAGGTAATTGATGTTAAGAAACGGAGGAAGGAAATTGGAAGAATAAAGGAAGAAAGAAGGAAAGTCAAAAGGGCAAAAGAAGAATTTCCACCCAAAATTCGGATGAGGTACCTAAAGAGAAGTTGAAGAGATCTGATTCACAAGCACATAGGAAGAAACGGAACCTCAATCAGAGTCCTGGAATAAAAGATGTGAGAAGTCAAAGTTGAGCCAAAAAGTCAAATAGCCGAATCGGTCCGCCCCTACCCCAGACCGGTCCGCTTTTCCAAACTCCAGGAGACCCCAGATCGCAAGCAAACTGAAGAAGGTACAAATAAAAAGAATCGGTCCGACCCCAAACCGTTCCACCCCAAAATAAAAAGAACCGATCCGCCTTAGAGGCAGACCGATCCGCCTAAGGGCCGGACCGGTCCGGCCCTCGAGATTTGTAAATCTTAGAAGAGTCCTAGTGCATCTGCAATTCCTAAATTCATGGAGGGTATAAAAACCCGATTTATTATTGTTATTGAGAATGGAGAATTAGTAGGGTTTTCCTCTCTTTTTCCAAAAACCCTAGTTGTAGATACAAGTCCCAGTTTTAATTCAAAGATTGAAGATTTCTTCAGAGTTTATTTGATTACCAGTATAATTAATTGCTGTAATTACTGTTTGGGTGGGATTAGTGAGTTAATTCTTCTTTTCAATTTCATTCTACATTAATTCACAAGTTTCCTTAGATCAATTTTGAGTCTCTGCACATTAATCACCGTTTCCATCACTTTCATCATGCTAGGCTAGATTTTATAAGGTCGGGGTACATGAACCCAGCCTGATGTGTTAATTGTACGTGTATAACATTAATCCTCTGAATTTAGTGATTAATACGACCGTATCGAGTAGGAACATAACAGTTGTAGATCTTTATATCTCGGTTGATTCCACAAGAGTGTAGTTACAGTTTAGGTTTTTGTATTTTGGTTGGAAGCCGCTAACAACAACTAGCGTATTTACACGGACGCTCGATTTTCGACATCACAGTCTCATGCAAATTTTTCTTGAAAATGGCCATAGAATGCAAACCGTTGATCTAAATTATGCATGGGGAATACCATTTTAAAGGTACTTCAGAGACTTTCAAGAGTCCTTTGGACTTCTCCCGGGTCCGGGGGTTGACTTTGGGTCAAATTTGGCTCAAAAGTGTACGTTGGTATTTTGGACTATAGATTGTTGGATGAAAATGGATGGTTCCTTCGCATGGTAAGTCAGAATCATGCAAGGGGTGGACCATTGGAAAGGTTTGGAGATGTACTTCTACATTCCAAAGAATTTTTCTCAGTTAGGAAGGTTTACCTTGGTCAACCAGGGCTAGAAAGCACCTGGTGACCTCTCGAAATAAAACAGATCATTGGTCCGTACCGTAAGTCAGAATCACACATGGCACAAACGTTAGAAAGGGTATTCAGTTCCCTTTATATATTCATTCAGTCTCCTTCGAGCTAAAGAGTTAACTTTGATCAAACAGAGCCCAAGAGCGCTTGGTGGCCTCTAGATCGATTTTTAAGGGAAAATAGATCGTTAGTCTGAACGGTTATGTTGTTTTGCACATGGGGTAGACCATTGGAAAGGGGTTTTAGTAACCTTCAAATATTCAAAGAGCTTTCACTCTTTCGATGAAGTTTATTGGGGTTAATTCGGGGCCCGAGAGTGCCCGGTGGCTTCTGAATTAATTTTTAGTAGTAACATGGTTCGTTCATCTGAATCGTTATGCCGATTCATGGAAGGGGTAGACCGTTGGAAAGGGTATTTAGAGACCTTCAAAGATTCAAATAGTTTTTGCTATGACGATTTAGTTGACATGAGTCAAACGGGGAACAGGGGCACCCAATGGCCTCTAAATCAATACTCAGAGTGCGAACTAGGGATTTTAGTGAAATGTGGAGGTGCTAGGGACCTAATGAGAGACTTAGGGGGTCCTAGAATGTTGTGTCTACACCATGGATAACGATTTGTGATTGAATATGGCCTATCATCCTCAGATGAATGGGTAGACACCAAGCGGATTAATGAGATGTTAGAGGATAAATTATATGTGTACCCTTGAATATTAGGGGAGGATGGGAGCAGTACCTTCCCCTAGTGGAGTTTGTCTACAATAACTCCTATAAGTTCAATTTTGGCATGGTGCAAGTAGAGGTGTGGTACAGTAGGCCTTGTTGTTCTCCTGCTTGTTAGCTAAAGGTGGGGGACCAGTTACTATTGTGAATAACCCCTGTGAAGAGGATAATGAACATTGGAAAGAAAGGGAAATTGGCATCATGGTACGTGGGACAATTTATTATTATTGAGAGGATGGATCGATAACATAAACACTTGAGTTGTTGGAACACTTTCCCGCTGCTCGGATGGGACGGTATCTCTGAGATGAGCCGACATCTATAGTATATATTTTGTGTAAAATGTATACTGCACAACTAACCCACTTGTGTGTGATCGTCGTGAGATGAGATCGTATGTATCTAAAGAATGATTAATCTACTAAAGTGCAAATAGTAGAAGTCTATATAGTGAATATCTAAAATAAAGTTTAAGTGGTGAAACTTAAACAGTAAGGCTTGGAAGAGAAACTACATGACTAGGTAACCTGGGGTTTAAGAATAACATACGTGAGGTGTTCATTATTAAGGGTATTCGATAGCGTACTGTATGGGTGGTACGGAGTAGTCTACTTGGTAGCTCAAGGATGAGATGCGAAAAATATATCCAGAGTTGTTCTTACCCGGTATACTCTTATTTTACAAATTTTGGGACAAAATTCGTTTGTAATGGGGGAGTATGTAACACCGCATAATTTTAATGACTTTTAAAATGGGATTAATTAGAATTAATCGTAAAATAATTAAAATTAATCTGGATTTAAATATTACCCGAGAATAAAGTAATATATGATTTATGTTGAATATTACTTAGTGAATTAAAGTAATATATATTATAATGACTTTACATATGATGATGATTTTATAAATTGTCGTGAGTTATGAATACGACAATTACTGTAATTAAGTCGAGACGCGCGTGTGAGTCGTGTCGGAACTATATTTAAATGGAATGAAAAGTAAATTATTTTTATGTCATCTAAATGGTCGTTTTGACTATGCCAAAGTATCCAAAAGGGTTTAAATTAGTCAAGAATGTCTACCTAGGGGAATAATTTGGGTCTTGGGTCAATTTGAGACCAAACCGACACCCCATAGGGGTATTCTGGTCATTTTTCAATACAGATGAATAGTACCCACGAATTTTTAGTGATATTATATAAGTGTATAGGTGGTAGAATTAAGGTTCATTTACCAAAATCAAAGGAAAAGTCTTAGGGGAGAGTGAAATACTTTTCAGGGAAAATAATAGACTTTTCTAGGAGACCAAGAGCCAAGAGTCACCTTGCACCACCACCACCACCGGAAGTTGATTAGAAAAAAATAGAGGAATACCACAAGAATCATATTCCCCAATAGCTCATACCTTCGAACTAGAGGCAAGTGATTAACTATTGCAACTTATAACATGTATATTGTCTATGTTAGGCTAGAAATAAAATTCAGAAAAAGATGCATGAATCAACGATGAGTTATGATGCTTTTAAATGAATCCTTGGAATAATAATTATGTAGGATTGATATCTTTCTGAATATAGAATCAATTCCACAAATTTTGGGTATTGTTTGGTGAAGAAATATGGGATTTATGATAGTTCTTGAATGGGATAATTAAACTAAGAGCTTTCTAAATTTAAAGGGAAATAACTTGATTTAATTGGAACTTCTTGATGACTTTATATTGTACAGATCTTAAAAATACTTTATATACCTTGATATATCTTTTGGGATGAATTATGAGTAGTTTGGAATCATTTGGTAATGATTTTTAGGATGAAAACGATTGAAATCCGTAGGCAAAACTATGCAGAAAATGTATGCTGATAATTGCTTGATCAATCGATCGACCCATGAATGTCGATCAACTGACTGATCGATCGATTTACCCAATTCATCGATCGATCGATGAACCAAAAAAATGGGACTTGTTTTTTTTAAAGGTTTGATCCAATCCCAACTTTTAGGAATTCTTAGTGTTAATTCATTTGAGCATAATGGGACTTAGGGAAGGTCAGTATGATTGTAGTTAAGGCTAAAACAGTGTTACTGTATGTGATTAATCCTAGAAGATGGAATTAAGGGTTAAAATTGAATTAGGGATTATTGAAAAATAAACCAAATCGAAGATAATTTTAATTCATAGAAGTCCGGGAGTTGTGATGACATGGACCAGTAAGGTGTAGATATTTTACCTACTTAATTTACATGATGAATAATCAATACCCTTCGAGTGTTGAGAAAGGCTTGGGAATGTACCCTCGGAAGTAAAGTCATAATCTATAAATACGTAGGATATTCGAGATATAAATATACTACGTATGTGACTTATCATATGGGTTGTGCATTTGCCTTATTGTTATTATTATTATTATTATTATTATTATTATTATATATATATATATATATATATATATATATATATATATATATATATATATAGAGAGAGAGAGAGAGAGAGAGAGAGAGAGAGAGAGGTGGGGTGAATACCTATATTATGATTTATATTGTGTATGGCATACCTACGCTACTTCCTGTCGGGGTGGAGGTTTCGTGTTCTGGACAATCTTATCCTGACCAGCCCATTTGGGGGGATTTTAGATTCGTACCCTGAGCATAGGACCTTAGACACATGCTATCAGTGAGAATGATAGTTTTGATAGTTGAATGGGAAAGTAGGTATCTACGTGATCCATTTGGCTAGGGAGTATGCTCGACTCCAATATATTTGTTATGATATTTATGGTTCTAGAGAGACACTGAACCAACAGTCCTTTATAAAACGAGAGATGTAACAGGACACGATAGGAGAGTATGCATGCACCATAGCTGTGCCTGGGAGGTTCCATATTAGTATAATAATGTGATGAATATATATAGACTATAATGAAATCTACCATGTGAAATTAGTAGATGAAATGAATAATGAAATCTAAATTGTGTTAAGTAAGTGAATACTCAGTCCTAAAGCTTTGAAAAGTCTAGTTCATCTTAAAGAAAAATAAACACATATAATTATAATACGTATTGCGTGGGAAATATGGGGAAATGATATAAGTTAGAATCATAGTGACTTTTATCTTACGCTAGTTATTAGGAACCTTAACTAGAAAAGTAATAAGATAAGTTTAGCGTGCACTCTAGATGAGAGGTGATATTCTTAAGTGAGAGCCCGCAAAGCTAACATGTACATAATAATAGCTTAATTTCACTTGTTAAGAACTTGCTATTTTTTAAAAAATATTTTACAATCGGGATCTGACCCGTTTCCTTGCATATTCTCTTCTATATTGTAATTTTTACATCAGGTGTCCAGCATCAGGGACGCTCGACAGAGATCTTGGATGTCTCGATGTGCTATAGCTTCTACTGGAGATGAAGACTTTGTTTAGACACTTCATTTCTATTGATTCGTACCTCTGTAGTATCTATTTTCATTTAGGGCATGTTGCCCAAGATTCTAGATAATGTAATTACTTATGTCGGTACTATTATTATCAGTTTTATTTGGATGGTGGTAATCAGATATTCAAACTAGAGAGCTTAATCCAGTCACATTTATTTTTGTTATATTTAGTTCAGTTGTGATGTGATGTTACTTTATTATTATTCCATACCGTGGAATGGATTTAATTAAATTAAAAATCGAAAAGTTTTGACACTAACTTAATTAATTATTAGGTGAGTTAATAAAGAATTGGTTTTTCGATAGTGATGCTGACAATGAACCAACTCGATATATCTTATTTAATTTAATAAAGGAGTAGTCATCCAATATTTAATTAGGCGGGGTGTCACAATAATGTTTTGATTATTTAGCATAGTTTATGACCCTACAAAGTTCAAAATTTATGTGATTATTCACCATCTTTAGTCACCTTAAAAGCTTGAAAATGTTGAGATTATTCACCATCCTTGGTGACTTTGAAGTTAAAATGGATGATGTTATTCACCATAATTGTGATGATAGGAATTAAAAACAAAAAATAAATTATGTCATGCACATTTCACCAATTCTATGAAGTTTATCAAAGACTACAATTATCAAGTCTCCACCACCTAAATATTTCTCACAACTTAAGTGGTGTGTGGGGTATGTTTACACCATATTTTTTTCAGAGTCATCTCGTGATATTTTTTTACGAATGGCTAAGATGATGGGGGAAGTTAGTAACGGATATATGGTGGTTATTACAATATTTTTATGGAAGTAGGTGGTTGATTAAATAGGTTATTAACTGAATTTGAATTATAAGTTATTTAGGCAATCATCGGTGGTTAATATATATAATTAATTCAAATTCAAGCCGAAAGTAACTTAGAACCAAAATCCAAACTGAAAGTTATTTGGAGACAAAGAAAGTTAGTTATTGAACACAACTATAAATTCAGTGTTTCATGAAGAGAAAGAGAAAAATCCCCATCAAAAATGCGTTTACATTACTTGTATCCTCTTTTTCCATTTCTTATGCTTTCTTTTATTACAACATTTCTTTCATTTTGTAATAGATTGTAAGGTAGTTCGTAATATTTTCTTTCAAAATTATTTCGATTCTTGCCTTTACATTTGTGCTTTACATTTCCTAAGTTTAATTCTTTATTTTATCCACACCTTAATTTCTTGCAATAATTTACTTTAATCACATTTTCTCTTATTTTATTTACAAAGATTTAATTTTGTTTCGATCCATGAAATTTACTATTTTTTCCTAGTTATCTAGCCCAACTTAGGACTCATATCGAAGCCTTCCCTATAAGTCATCTTAATTGATGCATTAAACGCAACACAATTATTATCACTTATTGCCACTAGCTTAAGAATTTTGATTGGAAAGCGCAAAAAATTAGATGGAATGCTCACAGCCTAACTAATCACTAAACCAAGTGAAAAATAACATCCAAACATATTTTTGACACACCCATTGAGATGAAAGTGCTATTTAATGGTTTGTCATGGCTTGAGCACAAATTGTCGAAATGACATAATGACTCTTTCTCGTTCATGATTTAGACCAATATTTAGTTGGTGATAAACTTTAATGGTGAATGAGATAAATGGTCAAAAGTGTCAACGATTTTTCTCAAAGTTTATAAAATTTTGCTAAAAAGTTTTACAATTTGGTTGCAACACTCCATGTCACACTAACTTTTTATAAAGAGCCTTTTTTGGCAAAGAAACTACCATGGATTTGCAGAGCAAATATGATGATGATCCTCAACCTCTTGTATTAAAAAATTACAGTGCTAGTTTGTAACTCGAGGGATTGGAAGATCATTAAGGGGTTTAGAAACCCAGAGAGTCCAAAGAGTTAGTTTTCAAACCTAATTTTTGGCAACATGAATATTTGCAAACATATATAGAGTTGAAAAAAATTGAGAATATAAGCTTCGAACCAAATCACTGGGGGGCACAAGTTTTTGCCTAAAATAATGATAACCTTAGCCAGGTCCCAAGATGTTTACCATCTAAATCCACTCTCGTGAAATGGTGAACAACAATGGAGGTTGGTAAGTATTGGTTAGTGTGTGTTTTATACACTATTTATAGCCCAACTAACTTGGAAAAAAAAACCATAGCGACGGGGAATGAATTTGAACACCAACAGTTGGAATCTTTTTTACTTGAAAATAACCTTGATTTCATTTTCGAGTTGTGCTATCTCCCAAAATTCTTGGATTTGAAGCTTGATTTCTAAAGATTTCTTTTTGTACCTGAATAATTTTCTATTTCAAAGTACACTGAGAATTCTATGCTCGGGAAGCCAGACCAAATTTTGGACTACTACAACATTTTGTGTTATTACCAAAACATTTTTTAATAAAATGATCATAACTCTCTCTACAGAGGTTCAAATGATAAACCTCTTTTTGCATTGGAAGATAACTTTCAGATCTTTCTTTTGATGTTTAAATCATTTTCTATTTCATAATACACAAATAGCACAGCGATTGGGAAGCCAAGCCAAAATTTTGGACTATTATAGAATTTTTTGGTAACCTTCAAAGCTGACAAATGTTGCAATTATTCACCATCGTTAGTGAACCTTCTAAGGTTAAAACTTTTGTATTTATCCACCATCTCTGGTTACCCTTCAAAGTTTAAAAGTTTTTATGATTATTCGCCATTTTAGGGGACCTTTAAAGGTTAATTTTTTACAATTATTAACTATCTTTGGTGATCTTCGAAGGTAAATAAACATTATAATTATTCACCTTCTTTTGTAAACCTTCTAAGTTTAAAAGTTTTTGTGATTATATATCACCTTTGGTTCTTTGGTGAACTTCGAACTTTAAAATTGTTTGTAATCATTCATCACCTTTGGTGACTTTCGAAGTTTAATTTTTTTGCAATTATTCGCCATAGTTGGTAAACCTTCAAAGTTTAAAAGTTTTTGTGATTATTTACCAGCTTTGGAAACCTTCAGAGTTCAAAATTTTTATTCACCATCTTTGGTGAACCTTCGAAGTTTAAAAGTTTATATAATTCTTCATCGCCTTTGGTGACCTTCGAAGTATAAAAAATTTGCAATTATTCACCATCTTTGGTGACCTTTTGAAGTTTAATTTTTTTGTGATTATTCACCTTCTTTGGTGACCTTTGAGTTAACAAAAATAATGTTTCAATTATTCAGCATCTTTGGTGACCCTTCGATGTTTAAATTTATGTGATTATTCACCATCTTTTGTGACCTTAGAAGGTTAATAATGTCGAGATTATTCACAATCCTAGGTGGCCTTCGAAGTTAAAAGGGATGATGTTATTCACCTTATTGTTTATGATAGAAGCTAAAACGAAAAAATAAATTATGTCATGCACATTTCACCAATTCAATGAACCACGACATCAATTATCATGTCTCCACCACCTAAATATTTCTTAAAATTAAAGTTGTGCGGGGGGATGTTAACACCAGATTTTATTAGGTTCATATCGTGACATTTTTACAGAAGGCTAAAATGATTGAGGAAGTTAGTAGCAAATATATGGTGGTTATTGCAAGATTTTTTTATGGAAGTAGTGGGTGGTTTAAAGTGGTTGTTAGTTGAATTCTAATTAGAAGTTATTTGACGGCAAATATGGGTGGTTATTGTAGAGAACTAATTCAATTTCAAACAGAAAGTTACTTGGAGTTAAAAAAATTTATTTATTTGAGAATACTATCAATTCACCTCTTCATGAAGGGGGAAGAGATGACTCCCTAACAAAAAGCGCATTTACATTACTTTTATCATATTTTCCTTTCCCTTTTCCTTTATTTTCTTTCTTTAATTTACGGCATTTCTTTCATTCCAAAGTAGATTGTAAGGTAATTTATAACCTTTTCTTTTAAAGTTCATTGCCTTTATATTTTTTATCTACATTTCTTTCGTTTATTATTTACTTTACTTGTAATTTACTTTCTCGCAATATTTACTTTAATCACATTTCTTTTCAATTATTTAAAAATCTTTACTTTTCTTTTGAATCCATGAAATTTAGTGTTTGTTATAGTTATTTAGCCCAACTTAAGACTCACATCAAAGTCTTCCCTATGGAAATCATAAGTCCTCTTTATAGAGGCATTAAACGCAGCACAATCGTCTGATATTATCACCAGGTTAAGAATATTGGTTGGTAAGACTACAACTCTTATTTGGAACACTCGAAACCCTAACTAATCACCAAACCAAGGGAAAATAAACACAAACGGATTCTTAAAACCCTAGGTTTAATCTTAAACCTAGTTCTTATTTTCTTTTCAATTCTTGATTAATTAAAGATTCATATGGTTAAATTTTTTACGCGTTTAAATGTCAATCCCAAGTTATTTCTACTAGAACTTGGTATTGGATCTCCAGTTACGATTAATTGTGTATTGAAAAGGTCCATGTTGCCCACCTAGAAACCTTAGTTTTGGCATGTTGTACGATTATACATATTTTTGTAGTATGTCATACTAACGAGGTTTTGCAGAGATTATGTTTATATCAATTCCCATCATGGTCACGCATTATTTTTTGAATGATTGAATCATACGGTGTTTTTTCCTTAGTTACTTTTCGTTGTTGATTCGATATGGTTGTAATAATTAGGTTTATCTCTAATTATTTCAATATCATTGTATTTAAAGGTGATTGCGAGGTGATGTAATGCTTATATTAACTTAGAATCATATATTAGGGTTGGTTTAGGTGTTTAGAAAAGTTTAATGGATTTTCATGAAGTTTTGGATGGACTATGTTGGTTCTTTCTTGGAAAAAATAAAAGGAAGAATAAGATGTCCCCTACAGTTAGACTGAATCGATTCGACCAGGAGACCAGATCAATCCAATTAGTCATTGGTAAAATGGTGTTTTGGACCTGGAGGGTGTTTTTCGGTGGTTTTTGTTCCTCAGAATATTTCATGAACATGCAAGATCAATTTTCATTGTTCAAGACCCTCGAGAACTCTTGGTTTTGATGAAATCTACTTCAAACTTGACTCTTGGCCAAACGAAACCCTTATACAACAAGAACTCTTATGCATGAAGAGTTTTACCTCATGTTGAAGTCTAGGTCATGAAAGAAATAGATTTTATGTTCTTTATATTTTCCTGTAAATATTTAACTATTTCAATAAAGGTCTTTTTATTGTTATGTTGCATAATTTGGCGTGCTAATTGGATTAATTAGGAACCCCCATTTTAATGAAGACATGAATTTGATTTTGAGACCCGTCTAGATCACTATTTTTTCTAGAAAATCTATTCTTATTTTTTCATTTATAAATTGAATTAAATCGGGGTAATTAGATTTTAAGGTGTGATTTTTCCAAAAATCAAATTTATATTTTATTTTAAGAAAAACCAAAATGTGAGATCAAAATATTTACTTCATACAAGTAAATTTTAAAATTACTAAGGACTTTAATTGGGTGTTTTAAAATTGAATTATTTGTTTTCAATAAACTCAAATTTTTATAATACTAAGTGGGAGAAGGGTTTCAACATAAATCCCTTGGTATCCGTTAGCATTTTAAAATTGTGATGCGATTAATTCCTCGGGTCAGCTTGAGCTCACCCCTATCGGATGGTTTAATTGCAATATCAAAAAAAAATTAAATTAAAAAATATTAGTTTGTTGAAATTCAATGTGAGTGAGTTTAGTCCTCCCATCGAGGAAGTCCTACACGAGCAGATTTTATTTTAATAAATGAATCAATGGTACACGAATAGGCATAACTTTTTATATCCTCCCCATTAGAGTCACTATAGGAGTGGGAACAAAAATTATTGGCTATTTTATTATGTTGGACCAAAGGCCTTGTACTGTCCGGGGGCATAATGGAAGATAAAAATTTATCTGGTTCATTGTGATGTGTTATAAGACTCCATCGAGAAATATCACATTATAAGGGAACTAGGATATCCAATAAGATTAATTTTTTAAAAATTGGCGGTTGAGGGATGTGTGACACCCAGCTTAAAATAATAATGGGTGGCCAGCCCTATACTAAAATAATCAGGAATCTCAAGTGGATCATTCTATGCATCAACTCACGATCGTAATAAATAAACACGGCTAACTGCCCGTTACCACAAAAAGAGGGTGCCAAAAATTTAAAACTTTTATTTAACACCAAACATACAACAACTAACCAACAATATAACCTCTAAATATGATGAGTGATACAATACAAACTCCAATAATGTATAAAAGACTACAACAAAATATACACAGTAAAATACCCGAATATGCTGTCGGGTCACAGACAATACAAAAATCTGAGAGAGAGAATATAAAAGTGTTAATCTACAACAGTTGGGTATAAACCCGATATATAAACTGAATCCTAATCTAGATACACAAAATATAGAAATCGACTATAAAAAAATGCCGCAACAGTCCGCTACTGCCACAACTCCACGAATACATTGGATGGGTAAACATCAATGGCGTCCTTGCGGAGGAACACCTAAAATAGTACAATATATATACATCGCCGGAGAAAATCTAAACGGGTCATAGCCCTAGGTGAAAAACATTTTATAGCAAGTGCATTAAAATGGATAATAATTATAATGCATTATGACATGATTTAATGGAGTCTCACTCTCCATAATAATCCAACTCACCTCTCAACTAAAGCGCACAACTAAACGTATGCACGTGATCTCCAAATAAATGCCCAAGTCCAATTAGGCAAATAAATCTAACTAAATCCAAATAAATATATTCATTTAAGATCATCTAACTTATCTCGCAATTTACCCCTATCTAAATTTTATCTAAATGATATACATTGTTTTTCAAATCTTATTGATCTCATTTATTTGATCATTTACTTCATATAGCGTTTACATAACAATCTCATACCAACATATACACTACACATAAACATTCTCTTTTACTAGAATTTCATATATTCTAGTTATGCAATCAATATGCATAAAAATATATATATATATGAGTTATTAGCATCTAAGTGCTAAGGACTAAACTTCTCCCAATTCTCAATACTGCACTACGTTTTGTGCGTGGGACGTTTCGCAAAGAGAAATCCAAACAAGGAACCCCCCGTTACACTACTCCTTGCAGTATTGATCATCAAGATTCATTATGCCCTCAATGCATGATGCATATAACCCAACTTCTTATTACTCCAATTTCTTTTATTAATATTATTATTCCCAATTATCAACAGTGCACAGCATTTCTTGCGTTGACGTCTCGCAAAGCGAAATCCAAACAAGGAACCCCCCGATACACTACTTCTGGCACTGTCGATCGTCGAGATATACTATATATATATAATGATGAGCATTAATGACTAATTTCTCCTCACTTCCAACATTACGCTGAGCTTCGTGCGTAGGACGTCTCACAAAGCGAAATCCAAACAAGGAACTCCCCCGATACACTACTTATTGGCAATATTGGTCGTTGAGGTCTATTATGCCCTCAATACCCAAAGCACTAATCACACCAGAAATATAATAATCATCCAAGAGAGCTATAACTCGAGGACACAGGTTCTCAATATTATCATCTTCCAGTTGCCAAAACCACGTAGTAAACTGGGGATCACCTAATAGGGCTAAATGACACCTACCTCGTGATCAACTCACACACAATGTCCGGGAAGTGGTCATAGTTCCTAACCGGCAACTGAGAACGACACATACCAATGACTTCTCACCCCAAAAAATAGAATGCAAATCACATATCAACACACCGGACGACTATGACCTGGGGAATATCCACACACTGCTCATCGAGCCAGGGTGCTCACCCTCATCGCACAACTTCCCACTGATAGCAAAGAGGGGGTATGATTCAATATATATATATATATATATATATATATATATATATATATATATATATATATATATATATATATATATATATATATATATATATATATTCATAAGATATACATACATCATCGCATCATATAAAGATATACCATCATATAAGGTATACCTATCACATTGTTTATATATTCTTAGTGCGCTCTTAAGAGTAAATGAAATAATATTGTTGTTTTGTGTATTTCTCTCTAGATATACTAATCGTCAATTCTCACACATCTTCCCCACTTAGTATACCCTATATTATTTCTCACTTGAAGTTCTCACATCACTTCTAGTTATGAATTGTCTCTCAATTCTTTATATGTTAAGGATATTCTCTATCCTAATGCACCTCAATTCAATTCTCATTTATGTGAGACATCTCCCAAATCAATCATCGTTAAGGATATTTCTAAATCCATATGCACATTTATTAGCATTTATATTCTCAATCCAAATTATGGTTCAATTAATCATATGAACCTTTCAATTTATCCCATTTGGGATTTAATACTAAAATTCCAAAATCACTAAACGCATTATCTCTCTTTCATATTATTCCATAATTATTCTCCAAATATAATTTTCAATGATAGTGGGCTTCCCCACTTAGGGTGTACTATATTCTCTAATCAGTATTTCTCAAATTGAGTCTATATGATGCAAATAATAACTTATAAGGGAATCTCCATAAGAGTCTCCAAAACATACTTCAAATAACTCCTATAAAGGTTCCCAATTGATAATATCGAATAAAACCAAACCAAACTTACTCCCGAAAAACCTCACAAAAGAACCCTATTTCCGAATCGATTCGGCCCCTCCGAATCGATTCGGTCCTATGCGAATCGATTCGGCCCCAGAGAATCGATTCGGCCACAAAGACCTGTAAGTCTGCTTCCTACCGAATCGATTCAAAAGGGGAAAATCGATTCGGTTTGGTCAGCAAGCTACGAATGGATTGCTTTCTACATAAACCCAAAATACCCAAAAATCATTTTAATCATCTTACAACCATTTTTATCCAACCCAATCATATATATAACATTAATATTCATCCAAGAACACATTTAAACTAATTTCTAACCTCAAATCCATTATCTACACAACAAATCTAAGATTTACCCAAAAGTTAGGTTTTATCAAACTAAACCTAAAACCCAAAGATTTAATCCACAAATCATGAAATAAATGGTACAAAACAATTATTTAGCAAGTTTAATCACTTGCCTCAAGTTCGTACGGTCTGAATCCTCCTCGAGATCGCGTATTGGCAAAAAATCCCACTTTCTATCTTTTTTTCTTCTCTTTTCTTCTTCTCTCTTTCTTTCTCTTTCTCTCTAAAGAGAATTGTTTCTCCCGTAGGCTTACTAAGCCTTGTCTCCCAAAATACACAACTTTAAATTATAATACACACTTTAAATGACTCGATAACTTTAATTCAAGCCAAACGAGCTTAATTTAGTTTGTAACCTAAATAGACCCTAAGTACAGTCATTTTGACTATCTCGACCCTTCCAAAAACAACTACACCCTCAGAATTACCATTCGAAACACTGTCTAGAAACTTGAAATTTTGACCTCAAAGCCAATTTAATAATTCTCCAAATAAAAATGATATTTATTTCTCCCAAAATAAATAAATAGTCGTCCTAAAACCTCAGGTTGTTACAAACTTCCCCACTTACAAGAATTTCATCCTCGAAATTCAGCTAAGCCTAATACTCCAAAGCTCAACTAGTTCCTACTACACTCATCCTCACTAATCCTATATTCAAACCTCTAACTTCCCACGACGAATTTATTATAATTCATTTTAAGTTTTATAAAATCAACTTTAACAACTAGGGCGCCCATACACCCTTTATTCGAGCTTTTACTCTTACAAATCATAGTGAGGCTTCATTTGCCTCCAAAGTTGCATAATTCCAAAGATATATATATAATACTAGCAATATTAATGGTATAAAAAATTTTGAATGGTCCAAGGAAATAACTCCTCTCAATTCTTGACATTCGCCACTTTCATGCGGGGGAGGTCTCGCAAGCGAAATCCAAATAAGGAACCCTCCCAATAGACTAATATGTAGTGACGTCGGGGATTGAGAGTTTGTTAAATTCGGACTAGAGTTTGAAAATATTTTTGTGTAAAACATTTTGATATGACCTAAAGGCTAATAAAAGATATTTTATTTTGAAAATAATTTATTAAAAAAAAATGGTTTATGTCATACGATATTTATATAAAGTGCCTTATGTCCATAACACAATGTCTTAACAATCATTATACATATTATAACATACAGCTCACAAAAATTAGCATAATTATGAGCTAATATTCCCTGCGTCCCAACAATCCACAATTTCTGAACTCTTTTCAGCATTGACATCTTATATCATATTAATATATTGACTTTCATTAGGCTCTTACATATCTAGAATACAACAATTATATAAGTCTTACATGACTATATACAAATAAGTAGCTTTATCATTACTACTCAACATACCATAATAATTCTTACATTCACAACATAGTTATGGCTCTCTTTCTAGCACATCACCACAAAATCTAATCTCTCAAGAGATAAAAACATAGGAGCCTCACTGGCTCAAAAGTCCCCCTTTAGGGTCATTCCATACATAATAGGGTTCTAGCACTACCCTCTTATATCTATCTCTTATACGATATTCCCAAAACATCATATAGTAATATTCCTATTCACAAAGGAAAATAACTTACATCAACCATCTCTAGTCCCATTGCCCTTCCTCATCAATGGGCTCCCACACAAAGTCCCCTGGTTTAAAATGACCTCGAATTTGTTGTAGGGTTTGTACTTCCAAAACTTCTTCAAAACGTGGTCGTTTACACCTTTTAGGACAATCTCTCTTTCTATGACCTATATATTTACAAAAGAAACATCTACCCGCAAATCCTCTCGACCCACCTGGAGGAACAAAACGCCGTTGTGACTCTCTATAGTCCGACTTATACCCACTGGAATTACTGGCATTCTCTTCACCAAACCTACTTGATGAACCCGAATCTCTAAAGTGCTCACCCTCTTGCGAATGAAGACGATATTCGTGACACTTTAACAGTGGAGCATTCACTACTTCGGCGAAAGTCTCTCACGTAGGGATCTCTAGCAAATGCTACTGAACCCTCCAATCTAAACCTCGAATAAACTTCGATATACTCTTCTCTTTCATATTTACCTGATTAGGTACTAATTTTGCCCATCGAGTAAAATCTTCTTCATATTTAGCCACCGTTCAATTCCCTTGAAACACATCCATCAATTTCTTCCCCATTTCCTTCTGAGTTGGGGAAGGAAAATACCTTCGATCAAAAAGTTCCCAAAAAGGCAAAGTCTCTCTCTATTTTGACGTGGTGATAGACTCCCACCATTGGAGACTTGCACCCGATAATTTAAAGCTGGCTAAAAATTACTTTTGTACCTCATTACACTCAACCATACAGAGGTGCCTCTGCATACTATTCTTCCATTGACTTGCAGCCATTGCATCAACTTCCCCTGAAATCTCCCGAGGATGCCCCTTACTAAAATCTTCCTTCACTCTTTCCCACAAAGACAGTCCTAAATGGGTTTGGGCTGCTTGAATGGCAGAATGCCGTGCCATCATAGAAATGGCAGCAGTTACTGCATGTGCCATAATATTAGCAACTTCATCTGTAGTCATGTTCCTTTGAGGCAGTTGGGGTTCCACATTTTCAGCCCCTTTGTTTGCCCTAACTGAACGACCTCTATTCGGTGGCATCTGAAACAAGAACAATTGTATAAGAACGCCTTTCAAATGTTTTCAAACAATAGAAGAAATATGGACGTGTGGATATAACAATCCTAATATTAAGGCTCTACATCAAGAATGCTTACGGAAGATCGTAGTAGCCCACAAAGATCCTAAAGACACTAGAACCTGATGCTATGATACCACATGTGACACCTTGCTTAAAATAATAACGGATGGCCAGCCCTATACTAAAATAATCACGAATCTCAAGTGGATCATTCTATGCATCAACTGATGATCCTAATAAATAAACACGGCTAACTGCCCGTTACCACAAAAAGAGGGTGCCAAAAATTTAAAACTTTTTTTTAACACCAAACATACAACAACTAACCAACAATATAACCTCTAAATATGATGAGTGATAAAATACAAACTCCAATAATGAATAAAAGAGTACAACAAAATGTACAGTAAAATACCCGAATATGCTGTCGGGTAATAGACAATACCAAAATCTGAGAGAGAGAATATAAAAGTGTTAATCTACAATAGTTGGGTATAAACCCGATAAATAAACTGAATCCTAATCTAGATACACAAAATATAGAAATCGACTATAACAAAATGCCGTAACAGTCCGCTACTGCCACAGATCCACGAATACACTGGATGGGTAAACATCAATGGCGTCCTTGCGGAGGAACACCTAAAATAGTAAAATATATATACATCGCCGGAGAAAATATAAACGGGTCAGAGTCCGAGGTGAAAAACATTTTACAGCAAGTGCATTAAAATGCATAATAATTATAATGCACTATGACATGATTTAATGGAATCGCACTCTCCATAATAATCCAACTCACCTCTCAACTAAAACGCGCAACTAAACGTATGCACGTGATCACCAAATAAATGCCCAAGTCTAACTAGGAAAATGTGACACCCCGCCTAATAAGATACCGGGCGATCACTCCAATATTAAATTAAAACAGGAGTCTTATATGGATCATTCTTAGCATCACGGTCGAAAATCTATTTAGTTACTAATAACCTATTAGGCCGGTGTCAAAATTTTAACTTTACTACTCTTTTTAACAATAATAAATAAAACATCCACACAATTTTGCGGAAATGAAACTGAAATGAAATAAAATAATCGAACACTCGGTCAAAATATACAACCATATCGAATGATGTACTAAAAGAATAAATAAATGCAATTGGACCATTGGCCTGAATGTTTATACAGTACCTCCTATCTAGAGTGCAAGGATGGAAGTGGCTATCAAACCCTGAACGCATCCACAGCTGCTGCAGCTGACGTCTGACTCGAAGGAAGTGCCATCCAGGCGTCCCTGTGTATGGACACCTATATATATATATAATATAATATAGAAAAAAAGGAAAAGTAGATAAACGGGTCAGAGCAAGAGTTTTGAAAATATTTAGCAAGTGCATAAATGCCTTATTATTTTGAAAAAGGTTTTATCTCATATTTAAATTTGGTATCGCACTCCCATGAGATACCCCTCACCTCTCCACTAATAGTGCACTCCTAGCGCATCCCTCTAAACATCCTAGTCAAGCTACCCTGCTAAAACTAGTCTATCACCAACCCACTATCAACCCTAGATAGTCCAAGTAATGTACTAAGGGCTGAACTTCACCCCAATCTCAACGCTATGCCATGTTCGTGCGTGGGGTGTCTCCAAAGCGCAATCCAAACAAGGACCCCCCGATACACTACTACGCGGCACGGTCGGTCGTCGATATCCGCCAGTCCCTCAGTACAGAAAGATATATATAAATATATATATACGATAAGAATTTATAATAGTAGATCACTAAGGATTAAACTTCTCCCCAGTCTCAACACATTTCCATATTCGTGCGTGGGGTGTCTCGCAAAGCGAAATCCAAACAAGGAACCCCCCGATACACTACTATGCGGCAAGGTCGATCATCGGGATCCATTAGACCCTCGGTACTCGATTCATCCATATATACATATACATTTTTACCATAAACATCCGGATGTATCTCCCGGACTGAGGGTTCATATATAAAGTACTTATCAATACTTTCATTTTCTCAAAACTTCCCATTTCCCTTTTTATACTCAGGAAATGTACATATAAAAGCCAATTCATTATCATGAATTGCTTTAACAAATCATATACTTTTAAAAGCCAATTTTATTATCATAAAAATGCTTTTTCGTTTTATATCATCCCATTTCCCTTTTTTCACTCAGGAAATGTATTCAAAGCCATTTTCATTATCATAAAAATGCTTTGATCAAACCATGCTTCCACATCCCTTCTTCCATCTGGGAGTGTTACCGAAGCCAAACCTTTATCCCATTTCCCTTTTTATACTCAGGAAATGTAAATTGAAGCCAATTTATTATCATAAATTGCTTTAATAAAACTAAGACCGCCCCTCTGGGTTTCCCCACTAGACGCGCCCCTAAATGGCTATCATCTTCCAGGGCCTATCTATACAAGACAACCTGGGAACCTACCAACGTCGGGAAGCGGCCATATTGTCTGCGGGAAAGTCAAGACGACATCCAGAATCCCCTAACCAGCGCAGTAAACAATAATCCCCCATATGTCCTATAGGACTATAGCCACCCTGTATTCATTAGCCAGGGGGCATCACCATAATGCACGCAACTTCCCTTATGATAGCGATTTAGGGAGGTGTGTAACCATAATTAATCAATTATGAAAATCATTTGTCTTTCCATTTTGAAAATATTCATTTTTATATTTTCAAAATCATTTACATCATATCATATATATACTTTAATCACATAGTATATACATATACCATATATTCCTCCTAGAATATATAAACGACCATATTTGCCAAACCATCTATCGATGATCAATAATCCCAAAGATTCTCTCAAAGAATCATAATCATACATTCATATATGCATAATACTAAACCCAAAGTATATTATTACTTTAATAAGTAATATATACCAAAATCCCATCTACGGATTCATTGGATATCTCCAATTATACCATTTCACACTAGGCGAATATATATATCTATATTCCCAATTTATCCGAACTATCTCGTAGGATATACCCAATCTACCATCGATTATAATTATGCTTCCTATATGCATAATATTTAGGCCTAAAAGCCCACTAAAGCGTCCTAGGGATTTACCTCACCCGAACAACCTTAAATTTAGTGGGTTATGGATTTCATTTCCATGAACCCAAGGACTAAACCTTGTCCATATGATCCATTAAAAGTCCCCAACATAATTTAGGAACCCTAAACCCTCAAATTCTACAATCGTTCTATTTTCCTCTAAAATATAGTTTAAGGGTCATTCATTGAAAACCCTCACTTAAGCCTCCTAATTTCCTTTAATCAATGGACCATATAGTCCTAAAAGGTCCCTTATGTTATCACATAATTAACCTCCAAGCAATGGGAATTGGAATCTATCCCATCCAAACCACCCTAGGAAAAATTTCCAACTTTCAGCAAGGGTCGATCGATCGACCCATGGCTGTCGATCGATCGATGGCTCGATCGATCGAGCCCCTATGATCGATCGATCGATCGATCATGGCGGGCAGCTTCTTCTCCGAGAAGCTGTTTCAGCTATGGAAGCTTCCCCCAAGCTTCCATCTCCGCACCCAACGGCCTACAACTCAAACCAACAACAAATACACTTATTATACGGGTTCTAAACATCCTAGAACCCGGAATCACCCAACAATTTAGGTTAAAACCTAAGTTTCTCCAATTATTCAATTTTAGGGGTTTATTCGTTTTAACTCCCGAAAACCCATTTTATCCACGAATAACCAACCCAAAATCTTTAGGGTTTAATTATACCAAACTACGGTATGAGATATTTATGCAAAAATTGAAATAAAGCAAGTAAACACTTGCCTTGTGGATATAATCCGACGACCTCGAGCCGAATCCCGCGGAGGTAGGCCGAAATCTCCCCTTTTCTTCCTCTTTTCTCCTTCCTCTCTCTCTTCCCTCTCTTCTTTCTGCTTTATTTCTATTTTCTCCCTCTACCTCTCTTTATAAAGAAAGAAAAAGGGTTATACCCCTTAAAACCCAAAAACGACTCGTTTACTCAATTACGAGCCTGTTTAACTCTAAAATTCCTCGAAACTCAATTTCGACAATCGGACACTCTTTTCTAACTATCTCGGACATTCCGAGACTCACGGCACAGTCGAAATTTCCCTCTGAGGTACTTGACCGCAAATCACTATTCTAACCCATAAAATTTAAATGCGGGTCTTCCAATTAAAATCTGACCTTTTTGGTCACTTTTCTCCACGGCGACATATAATTAAATTATTGCGACCTATATCGTCCCAAAAGTAATTACAACATCCATGGAAAATCATTAAATCCTTGAGAGTCCCCAAAATCACTATTTTGAGAAAGTCTCCAAATTGCCAATTTATATTTTATTATGGAATCTAATTGTCTCCAAAAAAAGCGGGTTGTTACATACTCCCCCCCTTACAACGGAATTTCGTCCTCGAAATTCAGATGCAATCTACACCTCCATTCCTAGGATCACTCCAAATCCCAATACCTGAAAGGGAACGACACTAACCCAATTGTTTCCAACCATATACCATACGACTACCACGGTCGTAAAGTGACTCCAATAGCGTCACATAGCACTCATCATTACAAGTGCCTCACGGCATAAACTTCAAATTTATATACTACGCCCCATCTATTTCAGGCGATATACAAACCAACTTACTAAGGTGCCCATACACCTTTCTAACCTGTGCACATTTGCACATCATAGTGAATGTCTGACACGTAACACTCTCTCCCAATAAGGATCTCCTTTCCTCGGTGTAATACTCATCTATGGGTCCTCCCGACCCGCGAAATTCAACTCCTAACCTCGGCGCCACTAACTATCGAATTTACGTCCTAATAATACTAAAGTCTATGTGATGTACTACCTACGCGAAACTAATATAATCCTAAGTATGTCCCTAGTGCCCAAGGCCTCTCTCAACTCCCGACATTTGCTTGGTTTCGTGCGTGGGACGTCTCGTCGAAGCGAAATCCAAACAAGGAACCCTCCCATTACACTACTCCCTCGCGTAGTCAGTCATCGAGATATAGCGACCCAAGGCACACAAGCGGGACGTCCTAAATCCTACTAGGCTAGCCTATGAACGCATTCCTACTATCTTATCCTTCCGCCCATACAAAAGGAAACCTAATCAACCGAAGTGCCCACTTTCTGTAAAAGTGAGTACACAATGCCCGAAGCATACCTTTTCAAAATTTGTCTTTTCATTAAGGCTAGTTATTATCCTTAGACCAATTTCTCTAAGTCCAACCTCACCCACCCACTTGTGGCGAGGGGACCACTTTAGTGCTTTTCCATAGCACCATATCTCCATAAATAAATCATCATCATGTGGCTCATAGCCTATAGTGGTTTATCCACACTATAAGACCTTTCCACAAAACCAATATCCTTGCATCCTATAACAGCTCTCCACTCCCGACGCCATTAAGAGACATGTGTGGAGTGTCTCGCAAAGCGAAATCCAAACAAATGAACCCCTCCACACATTAACCCTTGACTTCGTTGGTTATGGAGTTTCGTTATTTCAACATGCAACTGGGATATCCCTATCCCCTAATCGAACGAAAAGGTGGTCTGAACTCCTATCTCTAACTAAGAGTCATACCACCCCGCGCTCGCACTCATTTTTAAGTCCTTGCGCAAACAGTAATGAGCTTTATCTTCAGCTCAACCATAATCATGTGGCCTTAAATCATATATATATGGTCGTCATATACCCAAATCACGATAATAAAACCTCTACTCATTGAAGTTTCGTATCCCACAATAAATAAGGTGAACTCAACCTATATCTAGGTGAGACACCGCAACAAAAACATGTTCCCTCCAGGAACCATGGACACGATAGACTTGCCATTCTTAGCCTGCTATTGCTCCGAAAATACACCATAATGTATTATACTCATCATACCACCATGCTCGTATAGACATATTAAACGAGCATCACTAACTAGATATATATATACATACCATATATCAGCACCCGCCTCTATGGCGAATGAAGGAAAAAAAATTATCGCTATCGCGGAAAGCACATACACATACATTATAATATTATCGAGACCGCCACAAAACTCAAAATACACACACGAGTCTAGGGCTAACTAATACCGTGACCTTATCTAGCCACGCCAAATATACCTCCTCGATTGAGGTAAAACTCATAACAACAACTTCATTTTAACAAATTCCCCAGGTGGATGTACAACAATGGGGTCCTCGAACATACCCATTCTTTAGTGAGCCCATCCATCCTGGAAAGGACTCATTATTCATTGCACCTAACTCACTTAGGTACAAGGTTCACTTTGCCAAAATACTCTTTATTCACTGTCGGCCTCTGGCTGAACCTTGGGTGAATAATTCCCACAACAGCATTCTTCTCATTCTGCTGATTCATGGGGACTCACGGTTAGAACTATCCGTAAGATCCCTATCGAATCCATACTTTACTGGGAAGTTAAACTTTAGTACCACCCTCTACTACAGCGGTACTACGGTGCTTATAACTACTATACTTCAGTAGTCGTTGCAACAATCCTTAGAATTTTCCACAAGGAGAGTGGCCTCTACTAAGGTCCTCATCCCAACCTCTACCAGTTGCCCCAGCTAAGCCTCACCTCCTCCTACCATCCAATCTCCGCACACGATTCTCAAACGAGCGCGCAAAATATTTCTATAATCTTCTTAACATAGCAGGTGAACGAAATCTCACAAGAGAAATCAACAATCCTAATCCTGAGGATCTATATCAAATTGAGAGCAACGCTGAAAGCGTAGTACGTCCGCACAGATTCCTAAGGACAGTAGAACCTGATGCTCTTGTGACACCCCGCCTAATTTAAACATCGGGTGATCAGGCCTTTATTAAATTAAAACAAGTTTCTCAAATGGTTCATTCTTAGCATCACTGTCGAAAACTTTTTAATTACTAATACCCTAAGTAAAATTAGACCGGTGCCAAATTTTATCTTTCTTAAAACAGATAAATCAACCATGCGGAACAAAGTACAAATAATCATGTACTATAATTCAAACAACAAGTAAAAGTACAACAGAACAAAAGTATTACCGAATAAACCATCGGCTAAAGAAAAACCCAAACAACAATAGAGTAACCACCAATCCGAAACCAATAACTGAGACAAAAACCGGACAACAAGTCCATACATAGAATAGTGTGAGATCCTGTACTAGATCTGAATGAGAGATATCGCCTAGTCAAAATCCTTTAAGCATCCACTGTGCTACAGCTCCGAGTCTCTGGAATGGAATCATCATACATGGCATCCCTGTGGCTGGACACCTAAAAGGTTTTGAAAATATTTTATAGCAAGAGTTAGTACTCAAAACATTTTGAAAATATTTTGCAAGCGTTCATCACAATATAAAATGCGGTTATTGATTACACATGTTAGGTTCTCGTACACTCTCTTGAGTTAACTCACCCCTCATCTTTTGTGCACACCTAGCGTTCTACACTTAGTTTATCTAGCCGAACATCTCAAGCTAACTAAACCAAAGTAGTAAACTGAACTTATTTGTACCCAAGTTCCAGTACCGCCCATACAGTACAACTATTTTACTAACATCACGCGTATGTTAAAAATTCCCATGTAACATTTAATCTATGTTATTTTTCAATAATTCTCATTTAGTTTCACTACTAAAATTACTACAATTCTCACAATTGTTAACTTTCCCACTTAAGTAATTAAGTTTCTCCACTTGAATTACTAAATAGATTTTCTCTATCTAAAGGTTCATTTCATAATTAAGTTTCACTACTTAACTTACCAATTCAGTATGTATCTTCAAATACATAAAATATATCAATCTACTAACACACGAAAGTAGAATATCATCAAGTATATATATTTTACACACAATATATACTAAATATCAGTCATTGCTATTTTGCCCTTTTTTATACACGTAAAGGACTCTTGGTTCGGAATGATTCATCGACCCCAAGTAAGAATTGGTTCGGAATGATACATCGACCCCAATTATTTTTAAAATATATATATACACATATTCTGGTTCGGGACTCTCTCATCGCGACACCAGTTCAAAGTTTGGTTCGGCATTTCTCATCGACCCCAAACATATAATAGCATTATGTTAGTTCGGAATGTCTCATCGACCTTAACATAATTAATTTAGGCATAATCTCTCTACCTAAAAGATCACATAATTCAGTAGGTACACGCCCGACCTATTAATCATATACGTACGTAATATTTTAATCTCATATATTTACCGTACAATATTCGCCTCACGATTTATCTCATTAATCGTACTTATTTGAGTATTAACACAACTCTAAGGGTCCTAGTTACCCCTTGCATATATTTTCAGTAGTTATTTCTTACCCTACTGGTCTATTACTTAAATTGAATTTACTTCGCCCCGAAACTCAATTTCCGAAATCCCCGATACTCTACTAAATAGGATTATTCTCCTCGGTCCGTAATCCAAGCCCTACACCCAATGGCCTTATCGGACCTCAACAATATACCTACTGGTATTATTTTGACTCCCATATAAGTATAATGTAAATCCTAGAATACTCATTCATTCCCGAACTCAACGAAGAATTAAACACAAAATTTTCGAGAAACAGCTTGCGTCGATCGATCGACGGCTGGGTTCGATCGATCGACTTAGTCGATCGATCGATAGTTCGAGATCGATCGATCGATCGAACAGGGACAGACGCAGTCTGTCTTCTTCGTTGATCCTCTCCTCCAATAACAAATTTCCAAACTCCATTATTGACCACCAAACTTCGACCCAATGATCCTAACATGTTTCCACATATACTAGGACAGTTTCTCACGTATCAAATACATTAAAACTCCAATTCCTTTAAAGAAATAATGAATTAAACCCCAAAATTTCTTAAAACCCTAGTTATGGTGTTCTTCCCATATTTTCATTCAAAACCGAGATTTTAATCCGAAAAATCATCAAGTCTAATCTGAATATCAATCCTCTACATAGGTTAAATCATTCTATATGCGATTCCTATCCCAACATGCATAAATATCATATTTCTCCAATCAAAATAATGATTTAAACAAAACTATTCAAAAACCCTACACATGGGTATTATAACTTTATGATTTTTGCAATATACAACTTGCCTTATGATCAGTAGGGTCTGATTTCGTGGTTCTTGTTGATGATTGATGATCTTCATCCTTCAATCCTTCTTCCCCAACAAGTTGATGGTAAAAATCCCTTTGAATTCTTCCCAAATCTTCTTTTTGCTTTAGAAACTTGTGTCTCTCTTCTCTCTAATGGTATTGGTGTTGTTATGGGTGTTCTAACCCTAATTCCTCTATCATACGGCTGATATAAAACTCTCAATTTCGTAGGTCATCATACCCTCATATGTTAAAAGACCAAAACGCCCCCGAACGGTCTCGGTTTAGTCTAAAATTACCCCGGGACTCAACGAGTACCCCCGGGTATACTATTTTGACTAATTTGACCCTTCCGGACTCATTTGTGACCTCTAAATTATCATTTGAGTAACTTAAAAAATATTACTCATTCTCACCCCAACACGGTCTACACGCGTTAAGTAACTATTTACCACTCGCACTAAGTAAATAAAAAGAGGCAATATTTATCGTTATCTATCTCTCGATTAATATACCAAAATTACAATTTAAATAAAACTATTTAAATTACTACTCTTCCGTAATTTAAATTAATCCGACATTTTCACATTTAATTCTCCAATCTAATTAAATGGAATATTCAGAAATACGGGGTATTACATACTTCCTCCCTTGCAAAGGAATTTCGTCCTCGAAATTAGGATAAGGCTGCTATTAAGGCTAAGGATCCTAGACATAATTGCATCTTCTAATACCCAATGTCAAATCATCACATCCTAACGGTCGCCCCAAGTACATGTCTTGCTTCGTAATAAATTCTTATCGCACGTTACCCATGCCTCATATATCATAATTAAGTCTCACTACTTAATTTCTCATAGGTTTTCCCAATCCAACGTTAATTCTTGAAATTAAGTTTCTCCTTACTTAATTTACCCATTCGATGTATATCTATATATAACATCTAAGTGCCTACTATCACTCATAAGTAGAATATTATAGGGTATATATTTCACACACAATATATACTTTGAGGAAAATTGGTCCGGCAAAAATCATCGGCCCCAATAATCCTATCATTTACATTGGTCTGGAAATCCATCGACCCCAAGGTAAATGTAATGCACATGTCGATTCAGACCTTCCGTCGATACCAATATTTATCATCGATTTGGTTCGAAAAATCATCGACCCCAAATCGATTCCTCATGTATTGGTCCGGAACATCATCGACCCCAATACAGAGATTAAGCATACTTACTTTCACACATAAGTAGGAAAAATCAATAGGTATATATATCGTACACATAACATATACTATCAACACTTATTTTATAATCACCCCCCCTTCTATAACACTTTTGGGGTTATTGGCTCGGAATTCCACCTCGATCACCAATAGTAATTAATCACTTGTCTCGGAATCACATTTCGAGCACCAATATATGTACATATATCTCATCGCACATGAGTAGACAATTTTTGAGCTATATTTTACACAATTCATATACCCTGAATGTCATACTCCAATAGAATGTCCTCATATCACACGTTAAGGACTTAAAAGTTCGAAATGTCTACTCAAACCACACCCAAAGTACATGTATTGTTCGTAATCGGTACCCACGAACCTAATTCTCATGTACAGTCCATATAGGCACTTACTCTACCTATAAATATGCTCCTATAGGCATACATTCAACTTATGGATTGAATAGTGGGCTTCGCAAAAATTCCACTTATCGTAAGGGCGTATCATCATTCTTTCTTACTAATTTTGAGTCGTAGGTAACACAACATACTCAAAATAAAATTACTTCCTGAAAATCTCTCACAGGGTGGAATTTTAGGATTTCACCCTGATTGACAATCATGTAGAGCGGCATCGTGCACTTGTGCACTCTCCCTTTTCAACTACACACTAATCCATCCCGATCACCCCATTTCGCTACCCCCAACGAAATGTTGGCTAAATTATTATGTTCACAACCCATCAAAAATTTATAAGTCTGTCTCCTCAATCCATCATTGGAAATGTAGGTTCACTACTACATTCCGGTTGCTCATATCGAGTCTAACTCGCTCTATAACTAGAGGTGTATCTGGAGACAATCTCACTATGTCTCCTCTCAACATCACTTCCCACTTACGTCATCTTTCCTCAAGTGGTACTCAATTCCCCTTTCTCTCCGGGTTTATGATACTTTACAATCCGTGCACTCTTCGCAATAGGTGCACTTTTTGAGGTTGGTTACTTTATAAGAATCAACAATTTAGTAACACGTAAGTCACCCTCAACACTCAGTCAAGTAGCACCTTGTGCTACTTCTTCACCACAGTTAGGTCTCCCATATCAAGAGATAACGTTTGAACGGTTTCCCACCGACTACCATCCCATAAGGTGTGCTGGATCTCTCAGCACATATAATCTTGGATCATCGTCGATTTCTCATGACGTTCAACCCATTTCATCGATACGACTTTTTTCCTAATTTCCCAACCATCGTACCAAAAATATTCCGCATCCCTCTATATCGGATGTCTAAGGAATTCAATTGACTAGGGCGCCCATACACCCTTTTCTCCTGGTACATTTGCAAAAAACATTGCAAATGTCGCACCCGTAACATACTTTTCTTCAACTCTAGCCTAGTCTACACGACGTGACTACAATCTTGTGGGTATTCTCAATACCCTTAGAGACAAAAAAAATCAAATCTTTGCCCACAAAGTCCCACTTATCCCTTCGTGGTGAGGTAAGCCTTTCAGTGTTTCTCCACAACACTACTGGCTCCACTGATGTCCTAGCATCTAACAATGTCTCTTCTCTTGACGTGCATAAAAATTCAGTCGTATTCCCTTTCGCAACCGAACTTAAACAAGGGACTTCTCCCCATGTATTCTTACTGAGCATTATCGGAACAACACATAGTCGATATGCTCAAATTCGATTTCTCGACAATATGTGCAACCATACTCCAATATTGCTAAAGGGGTCAAGTGGCACCGCGCTTATACTATCACTAAGTCTTTAGCACTAACTACAACAACGAGCTCGATCTCTCCGCTCTGCAGTCATACCACAAACATTGACCCACATCATTTAGGTTCCCACACACCGAAATCAATTACTAAAAGATGTTCATAATCTCCAAAGTTTCTCACATTGAATAATAACGACAACTCGACCCTATTTCAGGTGAGTAGTCATCGTATACCCCATTCACTCGAGGCTAAAAACTCATATACTTCCTTATCCATCGCTCTGGTGATTTAGATGGTTCTCGGACACAACACGCTTGTCCTCTCCGGAATGCAAAACTTATTGGAGTTATTATTTCTTCAAATAACTTCTAGCAAAGATAAAACGCGTGGCCCAATAATCCACGCTAGACATCTTTTCAAAAAAATTCCTGACTCCAGGCCATGCTGACCGGTTTGGGTACCCCTCCTCTCGGACTGGGTAGTCTCGATCCTGAACACTATCATCTTGGTTCCCTTAGTTCTGCTGACCAAGAGGAATGCACTATGGGACTTAACAGTCCCGACTTAGGATCTAATCATTAAATCCTCTAGTGGGTTTCCACTTATGGCTTGCACCAGCCCCATTACATTCAGTCTTACTCTTTGACTAAATCTCTAAACTCCCTTAGCTCCGCCCACCCAGGAGCATTAACCTCAACCTTGTAGGAAGTACCATATTGTCTTCGTAAACATAAGTCGTTCAAGAAGAGTTTTACCAAAAGTTGCGAGTCATAACTCGAGAGTTCATTCTCTCAAGGGCTCTTTTCCCTCGTACCCATCTCATCGATATAAGTTCACTTCAACGGATAATCTCTTTCTCACGGTTGGTCTCTACTAGGCTTTCACGTGGGGGTTCCGGTATTTCCATTCTCTTTGCTTCTAAATCAACAATAGATAACTTTGTGGTTATACTATACGTAAGGTCTCTCAATTTGTATACGGACCCTCGGTCCGGATACGGTGATTTGCATCTCCGCCAGGTTGTCTCTAAAAAAATTTTACTCAAATTTTCACTTCTGAGTATTTCTACTCTATCCTAAATGCCAAAACCACTGGACATACTACTTCCCTTGGTTACCAAGTACAGTTGCCATTTTATCACATTTTACGGCTCGTCCTCATCAAAAATTTTTGCAGACTCCCTCCCACTATCACTACGTTGGGCGAGTCTAAATTAGTATCCCACTTTGCTGTCGCGATACTTGAAAAAAATGCCTGCTATGCCTCAACAACCCTTGCAGCATTTTACTGCCATTACACGCTAGGAGTGACCTCGACAACGGTCATCTCTCCTATGATTGCCGTCTTCGAACACCCTATGCTTTGCCGAGATCCTCCCTCCTATCGTCCTTCCAACGCTAATGCTGGTTCTACCACCATATTCGACGTACCGTGCACAATCGAACTCGTATATATAACACTACGTCTACTAAACAGCAGGAGAATGTGAACTACGTACGTAGAGGAGTACAATCATCCTAAGATAGGTCTCTATATCAATCAAATGATACGCTGAAAACGTACTAAGCCGTACAGATCCTATGGACACTAGAACCTGATGCTCTGATACCATCTGTGACACCCCGCCTAATTTAAACATCGGGTGATCAGGCCTTTATTAAATTAAAACAAGTTTCTCAAATGGTTCATTCTTAGCATCACTGTCGAAAACTTTTTAATTACTAATACCCTAAGTAAAATTAGACCGGTGCCAAATTTTATCTTTCTTAAAACAGATAAATCAACCATGCGGAACAAAGTACAAATAATCATGTACTATAATTCAAACAACAAGTAAAAGTACAACAGAACAAAAGTATTGCCGAATAAACCATCGGCTAAAGAAAAACCCAAACAACAATAGAGTAACCACCAATCCGAAACCAATAACTGAGACTAAAACCGGACAACAAGTCCATACATAGAATAGTGTGAGATCCTGTACTAGATCTGAATGAGAGATATCGCCTAGTCAAAATCCTGTAAGCATCCACTGTGCTACAGCTCCGAGTCTCTGGAATGGAATCATCATACATGGCATCCTTGTGGCTGGACACCTAAAAGGTTTTGAAAATATTTTATAGCAAGAGTTAGTACTCAAAACATTTTGAAAATATTTTGAAAGCGTTTATCACAATATAAAATGCGGTTATTGATTACACATGTTAGGTTCTCGTACACTCTCTTGAGTTAACTCACCCCTCATCTTTTGTGCACACCTAACGTTCTACACTTAGTTTATCTAGCCGTACTTCTCAAGATAACTAAACCAAAGTAGTAAACTGAACTTATATGTACCCAAGTTCCAGTACGGCCCATACAGTACAACTGTTTTACTAACATCACGCGTATGTTAAATAATTACCAAGTAACATTTAATCTATGTTATTTTTCAATAATTCTCATTTAGTTTCACTACTAAAATTACTACAATTCTCACAATTGTTAACTTTCCCACTTAAGTAACTAAGTTTCGCCACTTGAATTACTAAATAGATTTTCTCTATCTAAAGGTTCATTTCGTAATTAAGTTTCACTACTTAACTTACCAATTCAGTATGTATCTTCAAATACATAAAATATATCAATCTACTAACACACGGAAGTAGAATATCATCAAGTATATATATTTTACACACAATATATACTAAGTATCAGTCATTGCTATTTTGCCCTTTTTTATACACGTAAAGGACTCTTGGTTCAGAATGATTCATAGACCCCAAGTAAGAATTGGTTCGGAATGATACATCGACCCCAATTATTTTTAAAATATATATATACACATATTCTGGTTCGGGACTCTCTCATCACGACACCAGTTCAAAGTTTGGTTCGGCATTTCTCATCGACCCCAAACATATAATAGCATTATGTTAGTTCGGAATGTCTCATCGACCCTAACATAATTAATTTAGGCATAATCTCTCTACCTAAAAGATCACATAATTCAGTAGGTACACGCCCGACCTATTAATCATATACGTACGTAATATTTTAATCTCATATATTTACCGTACAATATTCGCCTCACGATTTATCTCGTTAATCGTACTTATTTGAGTATTAACACAACTCTAAGGGTCCTAGTTACCCCTTGCATATATTTTCAGTAGTTATTTCTTACCCTACTGGTCTATTACTTAAATTGAATTTACTTCGCCCCGAAACTCAATTTCCAAAATCCCCGATACTCTACTAAATCGGATTATTCTCCTCGGTCCGTAATCCAAGCCCTACACCCAATGGCCTTATCGGACCTCAACAATATACCTACTGGTCTTATTTTGACTCCCATATAAGTATAATGTAAATCCTAGAATACTCATTCATTCCCGAACTCAACGAAGAATTAAACCTAAAATTTTCGAGAAACAGCTTGCGTCGATCGATCGACGGCTGGGTTCGATCGATCGAGTTAGTCGATCGATCGAACAGGGACAGACGCAGTCTGTCTTCTTCGTTGATCTTCTCCTCCATTAACAAATTTCCAAACTCCATTATTGACCACCAAACTTCGACCCAATGATCCTAACATGTTTCCACATATACTAGGACAGTTTCTAACGTATCAAATACATTAAAACTCCAATTCCTTTAAAGAAATAATGAATTAAACCCCAAAATTTCTTAAAACCCTAGTTATGGTGTTCTTCCCATATTTTCATTCAAAACCGAGATTTTAATCCGAAAAATCATCAAGTCTAATCTGAATATCAGTCCTCTACATAGGTTAAATCATTCTACATGCGATTCTTATCCCAACATGCATAAATATCATATTTCTCCAATCAAAATAATGATTTAAACAAAACTATTCAAAAACCCTACACATGGGTATTATAACTTTATGATTTTTTCAATAAACAACTTGCCTTATGATCAGTAGGGTCTGATTTTGTGGTTCTTGTTGATGATTGATGATCTTCATCCTTCAATCCTTCTTCCCCAACAAGTTGATGGTAAAAATCCCTTTGAATTCTTCCCAAATCTTCTTTTTGCTTTAGAAACTTGTGTCTCTCTTCTCTCTAATGGTATTGGTGTTGTTATGGGTGTTCTAACCCTAATTCCTCTATCATACGGCTGATATAAAACTCTCAATTTCGTAGGTCATCATACCCTCATATGTTAAAAGACCAAAACGCCCCCGAACGGTCTCGGTTTAGTCTAAAATTACCCCGGGACTCAACGAGTACCCCCGGGTATACTATTTTGACTAATTTGACCCTTCCGGACTCATTTGTGACCTCTAAATTATCATTTGAGTCACTTAAAAAATATTACTCGTTCTCACCCCAACACGGTCTACACGTGTTAAGTAATTATTTACCACTCGCACTAAGTAAATAAAAAGAGGCAATATTTATCGGTATCTATCTCTCGATTAATATACCAAGATTACAATTTAAATAAAACTCTTTAAATTACTACTCTTCCGTAATTTAAATTAAGCCGACATTTTCTCATTTAATTCTCCAATCTAATTAAATGGAATATTCAGAAATACGGGGTATTACATACTTCCTCCCTTGCAAAGGAATTTCGTCCTCGAAATTAGGATAAGGCTGTTATTAAGGCTAAGGATCATAGACATAATTGCATCTTATAATACCCAATGTCAAATCATCACATCCTAATGGTCGCCCCAAGTACATGTCTTGCTTCGTAATAAATTCTTATCGCACGTTACCCATGCCTCATATATCATAATTAAGTCTCACTACTTAATTTCTCATAGGTTTTCCCAATCCAACGTTAATTCTTGAAATTAAGTTTCTCCCTACTTAATTTATCCATTCGATGTATATCTCTATATATCATCTAAGTGCCTACTATCACTCATAAGTAGAATATTATAGGGTATATATTTCACACACAATATATACTTTAAGGAAAATTGGTTCGGCAAAAATCATCGGCCCCAATAATCCTATCATTTACATTGGTTCGAAAATCCATCGACCCCAAGGTAAATGTAATGCACATGTCGGTTCAGACCTTCTGTCGATACCAATATTTATTATCGATTTGGTTCGGAAAATCATCGACCCCAAATCGATTCCTCATGTATTGGTCCGGAACATCATCGACCCCAATACAGAGATTAAGCATACTTACTTTCGCACATAAGTAGGAAAAATCAATAGGTATATATATCGTACACATAACATATACTATCAACACTTATTTTATAATCACCCCCCCCCCCCTTCTATAACACTTTTGGGGTTATTGGCTCGGAATTCCACCTCGATCACCAATAGTAATTAATCACTTGTCTAGGAATCACATTTCGAGCACCAATATATGTACATATATCTCATCGCACATGAGTAGACAATTTTTGAGCTATATTTTACACAATTCATATACCCTAAATGTCATACTCCAATAGAATGTCCTCTTATCACGTGTTAAGGACTTAAAAGTTCGAAATGTCTACTCGAACCACACCCAAAGTACATGTATTGTTCGTAATCGGTACCCACGAACCTAATTCTGATGTACAGTCCATATAGGCACTCACTCTACCTATAAATATGCTCCTACAGGCATACATTCAACTTATGGATTGAGCAGTGGGCTTCTCAAAAATTCCACTTATCGTAAGGGCGTATCATCATTCTTTCTTACTAATTTTGAGTCGTAGGTAACACAACATACTCAAAATAAAATTTTAATGCTATTCCTTCCTGACCATCTCTCACAGGGTGGAATTTTAGGATTTCACCCTGATTCACAATCATGTAGAGTGGCATCGTGCACTTGTGCACTCTCCCTTTTCAACTACACACTAATCCATCCCGGTCACCCCATTTCGCTACCCCGACGAAATGTTGGCTAAATTATTATGTTCACAACCCATCAAAAATTTATAAGTCTGTCTCCTCATTCCATCATTGGAAATGTAGGTTCACTACTACATTCCGATTGCTCATATTGAGTCTAACTCGCTCTATAACTAGAGGTGTATCTGGAGACAATCTCACTATGTCTCCTCTCAACATCGCTTCCCACTTACGTCATCTTTCCTCAAGTGGTACTCTATTCCCCTTTCTCTCCGGGTTTATTATACTTTACAATCCGTGCACTATTCGCAATTGGTGCACTTTTTGAGGTTGGTTACTTTATAAGAATCAACAATTTAGTAACACATAAGTCACCCTCAACACTCAGTCAAGTAGCACCTTGTGCTACTTCTTCACCACAGTTAGGTCTCCCATATCAAGAGATAACCTTTGAACGGTTTCCCACCGACTTTCATCCCATAGGGTGTTCTGGATCTCTCAGCCCATATAATCTTGGATCATCATCGATTTCTCATGACGTTCAACCCATTTCATCGATACGACTTGTTTCCTAATTTCCCCACCATCGTACCAAAAATATTCCGCATCCCTCTATATCGGATGTCTAAGGAATTCAATTGACTAGGGAGCCCATAGACCCTTTTCTCCGGGTACATTTGCAAAAAACATTGCAAATGTCGCACCCGTAACATACTTTTCTTCAACTCTAGCCTAGTCTACACGACGTGACTACAATCTTGTGGGTATTCTCAATACCCTTAGAGACAAAAAAAATCAAATCTTTGCCCACAAAGTCCCACTTATCCCTTCGTGGTGAGGTAAGCCTTTCAGTGTTTCTCCACAACACTATTGGCTCCACTGATGTCCTAGCATCTAACAATGTCTCTTCTCCTGACGTGCATAAAAATTCAGTCGTATTCCCTTTCGTAACCGAACTTAAACAAGGGACTTCTCCCCATGTATTCTTACTGAGCATTATCGGAACAACACATAGTCGATATGCTCAAATTCGATTTCTCGACAATATGTGCAACCATACTCCAATATTGCTAAAGGAGTCAAGTGGCACCGCGCTTATACTATCACTAAGTCTTTAGCACTAACTACAACAGCGAGCTCGATCTCTCCGCTTAGCAGTCATACCACAAACATTGACCCACATCATATAGGTTCCCACACACCGAAATCAATTACTAAGAGATGTTCATAATCTCCGAAGTTTCTCACATTGAAGAATAATGACAACTCGACCCTATTTCAGGTGAGTAGTCGTCACATACCCCATTCACTCGAGGCTAAAAACTCATATACTTCCTTATCCATCGCTCTGGTGATTTAGATGGTTCTCGGACATAACACGCTTGTCCTCTCCGGAATGCAAAACTTATTGGAGTTATTATTTCTTCAAATAACTTCCAACAAAGATAAAACGCGTGGCCCGATAATCCACGCTAGACATCTTTTCAAAAAAATTCCTGACTCCAGGCCATGCTGACCGGTTTGGGTACCCCTCCTCTCGGATTGGGTAGTCTCGATCCTGAACACTATCATCTTGGTTCCCTTAGTTCTGCTGACCAAGAGGAATGCACTATGGGACTTAACAGTCCTGACTTAGTATCTAATCATTAAATCCTCTAGTGGGTTTCCACTTATGGCTTGCACCAGCCCCATTACATTCAGTCTTACTCTTTGACTAAATCTTTAAACTCCCTTAGCTCCGCCCACCCAGGAGCATTAACCTCAACCTTGTAGGAAGTACCATATTGTCTTCATAAACCTAAGTCGTTAAAGAAGAGTTTTACCAAAAGTTGGGAGTCATAACTCGAGAGTTCATTCTCTCAAGGGCTCTTTTCCCTCGTACCCATCTCATCGATATAAGTTCACTTCAACGGATAATCTCTTTCTCACGGTTGGCCTCTACTAGGCTTTCACGTGGGGGTTCCGGTATTTCCATTCTCTTTGCTTCTAAATCAACAATAGATAATTTTGTGGTTATACTATACGTAAGGTCTCTCTATTTGTATACGGACCCTCGGTCCGTATGCGGTGATTTGCATCTCCGCCACGTTGTCTCTAAAAAAATTTTACTCAAATTTTCACTTCTGACTATTTCTACTCTATCCTAAATGCCAAAACCACTGGACATACTACTTCCCTTGGTTACCAAGTACAGTTGTCGTTTTATCACATTTTACGGCTCGTCCTCATCAAAAAATTTTGCAGACTCCCTCCCACTATCACTACGTTGTGCGGGTCTAAATTAGTATCCCACTTTGCTGTCGCGATAAATGAAAAAATGCCTGCTATGCCTCAACAACCCTTGCAGCATTTTACTTCCATTACACGCTAGGAGTGACCTCGACAACGGTCATCTCTCCTATGATTTCCATCTTCAAACACCCTATGCTTTGCCGAGCTCCTCCCTCCTATCGTCCTTCCAACGCTAATGCTGGTTCTACCACCATATTTGACGTACCGTGCACAATCGAACTCGTTTATATAACACTACGTCTACTAAACAGCAGGAGAACGTGAACTACGTACGTAGAGGAGTACAATCATCCTAAGATAGGGCTCTATATCAATCAAACGATACGCTGAAAACGTAGTAAGCCGTATAGATCCTATGGACACTAGAACCTGATGCTCTGATACCATCTAAGACACCCCGCCTAATTTAAACATCGGGTGATCAGGTCTTTATTAAATTAAAACAAGTTTCTCAAATGGTTCATTCTTAGCATCACTGTCGAAAACTTTTTAATTACTAATACCCTAAGTAAAATTAGACCGGTGCCAAATTTTATCTTTCTTAAAACAGATAAATCAACCATGCGGAACAAAGTACAAATAATCATGTACTATAATTCAAACAACAAGTAAAAGTACAACAGAACAAAAGTATTACCGAATAAACCATCGGCTAAAGAAAAACCCAAACAACAATAGAGTAACCACCAATCCGAAACCAATAACTGAGACTAAAACCGGACAACAAGTCCATACATAGAATAGTGTGAGATCATGTACTAGATCTGAATGAGAGATATCGCCTAGTCAAAATCCTGTAAGCATCCACTGTGCTACAGCTCCGAGTCTCTGGAATGGAATCATCATACATGGCATCCCTGTGGCTGGACACCTAAAAGGTTTTGAAAATATTTTATAGCAAGAGTTAGTACTCAAAACATTTTGAAAATATTTTGCAAGCGTTCATCACAATATAAAATGCGGTTATTGATTACACATGTTAGGTTCTCGTACACTCTCTTGAGTTAACTCACCCCTCATCTTTTGTGCACACCTAGCGTTCTACACTTAGTTTATCTAGCCGAACATCTCAAGCTAACTAAACCAAAGTAGTAAACTGAACTTATATGTACCCAAGTTCCAGTACGGCCCATACAGTACAACTGTTTTACTAACATCACGCGTATGTTAAATAATTACCAAGTAACATTTAATCTATGTTATTTTTCAATAATTCTCATTTAGTTTCACTACTAAAATTACTACAATTCTCACAATTGTTAACTTTCCCACTTAAGTAACTAAGTTTCGCCACTTGAATTACTAAATAGATTTTCTCTATCTAAAGGTTCATTTCGTAATTAAGTTTCACTACTTAACTTACCAATTCAGTATGTATCTTCAAATACATAAAATATATCAATCTACTAACACACGGAAGTAGAATATCATCAAGTATATATATTTTACACACAATATATACTAAGTATCAGTCATTGCTATTTTGCCCTTTTTTATACACGTAAAGGACTCTTGGTTCAGAATGATTCATAGACCCCAAGTAAGAATTGGTTCGGAATGATACATCGACCCCAATTATTTTTAAAATATATATATACACATATTCTGGTTCGGGACTCTCTCATCACGACACCAGTTCAAAGTTTGGTTCGGCATTTCTCATCGACCCCAAACATATAATAGCATTATGTTAGTTCGGAATGTCTCATCGACCCTAACATAATTAATTTAGGCATAATCTCTCTACCTAAAAGATCACATAATTCAGTAGGTACACGCCCGACCTATTAATCATATACGTACGTAATATTTTAATCTCATATATTTACCGTACAATATTCGCCTCACGATTTATCTCGTTAATCGTACTTATTTGAGTATTAACACAACTCTAAGGGTCCTAGTTACCCCTTGCATATATTTTCAGTAGTTATTTCTTACCCTACTGGTCTATTACTTAAATTGAATTTACTTCGCCCCGAAACTCAATTTCCAAAATCCCCGATACTCTACTAAATCGGATTATTCTCCTCGGTCCGTAATCCAAGCCCTACACCCAATGGCCTTATCGGACCTCAACAATATACCTACTGGTCTTATTTTGACTCCCATATAAGTATAATGTAAATCCTAGAATACTCATTCATTCCCGAACTCAACGAAGAATTAAACCCAAAATTTTCGAGAAACAGCTTGCGTCGATCGATCGACGGCTGGGTTCGATCGATCGAGTTAGTCGATCGATCGAACAGGGACAGACGCAGTCTGTCTTCTTCGTTGATCTTCTCCTCCATTAACAAATTTCCAAACTCCATTATTGACCACCAAACTTCGACCCAATGATCCTAACATGTTTCCACATATACTAGGACAGTTTCTAACGTATCAAATACATTAAAACTCCAATTCCTTTAAAGAAATAATGAATTAAACCCCAAAATTTCTTAAAACCCTAGTTATGGTGTTCTTCCCATATTTTCATTCAAAACCGAGATTTTAATCCGAAAAATCATCAAGTCTAATCTGAATATCAGTCCTCTACATAGGTTAAATCATTCTACATGCGATTCTTATCCCAACATGCATAAATATCATATTTCTCCAATCAAAATAATGATTTAAACAAAACTATTCAAAAACCCTACACATGGGTATTATAACTTTATGATTTTTTCAATAAACAACTTGCCTTATGATCAGTAGGGTCTGATTTCGTGGTTCTTGTTGATGATTGATGATCTTCATCCTTCAATCCTTCTTCCCCAACAAGTTGATGGTAAAAATCCCTTTGAATTCTTCCCAAATCTTCTTTTTGCTTTAGAAACTTGTGTCTCTCTTCTCTCTAATGGTATTGGTGTTGTTATGGGTGTTCTAACCCTAATTCCTCTATCATACGGCTGATATAAAACTCTCAATTTCGTAGGTCATCATACCCTCATATGTTAAAAGACCAAAACGCCCCCGAACGGTCTCGGTTTAGTCTAAAATTACCCCGGGACTCAACGAGTACCCCCGGGTATACTATTTTGACTAATTTGACCCTTCCGGACTCATTTGTGACCTCTAAATTATCATTTGAGTCACTTAAAAAATATTACTCGTTCTCACCCCAACACGGTCTACACGTGTTAAGTAATTATTTACCACTCGCACTAAGTAAATAAAAAGAGGCAATATTTATCGGTATCTATCTCTCGATTAATATACCAAGATTACAATTTAAATAAAACTCTTTAAATTACTACTCTTCCGTAATTTAAATTAAGCCGACATTTTCTCATTTAATTCTCCAATCTAATTAAATGGAATATTCAGAAATACGGGGTATTACATACTTCCTCCCTTGCAAAGGAATTTCGTCCTCGAAATTAGGATAAGGCTGTTATTAAGGCTAAGGATCATAGACATAATTGCATCTTATAATACCCAATGTCAAATCATCACATCCTAATGGTCGCCCCAAGTACATGTCTTGCTTCGTAATAAATTCTTATCGCACGTTACCCATGCCTCATATATCATAATTAAGTCTCACTACTTAATTTCTCATAGGTTTTCCCAATCCAACGTTAATTCTTGAAATTAAGTTTCTCCCTACTTAATTTATCCATTTGATGTATATCTCTATATATCATCTAAGTGCCTACTATCACTCATAAGTAGAATATTATAGGGTATATATTTCACACACAATATATACTTTAAGGAAAATTGGTTCGGCAAAAATCATCGGCCCCAATAATCCTATCATTTACATTGGTTCGAAAATCCATCGACCCCAAGGTAAATGTAATGCACATGTCGGTTCAGACCTTCTGTCGATACCAATATTTATCATCGATTTGGTTCGGAAAATCATCGACCCCAAATCGATTCCTCATGTATTGGTCCGGAACATCATCGACCCCAATACAGAGATTAAGCATACTTACTTTCGCACATAAGTAGGAAAAATCAATAGGTATATATATCGTACACATAACATATACTATCAACACTTATTTTATAATCACCCCCCCCCTTCTATAACACTTTTGGGGTTATTGGCTCGGAATTCCACCTCGATCACCAATAGTAATTAATCACTTGTCTCGGAATCACATTTCGAGCACCAATATATGTACATATATCTCATCGCACATGAGTAGACAATTTTTGAGCTATATTTTACACAATTCATATACCCTAAATGTCATACTCCAATAGAATGTCCTCTTATCACGTGTTAAGGACTTAAAAGTTCGAAATGTCTACTCGAACCACACCCAAAGTACATGTATTGTTCGTAATCGGTACCCACGAACCTAATTCTGATGTACAGTCCATATAGGCACTCACTCTACCTATAAATATGCTCCTACAGGCATACATTCAACTTATGGATTGAGCAGTGGGCTTCTCAAAAATTCCACTTATCGTAAGGGCGTATCATCATTCTTTCTTACTAATTTTGAGTCGTAGGTAACACAACATACTCAAAATAAAATTTTAACGCTATTCCTTCCTGACCATCTCTCACAGGGTGGAATTTTAGGATTTCACCTTGATTCACAATCATGTAGAGCGGCATCGTGCACTTGTGCACTCTCCCTTTTCAACTATACACTAATCCATCCCGGTCACCCCATTTCGCTACCCCCAACGAAATGTTGGCTAAATTATTATGTTCACAACCCATCAAAAATTTATAAGTCTGTATCCTCATTCCATCATTGGAAATGTAGGTTCACTACTACATTCCGATTGCTCATATCGAGTCTAACTCTCTCTATAACTAGAGGTGTATCTGGAGACAATCTCACTATGTCTCCTCTCAACATCGCTTCCCACTTACGTCATCTTTCCTCAAGTGGTACTGTATTCACCTTTCTCTCCGGGTTTATTATACTTTACAATTCGTGCACTCTTCGCAATTGGCGCACTTTTTGAGGTTGGTTACTTTATAAGAATCAACAATTTAGTAACACGTAAGTCACCCTCAACACTCAGTCAAGTAGCACCTTGTGCTACTTCTTCACCACAGTTAGGTCTCCCATATCAAGAGATAACCTTTGAACGGTTTCCCACCGACTTTCATCCCATAGGGTGTTCAGGATCTCTCAGCGCATATAATCTTGGATCATCGTCGATTTCTCATGACGTTCAACCCATTTCATCGATACGACTTGTTTCCTAATTTCCCCACCATCGTACCAAAAATATTCCGCATCCCTCTATATCGGATGTCTAAGGAATTCAATTGACTAGGGCGCCCATACACCCTTTTCTCCGGGTACATTTACAAAAAACATTGCAAATGTCGCACCCGTAACAAACGTTTCTTCAACTCTAGCCTAGTCTACACGACGTGACTACAATCTTGTGGGTATTCTCAATACCCTTAGAGACAAAAAAAATCAAATCTTTGCCCACAAAGTCCCACTTATCCCTTCGTGGTGAGGTAAGCCTTTCAGTGTTTCTCCACAACACTACTGGCTCCACTGATGTCCTAGCATCTAACAATGTCTCTTCTCCTGACGTGCATAAAAATTCAGTCGTATTCCCTTTCGCAACCGAACTTAAACAAGGGACTTCTCCCCATGTATTCTTACTGAGCATTATCGGAACAACACATAGTCGATATGCTCAAATTCGATTTCTCGACAATATGTGCAACCATACTCTAATATTGCTAAAGAAGTCAAGTGGCACCGCGCTTATACTATCACTAAGTCTTTAGCACTAACTACAACAGCGAGCTCGATCTCTCCGCTCAGCAGTCATACCACAAACATTAACCCACATCATTTAGGTTCCCACACACCGAAATCAATTACTAAGAGATGTTCATAATCTCCGAAGTTTCTCACATTGAAGAATGATGACAACTCGACCCTATTTCAGGTGAGTAGTCGTCACATACCTCATTCACTCGAGGCTAAAAAGTCATATACTTCCTTATCCATCGCTCTGGTGATTTAGATGGTTCTCGGACATAACACGCTTGTCCTCTCCGGAATGCAAAACTTATTGGAGTTATTATTTCTTCAAATAACTTCCAGCAAAGATAAAACGCGTGGCCCGATAATCCACGCTAGACATCTTTTCAAAAAAATTCCTGACTCCAGGCCACGTTGACCGGTTTGGGTACCCCTCCTCTCGGACCGGGTAGTCTCGATCCTGAACACTATCATCTTGGTTCCGTTAGTTCTGCTGACCAAGAGGAATGCACTATGGGACTTAACAGTCCCGACTTAGGATCTAATCATTAAATCCTCTAGTGGGTTTCCACTTATGGCTTGCACCAGCCCCATTACATTCAGTCTTACTCTTTGACTAAATCTCTAAACTCCCTTAGCTCCGCCCACCCAGGAGCATTAACCTCAACCTTGTAGGAAGTACCATATTGTCTTCATAAACATAAGTCGTTCAAGAAGAGTTTTACCAAAAGTTGGAGTCATAACTCGAGAGTTCATTCTCTCAAGGGCTCTTTTCCCTCGTACCCATCTCATCGATATAAGTTCACTTCAACGGATAATCTCTTTCTCACGGTTGGCCTCTACTAGGCTTTCACGTGGGGGTTCCGGTATTTCCATTCTCTTTGCTTCTAAATCAACAATAGATAACTTTGTGGTTATACTATACGTAAGGTCTCTCTATTTGTATACGGACCCTCGGTCCAGATGCGGTTATTTGCATCTCCGCCATGTTGTCTCTAAAAAAATTTTACTCAAATTTTCACTTCTGAGTATTTCTACTCTATCCTAAATGCCAAAACCACTGGACATACTACTTCCCTTGGTTACCAAGTACACTTGCCGTTTTATCACATTTTACGGCTCGTCCTCATCAAAAAATTTTGCAGACTCCCTCCCACTATCACTACGTTGGGCGGGTCTAGATTAGTATCGCACTTTACTGTCGCGATACTTGAAAAAATGCCTGCTATGCCTCAACAACCCTTGCAGCATTTTACTTCCATTACACGCTAGGAGTGACCTCGACAACGGTCATCTCTCCTATGATTGCCATCTTCGAACACCCTATGCTTTGCCGAGCTCCTCCCTCCTATCGTCCTTCCAACGCTAATGTTGGTTCTACCACCATATAACACGTACCGTGCACAATCGAACTCGTATATATAACACTACGTCTACTAAACAGCAGGAGAACGTGAACTACGTACGTAGAGGAGTACAATCATCCTAAGATAGGGCTCTATATCAATCAAACGATACGCTGAAAACGTAGTAAGCCGTACAGATCCTATGAACACTAGAACCTGATGCTCTGATACCATCTGTGACACCCCGCCTAATTTAAACATCGGGTGATCATGCTTTTATTAAATTAAAACAAGTTTCTCAAATGGTTCATTCTTAGCATCACTGTCGAAAACTTTTTAATTACTAATACCCTAAGTAAAATTAGACCGGTGCCAAATTTTATCTTTCTTAAAACAGATAAATCAACCATGCGGAACAAAGTACAAATAATCATGTACTATAATTCAAACAACAAGTAAAAGTACAACAGAACAAAAGTATTACCGAATAAACCATCGGCTAAAGAAAAACCCAAACAACAATAGAGTAACCACCAATCCGAAACCAATAACTGAGACTAAAACCGGACAACAAGTCCATACATAGAATAGTGTGAGATCCTGTACTAGATCTGAATGAGAGATATCGCCTAGTCAAAATCCTTTAAGCATCCACTGTGCTACAGCTCCGAGTCTCTGGAATGGAATCATCATACATGGCATCCCTGTGGCTGGACACCTAAAAGGTTTTGAAAATATTTTATAGCAAGAGTTAGTACTCAAAACATTTTGAAAATATTTTGCAAGAGTTTATCACAATATAAAATGCGGTTATTGATTACACATGTTAGGTTCTCGTACACGCTCTTGAGTTAACTCACCCCTCATCTTTTGTGCACACCTAACGTTCTACTCTTAGTTTATCTAGCCGTACTTCTCAAGATAACTAAACCAAAGTAGTAAACTGAACTTATCTGTACCCAAGTTCCAGTACTGCCCATACAGTACAACTGTTTTACTAACATCACGCGTATGTTAAATAATTCCCAAGTAACATTTAATCTATGTTATTTTTCAAGAATTCTCATTTCGTTTCACTACTAAAATTACTACAATTCTCACAATTGTTAACTTTGCCACTTAAGTAATTAAGTTTCGCCACTTGAATTACTAAATAGATTTTCTCTATCTACAGGTTCATTTCGTAATTAAGTTTCACTACTTAACTTACCAATTCAGTATGTATCTTCAAATACATAAAATATATCAATCTACTAACACACGGAAGTAGAATATCATCAAGTATATATATTTTACACACAATATATACTAAATATCAGTCATTGCTATTTTTCCCTTTTTTATACACGTAAAGGACTCTTGGTTCTGAATAATTCATCGACCCCAAGTAAGAATTGGTTCGAAATGATACATCGACCCCAATTATTTTTAAAATATATATATACACATATTCTGGTTCGGGACTCTCTCATCGCGACACTAGTTCAAAGTTTGGTTCGGCATTTCTCATCGACCCCAAACATATAATAGCATTATGTTAGTTCGGAATGTCTCATCGACCCTAACATAATTAATTTAGGCATAATCTCTCTACCTAAAAGATCACATAATTCAGTAGGTACACGCCCGACCTATTAATCATATACGTACGTAATATTTTAATCTCATATATTTACCGTACAATATTCGCCTCACGATTTATCTCATTAATCGTACTTATTTGAGTATTAACACAACTCTAAGGGTCCTAGTTACCCCTTGCATATATTTTCAGTAGTTATTTCTTACCCTACTGGTCTATTACTTAAATTGAATTTATTTCGCCCCGAAACTCAATTTCCGAAATCCCCGATACTCTACTAAATCGGATTATTCTCCTCGGTCCGTAATCCAAGCCCTACACCCAATGACCTTATCGGACCTCAACAATATACCTACTGGTCTTATTTTCACTCCCATATAAGTATAATGTAAATCCTAGAATACTCATTCATTCCCGAACTCAACGAAGAATTAAACACAAAATTTTTGGGAAACAGCTTGCGTCGATCGATGGACGGTTGGGTTCGATCGATCGACTTAGTCGATCGATCGATAGTTCGAGATCGATCGATCGATCGAACAGGGACAGACGCAGTCTGTCTTCTTCATTGATCCTCTCATCCATTAACAAATTTCCAAACTCCATTATTGACCACCAAACTTTGACCCAATGATCCTAACATGTTTCCACATATACTAGGACAGTTTCTAACGTATCAAATACATTAAAACTCCAATTCCTTTAAAGAAATAATGAATTAAACCCCAAAATTTCTTAAACCCTAGTTATGGTGTTCTTCCCATATTTTCATTCAAAACCCAGATTTTAATCCGAAAAATCATCAAGTCTAATCTGAATATCAATCCTCTACATAGGTTAAATCATTCTACATGCGATTCCTATCCTAACATGCATAAATATCATCTTTCTCCAATCAAAATAATGATTTAAACAAAACTATTCAAAAACCCTACACATGGGTATTATAACTTTATGATTTTTGCAATAAACAACTTGCCTTATGATCAGTAGGGTCTGATTTCATGGTTCTTTTTGATGATTGATGATCTTCATCCTTCAATCCTTCTTCCCCAACAAGTTGATGGTAAAAATCCCTTTGAATTCTTCCCAAATCTTATTTTTGCTTTAGAAACTTGTGTCTCTCTTCTCTCTAATGGTATTGGTGTTGTTATGGGTGTTCTAACCCTAATTCCTCTATCATACGGCTGATATAAAACTCTCAATTTCGTAGGTCATCATACCCTCATATGTTAAAAGACCAAAACGCCACCGAACGGTCTCGGTTTAGTCTAAAATTACCCCAGGACTCAACGAGTACCCCCGGGTATACTATTTTGACTAATTTGGCCCTTCAAGACTCATTGGTGACCTCTAAATTATCATTTGAGTCACTTAAAAAATATTACTCATTCTCACCCCAACACGGTCTACACGCGTTAAGTAACTATTTACCACTCGCACTAAGTAAATAAAAAGAGGCAATATTTATCAGTATCTATCTCTCGATTAATATACCAAAATTACAATTTAAATAAAACTCTTTAAATTACTACTCTTCCGTAATTTAAATTAAGCCGACATTTTCTCATTTAATTCTCCAATCTAATTAAATGGAATATTCATAAATACGGGGTATTACAGCTCTGATACCATCTGTGACACCCCGCCTAATAAGATTCTGGGCGATCACTCCAATATTAAATTAAAACAGGAGTCCCATATGGATCATTCTTAGCATCACTGTCGAAAATCCATTTAATTACTAATAACCTATTAGGCCGGTGTCAAAATTTTAACTTGAATACTCTTTTTAACAACAATAAATAAAACATCCACACAGTTTTGCGAAAATGAAACTGAAATGAAATAAAATAACCGAACACTCGGTCAAAATATACAACCATATCGAATGATGTACTAAAATAATAAATAAATGCAATTGGATCATTGGCCTGAATGTTTATACAGTACCTCCTACCTAGAGTACAAGGATGGAAGCGGCTATCAAAACCTGCACGCATCCACAGCTGCTGCAGCTGACGCCTGACTCGAAGAAAGTGCCATCCAGGCGTCCCTATGTCTGGACACCTATATATATATATAATATAGAAATAAAGGAAAAGTAGATAAACGGGTCAGAGCCCGAGTTTTGAAAATATTTAGCAAGTGCATAAATGCCTTATTATTTTGAAAAAGGTTTTATCTCATATTTAAATTTGGTATCGCACTCCCATGAGATACCCCTCACCTCTCCACTAATAGTGAACTCCTAGCGCATCCCTCTAAACATCCTAGTCAAGTTACCCTGCTAAAACTAGTCTATCACCAACCCACTATCAACCCTAGATAGTCCAAGTAATGTACTAAGGGATAAACTTCACCCCAGTCTCAACGCTATGCCATGTTCGTGGGTGGGGTGTCTCGCAAAGCGAAATCCAAACAAGGAACCCCCCCGATACACTACTACGCGGCACGGTCGATCGTCGAGATCCGCCAGTCCCTCAGTACAGAAAGATATATATAAATATATATATATATATACCAGAAGAATTTAAAATAGTAGAGCACTAAGGATTAAAATTCTCCCCAGTCTCAACACGTTGCTATATTCGTGCGTGGGGTGTCTCGCAAAGCGAAATCCAAATAAGGAACCCCCCCGATACATTACTATGTGGCAAGGTCGATCATCGGGATCCATTAGACCCTCGGTACTCAATTCATCCATATATACATATACATTTTTACCATAAACATCCGGATCTATCTCCCGGACTGAGGGTTCATATATAAAGTATTTATCAATACTTTCATTTTCTCAAAAATTCCCATTTCCCTTTTTATACTCAAGAAAATGTACATATGAAAGCCAATTCATTATCATGAATTGCTTTAACAAATCATATACTTTTAAAAGCCAATTTTATTATCATAAAAATGCTTTTCCATATTATATCATCCCATTTCCCTTTTTACACTCAGGAAATGTATTCAAAGCCATTTCCGTTATCATAAAAATGCTTTGATCAAACCATGCTTCCACATCCCTCCTTCCATTCGGGTGTGTTACCGAAGCCAAACCTTTATCCCATTTCCCTTTTCATACTCAGGAAATGTAAATTAAAGCCAATTTATTATCATAAATTGCTTTAATAAAACTAAGACCGCCCCTCCGGGTTTCCCCACTGGACGAGCCCCTAAATGGCTATCATCTTCCAGGGCCTATCTATACAAGACAACCTGGGAACCTACCAACGTCGGTAAGCGGCCATATTGCCTGCGGGAAAGTCGAGACCACACCCAGAATCCCCTAACCAGCGCAGTAAACAATAATCGCCCATATGGCCTATAGGACTATAGCCACCCTGCATTCATTAGCCAGGGGGCATCACCATAATGCACGCAACTTCCCTCATGATAGAGATTTAGGGAGTTGTGTAACCATAATTTATCAATTATGAAAATCATTTGTCTTTCCATTTTGAAAATATTCATTTTTATATTTTCAAAATCATTTACATCATATCATATATATACTTTAATCCCATAGTATATACATATACCATATATTCCTCCTAGAATATATAAACGTCCATATTTGCCAAACCATATATCGATGATCAATAATCCCAAAGATTCTCTCAAAGAATCATAATCATGCATTCATATATGCATAATACTAAACCCAAAGTATATTCTTACTTTAATAAGTAATATATACCAAAATCTCATCTACGGATTTATTGGATATCTCCAATTATACCATTTCACACTAGGCGAATATATATATATATATATTCCCAATTTATCCTAACCATCTCGTAGGATATACCCAATCTACCATCGATTATAATTATTCTTCCCATATGCATAATATTTAGGCCTAAAAGCCCACTAAAGCATCCTAGGGATTTACCTCACCCGAACAACCTTAAATTTAGTGGGTTATGGATTTCATTTCCATGAACCCAAGGACTACACCCTGTCCATATGATCCATTAAAAGTCCCCAACATAATTTAGGAACCCTAAACCCTCAAATTCTACAATCGTTCTATTTTCCTCAAAAATATAGTTTAAGGGTCATTCATTGAAAACCCTCACTTAAGCCTCCTAATTTCCTTTAATCAATGGATCATATAGTCCTAAAAGGTCCCTTATGTTATCACATAATTAACCTCCAAGCAATGGGAATTGGAATCTATCCCATCCAAACCACCCTAGGAAAAATTGCTAACTTTCAGCAAAGGTCGATCGATCGACCCATGGTTGTCGATCGATCGATGGCTCGATCGATCAAGCCCCTATGATCGATCGATCGATCATGGCGGGCCGCTTCTTCTTCGAGAAGCTGTTCCAGCCATGGAAGCTTCCCCCAAGCTTCCATCTCCGCACCCAACGGCCTACAACTCAAACCAATAACAAATACACTTATTATACGGGTTCTAAACATCCTAGAACCCGAAATCACCCAACAATTTAGGTTAAAACCTAAGTTTCTCCAATTATTCAATTTTAGGGGTTTATTCGTTGTAACTCCCGAAAACCTGCTTTATCCACGAATACCCAACCCAAAATATTTAGGGTTTAATTATACCAAACTACGGTATGAGATATTTATGCAAAAATTGAAATAAAGCAAGTAAACACTTGCCTCGTGGATATAATCCGACGACCTCGAGCCGAATCCCGCGGAGGTAGGCCGAAATCTCCCCTTTTCTTCCTATTTTCTCCTTCATCTCTCTCTTCCCTCTCTTCCCTCTTCTTTCTTTCTCTTTTCTCCCTCTACCTCTCTTTATAAAGAAAGAAAAAGGGTTATACCCCTTAAAACCGAAAAACGACTCGTTTACTCAATTACGAGCCCGTTTAACTCTAAAATTCCTCGAAACTCAATTTCGACAATCGGACACTCTTTTCTGACTATCTCGGACATTCTGAGACTCACGGCACAGTCAAAATTTCCATCCGAGGTATTTGACCGCAAATCACTATTGTAACCCATAAAATTTAAATGCGGGTTTTCCAATTAAAATCTTACCTTTTTGGTCACTTTTCTCCACGGCGACATATAATTAAATTATTGCGACCTATATCGTCCCAAAAGTAATTACAACATCCATGGAAAATTATTAAATCCTTGAGAATCTCCAAAATCACTATTTTGAGAAAGTCTCCAAATTGCCAATTTATATTTAATTATGGAATCGAATTGTCTCCAAAAAAAGCGGGTTGTTACAGCAAATAAACCTAACTAAATCCCAATAATTATATTCATTTAAGATCATCTAACTTATCTCGCAATTTACCCCTATCTAAATTTTATCTAAATCATATACTTTCAATTTCAAATCTTATTGATCTCATTTATTTGATCATTTACTTCATATAACGTTTACATAACAATCTCATACCAATATATACACTACACATAAACATTCTCTTTTACTAGAATTTCATATATTCTAGTTATGCCATCAATATGCATAAAAATATATATATGAGTTATTAGCATCTAAGTGCCAAGGACTAAACTTCTCCCAATTCTCAATACTGCACTACGTTTCGTGCATGGGACGTCTCGCAAAGCGAAATCCAAACAAGGAACCCCCCGTTACACTACTCCTGGCAGTATTGATCATGAAGATTCATTTTTCCCTCAATGCATGATGCATATAACCCAACTTCTTATTACTCCAATTTTTTTTATTAATATTATAATTCCCAATTCTCAACAGTGCATGGTGTTTCGTGCGTGGGACGTCTCGCAAAGCGAAATCCAAACAAGTAACCCCCCTGATACACTACTCCTGGCACTGTCGATCAACGAGATATACTATATATATAATTATGAGCATTAAGGACTAACTTCTCCTCACTTCAAACATTAAGCTGAGCTTCGTGCGTGGGACATCTCGCAAAGCGAACTCTAAACAAGGAACCCCCCCGATACACTACTTATTGGCAATGTTGGTTGTTGAGTTCCAATATGCCCTCAATACCCAAAGCACTAATCACACCAGAAATATAATAACCATCCAACCGAGCTATAACTCGAGGACGCAGGTTCTCAATGCTATCATCTTCCAGTTGCCCAAACCTCGTAGCAAATTGGGGACCACTTGGTAGGGCTAAACGACACCTACCTCGTGATCAACTCACACACACAACATCCGAGAAGCGGTCATAGTTCCTACCCGGTAAGTGAGAACGACACATACCCACGACTTCTCACCCCCAAAAATATAATGCAAATCACATATCAACACAACGGAAGACTATGACCTGGGGAATATCCACACAGTGCTCATCCAGCCAGGGTGCTCACCCTCATCGTGCAACTTCCCACTGTTAACAAAGAGGGGGTATGCTTCAGTTATATATTTATATATCTTCACATAAGATATACATACATCATCGCATCATATAAAGATATACCATCATATAAGGTATACCTATCACATTGTTTATATATTCATAGTACGCTCTTAAGCATAAATGAAATAATATTATTGTTTAGTAAATTTCTCTCTAGATATAGTAATCGTTAATTCTCACACATCTTCCCCACTTATTATACCCTATATTATTTCTCACTTGAAGTTCTCACATCACTTCTAGTTATGAATTGTCTCTCAATTCTTTAAATTTTAAGTATATTCTCTATCCTAATGCACCTCAATTAGCAATTCTCATTTATGTGAGACATCTCCGAAATCAATCATCGTTAAGGATATTTCTAAATCCATATGCACATTTATTAGCATTTATATTCTCAGCCCAAATTATGGTTCAATTAATCATATGAACCTTTCAATTTATCCCATTTGGGATTTAATACTAAAATTCCAATATCACTAAACGCATTCTCTCTCTTTCATATTATTCCATAATTATTCTCCAAATATAATTTTCAATGATAGTGGGTGATACGACGCAAATATTGCGTATTTCACCCGTTAACATACGGGTTATTAGCCCCCTCGGGTAGCTTAATCCCTATATTTATGCTCGTTAACCAGACAACCTCGGATTTCTATGTTAACATGTTTTGCAGGGGTTAATTGAGCTTTTGTAGGTATTTGGATGCTTAGTGTGAAGTTCGGATGCGTTTCGCTCGATTTCCGTACACTATCGCACGCGCAAGGGCATTTTAGTATTTTGACAGCTTGAGCACCTGGCCTGACATCTACACGGAAGTTGTAGCTCTCCTCGCTAGCTTCGTGTGGCCGTGAACGGTGCGCGATTCCGATTCATAACGACAAAGTTACGGCGATTTGAGCGACGTTGGATTGTATGCCAATGCAGGGGAAATTGCAGGCTGCCCCTGCTTGATCGATCGATCGAGCTTGGGGGTCGATCGATCGAGCCTTATTATTTTTGCCACATTTTCCACTGTCGATCGATCGACCACAGGGGTCGATCGATCGAGCCCCTGTTTTTCCTCTGCAGATATTTTCTTTCTTTTCTTTCTTCTTTTCTTTTATTCCCACTTACTATATAAGATAGTTTTTGTTGTAATAAGAGGGGAGGCTCACATATTCTGATTTAGATAGTTTAGTTAGGGTTTGGTGTGAGAGTTCATTTCTCTCTTCTTCTTGGATTGACAACCCATGTAGTTTGTAAGATTGAACTATTCACTTCCTCTCCATTAATATAGTTTGTTTTTCTTCTTCCCTTGCCTTGTAATTTAGTTTCAATGCCTTCTAACTAGTTTACTTGCTTTAATTCTTGCTTTCTTAGTTTAATTAGCATAATCTAGTTTAACTCACCATGCACCCTTAGATAAATAGGGTCGGGATTTCATTTTCGCCATTTTCTGGCCCCGAGCTCCGAAAACTAGGTTTTGTGCAAAATCACGTTTAATTGAAACCGCGTGTATTAAAGTTGGATTGTTATGCGTTTAACTTTATTTGTCACGCAACTTTAGTGTTTATAGCGACAATCCGAATTTAATCCGCGTGCGACCATTTTCCATTAAATGTTTAATCTCGCAACTTTGGGTTAAATTCCTTCTTGTGTGATGTTTATGCTTAATTGTAAATGCTCGATTAAATCGCTTTCGAGCCTTAACTCTAGTTAGTAGTTGTTTCGATCCGTTTGGTAGGATGCGATCCCGATCCTCGCTTTCCTTTAATCTAGCGTTAACTTATTCTTTTCTTTTGTCACCATTTCCAACCTATCATCTTTTACACTTTTATTCCTGAAGTAATTAAACAATTAACATCTAAAATTCAATTACTCCCTGTGGATTTCTCACGATACCCGACTGACCGCTTTACTTGCTTGTCAAGTGTAGCTGTAGTTTAGGTTCTTTTGTATTGAGTCGGCGAAACGAAAACAACGATTAGCGTACCTACGCGACGCTACTTTTCGCGCTCGATCAGTGGGCTTCCCCACTTAGGGTGTACTATATTCTCTAATCGGTATTTCTCAAATTGAGTCTATATGACGCAAATAATAACTTATGAGGGAATCTCCATAAGGGTCTCCAAAACATACTTCAAATAACTCCTATAAAGGTTCCCAATTGATAACCTCGAATAAAACCAGACCAAACTCACTCCCGAAAAACCTCTCAAAACATCCCTGTTTCCGAATCGATTCGGCCCCTCCGAATCGATTCGGTCCCAAGCAAATCGATTCGGCCCCAGTGAATCGATTCGACCACAAAGACCTGTAAGTCTGCTTCCTACCGAATCGATTCGAAAGGGGTGAATCGATTCGGTTTGGTCAGCAAGCTACGAATGGATTGTTTTCTACATAAACCCAAAATACCCAAAAATCATTTTAATCATCTTCCAACCATTTTTATCCAACCCAATCACATATATAACAGTAATATTCATGCAAGAACACATTTAAACTAATTTCTAACCTCAAATCCATTATCTGCACAAAAAATCTAAGATTTACCCAAAATTTAGGTTTTATCAAACTAAACCTAAAACCCAAAGATTTAATCCACAAATAATGAAATAAATGGTACACATTAATTATTTAGCAAGTTTAATCACTTGCCTCAAGTTCATAGGGTCTGAATCCTCCTCGAGATCGCGTATTGGCCGAAAATCCCACTTTCTCTCTCTTTTTCTTCTCTTTTCTTCTTCTCTCTTTCTTTCTCTCTATTTCTCTTTCTCTCTAAAGAGAATTGTTTCTCCCGTAGGCTTAATAAGCCTTGTCTCCCAAAATACACAACTTTAAATGATAATAAACACTTTAAATGACTCGGTAACTTTAATTCGAGCCAAACATGCTTAATTTAGTTCGGAACCTAAATAGATCCCAAGTACAATCATTTTGACTATCTCGACCCTTCCGGAAACAACTACACCCTCAGAATTACCATTCGAAACACTTTCTCGCAACTTCAAATTTTGACCTCAAAGCCAATTTAATAATTCCCCAAATAAAAATGATATTCATTTCTCCCAAAATAAATAAATAGCCGTCCTAAAACCTTGGGTTGTTACAGGATGCCACTTTAAAATTTAATCGAACTAATTACGGTGTGTCGATTGAAAATTAATTTTCTATTTCACGATTCTAATATTTTAAAAATGAATTCATCTTTTTTACATTGTTTTAGCCTTAAAGTTGGAATACGTTTCAAGGAATGAAAATATAATTAGACAGTGTTCTAAACTTAATGAGATAATAACATATTTAACTCGTGTAAGAGAAAATATTCTGACGTTGATCATAGCTTAGTCTGATGTTGCTTATAGCTCAGGGTGATATTTGTATTTAGAATATCCCGTGACAAAGCGACACGTGCCGACACGATGAACCGAATCTCCAACATCTCCAAGATCAAGGCTTCTTTGATTTATGAAGGTATCAAAATATTTTACGAATTTGAATTTATTCATAATTGTATTTAGGAGACGATTTTTTTTTATCAAAAAATGAGGCTAGATTTTTCAATGTTTTTAAAATAAAAAAACTCGTCCAAATGAGATCTCATTTTTTTTCAAATGATTTGGCGTTGTCGTTAAAAGTGTCGTTTGGTCTCTACAACGAACAAACATCCAATGAGGGCCTTCTGATATAATTCATTTGAAGCTCGTTAGAATCTTTTTTAAATGAGATTAGTTTTCTCGTTCGAATGAACATCATTTTTTACCAAGGAGATGTTACTCTCGCTTAAACGACTGCTATTTCATTCGAACGAAAATTATCATCTGGAATTTTGTGCCACCTTATAAATACTTGTTTCGAACAGATTTTCAAGAGGCTTTGGCAAAAATGTAACCTACATATCTGCTGCAAAAGTTTTCATCTTTTTGTGTTTTCCAAACACTACTTATTCACAAAGTCATCCTCCCGAATATAGTTGTGAATCCTTTTGAAACCTTAAGGTTTCATACATGATATACCTTTCTAGAGAGATCATCTCTACGGCTGAATTATGAACCTAAAGGGATCACTACTGAAGAAGAAGGCTGATCGGTGGATACCGAGGATGGACTGCCCCTTGTGGACTACTCTGGATCGGGTCGTATTCATTAGAAGTTTTTGAAGCAAGTTTTCTCATCAAACTCTTTAAAGTGATGAAAAAAGGTTTTGCCCTATTAAGGGATTTTTTTCTTATTTATTATGTGATTGCATTCTTTACTTATCTGCTTTATCACCTAAATTCATGACTTAGGCTAAATAAATAAAATTGTATTTTTGTTTGAGACATTTAATTAAAAAAATTATTTCATTAAGCTTGAGCACACTCTCAAACTGATGTCAAAGCTTGGTTGGTTTGTGAAAGACAGTGGCACCACCCAATGTTGTCATTGCGAAATCTTTTTTATATCAATTTTTTCGTAAAATCTTTTTCATTTTATTTTCTTAAAATTGTTGAGCTTGAAAGGTCAAATTTTAATGGAGAATTTGTATAATCGAATGCCCATCTTTGATGGATCAAATTATGCATATTGGAAAGCTATGATGACATCCTCTTTAAAAGCAATTGATAAAAGAGTTTGGTTGGTTTGTGAAAGAGAGTGGACAGCACCCATTGTCTTAGTTGAGAATGTCATTAGTCCTAAAGGTGTCTCCTTATGGGATAACGAATAATTTAAATAGAGCAACTTTAACCCACTCAGTTTAAGTGTCGTCTCTGAAGTTGTCACTCCTAACGAGTTATGTCTCATCATGACGTGTACCATATCTAAAGAAGCTTGAGATACCCTCCATCACACTCACGAGGGTACCATTTTTGTTAAATATTCTAAGATGCAGAATTGAAAACGTGAGACTGTGTGATAATTGATTAAATTAAATTCGCAACTTTCTAATTTGGCACACTTATTTAATTAGAGTCTATTTTTCAACCAAAATAAATCAGCCCCTAAACATGCATCTAAAGTGCGTGTGTCAACCCATAAATAGATAAAGCATGTGACACAAATATTCAGGAAAAATCCCCGAAGGGCAAAATCTTTTATTTCTAGAACTTTGAAGAATTTACAATACCATTGACTTACATACAACCTGATAATCGCCCACAAGTTTAACGCACGGTGTCTTTGTCAAACCTCCAAAGAAATGGCTAGAAATATTGACACAGAAATACCCGCAGGTGTCGGTTCTGATGTCGTCGGCTAGAACTTTCCCTTTCCAGGAGGGCTGAAATGAAGAAGAGAACGGCTTCTCCACAAGGGTTGAACAAAAGCAAAGTTGTTCTTAAACACCAAAAAAATTCAGTAAAGGATATGGGAGTTTTGTGAATTGAAAACAAAAAGGGATTAAACCCTAAAAGAAGAAGTCAAAAAGGATTCTGCACTTTTGCTAGTTTCTGTCTTTCAAAACGCTGAGACTTCTTAATGAAAACGTTACCATTTAATGAGTATTTATACAAAAATGCACCGCCTCTAAAAATGAGCTCATTCGAACGAGAAGAATATATCTCTCGAACGAAGGACGCATGTTATTCAAATGACATCACGCGACTTCCAATCTCGTTCAAACGAGATGCTGATTTCGCGTGAACGACCTGGGCATCAAAATCAAGGTCCGCTTCAAAACTTAAAAAAAAATACTCATTCTCAATATTTGATGAAAAACTCCACTCCAACACATAGAAAATATTTTGTAAAAATCTCCTAAAAGCTCTAAGTGAAAAGTAAAGGTATTTAAAACATAACCTTACCAAAGTAAACTTCGCGGAGCCTTGAATGATGAAGAACTTGAGTAATTCGGATCCGTCTTTGATGTAGATGTCTGCTGAATGCTATTCGACGGTGTAGCGGTATATGACATAATAAATTGATAACAGACCTATTAAATATATGTCCTTACCAATCTCCCCCTATGTCTATGCCGGTACATACATAAAAAATCCGAATTATCAAAAACCAAAATGCCAATACAAATCTACCCTCCCATGAATATATTTGCAAGACTTCAAAACTGTTCTTCAATCATCTTTGTCAAATCTCAAAGCTTTTCTCATCATGGTGTGCAATATAATGATCTTCAATCTTTGTACCTACACACATAAGATAAATCAAAATACCATCGTGACGCATAGAGTTTGAAATGATATAAGAATAAATCAATCAATATAATTAAATCTCCCCCATAACATGATAATTCCTTCTCCCCCTTTTTATGATGTCCCCAAATAGAAAGATAAGAAGAAACAATCAAAACTTGGAGTCTCACGATAAAAATGCATAGCAAATATGAATCAATCAACACGCATGCAAAGGAATATCTCACAAACATTCACAAACTATTTTTGATTTTTCAAATTTTTCATACTGAAAATAAGATACAAAAATCACACCATGGATTTAAACTCAAACAACCAAGTCATGGAAATGAATTGAATGGGTGTGAACACATTCGATAGGTAAATCAACTCAATCAAGCATATGTGCACGATTCATATGTGTACCCCTAATGAATGAACATCAAAAGTATCCTTAGGTGTAAATTTTTTTTGAATTTAAATGACATCGTCTTATACAAATGAACAAATCAAAGTCAATTGATTTCCACACCAATAACGTCCAAAACTATTTAGCGCATTTTCAAGACTTTTAAGGACGTGCAAACCCGTTTTAATTCCCCAACCAAACACCCTCATATATTTTCTTTTAGAGGTAATCTAAATTCTCAGACTTTGGAGAATTGGTGCAAAAACCTAGATGGCCCATAATTTGGCATGAATTTCTTTTTATTGCCTTTAAATTTTTTCGGGCGCTTTTAAACCTCTTTGGATCCCGGATAATAAAATTCCTCCATTTTTTAGGTCCAATTTAACAGTGTCTTAGTATTCGCAAAGGCAAAATGAACCTTTGGCAGCCCTTCCCCGTTTTTAAAAAAAGCACACAAACTCACAAAACGGTTTTATATGCACAATTTCCCGATTAAAATTTATCGCGATTGGTTTGTTTTAAGGACATGATTGAAGTGAAAACACCCAACCGACATGTGATAAGACAAGAACAATAATCAAACAAATCCGTGCATGTGTGCAGTAAAGGAAACATGAGTCAAACATGTAGGGAGTAACACTTAATTACATCTTAATGACTCCAAACATTATAAAGCACAAAGATGACATAATATATTGTCTCAAAACACTATCAAATAGTCACATGAAAATATGAAATGAAGTTGTGACTCGGTCATCCAAAGTGTTTATCCATAAATGGTGCAAACAAAATACAAAAATCTTTTTGTATTTTTTAAAATTTTTATCAAAAACAAAATTTTATATAAAAAGTACACATGTCATAACACTGGCAAATACGTATAAATCATGAAACCACAACTAGTGTATGACAAACATGCAAACACAATCATCTATATGATATGGAAAGAGAAGAATCATGTGGAAGAAAACGGGAATCAACTTGTCTAAAATCTAGTGCCTCTAAAAGTGATTTCCTAATCCAAATAGATGTGAAACGTCGTGTGGGGGCTTTGGGAACCACGGGAACACTAGATATAAACTTCCTAGGACTTTTTCCAAGATCAAAACAAAAATGCCTAAGGTGACCTTTCCAACTACAATATGAACATGTGTAAACGGGTGGAATGGCACCTATGGGTTGACCTTTTCTAACATACTTTGGAATGGTTGACCCTCTAAAACAAATAATGGTTTTGGCTTTAGCACTAGAAGCATGAGAACAAGATGAGCCATTACCATCACTATCAAACCTACTTCAGTTTGTCAAGTCATTTTTTAACTTCAAAATTTTTTACTCAAGCAAAGAATTAGACTCTTTCAAAGACAGGGATTTATTTTTCAAATTTTCAATTAAACTTAACAGTTTATCACGCTCCCCCTCAATTAAAACAAACTTATCCCTAAGAGTCTCTTCACGTGCCACAAATTCATTGACTAAAATATTTTTGTCCTCTTTGGCACAAGCACAAACCATCAAACTTTTAAGGTCCTTCAATTCTTTTTCTAAAAATAGGACCCTATCATCACTTTCCTTCTTGGAAAATTTTAAAGCAACAAAGTCATGGTCCAAGGAAACAAGTTTATCATGATAAAAATCTCTTTGATTTTGAATCGTTTGCAAAAGATCCAACGCAGATTTAAAAAGAGAATTTTCTTTTTTCCAAAAAATCAATTCTTTTAGAAAACGTCAAATTCAAATGATTTATATCATCAAAACTCTGACTCGTGTCATCAAAGGGGGGCATCCGATTAGATAAGTGCTCCATCGAAAAAATTGCGATTTTTCACAAAACTGATTTTTCAAAAAAAATCAATATCACACAAATTTTGCGGAAAATAGGAATACGCAATAAATTAGCGCAACCTACTCTGATACCAATTTGACGACGTGAGTAGTCAAATTGTATCAAAAAAATAAATCCTTGAAAAATCAGAATCACGTGATAAATTAGCGTAACCCGCTCTGATACCAATTTGAAAACGTGAGATTGTGTGATAACTGATTAAATTAGATTCGCAACTTTCTAATTTGGCACACTTATTTAATTAGAGTCTATTTTTAAACCAAAATAAATCAACCCCTAAACATGCATCTAAAGTGCATGTGTCAACCCATAAACAGATAAAGCATGTGACACAAATATTCAGGGAAAATCCCCAAAGGGCAAAACCTTTTATTTCTAGAACTTTGAAGAATTTACAAGACCATTGACTTACATACAACTTGATAATTGCCCAAAAGTGTAATGCACGGTGTCTTTGTCAAACCTCCAAAGCAAAGGCTAGAAATATTGACACAGAAATACCCGCAGGTGTCGGTTCTGATGTCATCGACTCGAACTTACCCTTTCAGGAGGGCTACAATGAAGAAGAGAACGACTTATCCACAAGGGTTGAACAAAAGCAAAGTTGTTCTTAAACACCAAAATAATTCACTAAAGCATATGGGAGTTTTGTGACTTGAAAACAAAAAGGGATTAAACCCTAAAAGAAGAAGTCAAAAAGGATTCTGCACTTCTGCAGGTTTTTGTCTTTCAAAACGCTGAGACTTCTTAATGAAAACGTTACCATTTGATGAGTATTTATACAAAAAATGAACCGCCTCAAAAAATGAGCTCGTTCGAATGAGAAGAATATGTCGCTCGAACGAAGGACGCATGTCGTTCAAACGACATCACGCGACTTCTATTCTCGTTCGAACGAGATGCTGATCTCGCGCGAACGACCTGGGTGTCAAAATCGAGGTCCCCTTCAAAACTTAGAAAAAATACTCATTCTCAATATTTGATGAAAAACTCTGCTCCAACACTTAGAAAATATTTTGTAAAAATCTCCTAAAAGATCTAAGTGAAAAGTAAAGGTATTTAAAACATAACCTTACCAAAGTAAACTTCGCGGAGCCTTGAATGATGAAGAACTTGAGTAATTTGCATCCGTCTTTGATGTAGATGTCTCTTGAATGCTCTTCGATGGTGTAGCGTTATATGACATAATAAATTGATAACGAACCTATTAAAAATATGTCCTTACAAGAATATCACCACTCCATTTAAAACCGTTAAAATGCTTGAATCGGAATTTTTTGATGAGTTTTATGCATGATTATCAGATGTTATCAACTCGAGTTTCAATTTAGGTGAGAAAATTTCCGAAAGCCATATGGTTTAGAAAATATTGAGGTCACTCCGTTCCTATTTCATTCCTAAGGTTACTATGTTGAATTCACTATGGATTTAGATACTCTTAGGTTAGAAGAACTTATAGGAGATCTTCAAACATACGAGATAAATATATTCCCTAAAACTGTTAAGCTTAAGGAAAATGGGATAGATTTAAACTTCCATTCTAAAAAGAGAGAGGATGTGTCATAAGATTCTGAGTATGACTTTGATTTAGATGACTTGGACCTATTTGCTAAAAATTTCAAAAAAAAATCTCAAAGCGAAAAAGCAAAATACTTTTAAAGATAAGAAAAGTTTTGAGAAAGATAAAAAATTTAGGGCAAGAAAAATTTTTAAAAAGAAAAGAAATATTTCCCAAAGAAAGACGAGGATAGATGTTATGAATGTGAGGGAAATGGTCACAGAGCTCATGATTGTCCAAATTGGTTGAAGAGACAGGGGAAAAGTAAAGCTACTTTAAACATCATCCTTAGAGATAGTGAGGTCGAGTCAGTGAGTTCGAGGGATGAATCATCACGTGGATGTAACTTCAACGCATTCATGGCTAGTTATGTTAGTACATCTAGTTCACCTCACAATGATGAGTAAGATACTAAACATGGACACCTCGACAGTGAGTCTAGTCATTTTGAGGAGAGTGAGGAAGAAAAAGTTTCAAGTGAGAGTGACCTCCATCGCACCCATGTCGATCTTTATGCTGAGTCCTTTAAAACTAATAAATAAAACAAAGGGTTAACTATAAGAATTTAAACGCTAAAGAAAGAATTAAAATAGGCAAGAGAGAGTGAATCCTAAGCGAGAGAAGCTTTTGGAGAGAGATTTTATTTAGTTGAGAAAGAGAATGGGGACTTGAGCAAAAAAATGACTAGTGTTACCAGAGATCTCCAAGCATACGTGGAGACTCATGAGAAACTTGAAGCCCTTGTAACCCAACTTGAAAAAGATCTCGAACGTGATCGGTAGGTGAAGGTAACTATCAAGGATACATCGAAGAAGGTAGTTAAGATGTTCCTTGGCCCCACTTTAGGTTTTGGTGACCAGAAACGGTTCCTAAATTTATGGTTAATCCTTACGACCCTCAACCTAAACCACAAAGTAGGGTTTAACTTAGAAAATTAAACCAAGGTATACCTAAACAAGTCTATGTTTGCAATTTTTGCAAAATAAGAGGTCACATTAGATAATTTTACTATAAATTAGGTATTTCAAGGTGTACACATACTCCCACGCACCGCACTAATGATTTTTCTAGTCTTAGAGAGCAAGTTGAGTTCCTAGTCGCTACTTTGAAAAGCTTGATGGAAGAATTTCAACGTATGTCTTTGCCGTTTGAGAACACTTCCAACGCTCCGACTAGAGCCAACTATGATAAGGGCAAACAAAAGGTTACCTCCACTTGGGTACCTAAGCAAGATGCCAAAGACCTTATTGTGCACGTTGTTCTTAAGGTTTAAAATACCTCCAAGTGGTATTTTGACACTAGGTGCTCTAGACACATGAGTGGTGACAATTCATTTTTTACCCACCTTAAGGATCGCAAGTAAGGTAAAGTCACTTTTAGAGATGGGAATAGGTCTAGTATTTTAAGGCGAGGTTGTGTTGAGATACCCAGATTCCCAAAACTAGACGATGTGTTGTACGTGGGAGGGTTAAAATAAAACCTAATTTGCACAAGTCAATTGTATGATGTAAACTTTGCGATAAAGTCGAACCGGTCTGAACGTAACGTTTATGATCATGCTAGTGAACTATTACTTCAAGGAATAAGGATTGAAGACAATTGTTATGGTATTGTTCCCAAGTCCTCCTTTGTGTGCAACAGTGCCACATTGTCCACTATGGACCTTTGGCATCAACGACTAGGTCATGTGAACTTTAGATATCTTGAGAGATTAGTGAAAAAAGACCTTATTTGTGGCTTACCATCGCTTAGGAAACCAATTTCCTCATTTTTTACAGATTTCCAACATGGAAAATAAATTTGAACCCCATCGGAATTTGAATACCATTACCACCACTCGAGTTTTTGAGTTGATTCACATGGATCTTATGGGTCCTACTCTCTCAGAGATTTTAGCTGGAAAGAGATGCGTCGATGACTTTTTTCGATATTCTATCCTAGGATTTCTGAGAGAAAAGTTCGATAAGGTTGAGTTCCTTATAACCAAGTGACATGTCCTACAAAACCAACACGGTGTCATTATTAATCGAATGTGTAGTGACAACGACACTGATTTTAAAGAAGCCAAAGTAGTTAGCTATTATGATGGAGTGGGCATCAAACACGAGTTTTTAATCATTCCTTCTCCTTAACAAAATGGGATTAGTGAAAGGAAGAATCGAACGGTACATAAAATGGCTATATCCTTGCTTCTTTAGAGAAACGTGCCCAGACATTTTTGGGTAGAGGCGATGAGGACCGTATTCCTTATGGTGAAAATGGTATATCTTCTTCCTCACACACTTCACACACCTTATGAGTTGTGGACAAGTAAGAAGCCTAACCTGTCATATTTTCGTGTGTTTAGGAATACTTGCTACATCTTGTGAGATATATATCACTTAGGAAAGTTTGACTCCTGGAGTGACAAAGGAAATTTTTTAGGATACTCATCGACGAGTAGGGCTAATCGGGTTTTAACCTTGCAAGCTCTAAGGTTATGGAGTCAATAAACGTCACGATTAGAGACCACGAGCCACAAACACTTGTTGCTCCTAGCCCTCAGTGTGAGGATGATACACCTCTAATGACAATATCATACATCCTCATCCTACCATGATTAACCCCATTACTGATTTATGGGAGACACTATCTTGGGTTTGAAAGAGTCATGAACCTTAGGTTATACTTAGTGATCCTACACTAGGTGTAAAAACTCGCGCTGCAACTCGAAAATATTGTTAGCTATCTTTTCTAAACATCTTTAGTTGAGGCAAAGAATGTGAAAGAATCACTCAATGATAAGTGTTAGATTTTTTCCATGCAATATTAGTTGCTTCAATTTCCAAAGAAATATGTCTGGGATTTGGTACCCAACCTAGAGAGATAAATGTGATATGTACCAAGAGGATCTATAAAAATAAGATCTATGAGAACGGTATATTAGTTCACAATAAGGCTAGGTTGGTCTCTCAAGGCTACACATAGATCGAGGGCGTAGACTTTGAGGAGACATTCGCTTTTGTTTCTAGGATTGAGTACGCCTGATTACTACTCGCCATATTATGTCATTTGCACTTCAAGTTATATAATATGGATATAAAGAGTGACTTTCTAAATTTCATTCAACATGAGGAGGTTTACGTGGAACAAACAAAAGGGTTTGAAGACCCTAAGCACCCCAAACATGTCTATTGTCTTAAGAAGGCCTTATATGGTTTAAAAAAAGCACCCTATGCTTGGTACGAGAGGCTCACTTCCTATCTCTTAGATCGTGTCTTCAAGAGAAAGGGAGTGGATAAGACGTTATTTGTGAAGAGAGAGTGGTGCTATTTTGGTTTCCCAAGTCTATGTGGACGACATAGTCTTTTGATCCACGTGCTCCCACCATGCTCACACCTTAGAGAATGAGTTGAAGAGTGAGTTTGGAATGAGCATGGTAGGTAAGCTCACGTTCTTATTAGGTCTCCAGTTTCGTCAGGTTGAGGATGGGATGTTCATATCTCAATACATATTTGTAAGAGACCTTGCGAAGAAGTTTTGTCTAGTCTTCTGTAAGCAATCACGTAACCCAATGAGTATATCTACTAAGCTTAGAAAATACACTTTAGGAAAGGACATCGAGCAGACCCTTTATCGGAGTATATTAGGTAGTCTTTTCTACTTAACCACTCGTCATCCCGATATTGCCTTCAGTATTGGAGTTTGTACGCGATACTAGGCATCCTGAAAGAGTCACACTTACTCACACTTAAACATATTACCAAATTCTCGTGTGGACCTATTTCATATAGTATTTTGTATTCCTTTGGTACCGATGACTATTTTTCTTCCTATTCAAATGTCGACTGGGTCGGGAATGTCGATGGGTGTAGGAGCATCTCAGGTGGGTGTTTTTATTTTGGGAGTGCTCTTGTCTCATGGTTGTGCAAGAGGCAAAAACTCCATATATTTGTCCATGATGGAGGCTGAGTATATTACCATCGGTAGTTGTTGTATGCAACACTTATATATGCAGCAAATGTTGGAGGATTATGGTATTTCACAAGGCACGATGACTATTTCTTATGATAATACGAGTGCGGTCCATATTGACTGTAATCCTGCCCAACATTCTCACACAAAGCACATTAGGATACGCGGACACTTTATTCGAGACCTAGTTAAGGAGAAGTTAGTTCCGTTGAGCTTTGTAAGCACCGATTGTCAATTAGTTGAGATATTCACAAAACCTTTAGATGCACTTCGATTTGAGGATCTTAGGAAATCTTTGGGTATTTTCACTATTGAATGAGTTCGGCTACTTAATCTAGTATATGATAATTATCATGCTTATATTTCATTTTCCCATTGCTAGATTGTATTATCATTGAATTTATCTTTTTCGTTTTATACATATATTTTTCGTTAGTAGTATATCAAACCATCGTACACATACGAGTACGATCACAGTGTCGATTAACCTATGGAATATGACCACACCCCTATATTAATCCTTCATGATTCGAATTTGTAGTTTTAGTTCGTGGTTTGTTGTATTTGTTTAATTTATACTTGAGAAAAATTAAAAAACTTCAAAACTAGTTAGTAATGCCTTTGATATTATCTTTTCTCATAATTTATTGCCTTTACTTGTGATGATATCTTACTTATTATATGTGATGCTTTACGCTTCATGTTTAGATTCTAGTCCTTTGCATCTTTCGAAAAAAAGGGGGCCAAAACAAATTAAGGAGGATATTTATTGAGTTTTTTTTTTGGGGGAGAACATATTTTATTATATATTTCAAACTCTATGTATCACGGGTATTTTCTTTGCTTCATGTGTGTTGGTACTTACGAAAAAAGATCGTACTACACTGGATGAAGACAAAGTGTTCAAGAGAAGAATAATTGAATATTTGAAGACATTGATTCCTTATGCCAGTCTAGTTCTAGGGTTTGGGAGGGTATTAGGAAATTTTATAAAAGAGGGATTTGTTTTGTAATTTATATTTCGGTTAGGTTTAGTTTTGTACTGAAATAGCCAAAGGGGGAGATTGGTAAGAGAAGTAGTCTAACGTTGCCCATAGCTTAGTCTAACGTTTCTCATAGCTTAGGGTTATATTTGTATTTGGCATATCCCGTTACAAAAAGAAACATGACGATATGATGAACCAAATCTCCAAAATCTTTAAAATCAAGACTTCTCTTCTTTAGGAAGTTATAAAATATTTTTGATTTTACTTCAAATTATATTTGGGAGACGCTTTTGTTTATCAAGAACTGAGGATAGATTTTTTAATGTGTTCAAAATAAAAAAAAATCCTCGTCCAAACGAGATCACATTCTCTCTCGAATGACTTGGCATTGTCATTAGAAGTGTCGTTCGATCTCTACATAAAACGAACATCCAACGAGGGCCTTCTGCTATAATTCGTTTGAAGCTTGTTCGAAAAAGATTAGTATTCTCCTTCAAATGAACTGTGTTTTCATTATTATGAGATGTTATTCTCATTCAAACGACTCCTATTTTCGTTCAAACAAATTTCATCGCCTCGAATTTTGTGTCTCCTTATAAATACCTATTTCGATAAGATTTTTCAAGAGGCTTTTGTAAAGATGTAACCTACATATCTGCTGTAAAAGATTTAATATTTTTGTATTTTCCAAACACTCTTGATTTACAAAATCATCCACCCCAATATAGTTGTGAATCCTTTTTAAACCCTAATGTTTCGTACCTGATATACCTTTATGGAGAGATCATCTCTACGAATGAATTGTGAACTCGGAGAGATCACTGCTGAAGAAGAAAGCTGAAGGTTGATCGGTGGATACCGAGGGCGGATTGTCGCCTGTGGACTGCTCTAGATCGAGTGGTATTCCTTAGAAGTCTGGTAGCTAGGTTATCTTTTGAAACTCTCTAAAGTGATGAAAAAAGGCTTTGCCCTATTAAGGGATTTTTCCTTATTTTTTGTGTGATTTCATGCTTTACTTATCTGTTTTATCACCTAGTTGCATGTATTAGGATAAAAATATAAAAATGGATTTGTGTTTGAGACATTTAATTAAACAAGTTATTCCATTAATATCGATCTCACTCCCAACCCGTAATTCCCATTAATATTTTCAAATTGTAATGCAATTGATTCCTCGTGTAAACTTGATTTGGACCCCCATCGAATAGTATTAATCCCAAAATCAATGCATGTCTTTAAGTATACGGTAATTCTTTTAAATTAAGTCTTACATGTATTTGGTACCCTATCGATAAAATTCTACATGTATGCTTTAATTTTAAAGAATTGATCGATTAGAATTTGTAGACACCTATGATTGGTTGATGAATCTCAAGTAAGAATCATGTTCTTAGAATGATTTTATCATTAGTTGAACAAAGGATTCATTAGATTAGACATGGTGGGAAAAACCAGTGCTATTTCGCAATCAAGGAGTAAGGATAATCAATAGCCAAAGATTGATCTTAATTGTTTGAGAAGATCTTTACCTATTTCTCGAAAGGGAAGTAGGATGATAAGGATAAGTATCAAGTACGATGGTTTAAGGTTATGGAAAGTTCATATTCTTTAGCAGTAATGAAATGGCCGAAAGATGGGTATTTTCACTGCAAGTAGTTAGAACTTTATAGCAACGTGTTCAGTTCTTCCTTTCATTATAAGGAAAAGAACAAGGTAATAGTTTACCTCGTTAAAGTAAATGAATGATTTGTGGTCCAATCTACGATAACATGGTATGTAGACTCATGAACCACAAATCATAATTGCAATTCGTTGTAGATGTTCTAGGTAACCGAGCAATTATTTTAAAGAGAGGTGTTCCTAAGTTATGGGCAATTAGAATAATGCATCAATATTAGCACTGGAATATTCTTATGATATTGGTTTAGACTTAGGGTTAATATAGGTAAATTATTTAATGTACCTGGTTTTAGAAATGTTGGTTTCGATTTTTCTAAACTGGTTATGAATTCAATTGATTTTAAAAAATTATTTTATCAAAACTACATATCTTTTAACTATTATCTTAGGTTGGAAAATAATTTATACACTATAAGGTTTGTCTAAGCAATGCTGCTAAATACCGATATATATGACTTTTTTGGACAAAGATCATTAAATAGAATATTTCCTTACAGAACTGTACACAATCTTTGTGCTTACGCTTAGGTTATTTTATTCTGGAGGTAATTTGAAGGTTAGTTTAAATAGACAACTGATTTCATTGGAAGTGGAGGCATTTCTAGTCTTGAATTTTGTTTAGAAGGTAAAATGATCAAGGGGCTTTCACAACCAAAAGTTAAAGAGCCAAAGATGTGTTAAAAATGGCTCATTTCAATTAGTTTGGTTCAGTAACAATCTGGTCAAGAGGTGGTTTTGAGTGCTTCATCGATTTCATTGATGATCACTCAAATGTATGGATACACTTACCTTATGCACTACATGTCTGGAGCCTTTGATTAGTTCAAAGTCAATAAGACTAAGGTGGAACATGGGTGAGGTAAATTAATATAAGTTCTACGATTTGATAATAGGGGTGTTTTTCTCTTGGGATATTTAAGGAATCATTTATCGAAGGTATGGGATTTAATCCTAGTTGTCTACAGCAGGTATTCCTTTGTGGTATGGTGTAGAGGATAAAAGGGAATAATACTCCTTTGGATGTGATAAGGTCTATGTGTATTAATTCAGGACTACAACATTCTTATCGATATTTTTATGTAAGATCCCAAACAAACAAGAAATGGGTCTCAGAAACTACACGGGGAATTCCAAGACAAAAATGTTTTTTAAGACTTGTGATTATGAATCCCAAAAGGATTCGATGCATTCGAATCAAGTTTCAGGACTTGTAGACTTCTTGATGGGGTAAAATACATCAAGCCTAAGTGGACCTATAAGAAGTTAAAAGATATATGAATGGGAAGGTGTGAACCTTCAAGGCAAGGGTTTCGAAAGGGTTTACTCAAAATGATAGGTTTTGACTATGATCAAACCTTTTCTCTATAGCCATGCTAAAGTCTGTCGAGATTCTTTTAGCGTTAAGATTGTCTTCTTGAACGATCGCTTTAATACGTACATAGTAAGAAGTTGGAAAAATAAAAGTGATGTAAGATTGTAACATCCATTTATGGATTTAAGATAATATCAAGGTCTTGGGTCATTTTATTTGATCAAGTAATAAAAATCTTGATTATTATTAAAGCCCAAAAAACACTAGTTTGTATAAGAAGCATGACGAAAATGTGGTGGTATTTCTAGTACAATTTTTGGATATTACTTTCCTAATCGATAATTAGGTGGGATAATTATCTTGTATAGGAGTGTGGCTGTTCGAGAATTCGATACACAATACTTAGGATGATCTATACACATCTTTATGATCAAGATTTATCTAGATCGGTTTCAAGGGATATTGGGCTTGGCCCAAGTCGATTATATCAATCTTGTATACAAAAGTTTACCATCGAAATTCCATTAGTAGAGTTTATTTTCAAGTATGGAATCATTATGTTTGGGAATCAAAATCTTTGGACTCTTGATTAAGATGAAATGAATGAGGAATATACCTATTGCTTCAGTGTTGGGCAACCTCGAGCATGCCATTTTGTGTACTAGACAAAATATGTTATGACTGTGGCATGGTCAATAAATTTTAGTCTAACGGTGTTATACCTTTTAGGCATAAAGACTAAGTTTTTAGTGGGATAATTATTCCAAGTTTTCTACCTAGGAATGTGTTTACCCGAAAGAGATTGAACTATAAGTTGAGGGAGTGTGAAGTAGTCCTGGATTATTGACTCCACTGGGGAGCCCAAAGTTGTTGCCACATAAGAGGCAACTAAAGAGGATATATGGCTCGATTACTTCCTAAATAATTTAGGTGAGGTTACTTAAAGGGAAATTAGTTATTACACTTTTAGTGTTTGTAATGGTACGATTACAAGTTCAAGATAACTCATAACCCATAAGAAGGTTCATCACATTGATAATAGGTTTCACCTAGTTCGAGAAATCGAGCAAGAAAGTGATAAGTTTATCACAAGGTTGTATCGAATAACACCCAGTTAATCCTTTTACTGATGAGTAACAAATAACCATGTAGATAGGTTGGGAGTTTGATACATGGAGTTAAGACTAAGTTGAAGGTCATTTGGGTTGTATTCTTAAAACCATGTATGACGGTTACTTTCTAAGTAAAGGTGTGTTAGTTCATATTTAAATAATAATCATGGTTATGAGAATGTCTTATAATTGGTTTAAATATATTGTAAGCATGTAAATCAATAAAACTTAGTAGAAATTTTGGTGAGTCAGTTTCGGGTTGATCATTAGGAGATCAGGATTCTGATTCTAGCACTATTGAAATGTTCACAACCTATACAGGAAGTTGACACCCTATCAAAATGGATTAAATGCAATCCTAGTAGTTTATCTTAAACTACAACTTGTATGATGGTTAGAGAACTTGCTTGATGGTTCGAAGGATGATTGTGACTGATATATCCCGACAATGTACTAAACTGGCCACCTGTGAGATTTGAGTCTAAGGGTTGTCTTGATTAAGAGCTGTCAATCTCATGCCATTTTCTAATGGTGCATAAATTCTTAATCCCGAGAATTATGAGGATTGGAATGCTCGCTCAAATGTCACTTTGATTGCTATGAGTGCAACTTGATTTTTTCAGGTCAAATGATCCTTGCATATTGGGTGGTAGTTGTGTGCGTAGGTTTATCGATTATGATACCCCATTGATAGACTTATATATTTTGTTTCCAATAAGTAAAATACGACTGGTTGATTATCATATAATCTTGGTGGAGTAGCAAATAAGTTAAGTCTGAGAATCAAGGAATGGATTAGAAGTTAGTTAAAGTCGATTAGCAGAAAATTGATTCATATAATCTTAGTGGAGTAGCAAATAAGTTAAGTCTGAGAATCAAGGAATGGATTAGAAGTTAGTTAAAGTCGATTAGCAGAAAATTGATTTGACCAATGGGTATGAGAAACTTAACGTGGAGAATCATATTATGTGTTGATGTAAAAAACTAGATCACTCTAATTCTTCAATCACAGATAAATAAATAAGACCAAGATTTTTAAAGTGGTTCGGCTAGGAATAAAGCCTACGTCCACTGTTATGTTATTGCTGAGTGTTTGTGGAATTCTTGATTACAAGTTCTCTCAAGAAATTCCGGTCCCCTTGAATGAGGATGATACAAGGTATTTATAGCCTTGAGGCTGTACATGAAAGGGTCGATACATTAAATGATATACATGTGAAAGGGTAATACATTTAATGCCCTTAGACTTGTGCGTCAAGGATAATCGTTTAATGAACCAGTTGGACTGTTCGTTATCTGGCAATCAATGCTGTGGCCGAGATGCAGCTCGGATCGTCTGAGTAACTCGGGTATGTTGATCTTCCTGGTATTCAAGAGTTCCTCGGAGAGGTATGTTCCTCGGAGATGTATGTTCCTCGGAGCCTGTGAGTTCCTCGAAGAGGTCTATTCCTCGGAGCCTGTGAGTTCCTCGGAGAGGTCTGTTGTTGCCATGTAGATAGCCAGGTGTCTTCGTATGATTGGTCCACGTCAGCAGATTAAATTTGGTATCAACAGAAGCCCCCAATGCTTCATGCTTGATGGTTTACTTGAAAGGATGGAGTATTTATTCTGCCGTGTTGCTCGGTGCTCGTGAAATTCTTGATCTACCTTCTTGATTTGTTGGACATAAAGGGCATTATCTCCTGGACGACATATGATGCCGCTTGTAGCTTATCATAATCTTCAAGTATGTTGATTGGTTTGCTAGCCGACCTACTGCATTCTGTGAGCTAGTGGTGGACTTTGAAACATTTTCATATAACTTCTTCTTCAATTTTGGTCGAGACAGTATTAGCAAAGATCTCAGTGATGTAGATGCTGATTTTAACTTCTACTTCTACTCAGGGGCGAGCAAGAGGTTCTCGGGAACGAGCAAGAGCTGCTCGGGGACGAGCAAGAGTTGTTCGGACAAACCATCTGTGATGAACATCAGAATGCTGAAATATCTTAACTTCATAAAATTCCCATTATGCTTTGGATGATTTTCCTGCTGGCGAGGAACCTGTTTCAAAATCAGAGAGAGAGAAACCAATAGAGTAGGAATCTCAATGTAATAGTTAGTACACAATTTAATATCAATGTAATAAATTTGCATAATTCATTTTGAATTCAGTGAAAGAATTTCATTTTTGTTCGCAAATTTGAATTTGCTATTGTTTTGTAAATATCAAACACTTTATTATTTGTGCTTGCATAACAATATTGTATGGTTCATCGACCAAAAAAAATTATAAGTATTAGTAATGTTGCTCGATCACTTAATAATAAAGTAATGAGTATAATTTATTCAAAGTGTTTCCAACCAACCAAGGTGGATAAATAATGTTTGTCGACCAACCACAGTTGATGGGTTTCTATCCCCGACCAACCATACTTGGTTCAATTTTCAAATATAAACATGTGTCCGACCAACTAAGGTCAATACTTTTATCCTCGTCGACCAACTATAGTTAGTGGGTTTTTATCCCCGACCAACCATACTTGGTACAGTTTGGAATATTTTGTTCTTTAAAGAACTTTTTGTAATAATGTTACCTCCCGACAAACATAAGCTGTAATGTGAGAGTATATAAAGTCTTACCAACCGTAGTTGATCATGCTGGTCTACACCTCCTAATCAAAGGAGTAGTAGGGTTCTTTCGAACTTTTTGGCTCCTTGGAGCATGTCCTCCTAACCAAAGGAGGTTGGCTACTTATAGCACTTTTGCTCCGTAGAGCGCTCCGTAGAGCTTATCCTCCTAACCAAAGGAGGTTGGCTACTTATAGCACTTTTGCTCCGTAGAGCGCTCCGGAGAGCTTATCCTCCTAACCAAAGGAGGTTGGCTACTTATAGCACTTTTGCTCCGTAGAGCGCTCCGGAGAGCTTATCCTCCTAACCAAAGGAGGTTGGCTACTTATAGCACTTTTGCTCCGTAGAGCGCTCCGTAGAGCTTGACTCCGTAGAGCATGGCTCCGTAGAGCATGACTCCGTAGAGCAGTCTTCTTGGTTGATCCTGTAACATCCACAGGTTGATCAGCGAGCAATTTTTGTTTCTCAGGAGTATTAAGATCAGTAAACTCTGCTATAGCTTGTATTAATGGCATGTCGGTATGCATGGTATGGGCCTGGAAACACAGCCTCCTTCTTCTATTTGCTTTAATTAATGCCACTGCCAATTTTTCCAGCTTTGGGTATCTGATCTCTGCACCTCTTCTTTCGTTTTTGGGGATCGCAACCCTAAAAGGGCTTTGATCTTGTCTGGATTTGCTTCAACGTCTCGCTGGTTGATGATGTACCCGAGGAACATTCCTTCTCGTACTCCAAATGTGCACTTCGTCGGGTTGAGTTTCATTTGATAATTATCCAGTTGATCAAAAGTTTGACTCAAGTCAACCAAATGATCAGCAGCTTTCTTGCATGTCATCAACATAGACTTCCATACTGCAACTGATTTTCTCGGCAAAAACCTTGTTCATCAGCCGTTGTTATGTCTTCAGGTTTCATTTTAATCTAGTTGTAGCCAGAGTAAATATCCATGAGCAACTCGTGTCCCGAGGTAGCATCCACTGCTTTGTTGAGATCGGTGAAATCAACACACATTCTCCATTTATTGTTTTTCTTCTACCCGGCAAGGAGATCTAGATCTCTCTTTGGCTCGGTCTTCATTTCCTCTTGTGTAGCTTGATTCTTCTCGGGACTGGATGCTCTTCTTCTCGTATGTTATGTCAATAAGTGGCTCAGCTTCTATCCACTTAGTAAAATAATCTACTGTGATGACGAGGTATTTGAATCTTCCTCGAGTCGTCGGCAATGGTCCAACCAAATCAATCCCCATATGGCAAATGGCCAAAGGGAGTTATGGGTGTCAACAATGCTTGTGGAATTCTTCGGATGGAGGAAAAGCGTTGGCACTTGTCACATTTCTTGGCATAGGCTTATATAGTTAGCTCTCATCGTCGGCCAGTAGTATCTCTGCATCATCACCTTTTGCAAAAGTGTTTGACCTGCTACATGGGCTCCACAGGACCCTTCATGGATCTCTTTAACCAATTCTTTCACCTCGGAGGAATGTACACATCTTTGCAAACCTGCCATAATTCCTCGTCTATACAAAATACCATTAATTAATACATACCGAGCAGCTTTAAACTTCCATTTCTAGGCAGCGAGATTATCCTCCGGTAATTGTTCCTCCTCAATATATGCTCCGACTTTCTAATACTTCAATTGGTATCGTTCTTCGCAGCTCGGTACAAGTAGCTGATGCTAATCGGGCCAATGCGTCTGCTCTAGCATTCTCCATCCTCGGTGTCCTCACCAATTGAATAGCATCAAATTCTGTCAATAACTCCATCACCTTTGCATGGTACTTGACCATCGACTCTCCATTCACTGCATATATTCCCATCATTTGATTCAATTAATTGAGAATCACTGAAAACAATTACTTGCCGTGCCTCCATGACTTTCGCCAAATGAAAACCTGCTATCATAGCATCATACTCAGCCTCATTATTGGAAGCTTTGAATTGGAATCTCAAGGCATACTCCATGTCAATATCATCTGGGGTGTTTAAAACAATCCCTGCTCCACAACCAGCTGTGCAAGATGATCCATCTACATATAATCTCCATGTAGGTACCTCGTCTTCAAATTTCTGGTCTGACAGAGTTCCTCGGGGGAATACTTGTCGCTTTCTTTCATCATGTCGTGATACTTCTGAATACACCTCTTGAATTTCAATATACCTCCTGAACTTCAATATTACTCCTGAACTTCAATATATCTCCTGAACTTCAATATCAAAAGTAATTCCTGAGAAAAATAACTCCTGAATGATGATTAGTCGGGGTTGAATTTGATGCTCGACTGCATGATGATATAAGAATGTGCCACCAAATGAACAAATATATCTGTAATATAAGACCCCAACTGTGGAATGTGAACTTTGAATGAGATTTATCGACCAATACCAACCGGAGTTGGATTTTATCTACCAACCGGAGTTGGATTTTTTCTACCAACCGAAGTTGGATTTTATTTACCAACCGGAGTTGGATTTTGTCTACCAACCGGAGTTGGATTTTTTCTACCAACCGAAGTTGGATTTTATCTACCAACCGGAGTTGGATTTTGTCTACCAACCGGAGTTGGATTTTATCTACCGATCAGAGTTGGTGGTAATTGATAATAAATGATGAAGACTTCCTCGGAGCTGACCAACAGATTGTTGGGAATAAGATAATATAAATACTGGAGACCTCCTCAGCGCTGACCAACAGATTTGTTGGGAATAAGATAATACAAATGCTAGAGATCTCCTCGGCGCTGACCAACAGATTCGTTGGGAATAAGATAATATAAATTCTGAAGACCTCCTCGGCGCTAACCAACAGATTCGTTGGGAATAAGATAATATAAATGCTGGAAATCTTCTCAGCGCTGACCAACAGATTCGTTGGGAATAAGATAATATAAATGATGAAGACCTCCTCGGCGCTAACCAACAGATTCGTTGGGAATAAGATAATATAAATGATGAAGACATCCTTGGAGCTGAATAAGATATAATAAATGCAGGATACCTCCTCGGCGATGACCAACAGATTGTTGGTAATAAATATAATAAATGCAGGATACCTCCTCGGCGATGACCAACAGATTGTTGGTAATAACATAAATGCAGGATACCTCCAACAGATTGTTGGGAATAAGATAAATGCAGGATACCTCCAACAGATTGTTGGGAATAAGATAAATGCAGGATACCTCCTTGGTGATGACCAACAGATTGTTGGGAATAAGATATAATAAATACTGGAGACATCCTTGGAGCTGAATAAGATATAATAAATGTTGGAGACATCCTTGGAGCTGAATAAGATATAATAAATGTTGGTCGAACTCCATGCTGAAATGAGAATAGAATATGCATCCAAATAGATATAAAGAATAATTAAAAATAATAAAGTGCCTCGCCGATCAGTAGAGGTAGAATCATATAATGCCGAACAAGAATAAGATCTTTCAGAACATAATAATATGGCCGAGAATGTTGTCAGGCCTGAATATAAATAAGAATTATCCGAACGAATGTTGTAATTCTCCTTAAAGCTGAATAAGTATCCTGTCGAGGCATAATTGCAGAATGCCGAATAAGAATAATATTTTCCAGAATATAAGAATATGGCCGAGAACTTTGCTGGGCCTGCATATAAATAAGAATCACCCCGACCAACTATTCGTTGGGGGTGAAATATAATAAATGTTACAGTTCTCCTCAGAGCTGAATATGATAATAAGTATCTCGCCGTGCTTCATGTTGAGATGAATATAGAATATGAATCCCAATGTATATATAGAGTCATTTGTGCTGGAGCAGATATCTGGGCTTGAATATAAATAAGAATTACCCCGACCAACTATCCGTTGGGGGTGAAATATAATAACTGTTGTAGCTTTTCCTCGGAGCCGAATATATA